>OX421245.1:2660688-3991032 GCA_949125135.1 Alcis repandata | reverse complement strand
GCTAGTAAACAAGCTATAACAAAACTTTCACTTAGAATTAATTGGATGTATTTTGTCATCATCGTCATTCACAGCTAAGCCTTTAGAAGAGAGAGACCCTTCTAAAAAAGGCCTATAGCACAGGCCCTTCTAGAAGAGACCTTTAGATAACGACTTAGAAGAAAACGCCACTCATCGCGGTTCTGTGCCAACCTTATCTATAAGATATACATATATTATTAAAAAGGTATATTAAATTCCTTTTCATTCACAGGTAACGTGGATAAGAAGAAAAGACTACTCCCTGCTGTCCGTGGGGCTGGTCACGTATAGTGCTGATAGCAGATTCTTCTCGGCGCATGGAAGACATGTAAAGGTAAGTTTTATAGGCAAAAACGTAAAGAAATAAGACCAAGAGACGTACCCTGAACGTTTAGTTCAAGCCTAAACTGGAACGCCCTGGCTATCGTCATAAGAAAAAGCGTGATATAAACTAGTTCAAGCTCGCGCTAAGGGGACACGGTGCGGCCCCAACACCTTATAATTACTATTCCACTGCACTAGTCTAATCGATTTACAAAATCGCATCGCAGTTTTTTTCATAACACTCACAGTACAATTTTTCAACAATGATTAATGATTGACTTGTGATGAGCCTATTTTGAATACCTACAACATTTACGAATGTATAATTTACAATAGAAGTTTATTGACAGCATAAAAATAAAGTAGAAAACACAAGAAATCAATGTAGTGATAGACACAAAAGGCGGAATACAATACGTGAATGTGTAACAAAACTACAAAAGACACTAAAATATTATATTTGAAAAATGACTGAGGTGCATTGAACAGGCAAAATATCAATAACTCTACACCACAAACATCGTAAACAATCAAAAAGCCAATCAAGATCAAAGACAATCAAAGCTCGGCTCCCTTAAATTTACTCAAATCACGTGTATAACCGCAATGCGTTAGCTGTATATAAATACATCTTCATAACTGTATACTTGTAACCAATGATCGCTGCGACAAAACAACGCGCTTACAAAATTCCTGCGACGGAAAATTCCACAAATAAGCGAATAAAAACAAAGAAACAATTGCCTCTCGGAGTTGGAGCCTCGTCAATAAATTCGAAATACGCCTGAATAAAATAAAAGTTTATGCAAACCCCATTGCATTTTAATGTGATATTTGATCCTAGGGATTAGTATTGGATATTTTATTAGCGGCTTTATTGATTTCGACGTTTTGTTGGCTGATAGCCAAACAGTTGGAAGTGGAATTAAGAATCGTCTGATTTCTTGGCTTCAGTGGCCTGGATTTTTTGGGCGAATATTTGAGCTTGGAAAGCTGGCGTTTGGCAGGAAGTGTGGCTCTATAGATTTTCGAAATTGAGTCTAAGCGATCCATATGCGTTTTAATCGAATTTGTTTGAAACCAATTTTGAATTTTAGAGGCAAAGCTATACTATGTTGAAAACTTTTAACAATAGATTTTTTCCATTCAAAGTTGTTTTTAATTTTATTTTTTTTTACTCTAAGTTTTCCTTTGATCTATAAAGATAAGTTTTCACTTGACATAACGATTGATAAGTAATCGAAAGGTTAGCTAAGATGTGGGCAAAGACATAGACACTCAAATCTACCTTGTCACTTTGCCCTTTTAGACTAAAGTATGCATAGCCATTCTTTTGGTATCGGTCTTCTTTTTTCGTCTTTAGCCGAAAAAAAAGAAAGTATTTCGTATTTCTATTTTTCTATGCCTGAATTTGCCAAAAAATATTATAGGTATCTTATATTTTTATTATTTTCTCTTACACAGTTTATCACCATCCATCCGCCTTTTAGATTTGAATTCATTTTCGTTTAGTTATTCACTTGACAGTTGCTTAAAATTTTAGTTCCATGTTGCACCAAAAAACCATACTTAGTAGGTTTTTGTCGTGGCGTTCAAAGTCTCCTCTCGCAATATAAAACGTTCAAAATAGTAAACATTATCTTGTGATGTTTTTTGGCGAATTTGGTTGGTTTGTCAATTACTTTATGTTGGTTTCCTACGAAAAAAAAAGAATGTCGGCGTTCAGAGCCAATTTTTATTTACAGTGGCAAAAAACGTAACTGACAATAACAGCTGACGTTTACCACTTTGACATAACTACGAACTCTAATGCGCGGGAAACGATGTAGGTATACTTACATCTATGCCAAGCGGGTTGCCATTACTATTCATTACATTATATAACCCGGTCACAATATCTGTGCACCTCGCTGGAATGCGTATAGCCTTATATAGTCGCACTGTCGCACCGGGGAGTTCGCGGAGAGGTGACAGGGGAAGCGGGAGCCTCTCCCGCTTACCCTTTCACCACAACACATAGGTACAACAAACAAAACACAAACAATCACAAATACAACAACAAACAAAAAAAATCACATCTAAAACACACATCTACATTCATTCATTACATCTATCATGTAATTACATCTATAATCTTTACAAGAGCCCCAAACAAGAGTTGAAGTTACAGTTATTGATGCATTAAAGGCGTGTAATTCCATCATGGAGTATACATTGGACATCATATTTGAACGGATCATCGTAACATGATTATAATCTACGTGTGTGGAGCTGCTTGGAGAGCGTGGAGGTAATGCTTTTATTCCTCTCGCCCGATTATCCACGCCTACCTGCCTACAACAACCTACCTACTCACAGAATCTGAAAATAGAACCACTCGACGATAATAACTTCTGATAATTGACACCTCCTCCTACCCTCTGTGTGCCTTTAAATACATGAAATACTTAAATAAAATAAACAAACTCATTGAAAAAACAACCGAATTGCAAACAGAAGGAAGTAAACAATCGATTCCACTTTCCAATTTAAACTAAGCATCACTTAATTTTGCGGTCTGCCGAAATTTCGCGTTCAAGACGGCCATTACCAAGACACTCCAGGGGTTTGTTCCGTCGTTTCTTCAGTCTGGTCGGTTTTGTTTTGGTGAAATCCGATGGAATCATGCTGACAGAATAAACTGAAGTAAACATTTATTGCAAAAAAACTGTGTACAAAGCAATTCTCGTCGACATAGTCAGAGTCGCGGGTCGATCCTGGACCCGATTAGCATGTGACCGAGGTAGAGTGCTTCACGGGAGAGAGACTTATGTATACCAC
Organism: Alcis repandata; assembly: GCA_949125135.1. NCBI lineage: Eukaryota > Metazoa > Arthropoda > Insecta > Lepidoptera > Geometridae > Alcis > Alcis repandata. Next base: position 3,987,867 of record OX421245.1, on the reverse strand, counting down.
AAAACAGGTATCTGTATCAGATAGGTACTCAACTGTGGAAGAGAGAGGGATGCAGATGAAAAGGGCTCATAGTACTCATCATTATGAACTACTTATTACTACGAGACCAACCGAATTTCGAAAAATAATTCAGCTGTCCACACTTTTTGTCGAGTGTAATTGACATTTTTCTATGGAACAGCTGATTTTTTTTTTCAAATATCCGGGTTAATGCCATGATAAAAGTTGTTCATATTGATGAGTACTAGCATACCCTTTCCTTATAACCCCGTATTAAACGTATCTACTAAACTTTATTATTTACTTAACTTTATAATCACAGATACAGAAACAATCCTGCCTTATAATGTTGATCAACGAATTATAATATTTATTTTTCTTTTCTTCATTGAGTTGATGAGTCTCGCAGAAATGGAGTGGGTTACAATTGCATTGTTACGGAGTTGGATGGCTTTTAATCAAAATTCTGGGATCTCGTTGAGCGCGATGGAATGCTGGCTGTATATCTTAGAAGATATTAAATGTTATTTATATACAGGCAGCGTGTTGTAGAAATAGCCTATATTGATGGAAAGGTCCTTCTGTTCTAGATGTCAATTATAATATATGTAGGTTTAGATAAGTACCATTTCTTTTTATTTATTTATTTATGATGAATTCAAATATGTGTTTTGGATCTGGGTGTTAGTTGTCCTTGTCTTTGTGTGTGTTCCATGACATCCCCAACACAGAGAAACCTAGTGGGGAGCTATGAGTGAGAAACTTATATACTCGTATTATTATTATAACTTATCACTTAATATAACTTATAACTTATTATAATATTATTTTTTCTTCACTGCGCTCTCTTTGGGGTTCGTTGAATAGAGTAATAATAAATAATTAGTACGGACTCTTTGTTATTTTTCTACAGACTCTTTTGTAGTTTTCTAACCAAATAAAGACCAGAGACAAGACGAAAAGATCTTCATAAATTTTCTTAGCGTTCGGCCCCTACGACCCCAAGGTACCTATCAGTTAATACAGTACTACTCTATGGTACCTTAGGAGGCTCAATCATACGGGTTATAAAGTATAGCTGTATAGGCTTTTGAGCTCTACTGCAGATCTAGGCGCCGCGCAAGCCTAAACAACTTATTTTACAATTATTGTAACTAATCAAACCCCAACGCAAAAACGACGAGGTGTTATAAGTTTGACGTGTCCGTATGTGTCTGTCTCCGGCATCGTAGCTCCCGAACGGATGACCCGATTTTGGTTCTGTTTTTTTGTTTGAAAGGTGAATTAGTCGGGAGTTTTCTTAGCTATGTTTGATGAAATTGTCGGGGATTTTGAAATAAATTGTAAACCTATTACTTCCGTGCGGTACTGCGGAAGAAAGTGGCGTCGCTGGTGAGGAGGCTTCGAAAGAGTGACAACAGCATCTTGAAAGTTGTGGCGGATGTCCCGCAAGCTCCTGTGCTGAGGCATCTCGTGCGGACTATGGTTCCTCACGACATGCCTCGTTAGTACATGACTCATTAGTTTTTATTTATTTTTTGTAATGATTGTCTACTAACATTAGTTTATAAGTCTTTTACTGTATACTAACAATTTATGGATCCTTTGCTGTCCGAAATAAAAATATTTGCATTTGAATTACTGTTGTTCACAGGACTGGGCGTTGCACATACGATTCGCCACGTCAGCCGATGGAGGGTATTACGAGTGTCAAGTTCCTACGCACCCCCCTACTAGTATATTCTTCAAGCTTGTGCTTGTTGGTAAGTAATAACAGTAATCTTTTAAAATACATCAATATTTCAATAACAACTAATTGTTATTCCACAAAGAAACGTTACGACTTAAATAGTTAAACTAGAAAAACATTTACGTTTAAAAAGGTGGCCCCAATGTCATCAGATTTCTGGCCAAAATGGTTAGTGTTCCGGTGTTACTGGGAGACGGTACGAGTAACAAAGTCCTAGAAGAATTTGTAAATTTTAAATTGTTTTACATTTCATTTATATGCATGTTAGTCTGTAAGGTATTTATTTGCTATGGGCCAGCATACTCTATATACTAGGCCTAGGCCTAGCATAAATTCTGACGCAAAACAAAGCGAGTTTTCGATAGAAAATGTACGAACATGATAATATCCATTTACGTCCGTTAACGCCATTTACGCTGTCCAATTACGTTTTACTTACATTTATCGACTTATCGAATACTCGGTATTTTACTTCAGAATTACAGCTTGGCCTATTTATTTTATTTTAATTTTATATATAACTAGCGGCCATCGATCTAGTATGTAAGCTAGCGGCCCGTCCCGGCTTCGCATTCATTTTTTAAACATTTTGGGATAAACGTAGAGTAAATGTGTCTTGATGATATTTGAGCACGCAATTCAATGTCAAATGTCAAATGTTACATTAAAAAAGTTTACATTGTCCAAAACGCTAAGTACCTATAAATTTCTTAAATTTTCTAATTTTCGCGTAATTTTTTTTTTTCTTTCATAAGAACCTTCTCCTGACAATAACAAAAACAACAAAAAAAAAAGTGAAATTGGTCCAGCCGTTCACGCGTGATGGCGTGGACCAAGGGAAATAGGTAATGTAATGTACAAAAGTAATTGACATTCTAAAAACTAATTCAAAATTTACACTACGCCAATCAAAATATTTCCCACAGCATTATTATAAAGTTAGGTATACCTTTAAAAATACAACGATTAACTTGTTAAATAATTTTAAATATAGTGTTCTTAAAGTTAAATAAATATTAACTTAAATTAATTACTATTAACTACTGTAGGTACTAGGTTTAGTTTGACTTACTACAAGATCCGTCAACTAAAAAGCTTTGAAAAATGGCTGTAACATCTGTTTTATAGTGGAGGACGATATCATAACACTTCACAAGGTTTTGTTAGAATACTTACGAGTATATTTACTTTCAGGGTTTCGTATCAAGTTCGTATAAAAGAACCTTGATAACAAAACTTTGGTTCAGCCCACTCGGCTATCTGTTTTATACCTACACTTGAGTTTTGGAAAACTTACGACCATGATTCTATTAATATGACATATTTATATATAGCCCTTTTTAGACTTAAAAAAACAATAAATTCCTGGATAGCGCTGAAAAAGTCAAACCCAATAATAGAGATAAAATTACGCTAACAATTAAAGCCTCAAATTATTTGAATAGGAAAGCAGTATTAAGTTTTTGATGGCTTATACTTTTTTACTAATAAAAATATTTTGCAATTCAAATGCCATGAAATTAAATAAAGAAATTGTTAATTCTATCTTACTTTATTTTGTTACATTTCATTAAAAAGCTTTGCAATAAATAAGTTCGTATAGGCCAAGAGGCCAAGTCTTGGTATCAGAGTATTTAGGCCGCCTGAAAGCTCAGAAGCCTTCAGGCGGCCTAAATACTTCGAACAAGGCTTGGCTATAAATCCAATCATACTACAAATAGGTAGTTAACTGTAATTACTGGATAATTACTTTACTACCTACATCGCTTTGTGAAATTGAAGACTGGTTTAACGTTTTAATCGAATGGGAAAGTTTGTAAGTGAGAGTGTGTATACAACCTATGTTTGTCACACATATTATTATGTATACTATTTTTGTGCTCAAACAGATTTAGACGATATTTGGGTACGGAGGTGCTTTATACCTTAGATATTTTTTTTTATTTTTGATTTATTTATTAGACATACAAACAAATCATAATCGATATTAACAATATAACACAAACTTCTAAGTCCTGAACTGGATTATAACTGAAAAATAGTGTGTTGAGAAAAACTACAGATACATAAATTATACATAGGCAAGACTGCCCATCCACACAGCATTATACTGTGTAGATAAGCTACTCAAGCATATAATTCTAACTATTACTAATTATATACTAAAATACATAGACCACTTTTTGTCCCGCAAGAATTTACTCCCTCTGTCTATAAACAGGATCTGCGCGGAAAAACTGGTCTCTAATAATAATATATATATTTTTTTATACAGCTGCGTACGCAGAAATAGTTGGTGAATCAGAGAAGATAATCCATGAAGGCTCCATGCTGAGACTGGTTTGCGTGGTCAAGAGGTCCACGGAACCGCCGTCCTACGTGTTCTGGTACTTCGAGAACCGGATGATCAACTATGACCTTAGTAAGTACCTTTTATGATTGTTTATGACCTTACTACGTACCAAATTTATTTTTACCAACCTCGTCATTTCCTTTTTTTTTATTATCAGATAGGTATTTTTTTTATTTGATGTTATTTTTTGTGTTTTCTGTTGATAAAGACTGTGTATCTTATAATTAAGTGGTCATAACAATGGTAAAACCTATATTGTGACCTAAAAAAATATTATTCATAAAACATATATTGGAGCGAGCCTGACATAACAAGAATCTCTAAGTAATATTTAGGTATATAGAAGGCGAAAAGACGTTGTGGTAACTTTGGCTCTAAATTTCATTCCACAATGGTCATCTATGACCTGATTGCGAGCTTTAAGAGGTCCACAAAAATAATGATGCAAAAATAGGTTGAATATTTACCTTTGTTACTGCATTCATAACCTGAATCATTCATGACCATAACATGTAAACAAAATAGGCCTGCAATGACTCCTTACTGATCAGCCATGACCTCAGTACGTTCCACCTTTATTTACCAAGTACTTAAAACAAAACGATGATTGGTTAATTCCACCTATTTAACCATTCACATAACATTTAAACCACTGACCTCCACCAAATTAACTCGGTCCAAAGTTTTAACTGTTGTTTAACTGCAATATTAATTAGTTAAAGTTTCTATGTTCTTGTTAATTACTAGCAAGCGGTTTATTGTTGAAACTTTTGATTGAATTTTCTTAACGTGTGTTCTGAGTTCGAACGTGAAAATCTTGGATGTTAAAATTTTATTTGAGCGAAGGTGTAAAACAGTCGATTAAATTAATTTTAAGTACTTCTTAAAGGAGGGCCTAATATAAGCTGGGTGTTAACTTGGATCTAGTGCTTAAATTTTTAAGGGCTGCTATTTCGCTAGCATATTTAAACATTTTTGAAGTTATAAAATTACTGAAGTTAGTTATGAAAAAGCTTTAGCAAAAATATTCTTTTGATCCAAAAATGTTTTCATACACATAACGGGCAAAAAAACTCCCATTTTTAGGTAGGTACGGAAACTTATTTAGAAAAAAAAAATTTTTGCTGAACTTTTGTAATATAATTTTCAAACAACTTGCTTGACCGATTTCACTTTGTCATACTCGTGACTATGTTAAAAGTTCTTCACGATCGTGAGTACTATTTGTCCTTTTCTCAACATACTCTTCCCTTATAACTTCGGTATACCTAATATTTGTACACCAATTATTGCTCATTCAATATTATTTGATAACTAGATACCCAACAGTAACCACTAAAAACCACACAGCGTTCTCATTGTCCCAAATTCCGTTCAAAAAGCAATCATGCACTGAATCGGACAAACCAATGCTGCCACAAATCTGAACAAAGCGATTCATTGGTTGGAAACGAGTTATATTAGAACTAGAATCTGGTAACAATGGCTTAAAAGCGCTGAGGACAATGAAAATAGAGACGTAATAATGAAGTTGAATTTCTGGAAATACATCAGTGAGATATCACATCAGTAAATCAAACACACAGTCAAACAATATTGTATTGTATAGGGTTATAAAGAAAGGGAATTCTAAGCCGAAAAAGACTTATAATACTCATCATTATGAATTATTATGAACAACTTTTACTATGGGACCAACCCGGGATTCGTGACAATCGACAAAATGTAAAGAACAGCTGATTTTTTTCCCGAATTCCGGGTTTTCCTATAGTAAACGTTGTTCATACCTTCGTAAACCCTTTCCTAATAACCCTGTATAGTGTACATGCTTAAGAGACTTACTAAAAATGTTGACACCGGGGCTAGCTACTCGGTCTATACTAACTTATTTGTTGTTGAATTATTAATACGTTTTTTACTGCGATTTTGAGATATTATTTTCCTAATGTTGCCTATTAGAAAATATTGTTCTTAGCGTTAAGGCCGAGGGCTGATGCACTAGTTTTTGAGTATTTTTGTAATTTCTGGTGTGACCAATAAAGCGTTTTCTGTCTATCTATCTTTGACTGCTTGACTAATTTCACAAAATTAAATATGTATTACTAATCTAAATTAACTACTTAGGTATCTATTAAAATACTTAATTAAAATAACTACAAAATAACTACTTATCTACAAAATTTCATGAAAATCGCATTAACGTTACCCATACCCAAGTTATCATCGACCATATTTTTTGTCCACGGCATATAGATTCATGAGTAATTTGAACCAGTCAATTGTTCAACCTTGCGGCCGAGAACTAATATTCTAAAATAACAATGGCCAAGCCGCGGTCCGCAGAACCCCTTTATGCGACCCATAGTTGAGCAACAATGGATTATCAATTTATTAATTCTCAATTTCAATATTGATACATAAAATATCGTATCACTTGTTCTACTTTAGGTTATAGGCACTTTAGTTTTAAGATTGTAGATAGCATTTAGATAGCGTACCTAACGATATTTGGCTGTATAATGTTGAATACTAGTTTATTTTAATTGGTTACAACATAAAATAACTTTTACATAAAACGAAACTAATGGGAAATACCGCTGCTTTCGGGTTTATAACAACATATCTCATATTTATTTAGAGCTCTGTTTGGTAATATCTAGTGGTATAGTTTTGTTCAAAATTCAACTGGTAATTATATATAATAGAGTAGACTATGGTTATCATTATTGATATTTTTCATTTATTAAGTTTAAATTTAAAAGCATAACTCTTATCGGTGCAGTAATTTCCAATCTTCTGCCTTCTAATAGTACTTTTACCTTCTGGTGCAACATGATAATTATCTTATTTTATTTGGTCTAAAAATGTTTACTTCCTGGTCCTTTCCTTCCAATAGAAGGGGAAAAATGTTAACTACGTTGTACGTCATGACAATCTGACGACCATTGTGATCAAAGAACTTGTTAAGTTTTAAATTAGACTCAACAATCATCAGTAAAAATGACCACAAAGCTAAGACCGCCACCGCTGCATCCTACAGCGTTCGCAACGTCATTACTGTGTCGCACTCAGCGTGCCCCAAACTGCAGCCTGCATAATTTGCAAAGCACAAAGCCCGCTGACAATAAAAGTTTAGCGTGGCTGTTCCAGAATATACAATAAACCGAGATATTGCTTAATTGAAAACAATCGTACCCCGTCAATGAAAATAACGTTGGAAATATTTCTTTGACTGCTCGGTTTTGATTATAACTGCTATAAAACAATTGAAATCTCTGTGTTGAGGCAGTGTTTAGTAATAAAACCTATGTGAGTAAAAAAGTGGGTTAACAATAGTTCTGGTTTTTTGGTCGCGGTTTCGTCCGCGTGGCTTTACGAAATCATCTTTTAGCTCTATTTTACTATGAGGTCACCGAATGTGACCGAAACTAGTCGTAGTAGACGACTTAATTTTTACGTGGGTATTCTCGTGTTTAATTAAAACAAAAAATCTTTTAGCTCTAATTAAAATTACTGACTACTAAATCAATGATAGTTTATATTATTATAAAGAGCATAAATATTATTGATTTTCTATCGTGTTAATATTTAATATTTCATGTTATAAAAGTAATTTTTTTTCCTCTAGATGGCGTGAGCGTCCACAACGGGCGGCAGACCAGCGAGCTGGTCATCGGCAAAGCAGAGCCTCGACACGCCGGGAACTACACCTGTGTTCCGGCGAACGCGAAGGCTGCTTCAGTCACAGTACATGTTGTACAAAGTACGTTATTTCAACTACTTAAAGCTTAAAGTCCAGTGAAAATTCGAGGCAGGGGGGCAGCACCGAAATAGCCGTGGAAAAATAAGTAGCGCGGTAGCGTTCGGAGAGCGGGAAACAAAACGCGCCGCACCATTCTGTTCCAAACCAAACGTGTAGACGTAAACGGCGCGGCGCGCGGATGGCAGTTCGATGTAGTTTGGAACGAGGGATGGCGCGACGCGGGTTGTTCTCCACGGTCTGAACACTATGCACTCGTACATGTGGCAGGCGCTAATGCCTATAAACAGCAGCAACTTTGGCTCGACGCTGTGAAACAGAAACGCAGTGAGACAGTATTAATACCTTTAATTATTGTGCACTTTGAAAATTTATCTCATCCGTGCGCTGTACGCTACACTCCTGCATTGCCTTTTCAAGGGATGATGGACCTTATTCTTTTACATCATTATACATTAGCCTTACCGTAATAAATGGCCATAAACTATGCTTCTCCATCATATTTCTGAAAATAATACAGAACACTTTACCAAGAAAATTACAAACTAAAACAAAGAACCTATATTATTTATAGCTAACTCTTCAAAAAACTGAAAGCCTAATTAGTTTAATATTAATAAAATATTTCTCTCAGAAAGTTTTTCTATCATCATTATTTTTTTGGAGAAACAGAGTTTATCATCCGTAAAAACAATTTTAAGTTATACAAATTCTAGTAAATTCTTGTATAAAATGTCCAGCTTTGCGTTCCGTCTCAACTTATTAAAATAAAACTTAATTAAGACGAAGAGGGTCAGCGTCGCAGAGTAACAAAGAGGCAGATGGTTAAAAAGGACACTGGAAAATATTACAACGTTGTTCTACATTAATCTTTGCAAAAAAACCTACAAAGCTACAAAATATAGAAAGCTTCAAATCGATTGTATAACAGACACAAGGTAAATTTGAGCCAAGTCAATCTTGGAACTGAATCAAAACTGTACTGGAATTGTGCGATTCTAGTGCGTTTCTTTTATTATGCAGATTTTTGTTTTCATTATTTCATTGATATGAAGTATAATCATTAAAATACACATAAATCGTTTACTCCTCGCATTTTTACAATTTAAATGCATGTAAAAGATTGAAACTCACTATTATTATTACAAGAAAACGAGATAAAAAAATATGACGGTAATAGCGATACGGGTGACACGTGGCGCTTTTCCCCATCTCAGAGTTGCCTCTCTGTCCTTCCATAATGTGCGACCGTCTTTCGTACCGAGCGAAATGTAATTGTACCGTTTGTCTTTTGTTTTCTGTTTATTGTTAAATTACATTCATTACGTTGAAGTAAGATTAGCCAAATAATGTTGTGGTTAAAGATTAAACCAATTTGCGTTATGAAATTGTTATAATCAAGTTGTCAAAGTCCGAGGACGTTGACAGATGTTATGTTTCTGCCGGGTTGAGTGCTCTGGCCTGTGTTTATGTGAGATGGACTAATGAGTAACAGTTTGTCTTTTTAGGCCGAAAATGGGATATAATTTTTTATGTGTACTGTTTTGACATATTTTCTACCAGATGTTAGTTACTTTATGAAAACAGCGACAAACAATCAAACAAACTGCCTGGTAATAAGTGGACAACACAAATGTTTCGCCAGACTTGGCCAGCGATATATTTATAGGCACCCTTCAAGAACGCCCCATGTTGTAGCTCGGAAAAATACCTTTCGAGGTAGGGCATTTGCGTAGAGAAAAGTAGGAGACAGTTAATTATTTAACTTTAAAGATTTTTGGCTTTAGTAAATCAGCTGTGCCACCGGCTGATGAACGTGTAACAAACTGCTAGTATTTATTAACGACGCGGCGACGACCAGTTTAACTCCGTAGTAGCATGTCTACCTTTATTAAATAATACTAAAAGGTAACGTTTTTACCTTCAAAATATTTTTAGTATTTTTTTTTTCTTAGTCATATAATATTTCATTGTTTGTCCACAGGTGAAACTCCAGCAGCTATGCAGCACGGCAACAACTCGACCACTCCCCTCAAACTCTCCGCACTCACTCTCCTGATCGCTCTGGTGATTGCACTGGTCCACCACCAAGAGTTCGGATAGCGACCCGGGTATTTTAGGCTAGATAAATAATATGGATTATTATGAATATTGAATACTGTATAAATTTCTGCAGGGCTATAAGGAAAGGGTATGCTAAGCCGAAAAAACCTTATAGTAGGTACTCATCATTATGAACAACTTTTACTATGCTGCCAACACTGGAATCGCGAATCTTTGGAACAGTTGATTTTCTTTTTCCTGATTTCAGGGTTGGCCACATAAAAGTTGTTCATAATTTACCATAAGGTTTTTTCGGCCTAGCATACACTTTTTTATAACCCTGTAATTGAGTTAGTTGGCTGGAAAAAGGTAAAAACTTGCGTGATAGTTTATGTACACAAGATAACCTAATTAGTGGTTCACCCAGAACTGTGACATTGCGATTTTATTATGTTCACAACCCCTGGATCGATCTGGATCAGATATATTACTTACTTACTTACTCCTCTGGCGCAGCGACCCAAAGTGGGTCTTGGCCTCCGACACCAGAGAACGCCATTGATCCCGATCTAGCGCTGTCTCATGCCAGTCGTCGGCTTGGAGTTCGCGCAGGTCGGATCGCACGGCGTCAATCCAGCGGTATCTGGGCCGGCCGACGGGTCGGCGGCCACTTGCAACTCCAAGATACGCCTTCTTGACATTACGATCCTCCCCTATCCTAAGCAGGTGGCCTGCCTAGCAAAGTCTCTGTGCCTTGATTACCCCTATGATATTAGGCTCGGCAATCATCTCCACTATCTCGGTGTTCTTTCTCACTCTCCAACTCCCGTCATCTCTTCGATCAGGTATATTCGAATTTGAAAATTATATTCTCTTTGCTTGTATTGTTTTGCCAGGTTTCTTAAAGATCAAATCTGCCATACACAAGTTATCAAAACAACAATTGGACACACAAAAATTCTTTGGAACAGATAAATAAAACATAAAACACAGCATACGAACGCAAAGAAGGATGGCGACGCGTGACCCAGTTGAATAAAAAAAAAACCAGGCCCCGTTCATTAATGTTATTATGATTGTTTTAAATGATAATATTTCTCTAATTATTTTATAGGTCTCGTATATTTTTAGAAGTTCAATTTTTTAACAAATTATTGCAGGTTCGTGAAATAAAACGCAATACCAGCGTATTGCATTTTATTTCATTCTGTCGTCAGTCATCTATCAGTAATGTCAACTAATGTCACGTCATTTTCAGTAGTCAACCGACATCCCGACAATCGTGTTATGAAGTTTCCGCAGTGTTTGCATTATTTGTTCATTTACCGAAGATTTGGCCTGATAGTATTCCTCTCTGACGACTCTGCTTTTCACGAGACACACGGCATTCCCTTTGGACTAAAGATTTGCAAGTGATTTGATCTTTGTTGAAAATGGCTCTGCGGTGTATAAATTGCCGGTTACGCATAACCCGTATTCAAAAACATTAATCATGTAAATAAAGCTATTAGTGAAACGCATTTTTTAGACTTATAATACTCGTATTTATACCTGACGCAATCACAATACAGCTGCGTTTACAGTAGGTATGTAGTTATTTAGGTAATAATCATAATAACATTATAGGTTAAGTACCTACACAATTTAACCTTTGTCAATTATTTTCTCCCAACTTCTGTACATTAAATACTATTTGTATACGTATTCTTGTAGCATAAGTTATCATTGCTAAAAGTATCTCTAATGAACGTAGCTTGCAAATGTTAAAAAGGCTGGGTAAATCAATGTATGGGACGTCGCCATTGTTCTTTATCTCAATAGACTCAGAAGGCCCAAAAAATTATCCCTGCTTAAGATTTTCCGTTTTGTTTTCGCAAATGACATTTCACGTCAGCGAGAAGTTGACAGAATTTTAAGCAGTGCCTAACTTTGAACAGTGTTTATAAGTAAGACTGCGTTTTACACTTCGCTTAGTCCATTATTTTCTTCGAAACAACATTGCCTTTTTGTATCGTTGTTTTTTGTAAAAAGTATGATAAACTCACTTTGTTTATGTTCTTTAAGTTTTTGAAGACTCTTAAAGCAATTAACAAAAGTAAAAGTTTTCTTACCAAATAACAGAACATTGAATTGTTTGGCTTACTCTTGGCTAACAGAGTTGTTTGTTGTTTTAAACTTATTTATAATAATAATTTACAAAGCTTTCTTCGTAAAGATCATTGGGGATTTCATATTTCGTAGTATTTTCTACAAAAAGTTTTACTTGTGACATAATTAAATTGGTAGATTTTTGGTCTTCTCTGTTACTCAGCTGCCACTGATACACTTCTCAAAATACATACTGTATAGCACAATTTTTTTAACAAAAATAAATACAAGTAAATCTATCAAATTATATCTACAATAAACGTAAGAAAATATACTTTTACAATTAATTAACATTTACACTTGTTTTTTTTGTTTCTAAATTCACAACGAGTCACTGAATTCTGGCTTCAAATCAAATTTTAGTTCACCCTTGAAAACCAAATCAATTTTCCGTTTCAACACGAGCATTGTCGTTTAATAAAATCACTTTCAACTTGAATTGAAAATAAGAAATCGTTTAGAAAATGGCACAGGAACTCGTTTCGTACAATGGTCTTCGGAAGTTTTTAATACATTAAGTTCGCTTCGCACGTAAAGGTTAGTGTCAATTATATAGACAGTAAGTCAACTCGACACACAATAAATCACATACTCACAACGCCACAATAAGTTGATGGCGGCGTTTTGAGGAACTAAAACGGTATAAGTCACTCTGAAACTTGGAAATTCATCGTAGTCATTGCTTTATGTTTTTAAAAAGACAAAAAATTTAAAAAACAGTAATTGTACATTAGTTGTTGAGCACAGTGTTGCTAGCGCCAACTGTATTAGTAAAGTACTTACACATCGTATTTATCAAATTTTACTGACAAATTGGTAATTCAAAAGCAAATTTTATACTTGGAAGTTATTGGAATCGATATAGTCGTGAGGCCTCAGTTCTCTGTGAACCACTAACATAATTTACAACATCAACCGACTACATTATCAAAACTTCATAAATAAACGAGTATGTTACCTTAACAAATTACAAAACTAAAAACACTAATCTGCAGCTACCAATTTAGTTATTTTTTATTAGGAACTTTGTAATAAGCAAATGATGACGTTTTTTTTTTTTTATGTAATTGAGTGACGAGACGAGCAAATCGCTCGCCTGATGTTAAACGTCACGTTTGCCCATAACAGGTCTGCGCCACCCAGAATTTTGAACTCGCAGAATTCAAGACCCTGCGCGGCACAGCACTGCGCTCGTCACCCTGAGATATAAGTTGTTTAATCTCCCATTTGCCCTGTAATTTCACTGGAAACAATGCCCTTCCAACCGGAACACAGTAATGTTTGCACATTACTGCTTGGCGGTGGAATAACTGGCAAAGGTGTGGTACTTCCCCAGGCGGACGTTGAGTTACTGCAACCGTTTTGTAGTTTGTGACAACACAAGGAGTCGTTGAAAGCTATCGCCTCTGCAAAGATATCGTTTTTCCAAATGACAGGGAAATTGTGCTCGATATTTCTAGGAAGCACATTTCATCACAGTATTTAAATAAAATAAATCTACACCTTTTGAAAAGTGCACGGCATTATATTTTGCTTCTTATTCTTTGGTACGGAAGCCTTTTCTGCATCTTCCTAATATTTATTGACTTCAAAAAAAAGAGGTTCTCGATTTAGGTGTTTTTAAAAGCTTTTATTTAGTTTGACCTGTTTGTTGTTAGTGTTTTTGGGTAGAATCTAGTAATTCAATTTTTAAAAGCTTTTATTTAGCTCGGTTTGATGTTTTTTGGGTCAAATCTTGAAACTGAATTATGAACCACTTTCCGATGTCCAATTGAGCTGAAATTTGGTATACCTGTGTAACTCCGATGAGAATGCAGTAAAAGCATGTTTTTAAAATTATGTATGATTGTGATCTTATAAGTTTGTAATTTATTAACTAATTGTATTTATTCTAATTTTATTTCATGTATCACAATTTCGATTAAATATTTTGCTTATTTTATTTCAAACCTTTTTCCAGCCAGAAAATAAAACTAAATAATATTTTAAATGTAAATTTTATCACGGTTGAAAATAAAAAGTATACCAATCGAGTACAATAATGTTATATGTAAATAGTTATGTATATGAAATAAAAATAAAAAATATATTATTTGTGAAAATATAATCCTACTTAAGGTCCTGTATAAGAAAATGTAATTATTTGTCTTTTTAATTAAGAAAATAAATAACAATTTTGAAGTTAACGTGCCAAGTGATTGTTTTATTTTACCCGACAACTATGAACTTCTGAAATTATTTAAAAAAAGATTATTATTAAATTGGATACAAAATGTACCTGTAAAAGCTCTGTATTTAAGCCTGGAAGAGATCGCTCTTAGCGCTTAGGCCGCCAGTTGTTGCACAAGTTTTAAGTTTTAAGATCCATTTTGTCTGTAATTTTTGATGTGAACAATAAATAATTTATCTATCTATGAGGCAGTGAGAAACAATTTTATTTTGAACTTCTTTTTGAGATTATTTCGTGGATACTTATTTTTTAGCAATTTTTATTATGTGACCACTAAACAAATCCGCTGTTTCATAGTAAAATATCAATGTCAATCGAAAAATTGAATGGACGAGCTGATGATAAGCTCTTTTCGAATTAGCAAACTCCTTATTACAGTCCTGTTTTTCTTTCATCTGTATAAATCAAAGAAATAATTACTCAACTTTTCTAAGCTTTACATTACTGTGCGATAAAAGGGCGGACGTATGTTAAAAGAACCTAGGAAAGTAGGTAATAAAACATAGTTAAGGAAAAACTAGCTCCGTACTCGTACAATCCAATTACGAACTCTCTAGAGACCTAGGTCTCATGTAGGTCAGTGGGACTACATACCTACATACAAGCCAAGCTGCCCACAAGCTTTTATTTATTAATACACGAGCGATGCTTAGATGTTTCATAACGCGAAAAAAGCGCATCTCCTCCTCCTCAAAACGTACTCCTCATGTCTGAGGGTCGTGACCACCACCTCCAGATAGTTTGTCTCTCACGATGTTGCCAACGTTTCCAACGCGAAAAATGCGCATCTAAATTCCGCTAAAAGAATGGTGAATTTACCTAAATTTAAATTGTAATGGTGAAAAGTGTAGATGATGAATGTTGGTGATGGAATTGAAAAGAGTGACGATGAAAAGCCTGTGTGTTAATTATTAGGCTTCGTTGTTTTTATGCCAAATTTTATCAAAATCAGGGTTATGGATGGATATGCACCTACACATTTTCACATAATGCGAACTTTCGTATTCATAGATAGATAGATAAACTCTTTATTGTTCACATCATAAATTACAAACAAAAGGATTATAGCACCTAAAACTAGTGCGACAACTGGCGGCCTTATCGCTAAGAGCGATCTCTTCCAGGCAACCTTAGGATGGAGAGGATAGACAAAAAAATAGAAAAACGGGGTGTGCAATATTGAGAAAAAATAACAACCTACATAAAAAGTAAGTAAGTACTCGTAAGTAGTGTTATTTATAGTAATTGGCTGTGACATAAAGACAGACACCGAAGTCTCATCTTAAGGGTTATTCCCCGAAGGAGAATTAGAACTCTAATATTAGTAGAAAGTATAGGATGGAAGGAAATAAAATAGACTAGGTT
The DNA here is from genome assembly GCA_949125135.1 of Alcis repandata. Lineage (NCBI taxonomy): Eukaryota > Metazoa > Arthropoda > Insecta > Lepidoptera > Geometridae > Alcis > Alcis repandata. The sequence goes on along the minus strand of OX421245.1, from coordinate 3,972,218 downwards.
ACTTTTCATTCCAGAAAAAGCAACAGTTTGGCTTGCGTTTGTCCGCCATCTCGCCTGATGGTAAGCAATGACGCGGTATACGATGGGGCGCACTTGTCTAGAAGAATCCGATTCACTCTAGACTTGAAGACAGATTATATCTATCGAAGAACACCCACTCAGGCAGAGGATTCTGATAATATTCTCACAATGGAATTCTAAACAAAGTAGATAATATCGTAGGATGCAGCTAGAGCAGTAATAATAGAATAACTTAAGCCTTTTGTATTCTTAAAAGAATAAAATAACTAGTTAAGCCTGTTGTTAAGCCTTATTCTTAAGAGCTGTGGGCAGTAATTCGATACAAACATGTTTACTGGAATAAATAAGAAACGCTGTATTCAATTGAAGCCAATCCGCCACAACAAAACGCGGTTTAACCCATACAATCTAGTTCATCAGTTCCAACCACACTAACGAATCTCAGCGCCACACCAAATCCAACCTTATCGTCACCAAATAAGGCTCACTACAAGGAAAACTGTGAAAATTTCCCGCTGAACGATTGTACACCTTATGTGGTAAGGAATGAGGGTCAGCAATCAAGGGGAAGTAGAGTGTGAATAGGCAAATGAATAGAGAAACAAAGAGGCAATATTAGAGCGTGCTGGAGACTGGCTTTGAGTGCTGCGTTATTGGGCTGACAGATTATTAATAGGGAATTTGGTTAGAATGACTGACAGTAATTATTTTGAAGACATATTATCATAAGTCAACACAAAATAAGAGGCCCGTTTTGCAACGCTTTTCGCGCATACTTTATAGTAGCATGCAATGTCTAATTATAACGATACTTTCAGAAACAGTTACGTTACCAGTCTTCTTTTTTCTAGCAGAAAACCAACAAGACTACGGCCCTATTGGCTAGTTTTTGAAATTCGAAAAACGAGATTCAGGTTAACGTCGAAATTAAGCCGATACGATTTTGTTACGTGAACACGGGAAGCACGGGAAATACTCCGGAAATGTCTCACCTCTCATCCAAAGGTTATTTAAAATAGGTTGCTCTGAGCGATAAGACCGCATTTTGTGTATTTCGCTTATGTATTTTACTACGTTTGTGATTTCCTTTTTGTGTTGGTAATAAAGAGGTATTGTAATATGATTTAATTCTCTCATCAAAGTAGAAAAATTGAAGACTACATACTCGTATATATGTATGTACCTATAGGTGTGTCTTCTAAAAAGCTAGGATTACCATTCAGATTCAGAAATACAAAATATTCGGGAATAAAAAAAAAATGATTTTTTTTTTTGTTTGAATATTGAATTTTTGAAACTTTGTTGACCAGAGCAATAGTCTTAATGTTGATGACGAGATGATGTATCATATATTACAATAAATCAAGTATTTATTTGGGACCTTTACTATAATGGGACCAGCCCAGAAATCGCGAAAGAAATTTGCGGTTTCATACATTTTGTCGAGTGTCATTGACATTTTTCTATGGAACAGCTGATTTATTTTTCTCGAATTCTAGCTTCATCCAATAGTAAAAGTTGTTCTTAATGATGAGTATTAAGAGCCGATTTCGGCTTAGCAAACCCTTTCCTTATAACTTTGTATAGGCAATAGGCGTGACGAAAGATTTTAAAATCCTCTTCCATAATGTGAGTACACATTTACTATTTACAAAAAAGCCTTTATTTCGGTAATAAACTTAAGTTTAACCAAGTTTGAAGCCATTTTTCACATATTTTTTCAACAGTGCCCGAAAACAGCTTGCTTGTGTCATGGCGTCGATTTGACGTCACGGCTAGTAAACATGTCATTGTGTCTATGCGTGATGAGCGGCGGATGACCTGAGTTCACTGAGGCGTGACGTCATACGCTGTGATTGTTGTTTCTGACAAGATGGCCGATTGCTGTATTTTAATGTTTTAATTTATTGAAAATCTTAGTAATCTGTATTTTAAAAATAAAACTAAACATGTGTTTTAAATTTTTTTTAATCTGACTAGTCCCCTGAAAGCATTGAATCGGCGATTTTTTGATACTGTCGTCATGCCTATTAGACACATATGGTTCTACGAAGCCTACCCACATATTTAATAGATTTCCGCCCTTATTTTCCAACTCACATACCTAATTACTACATACGTCCCACACTAACTTTGTCAGTAACGAGACAAGCGTAAAATCGACTGTCCCTAAGAACACTATCGAAACTGCAAAAGGCATTTTCTAAGCTAAACTTTATTATTAATTATTTTATTTTTGTTTTTGAATGTATTAATTTTTTGTAATTGTAAATGTAATTTGACATGTGCTTTTTTGGTACTAAAATAAAACTAAAACTAACTAAGGAGAGCTATTGATAGTCAAAATTTGACCTAAAGTAATAAGTTAATGTGTAAATATCAATTTTAGTCGTTTAAAAAATTTTTTTTTTTTGATTTGTTTTATTTTCCTAAAAGTATCTTACTAACATTATAATGGTAAAGTTATGTTTGTTACTAATGGACGCTGAAACGGCTGAACGGATTTACATAAAATTTGGAATGAATGTCGATCATGGTCTGGATTATCATAGGCTACATTTAATCCAGCAAAACGCGGGAGAAACTGCGGGGCGCAGCTAGTATATATTTGGTACAATGAAAAAGTCGTGATTTTGCAGTTTCGATAGTATTCGTAGCAGCCGTCGAAATTTTAACTGCGTGCATCGATCCACGGAGTCAGCTCGAAACATGCTGACGCGTCGTTAAACGGCGAGATAACGGAGCTAACGAGATTTTGATTACTGCGCCTAATTAGCTAACGGTTTTTTGGAAATCGGTGTTGGATTGAAAGATTAGTCTGGTTAGTTGATTAGGATAGGAAAAAAAAATTGTCAATTTTTTCTACATTTTCCAAAAGATAAACATCTACGGTTTGTTATAATTGACACAGGAATATCCACGTAGTAGCTGCGCCCCGCGGTTTCACCCGCGTTTTCCAGGACAAAAAGTAGCCTATGTGTTAATCCAAACCATGAACAACCTTCATTCAAAATTTCATTTAAATCCGTTCAGCAACAACTTTTGCTGTATAAAGCACAAGTCCGACCTCATGTGGAGTACTGCTCCCATCTTTGGAACGGAGCACCCAAGTATCAACTTGAGCCTCTTGATGCACTACAGCGTAGAGCTGTCAGAATTGTCGACAACCCCAAGCTTACCGAGCACCTAGAGCCGCTCAGCATGCGTAGAGACGTCGGGTCTCTTTCCATCTTCTATCGCATCTACAATGGGGAGTGTTCTGAAGAATTATTCGAGCTAATTCCAGCGTCGCGGTTTTACCACCGCACTAGCCGCCACCGTTTAGGTGCTCATACCCACATTATCGATAAGTGGAAATCGCACACTGTGCGTTTTACACGGTCGTTTTTGCCACACACCTGCAAAATGTGGAATGAGCTCCCTCCACCTGTATTCCCGAGTAGCTACAATATTGGGTTCTTCAAAAGGGCTGTTAATAGAATCTTAAAGGGTCGGCAGCGTATCTGTGATGCCTCCAGTGTCACAGGTATCCATAGGCGACGGTGATCGCTTACCATCAGGCGGCCCGTTTGCTTGTCTGCCACCTATGGCATAAAAAAAAAAAAAAAAAAACAAACAAACATTCTCACAAACTTTCACGTTTATAATAAAAAAAAAATCAAAGAAAAAAAAAAAAAAAAAAAAAAAAAAAAAAAATTAAGTCTTTTACTAAGATGTTCACAATTATAATCTCTTGATGAAGATCACCAAATACGATGGAAACTAGTCGTAGTAAACAACTTAATTTTTACGTGAGTGTAATTAACAAATTATAACAAAATGTGTCAAAACCAAATTGGTTTTCAAAGTAAAATCTTTGTTCTGCAGTCTTATTATGGAAGTTTCTTCGTGATTCTGATGTTTGTGCCATCTCGCAGGCATGGCTGTAATTACAACCAAAACCACAAACAACCCCAACAAAACCTGAGGAATCTTTAGCCCAGCAATAGGTATAGATTAATTAAAAAAATTGGTTGTCTGTAAAGTCGGTTTACGGACGACAGTTTAACGTGACAACGTCATAACAAAACATTGATGAAATGATTGCATACTGTTCTCTCTCCGATCGTGACGTTACAATGACAAAACGCGTATGAACTTGTCCACACACTGCCGTCGCCGTCGCACCGTACACGAGCTCAGTTATTATTTTGTCTGTAATCAATTATCATAATATAGCATTGTAATAAAAATGGCAAAAAAATTTAAATACGATATTTATTCATTAATATAAGTTATAGAAAGTAAAGAATGTTTGTGGGATAAAACCAAGGAAGTGTCCAAAGATATGCATAATTTGCGTAGAAATGCATGGCGCGATGTTTGTGCCTTTTTAGAGCCCAACTTTGAGGATATGGACCAGAAAAAAAAAAACAAACTAAAAAAAAACTAAACCAGCGAAATCGGTCGCGGTGGACAAACGATCGCCGTCACGTCATATTAAACTCGGCTCGAAATAATCTCGTTCTCGGTGACGTGACGGTGACGGTGGCGGTGGACAAACGCCCTAACGGGACACTTTTTCGTGCATGCTTCCGGCGTTCATCGATTTATTACACGTCGTCACGTCAAAAATTAAATTATTATCACACAAAACAAACTCAGACAAACTGAAAATAATTAACTGCTAACAAGCAAAAATCACACTCTAACCCCTACCACCGACTCAGCCCTACTAAACCATTCGTTTACATTTTCACAGGCACCAAACTCGACCTCGTGTTTCCCCCATACTCCTATTACACCCTTTATAATCAAAAACCACTACCACTTGCGCAGTAGTCGATCACCGCACTATGCCGGGACCGCAACACGAAATGGTAATTGATACCTATACCTACTAGGTTTATCGTACGCTAAACACAAGCGTATGTCGTAATACATGGCGTTCATAGCACATACTGAATTTGTGTTATATAAACATACGAGTATATGCTAACACAGGAAGGCAATCAGCGTTATACGAAAAGGGTATAATAAGCCGAAAAGGGTGAATAGTGGTCATTATAACATACTTTCACTAGGTATGGGACCATTCCTAAATTTGCGTTAAAAATCAGCTGATCAATAGAAAAGGTCAATATAATCAAGGGTACCTATGCTGTTTTTCTCGCGATTGCAAGGTGGGTCACGTAATAAAAGTTCTTTATAACGATGAGTACTATGAACTCTTTTCGGCTTTCCTTTCCTTTCCTTATAAACCTGTATGTCCTTGCCAATTCGAAAATCAAAATACCGGCTTATGTAGATGATGGAATTGTTGAGGTTATGCTTGCTGAGTGCTATTTTTGTAAAAACTGTCTGTCAAGAAGTTGTATGGTCTCTGGACAAAAGCGAAGTGTTTCATTGTAATAAGTTACATAAACCTATTCAATGTGACCTTGAGGAGAGGACTTGTGTACGGACATTAATAGTTAATTTAGGTACTTACTTGTTATAGAATTAGTACCTACGACCTATGTTATATTATTAAAACTAGGATTCCCTATACATTTGAGGCTTAACCGCTGTTTTGTAGTGTAATCATGGAGTTATTTACTCGTGTGTAGAGATGGTCTAGAGGGATGATGACAAGTGACAAACGAGGAAGAATGAAGTGAACACCAACCGTGGATTCATACAAACACTCTAACTCACGACTGCATGGATTGCACAAAACGTATTCAAACACACCCCAGTCAGTGCCGGGGTGGCGAACCTTTATGAATCAACGTGCCAATTTTTCTAAAGAAATGTTTATGAAGCTTTCGACGTGCCCAGTCGTGGATTTGCCAGCAGGCAGAGTACGCTGGAACCTAAGGCGGTAGATTTTAGGGCCAGACGAATATGATTTTCAAAAATGAAAGTATCGATGTCGGGGAGGGGTGCTAGAGTGTATCGAACTGTGGCCTACTGGCGGCAAATGTGTAAATCCGCCACTCGACATGCCGTTACATAATTTTCCCAATGAAAATTGGGAGATGGCGTGCCTAATAGTAGTTTATGCAACTGTCATATAATGAAGGGTATTAAAACACGAGTGTGTTTATGAAACGAGCGGAGCGAGTTTCATAATAGAAACGAGTGTTTTAATACCTGTGTTATATGCAGTTGCATACACTACTTTATCTACACTAATGCTGTTACATTCTACTTATGTTTCCAATACTTGATAAAATACGTTTATCTTCACTAATAAAAACGTGTATTGTCACAGTGAACTTGGCGCGCAATCAGGAGCGAGCGCGCATGCGCGCGCAGGGCGGCCGAGCGAGCGCCGCGCATGCGCGCAGGCGGCCAATCAGGAGCGAGAGCGCGATGTTATAATGACTCATTACGACATCGATCGACTCATTATAACATCGCTTAAATGTTGTCTGTGCTATAACAGTAGTCATTATAACACCAGTATTGGAAACATAAGTAGAATGTTATAACATTAGTGTGGATAAAGTATTTTTTCCCGTACCATTGGTTCGCCATCCTTGTCCCAGTGCAGACAGACAACAAAACACGCTACATCAGTCGCTGGATGAGGTAAGTATTCGCGCTTACTTTTAAGCAGCTCCAAACTAACTGCGCCAGAATTACATAGTACAATAGATTGTGGATAAGAATAGATACTAATTTTGTAAGAGAAGAGAATACACAAATAATTGAGTTGAATACTCCAACTAGTTTCAATCAGTGTGCGAGCACGTATCGCTTGTATTAATTCTTGAAAAACATCACTGAATGTGATTGACAATACTCTATCTTGTAATACGTGAGTAGTGAGTGTCAAAACAACGTTTGTTTTCGCAGTGAAATTATTCTTGTCCATTCTCCCAGTCCGTACACGTGTTATATATGTCGATGAGCATTGTAGAAGATTACCGACATGTCGGCGGCCACAATCCGATTGTACCGTAGTGGTATTACCGCAGAATTAGCGAGGTTAGTGGTGTAAGTATTAAGGTGTGGCCACATTTGTATTACCGTAGCATTTCTGTAATATTAATGGTACGGTAATATGGCGTTGTGAATGGTACTTTGACATCACCCTGTGGAATAGAAAAAGAGATTATTATAGGTAATTTATTGTTGTTTTTGTTATAAATTGACGTGGTTTTGACAATGCTGTTTTATTTGGAGTTTTAGTCTCGATAAAACTTGAGTAGTGTGTGTTATTGCAACAAAACAGTTATTTTTGGTTTACGGTAGAAATTACATTTGCTATAAAGTCAACACAAAATAAGAGGCCCGTTTTGACATTTGTCATCGCGACGTAACTAGTGATGTAACCATACGACTCGGTATTCGATACGGAATCTATTCAAGATTGTATGAGTATTTGATCGATTTCATTAGGTATTGTAAGTTCATTGGATTAAGGTTTTGATTAGAAAATTTAATTTAAACTTCAATATTGTAGGTATTTTGAAATGATACAGTGGTACGAAAGGTCAATTTGTCTTTAATTTAATATTTTTAGTTACAATAACATTCACTCAATCACAAAAAAATAAGAAAAAGCGAAAGTTAGTAAATCACTCTATGAATTTATTTGCGTCCATTTATTCGTGATATTCTTTTGTACTTTTAGTCTCGAATCAGTAAGGCATCATTAACAAAACCTCTCCCGGCTGATCCAGCTGATCAATATTTAATTACTATTAAAATCGAATGAAGCTGGTGAAATTCAGTAATTAATTGGAAACCATTGTGGCCACTAATATTTGAAAAAAGAAGACTAAGAACGTAACTGTTTCTGACAGTTTCGTTATAATAAGACATTGCATGCTACTATAAAGTATGCGCGAAAAGCGTTCCAAGTTATATTCTAGGGTCTTTCTCAAGTGTCAAAACGAGCCTCTTATTTTGTGTTGAGTATAGCAGTTGTAAAGTTAATCATTTTCGTCGGTTCTATCGATAGTTTCATATTTATGTATCACTAGCTGCGCCCGCGGTTTCACCCCAGAATAAATAAAATAAACGTTTCACACTCATGGAACACACACAAAGACAAGGACACCTAACACCCAGACCCAGAAGATATTTGAATTCATCATTCAAACATCTACCCAGCCGAGATTCGGATCTCCGGATTATAAGGCGGGTATACTATTGTTGTGCCAAACAAATCGTCAAATACTAGAAAATAGTAGCTCATATATTAATCTAGGGTATAAGCTACTTACACACCAAATTTCATCCAAATCCGTTCAGCCAGTTTAGCGTGATTGAGCAACAAACAATATACAAATCGATCAAATTATTTCTACTCAAAATCTAGTAAACAAGAAAATAGAAAATTGGCACGCCTCCTAGCTCTACGTAGAAACTTAAAGAGCAAAATAATTCGTAGCACGTGCTACGAGAGAGCTACGGCTTTGCTACACTTTCTAATTTACACTACAGTACTATTCTTGGTACGACGTTTCTCATTAACAAAAGGTTACATTCTGGCCACACAATGCATCGCGTGTCGTATGATACCGCGGTAAGGACAAAAATGAAAATTGAACCCTATTATGAGTTCCAATACAGCAGAATTTCAAATAACGAGTTCCAAAAATATTTATTTTTGGAAATAGTATTAGCACACACATACATAGATAATATATGTTAGGTTCCTATTTGGTTCGACTTGTCCTAAATTTCTACAATGGCCTATTGTCGTAGGGTCTAGATTTATGTTTTTTGCTACAGCCGCCGCGACGTTTCGAGGATCTAACCTTAGGTCATGTCAAAGGTCTTAGAACGGACTGGAAACCAGGCCTTTAAGACCAACTTTCCACTTAACCTTCACGAACGCAGTATAGGAAGGCTGAGTTTGTATAAGCTATGAGGTTGTTACATTTTTGTGTAAGAATACTAAGCGCGTAAAAAGAGACGGTTCTCAATTTGACTGTTCAATTTGTCAAAAAATTAATAGTTCAAAAAAACTAAAAAACACGCTTTGTTTAGTTTGTCATCGATCCTCGATATATCTACAACGTTTGAACGAAATGTGGCCGTTTAGAGTAGGTCCAAATGGCGCCCAAAGGAGTTGGATAGAAACATACGAACATACACGTGAAGCTAATAAAAAGCGTGTAAAAAGGTTGGTTGTCAAAAAAATACTCAAAATACAAACTTCAACAAGTTTTAAAAGGGAGTTAAAGAGTCGTTAACTGTAGCGCATTTTTAAGTATTTTAAACTTATAAAAATTCATTGCAAATGCTTCTCAAAAACTGTTTTCTTTTATACATTCTTCCGTTGAACTAAAAGAAAACATTTTCGTATTTTTAATTTTATTTGCATTTTTTTCCAGCATCGATTTTATCTCACGCACAAACTCTTCAACTCAAATCTTCAACTCACAATATAGACAACAGACGATCGTTTAATCTTTACATTCTGCTCGAAATCTCCAAAGACAAGAATGTCTGAAAGACCGTATATTACTGCAACGTAACCACTTATAATTTCGCCCGTGACCTCCATTTATGGCTCAAGGCGAGTATAAGCCGTGAATATTCTGGAACGGCTGCCCAATGTCCATATTATAAGTTTATCGCACCACCGTCCGTTCTTCGGCCTAAGCTCTGGTAATCCCCTAAACCTTTCGGCTCTTTGCATTTATTTCTCGTCCTTTGGGCATTAGATCCCTATTTATTCTGGTTATTTCGAAACTAATCCCAATTTATCAAACATTAATAATATTTTGTTTCGTATTTGATATCGTTTTGGTGTTGGCTCGATTGACTTGGTTTTGGGTAATTTTATCAACAGTTCTTAAGGTTAAGTTAGTATGGATCTGTGATCTTTGGAATGAAATATTTTGTTTAGCATTTTATTACAGTTAACGAGAGGAAGTTTTGCTCAAGTGCTCTTTACAGACGGCACTAACATTTTATTGCATGAATAGTTCATTATTATTTCTTTTTGTGGCGCTTGTAGCGTACGATTAGCTCAACCGGGTTTTTGTAACCGAATACGGATACGTTACGCAACGATCAGTTTTCGGATGGGTGACCGCGGTTGCCATGTACCTACTTTTTTCTTTTTTATTGTACTCGTCTGGCAAAGGTCGGAGACGTTATTCAGCAAATATCACAGTTTTATAACGCTTTTACACACCATTGATCTATGTACATCATAGATAACAATGCCCGGATAAAGTTTTCGCTTTTTTATCCTATGACAATTTTTTTTTACTTGGTTTAAGATAAGTAGAAATGTTTCTAAAAGCTCGCTAAGCTCACGGCCAACCTTCAAAGTTGGAGTGACACCAGATAATGAGGATAATAGTATAGCTACATTTAAAAATGTCATTCACTAAGTTGGTACGAGTATGTATACCTGTAGTACTTAAAAAACCACAAGCTTTTAACATTACCAACCGCTTTCAAAGTGAACTTTGAGGGCAACGGCGATGTCCAATAATAAATCATGCATTGTTGTTGGTGACAAAAGAAGTCATTTTTGGAAGAAAACTGCGGCATTCAAGCCGTCCTATATTTGTATAAAAAATATAGAAACACAATATAAGGTCAGACGAAGACCTCGTTTTGGACTAGCCGTTTTATAATTATACTTTATTGAAAACACTTGAAAACTGGGTCAGTTTTCAATAGCTACATGATGAAGCTACGTTTTGTGGGGTTCTTATTAATTTTTACCCCCGATACCAACAGAATAGAATTGAAAAGAATAGGAAATGGTTTTTAGTAATAAAAGTTACAGTTATAAAGTATTTTAATTATAAGAAACTATTGTAACTGCTCTTAAGTATGCTAGTAGTTCTGCGAACAATTAGACCTTGCGAGCATTACCTTAAAAGCTTTTATTTAACTTGCACTGTATGTGTGTTTGTTCGGGTGGAATCTTGCAACTCAATTTTGAGCCACTTGATAAACTTATTTGCAACAAACACACCCTATTATTTCGACAACCGCAAAGTCAAGAGTTGTCTTTAATTTGTGATTTGAGATATTTTGTGGTTTGAATGTTAAGTATCAGGTTTTTTTAATGTATCTTTTTTGGAATAATAATTTTATTTATCTAACTAATTAACTAACTATCTAGGTCTTTCAAAATTGAACTGATGTTTATGTTAAAAAAATATTTTTACTTTAATATTTTGCGAAATGATTAAGTTTATTGAAAACGCTTGAAAACTGGGTTGGTATTGAATAGCTAAAGTAAAAAGCCAGGTTTTGTAGTAATTTTATATTATTCTTGCAATAGCAAGTCGTCTCGTTTCGAATTTTAAAGATATTAGATTCTTTGGGTGATTGGAAAATGCGAGTAAACATATACATAAATTGATTTCGTCTTGCGATGAATAAACAACGTTTTGATTAAATGTCATCCAAAAAACTAGAGTGTAAATAAACTTAAATTGGCTGCATGATTTTGTAAAAACAAAGTAAGTAAATGAATAAAATAAATAATAATAAATTTAGTAAATACATTGTTTTTACGAAATGTTTTTAATGACTTCAAAAATAGAGGTTCTTTGTCCCATAGAAATTTCATCTAATTATTTATCATATCATATCATTTAGTACTTACGAGTAGTTTGGGTTTTAAAACCTTTTTAGTGCATTTCTTTTATATTACGTTCTGAAAAATTCTTTACCTTTTTGAAACATATATTTTTTATTAGGTACAGCCGCTTTTTATTGAAACATTTACACAAACATGTAAAATAATATTAAATTTATAATGGAAAGCTTAAAACTACGGATTTTTCTGCACAGGACAATAAAATATGTTTAGCAAGTATAATAGCCGATTCGAGCATGAAATATTATGCAGTTATTTACGTTATAGTCGTAGCTCCACAATCTTTACGGATTTTACGTAGATTTACAAATCAAATAGATGTTGGGTCCAGTACATTTGCGATAAAAGTGTCATAAGTTTTCTTATTGGTACAAATTTCAACGCTTAATTCACGGTGAAAGTGTCTTAAGTTTATCTATTGGGACGTATTAATGTACCTACTTTGTACAAAAAGACCGACAAACTACTTAATCGGAATACTATCAATTCATAAGCTTAATTAAGGTTGATATAATTTTAGACCACAGAACTTACAAAAGCGTTTTAACAATAAAAGCGACTAATAAGGAAACAAAAATTTTACTACGATTTTAGTCTACCTTTTCGGGCCTTTGCATTCTCGCCTTGCTTACAATTTGGTGGAGCGTGGTTGGTTGATTAGTGAAGTTAGAATTTCTTCATGACTGACCGCTGACCCAAAATCCACACACTCATATATCTACGCGTCCATAACAAATTCAACTACAACGAGCATAAAGATCCCAAGATAAATTAGGCTTTATTACCTACAAAATAAAAGCAGCTTTTCTGCTTACGTCGTGATAATAATAAAATGAGCGTCAAAAGTGAACTTCACCATAGTAAAGGCCGTTGTTTTCCCGTAAACCCGAGTTTATTGTCAATTCGTTCTTACTGATACGGAAAGGACCCAGTTTTTTCAGGCTTACCTATGTAGGTGCCTGAGATTTTTTACGATACAAACAGACGTTTTTGTCCAACCATGGAATGTTAAGGAATAGAGCGGATATTCTGATATTTCTCTATGGAGTCTGTATTTTGGTATCGTAGTTACAAATACGGTAATGTTGTATTACGGCCGTTTGGATACTGACTAGGTTGTAGAATGTATCCTTAATAGCAATTTTTTATGACGTGTCTGAATGTGAATGATAACTCTTTTCTGTACCATCTGCTCTTTAAGTATGAGCAGATAGTAAACTCCAGCAAAATACACGACCACTCCATTCCTCTCATTATTCCGCGAAAACAACAGACATTTTGTACGAATAGGAAAGCTTCAGTTCAAATTGCCCGTGTGATGTGCAGGTTATAAAAAGGAATCAGCCGTGATCTTCTCCTTAGCATACGAATGTGGAATTTGATACAACTCGGATTGGGGAAAATTACTTTTGGTTTGCCACGAGTTTAAGTTTTTTAAGGTTAAATGTACGAAAGTTTGGGGGTTGTGATTGGCGCGACGCTGACATACTCGGACATTTTAAATTCAGATTTAGATTTTTATTGCTTAATCCGTTTTGTGCAAAAGGTATTAAACAATACTTAGAGTAGATAATAGTATTACAACGCGCATTACTAACAAGGGGTCCTGCCGGGCGCAGCAAATTAGGGCAGAGAACACTCAATAATTTTGAAGGTATAAAATCACTTAATAATTATAGTTTGTAAAATCGCTTAAATTTCTCAGAGTCAAGTAAAGATGAACCATCATTTAACTATGAAAACTGACATGGTTTTGACACATTTTGATTTATTAAAAAGGGGAAAGCACGAATCACAAAACACGCGCGGACACATGATGGGAACACGCGCCGCGGCCCGTAGTATCAGTCTGGATGCCAGGCTGGATGTCAGGCAAGTTTGTAAACAAGTAAACATATTTTATTAAAAGTCGAGTGCTATCAAAACTATAATATAGTCAAAGTATCCGACTCATAACCCCCTATGGGTATTCCTGCGTAAATTAGACAAAACAATTGAAATCGTCAGCGAAAAACGGGATTCACCAAAAATAAACATTTTGAGCTCAAGTAAAACATAAATGAAGTGAATTTTAAGTTTTACGAAATTCAACTAGGGTCAATGTATCTACAAGAATCAAGATTAAATAAGAAAAAATAAAAGCCGCGTATTGTTTTTATTCTACTAATTGAATCCTGTGGTTACCATCATTTAAAATCCGAAATGAGCGCCATTTTTGCCGATTCTTTAAACATATTACATATTCCACAATTTCCACATATCACATATTTTATTCGTTTTCATCATTCACCCTTTATCGCTGTAAGCCAGCTGAAAGGCCCAAAAAGGCCCAAAATTTTAACAATCAACAATTATACTGGCCGGTTCATATTTCACTAGCAAGTATTGAATTATTTTATTCTTTGTTTGGGCGGTCACTGGGAATTAATGGAAGAGATGAGCTGACCCTTTTTTAACCGGTTGATTAAAAAAATTAACAAAGATGAAATAAAATAGAACTGTATAGCAAATGTCATATCGAAGAAGGTAACACTAGCAAAAAACCGACTTGGAAATAAGAATGTAAATAGAATACATTACTATTTTGCTGGATAAATAGTAATGACTGACAAAAATTGAACGTAATTGTTAGAATTATATTAACAGAAACTTTTTATCATTCACAACATAAAATTTTAAAACAAAAAGATTTACTAACTAGTGCCACAATTACCGCCAGGCAGAAGTTTGAATGATAAATTAAAATATCTGCTTCTGCGTCAAGGTGTTAGTAACTTCGTTTCCTGGCATACCAAACATAAGAGGTTCCGGTGCGGCGTTATGGTAAACGTGTTTTATTTATTTAATCAATACCTACTTAATAGCTTATTGCAACCATTATATAAACATTACATTTAGGTCTTAAATAACAAATTTTAGCTAGTTAATATTAACTCAATGACCCTGACTGGACATAGCAACATTGTAACCACATTTAATTTATATTTGTGGTGAATCCGGCAAAACGCGCATTCGGTCTCATCTCTAATCATTATACTTTTATCGGCTTCCGTGATGCGTGATCGTTACGCCAATATAATTCGAGATTTCCAACTCGGACCATTCATTAAAATACTCGATGCATTACGTTCTTTTGCTTTTAATAACGCCACAACGATAACTGTAATGAAAAATTTAAATTAACAGGAATGAAAAGATTTTGAATTCCACGAGATTTTACCTCTTTGGAAAGCCATTTATAAATTACTGTAAGTTTCTGTTTTGAAACTTTGTTATACAGTGTATGCTCGTAGTCCTCATCATTATGTTTTTTTTAATTATATACTAGCGGCTCGTCCCGGCTTCGCCCGGGTGGACGCTATTGAAGTTTTAGTAAGGATCCCTAATTTTTTCAAGTAATAAATATAGCCTATGTCACTTTGGGATAATGTAGCATTCGAATGGTGAAAGAATTATTGAAATCGGTCCAGTAGTTTTTGAGTTTATTCCACACAAACATCCAAAAATACAAAAATACAAATCTTTCCTCTTTATAATATTAGTATAGATAGGTATAAAACAACCATGAAGTCGCCAAAAAAACTGTGTGGAAAAACATCGATGATGCTGGACAAAATTTATGGAACAGCAGTTTGTTTTCTTTTTATTTCGCTGTTTTAGAGCATGTTTGTACTAGACTTACTTTAGTACTTACCATGAAGCCATGGGTTTTCAGACTACCCAGTAACACTCGCTCAATAACTAAAAACAAATGATTTAGGGTTTTAAGAAAAAGGTTAAAAAAGACGAGCTCGTAGTACCTATTCATAATTATAAACAACTTTTACTTTAGGACCATCCCTGAAATCGAGAAAAAATATCAGCTGTTCTATAAATTTTGTCAAGTGTCACTGACAGTTTTCACAAGCTCATTTACAACACATTTTTACAAACAGATTAAACAAACACCTTCCTTTTTGTGTTCATTGCAATCGGGCGAAATCAATCACAAATACGATAGAAGCAATTGATAGTATATTAGTCATTAGTTTCAAACTGTTTTGGTCACTTTATTCCAGGAAACAGGGTCCATTAATTAATTTAGTAGGACCATCAAGTCAAACAAAGACGGCGATCTCGACAAAGACAAATTAAAGTTAGTATAAGAAGATGTTAGACTGTGGTGGAACTGGCCAGAGGCGTAGTTAGAGCATTCCTCTAAAAAAAGGAAAAAAAGAAAGAAACTATTTGCATAAATATAGATTAAGATCAATTTAAAAAATATGTTTTAAAACATACTTTGATTGCATTGTCATCGGAGTTACACAGGTAGGTATACCAAATTTCAGCCCAATTAGGCATTGGGAAGTGATTCAAAATTGTGTTACAAGATTCCACCTGAAACATCATAATATAATTATAGTGACATAGTTTGATCCATTACAAGCTAAATTTGGCTGGAATTATACAAACAGGTGTTATTATGAATCAAAATGATTTTAACTGTCTTAAAAACTGAAAAAAAGGGAGATGGTTCTCAATTCGTCTGTTTAGGTTTTTGTGTTTTTGTTACGCGATTACTCCGTCAATTATGAATTGTTTTTACATCGCTAGTCCTGCATCCACCCCTGCACTTCTGTTCTAATTGAGTTTGCCATAGTTTAAGTGGTATATATGTATGTATTTATGTAGGTATGTAGGTATGTCATTGTCGCTGTGTAATCAGGTCAAGGGACGGGATGTTTACCTTCCGTTGCGGGTTTCTTTGTTTTTAGGGTTCCTCAGTCAGCATGGTAAGCGGGTGACAAATTTGTTTGTAATAATAAACAAACATATCTAGGCTCATTTATAAGTTTTTTTTTCCAGTTTACATATTATTTTGGAAGTTTTTAAAACCGTCAAGGTAAGAATAAGTATTATATTTTGATAAAAATAAATTAAATTGGATATTTAATACCATATTATTTTTCATAAGTATAATTTACTTTAGCTTTTAGCAAAAATAACTCTGCCGCGGTAATGTACCGTATGATTCCAAGAAAACGACCAAAACGGCCTTCGAATTAAAAGCAAATTAAATTTCCCAGAAGCTTTTAAGCCCTAAAATCTGGGAAGTATTTGTTTAAAGCTCAGATCAAGTAGAAAGGCAGATACAGTCCCGCCTTAGATACAGGTGAAGCCAAAAAACTACCCTACTTCCCGTGTACGTATACCTACTTCAAGCACATATTGACGGATCAAAACTACCCTTATTGCTACTTATTGTTCTTGTCCACGTTCTCTGAGCAACTGACGTAAGAATTGACGATTGATTCGGGTAGTTTTTATGCGTCAATGTGTGCTTGAAGTATACGTACACGGGCAGTAGAGTAGTGAAGTGAAGTTTTTTGGCTTCACCTGTATCTAAGGCGGCACTCTGTCTGCCTTTCTACTTAATCTGAGGTTTGGAGATTGAACCAAAGATAAGTGATTCACCGATGTTAACGTAATGTTCAGCTAAGTTACATGGAGTGAACTTATCGACGTAACTCGTACACGCGACGGTGTCATTAGGGGAGTAGAGAAACAGTATGGGTTTTGAAAGAAAATATTTGTGAAAAATATGTTTGAAAAAAATTAGCTCATGTGTGAAATGTGATGTTATATTATAGGCTAAAATGTTGCATAAAGTTTTTAGCTGTGCTGTTAAAGTAGCTAATTGGCGTTTAAGTAACCCAAGTAAAATAAAAGTAAAATACTACTACACTGGTTAAGACCAATTGTGAATTAATAATTTTTTTGCCTTTGAAAATAGTTTTAATGTCAAATAGGAAGCGCGATAGTGGTGCAATATCGAACGTAGCGAAAAGGGTAAAGGCTCCTTCACTACATGCTACGACGTAGTGGCTACGTAGGCACTACGCCGCACGTAGCATTTCGATAGCACCTTCCTCAGGCATGCTTGCGTCGCACTGTTTATGACACCGCGCTTTTTTTGAGCTGCCAGTTTTGTCACATTGTCACTCGACTTTTCACTTCTATAAATCTGGTAGTTATTTATTTCAAGTTTTTTTGATATATTCGTTAAGCCTAGTTGACAAATCTATTTTTTCTAAAAGTATTGATGTCCTTGCCTAATAGGTTGCAATGACAAAGACAGGTTTTTTAGTTGGTTTAGATCAGTCAAATAAATCTTTCAAACTTGGGCCCATTGTATCCTTACTGGACTGATTCCACTGTGATTAAGTATCACTTGGTGTACCAAAATAATGTTTTTTTTCCTAAACCAATTGCCAGATAATTTTGATCGTTATTGTTACGACATAGATGATAATATCAAATTTTAATCTAATTTTGAAACGCAAACATAATTTTGTTACCGGTTTTTAATCACGGATGCCCGATACATAGGTAATCAATGTTTGAATTATTTATTACTGCTTGTAGATAAAATAATTTTCATGTCAATAAGAATTTTTTAATTGCCAAGTTTGTTTTTGTAACAAATTACTGTGATTTGTGAAGTATTTTGTCTTTTTAAACGGAAACTTCTCTTGTTTTGAGTTTTATCAAAACGAACATTTTTCAATTGAAAATTAGTTTTTTATTTATTTATGATTAAGTATAATATTTCATGTATGGTTTTTTTTTTCATTTCTCCGACAGAGGTAGAAGAAATAAATAAATAAAGGTTTTAAAATCATAGCTCGGACTAGGATACCCTGTGTCGGGGATGCCATGGAACACACACAAAGACAAGGGCAACTTACGCCCAGACTCAGAACAGATATTTAAATTCATCATTCAAACATCTGGCCGGCCGGGAATCGAACCCGGGACCTCTGGCTTAAAAGGCGGATATATTACCGCTGAGCCCAATAGGTCGTCAATTAATTCAGCAAAACCAGTTTTAAAACATCTTTTGATATTAGCACTATTTGAAAGCAACTTTCGTTTTGTTTTGATTCACAACCAAAATAAAAATAACAAAACAGAAACACTCGACTATAAAATACTAAACAATACCTCATTTTATTTCCCACAAAATGTTTAAAACCCACCTCAAACCAGCTCTAAAACAATTCTAAAATTCGAACAACTCTCGAAATGCCAACTAAAATCAAATCCAATTTTGAAACACTGAACTGGAAACTAAATTGCACTCTTATTATGAAAAACTAGCTGTTCCCTGCCACGCTTCGCTGTGGATAAAAAAAAAATAAAATAAAAAGTAGCCTATGTTACTTTGGGATAATGTAGCATTCGAATGGTGGAAGAATTTTTGAAATCGGTCCGGTAGTTTTTGAGTTTATTCCACACAAACATCCAAAAATACAAAAATACAAATCTTTCCTCTTTATAATATTAGTATAGATAACAAAATAGATAAAAAAATCTCAATCTGACAGAATACGGGATGAGCCGAGCGCAGTTGTTTCTTGTTGTATTCTTGGCCGCTCGAGATTATCTCCGTCACTCTCACTCTCAAGACATTTCTAATGAAAATGACAGAGACCGCAATTATAATACCTCACTCGTAAGAATTGGGCCCTTGGCTCTCTACTATACTCATAATATTTCTTTTACGCGACTATCATATGGCTAAGCTGAAATGTAAGTTTATGTTTTAGTAGCAAATGTACTCGTAACTATGTTTATACTAGCTGCGTCCCGTGGTTTCACCTTCATTTTCTGGGATAAAAAGTAGCCTATATAATAATATAGTCATAAGCTTCGTTCGTGCCAAATTTCATACGAATCCGTTCAGCCGTTTTTACGTGATTCAGTAACAAACTTACAAACTAAACTCTGTCTTCAAGTGATAAGGAGATAACAAAACATTTCCAATTTCAAATCAATATCTATACTAATATTATAAAGAGGAAAGATTTGTATTTTTGTATTTTTGGATGTTTGTGTGGAATAAACTCAAAAACTACTGGACCGATTTCAAAAATTCTTTCACCATTCGAATGCTACACTATCCCAAAGTAACATAGGCTATATATATATATATTTTTTTTTATCCACAGCGAAGCGTGGCAGGGAACAGCTAGTTTCTAATACTTAGGTATACCTATTTTTTAAGCCACTGAGTGCCAATATACACTGAGAAAATGGCCTTTTAAATTCCGCTAAAAGAAGAATGAATTCACTTAAAGTACGGAAGCATACTGATATTACCAAAAAGTAAAAGTAAAAATGTTTTGTTATTATGTTCCTGACACTTGAAAACAGGCGTAAGTAAGTGAAAATAAATGCGATAACGTTAATATCTTCTGAATTCACACACTCAACAATACTTTATAAGACATACTAACTTTTCAAAGAACAAAATTAATTTATAAATATGAATGACTTTAACTTTCAAGAATATTAAAAATAATTGACGAATTATACAAAAGTTTCAATAAAGTACTCTTGCTGAAACCATTTTTTTAACCTTAGATGACTTTTGGTATCTTATAAACTGATTCTTATTATACGAGTAGGACTGCTGCTAATATTAAACGAGTAATAAAACAAGTTCTTTTTACTCAGTAACAGGCGTGCGTTTGACCGCCATCTCGCCTTGTGGTAAGCAACGATGCGGTCTATGATGGAGCACGCTTGCCTAAACAAACCGTTTCACTCAAGACTTGAAGACTCTCAGATTGTAACAATATTTTCTAACTTTCACGAGTGAATAATTTATAACCAACATGAATTCAAAACAATCTCAACGTTTAAATTATTTGAACTTGAATGCAAAAGTTCGCAGTCCATGACTTGCGCCATTCGGACACTACCTACGCAAACTCCGTAGATTAATCTCTGTTCAACTCAGATTTCCAAAGTTACGTGGCCAAATTTTCGACGCAAAATCGGAAACAATTTGCAAATAACAACAAACCTCATAATTTAACGGCCGACTCACCTTTGGCTTCATTGTTTTGGGTACATCTGGATATACTTAAGCGTCGTTTACGACTCTAGTAGAAGAAAAATGTCTGCTTATTGTTTTTGGTACACTTCTACGATACACACTTGCACTTGTTTTGGTTTGTTGGTTGTTGTCATTTGGAGCCTGACTGGATAAAAAAAGTAATAAGAAAAAAATAAAAAAACAAAACACGCAATAAAATAAATATACGCGGCACTGCCCGCCCGCCTACTTGCGGACATTTTTTTTTAAACAAAATGTTATAACGCTTGTTTTTAAAATGACTGGTTCATGATTATCATGATTTTCCGTTTTATTGTAAAGCAACGAATCAGAAAATGTGAATCAAAAAGTAAATCTCATCGAGACTAGTTAATTTAGCTATGCACGTCACTGCTTGCACTTATCAAATATTTTTGTAAATAGTAAATAATTGTATGTATTACAAAAATACATACGAGTATAATATTACCAACTAAATAAACAAGGGAATCAATTTTTATTTCACTCAAATTTTCACACCTTTCTGCGTTCAAACTCATCATGTTTTGCAGTCAAGTTGATCGCTTCGGTATGTCCGGTTCTAAAGTTCGATCAGGGCCATACAAATTCGCTTGGGGACCAACTATAAATAAAGCTTACGTGAAAAATAGGCCTGAATGTGCTTGTATTTATGACTTCCAAATTATGAGAGTTTCCGAACAAAATTTAACACTTAATTTGCAAGTCGTTATAATTTTTCTCAGAGTGCAAAAAGTTACACATTTTGACTAAGTTCTCTATTTGTTTTTTTTTTTATATGTATACAGGGTTATTCATAGAGGGCATGCTAAGCCGAAAAAAAATCAGCTGTTTCATAGAAAAATGTCAATGACACTCGACAAATGTATGGAACAGCTGATTTTTTTAAATCAAATTTAAAAGTTGTTCATAATGATGTGTACCATGTGCCCTTTTCAGCCTAGCATACCCTTTATGAATAACCCAGTAGCTTGGTGCAATTTTATACCAATACCAGGTAGTTTTCGGTGCGAACTGAGATTTGGCATTCGACCTCGCAATCGCAAAGTAATGGCCAACTTCCGTACTACTCCCATCCTTTATCATATTCCGGAAAAAATAAGCGATTTCGGTAAGACTGTACTACGTTACTTAACTCGCTTTTTTCGTAAACCATTTCTGTACTGAGAAGATTAAAAAAAAAGTTCATTGAAGTCGGTCCGGTCACTTAAGAGTTTTTTTGAAACTTAAATTACTTTTCGTTAAACTTCATTTTTTATTTTACTCATTAATTTGTAAACAAACAGATTAATTACACGAATATAATGTGTTTTCTGATATTTTTTGCACCAGTTAGGTCTTAAACACTTAATGTCTTATAAGATTTAATTACTAAATATTGTTATATAGGATATCACTGTTAAGACTTCAACAGTCAATATTTTATAAGATTTAACTACAAATTGACGATATCACCGAAAAGCCAAAACCATAAGCGCAAAAAAGGCGCGGCACATCGTAAACACAAAATCATAACAGTCACGCCCAAAACATACTCCTAGATAAGTAAGTACGGTCAGTCATTTATGTATATTACGAAATAAAATGGCCTTCCAAAATATGTTTAAGGAAGTGATCGTAAGTTAACGTACACAAAATTATGGGTTGGAAGCGAGACCCTCGCCTTTAACGTCTGGGTCCGAACTGCGACGTATTTGACCGTTCTCCTTTGCAGTAAACGAATACTTTTAAGGCGTTTCCACTGTTATGTACTTGTCATGTATAATTTGTTGAAAACTTTGTATTAGAAAGAAGTTTTTATCATTTGATTTAGACTTTTTTTACTCTATGTTACGAAGAAGTTTTGTTTGATTCGGACTTATTAATTTTCTTTTATTTATTTATTCGGACTAAAGGGTTATTTACAACACTCAAATAGATATCGTTTGAATATTTTAAGTAACAAAACAAATTTTAATAGCAACCTTTAAGTCCTTTAAGCCTTTGACGACCTATTTGGCTCAGTGGTAACATATCCGCCTTACAAGCCAAAGGCCTCGGGTTCTATTCCCGGCCAGGCAGATGTTTGAATGATGAATTTTAATATCTGTTCGGTCTGAGTGTTAGTTGTCCTTGTCTTTGTGTGTGTTCCATGGCATCCCCGACACAGGATTTAACTTAGTGAGGAGCTATGAGTGTGAAACGTTTATTAATTTATTTAGGTATGTGTCTTATCAGTCTGTTTAAAGTTGTAAAGAGAATTAAAAAATATGTAGATAAGTGCTTAGATGGGCCGAGTAAGTAAGTGACTACCTAACAAACTTTAATGTAATTTCTTACTTCTCAGGCGCAGCGACAATACCTAAGTGGTATCTTGGTCCCCAACGTCTATATTGTAGATTGACAAGAAACCCCTTAAAAGCAGAGCATTCTAGTTAAATTCCTTTGAACTACAAGACACACGCTATTTTTTATCCCACAAAAATTTTCAGTTCCTGGCAGATATCTGAAACACACAGAAATGCAACTACATTCAATGATTTTCAGTGGTTAAAAATATAACTGTTTTTAGGGTTCACTAGTAAACTAAAGAAACCTTCCTAGGTATCCGCACATATCAAGGTTATACACATCTTATATCGAAACTTATTAGGTGGGTTGCTTCGAGAGCGCAAGTAGAAGTTTTTTCATTATCTTCTCGCGAGTTGCCAAAGTCGAAGTTCATAATATACTGTGATTCATCGTAATTGGATCACTATAATCTGTGTGAAAGGTAAAAGTATTTGTTATTAATCTTTATAGGTGTTGGTCCGGTGGGACTGTAGGGTGCTAAGGTAAAAAACAATCCCAAAATCAGCAGGTCGATAAGTTTTTAAAGCAACATTGAACAAAGACAAAGACAGCTAAACAAGCGTTCATGAAATAAACTTCAGTAGCAGTATGGCTTCCTGCGATATTATAACAATAAGGGTTGATTACTCGTTACAAGTACAGTGGCGAGACAGTGCCGTCGACCGAGTACTCGGCTTGTACTAATAGTTTGACGAGGCGAGACAGTCACTTGAACCATGATTTGTTTGCTCGACCGAGTGTGCCTATTTACTGTCTCGCCACTGTACTCGTTACGTGTAAGTACTAGATCAGAACTATTATTATAATATAAAACTCAATAGTCTTTTCAAGAACTTATCATTGTTTTGCTTTTCTTTATTTACCGTTGGAGGTTTTAACATTACTTTGACGGTTGGTATACAAGTCTAGTTTCCTAATCATTATTTTGGTATAAAACTTAAACTAACACACATTTCAAAAGCCTGCTTTGTCCAAACCACACCAAAACATTTACAAAAAATAAAATTAAACGACAGCAAACCATCCCTAAACACGCCAACCGCTTTCAATCAAACCTTATCAATAAGAAGAAAGGCCTAACTTTACAAAGGAGTTTATATAAAAACAAAACGAACTTTTACTCCCTTTTCTATTATTTACAATACTTTGTTTCCAAGATAAAAGGGACAAGGGGTTCCAATCGTGCCAAATGCATTGATATATTGGGGTCGTGACCCTAAGAATCCACTGACACATTGACAAAAAGGGAAGTTTTTCCAGCAATTCGAGTGAGAAACCTTCAGTTTTATGGCAGATTCTCTTGGCACATTTATTATGTAAGGGGGCACTTGTGAAGGAAGCCGAATATTATTTTTGACGATATTTTTGACGAGGATAGATTATTTGATCATCATAAAAGGTGGGGCGGGAACGGATGTTTGGCTTTGGTAATGGACAGCATTTTGTTGGGGTAGTCAATGGGCTGCGATCTTGGATATCAAGGGTCATTGTGCATTACACTAACTCCACATCAACATCATACATACATCATACTGGCTAACTAACTAATTGCCTAAATAAGATTAGGATGTTTAACTTTGGTAATGACCTGCTTAAATAGTCTTACAACTCTTAGTATAAGCAATTGGTTATTCGCCTAAACGACGTAGTGCTAGCTGAAAACGAGTACAAATCTTTCAATTTGTTTGGAAAAAATGTCGCCTATCGGAATTTAGCAGCTTTACTGCTCGCTATTTGCTCGAGTGAAACAACTGTTGGATTTGATAAGAATGAAGGAAAGTTCGCTGTGCTGACGAATTTTAGGGCTTGAGTCGCTTTATGACCCTGTCAGCTCCATAATGTTCCGTAGTAAGAAACATCTAAAAAATGATGACGATGGTGTTGAATTGGTGTTGAGTTACTATGATGTACAACGATATTTATAGTAACTTTCGCTGAATTATAAATGAAATTACCACAAATTACCGTCAATTTACATAATGACAAAAATAACTCTGTAATCCAAAAACAATACCAAACTAAAGGACATTTTTGTGATCAAGTATTCAAATGTCTGGCCATTATTAGACTTCAAATAGAATATAAATAACTGACCTACTTAAATTAGGTATTTAGGTCAGTTGTAAAATAACTAAGTAAGTAAGATTCGTAGGTTTTAGAAGTTCATCGACATTCATCGCGTTAACACCTGCGACACAGTTTTACGAGTATACTTTTGCAGGTGCCATGGATTCTCATTGTTATTTTTTACTTCTTTGTTATTGGTTTTGAATAAAGAGATTCTATTATTATTTTATAAACATATACAGGGTTATTCATAAATGGTATGCTAAGCCGGAAAAGGCTTATAGTACTCATCATTATGAACAACTTTTACTATGGGATCAACTCGAAATTCGCGAAAAAAATATCAGCTGTTCCATAGAAAAATGTCAATGACACTCGACAAAATATATGGAACAGCTGACGGGTTCGTAAAAGTTGTTCATAATGTTGAGTACTATGAGTCCTTTTCGGCTTAGCATACCCTTTATGAATAACCCTGTATACCTATTATATATACGAGTAATGTCATAAACAAAAATAGCTTCATAAAACCCCAAGCACCGCCCTCATCAATCTCATCCACGACAAAAAACGAAAAAAAGACCAATTATTTTCCTGATCCCCATTACTAACTACTCATGCAACTTTAGCCATCAGTTATTGATGGCACAACTTAGACCAACTTTGTCCATTAAACGCAGATACTTCTTGACAGGACCTTGCGATCGTTAATAAGCTTCACCACCATAACCTGACACACCTCTTCCTTCCGATCCAGAAGAAGGGTCCCTAGAGCCCAGAGGTCTGTCAAACTGGTCAACGATCCTTCTCAAGTGTAAAATCTATTAAACTAGGTGAACATTTGGTTTGAATGGCTTATTTTTCTTCGTCGATTGTCATTGCAAGTGAAAGATGAGACAGAAAAGCGTAATTTATTGCGGATAATACTCTCGAGGACAGTTATGGTGGTGGTTTTTATAACGAGCTTCGAATGGCAGTTGGAATGAGTTTTTTGATAATTATTTTATTAAAAGCAGAATATTTTTTTTCTTAAAATATTTATTAATGACAATATATTATTATAGCTAGCGTTGGTTTAACCAGACCAGTTGACGCGGTCATTTCGGTAAGCAAAGGAAAAACTTGATTGGCTTAAGATTCAAGGTCCGGCAACTTTATTCTTTTCTCCAGCCCTCTAGCAAAGTTGCGATTCCATATTCAAAACGCTATAGAAAAGTAGGAAAATGTATGGGAATGGTATTTTTATCATAGGATATGGAATCAACAGATGGCGAAGGGACTCTAATAAAAGTCCTTCACAAAAGCTCGTTTTGATTTCCTGTTTTGTTTCATTTTGCTTTGTGGTTTCTAGTCGCATCTCTTACGCATGTTTTAGTCTACACAGTAGGTACACACTATACGAAACATTGTTTCGATACATGTTTTTGGGCAAAACACGTGCAGGAGACCCGATTTACCGGCCAAAACGTGTAGCAATGACAATGTTTTACGTAGGTTTAGTTTTTGTTTTTATTGCACTTATTCGGTTTTACATGAATTTTTTAACACGTTTCAAATAATAGTGATTTTTGAAATAAAGACTAATAACAATAATATCGAAAAAGGAATTTGTTAGTAAACCTAATTCGATAGCGGAAACGAGAGACAATTCAAATAATAATTCACGATAATTCAAGACCGGAGTCTTGTTAAAAATCAGGCAAGATTATCCAAGGTTTTACATCTTCAAGGAGGCGATAAGTCGACTGAACCATTACAGACTTGTGCAAGCCCCATCTGGCGAAAATTACGCTCATAAATATGATTGCCCCGTCTTATTTTTCCATATTATCTCCCAAATCATATTCTACGTTCATAAAACCGCTGTAAAAGTCTCCAAATATCTCACTCGAAAGCGAATCTATAAATATCTCCCAACTTTCGAAGGGAAATAAGATTTTACTGCCCTTACAAATTGGATAACGAAGGGTGAAAATTTCCCTTCCTTGCAGCCAGTGGTTAATCTCATCGGGAGGGATGAGGGTTGGATTAATTTGAGTAGGTATTTCAGGATTTTGTAAAGGTGAGTATGGGAAATTTTGGAGAGAGTCATGTTTTTTTTCTGAATCAATATTTGACCAGTAAAAAATAAGATAAATATTAAGATACTATTTGTAAGAAATAATGTTTTTATCTTCCATCTTAAAAAAAAACAATTGCTATTCGTTAGTCTTGCTAAAACTCAAAAACAGCTTTATCGATTTGGATTTTTTTTGTATCGTTTAAAGCAGGTGAAACCGCGGGGTGCAGCTAGCATTAAATAGTAACTTTGAACATTATTGAATCTACGTTCAAACTTAAAATTGCATAATAATAGTAAAACTACCACTATACCAGCACAGATAAGGGGTAAGATTCAGAAAATCATCTTGTAAGATTTCCCCCTCGTAAACAAAACAAAAAAAAAAGGTTCTCAAAATGATCCCCAAAATAAGCACGTTCAAAACTGTACACATTATAAAATTTTTTTTTCTTATTATTTTTTTAATTTCCCAAGAACCTAAACACACAAACTAAATCCCCTAAAAGCAGGTATCCACTAATAAAGACACGTAGCAGGTAAGTACACGGAACAAGGTTCCTGTCCCAAGAGGTGTGAATGAATCATTAGTATGAAACTATACTAGCTATACTATAATATATTATAGCTAAGTTTGAGAAAGGTTTGCTTTCCATTTGTTCGTATAATTTATAGGGTATCTTTGGGAACTGCGGGGTCTTTGCTGTATCAATTCCGCAGCAGCCGTATAGGAAGCGTGACCCTTCTCATGTTGACTGCTGTCTCGGTTTAAATTTTTAATAGTGGGTACTTTTTCTGTGGGAATAATTCAAATGTGCCTTTGAAAAGGGAAATGTGGAGTATCGAGTGTTTTGTTTTGTTGTTTTCTTGGCTAAAAATTTAGTGGTGTTTAATTGTTCGTAAATTTAAAGTTGGCTACTGAGTTTTACCCAACTGTGGAGAAAACAAATAAGGAGGAATATGCGTTTGACCTAAAAAAAAAACGTTTCACACTCATAGCAGACTGCTCGCCACTAGGATAAATCCTGTGTCGAGGATGCCATAGAACACACAAAGACAAAGACAAAGACAACTGTTACTAACACCCAGACCCAGAACAGATATTTAAATTAATATGCCCGGCCGGGAATCGAACCTGGGACCTGTGGCTTATAAGGTGGTTATGTTACCACTGAGCCAAACAGGTCGTCCTGTATTTATGTATGTCAGTCTAAACGGTTGAACCGATTTTAAATAAATGATATGTCGTTAGATTTTAATTGAGCTGTTGTTATTGGTAAGGTAAGATGAAAATAAAGGTAGATACTTATTATTGTCGCCGAGAGTTGGTTTTTTCCGTAGTTTTGTGTATTTATTTAATTGCTGACAAACCAAAAGTTACGCTGTTATCAGCCAACCATTTTGTTTCTGTTTTCTTTTTCTGTCCAAAACAAAACGTTCTGAAAACTTCGTCCACTTCTATTAAAATGAACATCAATTTCTTTTTCCCTAACATTTAAAGCACGCCTTACAAATTAAAAGTTATAAGCAGCCCCGGGGAGAATTATTTTCATGTGACACAAAAACTTGGACAAAGTTTCCGAGATAAGATTTTTGTCGTGTTTTGCTCCAAACTTCTTCATTGACAGCGATTTATAAATGTAGGCATGCATCGCAGATAAAGCTAGAGCACTATGTTACGAGTACATTGGGTGAAGCCAAGAACTCGTCTATTTTCGCGCGCATGTTAACAAATTCCGTAATGCCGCGAGAAGGGGAATATTGATATATATAAGTGAATGAGTCAATAAATTCATCAATTTATTTCAGTAATACAGTTAAATGACAATAATACAGCTTTAGTATTTATAAATGTGTAAGTATCGCTTTCTGAACGATATTAGGGTTAAATACCAGTAATATAGGTATCTGCGTTTCCTTAAAGAGATCGTATTAATTGTTTACTTATTTTTAAATTATTATCAACTAATACAACTTAATCATTTAATGTGTGCGTGTTATAAATTAAAAAATTACAATGCTTATAAATTACAATGTATCAGTTGTTCAATAAATATTTCTGAATCTGAATCTGAATCTGTTGTGTACGTAAGTAGAGGAGTTCTTGATTTCACCCAAATCTGTCGCAGTGCTCAGTCTTTCTCTTTAAGTTAATCTGAGGCATGCATTTGAAGTTTCGGGTTCGAGGGATAAATTCAGAAAGAAACTTCTATTTCTCCATCCATCATCATTTTGTGATAGGCGTAATTTTTTTAAGAACGATGGCTTTCCTTTCGAAGTTAATTGAATCGTGAACTTTTTCGACCTCGTACCTTGAAATCGGAAACTTTTTGCATACAAAACTTGGCACTATTGTTATATCTATTTTATACAGTTTGAAGGTTGTTTTAAAACTATTTTGATATGTTGATGCGGCCCACAGCACAGGGCGTTTTGTCTGGTAGTACTTAAAGCATTTTTTAAAATATAAGTGGCAAACAAGCGACGGGCAACCTGATGGTAAGTGGTCATCGCCGCCGATGGACACTTCCAATACCCGAGGCGTCTTCAGTGCGTTGCCTACCTCTGAGGACTCCACTAACCCTTATTGCGGCCAAAGTTATAGTTTGGAGGAAAACCGAGCTATTCCACAAACTTACAGGTGCACGGAAGAAACAAAAAGTATACCTAGTCCATTATAATGTTTGACAAGCTGTGGCCCTGCGATGTTAAAAAAATTTGATGATGAAAAGTAAAATGAGTTAGGTTAGTTAATCATCTAACATCTCATCTAAAATGTTTGAGTGGTAATATATTCAAGAGAAGTTCAAAAGAGTGGTTAATGTCTAAAGTCCATTATAGTTTCAGCGAGTTCTTTGATAATGTCTAACTTTAGTAGACTTATAATAATTACTTTAATGTTTATTACAATAAAATTAAAGGAAATAATATTGTACATCCGAAATGGATATAAACTGTTGCAACAAATTTTAATTTTAAGACCTTTATACACACAGTTAGAAGCAATAAAATTTATTCTTATTCTTATTCTTTAAATTATTAATATTGGTTTAGAAGCTACGGTGAATCGAGGTAGCCACGTTTACACATACACACTCCCATTTACATAGTAGGATGTGAAGCAGGATTTCAAACAATTTGAGACCGAAGAACTTGTTTGCTTCAAACATATTAGCTCCATTTTGAAGTTGGTTAAAATAGCAAATGTACAACACTAAGAAAAATATCCGTCTAAATTCCGCTAAAAGAATGATGAATTCATTTAAAGAACGGGGCATTGATATATCCAAAAAGTACGATGATTAGCACCAGTTTATGATAGTTGTCACCGTTAAAACTGATGCTAACCATCGTGCTTTTTGGTAATATCAGTATGCTCCGTACTTTAAGTGAATTCATCATTATTTTAGCGGAATTTACTTAGATGACCATTTTTTGAATTGAAGTTGCTGCTTATACTATTAACACTAACTATTATATACAGCTGTAATAGGCGTGACGAAAGATTTTAAAATCCTCTTCCTTAATGTAAGTACACATTTACTATTTACAAAAAAGCCTTTATTTCGGTAATAAACTTAAGTTTAACGAAGTTTGAAGCCATTTTTCACATATTTTTTCAACAGTGCCCGAAAACAGCTTGCTTGTGTCATGGCGTCGATTTGACGTCACGGCTAGTAAACATGTCATTGTGTCTATGCGTGATGAGCGGCGGATGACCTGAGATCACTGAGGCGTGACGTCATACGCTGTGATTGTTGTTTCTGACAAGATGGCCGATTGCTGTATTTTAATGTTTTAATTTATTGAAAATCTTAATAATCTGTTTTTTAAAAATAAAACTAAACATGTGTTTTAAATTTTTTTAATCTGGCTAGTCCCCTGAAAGCATTGAATCGGCGATTTTTTGATACTGTCGTCATGCCTATTGTCCGTAATTATTATTCTGTAAACAGCATGTAAGCAGCAGCGAACTGCAGACAGCCGACAAAACCACAAGACGTCACTTACCAGGAGCGTTTGAACCAGTCCAGTCTTTATAAGGGTCCAGTAACAAACAAGGAACCCTTATAACGTCGTTGTTTTGTAGAAAAGGCGGCGAATACGACAATTACAATAATTTTCAGGTGGGAAAAAAGAAGAAAGGAAAGTTTACTGATTTTTTAAAAGAGTCAATACAACAAAATAATGATACTTACCTAATAGTCTCAATTTAAGACTTTTGACACCATAGGATAGTTCCGTTATTGTACTTTTCAAGGTCAAAGTGAAATCTAAAGTATAGTATCTTCTAAATCTGCGTGCTCTATTTTTGACTACATCGGCGCTCACCAACAGGCGAGTTGGTGGCCAAACGCGGATTACATCATAAAAAATGCCTCAACGTCTTAATGCTGTTGTAATATAAGAGAAAGAAAATAAATGAAATCAATTTTCGGGTGCCAAAGTTCATCGGGCATATAGTTGATAACTGAAAAAAAAACTACTACAAATTGACCTGAAAACAAAAAAAGTTAAACAGTCCAGCAACTAGATCGATCTAAGCGAAGCATGAAGTTCAATTGGATCTTCAGGTAAATCGTCCGAACAAACAAGGCTAGCCTAAACGGGTTTATACTTAGTTTGTATAGTCAGTGAGTCTGTCTATACAGGGTTATAAAGAAAGGGTATGCTTAGCCAAAAAGAGCTCATAGTACTCATCATTATCAACAACTTTTACCATGAGACCAACTCAGAATTCGCGAAAAAACAATCGACAAAATTTATAGAACAGTGGGCCTAGCACAACTTTGACGTAAAAATACGTAGCGAGTATTCGATAGAAAAGTGTACGCCATTTCCACCCGTCAGAAGCACACTTGACAGTCGTAAATGGCGTACACTTTTCTATCGAAAACTCGCTACGTATTTTTACGTCAAAGTTGTGCTAGCCTCACAGCTCATTTTTTTCGCGCATTTCTGGTTGGACCCGTAAAAGTTATTCATAGTGATGAGTCTATAACCCCTGTTCCCCCCCCCCCTTGTAGCCCCTTTTCGGCCTAGCATACCATTTCCTTATAACCCTGTATAGTCCGTGCTAAACGAGATGAGCTAACTAGTACGATTTGCAGTTACTGCCTTGTTTTGGTATAACCCATAATGTTATTAACATAAAGGCCGTTGCACACGACAGCTTTCAGTCGGATGGGAAAATTGAAAATAGAAATTCATTCATTTAGTTTCTACTTCTGTAGTTCAATTTTTAGGCTTGACGGTCTTTTGCTAATGTTTTATTGTATTGAACGATAGGAAATCTGATTTTCATTTGGTTCAAGAATGTTCTCCTGTTTTTTCAATCAATGATAAAATCATAGCTATCATAGAAGCAATGATGCGGTCTACCATGGAGCACGTTTGCCTTGAAGAAAGCTTGCTTTGCTCGGCCTTTCTGAATATTATGAGAAGTATTGGTTTCTTTTATAAAGTACATAATTATAATGAGAAAGTAGCTAGTCAGCCTCCTGATGGCACCGCCATTAGTATTGTGGATTATGACGTCATAATTTTTTTGTGCTTGTAACATAGTTGTATGGTTGCTCTATGGCCTTATTTTGGTATGTAATATTATTTAGGTCCCTGTCTCTAACTTTCTACCGTCATAGACTTCATTTTAAGTAACGTTAGGACAAACTGTTGCAAGTTTTTTAATTTACATTCACACCGCTGTATCTACACAGTTTTAAGCAAAAAGTTTATTTTGTTTTATTTTTATGAAAAAGTTATGAGAGTGAAGGTGATAGAAAAAAATATCAGATGGTCCAAAATAGGGCTAAAGCGATACTGATGCCTTCAGGCTCCAGTTTCTGTTTTCTTTTCTGAAAATATTAATCAACATTTTCCATATTTCACTACTCTTTAAATATTCAAACCGAAAAATCAGCTACAATAAAGCGCTTAAATTTAAATCTGTTATTTTAAACTGGGCTTAATATTCGAGTAGAAATTATGTCGGCATTAAAATAATATTGAAATAAAACGTAGCACTGCAGTTATAATTAAAATATTAAATTAATGTAAGTGGGTCAATTCCAGCTTTACGGTAATTCATTAACAAATTGAATCGTTTGAAATTTTGTATTGTTACTGAATGTGATCCTTTTCATCCTGAAATATATCGATCTAGTAACACATAGGTTTCGGGTCAGTACTCAAAAATGTTCTAATTTAGTTAATAGTCCACAGATGCTTCGCAATTGCAGTGGTGGTTAGGTCTACCAGAGAGTAAAGAGAAGTAGGGGAAATGCTGCTTTTTCCGGGAGCGCTGCCTAAGGCGACGTACTAAGAGGGTACAGGTGCAAGTTCTTCGAGAGATCTCGGTGCCTTCCGTACGGCATAGAGGCGGCTTCCGAGGGGGTTTTAGTAGGTCAATCCCTTCATTCAATCAGGTATCTTTTGAAGATTCCCCTATGCTTTAAGTTAATATCTGAAGAACACCGCCTGAAATATGTCCAGTACCTACCAGAAGACTCCTTTTAGCTGAACTGTCTTTCAGCTAACTAGGCATCTTTTTTTTGTTTACCCAGTGGAAATCCTTTATGGATACCACGCCCGCCCCGGGGGAGGCAGGGTGGTTATGTGGGAGTCTCCGCCCTAGTGGCGGCATACCCACTAAAACCACTGGGGAATTCATCGTCCGCCTGGGAGGGCAAGGTGGTGTCGCGTTAGCATTGACCACCTTGCCCCGGCGTCGGGCCCGATTAGGGCCCCCTGCACCCATGGCGGGGTGACCCTGTTCCCCAGGATCACCTCCCAGACAGTGTGGGGTTGTGCAGGCCGGGAGAGTCCCCCGACTCTACCGGCAACCCCACTGCCGAGAAGCAAGGAGACGGGCGAACCGCCCTCTCGCTCCCCAGCCCCGCTCGCTCGCACGTGGTGGGCAGTGTGGTTAGCACCACCCACCCCGCCTTAAGCCCACGTTCCTTTCACACCCGGCCGCAAACCTCACGCGGCGAGGTGCAAAAGGAACCCTCCTCTTTCCCTTGCACTCCCGACCGCGACCCACACGCAGCGAAGAGCACAAGGAAAACCCTCCTGGTGGCACCGCTGTCACCGCCCGAGCGTGGAGCGCCGTTTCCTCCAGCGTCCACATCGATCTAGTTAATCCGACTTCGGTGAGCGTCCACCACACTCGTCACCGGTGGCAGCAATGCCACCGTCCAAGTGTGGAGCGCCGCATCCCCCATCGTCCACCACACTCAGACCCTCCTCCTTTCCTTGCACTCCCGACCGCGACCCACACGCGGCGAGGAGCACAAGGAAAACCCCCCTGGTGGTCCGAGCCATCGCTCAGACCCCGGCTCATCCGCTGTGCCCTCTGCTAATCAGCCGTCTGCTGCCAGAGGGACACGCGGAAGGCCCCACCTCGGGTTCCTCTTCGTTTCACCGGGCTCAGTGCCACGGCTACTTATCCCCCCCGCCACGGAAAGGCAGGAACCCATTCGGGGGGTAACTAGGCATCTTGCTTTAATGTTATTCAACTGCGACCAGGTCATTTTGATAGAGACCCACTAGGCCAAATTCCACCACGCTGGCCAAGTGCGGATTGGTGGATTTACATACGCCATTGAATTTCTTCTCCGAACGTATGCGCTTCCTCACGATGTTTTCCTTCATCGAAAAGCATAAGTTCCAAAGAACTCATTGGTACGAGTCGGAATCTGAACCAGCCACCTCAAGAATGCGAAGCAGCTGTTGTCCCACTGAGCTATCTCAGCTACCTGACCCTGGCCCAAATCAACACTCCATACAAGGAAGAATATGTATTTTGCTTACACATTAATTTAAAATGGACGCGTGCCTTCATTTCCTCAACTCATCAGGTACGAAGCCAATGAAATTACGCCGGCCAGTATTCAATGTAGCACCACTTAGGCCGAATTAATCTGGCACAGAATCCAATTAAGCCATCACTCTACCTTTGAGTCCGTTTGAGGTATTTTCCATTGACTTATACTGGGTTGTAAGGAAAGGCTATTCAAATTCAAATATTTTTATTTCGGATAACAAAGGATCCATAATTTGAGCACAAGACTTATAAACTAATGTGAGTAGACAATATGTTACAAAAAATTCTATGAAAATTAATGAGTCATGTACTTACGAGGCATGTCGCGAGGAACCATAGCCCGAACGAGATGCCTCAGCACAGGAGCTTGCGGGCTATGCTATGCTACTCGAAAAAGGCTGACAGTACTCATCACTAGGAACAGCTTTTAATATGGGACCAATCTGGAATTTGCAAAAGAAAAATCAGCTGTTCCATAAAAAAATGTCAATGACACTCGACAAAATGTGCGAATTCCGAGTTGTTCCCATACTAAAAGTTGTTCATAATGATGAGTACTATGAGCCCTTGTAACCCGTACTGACTGACGTTTTCGTTGGAATGGGAAAATGAAGGCGTGGCAGAGGGGCGCTATGGACTGCTACTGGGCGCTACTGGTGATCGGAATATAAAAAAAAATAAAAAAAGTTTTACACTTCTAGCTCCCCACTAGGACTTCATGAGGAATGAACTTCATTTTGAGACAAGGTGCTTACTTTGAGAGTCAAAACAGTTGTGTCAGTGCCCAGTACACGAAGTAAAAGCTCATTGTTTGTTACTACGCAAATTTTTGTATGTATCAAAGTGTTGATTTTTACAAACAACAGATGGATAACTGAAAAATCAAATATTTCTGTGAAAAACGACTTCCAATCCATGTCCAGTCATGTCTTAGTCTCTTATGTCCTATTTTCTATTGAAGGATCAGGCCTCTGAAACTTTATTACAAGTAATGATTTATTTTTTAAGCTTAATTTATTAGCATACGAGTAACATAATGCACGCTAGCATGAACTTAGTCGTACGGCGACTTTGTTAGTAAGCGGTCGTCGTACTGGAATGATGCGACGTAGTCTAAAGATTTCGGCAGTAGATACCGTGCTTAAAAAATTGCTTGGGACATAAATCTTCGGATGAGCATATCCTTACTCTTGAGACCTTTGGCATTTTTGGCCAAATGGACTATGGGTACGAAACTTGAGGAATAATTTCCATTTATAATGAGGACCGAGTTACTTCTTAATGTAGTTAGCGCCTGTTAGGAGTCATTGTTTTAAAAGAACGCTGATGTTACGATAGTTCACTTAATCTTATACCAAAATGAAAAATGCAAAAAAAAAACACGATAACCAAAATTTGTAAAACTGAAAAAAAACTTATATGAATGAAGATGATAAATAAATGAATATGACAATTATTAATGGGTTGTGAGTGGCGCATTTTTGAGTATCTAAAAGTATAAGTACTAAATGACAAATAATTCTAAAATGTATTATTATTTTATCACATCACATTATGCAAAATGCGTACTTAACTAAATAAATACACGAGAAAGGAACTGGCTCCCAAGACACGGGTTTCCTAACCCCAGTTTGATAATCAGTAGTTTTTTTTATATGTCTAGTTTGAGTTTGCATACCAACTTAGAGCAAAAGAAGCCACACGAGAAAAAAAGATAAATGCCGCATATTTTCACCAATCAGGGTTATAATAATAGCTGTTTTTTTACTCCTCTTTTTTTTGGACTCAAAGTTAACCCATTACGAAAACTTAAATCCACTCCATCCTATTGTGGTGTAGTAAGTAGGTACTTAGATATAAGATATATAAGCAGTGTGTATTAATAATAAAGTTAGTCTTAGTTCAGCATTCATGTGTTTTATTACAACTGCAACGTAAGGCTTTACACTATTCCATTTCAACTTAATAAAACAGTTTGATTACAACCCTTTATCAACAACGAAAAGCATTTTTATTGATTAACCTTATCCTTTTAATATTGTTATGGTATCAATTTTAAAAATGTAAAAAAAAAACAAGCTCGTTTTCTTGCTCTCAAATTTTAATAAAAAACTCAGTATCGTTTAGAATAAATTAATAAAATATTATTGAAAAGAAATGTTTACCTTCTATTGGTATTAGAATATGGTATTCGTTGGAAAAGGATCGAAAAACGATCTAGAATTTTTGAGGTCAAGGCCAATGTGATAATATAATTTCCATGGTGCCAGGTACTGAAATAAAATGCGGTGTTAACGCCTAGCGTGCAGATTACCTGGGGTTACTAGCCGGCCTTATGACTACTAGAAGTGTCTTAGAGCTAAAAATAAATAACTATGTTTTGTCATAAAATTATCGCATTTCATTACAGTGCTACGAGTGATAACTCTTGTAGGCCTAGGTGTGCTAATCAAATTTTGTTTTTTTAATTATAGAAAGGCTGTTTGTTATCCAAATAAAATAATTAACGCGGGAATACTCACGTAAATATTAAGTCGTTTACTACGACAGCCAGGCGAGACGCGATTGCAAATGTGTCACGCTTGTAACTCACCTAACGAAGGTCACAGCATGTGATGGACTAGTCGTAGTAAACGACTTAATATTTACGTGAGTGTTCCCGTGTTAGTTTTTTTTTATGTGATTGAGTGACGAGACGAGCAAATCACTCGCCTGATGTTAAACGTCACGTTTGCCCATAACAGGTCTGCGCCACCCAGAATTTTGAACTCGCAGAATTCAAGACCCTGCGCGGCAAAGCACTGCGCTCGTCACCCTGAGATATAAGTCGTAAAAAAACAACAAACAAAACAAACAAAAAAATAACAAAATCAACAATGATAAAACAACAACAACAATGTTATAACAAAATGTTTCAAACCCATGTTAGTTTTCATATAGTAAAATAAATATATCTAAAATTAACACGTTATATTACCTATAGGTCTCGGTTGTTTGTCCTATAACAGCGACGGTAACTGCTTACCATTAGGCGACCCGTTTGCTTGATTTTTTTCGCTATTTCAGGGTTGGTCCCACAGTATAAAATGTTAATAATGGTGAGTACCTACCTAATCTGAGCTCTTTTCAGCTTAGCATACTCTTTCCGTATAACCCTGTATTTACTAATGATGCCACGAATAGTGAATTGGCCGAATACTGAATACCGAATATTCGGCAACACTGTTGGCCAAAACGCCGAATATTCGGCCGCCGAATATTCGGCCGCCGAATATTCGGCGCGAAATACATGGTTGGTGGGGGCGCGTTAGCTGGAATAAGACAAGTCACAACCTGTTTTTCTCGTTGCATTCGCACGGCAGGCGACGACGGCACGCGCGCCGGGCGGGGTGCAAGCAAACATTGTTTGTATTTGTTTCAATTGCGAGTAAATCGCGTCACGGAGCGCTTTGTTAGTATATAAATAATACGTTAAGTGAAACCTAATTACTATTTTGCTAAGAAGTTTGTTCCTTAGTTCATTTTCAATTGTTTTTTCGTCAAAAGGCTTATAAAATGACACCGGTTAGTAAAAAATCGCCCATATGGGAATATTATGAGATTTGTAGTGAAAATAATAAACTGGCCCAGTGTTTGTTATGTAGTCTCAAGATCTCAAGAGACGGAGAAGGAAAGAAAGCAAGTAAGTAAAACGGCCGAATAGTACGTTATATTCGGCCGAATTCCGAATAGCAAAAAAGTGGCCGAATAGGCCGAATACCGAATAGTTGCCGAATATTCGTGGCATCTCTAGTATTTACTCGTACATAATGAGTACCAATAATTTTACAACTAAACAACTCCTAATATATTTTTATCCAGGAAAAGAAATTATCTCGGAAAATTAATAAAGTTTTCCAAAATCGCACCAACCAAAGTTTTATTAGGTATATGAAATACCACATCCATTACCAATAGCTCTGTAGCATGGCCTGTGAAAATATACAACAATAGTTCCACCCTCCACTACAGTTTGATTTATGCCCATAATGCGAACACCATCTATCAGACGCTACACTCTTCGCACACACTTGCGACGAAAGGTGATTTAGTTGAGACGCTCTTATTTTAAAAGCTTTTATTTGAACTATTTGCGCAGTAGGAATCTTGCAACTCAATTTTGAACCACTTCCTGATGTCCGTTTTAGCTGAAATTTAGTATACGTGTGGAACTCCGATGACAATGCAATAAAGGCTTATTTTTTAAATTCATTTACCTCAAATTACTCAAATTTGTCAGACATAAAAGTGATACTAATACACTAAACAATACTAACACTAATAGGTTATGATGATTGTTAGCGTAACAAACATTGTCCATACTACATGTATATGTATTATGTATCCTGTCAGTATACATCGTATCGTATCGTAACATTGTACGCGTACAATGTTACGGGCACGGAGCCGTGTTATGGTGAAATGTTCTGATTTGAACGCACTACGCTCAACGCATTCAATATAAATAAAAGCACCCAGTTTAAAATAAAAATCAGTTCAAAACGTTTTTTTTTTTTCAAAAACATTTTTTGTGCTATTGAATGAAGAGACGAGCAAATCGCAAAACGTCACGTTTGTCCTTAACAGGACTACGCCACCCAGAATTTTGAAATTGGGACATCATCTACTATTGTCCTAATTAGAAGTTCCTTATTGCTGCTAAGCCTATATTTTATCCAATGTTTGTTATTTAGCCCTTACTATATGAAAATAAACTTTGCCCACTTTACCACATATGTATATACCTAACTTTGCCACTTTACTCTTTACTTATACACAATTTTTGATAGAATAGCATTCAAACTAACCAAAAGTTTTCAACTCAAAATTCATAATAAACATAACATTGGCAGAAAACAGTAATTTAAATATTCAAAACCGTAACACTCGTTACGCTTCAGTTGCTTCAAAAGCTACGTTCCGCAACGTATTTGTAAATGTCGAGAGTGTGCGCAGGGCGTTATTTGCTGTTGAATAAAAACCGAGTATAATTTATGGACTTCACTCAATTTAGTCCGGATTAAAGGAGTTATTTTCTAGATTGAAACATGTTTTGCATCTAATGGAAATGAATATTTTATTTTATTGTGAAAAACGAGATATTTAAGAGACGCGCAAGCAACGAAGTCGGATCGTGCAAGTATGTTTGTGCTTGGTGCATGAGTAAGTTTATTGACTGAAATCAACTGTAGCTTCAAGAAACGATGATTAAGTGCTTATACTGTGGCTGTGGTAGTATTGTTCTAGAGATTTAGAGCAAATAAACTCAAAATAAAACACAACTAGATTTTTAGGACAACTTTTAGGGAAAGGTGCCCAAAATACTGGTAGTTATCTTGGCATGCGGACATACGACATCCAAGTAAAAATTGACGTGTTTTTTCTCTCTCCCAAAAAATACATCAATATTTTAAACGCCTCTCTAGCATGATGTTCTCAATACAGAGTTATAAGGGAAGGGTATGTTAAGCCGAAAGCGGCTCATAGTGCTCATCATTATGAACAA
This sequence comes from Alcis repandata, assembly GCA_949125135.1. Taxonomy (NCBI): domain Eukaryota; kingdom Metazoa; phylum Arthropoda; class Insecta; order Lepidoptera; family Geometridae; genus Alcis; species Alcis repandata. The sequence goes on along the minus strand of OX421245.1, from coordinate 3,931,914 downwards.
CTTTGACTATGGGACCAACCTGGAATCAAGAAAAAAACAGCTGTTCTGTACAAAAATGTCAATGTGACAGACACACTACAAAACATTTTTGTTATAATTAAACACGGGAATACTCACGTAAAAATTAAGTCGTCTACTACGACTAGTTTCGGTCACATTCGGTGACCTTCATCAGGCGAGTTTACAAACGTGACGCGCTCGCGGTTGCGTCTGAAAAAAAAAATGTGTGAAAACCACGTTAGTTTCCATAGTAAAACACTACAAAACGTATGAAACAGCTGATTTTTATTCTTGAATTTCGGGATGGTTCTATAGCAAAAGTTGTTCATAATGATGAGCACTATGAGCCCTTTATTGTACCTTATATTATAATGGATGGGCAGGACTGAGTATCCATCCATCTTATTATGCTAAGACCTCAAGCTCTCTGTTGTTCTCTTAGGCTGTTCTTTGAAGACCAAGCCAGTGGCTGCGTTGACGATTGAACCCGCTTCCATCAATTAGCCAGCAGCGTGTTATAATACCATCAAATAAATCCGGGACCATTGTACCGTGAATTTTAATCGAATTGTATCAAAGCCGTGCTCACAGGAATCAGTTTCTTGCGGATGCACACGCAGTAGAGGGAGAAGCAGTGACTGAACTTACTTCGAGTTTTATAGGCTTTTTGAACTTTCTTTATTAGCTACTAGCGGCCCGTCCCGGCTTCGCACGGGTAGACTTTGGGATAAACGTAGAGTAAATTGAAATCGGTCCAGTCGTTCACGCGTGATGGCGTGACCAAAGGTGTTGAGAATAATTATAGGAACTCTTTGTTATAACCTCTATTCTCATGCTATTGCGTAACTATAGCAACCGTAGTTTGTTGATGCTAACTTGTCAATTTATAGTAAAAATTATCAGTATAAAACGCACACTGTTTTGATAGATATGATTGAATTTGAACTTTGTACAGAGGTAATAAAGTGCAAATTGACTCTTGGACGTTAGGAACATACCTACATTGCTTAAACAACAGTGAGTGCTTGCAATTCAATATGAACTTTATACAATAGCAATAAAGCTCGTTTTAGTTAGAAAACGTTTGTATGGGAAAAAGAAAAGGGCTGTTTTTAGGGTTTTTCAATATTTCTGAGAGATTTTCTTAATATTTTTTTCCGTAAGAACCTTCTTCTAATAATAACAAATACAACAAAAAAAGAATTAGTGAAATCGGTCCAGCCATTCACGCGTGAGGCCGTGACCAAGGAAAACGGGTTTCATTTTTATATATATAGATTTTTCTTTTTATGATTTCTTACAGGTGGTTTTATAAGTGCTTGTACCTACATGGGTACACGAAATTTACAGTCCCAGCTTTCTAAAAGATTCCAGCCAGCCTGACCATTATTTCTATTAAGATACATTATTGCTGCTTCGCTTATCAGTTTTATCATTGTACTCATAATTATCAACAACTTTTACTGAGGGACAAACCCGGAATTCACGAAAAACAAGTCAGCTGTTTCATAGAAAAATGTCAATGACATCTTGACTAAATGTATGGAACAGCTGATTTTTTTTTCGCAAATTCTGGGTTGGTTCCATAGTAAAAGTTGTTCATAATGATGAGTACCTACAATGATAACCTAGGATATCTCAAGTGCCTATCCAGTCACATGTAAAATACCAGTAGGATCACCTACTGTTTATATAGTAGGTACCTACATTGTACAAGGTTTACCAACTCATTCATACGCTCTGTGAAGACAGCTCACAACTCCGCGTCTCGGAGTTGTGAACAAAGTTGCGGAATACTCACTTGCTCCATAGCTTCAGCTTCATTAGCTAAGTAGGTTGCTGGAACTGTGTCCTCGTTATATTATACGCTCGTATTCATTTCAAAATACATGTATAGTATACCCGATACCCTGGGTTAATAAAGTGAATAGGTTTTTCCTAGGCAAGCGTGCTACATCTTCGACCGCATCAAGTGAGATTGTAGTCAAACGCATGCCAAGTCCGATGTTAAAAAAATAATAATGCAACATCTGTAGTCTACACAATTAGTAAGTAACGTTTCACACTCATAGCTCCGGGACTAGGATAACCTGTGTCAGGGATGCCATGAAACACACACAAAGACAAAGATAACTAACACCCAGACTCAGAACAAATAGTTAAATTCATCTGCAAACATCTTCCCGTCCGGGAATTGAACCCGGGATCTCTGGCATATAAGGCGGATATACTTACTACCGCTGGTCCAAACAGGTCGTCAATTATAACTATTTATTAGCTGGCGCTACCTAGTGCCACTGGGCCTTAAACCGAGGGTTTTTTCTAGGCGCGCGTGCTTCATCGTCGACCGCATCATTGCTTACCATCAGACGAGATGGCGGCCAAACGCAAGCCAATCTCAAAAAAACAGGTTTAGGCTTTAAAACATAGCTTATAGCACTCAGGGATAGTAAAGCTTTGCATTGGTAAAATAATTTTGAAAATCGGAAAAGTACTTTCGGAAATTACAGGTTAGATTAAGTGTGATGCTTACTATCAGGCATAGCGACTTGCTCGTCAATTGGTGAAACAGCCTAAAGCAAAATGATATGTTTAGTAAAAGTTAGGCTAACAAACTTTAAAAAAAAAAACTAAAAAAATCGTCGAAAAAATTTATCAAACAGTCGTTACCAATCAGTTAAATCGAAACAAATAAACACCATACAAAATGGGGAAACCAAAATAAATTGCCTTCACTAAATGTCCAGTTAATTAGTGTAAATACGTTTAATTTCCACTGGACAATCTTAACCGCGATCAGTGCCGAACATAATTGTACATTATTAATTACCTGCCTGATTAAATATGCAATCAAGCGCTGGTTATAATTAACAAGTGGCCAGTTAATGATTTATGACACTATTGGAGACTGTGCTTTTTGGTTTTGTCGGATGGTGAATAAATCATAATATCCCGCTTCTGAATTTTTGTTAAATCTGCTTATTTTATTATTTATTATTTTATTACTATGACCCCTTTTCGGCTTAGCATACCCTTTATGAATAACCCTATATACATATATGTATATTTTAATAAACCTCAGTTATTGTTTGAATTGTATTGCGTGAAAGAGACAGCTGACGTTCATTCATCAGCCCCTTGAATAATCAATGTTAAATTCTGCAACAAATCCGTCAGATTCCTATTAAAAATGCAAACGTTGGAAAGCGCAGTCAATTATAGCCCAAGTTGTGAGGTCGGCATTATGCAAAATCACGTACCTACCTAACAGCGGTTTTGTTAGGGAAGCGGGACGTGGCATGGTGGGGAAGAACAAGCGATTAATTCCAACAAGAAAACTAGAATAGACCCGAATAACCTTTAAGTCGCGAGTGATTCGGTTTCTTGCAAGCATGCTCCATCGTAGACCGCATCGTTGCTTACCATCAGGCGAGACAGCGGTCAAATGCAAGCCTATTAAGTACTAAATTAAAAAAGCATACCAAAGCGATTAACCGTCAAACAGTGAGATCCATAGGTGCTTATTAAAATTATAAAAAAGTGGCCGGCCAGCAACGGAACATCTGATAGTAAGTGATCACCGCCAAAATCCGATGCATTTTCGCGGCATTTCTTAACTTTGAGGAGTTTGTTTTAATGAGGAAGGCCCATCCAATATCATACAGGGAAGCGATATTAAATAAATATACTCGTAGTAATGTATTCAAATTAACGTTAACATTTAACTGGCCACAGAACGCTAAAAACAGGAAAAAACGATGTAGATAGCTATAGCGCTTTTAGTATTGATTTGCGTTCGTGATTTTGATCGTGGTAATTAGCGAGTAAACGGGCGAGCGGGAAAGCGCATAGTGCGAGTAGATAGGACAGAACGGGATAGCATCTGATTTTCACAATTCCATGATCAACTTTACACAACCAGTCTTCAGCTCAGTCTACCAACAAATCTTCACCCGGAAAATCGTCGAAATAGAAGCAATCTGATATGACGTCGGGTAATACAGTCGCGTGCGCCGCCGCGTTGAAACTTACTCGTTAACTATAATTGTTGTTCTAGTCTGCAAACTAGTCTGTAAACTAGTTTAGGACAATGCCAGCAGCCAGCTGAGTTGCGGATACAAATTGTACAATGTTATTATGGGGAAAAGTTTTTTGTTTCGAAATTTTAATATCAATTTTGGTAGGATTTGTTAGGGCTGTAAGGAAAGTGCATAAAAATGCTAAGCCGAATAAGAATTGTAGTACTTACTTAGTCTTTATTATGAGCAATTTTTACGATGGTTCTAACCCTGAAGTCGCGAATCTTTGCGATTCTGTTTACATACATAGATTGTTTCTGTTTTCATCATTGAAATAATAATCTGCCTTCACCTTTAGACTTTTTTTATATTCATTAATGGGTTTTGCGTTAGGCCGCCATCTTGCCTGATGGTAAGCAATGATGCGGTGTACGACGGAGCATGCGCGTCTAGAAAAAACCAATTCACTTGCGACTTCAAGACACCTAGATTATATCTATCGGGAAACACCCACTCGGGTCGAGCATTTTTTATTATTACTGCCTAAAAAAAGATTCAACACGGCACAAAATTATTACAACTTACATAGTTGCAACCCACAAACTTAATATCATTCACGCCAAGCAATTTGGCCACACATGCCACTAAAACTCACACTAAAGTGGTATCACGCCAATATCAGAAAGTTTTAACAACCCAACCCAAATAACTCGAAATTAGACGTTTTCCATAATCTGGGAAACTTCAATCAAATGCAAGGTTCAGATAAACCTGTGAAAGATGGAGCACTGCCTTAGATATTTTATGCTATTGAGTGACGAGATTTGCAAATCGCTCGCCTGATTTTAAGCGTCACGTTTGCCCATAACAGGTCAGCACCACTCAGAATTTTGAATTCTTAGAATTCAAGACTCTGGGCGGCATAGCACTGCGCTCGTCACCCTGAATCCAGATATATAATATGCTTAATTATTTTGTTGTTTGTTTATTTGAGTGAAGCGAAAAATACCTCCACTTTTGCGCGTATGTACACAAGCCAAGGGCACAGAAAAAAGAACATTGTTTTATGGTTGATACTCGAAAAACTCGTACAAACAGCGAGGGTACAAAGCGCTTTGATTCCACTTTTATATTGCATATCGCTAGTGTGAAATGTTCTGACCAAATGGGTGTTTCCCGATAGATAGGTATAATACAGGATTATTCTATGGAACAGCTGCTTTTTTTTATTGCGAATTCCGGATTGGTTTTTATAGTAAAAGCTGTTCATAATGATGAGTACTGTGAGCCTTTTTCGGATTAGCATACTTGTGATGTCTACAATTTATCCTTAGGTAAAGGTATAGTAAAACAACCATTAGTTATCAGTAAGCAGGAACACAACGCACCGAAGACGTCCGCACCGCTCCGATGACAGATCGGAAGTGTCACGCCACCCGGTGAATTGTGTAGGTATGCATTTATTTAGATATGTCACAATACTTATTCCTAATAACCCTGTATTGATATGTCAATGTGCGTGTCCTGTATCGCGAAAGTACGAAGGTTTTGGCTTCACCCAACTGTAACACATTCCATCTTAATTTCTAAGTTTATCTGAAATGCAGGGTTATTCTGCAAAATTCTGCAATATGAGAATGTAGGGTTTACGGCGGAGAGTCACGGCACGATCGAAACAGTACAGCTGTTACAACCGCAGTGATATTACGGGTCTGACACACGGGGATACGCGTTTGCGAGCTTTCGGGATTGATGAGCAAGCAATAGTTTTGACTTCTGGATAAAAATCAGGACATCTTGTTGGTAGAATCGTGTTCAAAAAAATTGGTTGTCTGTAAAGTCATTTTACGGACGATAGTTTAATGTGACAACGTCATGACAAAACATTAATGAAATGATTGCATACTTTACTATGAGCGTAACGGGACAATGAGCGTAACGGGACACTTTTTCGTGCGTGCAGCCGGCGTTCATCGATTTGTTAGACGTTATCTCGTCAAAATGTTCTAAACAGCATCAATAGCTTACCCATTTCGGTTTCAGAAAAGATTAGGACAAATTCAAACTAATTCAAAAAATGCTCTACCTACAATTAGTATGTATTCCATACATATGGCATTCAAAAATAGTTTTCTTATTTCACCCTAATTTTACCGTCATTTGACACAGTTTTCGCCATTCTCGGTGATTTTGGCGTCATATCTATTTGACTATTTTTTATATTAGATTTCAAAATATCGTAACTAGCCGAGCTAGCTAACTAGCTATGCTAGCTATGTTTTTCAAAAGTTGGTCTTCCTCTCGGCCCGCGTTTTCCTAGACGGCTTCAATATTTCCATCCGCTTGCATCGTCATAATTTGACCGTAGATGCGCTGTTTGGTTTCACCATGGCTCCTCGTAGACAGTGTTGCATTAAAAGTACGTCGGCAAGAGTTGCATGAAATTCATGGGTTGTATGTGTTAAATTATTATTGTATTACAAGTTGTTTTAAAAGCTACAAAATAACCTACTTACTAATAATACAGGGTTATACAGAAAGTGTATGTTAAGCCGAAAAGGGCTCATAGTACTCATCATCATGAACAACTTTTACAATAAGACCAACCTGGAATTCGCAAACTAAAATATCTGTTTCATACATTTTGTCGATGGTCTTTGACATTTTATTTTTTGTGAATTTCGTATTGGTTCCATATTAAAAGTTGTTCATAACAATTAGTACTATGAGCCTTTTTCGGCTTAGCATACCCTTTCTGTATAACCCTGTATAAAAATGCGGAACTTCGTGTGTTTAAAACTACGTATCTCCGTAACTGCGAAACTGGTTTTAATTAAATTTGGAAAGTAGATAGTTTAGGTTTTGAAAAAACACATAGACTACTTTTCATCATCATCACCACCACCGTTTTTCATCATTATACGAGTGAAAACGCAAGTAAGAAAACAGCATTGCAGCAACTACTACCTCAGTAGGTAAAGTACGATTAAATTCAGAATTGTGCCATAAATTGTGTCTTTATTATTTTAAAAGGCCGGTAATGGACAGCCACAGTAGAAGCGACATTGCAGTGAAACTATTTTTATTTCAATCTCTCAACCACATACAGTGTCCACCGAAACGTGTTTGAAACTACTTATTAAAAAATAATAATTTGAAATATGAATTTAATTTTAATTGAATAGTTTTTCTATGAGTTGGTTTGTTCTACATTGTCTTTTCTGTTATTATGATCAGGCTAAATGTGACAGTTCATTATCTACTTTTAACGAACCAAAAAGATTCAGTCCACAGTGCACCTACTCTTCCTGACTCTTTCTCTTTTTCTGTCGTCTTTTTAGCGTATTTTAAAAACCTACTAACGAACAACAAAATTAATTTTCACATACATTGTACGTAATTAAGAAAACGCTAATGATTGAGGTTTCCGTGAAAGCAGTTGCAACTAAATCTGTGAGTAGATAATTAGTGCAAAATCGGCTTCTCATGCGAACCGTATAAATCAGTAACTAGTCTGTAACTTTAAACTCTATTATAATATTAAAAATATTAACTGTTTCCCTGTGAAAGACTTTTGTTATTTAATTAGGCCACCATTAATTAACACATGGTTATAAAGAAAGGATAACCTACTAAGCCGAAAATGGTTTATAGTACTCATCATCTTCTCTTATCTATACTAATATTATAAAGAGGAAAGATTTGCATTTTTGTATGTTTGTGTTGAATGAACTCACAAACTACTGGACCGACTTCAAAAATTATTTCACCATTAGAATGCTACGTTATCCCTGAGTGACATAGGCTATATTTTATACCCGTGCAAAGCCGGGGCAGGTCGCTAGTATGTATACAAAAATGAATCGCCGTTCGTTTGTCTGGCTAAAACTCGAGAATGGTTGGACCGATTTCACTAATTTTGATCTAGAAATATTTGTGAAAGTTCAGGGGAGGCCTTATAACTATAAAAAATAAATGAAAAAAATTGCGCGTGAAGCTGTCGGTGCAGCTAGTTATGAATATTGTTTATTGTGGGATCAACCCTAATAGCTAATAACCCTATAAGCACTGGAAAAGACCCCACTTGGTGGAATGAGGATGTAAAAGAGAAAATTAAATTCAAGAAGCAAAATTTTAAAGAGTGGCAGAAAACGCAAACAGAGAAAGACTTAAATAAATATAAAGATTCTAAATCTGTCGCTAAGCGGGCTGTAGCACAAACTAGGGCACAGTCACGGGAAGGACTATATGATAAAATAGAAAACATTAAATCGGATAAAGAAATTTTAAAAATTGTTAAACAAAGATCTAAATCTACATTGGATGTTAAAGTAAATAAATACATAAAAGATAAGGATAACATCTTATTAACCTCGAATAAGGAAATAAATGAAAGGTGGCATCAGTATTACGAATCACTTTTAAATGAAGAATACCCTAGCGAAGATCTGCATCCACTTCCACCAGTACTTGGTCCAGTGCAAAATATAAGCCTTGATGAGGTGATAAAAGCTGTGTCCCAAATGAAAAACAACAAAGCCGTAGGCCCGGATGAAGTTCCAGCTGAATTATGGAAAAAGCTTGGTCCAGTGGGAGTGCAGTGGCTTACAAAGCTATTCTGCATTATTATGAAAACATCAAGCATCCCCAATTCGTGGCGACAAAGTTACTTAGTCCCATTCTATAAAAACAAGGCCGACATAACGCAATGCGGGAACTACCGAGGCATCAAACTAACATCCCATACGCTTAAAATCTGGGAACGGATATTAAATAGGAGCATTCAACTCCTGTCTACTATAACTCCAAACCAATTTGGGTTTACTCCTTCCAAATCGACAACCGATGCAATCCAAACTATACGGATACTTATGGAAAAACATCGAATAAATAAGAAGGACCTGCAATTTATATTCATCGACTTGGAAAAGGCGTTTGATAGGGTACCCAGAAGACTCGTCTGGCAAGCAATGAGGGCTCAAAATCTGCCGGAACACTATATCAGCCTCGTAAAGGATATGTACCATGGCATAAAAACGCAAGTAAAAAGTCCTGCTGGTCTTGGCGAGAGCTTTGAGGTGAAAGTCGGGGTTCATCAAGGCTCAGCATTGAGCCCACAGATATTTAATTTAGTTATGGATTATCTCACAAAAGAAATTCAAGCACCATTACCAGTTTATTGTATGCAGACGATATTGCACTCATAGCTAACACAGTAAGCGAGCTTCAAGAGACCCTCTCTAAATGGGTTGCATCACTGGAGAGGTTTGGTCTTCGCGTCAGCAGATCCAAAACTGAACACATGGAGTGTAAATACAGCTTAAACGACGGTAGCAGCCCATCCATAGTCTACTATGACGATGGAACCGGTGTCCCCAGAGTTTCCCAGTTTAAATATCTTGGGTCTGTAATTACACCGGATGCAAATGTGGAAGCAGATGTCTCGCATAGAGTAAACGTGGGGTGGCAAAAAATGGAGAAGCCTTACGGGTATTCTCTGTGATACCCGTATACCTGTAAAAACAAAAGGTAAAGTCTACAAGACAGCTGTAAGGCCTGCGATGCTCTATGGTGCTGAATGCTGGACTGTGAAACAATCACATGAACAAAAACTCTATACAAACGAGATGAAAATGCTGTGATGGTCGGGCGGGGTGACCAGACTCGACAAAATTAAAAATGAATTCATACGGGGAAGTTTTAAAGTAGCACCCATAGCCGAAAAGTTAACGGAGACCCGTTTAAGATGGTATGGGCACGTGATGCGGAGGGACGATGACCATGCTGTTCGAAAGGCGCTGGAGCTGCCCGAGGGGAAGAGGGGAAGAGGGCGACCCCCAGCCACCTGGTGGACGAGCATGACCCACTTAATGAAGGAGGCCGAACTTGACCAGACGACAACCTAGGACAGAACGTCCTGGCGCAGGCGCATTAGGAGAGCCGACCCCACCTAACGTGGGAACAGGAACAGAAGAAGAAGAAGAAGTGGGATCAACCCTAAAATCGCAACAAAATATCAGCTGTTCCATAGAAATGTAAAAATGTCAATGACACTCGACAAAATGTAGGTATATTATATAACGGTTTGTTTGTTTTCAAACTTTCTTTAGCTCAGCAATTTATTTTAAAAATAAAATGCAAAAATGCAAGCTTATTAACTCTGTGGAAGTCAACTATTCAGACTTCAAAATGTATGTGGAGAGCACTCACTGCCTGAGTTTTACATGTAAAATTTTAACGTCAATTTGCAAACTCGAGCTTAACTCTTACTGCTACCAGTTAGAGTTGAAATTGGCTTTTTTGAGTGCAAATTTAAATTGGTCATTCAATACTGAGGCAGTCTTTGCCAAATTGTTTGTTGAATGTCTTAATGGGAGGCTTCTGCGTCAGCCAAATGAAGTGAAAGGTTTTACATCGAACAACTGACTGGATAAAAAGAAGACTTGAACGGTTTTCAAAGGAAATAAATTGAAAAGTCCCTTTTTCTAGCTATTATATTTTGTTGGTTACTGCGTCGCCTCCTGATTTGTGTACAAGAAAGATTGTGGACGTCCGACTCTTGACAGGGTATTTGGTCGTGAAAAATTAAAACAAGTATTGAACGAATAATTTTAAATTTTGTAAAAAGCCTTTTTTGTCAAATTATAGGTACGAGTATAATTCACTACGCTACGATTAATAGAATGCCAGCCAATCATAAACTCTAAAACTGACGACCGTATGCTCTTTTTTGCATAATACCTACTTTCGTGAGAGGAAAAACAGTTTGAACTGTCAACGAGTTATACAAGGTTATAAGGAAAAGGTATGCTAAGCTGAAAAGGGCTCATAGTACTTCTCATAATGAACAACTTTTACTTTTTTTTTATGTAATTGAGTGACGAGACGAGCAAATCGCTCGCCTGATGTTAAACGTCACGTTTGCCCATAACAGGTCTGCACCACCCAGAATTTTGAAATCGCAGAATTTAAGACTGCGCGGCACAGCACTGCGCTCGTCACCATGAGATATAAGTTGTTTTCTCCCATTTGCCCTGTAATTTCACTGGAAACAATGCCCTTCCAACCGGAACACAGTAATGTTTGCACATTACTGCTTGGCGGTGGAATAACTGGCAAAGGTGTGGTACTTCCCCAGGCGGGCTCTGCAAAAGAGCCCTACCACTACTAAAACCACTACGAAATCCTGGTAGGTCACTAAACCACTACTTTGTGACCTACCAGGATTTCGCGACAAAAATCAGCTGTCCCATAGAGCTATGACCTTTTTTGGGTTAGCATACCCTTTTCTTATAACCCTATATGATTGGTGTTCATAGTAAACTCTCTCAATGCGAAGCCAGCTAAAAGCAAAACATAGAAATGTGTAATGAGCATCGACCTTAACCGTTGTTACCATTCGGCCAGAGGCGATCTCCCCAGATCCATCTGAAAACTTCGTACAATTGACATAAATAAACAACGAGATTTCGCGAAATTCATAATAAATTCAAAATGTTCCTAATAATGTTGTTTCAGACTGAAATTCGTGGAATTTTCCCCTAATTCTCGCGACGCCATGTTTTCATGTTTGGCTCAAAGCTTATTTTGGGTAATTCTTTCAGACGGTGTGCATGAGGTTTTTACCCGATTGTCCGGGAAAAAGGTGGTTGGTGGTTAAACACGGATATACCTCTACAGGGTTATAAGAAAAGGCTATGCTAAGCCGAAAAAGGCTTATTAGTATTCATCATTATGAACAATTTTATTTTGGGACCAACCCGACATTTATCGAAAGGCATTGACATTTTCTATAGAACAGCTGATTTCTTTTCGCAATTTTCAGGTTGCTAAGTTTTCCTTAAAACCAATATTTAAAATATTGTAAGTTCATTACATTAAAAAAAAACCGGATGTTTTCCGGTATTGCTTATGAAATTCACTCATTATTGTTTGAAATATTATTGGCTTCGAGCTTTGAGTAATCAGAGAATACCACTGGAGGCTATACGGGCTTTACAAATAAAGCAATTAACGATTGACCTCTCGTTTTGATCAATCGGGTAAATAGAAATAGCAGTTAAGTAGCAGATATTATTTTAATTGCAGAGCATTGTTTTATGCTTTATAATTGTACAAATAATTATTGCAATATTCATTGCGTAATAAAATTGTATATTCATTTTAAAATGAAGTAGCTGCACCCGGCGGTTTCACCCGCTGTTTTTTTTACTTTTAAACCTTCCCTGTATTAGAGCAAACAAAACAAAAATATAAACATTGCATCCTAAACGGTAAATACGGTCTAATCACAATAAGAGGGTTATTATTGTGATAAGGCCGTATTCCACCACGCTGGCCAAGTGCGGGTTGGTGGATTCACATACGCCATTGAATTTCTTCTCCGGACGTATGCAGGTTTTCTTACGATGTTATAGTTTTAGTTTAGTTTTTTTTCATATTTTTTATTCTTTTTACCTTTACCGTAAAGGTAAAAACAATACCCAATGCTTATAAGAACGAAATTCATACCAAGCCCAGAATAACTTTAAGTCTAGACCTTTATTATACCTAGTCACGTTCAGCGTATATTGAAATTCAAATTGCCTAATTTTGTGAACGGTAATCACAAAGCAATTATTAAAAATGCGAAAATTTACGAAAGATTGATATTTATTTGACACGAAAACAAGAACATTATTTTTACAAAACAAAAAACAAAAACCGACTTCAAAAGACCGACTATTGAGTTATTCATCTATTTGTCGCGCACGTACTTAATGCAATAAGACTTATATGGTTTTCTCATGAATACCATTATCAGAACTGGACTTAATTGAAATGGGACCAAATGGTAAGCGTCAGCTTTCTAATAAAAAAAGAATCATCAAAATCGATTCACCCAGTCAAAAGTTATTATACAACTCTATTTATTTCATCTCACTGAAATAGACTAATAAAAATAAATTGAATCAGGCGCTACTTCGCGGAATTTTATCTTCAGACAACTGTGTTCTTCAAATCAATTCATAATAAGTGAGTTAAACAGTGTACAGAAGAAATAAGCTAGAAATTAATTTTAAAACAGTAAGAAATGAAAGTAATTGCATCAATTCAGTTGTATTATTTATTAAACTTATAAGAAACGAAATGTTGGAACTGTTAGATTAAATTAGTTTTGTTTCAAGAATCGTAGAAAATCGTCAAGACTCGTATGAAAGATTTCAAACTACAATTCCAATCTTACCTTCATACAAAATAGTTTAGATCTTGAGAAAGAAAGAATCCGAAACTTCTTAAACCGGAAAACTTAGAAAACGACATCACGAATATAACCAAAAGTAGAGGTAGAATAATAGGCATGAAGACAGTATCAAAAAATCGCCGATTCAATGCTTTCAGGGGACTAGCCAGATTAAAAAAATTTAAAACACATGTTTAGTTTTATTTAAAAAAATTGATTATTAAGATTTTCAATAAATTAAAACATTAAAATACAGCAATCGGCCATCTTGTCAGAAACAACAATCACAGCGTATGACGTCACGCCTCAGTGAACTCAGGTCATCCGCCGCTCATCACGCATAGACACAATGACATGTGTAGCCGTGACGTCAAATCGACGCCTTGACACAAGCAAGCTGTTTTCGGGCACTGTTGAAAAAATATGTGAAAAATGGCTTCAAACTTCGTTAAACTTAAGTTTATTACCGAAATAAAGGCTTTTTTGTAAATAGTAAATGTGTACTCACATTATGGAAGAGGATTTTAAAATCTTTCGTCACGCCTATTATTTTCTACTAAAACAAGAACATTATTTTTACAAAACAAAAAACAAAAACCGACTTCAAAAGACCGACTATTGAGTTATTCATCTATTTGTCGCGCACGTACCTACTTAATGCAAATTTAAGACTTATATGGTTTTCTCATGGATACCATTATCAGAACTGGACTAAATTGAAATGGGACCAAATGGGAAGCGTCAGCTTTCTAATAAAAAAAGAATCATCAAAATCGATTCACCCAGTCAAAAGTTATAACAAACATAAAAAAAATTAAATAAAAAATAAATAAATAAAAAAAAAAACATACAGACGATTTGATAACCTCCTCCTTTTTTGAAGTCGGTTAAAAAACACAATGGAGGCCCTCCAAATGGCCTAGGACAGGGAAAGATATAGTAAGAAAAAGATAAAGGCGAAAGTAGATCTATACTAATATTATAAAGAGGAAAGATTTGTATTTTTGTATTTTTGGATGTTTGTGTGGAATAAACTCGAAAACTACTGGACCGATTTCAAAAATTCTTTCACCATTCGAATGCTACATTATCCCAAAGTGACATAGGCTATATTTATTACCTAAAAAAAATAGGGATCCTTACTAAAACTTCAATAGTGTCCACTCGTGCGAAGCCGGGACGAGCCGCTAGTTCTATATAAAGACATAATGCTTGACAACCAAAACCGTTACTCAAGTAGGTACATACGATATAAGCTTTCGAATGTCTAATGGATCTCTAAGTAATATAAATAAAGCCCGGTATTCACCAAAACCAAAGTTTATATACTATTAGCACTTCCTAAGGAAGCGTTAGAACGCTCTGCCATCTGAAAACAGCAAAACCTATTGCCGCGACGTTCTGAAATTGATAGAAAAATCAATTGCCGTAGCAGTCTCAGAAAATTCGAAAACGAAAACATCGAAATATCAATTTTAGGTGGTACGAAATTCAACGGGTCATCTATTCTCGAATGAAATATAAATTTGCCCGCTTGCTACTGCTTTTAACCGCCGACGCAAAAAGTGGGGTGTTTTAAGTTTGACCGCTAATATTGTGTGTCTGTGGCATCGCAGCTCTTACGCGGGGAAACGAATTGGTTGCGGTTTTTTTATTTGAAGGCATGTTTTCTAGCGGTGGTTCTTACACCTTAGAAACCATCACTCTTAGAAAAATTTCACCTAAATTACGGAGCATACTGACAATCACCAAAAAGTATTATGATTAGCACCAGTTTTTACGGTGACCACTATCATAATACAGGGGTATTCATAAAGGGTATGCTAAGCCGAAAAGGGCTCATAGTACTCATCATTATGAACAACTTTTACTATGAGACCAAACCAGAATTCGCGAAAAAAAATCAGCTGTTCCATACATTTTGTCGAGTGTCATTGACTTTTTCTATGGAACAGCTGATTTTTTTTTCACGAATTTCGTGATGTGTCATAGTAAAAGTTGTTCATAATGATGAGTACTATGAGCTCTTTTCAGCTTAGCATACCCTTTATGAATAATCCTTTAGGTATATGGTTCTCAGTTCTCACCCTAAAAATTGGTGCTAGTACTAGTTTTTACGGTGACAACCATTTTGATTATCATTTTTCTCAGTGTGGCCATGTTTTATCAAAATCGGTATAGCCGTTTCAACGTTGAGGGCTTCAAAAATAAAAAAAATACTGCTATTTATTAGTATATTCTCTTCGCTTAGCTCTGCTCTAGTAGATATTCATCTTAAAATCAAAAGATGTTTCATCACAATTTTCCCAAAACAGGATTTCAATTTCTGGAAACTTGAGGGTAGATGACATAATATGTAACATAGCTTACAGGTTGGTTGGTACTCGTAGTTGTAGTATTAATGAGGAGTTACCGAGAATAAACTACTCGTGTTTGTATAGTTGGCCTTTAGCCGAGTCCGTTCCAGGAAAGACCACTCTAAGTGACCGAGCAAACCGATGAGAAGCACAGAACAAATAGGTACAGAAGTCAAACACATGTGTGTACTTCAGTTTTCATGCCTACGCTTGGCGCTCGCGCTAGGTTAGTCAACTTTGGCTTATGCACAAAAAACTATCGTGGTAGTAGAGTAGCACTCGTATCTCCCTCTCTGTCTCTTCCCGACTATGTATACCACATGGTGGTGGGATCAGCCTTCCTTACTTTTCTTCGCTCTATCCTCAACATCGTCTTCGGATACATTGCACTCACGACATTCAGTATCACTCGTATCTAATTGTTAGATATATTGTTGAGAAATATTGAGAATGAAACAGGAAGAACGGAAATAAAAACCAATAATAACTAAAATACACGCTCGCACTGGTTCGCACCGGTCCGAAATATGGTGTCCGTGAGCGGTGTCTGTGTGCGTAACTCGAGCGCACTTTGCATGTAGAATTGTAGATTGACTTCTGTAACTATCTATTTTGTGTCAGAAGTCTCAGAGTTTAGCTTGAAAACCAATTGGCCGTACCCAATTTACAAGATGCCAGAGGGCTGTATGATATAACCTCAGATCAAGTAGAAAGCAGATATATTGCTGCCTTAGATCCAGTTGAAGCCAAAAAAACTACCCTACTGTCCGTGTACGTATACTTCAAGCACACAATGACGCATAAAAACTACCCGAATCAATCGTCAATTCTTACGTCAGTTGCTCAGAGAAAGCCACTGACGCAAATCAATGTATGCTTGGCAGTATGGTAGTTTTTTTGACTTTACCGGGATCTAAGGCAGAACTATATTTGCTTTAACGTACTGTACTTACAGCGCTAAATAAACCGATTTACGATAGACAAATAACAATTGTAAGGTTCTCAACTTATTTTACATAATATTTGAAATAACTTTGGACATTTCCCCTTTCTTGACTGGCAACACTCTGGGCACTTGGCAGAGCGCGGGTTTTGACAGATGGTTTTTGAGAACAGAACGGTACAGACGGATAAGATGGAACTGAGACACCTGATGGTGAGAAGATGATGTATTGTAAATCGTGACGGCTTAAACTGAATATACCAGCTTGTACAACTCCCGAGTGTTTTAATTGTTACTAACGTTCGTATCTGCAATAATATGCTGATTGATCTTACACAATATAATATTTATAACGTTTCACACTCATAGCTCCCCACTAGGATAACCTGTGTCGGGGATGCCATGGAATGGAACACATACAAAGACACTATAATACGAGTACACAAATATTCTTTTATTCCTTTATCAGGTTTGCCAACATTTTTTTTCACTTATCGTATTCACAATAAATCGTGATCAAATATTATAAATGCGATAATGAGTTTGTTTGTTTGTTTAAGCATTAACCATTTAACCAATGATTATGAAATTTTGCATACACGTAGTTAGGAGAACAAAAAAGACATGTACTACTTTTTTTTCATCATTATTTTTCATCATAAGTAAGTAAGTCGTAAGTAGTACAGTGGCGAGACAGTGCTCTCGGCCGAGTACTTGGTTTGTATAAATAGTTTGACGAAGCGAGACAGCCACTAGAACCATGATTTGTTTGCTCGGCCGAGTATCGGCTAATTACTGTCTCGCCACTGTACTCGTTACGTGTAAGTAACCCATTAGTGCAACTAGTATATATAAAAATAAATCGAAGAAGTTGCAGGTCGTTACAGGTTATTCCCACGAAAAGGTTTCCTACCCCATTATTTGCAATCACATACCTATTACGATTACATACGCGATAACACCGCAATCGCCATCAACTCCAGATAACGATCGTCATACGTAAATAACGTTCGAAAACACGTTACAAAAATAGCATGCTACTGCTATTAATGTATTAATGCTAATAGCGTTTTAGCAAAACCTGTAAATAATTGAGGCGACATTATCAAGCCAAAATCGCTGGCTAGGGTCGTGATAAATAACATAAATTACGCGTAAACGATGATAAGACCCTTCGCTAATGAACTTGGCGCATGTGGAAGGGTGGGATGTGGTTTGGCACAGTAATAAATTCCCTAGTCGAAAATTTAATAGGAGCGTTCATCCGTTGGAATAGCAGCTTTGCTCAACGGTTTTGTCCGCTTGGATACTTGATAGTTTTAACCGACTTCATAAAAGGAGGAGGTTATCAATTCGTCTGTATGTTTTTTTTTTTTTATTTTTTTTTTTTTATGTTTGTTACCTCATAACTTTTGACTGGGTGATTCGATTTTGATGATTCTTTTTTTATTAGAAAGCTGACGCTTCCCATTTGGTCCCATTTCAATTTAGTCCAGTTCTGATAATGGTATCCATGAGAAAACCATATAAGTCTTAAATTTCCGTTAAGTACGTGCGCGACAAATAGATGAATAACTCAATAGTCGGTCTTTTGAAGTCGGTTTTTGTTTTGTAAAAATAATGTTCTTGTAATAAATCCAGTGTAATATGAGTAGAAATATCTGTATTCGATTGTTTTTGTGTTATTTCTGATATGTGTTAACAACAAAGAATTTTCATTCATCTAAAAAAAATACCGGTAAAATTTTCCTAAACTCTTGTGTTGGTGATGGCAAGACACCTTACAAAATAAAATAAACACACATAACACCCACAGTCCCACACCTAGAATATATGAATCGAGCGCAAGTTTTCTAACTCTCTACCAAGTAAACATGGTCAAACACATTTTCTCTCAATACCACCTCCTCCTAGGCTTTAGGCCAAAACTAAAAAAAGCAGAAAACTAAATACTGAGTTATACGGAAAGGGTATGACATCATCACATCATTATGAACAACTTTTACTTGAGAATTTTAAGCCATTTCCATATAGCCCTGTATAACAAGCGAAAGAAAAAATCCTGAACTAAAAATATCTCGAGTCATAATTTAAGTAGGTACCATATCTGGCTTCTTTATTGATTCCGAGTCCGGGTCCGAAGAAAAGGAGTCCCCATAGTCTTTAATCGGCTATGATATTACATTACGGACCCGCATTACTCGGTCTTTAAACCGAGCGGTAATTTTGATAAAATGTTATTACTTGGGTACCTGTCCCACCACCGCCGAGCGAGCGAAGATATCATCGACTGTTAGCCCTGGAAGCTGACAGATTAAGAAATCTTTTAACACTTTAACTAGTGGTAATAATCACACGCGTTTCCCTTAAGTGCGGCTAATAGTCAAATGCGTTGTGCTTTACGCGCCTGGCGTGTGTAGCCGCATTCGCGTTGCACAAAGGAAAACACAAGGTATGTGTTTTCAGCAGTTATAGTGTTAAGGGCTTTTTTTTTTGTCAAACAAATGAACTTATTTACACATAGTTTATAAAATATAAAGCTAGTTTAAATAATCGATAAGATTGGCTACATTTAATGGAAATAAATGAAACCCGGGAATGGAACAGACTTCCGGCTTCATCCTTGTTCTCTGAGAGATATAATCTTGGACTTTTCAAGGTCAGAGTGAATAGGTATCTTCTAAATCTGCGTGCTCCATCTTCGACCGCATCGTCGCTTACCAACAGGCGAGTTGGTGGTCAAATGCGGATTTATACTTTATAAAAAAAAAAAAAATATATGTCCAGCTGGTAAAATTCTGTGATATTTTTCTAATTAATAGTTTTTTAATGATATCTAACTCTGCCAACCAATATCGCGTTATATCACGCCTTGTCGCTTCTTTTTACTCATCTAGGACGGGTTAAATACGCCTTTGGAAATGTCCTCTAAAATTTTAGCCAGTTTACTAAATATAAAGTAGGACTATGGCTTGATTTTATTTATCATTCAATTTTATTTTTATTGAGTTTCCTATTGATATTGTTTTAGGTTTAGGTATCGTTTTCGTAATGGAATCCTATAAAATAAATATTGTTTTCCAACAAGGATAGATTTTTTTCTACCTACTGTATTAATCTTAATATATATAAATTACGTGTCACGTTGTTTGTCCGCTATAGACTCCTTAACTACTTAACCGATTTCAATCAAATTTTCACACCGGGTGCAGTTCGATCTAACTTATGAGATAGGATAGCTCACATCTCAATTTATAGTAAAAAAACATGAAAAATTAGAAAATTTAAAAATACTTAAACCATAATTTAACTTTAGCGCTTTGGACAATGTAAACTTTTTTAATGTAACTTTTGACATTTGACATAGAATTGACGCAATGGCTTTTGACAGGACAACGTCTATCGAGTCAGCTAGTTGACTATATAAATAACTAGCGACCTGCCCCGGCTTTGCACGGGTTTGAAATGTAGCCTTTATTACTCAAGGATAATGAGGTATTGTAGCATTCTAATGGTGAAATAAATTTTTAAATCGGTCTGGTAATTTTTTAGAAGAAAATCGAGAAAGCTGACCTCACCACTATGTGGGATAGGTACCTACATAGCTGGACAGAGTTTTTATGGTAATTCCTTGTTTCCTAAGAGATACAATCTTGGGTTTTTCAAGGTCAGAGTGAATAGGTATCTTTTGAGTCTGCGTGCTTTATCTTCGACCAAATCGTCGCTTACCATCAGGTGAATTAGTGGTCAAAGGCGGACTTATTTACGTTAAAAAAGAGATTGCTAAAAAGTGACTAATATCAGTAGTTACTTGCCCTTGCGATTGAAAAATTATATTATTCAAAATTTTAGGGCATTGCGTTTGGAGGCAAAGATTTTTTAGAAATCGAAACTAAGATATAATAAATATATACATATTTGAGATAAAGTAGTAGAAATGACGTAAAGTATTAAATAAATAATATTTGTTATATTCAGCTATTCAGCTTAAACATTCCAAAATAACTTATCTTTAGGTAATAATTTCCGGTAAATACCAGCGAAACGAGAACCTATCCGGGATGAAAATACATGAATAATTCTCTCTATTTTATATGAGCTCAAATATTTTCGCTTTTAAATAACACAAATAAACGAGAAAGATTTGGTTCGTTTAACTCTGATGAAAATACTTTTTCGGAATGTTTACCTTTGAATGGATGGTGGGTAATGGGTTATTTTTGTAAAACTGTTTCTAGGTAGATTAATTTTATTATTAAGCAAGTATTTATTTTTGGTTTAATTTAAATAATAGATAAACCCTATTTATGATGATGAAACTAATCTATTGATATTATATAACTTATGCAGGGTTATGAGGAAAGGGTATGCTTAGTTGGAAGTTATACCAATTTCTTAAAGCCTTGTAAAATTATTTAAGTATGAAAGAATTCCTAGTTACAACCCGGTCACATTATCTCGAGACCTCGCTGGAATGCGAACCTCCCGTCCCGTTCTCCTTTCACCTCCCCGCGCTCGCCACGGCGCGTCAGTACGGTTAGCACTTTCGTTGCCGATACGCGTCGACTTGTTTTCGTGGTATATTTTTAAACATTTCATTGTTACGTTTGGACTTTTATTGTTATTTTGTTATTGCTGTTACGTTAAAATATTGTTTTTGTTGCAACGTAGGACATTTTTGTTAAGTATTAAACACTTCTTGTACCCACTTAACTAAGATTGTTTCATTTATTTTTCATCATTTTAATCATATCATTATAATAATATTACCTACATAAATTAATTGACACAATATTTGTTTTGTTGGAAATCTTATTGTTTATAATAATATCCTACTAGAGGATGCTTGTTTTGCGGACCATATCAGAGCACCGACGCGACGTGACGTCATCGACGAGATAATGTGACCGTGTTATACTTAGATTATAAACGTGAATCTTCGTATATTTCGATATTTTTTATCTCAATTTCGCAAAAACATGGTTTTGAGGAAAAAATGGTATGTCACATAGACTACATTGACTACATCTTAATTCCGCTAAAATAATGATGAATTTACAAAGTACGGAGCATGCTGATATTACCAAAAAATACGATGATTAGCGCTAGTTTATGATAGACGATAGTGTAAAAACTGGTACTTATCATCGTACTTTTTAGTGATATCAGTATTATATGCTTCGTAAATTCATACGGAATTTAGATGGCCATTATGCTCAGTGTAATTTTAATTTGAACGTGCTAAAACCACGAAATGAGTACCTTCAATGAGTACCTACCAAGTTTTTCACAGATATTATATTTGTTTTATTTTCTTTTCAAGGTCAGAGAATATTAAAATATAATAAAATTAAAAAACTAAACCAATAGGTACATAAAACTAACCTAATCTAAAAGGCTTTCTAGAATTGCTCCCAAAATGCTGGCCTCATTTGTATGGCGATGCTCACCCTTCGAGCGAGATAGATGCCAGATATTATAGATTTATCAGACTGTCTGACAAGTATCATCAAAATAGTCTAAAGGTGAAAGGGAACTTGTTAAACTTCAGCGGTACTGAGAGCAAGGCGCTTCGCAGCCACTTGCGCTAAACTTCTGAAATTGTCCAACTTGACAAATTACTTCAAGAGTTCCGGGTTGGAGTTTGGGTACTGTCTTACCCTCTGCGGTGTTTGATTTGATCTTAGATAAGATTAGAGAAAAGATGGAGGACTGCGTGATAGTGAAGCCGCTAAGAGCTCTGAGCTTTTGGGTGACGCAAACCAGTTATGGACAAACGTGAAGTTTTACATCAGACGAGCGAGCTTGTCTCGTCCCTCAATTGTATAAAAAAGTCCTATATTTTAGCGTACGTATGTACACATGCACAAAAAACCAAACAATGATAAATCCACACTTCCACAGCACACATGCATAAAAGGTGTTTTCAGTGATATAACCGCGGCGCTAACAATCCACAGCTCACGCATAAAAAGGGTCTTCAGTCTGGTAACCGCGGCGCTCTATCTATCTCTTTGTGTTTCTCTGAGGCTTTGCTATTTCAATGTCAGGTGCTTGTTTAAACTAACTTAGATTCGACTACCTACTCCCTATACCTTCTGTATAGTGTGTGGTCCATGGGGCTTGACGTTTGGGTTTTCTTCTTAGTCGCAATCATCGATATAAATAAGTTTTTATTGTATTGTCCTCGTAGACACACTGGTGTACCAAAATTGAGCTCAATTGATCATCGACAAGTAGTTCAAAAATCAGTTACGGGATTTCGTCCATACTATTAATAATAGTTAAAAAACTAAAAAACACGCTTTGTTTAGTGTATTGTCATCGGTCCTCGATATATCTACAAAGTTTGAAAGAAATCTGACCGTTTAAAGTGGGTCAAAAACGCGCTCAAATGAGTCGGTTACAAACATATAATATCTTATATACATACAGGTGAAGCTAATAAAAGCGTGTTAAAAAAATGGTTAAATTGAGCCCTGAAATTCCATTAGTAGCTGTGAAATAGAACGGTCGCAGTCAGATAGCGTTATTATTGACTGGCAGATGTATTCATCATCATAACAGTAGAAAGTAGATTTTAGAAATGTCAGAATATTTTTCCCGTATCCGAATTCAGACTTTTGGAGTAAGAGTAAGTTTTTTCAAATATTTTTTAAACAGGGTAGCCAAAAAGTACTTATCGTAGGTACCTACTACTTATGAACAACTTTTACTATGGTAAAAACCCGAAATTCGCGAAAAAAATCAGCTGTTCCATAGAAAAATGACAATGACACTTGACAAAATGTATCCATAGAACATCGATTTCTTTTTTCTGATTGGTTACAATATATATAATATGACAATATAATAAAATTTGTTCATGATGTTAAGTCCTATGAGCACTTTTCGGCTTAGCTTACCCTTTCCTCATAACCCTGTATCTATCATAACCGATTTCAGTCTTGATTATGCGTCGGCTCTCATCGACCCGCGCCCGTTCGTCACTTGACCTCCAATCCCGTCTGATCTGGGTTACACAAACTCTCCGCCCATTAGGCCTAATTGGAGGGTCTTTGTGATGATTCTAGAAAAAAAATTGGCCATGTCAAAGTTGGGGTCACAGTGGAAATTTGTTCAGTAAAAACCAGTGCCTGAAAGAGATCGCGCTTAGCTATCGATAAGGCCGTAATAACTGTTGTTGCAATAGTTTTAAGTGTTTTGGTCTTTTTTTAATTTCTGGTGTGAACAATAAAGAGTTTAATTTATCTATAAACTGGGAAAATGACAAAGAGATAGCTTTACTTCTCCATTTGTTTCTTTCTGTGGCTTCTTCTTTGTGCCTTGTGCCTTGTAGGCGTTTGTAGGTACTTCAGATTGCGCCACACTCTGCCGCAGTGTCCCATTTCAGTTCAGTTAATTTACTCAACTATAGGATCAGTCACTTGCAAGACAAAGACTATATCGTATAGGTTATATGTTCTGTTGTATTTTATATATGCATAAATATATCGGAGCGTGTACCAGGTATGTACACGTATAATGTGTTTCCATTTATCCAGATTTTTTAAAGTAAGCACCTACATCGAACTACTTTAAAGATTTTAACAAATTAATTTCGTTAAATTACACAGAAAATTACTGTTTTTTTTTTAATTAGCAGCTTTAGAGATCTGCATTTGGACACCATTTTAAACTGTAGTAAAAAAAATATAAAATTATATTTTAAAATGTCCTTTGTTTAAAGTTTAACCACTGTAATGTTTCTCCACTGTGCCATCCTGACAGGCTTTCACGCCAAGTTCTGTATTTACCGAACAAAAAATGTACTGTGCAAACTTCACAGCATTTTAATATTTTTGTGGAAGCTTATACAGGGCTATTAGGAAAGGGTATGCTAAGCCGAAAAGGACTCTTAGTATAATACTTATCATTAGGAACAACTTTCACTTTGGGGCCAACCCGGAATTCCATAGAAAAATGTCAATGACAACTTTCGACAAAATGTTTGGAATTGCTGATTTTTTTCGCGAAACTTGGTCCCATAGTGAAAGTTGTTGATAATGATGAGTACTGCGAGCCCTTTTCGGCTTAGCATACTCTTTCGTAATAACCCTGTATTTCATTCGAGTTGGCAATCGAAAGCGCTTTAATTTGTATACTGTATGAAAGTTTTGAGCGCCTTGCATGTATTTGCCAATTCCGTGTTAATTATTATTTTTACGCTTCACGTTTTCAGATAATATATGGACTTTGCTTGTATTTTGAACGTACTCTGTTAGATTGAGAATTACTGGTTATATTGACGAATTTTACTTTTATTAAAAGATAGTTCTGGGAATCATTTTGTCGAATAGCTTGTGAGGTTGCAATTTTATTAATAGAGTTCATGGAAAAATGGTCAGCAGTCTTTTGGCAACATAATATTCCACTACTTCCACTACAATACTTTGACCGAGAATCGAAAGCTGTCCTTACACCTACTAACGAGTTCTAAGGGAAAGATATATTAAGCCGAAAAAGGCTCATAGTACTCATCATTATGAACAACTTTCACTATGGCACCAACCTGGAATTAGCGACAAAATCAGCTGTTCCATACATTTTGTCGAGTGTCATTGACATTTTACTATGGAACATCTTATTTTTTTCGCGAATTCCGGTTAATCCCATAGCAAAAGTTGCTCACAATGATGAATACTAAGAGTGTTATTGGGCTTTGCATACCCTTTTTTTTTTCCTAATTTTTAGTATTTATTCACAGAGACTTAAATTATGAAATTAAAAATGAATTACAATTATTTACCCTTTTCTTATAACTCTGTATTATAAATGTTAACGAAAGCAAGTTTGTTTATTAGTCATACTTTCACGCTTATCAGATAACCATAGATACCTTCTAGTCTTATGGGCTGATTACACATAACGAGTACAGTGGCGAGACAGTGCCCTCGGCCGAGTACTCGATTTGTGTTAACAGCTTGACGAGGCGAAACAGTAACTAGAACCATGATTTGTTTGCTCGGCCAAGTATGCCCATTTACTGTCTCGCTACTGTACTCGTTACGTGTAATCAACCCATTAGAAACCAAGCCCTCAATTACAGCTATCAATCGAAGCAGGAGACTAATCGTAGACGCTGATGGAGTGGTGATGAGGTTTATGAGCCATTAATTAGTTCCTAATTTGACCGTCAGAGGCTCGTTCACGGCTTTGACGGCTCTTGCTTGTAATGGGTTGGTTGCACGTAACGAGTACGTTGCCTTGGTCGAGTACTCGGTTTGTATATACATTTGATGAGGCGAGACAGTCACTAGAATCATGGTTTGTTTGTTTGGCCAAGTCTTAGTGTTAGCATTTACTGTCTCGCCACTGTACTCGTTACGTGTACCTAATCAATTCATTATGTATTGTATATCTTTTCCGAAGAAGGGCTAAACATTTGAGACATTTACTTTTTATATCTATAAGTGGACCATAAACATTATGGTTCAATGTCCTATGTTTGAAGATGACACTTAAATTATAAGGTGAAATATTATATTTGACACTTTTTGACTAATTATGACTAAAGATTTAAGCAAAATCACGCGCCTTCATCAATCATTCTTTAACTTCCTAGTACCGAACTTAGATCGAACCGCGTACCTTAAACTTTAAAACAAGAAATTAATTTATCTGAATGAGATACTTCTTAGCAATAAGACTGTCAGTTTTTGCATTATCTTTTTTGCCAGCCGTCTAAACGCTGGAATGCAATTAACAAATTTAATATTTGGTCCTTCAAAAACTATAAGAAAAAGGCGTTAGAATTTCCAAACAAGTGGTTCACCTTTTGTTAGAAGTCAGCAACAAAATCTTCATAAAAATCGT
The DNA here is from genome assembly GCA_949125135.1 of Alcis repandata. NCBI lineage: Eukaryota > Metazoa > Arthropoda > Insecta > Lepidoptera > Geometridae > Alcis > Alcis repandata. The sequence goes on along the minus strand of OX421245.1, from coordinate 3,905,517 downwards.
TTATGTCTCGCGTAGAGACATAAAAATTTAGGACCATAATAAAATTTTGTTGTTATCCTCAGAAAATGGCCAAACATTTTCTATTTTGCATCTGACCGCATACACTTTCATAAACGTTGACATCGCATACACTTTCTCAGATCTTAAATCCTGATTTATTTTAAACGGCTATTCTTATATTTTATCTTATATGTTCGCAGTCGTGATCGTAATATGCGATGCACTGAGAATAGACCCTTACTTTCAGATAAACCCTCTGTGGAGTACCACGGAAGGTCGTCGTGGTAGAACAGTTATAGAGTCACGCCAGCGTAAATATGAAAAGATGGAAATAGCGAGAAACAAAACTATGATTTTTGTTCTGACAAACTAAACCAGTTTGTTTATACCTAGAGTAGTATTTAGGGTAGGAACGCGTCATGTGTGCTACTTTGATAGTAGAATAAATAGGTTTAATTTTATATTACTATGTTTAAACTAAAAAAATATATTAGGTGAAGTAAATTAAGACAAGCGCCATCTTGTTCATTCGCTTTGAACAAGAACATTATTTTTACAAAACAAAAAACAAAAACCGACTTCAAAAGACTGACTATTGAGTTATTCATCTATTTGTCGCGCACGTACTTAATGCAAATTTAAGACTTATATGGTTTTCTCATGGATCAGAACTGGACTAAATTGAAATGGGACCAAATGGGAAGCGTCAGCTTTCTAATAAAAAAAGAATCATCAAAATCGAATCACCCAGTCAAAAGTTATGAGGTAACAAACATAAAAAAAAAACACACAGACGAATTGATAACCTCCTCCTTTTTTGAAGTCGGTTAAAAATTTAAAATATAGCTAATTAGTTATTTCTCACCAACCAGCTATAGATAATTGGCTGTGACATATGTCAGAGCATTACCTCCGACTTACGTAACCTATGGCTATACTACTATGGGGTTTCGGGGAATTATACACTAGAATCACATACTCAATCGGTTTTATGGAAGCTACTCACAATTTTAATAATATCACAGCACTTCACTTATTCACAATCACAATCAGAGGACAGGCGGCTTAGCCTTTCCCATCTTCCATCTTTTATCTCGCCTCCGTATTATCACCGGCACCGCCATCTTGTCGGTGTTCTCACGACTACCCAGTCGTGAGAGTGACGCACCATCCGTCAGCCAGCCGACAGTGGTGCCACCATCAAGACGTTGGGGGTTGCCATGCTAACATTCGGCCATCCGACCCATAAGTACGTCCTCGTACTTGATTACGCACGAACACTAGTTGCCGCCATTGCACCTGTGGACACTTCACAAATCGCCCATATCTACCAATACCAAGAATAATCTTGATAGATAGATAAACTCTTTATTGTTTACACCGGACATCACAAATAAAAGGATATTTAGACTTAAGAACCAGTGCAAGATCTGGCGACCCTATTGCCAAGAGCGATCTCTTCCAGGCAACCTTAGAAAGGAGGATACATATTGAATTGAAAAATGGGGTGTGCAGTATTAGATAAAAGTGATATGTAAACCTACATAAACTGTATTTACTTAGACATACATTCAAAACAAACAACAATTTAATCAATCAGGAAGAATGATCAAAACAATTTTAAATAGGAATAAGCTTATGTTATAAAACTGATCGCGCCAATAAGAAAATAAAATGTGATACAACCTGACACCACAATTTGACTCAATTCGAATGTTTATTACAATCCACTCCCTGTTTGGCAGTTGTAACATATCCGTCCCATAAGCCAGAGCACCCGGGTTCGATTCCCGGTCGGGTAGATGTCATAATGATGAATTTAAATATTTGTTCTGGGTCTGGGTGCCAGATGTCCTTATCCCTGTGCGTGTTCCATGCCATCCCCGACACAGAAGTCATCCTAGAAGGGAGCTATGAGTGTGAAACGTTTATTATTTATCAGTCAGTACGACATCTTCTGGCAATTTGTTCCAGTTATAGACCAGAGTTGTTGTCTTGTATAGGATGTGGTTTGTAGTGTTGGTCTGGGATAGTGTGGGCCATAGCAAGGTTTTATGGCGTCTGCTGTCTCCGACATCTTTGAATGTGAAATGTTTTGTATGTCCGTAAAATTATAGAACCCATTCAGTACTTTAACGGTTTCAATCAGGTCTCCGCCCAACTGCCGCTTCTCGAAGGTTGTGAGGTGCAGTGCTTTTAATCTGTCTTCATAGGATTTGTGACATGGAGCATACGGTAGCTTTTTGTTGGGCACTTTTGAGGAGGATCTTTCTCAAAGTAGAGACTGCATACTGGGAACCCATACTTCAACAGTGGCTTTATATCCTATCGGATATATCAATCCTTCGTATCCGTAATAGTAGGTAGTTGTGTCGGAAGATTCAGATTAAGAAATATTTATTGAACTACTGATAAGTACCTTGTAATTCATAAGCTATTGGTTGAAATTGTCAGTTTACCCACATCGGGAATTCAATATGTACTCGTACACAGTCAAATAATTTTAGTAGTTTTTAAAATAATAATAATTAACGATTTCCAATTCAATTTTAAATTCTATGCATAATATGTCAAATTATTTTAATGAAATGTCAATAGTATATACCTCGTAATATCATGTCAATAATAATTCCTCATTAAATGTCAAATTTTAAATTGTTTACTTAATAATATCATTTCCGGAGATTTATCTCTATTCACAGATTCATTCAAGTCATAAAATACGTGATTTAATAGCCACTTCTTCAGATACATTTTGAACTGTTTATGACATGGTATATATGTTTCCATAATAGGCATTATTATTATTTGTTTTTTTCAACTTCATTTGATGTGACATCGACCACCACTGAAAAGGCATATTGCTATGCTTATATTGACTGAAGATTTTACTGTCAACATTTGCCAGATGTGACTTCCAGTTTAGATTTGCATCCTTCCTCAGATTAAGCACATGGAACCATAATTGCTATTTGCAATTCAGATATCCTTCTGACTCAAAACTAAGATTAGGTAGTTACATTATTTTCGCAATTGCAAGATTGGCTTCATTATCAAAGTTGTATATAATTATGAGTAGATTAGTTTACTATTAGACATTTTAGGCTTAGCATATGCTTTCCTTATAACCCTGTATAATAATGTTTTATTTTGTGAAGTATAAAGATTTGGAATATTTTATGATATTTTCCCCCAAAATGGGGAAATATTTCTAACCAGGCATCATTTCAAGAGTATAGCTGTCGCATGTGCGGCTACGCTATGGCTCCATCTTTAGGTAATATACCTATCTATGACCTAGAGTTACTCCAAGAAAATCCATCTGACTAACTTCGACAAAATGCATTAGACTGATGCTTGGTTGATATATAAACTTGACATCCGTAAACAAGACTAACGATTATGAATAAATTTCAATACTGCAGGCACATCTGTCTATGCTGCTTGCCTATCTTCAAATATATTATACATGATAAACAACAGACACACGTTCCTTGTTTTGTTAAAATCACAGTATTACCAATCTGAAAATGTATTCCGGCACCTTATGCTTCAGTTACGTGATTACTGGGAAAGAGAAAAAAAAAAGAAGAAATCTCGATGCTGCGAGCCACCACTTGAAATAAATATCGGCTTCTGTTAACGGCTCACATTATGACCACAAATTGTGCCCCAAAGTGACAGCCATTGTGCCCGATTCGACCCATGCAAGAGCACTATATACGATTGATATGTTGAGTCCAGAGAAGAGACAGTTCACCACCTTGCGTACAAAATACACAACAGTTAACAGGTCCTCCAAGCAAAGGTTGTGCAACTGCTGACATCCAAGTCTAGTTGAAGAGACAAGTATATATTATAATTTGGTCGGAAGCAGCATACAATTATTGTTTCCGTACCTGAAAACTCAAGCATTAGGTGTACAATTCTGCTAATGCTGAAACTTTCATTCAGTCACTTTTGAGTTTCGATGGTAATTTCCGTCTATAGTGAGAACAAGTAGACCAAAGCACTACTTTAAAAGACATAACGATTTTTAATGGCATGAGTGGTGTAGGACCTCTTAATAGCGCGACAATCTGCAGTAAGAACAAACATTTTTAGAGATAAGTTAGTGTGACAGTACTAAACACACATGTAGGAATCCTTGTATATTATTTGACGCACAAATCATTATTATAATACGAGTATTTGCGTGTGGTACGCAACACGAAACATGAAATCGCTGAAATATCTACCCTAACATTATAAAAAGAAAGATTTGTGTGTATACTTATATTATATAACGATTATACACAAAAACTAATAAACCGATTTAGAAACCACCATTAAAATTTCTACATTATCCCTGAGTACCCGAGTATACTTGACATCCGTGCAAAGCCAGGACAGGTCGCTAGTCAATTATAATAGACTTCAGAGCTTCAATGCTCTTATACAAACTCTTTTGTGTCCTCCTTTTAACTGCGTTGTTCTATCAAAGCAAAAAAAAAGTTTGATTTCTACTATGTATTCGGTTCATAGAACAATAAAAAGCTATATGCGTGACCCTTTCTAAGTTTGGGCGTAGCCAAAGTCAGAAAAAAAAAATGCGAAGAAAGAAGAAGAAAACCAACTATAACTTTAACCAATCGGCATCCCCTGTGAGCATATTATGTATCTTTGCCTCCATAGCAACTAAAATTTAAGAAAGACTAGAATACTCGCCGTCACGACGAGGAATATGTTTATCGAAATCACCTGAAAATATTTTAAAAACGAACTCGGTACAAGACTCGCTCACGACGGCGCTGGTCAACAAAAGTAAAATTATGTGAAGATCACCGCAGGCACCAAAAACCACAAAAACAACAATCTTGAAACGAAACGTTGATCAAAATAAGACGTGCGAGTGTAGCCCGATGCCGCGCGAGCGTCGCCCGGTGCTGCGCGAGCGTCGTGTTGCGCTGCGCGTGTGTCGCACCGTACTGTGCGGGCGTCCTGTTGCGCTGCGCGTGTGTCGCACCGTACTGTGCGGGAGTCCTGTTGCGCTGCGCGTGTGTCGCACCGTACTGTGCGGGCGTCGTTCCGCACTGTGTGAGTATCGCCCGGCGCCGCGCGAGCGCTGCCCGGCGCTGCGCGAGCATCGCCTGGCGCTGAGTGTCACCCGGCGCCATGCGAGCGTAACCCGGCACTGCGCGAGCATCGCCCGGCGCTGCGCGAGCGTCGCCCAGTGCTGCGCGAGCGTCGCTCTGAGGTGTGTGGGCTGCACGTGCGTCGCACTGTACTGTGCGGGCGTCGTTCCGCACTGTGCGAGTGTCGCCCGGCGCCATCCGAGCGCCACCTGGCGCCGCGCAAGCGTCGCTCCGCGCTGCGCGAGCGTAGACCAGCGCTGCACGAACGTGGCCCAGCTCTGCGCGAGCGTCGCCTCACGCGGCACGAGCGTCGCCTCGCGCTGCACGAGCGTCGTCCGGCGCTGCGCGAGCGTGACTCGGCGCTGCGCGAGCTTCGGCCGGCGCTGCGCGAGCGTCGCTCTGAGGTGTGTGCGCGTCGCTCTGCGTCCCACGAAGACCACGCTGCGGTGTGTGTGCGTCGCTCTGCGTCCCGCGAAGACCACGCTGCGGTGTGTGCGCGTCGCTCTGCGTCCCACGAGGACCATGCTGCGGTGTGTCTGCGTCGCTCTGCGTCCCGCGAAGACCACGCTGCGGTGTGTGTGCGTCGCTCTGCATCCCGCGAGCGGCGTGGCATGTCGTCGTATCGTTGTTTATATCATCGCAGTGTATCGTAGTATTTCATCGCGGTACAACATCGCAGTATATCGTCGCAGTATATTATCGCAGTATATCATCGCAGTATGTCGCCGTATTGTTGTGAGTGACTACGTTGATTGCTAAATAGTCGTGTTATTAAGGGAGGGAATTGGGTCGGGGTGCGGGGGGGGGGGGGTCTTCGGAGTTTGCCTCTGGCAAACCTAGTTGGCTATAAGTTGAATATAAGGGACAGTTCAAGACTTTCTTCAGACGAGTCCATTGAAACTGAAACATATTTATTTATTTGCGCAGACTAGATTATCCATCTGGCTGTCACTTTAGTAAAACAAACAAATTACAACAAGCTGGCCCACATTAATGCAAACTTTTAAAACAAAAGGTTTACTTATGAGGGAATTTTACAATCCGATTTGCAAAAATCACGCTTCCACCAAACAATTGTGCGTTATAAGGAAGATCAGCGCCATCTGCTTTGCTTTAACAAGTATCTAGACACGCGGTAGCGTGTCAAGCCAAGTTCAAGTGACAGAACTGGCGAGCAGCACCGTGTGTATATTACACGAACCATTTGGAGGCACTTTTGACCTCGTTTATTTCTACAACTTTGCTTGTGACGTAGTTTTTCTCTTATTTATTTTGTTTCTAACATTGTTCAAGAGTGACAGTAGCGACAAAATGACAGTGACAGCATGATATAACTTTTAGTTTTTTATTTTTAGTAGACGGTAGGTGTAATTCATGCATGTCTTCAAATTTAAAATAATAACATCACTCGATCAGCCATATCGTGACCAAAAATGATTTCTATGCCAAAAAAATATAATTATGAGAGTTGGACAAGTGTTTTAGGTGATTATGAGCCGACAATTTGTATGCCCACTGGTGTATTTAACCGAAATACTATAAAAAGCTTCCACTGCAAAATTAGTGGAACAAGAAAGACAATATATGTACCTATATCGTCACGAAAAGAACTATAAAAGACAGATAGAGAGAAAACGATTATCCGCGTTTCGTCTCGTTGCGCTGCGTGCGCGTTGCTGTGCGTCAGATAGGTCGCCTTGCGTTGCAGTGCGCCCTCGCTCTGCGCCACCCGAGGGTCGCGTTCAGCTCGGTGCTCAGCGGGACTGAAACGCATATTTTTTTACGCAGGCTAACTATTCAGGAGGAGAACTTTTATTCTTTGGGTCTAGTTGTGATCACTTAAAATAGACAAGGTACCCCACATTAGGAAAATGAACTTTGACAAGGCCATGTGGAATGTGAGAAACTGAGAACACAATACATAAATTGTTCGGGCACTATGTTAGGCCCTTTCACATAGTTTGTTTGTAATTGTTTACCCCATATTTTTTTTTTTCTTCTTAAATTTTTACAAAAAATAAATAGTAGGTAAGTGAGCGTAGCAGGAACGAATTAGTAGGTTAAAAAAAGAAAGAAAAAAAAACCGCTCCTTTTTATCCCAGTTCTGAATTGTCAGAGCATTACCTCCGACTTACGTAACCTATGGCTATACTACTATGGGGTTTCGGGGAATTATACACTAGAATCACATACTCAATCGGTTTTATGGAAGCTACTCACAATTTTAATAATATCACAGCACTTCACTTATTCACAATCACAATCAGAGGACAGGCGGCTTAGCCTTTCCCATCTTCCATCTTTTATCTCGCCTCCGTATTATCACCGGCACCGCCATCTTGTCGGTGTTCTCACGACTACCCAGTCGTGAGAGTGACGCACCATCCGTCAGCCAGCCGACAGTGGTGCCACCATCAAGACGTTGGGGGTTGCCATGCTAACACATATGACAGATAGACAGACACCGGAGCCCGCCATAAGGGATCTTTCTTCCCCGCATGAGGTTCAACTCCATAATAAACTAGATTTCACAGATTTTAAACATGTCAGTTCTACAGTAAGTGTATTTCTACGATAAAACGTAGACAGCCCGATGACCTGAGCTTCCGAGATGAAATGCTTTTCAAAATGGCTTAGAGTTTACAGAAAAGAGAAAATAAGGGAGACAGACGTGATTTAACATTAGTTTATAATAAAATGTTACAAATCCAATATCCATAGATAGACATCGGGTAGGTAAAAGCCGGGTGTATCGGGTGATCGCTTACCATCAGGCGCCCGGTTTGTTTATTTGCCAGTTTGCCACCTAGGACATGAAAAAGAATCTGTCAAAGGTAGCAACGAAAACTACTAACTTAATTATATTGAACGTGACAATGTGACACGATGCATATTTACTAGTGGCAGTTTTTCATAATTAGATTTATCTTAGTTTAGTTTGAACTAACTGCATCCCGCGGTTTTACCCGCGCGGTGAAAAAACGTTGATCAACGTGAAAGCTGATCGATCATGATGATCGATTAATTAGATAGAAAAATTTCCATGACACTATTCTCCGATTTTGTTTTGACTGGTTCTGTTATAAGTGGGACTTTTGCGCTCTTCTATTTTTTTGTTTCATGTCGAAGAGAATATTCTTATTACGTACCTACTTACGGTTTTCCCGTTTAGCTTCTTACTGAGATCAAAAACTCGGCTTAAAGTAAAATTCATAGGAATAATGGGCTTTAAATAATTGCCAGCAGGACAAAAGGTAAAAGCCCGGAGTTTTTACAACGCGAAGAAATTGGGTTGTGGGAAAACAACGTTTTGTTATTCTTTCTTTGTCTCGTTAAATTGCCTCAAATTAGTTGTTTTTCGAGAATTTCACCAAACCTTATCTTTGGAAGTTAAGGTTTGCGGTTTGCGCAGTGGCGCGAACTAACTGAAACGTTCAAAAGAATAGTTTTGTGAGCGCCAAGCGTTTGCAAGAATTATTTACAAAATGCCTGGCACCTAAATTTTGGATCCGATTTAATTTTAAAACGTCGAAAGATTGATTTTGTATTTTAAGATATTCACAACAAGAAGATATTTTGTGTATGACATGCCGTGGAAATGCAGGCGCGATGTGTGAGCAGGGTGTACGTTTCATGAATCTGTGTGTGTACCCATCATGATGCGCACTACTTTGAACTAATTTGAAATATTTTCTACAAGTCTGTTATTTCCTTTGTCTTCCTTCCTTTTTATACTAAAACTAATTAAAAAAAAAATTAAAAAATATAAAAAAATAAAATTTGGTAAGTAATTCTGAGCTTAGATCATTTTCAAAATGATTGGAAATGTAAAGCTTAATGTATTCTGCTCTCGCATAACGCCAGTGTCATAACTCACTTGCACCACGTGTAGAGAGCAGAGTGCACATTTTATTTATATATTCACGTGTTGCTCTCTCACCGTAACCGTATTTCAAGAATTTTTTTTCGTAGGTAGGATTCCGTTTAGCAGCCATCTTGCCTGATAGTGGGCAATGATGTAGTATACGATGGAGCACGCTTGCCCAGAAGAAACCAATTCACTTTCGACTTCAAGACACCCAAATTATGTCACATCGGGCATTTCGGAGAACACTAACTCAAGCACAGCGTTTCACACACTTAGTACAGCAGAAATGGCGAACCAATGGTGACAAAATATTTTAGGCACGCCACCACTCAATCACTGGGCAAATTTATTTAAGGGCACGTCTAAAGCCTCATTAAACATTTCTTTAGAAAAATTGCCACGTTGATTCATAAGATTCATTCATCATTCTTATGACATTTGAATGATTTTTTAATTTGTAATTTGTAATTTTCAATTTTATTATTTTTTGATTTTAATTTTATTTTTTTAATGATTTCTGATTTTATCTTTAATTTTAATTTTGTATTATGTAGAACTTAACTATAGGGACATTTGTGGTCTGAAATAAAGATTATTATTATTATTCACTCATTTATTTATTTTCTTAAATTTAAATTTTTACAATATTCTTATATAAAAACCTAAAAACATTATAAAAACTTAAACCTAGAGTTCCACCGGCAGCGGGGCAGGGCCCAAGCATACCGGTGGTTAAGGCTGCAGAGTGAGGAAGCTCACTCTGCAGCCTCATTATTATTATTATTATTATAAGGGTTTGCCACCCCTGCCTTAAAGTGTATCAGAGTGTCACAGTGTAACCTACTTAAAGTTTACCGAAAGAAAACCATGCTAAAACCCCTTATTGTTTCGTATTACGTCTGGGTTAGGCAAATAGGCGGCGACACAAGTAATGTATTCCGAATCACGCGCGCCGTGACGTCTCATTAAGTTGTAACATTACTGGTACGGTCTCGCCTTAAATGTCGAGTTTCGATCCTTAACTGATGCTTTGGATATTTTTGGAGGAGCTCACTGACATTTTATTGGGTGGCAATTGACAAGTAAGCAATTAAAAAGGGCAAAACGAGTAAAATTCTTAAACGGTAAGTTAAAACGGTTGCCAGCTATCAGATTCATTTTTATTTTATATTTGTGTTTTTATTTTTATTTTATTGTCCACCTGATTTTATGGGTATAAATTTATTTAATGCATGAAAGAGATATCCGACAACAGTCGTGCACTTTTGTTTATGACGCTAAGTGGATCCTAAAGTTGAGAGTGCGGATCAGCAACATGAGAGGTAAAGCAACCACCTCTATAAGATTGTTTTTTTTTTACGAATTCAGTGGTGGTTCATTGTAAAAATTATAATATTACACACGGTGCTGCTCGCCAGTTCTGTTAGCTTGAACTTGGCTTAACACACTACCGCGCAGATGAGTACTATGAGCTTTTTCCCGCTTAGCAAACTTTTTCCTTATAACTTTGTATCTGTACCTACTTATAATCACAAAAAAAAACGATTCAAACATCATGTACCTACCTCAAAAGACAATTCGCTGTAAATCTCAACTCATTCTCAACTTTTTAGGTATTAAACTAAAATTGCTACCTTTGTTTCAACACAAAACCACAAATCTGGATCCGACAGTCGTCTTTAGCTTTACAGGCCTTTGACGTACAATACCAAGTCTCATGTTACAAAGATCTAGTTCACCTCAAATCTGTATCAAATTTGGAAAATCCTCTCGTGTTACACATCCTATTCGGATCCACAAAGGGTTCCGTAATCCTCCTGGATGGAACGATGGAAAGCAGTTACGGTTCTACAGGAAAACATAAACTTAGTCGTAAAATAAAACGTGAAATAAGTCTCGGTGGTTATTTTCAATTAATACGTTAGGGGTATTACGTTAATATTTTTTAGAATCTGGCGTCACTTTGCAGTAGTTTATAAAAAATCTAAATCAAATTAGAGATCAAATCAGTTTGTACTTTCTAACTGTAGTGTCAAAAAAATGACAAAATTAAACAAAAACATTTGCAAAACCTATTATTTTGCAGAAAAAACAGGTAATATTTTTTAGTTAAATAATTTTCATTTTATTCATTCATCGTCAAAACTATAAATATGCACGAAACGGGTAACTGACGACAGTTTTCATTTTAACGACGCATAACTTTAGTAAAAAAGATTTGGTTAAACCAAAAAAAAAGTAAAATAACCAGAAAAATTAAACTTAAATCCACTTTATTCAACATACTGTATAAACCGTAAACTTTTAGTAGAACAAAATGTATGAAGTACGTAACACATTCGTCCGATTTCCATACAGGGTGTTTTATTTATTCAATCGGGATATTATGAATTTTTAACAGGGTTTCGTCCGGGAAAATAGAACGGGAAAAATGATGTTTAGGAAGCGAGGCAAAATGTAAATTGGGATAAAGTGAATCTCGCTATAGACGAGGTAATTATGGGAATACTAGCTGCGCCCCGCGGTTTCACTCGCGGTCAAAAAGTTAACATGAGTTTTCCGGGATAAAAAGTAACCTATGTGTTAATCCTGACCATGTGTCAACCTTCATTCCAAATTTCATGTAAATCCGTCCAGCCGTTTTTGCATGAAAGAGTGACAAACATACATTCTCACAAACTTTCGCGTTTATAATATTAGTAGGATAATAAGTGGGATAAACGGACTGAGAGGTTGGAGTAGACCGAGTGACGTGTGAGAGCGAGAGGCATATAAATTGAGGGATTTTTAAAAGGTCTGTGTCCAGCAAAAAATTCGTATGATAATAAATTAATGATCAATATATCCTTTACTTACTATAATATTATAAACGCGAAAGTTTGTATGGATGTTTGTTACTCTTTAACGCTAAAACTGCTGAACGGACTTAGATAAAATTTGGTATGATGGTAGCTTATAACCTGAATTAACACATAAATTACTTTTTATCCGGGGAAATGCGGGAGAAACCGTAGGGCACAGCTAGTATATATAGTAGTAATACTCGTATAATACACTGTTTTTTGTGTTTCTATGACAGGACTGCTTTTAATTTGTCTGCCATCATGCTTGTACGAGTATATAGGTATAAGAAGTTTTTCATAGCTCCCCACTAGGATTCCCTGTGTCAGATGCCATGGAACAGCCAAAGACAAGGACCACTAACACTCAGACTCAGAGCAGATATTTAAATTCATTATTCAAACATCTGTCTGGACAGCAATCGAACCCGGGATCTCTGGCTTAATGAGCGGATATTTTATCGCGGAACCAAACAGGTCATCATCGGAATGGAAGTGGATGGTTCTTGCCAAAACTATTATACTTTTCACCCGCTCGTTGATGAAAAACAGTTATAATGATTATATTGATTAAAACTAGCCTGTGTTTTTCTGGATCCCTGCCAAGGTGAGCGCGAAATTTCATGATAAATCGGTTTATTTAGGGGCAAATCATGACACACCGCTATCTCGCTCGCTCTGGAAATTTTTTATCTATACTAATATTATAAAGAGGAAAGATTTGTATTTTTGTATGTTTGTGTGGAATAAACTCAAAAACTACTGGACCGATTTCAAAAATTATTTCACCATTCGAATGCTACATTATCCCAAAGTAACATAGGCTATATTTTTTTTTATCTACAGCGAAGCGTGGCATGAGAACAGCTAGTTTATTTATAAAATCACTGAATAAAATTATGAAAAATCGCTTTCCGTCAAATTGCTTAGAATAATATCACAAGGTTTTAACAAAAAAATCAATTAAAAAAAGGAGTGAAAGAGTGACAAATAAACAAGTCTTTTTTCTTATTAATAAAATTAGTATTAGTTAGGATACTGACTCCTCAACACGGTGTTCCGTTTACTTACTTTACTCTACACGTGTATTTTAAATTAAGATGTCGTATAATAGAGAAATAGGTAGGTACGTAATTCTCCCCCCCCAAATGGGTTTCCGCCTTTCCGTGGCGGGGGGGATAAGTAGCCGTGGCACTGAGCCCGGTGAAACGAAGAGGAACCCGAGGTGGGGGCTCGGGCCGGCGCCCCCGGACATTCTGGGAAGCGGCGGTCCGAGCCTAGGCGGCCTTGATTGGCTGCGGGGCCTCTCCATGCGTCCCCATGTTCAGCATGGGGCGTGGAGAGGCGAGTTGGTACGGCGCGAAAGCACTCTGTGCTTCCGTTGCGGTTGACCGGAGCGGATATGGGTGCGAGCCAGTCGGGCATGTGCACTCCGTCTCCGCTAGGAGGGCCTGGAGTGGCGGGTGTGGGGACACCCGCTGCTTCGCATTGGGCCCTCCAGGGTGGTCGACGCGTCTGATGTTCCGACGCGTCGCCACGAGGTGGGAAGGGGTGGCCACCCCCTACCCGAGGCGGGTCCGCCTCACTGCGGACATAGGCTGGGCGGGGCTGCGGTGATTTAATGGGCCCGCGGCTCCGTCCATCGCCTGGAGGAACATCCCAGGGTTTTTAGTGGGTATGCCGCCACTAGGGCGGAGACTCCCACATAACCACCCTGCCCTCCCCGGGGCGGGCGTGGTATCCATAAAGGATTTTCCCTGGGTCACAAAAAAAAAAAAAAAAAAGGTACGTAATTCTAGTATGTGTTACTAGCAGCCTTACTACCAGTAGTAACATGGGTATTTTTGACGTGTTACTACTAACTAACCCGGCAGACGTTGTCCTGTCTTGATTATGAATACTTATTGTCTGAAATTTTCTAATGTTCCGCTTAACTTCTTTATTGTATACCTATATTGTATTTATTTCATAATAATATGTCAGATTACACGTCAATCATAATATATATTTTTTTTTTTTTTTTTTTTTTTATTATAAGAACCTTCTCCTGACAATGGTTCATACAACAAAAAAGAATTAGGTAACGAAATTGTTTCATCCGTTCACGCGCGATGCGATGACTTAGGGAAATAGAGATTAATTTTGTTCTATCTATGGATAGATAGATGGATATTACTACTGGCCATTATAGTATTTGTGTTTGACCTAGGCTGTGCTATAAGATAAGTCGATCTGTCTGTAATCACTACGTCTTTCTTCCCTCTCCCCCTCTCTCTGTCTCTCTCTCATGATGCGTAAACACTCCGCCAGCTGATGACGCAGACAAATAACCGAGCTGGCTGCGATTAATCGAGGAAGCCGAGCGACGCGACACCCCTGAGACATAGACTATCTTAGTGGACAGTATTGAAGTTTACATATAAAGGTAAAACAGTAGAGGGCTGTAAGGAAAGGACATGAGCTTATGAACTTATGATATGAACAACTTTTACTATGGGACCTGGAATTCGCGAAATAAAATTAGCTGTTAGTTAGAATATATCAAAAGTCATTAATTTTTTTCAATAGAACATTTTTTTTGCTAAGTCCTATAATTATTAGAAGTTTTTCACTATGAGCCTTTTTCGGCTTAGGATGCCCTTGCCTTATTACCCTGTATAGGTTCAATTCAGGAGCAAAAAAGCGACATCGTTTTATGGTAGATATTAATACCAAAAACTCGTACGAAACGCTTTGATTCCACTTTTATTGTGCGCACTGCCAGAGTGTGGAATACTCTGCCCGAGCGGGTGTTTCCCGATAGATATAATTTGGGTGTCTTCAAGTCGCGAGTGAATCGGTTCCTTCTAGGCAAGCGTGCTCCATCGTAGACTGCATCATTGCTTACCATCAGTCGAGATGGCGGTCAAACGCAAGCCTATAACTGAATAAAAAAATAAATAAAAAAAATCAATGGTGCATCTGAATCAACCAACCCGCACTTGGCCAGCGTGGAGGACTACGTCCTAAACTCTCTTCGAGGGTAGACCTGAACTACACTAACAGGTCTAGAACACAGGGCGGTCACATGTTTGCTGCAAAATAGCAAGCGGGCTTTCTATTCGCAAGTCGTCACCACTGCTTATTCTATACATACGAGTATACGTAACGGGTTAAAAGGAAAGGATATGCTAAGCCGAAAAGGGTTCACTTCACAATACTCATCATTATGAACAACTTCTACTAGGCTTAACCCCGAAATTCGCGTGAAAAAAACAGCTGTTCCAAAAAAATATCAATGACACACGAGAAAATGTATGGAATAGCTCATATATTTTAGTGAACTCCGGGTTGGACCCTCAGTAAAAGTTGTTCCTAATGATGAGTACTATTTGCCCCTTTCGGCTTAGCATACCCTTTATGAATAACTCTATAGATAGACCATCTCAAACTAGCGTTATCCTTGCGTTGCCAATTATTCAGGATAAAGATAAAGGATGTTCTCAAAGATAAACAACTGACTTCCCAAAGATAATCCGCAATCAACCGAGATAATAATCTACTCGCCATTGTTGGACCCTGCAGTATTAATGCCATCGTTTGCTGGCACTGATTTATTTGTGAATATTAATAAGGAAGGTTGGCTTATGAAAGACATTGAAGGATTTATTTAGGTAGTTGCTTTGTTGTATTAGATGTAATAAGTGTCTGTGAAATTGAGTTGTTGTGATTTAATTAAGTAGGTACTTGGCATCCTACACAAATAAAAGAAACCAGTAATTTCTTTACTTCTAAAATTTCCTTTTAATTTGCATTGTAAAGGGGAAACCTATCTACTTATTTAAGTAAAACCCTCAATACAAGATAAATACAAAACTTTAATGAAACAAACTTAATTTAGTACAAACGGAAAATGGAATTTACTGAATCTATATAACTAAAATGTCTCAAGTTTACGGGAGGTTGGTCGCAACTTATAATCCAAGAGGTTAACACTGTTCGCTAGCAAATCAGCGTGGTACCTACTCAAGTACTAATACGGCAACGTGCGCCTTTGTAAGGTTGACTTGAGTGTAATTAACGACCGGCCTAAGCTGATGCAGGAGATGTGCACTCAAGTGGTTCCAAACGCAGACTGGCTCGGAGCTTTTTTTTTTTAATGACTAAATGCTGTGTTGGCCACTGAGGCCTCTACAGCGTACCGGGTGTCCAGCGCGTTTATATACAGACTAGCTGCGCCCCGCGGCTTCACCCGCGTTTTCCGGGATAAAAAGTAGCCTATGTATTAATCCAGACCATGAACAACCTTCATTCCAAATTTCATGTAAATCCGTTCAGCCGTTTTTGCGTGAAAGAGTAACAAACATCCATACATTCTTACAAACTTTCGCGTTTATAATATTAGTAGGATGTCGCTGCGAGTGCGAGTGCAGGGGTGCGGCGGGCGCTCGTATGACGCTAGCGCGAGCGCGTGCTCGTCGGGTTTGCTTGTTTGAGATTGTTGGTTATTACAGCATCTAATAAATCTTAATGTTGTCTAGCTAAGGTATTATCTGATTCTGATGAAAAATAACAAACATACATCCAGACTCACTCACAACATCACGCATTTATAATCAAAACAAATAAAATTTGAGAGAGAAACAGAACAACTACAGTCTTAAATAATAGAGTTAAATTATAGGTAGCACTTGTATAAAATGGATTACAATAATAACTTTTTTTTTTTTTTTTTTTTTAATTTGATTAAGTGACGAAACGAGCAAATCGCTCGCCTGATGTTAAACGTCACGTTTGCCCATAACAGGTCTGCGCCACCCAGAATTTTGAACTCGCAGAATTCAAGACCCTGCGTGGCACAGCACTGCGTTCGTCACCCTGAGATATAAGTTGTATAATCTCCCATTTGCCCTGTAATTTCACTGGAAACAATGCCCTTCCAACCGGAACACAGCTTATCGTTAATAATATTTTTTTAAGCTAGATATGTTTCTACCGTACGTACGTTATTATTATACGGGAATACTCATGTAAAAATTAAGTCGCTCGCTCACGCTTGTAATCTCCTGATGAAGATCACCGAGTGTGATCGATACTAGTCGTAGTAAACGACTTAATTTTAAAGTGAGCTAAACCGTTTACCGTTTTAATTCAAACAAAATGTGCCAAAACAACGTTACTTTCCATATTAAAACCCAGGAGGTACTTAGTTTGCAAGGCACTAACTAAACTTAGTATGGTTTAATTTTGGCAGACTTGGTTTCACCTATAACATTCTGCTACAAGAAATCTTGAACTAATGCTACAAACACTATCGAAACTGCAAAATCACGATATTTTTCACTATACCAATTATACGAAATTTAAGAATAAAAAAAGAGAAAATAGTAAAATAAAAAGAAAAGAAGAAAAACAAAACTAAGTATACAGAAAACAAAAAACTGTAAAAAAAATTTTTTTTTACTTATTTTAAAATGGGTATTACGAATTTTAACTCATTAATATAGATCAGATCTTGACTTTAAATTGCTCTCCTGTAAAAATGCCACTCAGTTTCGATACTGTTGCTAAGGGCAGTTATATGTCAGTAAGATTATGTAGAACACGTCCACGGCGGAACATGAATAATGACTGAGCTAGGCTGTCTCAACTCGCACGACACTGGTTTTCCTCTTTTGTTTCGTGCACAGCTCGTAATTAGGTGCCTTCTCAAAGACACAAAGGCTACGTAGCTCTCGTTTGTGTGACCTACGCTTTATGAGATTAAAAAATGTTTTTGTGGTCTGAAAAGAGTGAGTGGATTTATAATTTGCGTTATGAATAAAAACAGGTTTATAATTATGTTTATCATAATGGTTTATTTACTTTCTGGCTGACAGATTGCTTGTTTGCTGCTCTTTGAGAGGTTCTTTTATACCGTGAAATCGTAGTGTAGAGCCTAAACTGATTTTTTGTCTTTCTTTTTCTCTATCCAACAGAGTGAGACGAAGAGGCGATGCGGTTTACTCGTGGTACGGCCCCTGAAACAAAAAAGTCCTTGGAAAAATGCTTTCTATAGGGTTATTCATAAAAAGTATGTTAAACCGAAAAGAGCTCATAGTACTCATCATTATAAAACAACTTTTACTATGGACCAACTCGAAATTCGCGAAAAAAAAATCAGCTGTTCCATAGAAAAATGTCAATGACACTCGACAAAATGTATGGAACTGCTGATTTTTTTTCGCGAATTCTGGGTTGGTCCCTTAGTGAAAGTTATTCATAATGATGAGGACCTACTATGGGCCCTTTTCGGCTTAGCATACCCTTTATGAATAACCCTGTATAGAGATCCTCGTGCCCTCTCTCCAGCATAGAAGTTAGCCACCAATCACAATTCTAGTGTAGGTACCTGAGACACCGTCTCAGGGAGCTTTTGAGGTTTAATCCGTGGTCACAATTTAGTCACACTCGTGTAACAGCATTACTCGTTGGGGAAAAAAAACCTGACGAGTAACAGTGTGACTTGTTTTGGTGTGACGCGTTATAACCCACCTAATATACCCGAATAGGCGTGACGAAAGATTTTAAAATCCTCTTCCATAATGTGAGTACACATTTACTATTTACAAAAAAGCCTTTATTTCGATAATAAACTTAAGTTTAACGAAGTTTGAAGCCATTTTTCACATATTTTTTCAACAGTGCCCGAAAACAGCTTGCTTGTGTCATGGCGTCGATTTGACGTCACGGCTAGTAAACATGTCATTGTGTCTATGCGTGATGAGCGGCGGATGACCTGAGTTCACTGAGGCGTGACGTCATACGCTGTGATTGTTGTTTCTGACAAGATGGCCGATTGCTGTATTTTAATGTTTTAATTTATTGAAAATCTTAATAATCTGTTTTTTAAAAATAAAACTAAACATGTGTTATAAATTTTTTTAATCTAAAGCATTGAATCGGCGATTTTTTGATACTGTCGTCATGCCTATTGATTATTTTTTATTTGTATATAATACTTAGTGGGTGTAATCCCACATTACCCGGTTGCACCTGTATGCAGAAACAGAATATCTTAAGAATTATTTTCCCTGTTACAAAAATATGGTAAACCTTATAAAATAGGACAAAACTCGGCCTCACGAAAAATTTATTCATTTTATTCATCGCGACACAGTCACGTTACATGGCGTCTACCCGCATTCCGCCATAAACTTTTTCAATATGTCAAAGTGGTACCTTACCCCATATAAACCTAAACAAAAAAAGTTGATCGTAAATTCATCGTGCGAAACCAAATAACTGATAACCAAATAAAAAAATTATTCGCCATTTTGTGCAACCGATCGGGGCAATAAAAATTTCATGGCGTTTTTATATGCATAGCAAAGTTAGGCGCGGTTATGGCGGAATAGCGTAGATTATTTGTTTCTGCGATAAAAATGGGTATCAATTTTATTACCGAGTTATGTGGGAAATAGGAAGTAGGAAGAAATGCTTTTATGACTCTTAAATGGTATTTTCTATATAATCATTACCGTAATTTTTCATCTGGTCGATTTTCCTGTAGCAACAACCCAACCACAAAGCCATTTTAGAAACTTTCAAGCGGACTAAAAACTCGGATATCTAGGCTAGCCACTAAGCAAATACAAGGTGTAACGGAAAGGTGTAGTAATACTTAAGGGTGTTCTTCTACGTCAAAGTGAAAAATTTCTAAAGCAAAAGTTTGCTAAATTCGACATTTTCTTTCTCGAATTTAGCAAACTTGTGTTCTAGAAGTGGTTTACTTTGAAGTGTAAAAGAAGACCTTTAAGTATTACTACGCCTTTCCGTTACACTTTGTGTGAAGTTTCTTACCCATTTATGTATTATTAGCGGCCCGTCCCGGCTTCGCACGGGTAGACATTCATTTTTTAAACATTTTGTGATAAACGTAGAGTAAATGTGTCTTGATGATATTTGAGCACGCAATTCAATGTCAAATGTTAGGTACATTAAAAAAGTTTACATTGTCCAAAGCGCTAAAGTACCTATTCTTATATTTTCTAATTTTCGCGTAATTTTTTTTCTTTTTTAAATTTTTTCTTTTATAAGAACCTTCTCTTGACAATAACAAAAACAAAAAAAAAAGTGACATCGGTCCACGCGTGATGGCTTGACCAAGGGAAATAGGGATTCATTATTAACACGCTTTTATTAGCTTCACCTGTATGTTTGTATGTTTGTATGTTTGTATGTTTGTATGTTTGTATGTTTGTATGTTTGTATGTTTGTATGTAACCGACTCCTTTGAGCGCGTTTTTGACCCACTTTAAACGGTCAGATTTCTTTCAAACTTTGTAGATATATCGAGGACCGATGACAATACACTAAACAAATCGTGTTTTTTAGTTTTTTTAACTATTAATTTTTTTAACACGCTTTTTCTATAGTTTCTTTAACTTTTAAGACCGTTTAATTTACAAATGGTAATTTCGTCATTCGTGTCAGAGAACAGAGTGGCGCAGTGGAAGCGTGCTGGGCTCATAACCCAGAGGTCCCTGGATCGAAACCACGCGCTAGAAATCTTTTTGCTCAATATTTTTTGTTACGCATCAATTTTATTTTATGAGGTCTGAGGATCGAAACCACGCGGCTACAAATCTTTTTGCTCAATATTTTTTGTTACGCATCAATTTTATTTTTAATTTGCTTGAGCAGACGGCCAAAATCGGATAACACCAACACATTTGTACATATTAAGGATGGTTAATAGTTAGCAAATCGAACTAAAAAGCGAAAAATAAATAATAGTTAAAAAAAAACTAAAAAAACACGCTTTTTATAAAAAACCGAACTAAAAAAATAGAAAATAAAATTTTATAAATTTAAATTAAGAATAGGGTTGAAAATTTCAATAAATATAAATTAATAATAGTGTAAATAAATAAATATATGTATTTTATTTTTAAAAAAGCGTGGGGTGCTTTCTAAGATATTATCAAAATGCTAATCACTCTACTCATGTCTGTCAATACAAAATGTATCTACAAAATATATGATATCTATTGACCCATGCACCCCACGCTTTTTAAAAATAAAATACATATATTTATTTATTTACACTATTATTAATTTATATTTATTGAAATTTTCAACCCTATTCTTAATTTAAATTTATAAAATTTTATTTTCTATTTTTTTAGTTCGGTTTTTTATAAAAAGCGTGTTTTTTTAGTTTTTTTTTAACTATTATTTTTATATATAAGTAGGTATAGATAATATATTACATGCTGGTCACTAATTGTCTATGGCCTTTCTGTTTCAGTTTTGTCCCGATCTCGTCCTTTGCACCACTCTGTTATTATTGTTACATTACACTTGCTGTCATTTCATTGGGACAACTTTCTATACCTATTTTTTTGCCAACATTAGTAATTTAGTATCACACATAACAAAGCTCTGCTATGATCATAATCGATCAGTGATGTACAAAACCGGACGTCGCGGTGAGTCTGTGTTCGGATGGGCGACTGCGATGGACATTAACAACTGAGCGCGACCGTAGGTCATTAGTATTATTCATTACTAGCTATGCCCCGCGGTTTCACCCGCGTTTTCAAGAATAAAAAGTATCCTATGTGTTAATCCAGATCAGGGTCTCAGGGTGACGAGCGCAGTGCTGTGCCGCGCAGGGTCTTGAATTCTGCGAGTTCAAAATTCTGGTTGGCGCAGACCTGTTATGGGCAAACGTGACGTTTAATATCAGGCGAGCGATTTGCTCGTCTCGTCACTAATTACATTAAAAAAAAATGAACAATCTTCATTCCAAATTTCATGTAAATCCGTTCAGCTTTTTTTGCGTGAAAGAGGAACAAACATACATCCATACATTCTTACAAACTATCGCTTTTACAATATTTAGTAGGATAGTAGTATGTAGTATAGGATAGTAGTATTAGTAGAATAGTAGATAGGATTGGTAGAATAGGATTTTGACCCATGGATTTCAGCCCACAGGTCGTCGGATATGCAGTAGATGTGTCCGGCCCAGTTCCACTTTAGTTCGGCGGCTTTATGACCAACGTTTATGGTCTGAGTTTTGGAGCGCAGTATAGGTACTTACTATTTCTGATGCGGTCTGATAGTTTGACTCTCAAAATACTGCGTTCCATTGCTCGCTGGCATACCCCGAGCGTGGACTTCTTATTTTTGTCAAAGACCAAGTTTGAGCACCGAATGAGGATGGGAAGAATCCAATGTCCATTAGTTTTTTTTTTATAGGATCAGGTTACCCTTCATAAGTGGGTCGTGACACATCAAATTAATAGAAGCTGGTTGTTTCCTATAACAACCACCGCTAAGCCATTTCAAAGGTCTTGAGGTTTACAAACTTCGACATCAGGGTGAGCCACTCAATCTGTATAAAAAGTCGTTCTTACTTTAGTCGCGAGTGAATCGGTTCCTTCTGGGCGCGCGTGCTCCATCGTAGACCGCATCATTGCTTACCATCAGGCGAGATGGTGGTCAAACGCAAGCCTGTAACTGAATTAAAAAAAACTCACATGATAAACTAACTATGATATTATAACTAACTTACTGATAAAGTAAAATCTAATCTTGATCAATTCATTAAAGTATCAGCATCAGCTCCAGTATTTTGAATATTTCAAATCTTGTCTAAAAATAACAACAAACTTTGACGACAATCAAATTTTAGCAGACTCCACAGTACTTACTGAACGAATGAATTGACCACAGATGAAATAAAAATAGGAGGTGGCATAAAACAACTCAGTAAGCACATTGTGATCAGTCCCAGACGTTGTCGAAAACATCATTATTATTATCAATTTGATTAAGATATTTCGCTATTTAACAAAATTTAGCGATAAATCCTTATGTTTTTCTAGTTAAACCAGACTGGTACCACTTTGTAATTCGATATGCACGCGATCTAAATAACAAAATCAAAATCGGTTCATCCGTTCGGGAGCTACGATGCCACAGACAGACACATACACACACAGACACGTCAAACTTATATCACCCCGTCGTTTTTGCGTCGGGGGTTAAAAACAAGCCCCCACACAAAATACTCGTAGGTACTAACCTACTAACAGCTTATTACATTTGTACGAGAATTAAATAAAGTTTTACAAAAAAAAAACAAACCCAACTTCAAGACTACTTGTAAAAACTTCAACTAAGGAACGTACACAAAAAAATAGATACAGACGAACATAGAACCTCCTCCTTTTTGGAAGTCGGTTAAAAAGTAAAAAATTACGGTGTAATCGCGTAACAAACATACAAACAAAAAAACAAGCAGTTGAATTGAGAACTGGCTCCGTTTTGTAGTCGATTAAAAATATCCTTATGCCATATCCCCACAGTATCTATTCCGTTTCCACATCAAGGAATTCGTCAATATCACAAAACCGACTCCATTTCGGCAGTCCATCTAAACTTCGTACATTAATCTTGCCAGTCGATTCTTTATCTTTGGTTCCGTAACTTTGTTTAACAAATTAAGCTTTGGCTAAAACGAGAGTTTGTTTTTGATTGATAGACGAGCGTTATTCGAGTGTAAGCAAGCATGCCACGGTTTTGATAAATGGGGACGAAAGATATTTTTGGACTTTGAAAAAGAAGTAATTTAATAATAATATATGTACCTACTAACTGGTAAATAAACGTAATTACTGTTATTGTCTTGTGGTGTATGTAATTTCTGGTGTGAACAATAAAGACTTCATTTTTCTATCTATCTATACTAGTCGCGTGTTGCGGTTTCACCCGCGGTGATGAAAAATGGTGATGATGATGAAAAGTATCCTATGTTTTCTGTACCCTTATAGCCGTGAACGAGTTATTTTTCACCCGTTTTTATTCTTACGTAGATGTTGTGACAAAGATAGATTGATATGTTTGGCTCTTTCTAACGGAATGTACCTAAGTGGTGGAAATACTGTGTGTCCTCGGCCCGAGCTCCTACTGATAACGTAAATGCGAAATTTCATGATGATTGTTATTAGCTAAGGCGTGAAAGCGTATTAAACAAACAAATTCAAACCTATCACAGAATTAAAAATAATACAAAAATATTCTCTGTCAAAGGGTTATATCGTCTGTGGTATAGAACCAGCATAAAATCCTGAATCGATTCAAAACTGAATGACAACGCGGGCCAATTTCGTTCACAGATTACTTCTTATAGATTCCACACTCATGTCAATCAAAATACCTACATAAAAAATAATTGCATTGGTTCATTGCTACGGCTTAGTCGAAACTATAATATATCACAATACCTACCTATATATCCTCCAAAATACAAATATAAAATATTTAACTCTAAATAAAAAAAAAACATGTAGTCGGTTTATAAATGAGCAAATTTTTTGACTATCACTTAAAACGCTGGTAAAACTTAATCAGTGTAAAATAAAAAAGTGTGTATACCTATATAATATTAGGTGTTCCTTTTGCACGTGTACTAGTAGTGCTTTTAAGTAAGACCCTTCAATGCTTAGACTAGTAATTACAAGCAAAATCTCTAAATCAGATCTAGGATCTGAAATGACAGCCCTTACGCTATTCTGCCTATTTGTTACCTCTTACAGGCAACTCTAACATACGTAATGCAGTATTATATCCTATTTAGTAGTATTATATCCTATCGCTTAGTTGACGCCGCTGGTGATAAGAGGGCTGGCTCATTCCTCGCGCAAAGAATTTCACTGGCAATTCAGCGCGGGAATGCAGCCAGCGTTCTTGGTACTTTGCCACACGGGCAAAAACTACTTTTTGATTATTAATTTTTTGTAAATTTCTTAGTTCTATTTAGTTTAGTTTGTTATTTTAAATTTAAGATGTAAATATATTTTAAAGATTAATTAATGATATTCAATGTATGAGATAAGCAATAAATCTATATCCTATTCCTATCAATATTTTAAATGTGACAGTTTGTATGTTTGTTACTTAATCACGAAAAAACGGCTCAAATTTGGCTCGTAAGTAGTTTATACCAGAACACATAGATAAGAATTTACTTGTTTATTTTGGCTCTTGTTTCTTTTTTTAACGTGAATGAGTCCGCGACGATGTGGTCAAAAATGAAGCACGCAGACTTAGAAGATACCTATTCACTCTGCCCTTGAAAAGCCCAAGATTGTATCTCTCAGGGAACAAGGAAGCCAGCAACGTATTTTAGCAAATTATCAAAGTGAATTTTCACAGGCAACCTTTGGATAAATTACGGGTAATGCGATATCTATAGAAGTTATCCTCTGGCATGGTTAGATCCACTTCCTTAATAGCTCATTAATATTCTGTTAATTTAAAGTTGGTTTCGAAGTTTTCTCATCAAACCGCTTATTTGTCTATTACAACTCGTCGAAAGTTCTCGGTCGTTAGAATATCAATTGTTTCGGCCTACTGTTTCCGATGTCATCTATTATTATTTAAAAAAAGTAAAATAAAAAAAACGAATGTAAAAAAAATTTAATCTGATTTATGTTATAGTTTATCCTTAAGTTTGGCCAAAAACGTCCCAAAAACGTTTTGGCTTTAAGACTGTAAGTTTTTGATGTAAATTAAATAAATAAAAACATACTCAAAAAAAAAACAATCGAATGTGAGCGATCGACTATTGTGTATCTGCTGTGTCAGCCTGTGGCATCGTAGCTCCAAAACGGTTGAACCGATTTTAATTTAGTTTTTCTTGTTTGAAAGGTCTTAACCATGTTACTAAATTTTAATTGTAATTCAAGAAAATAAAAGCAGATAAATGATTCATATAAGTTTTATTGCACACTAAACAAATAATACGAAAAAAAAACTAAGACGAAATAAAATTAGGTAAATTTTTAATAATAAGGAATTTATCTATCTATCTTTTACTTACATTCGGAAAATCTGTTCAGAATTTACGTTACGTACTCTTTGGGATCATTTACTAAAAAGGAAAGGATAATAGGAAAGGATATAAAAGGATGCGCAGTATGAAGCTCGTTTAAACAAAATGCATCATTTTCGATCATTTTGAAACATCCGCATTGCTACACTCGACACACTCGAGTAAAGCAGCCGACATTCATCTCAATCCATTGAATTCGGAGCCCAGCTCTGAAGATCGATCGCAGATTGAGAAAGGCTATTTATAATAAAATCCTAGGGTGCAGGGAAAATAATGTGGTAGGATAAGTTTCGATAATCCTACCCTATTCCTTCTAATGCCTATTATTAATGCGAAAGTTTCTGATTGCGCGTGCGAGTGTATGTGAATACACGTATCTCTCTCTGTAACTATAATACTAAACCAATTTTAATAATTATATACAATAAATATACAGTTTGATGAAAGCTATTTACTGCGATAAAAACGGTGGTTCAACTGACTGCGGGTCAACTGGTTCACTGCCAGTTGAAGTATCAATCACGCTGCAATGATTTATTTATCAATAGATTTTTTCATACTAGTTAATTAATTAATTTTATTCACTCTAGTTAACAAGACGACCAAACTACTCAAATTACCCAGCCAATGTAGAACTTAAACATTTCAAAACTCATCACTTTCATCTCGTCACTTTCCAAGTCTCCGTATTGAGATTAGGTAGGTACTCGTCATACTTCTCGTTTATTACACTTATGCAGCTGTCCAGTTAGGTATTTTAGGTCCATTTTTTTTATTCTAATTTTTAGCCCCCGTCGCAAAAAGTTGCGGGTGATTTGTTAAAGGGGTTTTATCTACACTAATGTTATAACATTCTACTTATGTTTCCAATACTTGTGTTATAATGACTACTGTTATAGCACAGACAACATTTAAGCAATTTCACATGATGTTATAATATCCACATCGATGTCGTAATGAGTCATTATAACATCGCGCGCTCGCTCCTGATTGGCCGCCCTGCGCGCGCATGCGCGCTCGCTCCGCCGCCCTGCGCGCGCATGCGCGCTCGCTCCTGATTGCGCGCCAAGTTCACTGTGACAATACACGTTTTTATTAGTGAAGATAAACGTATTTTATCAAGTATTGGAAACATAAGTAGAATGTAACAGCATTAGTGTAGATAAAGTAGTGTATGCAACTGCATATAACACAGGTATTAAAACACTCGTTACTATTATGAAACTCGCTGCGCTCGTTTCATAAACACACTCGTGTTTTAATACCCTTCATTATATGACAGTTGCATAAACTACTATTATAAGTTTAACTGATATGTGAGTCTGTCTGTAGCAGCATAGTTCTTGCAGTTTTTTTTTATTTGAAAGCAGGTTCTCTAGCGGTGGTTCGTAGACTAGTTTTATCAAAATCGATTCAATGTTGAGTTTTTTTAATCTACTTAGTTATTTTTCTTGTTTTGTTTTGGTTCACCAAAAGACTTCTATCACAATAGACTACTGTTTATTTCTTCTGCGCCCCAAGCTTTCTTGGCTGACAGTGACACATCGTGAGATACTGACGAACAAAGACACAACTTCGTAGACTTATCTGAGAGTCGCCAAATTTGGTAAACTTCGTCGAATTTTAACTAAATTCGTGAATTGAAGAGACGTGCCTGAAATTAAGATTATATCTGAATTATTATTTTAAAAAATAATATATAACAATTCCCACAGGCAGCTTTTAGATTACCTTCGTTTTTTTAATTTCTATTTTTAATCAGAAACATTCTTTAAAGTTCATAATGCGGTGTAGCTTTCGTCACAGAATAACGCTTTTGTGTTAATGCTGAACTACTCTTCATGTGATTTGACAAGTTATAAAAGCCAAGGTGTAGCTAAAAAGAGCTACTGTAATTTGTTATCCAACACTATTCGACTAAAATATCATAATACCTATAAAACACATCCACAGATCATAATTAAGTATGACTTAACGTTTCACACTCACACTCGAACTCATAGCTCCGACTAAGATACCCTGTGTCGGGGATGCCATGGAACACACAAAGACTAGGACAACTAACACCCAGACCCAGAGCAGATATTTAAATTCATCATTCAAACATCAGCCGGCCGGGAATCGAACCCGAGACCTCTGACTTACCAATTCTCTTCTCAAGAAACTATAATTATGCTCAAACGAGCCTAAGCTTCTCAATTTAATCAACTATGCGTAACTTACCCAAACGTAACCCAAACGTATTTTTACACGTCTACCGCTTGACGCAACAAGACAATAGGCATGACGACAATATCAAAAAATCGCCGATTCAATGCTTTCAGGGGACTAGCCAGATTAAAAAAATTTAAAACACATGTTTAGTTTTATTTTTAAAAACAGATTATTAAGATTTTCAATAAATTAAAACATTAAAATACAGCAATCGGCCATCTTGTCAGAAACAACAATCACAGCGTATGACGTCACGCCTCAGTGAACTCAGGTCATCCGCCGCTCATCACGCTTATACACAATGACATGTTTACTAGCCGTGACGTCAAATCGACGCCATGACACAAGCAAGCTGTTTTCGGGCACTGTTGAAAAAATATGTGAAAAATGGCTTCAAACTTCGTTAAACTTAAGTTTATTACCGAAATAAAGGCTTTTTTGTAAATAGTAAATGTGTACTCACATTATGGAAGAGGATTTTAAAATCTTTCGTCACGCATATTCTTACATGCGTGATCTACTGGTTTCGTTATCTTTAGCCACATATCTCATATTCAGATTTTGGTAAGAAGCAAGTAAAAATAATATTGATTGAATTGTTACATTACTGAATTTATTTGCCGAACCTTGTTTACCGTACAACGCATAGTAAAAAAAGGCTGAAGCCTTTGATGAATTAAATTAAGAGATTATCTTCAAATATGAATTGATAAAGCTTAAACAGTCAATGTTTTGTCGTAACATAGATTGATAATAACAGAAATACCTTAAATAATTTGATCTAATATTTGGCAGGAAAAGATTGCTTTTAATTATAAATCCGCCAGCTACATATTGCACTCAGTTTTAAGACTTAGCGTGCAACGTTTCACTTATGGTGCGAATTTTATATTTAAAACTTATTTTATCGCTTTTTGAGCTAGACTGGTAACTAAATTAAGTAATTATAAAACATGCGATAGTTGTTGAGCATAAATTACTTACTATATTTTGTAGAGGTAATAAAAAGTTATGCATCTGTTTACTCAAATACGTCAATATTAGGCCCAAGTTTGAAGGCTTTTTAAGACAGATCTAAATTTTCTAAAACTACTGGCATCCTTGTCTAATGGCTTGCAATGATAAAGACAGATATATTTTTAGTTAGTTTAGACCTGTCTTAAAATGCCTTCAAACTTGGGTCTATTGTCTGTATCTTCGATCGCAAGTTTAACGGTATATTTAATTGGTTAAGATAGCGAGTAAAACTGCGGGACACATCTAGCATCCTCATAATCTCTAATCAGTATGATTGTATACCACGACCTTTAATTTACAAAACATTTATTCAGAAAGCTATACTCGAGAAGGTCAGCAACGTATCTTTCGAATCAATCAAAGGACAAAGTAAATAAATGATAAAATATGCCACGAGTAGGTCTATTTGGTTTATTATCGTCTCATTTCCATGGCTTTGATATCCTTTGCGTGTTTACTTACTATAATGAAATGTATGCTTTTCATACAAAAGCCTTTTTTTCGGAAAACCAAAAGCGACTTGTTTTTGCAAACAAGTGTTAAGTTGGTCTGTAGGGTATGTAAGCAGGTACGCTAAGTCGAAACAGGCTCATAGTACTCATCATTATGAACAACTTTTAGTATGGTTCCAACCCGGAATTCGCGAAAAAAAACCAGCTATTCCATAAAAAAAATCAATGACACTCGACAAATGTATGGAACAGCTGATTTCTTTTCGCGAATTCCGAGGTTTATCCCATAGTAAAAGTTGTTCATAATGATGAGTACTATGATCCCTTTTCGGCTTAGCATACCCTTTCTGTATAACCCTGTATAATTCCCATACATTGTCGTAGTTTTCTATAACGTTTGAGATCATAGTATTGCAACTTGGCCAGAGCTGCTCAGAATTCCAATTAGTTATCGGCGTGTTTCGAACGCAACTCGCTTCTTTTATATTGAAACTTGTTATTGGAGCGAACTTTGGTATTTGCCGACTGAATTTTGATAGAGGATCGTACTTGAGAGTTTTACGTGGTAAGTGATTACAGTTTTCAATGTAAAATGTAGAATAAACAATAGATAGAAAAGCAGAAGAAGAATGTTATACAGCAGTAAAGTACAGAGAAGTAGGTCCATAGAATTTAAGAGCTAATTATTTGCTACTAATTGACCGAGCGAGCGAAGCGAACGAAGCAAATTTGCTTTCATCTGTCCGAATGTTTGTTTGTTTGTATACATGGTACTAGCGTACAGGTCGCGATTCTCAAGAAATCCCGACCAAACTTGGTACCTATACAGGTTCAACGTTTTCATAGATTTTTCGGTTGGGGGGGGTATTTCCCTCAAAAGGGGGGGGGGGGGGTTTGCCGCAGCACCATTTATCGGCCGATTTTGATAAAACTTAGCAAAAGTATATGGTATAAATATACAAATTCTAAACAGTACTATTCTTTCTAGAATTTCAAATATGAGTAAAATCAGTCAAGAGGTTGTCGAAATAAAACATTGTGATGTCGCAAACGTCTCGCGAAGTCTACTACCTACTTAACTGTTCGCAGAACTACTAATAGTAAATAACCCAGTCGCAAAATCCTCTCTTCTATTTCTGTAAGGCAACAAAAATAGGAAGCTTTATCTAGAAGCGGAAGGGTTCATGTTCCTTCCAAACCATGTTTTCCAAGCAACGTTTTCCGTCATGGCTCCAGCATCAAAGATAAGCGGGTAATGAGGCCAAATCCGTCCGTTCATTACCGATCCGCCCGTAAAATGCAGCGGCAATTTATCACCTCAATAACTCAGGATTACCATTTCTGAAGTTTTTACTCGAGGGGTCGAATTGTTGACCCGAGAGTTGGGGGTCCATGGATTCTTCGTTATGTTGGATACTTTTTTTTTAACTTGCAATGTATGTAATGTTTGTTTCGGGTGGAATATTGCAACTCAACAACAAGGTTTTCAACCACTTCTCAATGTACAATTGAGCTGAAATTTGGTTTACGTTTGGTAACTCTGATGACAATGCAATTAAGGTTGTTTTTTGATTAATTTATTCATGTCGAGAATGGTTTTCAGTTTTAAATATTGAACTTAGTTTATTTCTGGTTAAGTTATGGCTATGGGTGCCATGACTAAGTTCATAAAGATGTGGAAAACAGTGGAGTCAAGATGAAGATCAGAATTACCCAAACCCTGATATTTTTCCATCTTTATTTATGGTGCTGAGACTCTGAGAGCGGTGGATCGTGGGCGCATCGAAGCTTTTGAGATGTGGTGCTGGATGATAATGCTTAGAATATCTTAGTCATCACATCTGACTAACGAATCTATACTAAGACAACTCATGGTCACAACCAGACTCTCGACCAACTGTCTCAAACGTGGCCTTGAGTATTTCGGGCACATTGCAAGAAAACAAGACGATGACCTGAAGAAGCTTCGCCAGGTCAACTCAGGCAAAGTCGACGGCAAGAATTATTCTAAACTCCTTCACGTGTCCTTGAGTATTTCGGTCACATTGCAAGAAAACAAGGCGACAACCTGAAGAACCTGCTGGCGACAAGGAACGTCAACGGCAAGAATAGGCGTGACGAAAGATTTTAAAATCCTCTTTCATAATGTGAGTACACATTTACTATTTACAAAAAAGCCTTTATTTCGGTAATAAACTTAAGTTTAACGAAGTTTGAAGCCATTTTTCACATAAATTTTTTCAACAGTGCCCGAAAACAGCTTGCTTGTGTCATGGCGTCGATTTGACGTCACGGCTAGTAAACATGTCATTGTGTCTATGCGTGATGAGCGGCGGATGACCTGAGTTCACTGAGGCGTGACGTCATACGCTGTGATTGTTGTTTCTGACAAGATGGCCGATTGCTGTATTTTAATGTTTTAATTTATTGAAAATCTTAATGATCTGTTTTTTAGAAATAAAACTAAACATGTGTTTTAATTTTTTTTAATCTGGCTAGTCCCCTGAAAGCATTGAATCGGCGATTTTTTGATACTGTCGTCATGCCTATTCTTCTGAACTCCGTCTCCAATAGCTTCCGAATGGTCACCCTACCGGGAGTAATAATTCCAAAGGTCGCAAATGATAGACCCCTTGTGCGCTACATTTGTTTTTGCCGCGTCTGCCGAATTGCGTGGAAACTTTAACGAATCTTAGCCCCTTTTGTTTTATTACGACTTTGGAATTGGTCGAGTAATTTTTAGTACAATTTTTTTACGACTATATACCTCAAATTTTGCGCTGGTTCCAGAATGTAGACTGCGGAAAGCTAGACAAGATGATAATGATAATTGTGCTGATTTTTAAAAAGTGCATTGTAAATTAGTTCCTATTAATTTAAAATAATAATTTGTTTTAAATCTAGACCCGATTGGCCCAAGACCGAAGCAGATGGCACAGTGAGAGAGACCCATGCCCAGCTGTGGGATGGGATGAATGAAAGAAAGAAAGCATTTTACATGTACACTGTACAGTCTCCATTAGCAAAAAACTTCTAAAAATATCTAATTTGTGAAATCTTCTACATTACTTACTAACTAAGAAATACAGCTCCCTCTAAAAATAAATTCCAAAAATATCAATTAAAACTTTTTATTATACTACGACATAAAAAAATTTCACCTTATACAGGGTTATTCATAAAGGGTATGCTAAGCCGAAAAGGGCTCATAGTACTCATCATTATGAACAACTTTTACTATGGAACCAACTCGAAATTCGGAAAAAAAAATCAGCTGTGCCATACATTTTGTCGAGTGTCATTGACATTTTTCTATGGAACAGCTGATTTTTTTTTCGCGAATTTCGAGTTGGTCCCATAGTAAAAGTTGTTCATAATGATGAGTACTATGAGCGGTTTTCGGCTTAGCATACCCTTTATGAATAACCCTGTATATCATTTAGTTTATTTTTACTGCTCAGTGCTCAATCTTTTACAACATCTATCATTGATTTAAAAACCGAAAGATACGCCATGCTAAAGTGTGAACCTAGGACCTTTTGCCCAGAAGACAGACAGCGGACACACTAGATTTTAGGTATCAAGTCTATGTATAAAGGCACACAAATACTAAGACCATTATAAAAAAAAAGTAAAAAAAGGACGTAGATATTGGAGGACGATAATTCCATGAATGTAAACTTAACAAAAAATAAATTCTCATTTAAAATATTAGGTTTAGGTTTAAGAACTTTATTATCACGAAGACAATTTAACGTCACTTATGTGATAACATGGATTAACAAAAAGTTTTTTGCGTTCGTTGTCGCACTTAAAACACATTTTTACCCACTTCACGCATTTCTTTTCTCATGTTGTTACGACAACTTATCATCGATAATGTATCGAGCTAATTGTTTCTTAAATACGTGAAATGAGTTAACATTTTTTATAGATGAGGGTAGTTGGTTGTAAAGCCGTGCTCCTTCATTCGTAAGCATTGTTTTGCCGTAGTTTGTGCGATGCTTCGGTAAAACGAGATAGCTAGCTCGCCGAGTTCGGTGGTTCAAAACATTTTTACGTTTGGTGAACGTTAGGTCAGTGTGGATGTTCCTATTTAGAACTTTTCTAACAAAAATGCAAATATTATATTTATATAGTTTTTTTAAATTCATTATTTTAGTTTCCTTGTAAACTTGTTTTGTTGGTGTCAAAAAGTGATAATTAAAGAGCGTTTTGATAACTTTGTTTTGTAACCGTTGAAGTTTATTTAATCTTGTTATAACTATATCTACCTCACATATCCTCCTGAAATTATAAATCAAATGCCAGATAAAATAGAGTTTTAGAACATGAAAACTTTAGCGATAAGCTCTTTATTGTGTTCGAAATTGCAAATACTTGGGGTAGAACAAATTAGTTCAGTAGATTACTATAATTAATAGGCTATGGCATGCGTGGAGTTATTGTACCCTTTCAGATGAACCCAAAGAGAAAGATGGAGCAGTGCGTTACATTTGAGAGAGGTCCGGAACTCCTCTGGCCTGCCTGGAAGAGATCGCTCGTTGTGGTAAGACCGCAGTTGTTATACTAGTTTTAAGTGTTATAATCTTTTTTGTTTGTAATCTATCTATCTATCTTTATATAATTATAAAAATGAAACCCGTTTTCCTTGGTCACGGCATCACGCGTGAATGGCTGGACCGATTTCACTAATTCTTTTTTTGTTGTATTTGTTATTATTAGGAGAAGGTTCTTACGGAAAAAAATATTAAGAAAATCTCTCAGAAATATTGAAAAACCCTAAAAACAGCCCTTTTTTTTTCCCATACAAACGTTTTCTAACTAAAACGAGCTTTATTGCTATTGTATAAAGTTCATATTGAATTGCAAGCACTCACTGTTGTTTAAGCAATGTAGGTATGTTCCTAACGTCCAAGAGTCAATTTGCACTTTATTACCTCTGTACAAAGTTCAAATTCAATCATATCTATCGAAACAGTGTGCGTTGGAGCACAGATAAAACAAAAAAAAGAAAACGAAATCGAATAGTTCATTCATTTGTTTTAAAATTTGGAAGGATTTGACTCCAAGTCATATCAAATTAAAAAAAAGTTGAAACAACAACAAACTGTCAATGTCAGTGTTTTTTTTTCATGGATGAGTTTGCTTTTGTCAACTGATACACGAAACAAATTCGTATCTATAATTGTAATATATTATAAGTATAAAATTGTAAATAGTGTTTTGTGCAGTGTTTATATTTAATTAGGCAGTACCATAGAGAAGTACTGTATGGCAGTACGAAGTCTGCCGGGTCAGCTAGTTTCTGATATGAACAATAAATAGTTTATCTATCTATCTTCTCTACTTTTGCGCGTGGGTACACAAGACGCACACATTGACACCTCTTTACACGTTTGTCAGTACCTGGATGTTGCGCAGAGAGCATACATCAAAATCTCAAAACAATGAAACGATACGACCAAACCGGAATTCGCGACAAAAGAAAAATCAGCTGTTCCATACATTTTCAGTGTCATTGATATTTTTCTATGGAACGGCTGTTTTTTTTCTGTTAATTTTGGATTCGTCCCAAAGTAAAAGTTGTTCATAACGATGAGTTATGAGTACTATGAACCGTTTCGGCTTAGCATACCCTTTCCTTATAACCCTGTATAAAGAAACTGCTTCAGTCTGAAAGCCGCGGTACTTTATCTTTTCCTCTATGTTTATTTGAGACCCTTAGCCAATTCAAGTTAACAGTTGCTTTGAATAATGAAATTTAGTACCGAAGCAAAGTCTACTGATTTCGTGGTTGATTTATTTATTTCTTGGTTTGTTTCGGTAGATGAGAGAGTGGTTTGGAATTTGTACGTAGTTATGTTTTAGGGTTCCGTACCCAAAGGGTAAAACGGGACTCTATTACTAAGACTTCGCTGTCCATCCGTCTGTCACCAGGCTGTATCTCATGAATAATAGTTAGACAGTTGAAATTTTCACATTATGTTTTCCGTTGCTGCTATAACAACAAACACTAAAAAACAGAATTAAATAAATATTTAAGGGGCTCCCATACAACAAACGTGATATTTTTGCCATTTTCATAGATACGTGCGCGAGTCCGACTTGCACTTGGTCGGTTTTTAGACTAAGTCGCGTCGCTCACTGATAAGTCGAGGCGGGGTCGCGTCAGCGGCGCGGCGCAGCTTGTTTAAATCTATACTAATATTATAAAGAAGTAAAGTTTGTGTGTTTGTATATTTGTTAAATTGTAAGGGGTAATCTCGGGATCTACTGAACCGATTTTAAAAATTCTTTCACCAATAGAAAGCCACATTATTGCTGAGTGTCATAGGTTATATAAAAAACCGAAAAATAAAAAGGGTTTTACGTGGTAGTCCGTTTTGCAAAGTGAATCGGAGAAAAAACGGTCCGGACGGCGGCGCGCGAAGGCTTCGGGCTTAATTAACATTATGCCCAACGAAGTGGGCACGGGTCAGCTAGTCTTGTATATGAAGCGCACTGCCATTCATTTGTGAAGAAATCCTTTTTTGCGCGCGCCGCTTATGCGCCCGCGCCTCGACTCCGCCTCGACTGTTGATCGTGTGAGCGACGCGCCTTATGAACCTCTTTCGGGGAATTAACCCTAAAGGCGAGACTTCGATGTCTGTCCATCTGTACCTACGTCTGTCTGTGTCAATTATCCCAGGAACTATAAAAGCTAGCGGTCTAAAATTTGGCACGACACTAATTAATATTAGCCGCTACAAACTTTACTTTTTAGCTTTTCTTCTTCTTTTTCTAGCTTCTTTTTTATGCTATTGAGTGATAAGACGAGCGAATCGCTCGCAACGTCTTTTGATGACGTTTTCAGGCTACGAACAAAAAATCTTAACTTAGCTATCATTCTATTACCATTATGCAAACTTTATAAATAAAATCTTCCCACATCGGTGTTCCGTTTTAAGTAATCGTTACTAAAGGACACAAATAAACGGTAAAAGGCCCGCGGGAAGCATTCGAGCGATAAAACAACGGGTGAGATGTCAGTTAAAAACAAAGAGATTTATTTAATTCTCAGGGTTTTCGTATTGGGCTTCGGTGAAACGGTTTACTCGATGAATTATTTTCTTTTTGTATTTATTGGAGTATTCTACGACACTAGGTAGATCTTTTGTTGAGCTTTTTGTATTAGGAAGATAATAATCGTTACCTATTCGATATTTTTAAGAAAATATGGAAAACTATCAAGAACAAAAACTTTATTTTTTCAAGTAAACAACTTATCCAATGTTTTTTTATAGTAATCTATCTGTTAACCACTCTACCGACAGTTTACCGGTTTATGAGCAAATAATTGAAATCAGTCGACGAAGCTAAAAACTATTAGGTGGTTATAAAAAGGCGGTGGCATCTTCTAGCGCTTGACTGGCTAACTGCCCCTTAAGTGGAAAATTTATCGCCAAGTACCTACCGGTAAGTTCCGGTATCCTTCTTGAAAGCCTATGTAAGTAAATCCTAACTGGATCACCTCACCTCCCAACCAGTGGGGCTAGCACAACTTTGACGTAAAAATACGTAGCGAGTTTTCGATAGAAAAGTGTACGCCATTTACGACTGTTAAGTGTGCTCCTGACGGGTGTAAATGGCGTACACTTTTCTATCGAATACTCGCTACGTATTTTTACGTCAAAGTTGTGCTAGGCCCACAGTTCTGCCGTGCAGGCCCTAAAACGCAGTAAGCGACATTTTGGCGATTTTGAGTTAAATATTGAACCGTAATGGGCACGCCATAAGAAATCGAATGATATAATTGGTTTTTCATTATTTTAACTGCAAGATAGAAAAAAACAAATGCCTCAACGCAGTAACTAAGCATATTTTATGCAAACTGTAACGTAAGACTATCTAAAATGCAGTAATAGCAATAACGTCTAACACGACCCCGGGTAAATTACAGTAAATCCCAGGTAAATTGCAGTAAATGTCATCATTGATACAAAAAATCGGTTTACTGCACCTTAAAAATATAGTGAACATATAAACTAAAATGCAGTAAGTAGGCAATGTTCTGAAAATATGAATACTGCAAAGTTTATTTTTAATAGTTTTCAAAATGATTATAGACTAATATGCAGTAATTAACTAGGATGTTGTATTTTAGATAGCATCGCCTATTTTTTGAATACGGTTAAAACATTGTAAAATGCAGTAAAACTGATAAAACTTGTCCTTTATTTATATCATAGGTTACATATTATTGTCAATGTTACTAGTTAAATTGCAGTATTCGGGTTATTTACTGCAGTATAATCGATAATATCTAACTCTTAAACAATAACATTTACAGCCTAAATTGCAGTAAGATTAGTAAGTTACTGCATTTTAGTTGGCAATTTGAATCAAATTGTTATATTCCACTGCTTTTGTGAAGTAGTTTACTGCGTTCTACGAGGGCGGCACTACGAGTAAAAGTATCGGGAATGGAATATTTCCACTGATCCTGTCATATTTAAATCTTTTTAATTGAAAACTCCTTAGTTTTAAAAATCGAATACCATTTATTTATTTTAAAGAAGATTCTCGGTCTAGTCACAAGGTCTTGTCAAACTTGTTTAGTCGTTGAGAAAATGGAATTGACTCGAGAAAATTCAAGAGCGATGATTTATTATGACTTTCAAAGTGGTTTAACACAATAACAGTGTGTTGATCGGATGCTTTCTGCATTTGGTGATGAAGCCCCATCCAATACCACAATTTATCTTGACACATTTTTCCATACGATGGAACCAATCATTGAAGCAACCATTCCATTCGGAAGTTGGGGTCTCCAAAATGGCCGTTTTGTAGGCGTCCACAGCTTCTTCAGGTGATGAAAATCTCTTACCACGCAATTAATTCTTTATTCTAGGGAAAGTATAGAAATTATTAGGGCCTAGGTCGGAGTTGTACGGCGGATGGTCTAATAATTCTATGTTTTCTTGCTCCAAAAACTCTTTTGTTCCGTGCGCGGTGTGAGAACTCGCATTGTCGTGATGGAGGATGATGCGGCGGTTGCAGTTCTCTTTACGGAGTTCAGAAACGACCTGTGGACCACCAGATCAAATGCTAGCATACCATTCTGGATTAACCGTCCCTCAAGAGGAATAGTCGCAACATGGCTGGTTTAGGAGACAAACGAGGCCACCATTATTTTTGCAACACTCCGTGAACGAACAATTTTTGATGGCTTTAACTCATTTTCGAACACCCAAACTCGTGACTGGTTTTTTGTTTCGGGTTCGTACGCATATATCCAGGATTCGTCACCTGATACGATGTTGTATACAGCATAATTTGAGGATCCTGTGTGGAATCTTTCGAGAGTTCTGACGCACCAAGTAACGCGAGCCGCTTTTTGCTCTTCACAGAGCGAATGCGGTATCCATCGGGAAAACAACTTTTTTACACCTAATTGTTCATGGAAGATTATTTGTATTTGACTCATGCCAATGTCTAAGGTTGCCTGAATTTCGCGGTATGTCACATGTCGATCTTCCTCAATCAGCTTACGCACAACATCAACGTTTTCTTGGGTGACTGCAGTTTTTGGACGACCTTGACGGGGATCATCACTGAGCTTGACACGTCCACGTTGAAATTCAGCAAACCAGCGATAAATTTTGTAGTTTTGGATGGGGGTTCATCACCAAATGCAGAAAGCATCCGATCAACACACTGTTTTTGTGTTAAACCACTTCGAAAGTGATAATAAATCATCGCTCTTGAATTTTCTCGAGTCAATTCCATTTTCTCAACGACTAAACAAGTTTGACAAGACCGTGAATCTTTTTTAAAATAAAAAATGGTATTCGATTTTTAAAACCAAGGAGTTTTCAATTAAAAAGATTTAAATATGACAGGAACAGTGGAAATATTTCATTCCCGATACTTTTAGTGCCGCCCTCGTAAATGTTTTAAGTTTAAAATACTATTACTGTTAGTGTGACTAAGCCAAATTGTAAAGATGTCATACAATTCTGAACTATTATGTCAGAATAATAATAAAACGTCATATTTTGGCATGGCTGATAAGTGTTCATTTCGTACTTACTTAATATTTAATAAAAAATGATTCTGATAAACATTCTCTATTTTACTCCATAAAATAAGTAACTAATGTATAATTAAGCCAATAATTATTCACATACTGCACCTACACTTTATTAAAGACACACATTAAAATGCAGTAAAATATAACTGATACTGCATTTTAAACAGCAAAATAGTACCCTTTCGGCCGCCTATGTAACTGTATCGCATAATTTTGCAGTACTAACTCAAATTACTGCATTTTAGTCTGTTTATGCGTACTTTCTGACTAAATTTTAAGTGTCGTAACGGCTCAGATTTTGCAATATTTTTTTCAAAATAGTTTTTAAATATAATATAATAACCTAAGGGCGTATTTTCTTTCGTAAAGTCATTCTTCGAATTCCGGTGCGCCCGATGGCCATCAAAACATCCGTCAAAAAACCTTGTAACATGGAAAAAAAACAAATCGAAAAGTTTTTCGCTGTTTTCTCGAAACCGCGTTTTTGCTCATACTGCGTTTTAGGGCCTGCACGGCAGAGTTTATGGTTAGACTTCTGTCGTTGACAACACAACAGAAAAACTTTATTCAACTTTATCAAAGTACTACCTGCGTCCCGCGGTTTCACCCGCGTTTTCCGGGATAAAAAGTAGTCTATGTGTTAATCCAGACCATGAACAACCTCCTCTCCAAATTTCATGTAAATCCGTTCAGCCGTTTTTGCGTGAAAGAGTAACATACATTCCTACCAATTTTCGCGTTTATAATATTTAGTTTTAGTAGGATAATACGTAAATTGTATAATGAAATAAAGTATTAACGCCAAACAAAGCGAATAAAAAGCGAGCGTATAAAAGTGTGAAATATATAATATGTCATATAAATTGAAATAGTATTATTATGGCTCGTATATCGGTAGCTATATAAAGTAAATTATGTAAGATAACAATATATCTAGAGCTTCGAGCCGCATTGCGGAGGCTGTCTTTGCCACAATTTGTAAGAATTAAAAGCGTAGCGGTTACATTTTAGAGGTCACAGTAAACTGGTATGCAGTTAGTCAATTTTCTCAGTATGCTACTAATATTAATTTTAATTTTAAGTGGGGGTGATACGACCTGCACCGACGTCTCGTTTGGAGTGTATTATGCATTGCCCCCAACTGCCAGCCTACCCAAACCAGCCGAGCTCCCTAAAGTAACGGAGCACGGCCTGGGGTCGCTGGCACACCTCAATCACTTGTATTGCGTCAGGTGTTGTGGTACTTGAGACTTGCGCACACAAATCAGTTCAACTGTGAACCCTTTACCGCGCTGAATTGCAGTTTTGCATCATACCACACTGAGAAAAATGTCCATCTAAATTCCGCTAAAAGAATGATAAATTCACTTTACACAGTTTATAAAATTCCGATGAATTTACCTAAAGCACGGAGTATAGTGATATCACCAAAAAGTACGATGATTAGCACCAGTTTTTACGGTGACAACTATTATGATATGGTTGTCACCGTAAAAACTAGTACTAGCACCAGTTTTTAGGGTGACAATCATATTATATTAGATTATGATGGTTGTCACCGTAAAAATTGGTGCTTATCATCGTACTTTTTGGTGATTATCACTATGCTCCGTAGTTTAGGTGAATACATCGGAATTTTGATGTCCATTTTTCTCAGTGTATAAATCTTTACAAATTGTTGTTAGTAGGTTATGAAATACGATGGTCCGAATGATATTATTTCATTTCTGGAAATTAAAAAGCAGTTAATGGCATGAAACGGTCGAAAAAAATTGTGCAGATTCGATAGAAAAATCTATGAACAAATGCAGTTTTAAACTTTCGTCCGATATCCGTTGTCTCATGTTTTTTCATACATTCGCCTATCGAGAACTCGATACGAATATTCAGCGGAATTCAAGCTAAGCCTATACATACACTATCTTCCATTTACAAGCTTTTATCGGTTTTCGAGAAATTTTTCATCCATCAATTGCGGAGTACAAAATTTCTAGAATAAAACTGAGATGTAGTCAGTATTTTGCAGGTTCTGGCCAAACGTTTTTAACTTTTTTGATTTGTGCCAAACTTTTGCTGCGTTATTTTTATTGAAATGAATTCGATGAGGTTTGTTTGTTTCTTTGCAAGTTTAAGAGTAAATAAATGATTGAAATGCGTTTTATTAAACTAATAAAAGTTTCATCTTTGTTTTTATTTTTTGATAGGCTTGATAAAAGTTATGTTTTCTTTAAAGTTCTGGCGCCTTCACAATATTTATTAATACTGAATTTCATAAATCTAAAGAAAGCTAGTAAAAGTTGCTGACACGCGTTCATATTTTCGAAAAATCTTTGGTTATCTTGGCCGTTTTTATCCAAGAACCTTTATTTTATCGCCTGAAGCGAACTTCAGGCTAAAAACGTATTCAAACAAAAAATGTATTCAAGTCGCGAATGACACTGATCCTTCTAGGCAAGCGTGCTCCATCGTAGACCGCATCATTACTTACCATCCGCCGAGATGGCAGTCAAGCGCAAGCCAATAGTTGAATAAAAAAAACTTTTGTTTTTCTCGCCAGAAAACAAGTTTGGGCGAAAAAAACTTTCAAACCAAAATCGATATGATAAGGAATTCCGGACTTATCCTACTGACCTATTTAAACTGTGGCACATCCTCTGAACCGGGTAATACGCGTAGATGAGTGCGCTCCACAATATTACTGGTCCTTTGATTAATTTAACTGTGCGCGTAAAACTCTTGTTTTATCTGACAAGACTTGTTTTATTGCTCCAGTGCCAGTGTCTCTGGAATACTCTGGATATTGTGTTTTAGAAGTGAATAAAATGTTTATTTAATTCCTTGACTCTTCGAGGAATTAGCCCTTTTATGGTGCTAACACGGATGATTGAAAATTATAAAAAAATATATGTATGGTATTGAGTGACGAGACGAGCAAATCACTCGCCTGATCTTAGACGTCGCGTTTGCCCATAACAGGTCTGCGCAACTCAGAAT
This sequence comes from Alcis repandata, assembly GCA_949125135.1. Classification (NCBI taxonomy): domain Eukaryota; kingdom Metazoa; phylum Arthropoda; class Insecta; order Lepidoptera; family Geometridae; genus Alcis; species Alcis repandata. Next base: position 3,863,076 of record OX421245.1, on the reverse strand, counting down.
TAACAAAACTATACAAAGTCAACAATAAAACACTGAAAACTCGCAGGTAGCTTGATAAATGAAAAAAAACACCTGTTTGATACATTTTGTCCCTAGCCAATGAACATTTTTTTTAAATTCTAATATAGGCTTGCGTTTGACCGCCATTTTGCCTGATGGGAAGAAGTACGATTGAGCACGCTTGCCTAAAAGATACCGATTCACTCTCGACTTGAAGACTTTTACTTAGTTTTTGTATGTAACAGCTATTTTTTAGGAAATTAGGAAATTTGTAGAGCAAAAGTTGTAGGTATAGTTTATGAACCGCAAGCTCCTTGTGGAATTCGAAACATAAGTGTGGTTTTTTTTATTTTTTTTATTCAGTTATAGGCTTGCGTTTGACCGCCATCTCGCCTGATGGCAAGCAACGATGCGGCTACGATGAAGCACGCTTGCCTAGAAGGAACCGATTCACTCGCGACTTGAAGACACCCAAATTATATCTATCGGGAAACACCCACTCGGGCAGAGTATTCCACAATATGGTACGGTGAGTAAACACAACTATAACACCACTTCCTAAGTAGGCATGAATATTCCCTTTCAGTTTGGACCTTCACCGTAATACTTTACAGCCAACCGCGTACTAACAGTTTATGGTAAGTGCGGGGTCAGATTGCGGATATTTTCATAACCGTAAGTAAAACTCTATGACACTGGAATATGAGATATATTTATGGGATCTAAGACCTTCTGTTACGTTTCGGACTCCATTTAGAAGCTTTTGTGAATAAGTACAGAGTATAGTTGTGTGTAAAATTGTTAAGCTCTTTGGTAGGGAGGTTTTAAGTGCTTTTATTTAACTTTCAATGTACATAATATTTAGTTCTAGGTCACGAAAGCTCAGATAGGTACATAAAAGCAAACAAAACCACACAAACAAAATACTTACAATGAAATGCACCTGTACCCTTGAGCCAAAAACCGATCCCAAATCAGCATCTGCTGGCTGTAAACAACAAGCGCTAGTATTCTGTTGGGACGTCACGAATGCCGTATGTTTATTGGGGTGGAATCTTGCAACTCCATTTTGAACCACTTCTCGATATCGGATTGAGCTGTTTGGTATCGTGTGTAACTCCGATGACAATGCAATAAAAGTTTGTTTTTAAAAATATTTTCAAAATTAACTTATTAGGTAAGCATTCAATTATTTTTTAAATTTTTACAAAAACAAAACGTGTCAAAACAACGTTAGTTTCAATTTAAAATAATTTTATAGCTCTTACTATATTTCTATTTTCGTGCAATTTTTTGACCACAAAATAATAAACTGAACCGCTGTACTATTTTTCACTTACCAGGTTACCAGCAGCAGCGAGAGCGTGTCGCTAATCTCGCTATTTGTCACCTCGCCACTACATTGTAAATATACTGTGGCAGGAAGTACATAACACTCAGTGTAACAGAACAATTAAGAAAACAGATGGGTAACTTGGAACGTAGCTATCCAATAGATTTTTTAAATACTATGTAATGTATCCACGAATGAACGGAGAAGATTTTTCGTGCTTTTTTTAAAGTGTGTTGTATTTTTTTGCTTTTGGAGTAAAGGTTCTTTTGAATGTCTTGACCCTTCTTCTCTAGAAATACATACCACTCAGTGCTACAAGATATTTGAAAAAACCAATGCGTAACTAGTGCAGTTAGATTTTTGGAATACCTTGTATAAATGAAAGAACGGAGAACATTTATCATGATTTCGGAGCTTTTTTTATGTGTGACAGTTCTTCTCTAGTAGAACATAACTACATAACCCTCAATGCAATAGAACACTTAAAAAAACAGATGGGTAACTAAGTGTAGATAGATTTTTAGAATACACGAGGGAACGGAGAAGTTCTATAAGATTTATCTATCATGCTTTTTTCAAAGCATATTTTTTCTTAAGAAGTGCAAGTTAACACTCTGACCCATTTTAATTTGTGACTGTAACTTTGTAAGTAATGTCCCGGGTGCAGCAGTGCAGTGTTCCGAGTAGAGGTGATAGAAACTTTTTCAACAGTTCCGTTGATAAAGCTAGTCCGTAGAGCGATAGAACTTGGACGATGAGTTGATTTGAGATCAAGCGTCATAAGTTTTTCTTTGATTTTTTTTTCTCTTTTTGTGATTAGTTATGTTTTGACTGTTATATATTTTTAGAGAACCATTTGTGTGGACATTTTAGACAAATATATACCTATACATGAAAGATACTTTGATTGATTGCCAGCAATAACAAAAATGTTTGCAGTTAACACTCTGTACTTTTTACATTTGTGTCTGCAACTTTGAAAGTAATGTCCAGCGTGCACCGGCAGTGCAGTTGTTCCGAACTGAGGTGATAGAAACTTTGTCAACAGCTCCTTTGATAAGGATAGTCTGTAGTGAAACTTGGACGGATTGAGCTATAGTCTGTTTGATTTGAGAACAAGCGTCATAGTCTTTTGTTTTAATAACAATTTATACTAATTTTAAGAACCCTTTGCTTAATCAAGCTTGGGCCCGTACCGTACAGTGAACTTGTATCACGAGCTTTCAATTCGCGAGTGAATCGGTTTCTTCTAGGCGCGCGTGCTCCATCGTAGACCGCATCGTTACTAACCATCAGGCGAGATGGCGGTCAAACGCAATCCTATTACCGAATAAAATTAATTTTGAAAATATTTTCAAAAACAAACTTTTATTGCTTTGTCATCGGAGTTTACACACATAATTATAGGTAGGTATACATAACAAATTTCAGCTCGATCGGACATCAGGAAATGGTTCAAAAGTTGAGTTGCAATATTCCACCCGAACAAACAATACCTAGCTAGATAGCATATCTATACAGGGTCATTCATAAAGGGTATGCTAAGCCGAAAAGGGCTCATGGTACTCATCATTATGGACAACTTTTACTATGGGACCAACTCGAAATTCGCGAAAAAAATCAGCTGTTCCATACATTTTGTCGAGCGCCATTGACATTTTTCTATGGAACAGCTGATTTTTATTTCGCGAATTTCGGGTTGGCCCCATAGCAAAAGTTGTTCATAATGATGAGTACTATGAGCCCTTTTCGGCTGAGCATACCCTTTATAAATAACCTATATAATTAAAGCTTTTAGAAACTTATAAACATATCCATATTCTATCTCTTTCACTACAAGTAAAAACAGTGCAGTGCAGACAGTTTCTCGACCCGCTAGGCTTGCAGTTCTGATAAGTAAGTGCACCAGTCGACTAATCTTCACGACCAAGCGTTCGTACAAGCAATATATTTACAAAGCGTAGAAAGGCGACAAATGGTGGGATAAGGGTCCTCGGCTACTGAAATATTGTCTACTTGTTACTTGAACTGTGGACGAGCGAATTTCAACTGTAGGAGCTTGAAAATAAGGTTGAAAGTTAGAGGAAAGATCGTCTCAACAACTAACCGCAGAAACTTTTGAGTCAAGTCTCGAGAACAAATCTGAAAAAAAAAATCGGACAAAATGTTATGAGTAGGAAAGCGTTTGATTGCAATTTTTGTTGGAAATTAAATTTTAGATGAGTTTTTACATAGATGTATTTTTTTTTGTACTTATTACTGATAATTAAAAATTGCAATGTCATAAAGAAAATCATGTTTGTAATTACTTTTCACATTTTATTATAATTTTTTAATTATCAACTTAAAAAGTTTCAAAAACATATTTATTTATTGATATGATATGATAATCAACATCATTCTAGAGTGTCCTGAGTATAACAGTATAATAACAAAAAAAATATAAATACTCAACGTTGAATAGGCTGAACCGATTTTGATATGTTATATCAAGTCCAAGAACCACCGCTAGAAAACCTGTTGTAAAAAATCGCATCCAAATTGGTTGACCTTTTTAAGAGCTACTGTACAGACACACACAGACACACACATAGCGGTCAAATTTATAACACCCCTCTTTTTGCGTCAGCGGTTAAATAATTTTGTGCGTCATTTTAGATCTAACCTATGCCAAAGACTACAACCCGGTCACAATATCTGTGCACCTCGCTGGAATGCGTATAGCCTTATAATAGTCGCACTGTCGCACCGGGGAGTGCGCGGGGGGTGCACCTTTCAGCGTCACCTGTCAGTGCGACTATATATAAGGCTATACGCATTCCAGCGAGGTGCACAGATATTGTGACCGGGTTATACTTACTACCAAACTAGCTGAATCGACAGACGTTGTCCTGTCAAAAGCCATTGCGTAACTATAGCAACCGTAGTATGTTGATGCTAACTTGTCAATTTATAGTAAAAATTATCAGTATATATATAATTTGCAATAAATTAAAATTGCGACTATAATTTGAGATTTAAACTATCCTATCTCTCAAGTTGGATCGAACTGCACCCGGTGTGCAAATTTTATTATAATCGGTTAAGTGGTTTAGGAGTCCATTGAGGACAAACATTGTGACACGAGATTTATATATATTAAAAGATTTGTCAATTGTCACTCATTTTTTTTAGGGTTTCGTACTCAAAAGCTACCCTTTGGCGTTTAGCGTTTTACAACAGGACCCTGTTACTAAGACTCCGCTGTCCGTCCGTCTGTCACCGGCTGTATCTCATGAATCGTGATTATTAGAAAGTTGACTTTTTCATAGATGATGTAATTTCTGTTAATCTCTATAACAACATTACAGTTACAAAACAAGGATAAAAATTAAATATGAAGGTGGCTCCCTTTCAACAAACGTGATTTTTTGCCGTTCTATTGATGGTGCGGAACCCTTCGTGCGCGAGTCCGACTCGCACTTGGCCAGTGTTTTTACTATTTCAAAAAAATAGCATTAAAACTATAACAAATGATAAGCCAAATTGTACTTTAACTACGCCACTAAAAAGTCCATTTTCTATTTAGCACGCAACTCCTGTATTAGCTAACTCTCCCGCATCAAAGTTGTGGTTGTTTTATCTTGCTCTTTACTAACAGTTTAAAGTTAAAAGGTTTGTTTATTTCGGGGCAGGGGAGTTTAACTAGTCCGCCTTTAGAAAAGGATTTTAAAAGTTGTTCGGGGTTATTAGGAAAGGGTATGCTTAGCCTAAAAGGGGTTGTACTTGTCATTATGAACAAGTTTAGCTGTGAAATCAACTTTCGCTTTTGAGGCCATTTTATGATGACCAATATAATATTGATGATATAATTATATAATATTGCGTGAAGTTTGTTTTTACTAAATTTAGTTTAAGTAAGTAACAGAATTAATAGTTGTTGCGATATTAACCCTAAAAAGGTCGCATCAACTTAAACAGTTTTTCAGTGCTGAAATCGATAAAAAGACATCAGCTATTTCATACATTTTGTCAATTGTAATTAACATTTTTCTATGGAACCGATGATTTTTATAGATTTCAGTGTTTACTCTACAGTCAAGAGCTATCGTGGCTATTACCATCAGTCGACCGACTTGTTCATTTCATCACATAGTTACAGCTACAAATAGTAATAAATATGTCAAACAACTATATACATACAAAGTCAACTCTAAAACACCGTAGACACACAGGCAGCCTGATAGACTTGAAATAAACCACTTCTGTTCTAAGACTTTCGAAAATTCATGAAAAAAAAACCGCTGTTCAATTTTAAAAGTTCATTAATCTTGGACAAAATGGACAACAGCTTTTTTTGTGAAGTTTCAAAAGTCAAAACTAAGTTAGCTTGGATCAATACTCGTATATAGAAGTGCTACTACTGGTAGTAAGGGCTGGTAGCACCGAAAACGAAGGTCCCTACAAAACTTCCGTCATAAGACCAAGAGCGGTATCTCAAAACAAAAATTTATTTTTGTTTTTTCATGCATCTTACGCGTAATTTTTCAAGCAATCAGATACACAAAAAAAAACATTTTTTGAGATACCGTTCTTGGGCTTAGGACGGCAGAAAAGGTCTCCAGTGTTTTAGAGTTGACTCTGTATAATTAAATCGATTATTTATTGGTGCTTAACGAACGTTCACAATCGAATTATCGAATACCTACGAGTAGCTTACTCACGCTTCGATTAAATCTTGATTGTTATATGAGAAAATTAATTGTTTTCTAACTCATATTTACGGTTGTATATCATTCTAATTATTTTCGCATGACAGTTATTAATGTTTCACGATAAAATTACATTCATATCGAATCGCTTGTGTGTTGATTACATGTAACGAGTACAGTGGCGACACAGTGCCTTCGGCCGAGTACTCGGTGTGTATAAACAGATAGACGAGGCGAGACAGTCACTAGAACTACGATTTGTTTGCTCGGCCGAGTTTGCCCATTTACTGTCTCGCCACTGTACTCGTTACGTCTAATCAACCCATAAGGTCGACTATTTAAACCATTTCTACTCGATTTTACCTCATTTCTAATCGAAGGTCAAGAAAATGGCGACGTTTTTGTTCTCCCTCTTTTGTAAGTGCAGTAATTAATGTCTTTATTAAAACTTTGTTATTGATTGGTAAAAACATTTCACAGGATTACTTCTTTTGAGTTTTTTTGCGAAACTTTTCTTTGTAAAAAGAAAGGTCTGAGAAGTTTTAGACGACTTAATTACGGCTACAGATTTTATTTTCAGCCAACTTATTGTTGTTGTGATTGGAAAAAAAATATAATTAATTTTTATAAAATCAGAGAAATCACGTAAACAACATTTCTCAAGATTCAGTTAAGGCGGATCCACACACTGGCGCAAGTGCGCAAGCTGTGCGGTTGGCGAAAATCTTTCACTGAGAAACAAATGGCCATAAAAATTCCGCTAAAAGAGTGATGAATTCACTTAAAATACGGAGCACATTATATTACCAAAAAGTACGAAGATTACGGTGATGATAGTAAACTGGTGCTAATCATCGTTCTTTTTGGTAATATCAGCAATTCAGCATGCTCCATGCCAGTGAATTCATCATTCTTTTAGCGGAATTTAGATGGCCATTTTTCTCAGTAGGTATAGGAACATAGTACGGGCACTGGGCACCATTGTATAGATCCTTGCACTCAAACTGATCGCAATATAAGCCTGTTGACGTGTCCACGGCCATTCGAGGCGCGTAGAATGTACGGTTCGTACGCGTGCGCAGGTGTGCACCCGCCTTTATATTAATTAAAATCTTGTTTTTTTCAGGTATCATTATGTTATCGTGTCCGTCTTCTTTTGGAAGTCCTTCACAATACTTACAAAACACAAACAATTTATTCAGGGCAAGCTCATCGCGGTAAGTATTCCACCACCAGGTTATGGGTTGATTACATGTAACGAGTACAGTGGCGAGACGGTTTATGGACACTCGGCCGAGTAAACGTATCATGGTACTTGTGACTGTCTCGCCTCTGTACTATCTATCGTTACATTTAGGTACAATGTGATTTGGATCTATTGCGTTTTAGACACGCGGAGAGTAAACGCTTGTGACGTGTAATCAACCTAGGTATTCAAAATAATTCATTAGTTCAGAACAAGAACTTTAGTAACCCAGTAACCATGCAACAGAAAATATGGTTACCATAGTCGAAATGGGCTTAGAGTTCATCATCGTATCACATCGATTCCTATATACATAACCCATCAAGCCAAAAATCCCATGGCTCTGCTGTAGTTAGATCAAAAGGATTCTGCAGTCTATATAACACCTCTCAATATTTAAACACATTTCAGACAACCACAAAACGAAACAGAAGTAGTTACAGAAGTAACCTCAGCCACCTACATTCGTCCAGAAGTCTGCGAATGCTCAGAAATCTACGACCCCGTCTGCGGCTCGAACAGCAAGTCGTACTACAACCAGTGTCAGATGCAGTGTGAGCTTGGACCCAATACTGACGTCATCGTTATCCATCAGGGGAACTGTATACCTTTTTAAATATGTTTTTAAATATGTGTGTTTATATATGTCTTTTTTTACTATTATTTATTACAAATCACAGTATTTATAATCTAAATTAAGAATTCCCTTAAAACCTAAACTTGCAATCGATTTTCGTCAAACAGTGTTACAGTTAGCTAGTTAATGACATAACATTAGCATAAGCTAGTCACTAACATTTATTTTTGGATATTTAGGTACCTATATCATTCTAAATCTAGTACCCAAATGTATGAACCCTTTTCAGTATTATCACATCTTTTGCAACACATTGTATAATATGATAATATTACACCGTCTAAAACTAAAAATATCCATTACTTTTCATAATTAATGTTCTCTTCCAATAAAACGAAATTATACTCCAAGCTAACTCTCTAACAAGCCTCCCAAGACACCAACTCATCCAATCTGACATAAAATTATGAAAATTGCCGCCAAACCTCTGAATAAAAATTACCTGTAGGAACCTACTTACCCAACTTTTATTAGACCCTTCAGCGGGCCCATTAATACTGTCCCAAAGAGGGATATTAAGATTAAAATCTGTTAATCCAACCTTACAAGAAGGGTCAAGATGAAAAACTGTTACTTCGAGGCTCAGTGATATCTTGATGAAAAATTTGTGATACAAACATTTTCACGACTACCCGTGAAAATGTTTGTGCGGTTGTGACGTTAATCAATATTTAGGCTGATTTAAATAGATGATGATACAGCAGTAGTAGCTCAGTGGGAGAACAGCCGCTTCGCATTCCTGAGGTGGCGGGTTCAGGCCCCAACTCGTACCAATGAGTTCTTTCGAACTTCTCGCAGCAATTAACATACCGCTGGCTTTTCACCAGCCCGCACTTGGCCAGCGTGGTGGAATACGGCCTAATCAGTAAATTACCATTCAAGGGTAGACCTGTATCCCAGCGGTATGATAGGCCGAGTGGGCTAACCCTGTTGTTTGTCGCTCTAGCCCTGTATCCAGGTGTAGATGTGATAAAGCTAAATTATAGGTTTGTATGCCCGATACCAATACACCTTAAAAAACGGCTAATGGATAACACTATTCTGCCGTCTTTGCTCTACGGTTGTCAAACATGGGCGCTGACAAAAAAGCTAATAAAAAAGATAGCCACCTTCCAGAGAGCAGCAGAGCGCTCGATGCTGGGTCTCAAACTTAAAGACAGAGTCAAAAATGTGGATATTAGACAGGAGACTAAAGTCATAGACGCAGTATCAATGCTCTGTAAGCTCAAATGGAAGTGGGCTGGCCACCTAGCTCGGGCAAAAGACGGCAGATGGAGTGAACGTATTGTTCACTGGCATCCGAGAGACAACACTCGACACAGAGGACGACCTCGGAGAAGGTGGTGCGACGACATTGTAGAGGTTGCAGGAGCAACCTGGACCCGTATAGCTCAAGACCGGGAAGAATGGCAAGGCATGGAGTAGGCCTTAACCCACATTTGGGTGTCCCAGAAGAACAATTCTAATCATTAATTATTATTTTTATTTTTCTATACTAAATTATTTTATTTTTATATTGTTATTTGTATATTTTGGGAATCAAAGGTTATTTTATTTTATTTTATTTTTTATTATGTCACTTTCTCGCGGGATAAAAACGGTGGAAAGGCAATTCGTCCACGACTCGTGCTAAGCGGGCAGAAAGTCCCCGACATGGTATTGGCATGAGCGGAATCAAATTCAGATTCAAAATGGTTTAATAAAATATGGGTACATCAATGTACTCTTATGAATGTCAAATACAACATTTTTCAAGAGACAAAAATCGAAGCCTACATTCACGCGTCATCCAATTCACGGTACCGCTCAGTTGTTAACGCCACGGTCACCCATCCAAAGACTGACCGTGTCGTCCGTTGCTTAACATCGGTGATCGATTACGAACACCTAGTCGAGTCGAGGAGCAACTCCTCTGAGAATTGACATAGAATTTATTGTTCACATTTTCATCTCGATTTAGCAATGACTAAATCAAAATGGAATCTGAACAATGAATTCTCTACATCAATGGGTAATTGCGAAACTGACTTGAATCTCAACAATTTCCGATGCCTGTCATCGCCAACAAACTTAATCGCGATTGGAAATTGTTTTGAGTTTGCTTGAGTACCTACAATACGAAAATTTGAGATACGTTTTGAACATTTTCCTTTAGATTGAACACGTTTACCTTGTATTAGAGTACATCGAGAGATAAGATAAAGTTTAGATCAAATGCTTATCTTACGCTTGCTTAATGTTATAAACGTGAAAGTTTGTATCAATGGATGTTTTTACTCTTTCACAATAAAACGGCTGAACGGATTTAACTGAAATTTGATATGAAGGTAGTTTATTACTTGGATTAACACATAGGCTACTTTTTATCCGGGAAAATGCGGATAAAACCGCAGGGCGCAGGTTGTTTATAATCATCATCATCATAATCAACCGTTTTCCACCCACTACTGAGTCTCACGATCAGTCCGACCGATCAACAGGCAGAGCATCGGCTCGCTGGTCGGAACTCGGATGACATTGTAAAGACGGCAGGAAGGCGACGGATGAGACTCGCACAGAAGAGAAATAATTAATAGATTTTTGTTATAATTAAACTCGGGAATACTCACGTAAAAATTAAGTCCTCTACTACGACTAGTTTCGGTCACATTCGGTGACCTTCATCAGGCGAGTTTACAAACGTGACGCGCTCGCGGTTGCGTCTCGTTTGCGTTTTAATTTTTACGTGAGTATTCCCGTGTTTAATTATAACAAAAATGTGTGGAAACCACGTTAGTTTCCATAGTAAAATAGTTAAAAAAACTAAAAAACACGCTTTGCTTAGTGTATTGTCATCGGTCCTCGATATATCTGCAAAGTTTGAACGAAATCTGACCGTTTAAAGTGGGTCAAAAACGCGCCCAAAGGAGTCGGTTACAAACATACATACATAGGTACATACAGGTGAAACTAATAAAAGCGTGTTAAAAAGTGACGCCCTGAATAAGATACCTACACTACACTAGCTGCTCCCGCGGTTTTACTCGCGTGGTGGTGATGAAAACTGCATGATATAAGCTATCTGTATTCCAATTTTTATCGAAATCGGATTTGCAGTTACGGAGATGCATGGTAACAAGATAGACTAGCGTACGTACGGTGGTACGTGGTGAATAGATATCTTCTAGGTCTGCGACCTTCATCTTCGACCACATCGTCGCTTACCATCTGGCGAACTGGTGGTCGAACGCATTCTTATTAACGTTAAAAAAATAAAAAATCACACACACAAACTTTCACGATATTTATATATTACTAGCTGACCCGACACACGTTGTCCTGTCTTAACTATATGAGTATTGTATTCGAATTGTCTTATTTTTTTTTTATGTTCCGCTCAACTTCCTTAATTTTTTCTTTCATAAGAACCTTCTCCTGACAATAATTAACACAACAAAAAAAGAATTAGCGAAATTGCTCCATCCGTTCACGCGTGATGGGATGACCAAGGAAAACGGGTTTCATTTTTATATAATAATATATAGATTAGAAGGATAGGATTAGATAAAAGTTTGCACTGCTCGAGTGCTTGTATAAGTATAAAGATAAAAAGATTAGTTACTTGTACCCTTCACTGTACGTGTTAAAATAAAGTTTTTGTCAATAAATTGAGCTGTAATATGCTATGCTAGAGATGAGACCGAAATTACGATGTCTCATTTTACAGTGAGACATATGCCGTATATCACTCTGTCACTTGCTGGAAAATAAAACTTACTCGCATAAACATGATTGAAGTGTCTCATACAAATACCCAAAATATTTATGTGAATAATAAACCAGAAAGCATGATCTACGCCGCCGCCGTCTAGAGCACAGACCATTTAACCCGTTGACAGATCATCCTTATTCCGTCTCACGAAAATAGTACACTAAGGCAGCATAAGTAGCATAACTTATAAATACAGTGTTATAAGAGTGGGTATGCGAGCCGACAAGAACATTATTTTTACAAAACAAAAAACAAAAACCGACTTCAAAATACCGACTATTGAGTTATTCATCTATTTGTCGCGCACGTACTTAATGCAAATTTAAGACTTATATGGTTTTCTCGTGGATACCATTACCAGAACTAGACTAAATTGAAATGGGACCAAATGGGAAGCGTCAGCTTTCTAATAAAAAAAGAATCATCAAAATCGATTCACCCAGTCAAAAGGTATGAGGTAACAAACATAAAAAAAAAAACATACAGACGAATTGATAACCTCCTCCTTTTTTGAAGTCGGTTAAAAAAGGCTCAAAGTACTCATAATTTTGAACAAGTTTTACTACGGGATAACCCGGAATTCGCGAAAAAATATCAGCTGTTCCATAGAAAAATGTCAATGACACACGACAATATATTTATATGCAACCTTTAATTCTTCCACTGCTGGGATACAGGCATACAGGTCTACCCTCGAAGGGTGATTAGGCCGTATTCCACCACGCTGGCCAAGTGCGGGTTGGTGGATTCACATACGCCATTGAATTTCTTCTCCGGACGTATGCAGGTTTCCTCACGATGTTTTCCTTCGCCGAAATGCCAGTGGTATGTAAATTCGTACATAAGTCTTCTTAGAACTCATTGGTACGAGTCGGGGTTTGAACCCGCCACCTCAAGATTGCGAAGCGGCTGTTCTCCCACTGGGCTACCACGGCTTTTTTGACAAAGCAAAATGTATGGAAAGGCTAATTTTTTTTCTTTCTTAACACTTTGACTGCGGGAAACATATACCTTGTGTTTTCCTTTGTGCGACGCGAGTGCGGTGGCACACGCCAGGCGCGTAAAACACAACGCACTTGACTATTACCCGCACTTAAGGCAAGCGCATGATTATAAGCCGCAGTCAAAGTGTTAACAGGAAAAAACATCTAAGCAACATACATTCACATTCATAATATTGGTAGGATACGATGACATTGCATGTTTCCCCTGAACAAACAGACATTTCATATTCAGAAAAGGTAAACACTTTGTATGAGAGCAGTTGAAAAGGTGGCGCTATTCAGTTCGTAGCTCAGATAAATCTAAAAAGACAGATGAAGCACTGCATTATAATTATAATAACAATATAATAGACTTTTATTTTTTATCCTTACTCAACATGCATTTCTTATATTATAATGAATCTATTCAAATTTTTATTAATATATTTTTGAGACTTATTTATTTTATCACTTACACTATCTTCATGGCTAGGGGCCTCTTTGGGTCAATGCGTTAGAGTTAGTTGAAGCCAAAAACTACTCTAATTTCGTGCGTATGTACTTACACAAACTCTACAGCCGCGAGAAGAGGAGTATTGATACGTCAATGTGAGCATCTCATGTACGTATTATATGTGACAGCGCTTTGCGCCACAGAATACTTAATAATAACTTTTAATGGTGCCTTGAATACTAGATTGATAGTATGAATTGGTTGATATAAATAAATAATTAAATGTTTGATGAGTAGTCGCATAGCAATCACAATAGACACTTTTAAAACAATAAAACTTTTTCATTATTTCATCCCGATGTCATACGCGCGAAAGTAGAGTTCTTGGCTTCACCCAAATCTAACGCAGTGCTCCATCTTTCTCTCTAAGTTTACCTGAGGTTCGTAGTTGACGTGAGGCGAGCGGTGAATCTATTTTCGTATGTTATTGGTTTAGGAAACTTATTTTCAGTTGCTTTTGCGATTTTTCACTGAATATCTACGGCTTTTGACGTAAAGCAAAACTATATTTGTGTACTGAATACACTTGGCTACTGAAAATATGTGGATAAGCCGTTATTTAAAAAGATTGTTTTACAAATCAAACTTTGATCATTCCGCTGCTGGGATACAGGTCTACCCTCGAAGGGTAATTATTAGGCCTATTAGACCACGCTGGCCAAGTGCGGGTTGGCAGATTCACATACGCCATTAATTTCTTCTCCGAACGTATGCAAGTTTCTTTACGATGTTTTTCCCTCACCAAAAAGCCAGTGACATGTGAGTTGCATCAGCTCCAAAAGAACTCATTGGTACGAGTCGGAGTTTGAACCCGCTACCTCCAGAATACGAAGCGGCTGTTCTCCCACTGGCCTGCCACGGTTATGTATGAATACACAATGATCATCAATGATAATCAATGATGGTGATGAAACGATGCTTTGTGTAGTATACAGGGTTATTCATAAAGGGTATGCTAAGCCGAAAAGGGCTCATAGTACTCATAGAAAAATGTCAATGACACTCGACAAAATGTATGGAACAGCTGATTCTTTTTTCGCGAATTTTGGGTTGGTCCCATAGTAAAAGTTGTTCATAATGATGAGTTCTATAAGCCCTTTTCGGCTTAGCATACCCTTTATGAATAGACCAAAACATGCAAACTTTTACCCGTGTCAGCACTACACGTGTATTAAACACGTGCAACAACGAAACCATTTTCCCGCTCACAATGCGAAAGGCTCAACATGAGAATTAGAAAGCTTACCGACATCAATTGTAAAGGAGAACATTAAAGGGTTGGTATCATTCGAAGCGCCTAATGTGTAGGTTGACGTAAAAGCCACCACAGGGATCACATGACTTGCTGTACCCAGATACTGTGGTTTAAGTCACAGGAAAAAACGACGCGCGACGTGAAGAACAGAGTAAACATTTTTGACCATTGACGTCAAACACGAGAAGTATTGCCTGTATGTTGATCTGTAAAATAGTGTATGAGATAAACCAGGATTGTTGCTCGACTTATACACGTAAAAAAAGAAACAAGAGCCACAAAGACGAGTTGAAGTTGATAAGCAGTCTTCACAGTCAGCTGTTCCATACATTTTGTCGAGTGTCATTGACATTTTTTCTATGGAATGGTTGGCTGGTTTTTTTTCTCGCGAATTTCGAGTTGGCCCCATAGTAAAAGTTGTTCATAATGATGAGTACTATGAGCCCTTTTCGACTTAGCATACCCTTTATGAATAACCCTATATAGGCAAGGTCCTATATTGTAGAGAAATCAACGTCCGCCTTTTCCCCAAGCCTTGTAACCAAAAAGGTAGGACATTACATTACTACCGACCGTCCACCCATGGCGGTACCGGGAGACCTTGCCAATTTATTTGCGCCATGATCGGCGATTTTGCCGGAGGGAAGTGAAAACATATGGTGACATGTTTTGATGGCTAGCTGGGGTTTTAGGATAGATTTATTGGACGTTAGTTTGATTCTAACTTGAATAATTATTATTCACGTTTATATTCTATAGGTTTCAACATGTCTAAGAAAGTTTTGCGATGATATTTGATATGATATTACATATTCACGATATTTTTGTGCCTAGTGAAATGTAATAGAATGCAAAATGGCGTATACCTAGCAGTATCAAATAGAACTATTTGCTCATGAAATAGTGTTCGGTTTTTAATTTGTATGAAACAGAGTTTTTTTTTAATTCATTAATAGGCTTGCGATTGACCGCCATTTTGCCTGATGGTTAGCAACGATGCGGTCTAAGATGGAGCACACTTGCCTATAAGAAACCTATACACTCGCGATTTAAAGACACCCGTCTTTAAATCGCGAGCGCAAACAACAACAATACCGAACAACAACAACAACAAACAAACAAACAACAACAACAACAACAACCAAACAAATCAACACAAACAACAACATCCACAACACAACAGCACATCAACACATCTATCGAACAATATAACAATCCGACCAATACAGTTTTTTTGAGAGAAGAAAATATAGAACGAACTTTTTGCATTGTCATCGAAGTTACCCAAACACCTGTATAGGTTCAAATTCCCGATTAATCGAACAACGGGAAGTGGTTCAAACTTCAAGCACAAGATTTGGTTTAAATCATCAAACTAACACACTTCGCAAGTTCTAGAAATGCCGGGAAAAATTACGAATTCTTAAAAGCTACGAAACCAAACTTGTTAAGTATATTTTATAAAAGCTACTGCTGAAAGGTTTTTGATTGAACTTAAAATATATTACATCCACGTGTTTACATTTGTCTACCCAATATCCGCTGCGTCATATCAATTTCACCGTCTAAATGACAACCCAACGTGCCCCAATCTCAGATCAAGTAGAAAGGAAGATATAGTGCTGTCTTAGATCCAGGTGAAGCCACTAACTCGCTGATCCCCGTATACTTCAATACAAATGTCAAAATGTAATTGTATTAAAAATTATAACATTACCTTATAATCATGCCATTTATTTGTCCCATGAGATGTTATTTACGATGCTTACAAGTGGAAAGCTATTTCAAAGGACTTATTTTAACTTTTGCGTAATTTTTGAAGTGTTTTACGATACGTCATAGCATTGTTTTATTTTTCTTGTCACGTTCTCTGAGTAACTGACGTAAGAATTGACGATTGATGGAGTTTTTATGCGTCAATATGTGCGTGAAGTATGCGTACACGGGGATCAGCGAGTTTGTGGCTTCACCTGGATCTAAGGCAGCACTATCTTCCTTTATACTTGATCTGAGGCCCCAACCTATTCACTAAATCAAAGGCCCTTCGGACACCTTTGTTACCCCGTGCCTTACTCATCACTCAAGCATCGAATACGTGTCCAGTCCAGGTCTGGTATTTCGCAATTACTTAGAAGGGGCGGTGACTGGCAATAAATGTTGAGGACCATCGTCATGGTGCTTTCGTAATTTCATTTATGTTCACGCCTTGAAAGTTTGAAAGGTTTTTCTTTGGCAAACTATCTAGTGACTATGGGTGTTTAAAATGGTATTGGATTTTTACTATGACAAGCATTTTCGTTTATTAAGTTGTGTCTTGCGACATGGAAGACTAATATAATCTGTATGAGGACACCTACAGTGTTATTTGAGTTCAAAATGTCATAAATCAAATGCGTTTGGTTAAAAAGGTTGACTTTTGGATGATGATCAGTAACTATCAAATATTTTCTGTATATAGTTGACCGACCGAGCGAAGCTTCTTTGCTGTTGCAAAGACGCTATAATATATATATATATACGACTGGCAAATTTTCTATCATCTGTCCGGATGTTTGTTTGTTTGTTGGTATCGCGTACAGGGCGTATTTTATCACGAATCTTGATGAAACTTGATATTTACCATCGATCTAGTATGTAAGACTTCGGTGGTATTTACGATTTTATAGATTTTTTTGTCGTGAGGATTTTTTGATTAGGGGCCATATCTCTTAAAAAGGGGGGAAATTTCTTGCAGCGCCATTTACCAGCGGATTTTGATAAAATTTTGCAGAATTATTTTGAATCGAAAACTAAACAACATTTTCGAATATGACTAAAATCGGTCAAGAGATTGTCAAGACAAAAGACAGTGTTGCAAAAAGTACTCGCGAGGTCTACTATTTGCAGAACTAGTTATGGAAGACCCAAGCTTATTTCCCCGACTCACTCACACATCTAAAACAATCGCCTCTATTAACCACATCCACGTTCTTACCTTAATATCCAACCGCTTAATAAACTCATGATATAACTGATAACAAAGCATATCTGCACCATTCTATCTTTAGTTATGAGACAAAGCGACTGCCTCTACGAACAGTATCGAACCTGCAAATGACATTTTTTTACGGGAAAGCAATTTAAAGTCAAAAATTGGATCTAATATAAGTTAAAATGGCGTCGCCAGCCTTTTGGGTACCTTACCCGCGGATGACCTAAGCTCTGTTTTTTATTTGTGATCTTCTATTCTGTTTATACCTATTTATGTTTTTTTAGATTTAAAAATGTAGTCAAAATGTGCAGTATTATTTTATTCGATTTAAAACAAGTCAAGAAATATTCTTTTTTAGTAGGTATTATTTGTTTCCTTAAAAGTGTATTAACACTAGGCTGTTAAGTGGTAGGTGCTCTTCGTGGACACAAATGTAAAAATAAATTTGAATCCACCTGCCAAAAAAATGGATAGATGCTCTTCGTGGACTAGGCTGGGTGCTCTTCGCGCAGGTGCTATTCGGACGGGTGCTCTAGGTGGACTACCTCAAATATTCGTATACTTGAGTACAATGAAAATCGTGATTTTGCAGTTTCGATACTGTTCATAGCATCAGTCGAAAGATGATTCCATTATTGCAAGGGCTGGAAGGTGGAACAGGAAAAATGAAGATTTTGAGACGTTTGGGACCACCAGAGATGAATCGTCTTGCTTGTAACATTATAATACATATGTATACCATACAGGGTTATAACACAAGAACATTATTTTACAAAACAAAAAACAAAAACCGACTTCAAGAGACCGACTATTGAGTTATTCATCTATTTGTCGCGCACGTACTTATGCAAATTTAAGACTTATATGGTTTTATCATGGATACCATTATCAGAACTGGACGAAATTGAAATGGGACCAAATGGGAAGCGTCAGCTTTCTAATAAAAAAAGAATTATCAAAATCGATTCACCCAGTGAAAAGTTATGAGGTAACAAACATAAAAAAAAAAAAAAAAATAAAAAATAAAAAAAAACATACAGACGAATTGATAACCTCCTCCTTTTTTGAAGTCGGTTAAAAAGGGTTATGCTAAGCCGAGCCTTCATAGTACTTTTCATTATGAACATAATGGGACGAACCTAGAAATCGCGAAAGAATATCAGCTGTTCCACAGAAAAATGTCAATGACAAAATGTATGCAACAGCCGACAATTTTTTGCGATTTCACGGTTGATCCCACACGTAACAGTTGTTCGCAAAGTGTGTGTGCAATGTCACAGACACAGTGTGGAATGTTCTGCCTGAATGGGTGTTCCCCGATGGTTATAATATGGGTGTCTTCTAGTCGAAAGTGAATCGGTATCTTCTAGGCAAGCGTGCTCCATCGTAGGCCGCATCGTTGCTTCCCATCAGGCAGGATGGCGGTCAAACGCAAGCCTATTTTCGATAAAAATAAAAAACACAGGATTTTCCTAGTGGGGAAGCTTGAGTGTGAAACCTTTATTTATTTATTTAATGTATGGGCCCTTTTTGGCTTGCATACCCTTTCCTTATAGCCCTATATTAAGCACAGCATCTCCGAGATAAAGCTCTAATAACGCAGTTACTTTCTACTTGATCACTGTCACTTATTTTAAATCCGAGTACATTTTCTATTTTCAATATCTTAGCTGCTATAACGAGGATAATTAATTTTAAACGTTATTTATTGCACAAAGCTGTGCTACGGTACTTAGGGTCTAAGTCGACCGGGACTTGAAAAGAAACCGGGAAAAGAAAAGGGGAAAGAAAAGGGGCTGGAAAAAGTTTAACTTGCAAATAAACTGCATAACTCAAAAAAAGCTTTTATTTAAAAAAAATATTGATACCTAGTTATTTTCTAAGTCGACTGGGAACAAAAGTTTAAGTGGCTAATAAATTGCATAACTCAAAAAAAAAGTTTTTTTTTCAAAAACACTAAGAGTTTCTTTTATGTTGTAGAGGTGAAAATATTAAAAAAGTAAAGGTTACAGATTTTAATTGTTATCATAGTTTTTGTTGTTTTTGTAACTGAACTTACTTTTTTGACAAACAGATAATTTTTAATGACATCACGGCTAAGAAATAATCTTATTTCTCCGTGAATGGCTCTTTTAAAAAATATGTATAAACATATAATATTTATACATATCTCTCTAAGTATCTCTTTTCATTTAGTGTGAAAAAAATAGCAAAAAAAAAAAAACAATCCATTCGAACAAATCCTATGCTAAGAACCCAAAGGTATATCACATACCAACGTAATTACTTAAAACTTTCCCATAAAATTAAACCGAACCTTAAAAATACATAACTAAGTTTCAAAATGGCAAATCATAATAAACGCGAGCAGCAGTTGATCACGACCCTCAGAACAATTTATGAAAGCGTTTTTTGCAAAGAAAATGATATTCTTTAACGAAACACTTGGGAGATTTCGGAGAAACTTTGAGTTACGGGACTCAGATCAAGTACAAAGGCAGATATAGTCCCGCCTTAGATCTAGGTGAAGCCAAAAACACTACCCTACTGCCCGTGTGGGTATACTTCAAGCACACATTTGACGCACGAAAACTACCCGAATCAATCGTCAATTCTTACGTCAGTTGCTCAGATAACGTGGACAGGAAAAATAAGTATTAATAAGGGTAGTTTTTATGCGTCAATGTGTGCTTGAAGTATATGAACAAGGGCAGTAGGGTAGTATTTTTGGCTTCACTTGTATCTAAGGCGGGACTCTATCTGCCTTTCTACTTGATCTGAGTTACGAGATTGGTGTTTAATAGAGGTACTGAAAAGGATTTTTATCTGGAAAACGTAAAATATGAAACTTTTGAACTTAATGGACTTCTTTAAGTGGAGCTGCTTTTATCTCGTTCTTGGGAATACGGTAAAGATTCGTCGGTACAATGAGATTGTTATTTTTAACCAACTGAAGTAAAAAGGAGGGCTATGTGTTTGACCTGTGTGTATTTTTTTGATTGTTTGAACCGGTTTAAAGAATGATTTTAGTGTAATATAATATTCTTATTATATTTTATATTATTTATAATATTCTTTAGTAATCATCATAATCAACAACTTTTAATATGGGACCAACTCTGAAATCACGAAAAAAAAATTAGCATACATTTTGTCGAGCGCCATTAACCTGTTTTTATGGAACGGCTTTATTTGCGTTTTCAAAGTTAGTCTCATAGTAAAAGTTGTTCATAATTATGAGTACTATGTGCCCTATTCGGCTTATCATATATGTACATTTCTGATAATCTTGTATAATACCTACTAGAGACGAAAAGAAAACAATCGAACAAACTAATAGCACGATAGTTTTCATAGCGCCGTAACACATCAAAGACGTCAACAAAACTTGTCCAACTTTTACCTTGGAAATAGATAGATTTCCCGAGAGGCTACCGTCATAACGTAGTGGCGGAGTTAGAATAAAACGTTGCTATTTTGAATAAATAAAATAAGCAGTGATAAGGATTTTACTGCAGTGTTTATTATTTTTACCTTTGCACATTTATTTCATTTGTGTTTGTGAAAAACTACTATAATGGGTACCTTTATGTCTATCTGGGAGACTTATTTACCGAAATGGAAAATGTAAAAGAAATTTCGTTTATGCTAAAAATAGTAAAAGTAGCTGTGAGGACGATAGCTGTGGTCTGGTGTCAAAGTTTTTGGACCGCCTGAAAAATTCTAAAATGGTTTGCTTGCTGTTGTTATAGAAAATTTAGATACAGACAAATAGGTACATACATGGAGTAAAAGTCTATGGATAGACCTATTATCCCATCGGACTAACCTACAAATGTTTGCCCCTATACGTCACGCCCTAGCCTATTAAGATCTCTGAAGACACGGACATATTTCATTGTAACCTGGCGGAATTCACAGGGGCAGCTCACAGACTCTGTGAGATGTGAGATGTGAATGTAATTTAATTAGTTTATATTGTTTTATTATTATTATTATTTTCTTTAGTTTGCTGTATTTTCTGTAATTGCATTGTATGTAGATATAAGGGTAGCACTGCCTTGGTTCTACTGTAAAGGTGTTACCAGAATAGTTTTAATAAATAAATAAAATTAATAAATAATAATATATTATAGTTCCCAAGATAATTAGATGTAATCATGTAACATACGGACATCGGACTATCACTCTCTTTCATAATGTTTCATAAATCACACGTCTCACTCTGTGATACTCACCATCTTTTTTAAGAGTAATATACTTAACCCGATCTTGAAAGTAAGAACAATTGCATAATGACTACAGTCCGGACACTTTTTATCCGAGCAAGCGGGAAAACCGGGAAATCGCGGGGCGCAGCTAGTAAAAAACACGAGAAAAAAAGATTTATTACCTTCCTCTCCCAGACATTTCCTTTCGTAAAAATATCGTATTCCCCCGAGTCTCCCTTACATTTGGTTATGCATTAGTCTCTTTATAAAGGAAACAAGATTTTGTGGGATTAGAAATCAATATCTTGGAAGTCAGTTAATATTTGTTAGAGGAAGTATCACAGGTACGTGAGGGGTGGCTGTTACACCGTTGCTGTATTGCAGTTTCTATTTGATTTATTGTTTTTTTTTTTATTTAATTTACTCGTATATTATATAATTTGAAAAAAACTTTTCAAATTCTTGCCTATAATTGCTTAGAACGTCCACTGAGTGAATTTTAACCGATTACCTAAACTTAATTTTTAAAATGCCACATGTGAAACATGAATGAGTACATGGTAGGTATAGTAATTATGCCATGAAATAAGAAAGATTTATAAGAGCTGTTGCCATAAATATTGTTTAGTTTTAATAATTGACACCTAGCGGTATTGAAATATAACCTAAAACCAATTTTTCTATCAAACTATGACGTATTTTACAAGCTTTATTTTTTTATAATAGGTCTCAAAATTAACTACTCCTAAGGCATAATTCAGGTCCGTCCCTAAACTTTGCAACTCTGTCAAATGGAGAGGCTTTTTTTCTCGGAAACTCGAAAAGGGTTTTTTTACTCCAGTGTGTGATGCTTGCCAAACCTTATTGCCAGATTGCCAGGGGATTGCCAGAGGAGTTTTCTCGCGATTTTGGGTGAAAATTTATCTTAGACGACGTAAACGTAGAAGAGACATTATGTATTCTGAACTTGAAAAGCCCAAGATTAAATCTCTCAAGAAACAAGGAAACCGGCAGTTTATTCTATACAGGTTTATTCATAAAGGGTATGCTAAGCCAAAAAGGGCTCATAGGTACTCATCATTATGAACAACTTTTACTATGGGACCAACTCGAAATTCGCGAAAAAAAAATCAGCTGTTCCATATATTTTGTCGAGTGTCATTGACATTTTTCTATGGAACAGCTGATTTTTTTCGCGAATTTCGGGCCAGCAGGTCAGGTGTGCCCACGGTGTAACGCACGCCCCACAATATACGTAACCGATCTCAGATAGGCGCAGCATTGGCCATTTTTCTCATATTTACCCAGCGGACCCCCCACCAATCTTCCCTATATTTATCACCGGCCCTTTCTTTCTGAGACTTGATTTAGACCCTTCCTCTTGCTATCTTAATTGGCAAAGTTCCCCTGAGATGCGATTGTTGTGATCTATTTTTGTGATAAAATGCCGAGATCCTCCTGTCTGATAGTGTGAGGTGAAAATGGAAGGAATGTGCGGTTATGGCGACTGTTGGGGAAAAGTCGTTTTATTTTATGTGGCATGGGTTTTTTAACAAAGTCCTGTTTATAGTACATATTATATGTATACAGGGATAAAATACAACATGTATACAGGGAGCAAAGTGTATGTTCTAAGCCAGAAAAGGCTCCTATTATTCTTTTTTTTTTTTTTTTTTATGTAATTGAGTGGCGAGACGAGCAAATCGCTCGCCTGATGTTAAACGTCACGTTTGCGCATAACAGGTCTGCACCACCCAGAATTTTGAACTTGCCTATTTCAAGACTATGCGCGGCACAGCACTGCGCTCGTCACCCTGAGATATAAGTTGAGTTGAGTTGAGTTAAGTTGGTTCATTATATGAACAACTTTCACTATGGGACCAACCCGGAGTTTGCATACAAAAAACCTGTTTCATACATTTTGTCGAGGCGTCGTTGAAATTTTTCTAAGGAACAGCTAATTTCTTGTCGCGAATTCCAGAATTGATCAAACAGTAAAATTTGTTTCTAATGATGAGTACTATGAGCCCTTTTCGGCTTTCAATACTCTTTCTTTACAGGGTGTTGAGTTGTATTGCAACAGAATAAATGGCTTCAAATCGTGAAAAAAACATAACAGATGTTTCGTAGAAAAATGTCACAGAAATGGTTGGTACTGAAAACTATATTAGATATGCTTATTTATATTTAAAAAATAATAATTACCTTTATGCCTGAATTCTAAATAGTAGATAACATTAAAATCCTCATTTACCTTTCGGATTAATTAAAATAATAGAGGATTTAAAAATAGGTTTGCTTTTTCATTTTTTATTTCCATAGAAATAGTTGGTGCTGAAAACTAAACTTTTGTATTGCCTATTTTCATTTTTATTTAAAAAAATAATCACCTTTATGCCTAAACCTTACAGTTTAAAATAATAACGGATTCCTAAATAGTAGGTATAATTTAAATCCTGATTATACCTTTTGGATTAATTTGGATTTAGAGGTTTGAAAAATAAATAGATTTGCTTCTTAACTCTTTATTTTCAAACTTATTACAGTTGATTTCTAAATACATAGCCATGACCTGCATGGACTTGGAAAATAAATAAACATGTACTGCTAGATTTACTTAACTAAAGGTCGTACCTACTTGTAAACACTGGTTAAACTTAATCATTGCTTGAATGCTCTTTAATTTCATGTTATTGAGTGTTAAATGCTCTGACAACATTTTTTTTATATAATTGAGTGGCGAGACGAGCAAATCGCTCGCCTGGTGTTAAACGTCACGTTTGCCCATAACAGGTCTGCACCACCTAGAATTTTGAATCGCTGACGTGAAATGCCACGTGCAAAAACGAGACAGAGAATTTTAGGCAGTTATAAAGTTTAACTAACGTTTATAACTAAGACTAAGAAACAAGCTACCCTTATAAACCTTAAATTGACAAACGTACAGCGCACTTCATTAGGGTTCTGAACCTCTGTTGGGAAAGAACCCTTAAGGCGAGACTTCGGTGTCTGTCTCTTTATCATAGCCAATTATTTTTGTATTGCGCAATAGCTAAATGGCACTTGTCAATCTAAACGACGTTTACAAGTTGGGCTGTAGCTCTACAGGGTTATAAAGAAAGGGTATGCTATGCCAAAAAGGTTTCATGGTTCACAATTACGAACATTTTTTACTATGGGACCAACCCGGAAATCAAGAAAAAAAGATCAGCTTTTCCATACAAAAATGTCAATGTTACTCGACATAATGTATAGGACAACTTCGGCGTAGGATACCCTTTCCTTACAACCCTGTAGTTAAATGGCATAAGTCGATCTAAGCGACATTTATAATAAGACCGTAGCTCTATATTACATTTTATACATTTTATACTAAGCAAAGCCACTCTTTGGAATAATATACAGGGTTATTAATAAAGGGTATGCTAAGCCGAAAAGGGCTCATTGTATTCATCATTGTGAACAACTTTTAATATGGGACCAATTCGAAATTCGCGAAAAAAAATCAGCTGTTGCATAGAAAAATGTCAATGACACTTGACAAAATGTATGGAACAGCTGATTTTTATCTCACGAATTTTGGGTTGGTCTTATAGTAAAAGTCGTTCATAATGATGAGTACTATGCCGCCTTTTCGGCTTAGCATACCCTTAATGAATAACCCTGTAGTATTAGTTTTAGTAAAAAGGATAGTAGATTGCCAATACATCGTTATGTTCATAATTTGTAACACTCATGGCAAAACTGTGAATGTTACAATGTAATATTATCATTATTGCAGGTGTAACAGAAAGGTGGTGGTAGTAGTTAAACTGTCCATGTTGAGACGGATTTAGAAATCACTCCGCTAAGTATCCAAATAATTTACATTTTTTTTTTCAAATTTTCACCCTTTTTTGTTACACCTTGTTTACTTGAAATCGATTGGGTACCTATTTAATATTATTTCCAAAAATTTCTTCATTAACATTCTTATTAGCATTCCTAATATTTTTCACTATTTCCGGTCCACTCGATTTGAAACCACCATTTTCGAAATTACCACAAGTTGGGAAATTTTTCGGGACCTCTGCCATGTTTTCGTGCTCACCAACTTTGAAGACCAACGCCATGCCTATTTCTGCGTGGAACTCGATGTGACAATGGAACAGCCAATATCCAGGATTATCTGCCTTGAACCTCACAATCGTGTAGCCACCATCAGGCACCGTCACAGTATCTTTGAACGGAGGATTCTTCAGGTTCCGTGTCATATTTCCAGTCTTTTCGAACGCTTTGACTTTCTCGACGGTGGTGGCTCGATCTAGTCGTCTCTGTCCCACAACCCTGAAGCTGTACCCGTGGAGGTGGAACGGGTGGTTGGTGTCGACGTCTGCGCCTTCGTCTATGATGATGATTTCAACGACGGAATTGAGTTTGACTGTGAGGACGTGAGGGCATTGGCAGAATTCTTTGTCGCAAGATTTTCTGACGGTAGACTCGTTGCAGAAGAGGTCTTGTGAAGGTCTGGTGTAGAGGAGGGGGCTGGTGGGAAGCTTCATACTGATGTGGTTGAGTTGAGGAGTACGTACTGCCAAATTCGGTGTTACTGTAAAAAAATAGAAGAGTAAGTAATCATTCATTTTAAAGAATAGCAAAAAGTTTACTTACAAAATGATACATAATACTAAAAAAAATTTAAACTCCTGACAAGACAGTTAGGAACACTCCCGACTAATTCACCTACAAACAAAATCAAAATCGGTTCATCCGTCCGGGAGCTACGACGCCACAGATAGACAGACACACACACGAAAAACTTATAACCCCTCGCCGTTTTTGCGTCGGGGGTTAAATTGCTGGCAGAGACAATAGTCTTATACCTCAAGTGTCATAGAAATCGTTAGACTATTTCCAAGATAGATAGATAGATAGATGGCTTAGCAGTTACAGTTTTTAACTTGTTTGAATACAACAAGTGAAACAATTAGTTTGTTTACCGTCGAATAACTATTTTGTGTATCGTGGAATACGTAACTTAATTAGATAATCTAAGTCGTTTCTCAAATATCTCTTTGTAAGTATTAGATATATTATAATTATGTTAGAATATTTAAAGTAAATCACACCTCGCTTAGTTGACGCCGCTGGTGATAAGAGGGCTGGCTCATTCCTCGCGCAAAGAATTTCACTGGCAATTCAGCGCGGGAATGCAGCCAGCGTTCTTGGTACTTTGCCACACGGGCAAAACCTACTTTTTGATTTTTAGTTTTGTAAATTTCTTTGTTTTAGTTATTTTAGTTTTTATTTTAGCTTATTTTAAATTAAAGATTTAAAAAGATTATTATCCTCTTTCTGATGTCCAATTATTCAATTTGTTCGTATATAAGTTTCGTAAGCTTTACTTAGCTTCATTAAATTTAATTCTCAAACAATGAAATTATTTGTAGGTAAGTAAACGTAATATTCAGTGTTAATTGAGGTCAATAAACCTAGCTACCTACCTTTTGCCTAGACAAACCCAACTAGGTTATAAAGCAATTATTGTTTAAAAATATTCTGTAATACAACAATAAAAAAAAATTTTAAAAAAAATATTTTTTTCAAAAAAAGGCTTGCATTGACCGCCAGTTTGCCTGATGGTAAGTAGCAGTACAAAATTAATTATAGATTTGGCCTCACCTTGGCTGACTCCATAATAAGGCAGCTTGTTGTAGTGCGTATTATCCTTAGAATATAAGTCGTAGGATACGTAGAACTTGTAGTCGGGCTCCATCTTGAGGCTGTCATCGGGGCCTTGTAACGCGTGCAGCCTGGACATAGGGATGGAGACGTTCTGCTCTTCGGCTTGGTTGACGCCGTTTATTTGCTGAAAATAATAAAAAAAATTAAAGCACTAAGTACTTGGCACCCGTTTCTTTTTAATTACGCATGTGTTAGCCTCACTAACAAAAAAAAAATCGGTCGAGCAATTATCCAATTGTAACGCCCGGTTACCCCTCCTACCTACTAATATCATAAATGGGAATGTAAGTTTGTTTGTTACGTTTTCACGCGAAAACTACTTAACCGATCATCATGAAACTTTGTACACATATTCTCGGAGGTGTTAGAAGTAACATAGGATAGTTTTCATTAATAATTTTTTATATATTTTTTACGAACGATAAAAATATTATTTGTCAAAAAATACATTACAAATATATCATATTGATTCATTTCTATTGTAATTCTATTGATTGCTCTCTGATACTTATTTAATGGATTCAATGCGAGCGAAGCCGCTGGTAAAAGCTAGTTTTTACACATTTTATATTATTATATAAAATTCTCGTGTCACAATGTTCGTTCCCGTACTCCTCCGAAACGGCTTGACCGATTCTCATGAAATTTTATATGCATATTCAGTAGGTCTGAGAATCTGCTACTATTTATTTTTCATACCCCTAAGTGATAAGGGTTGTCCACCCTTAACATTTATTTTTTTATTTTTTGGACAAAATTTTTATTTTTTTATTTTTTATAATGTGGCATTAAAAATACATACAACCCTAAATTTTCACCCTTCTATCACCAACCCCTATTTTTTAATAGTCACTAGAAATAATTTTTATTTTATGGCAAAACAACGTTTGCCGGGTCAGCTAGTTTTTATATAGAAAGTGCCTGCGTAAAGTCTAGTCTCCGTGCTTTCATCTTCGACCACATCGTTGCTTACCAACAGGCGAGTTGGTGGTCAAACGTGGACTTATTCGCGATTAAAATGTAAATGGAATATTAATTTATGCTAGGCCTACCGCTCGCTCCTTCTTTCGCCTTCAAAGCGTGGGCGGTAGCTTTATAGATTTTGCTGTATTCTAGAATACCTATTGTAATTTTAACTTAGTAAGTAGGCTCAGCTTGGAATATACAACACTTCATTTGAAAACATTATTATAATCTTGTGAAGCCTTTGATGTTGCTGGCGGTAGGCCAGAGTTCAATTCTACGGGCTAGTAGATAATTGTACGAGGAGCTTATTTTCGTAGAATATCCTTTAAAATCCACTGCTTTTTAAATCTTGTAAAATCGTGGTACGGGCATTTTTATGCGAAGGAAGGAATACACAGAACACTCATAAACTTCATCAAAAATAATTATATTAGATTAAATTATTTGAAATATTATGCATAGAATTTAAAATTGAATTGGAAACTGTTAATTACTATTATTTTTAGAAACTACTAAAACTATTTGACTTTAGACAAATTGAATGCCCGATATGGGTAAACTGACAATTTCAACTAATGCACTATCATCTAGCTTATAAATTACAATGTATCAGTTGTTCAATAAATATTTCTGAATCTGAATCGGAGATTTTATTCGACACGACAAAAAAGCAACAATCAGTCGAATTGAGAACCATCTCCTTTTTGGAAGTCGGTTAAAAACATGCTTTTACAACGCAAATTTTCTGTAGTAAGTACACA
This sequence comes from Alcis repandata, assembly GCA_949125135.1. Classification (NCBI taxonomy): domain Eukaryota; kingdom Metazoa; phylum Arthropoda; class Insecta; order Lepidoptera; family Geometridae; genus Alcis; species Alcis repandata. The sequence continues at coordinate 3,834,033 of OX421245.1, read as the reverse complement.
AACAATAAAGTGTTTCTATCTATCTATCATCATTATATCATCTTTTTCGTCTATAAAATAGAAGCAAGACACATCAACACACAACCTAAACTGTTGGTCCCAGGGACATGGCAATTGGAGGGCATGTACTCTGTATATTGTATGACGTACGCAGTAGGCACCTTCTAGAAAAAATATTTGCCGATATTCAACCCTAAAAGGGTTGAATTGGGCTGATAATAATTCGTGCTGCAAAATTGTCACAGGTTAAATATCGTTTAGGCAACGCGGGCAAAGCCGCGAGTATAATCTATGAATATAATGAATATAAATCTAATGATGAATATAATAAAACATCTATGAATAATCTATGAAAAATTCAAAAATGCAGTTATTCAACACATCAGCTGCCTCAGAGCCATTCTATGCTAATCTACTTCCTCCCCGTACCGCATTGCCCGCCGTTTGATTTTGCGACCTACCTAACACCCTCGTTAGGGTGATAAGGGGTAGTTTTTACCCCTTTGCCTATGCGGCACAGCTAGTGTTTTTATTCATAAGTGGTAATGGAATGGGTGATATTCGGGGCTGTCCTGTGCAGGGATCGAGTGTTACGTGTATCGGAATGGAGGGTGATAAACATGGAGAACCGAAATGTGGGAGTGACGTCCAAAAGAAAGTTTCTTCATTCAACAAAGGAACAGTCCTATTGGCGGAATTACATAAATTTGAAATAAATTCAAATTCTAATTTAAATTATAAAAGACAGTAGTCCACAAATTAAAAATAATAAAAACAATTAATTGACGATAATAATTAAAAAAAAATTAAAGGTTGTTCATGGTCTGGATTAACACATAGGCTACATTTTATCCCGGAAAACACGGGTGAAACCGTGGGGCGCAGCTAGTAAAAAAAATAATAAAGAATGCATTTTTGTGTCATTTAAAAATTTGTGAACTATAACTTTACTGTACTCGTAACAAGGATTAGAAGTTAGAACTAATTTTAACAGCTTTAGGCTTTAAATATCAAAGACTTATGAAACACCCAGAGCAAAGCTTGCGTCGATAAATTTTTGATAGTACGTCCCCGTTAGGTATTCAGTCTACATTACGCATTCAACGGAAGGACGCACTATCTGGAAGGTCATATTCGAGCCATAAAAAGTGTATCGGGCGCGGAAGCACGCCCTCGTCGCTCGTAAACCGCGGCCGCTGTCCTACGCGAGGTGCGAATAGGACGCTACTGCTTAAAAGTGGCTTAGGACATACATACAGACAGACTTAGACGCTTTCATACATACAACGGAAGGACGCACTAGCTGGGAGGTCACATTCGAGCTGTAAAAAGTGTATCAAGCGCTGAAGCACGCCCTCGTCGCTCATAAACCGCGGCCGCTGTCCTACGTGAGGTGCGAATAGAACGCTACCGCTTAAAAGTGGCTTAGGACAATACATAATCTGAGAAAGTCATATTTAATTTTAAGCCATAAAAAGTGAGATGCTAACAAGACGCGGCTGTTCACAAGCTGCCTGTGCCAGATGTTGAAAGTGTTGAAAAAATATGACGGAACGAATTGTATTAATATAGGTACATTGAGTTACTGTGTTGTATGTATTTACCTATGTTACTATGAAAAACATAATATGGAGTTGGCGGAAGCACTACTTTGCTCACAATACCGCCAAGTTTACATTATTATAGAAACTTAAGCGTACAATTGCAATTCAAATGTCAAATCTGTCGTACCATTCCCCAAACAAAACTAATCACAGATTAAAACAATCTCTCTCAGACTCTTTCTAGTACATACTAGATCGATGTTCTAGTATAATATCTGAGAAAGAGACGGTAATAAATGAGCTGTCAAACTAAGTTAAGCTAAAAAAACTACGGCAGAAAAGATAATATCTTTGCATAGCATATTAGTAGCTTACTTCCACTCACGTAGAACAACGACTCAGCACGTAATGCAAGCAGTTTATTGGTTCAGATTATGGCGTTTCCAAGCTTATGTTATATCGAAAATATAAACTTATATACCGAAACAAATATCTATGCAAGTAGGATATTCATTTACTTTTACGTTCGACCATAAAAAATACATAAAACATAGGAGGCTGTCCTAAAATAGAATCGAACGGAAACTACGAAACGAAGGTTTCTTAAAAAATATTATGTTTTGTTTCATACAGAGTTACACTTTATACGCATGTATGGTATGATACTGTAAGATGAAATGGTTCAGTAAACTCTTCATCATCATAAATCTATAATAATTAATATAATATTCGATCGCATTCGGTGATTTCACCTATTTTATTTTCGAAACTAGTCGAAATATCCGACACAATTTCTCGTGAAAATTATCGTGTATTTTTATTAAAACACCTTTAGCTAATGTTACTTAATCAATTTTTAAACAACAGATTTTTAACTGACTTTAAAAAGCCGACGTTTCTCAATTTCACTTTTTTTTTGCGATTTAGGGTTGGTCGAAAAAAAAACTGCCTTGAAATAACCTACGAATTCCAGCTAATAACGAAAACAAAACTCTAAAATTACCGACTCAAAAAATCTCTACTCAGTAAGCGATCGCAGAATCTTCAGTCATTATCTTTAAATTCGGGCGCTTATCTTAATCTGTGCTCGTGATGACGTGCTTAAGTAAATAAACTTGAGAATGATGACTTTGGAAATCTTTGAAGGCTGTTTTACTCTGATTGTACCTCAGATCAACTCAGACAGAGCTCTAACTCAGAGCGTTAGATTTGGGTGAAGCCAAGAAGTCATCTACTACTACACTGAGAAAATGTTCGTCTTGTACGTATGTACGTACAAGTCTACTTTTACACATGACGAACATTTTTTAATGCAATTCGCCTGATGTTAAACGTCAAGTTTGCCCATAATAGGTCAGCGACACCCAGTATTTTTAACTCTTAGATTCAGAAAAAAACTGCGTGGCACAGCACTGCGCTCGTCAATGTGAGATTATACCTACGATGTTCAATCTTCTCATGCACATGTTGAGATTTCAATACTCCCCTATTCGCAGCAATGTAGAGCTTATGTATACGTACGTGCGAAAGTAGAGGAGTTCTTAGCTTCACCCAAATCTAAGGCAGTGCTCCATCTTACTCTCTAAGTTTATCAGAGGATTGTTCTAGACTTATCTTATTTAACGCTCTAAGCTGACACAGCGAACGGTTTAGTGTGATGCGATCGCAGTGTTTTGGCGACCATCTGCTAACTTCTATATTTGACGGTCTAATATGCGACCATCTGCTAACGTCTTTATTTGAGTTTGTGATAATGACGTTTTTGCTTTTTGTGATTGAGTTACTTCGTAATGGTGCTAGTGATTTCAAGCCCTCAAAGCCTCACATGGCTTGGCGGTTGCGAATTAATCAATTTATTTGCCCTAAACAAATCTTACTTGTAATTCATGCCAGTCGGAAAATTTTCATTAGGTAAGGAATTGTTTTTTATGCTCTCACTAAATCATTTTTTTATGTGCTACTAAACCGACAACTTGGGGTAGACGGGTTCTAGAGTGGAGATCACGGATCGGCAAACGTAGAGTAGGGCGCCCTGCGGCCAGGTGGAGCGACGAGCGTGAGGCGGCAGATAGTAAGTGGATGCGTGAGGCAGAAGATCGTGCCTTGTGGCGTTTTTTAGGAGAGGCCTATCTCCAGCAGTAGACAAACATTAGATAGGCTGATGATGACTCCAATATAAATTGAAAAAGGTACTCACCACTGCGCTAGTCGGATTAGCGTCCCAAGTTAATTGAGATGGCTCGGAACCCTTAGCACCTTCGTAATGCAGAACTCCGACTTGCCGAACCGGATTGGCCCTTTAACAAAAAATAAAAATAAAAATCAGTCCTACAACATAACTAGCTCTGCCGAGCTGTTTCACCTATGCCGTAATCAAATATGGTAATGATGAAAATAATTATGAGTTAATTCAGGGTTGGGCTAATACTATTCCAAATTTTATCAAAATTAGTTCAGTAGTTTCGAACATACATGGTAACAAACGTTCACATACACACAAGCTTACGCATTTGTATTATTAGTAGGTTTAGCTGCAGTATGCTAATTCACCCATGGGTTCAAATCCCGACTCGTACTATTCTTTGGAAGTTTTACTGTAGAATAACTAAGGTTATTTACTAATTTACCAACTGACTTAAATATGTGGTAGTTCAGTAGGTGCAATTGTGAGGTAGTGGGTTCAAATCCCGACTCGTACTATTCTTTGGAACTTATGTAAAACAAATTTCATACCACTGCAGCTCACCTCACAATTGCTAAACCACCACCAGCCTTCAAGTCAGTTGGTAAATTAGTAAATAACCTTAACTATAGTACAACTTCTGAAACTCACCCTCCAGCGCATCCCAGAAGACCACGTACTCTAATCCAATAATTATCAACCTTTTTGTCAGCGTTGATGATGAAGTCGAATCTTTCTCCTGCATATGACACGAACGATGTTGCTGTAACAATATTAAAGAAACGTAAGGCAATTTATTTCGCTATTCAATGCTGATGTAGCCAGCGTTCTTGGTACCTTGCTACGCGGACAACGACTGTAGTTTGAGTTCAGTTTAGTCAGTTAGTTCTTAAGATCAGATGGTTTGTTAGTTAGTTCAGATTAAGGCATTCTTTATTCGTCAGAACTTTGCATGGTAAAAAACTTTTCATAGGTAAAAAACTATTTCAATCGGACCCTGGGACCCCCTGTTCTGGGAATTAACTCCCTCTAAAAATGTACTTACTTCTTTATAATCTTTTATAAAAAATTCTCGTGTCACAATGTTCGTTCCCGTACTCCTCCGAAACGGCTTGACCGATTTTTATGAAATTTTATATGTATATTCAGTAGGTCTGAGAATCGGCTACTATCTATTTTTCATACCCCTAAGTGATAAGGGTTGTCCACCCTTAAAATTATTTTTTTATTTTTTGGACATAATTTTTATTTTTTTTTTATAATGTGGCATTAAAAATACATACAACCCTAAATTTTCACCCTTCTATCACCAACCCCTATTTTTTAATAGTCACTAGAAATAATTTTTATTTTATGGCAAAACAACGTTTGCCGGGTCAGCTAGTATAAGTATAGATTGATGATGATGCAATGACACTAGATTTTAACACATGCTTCACTCGCCTAAGTTCAATAACGTTCAACAAACAGAATAATGCTTAATTTGGAAGAAGATACCCGTCATGAAAACAGGCGAAAAATATATTTATCTCGTAAAATTAAATTCAACAAAACTGACAAGAAATAGAATAAAACATAATAAAAACATCTTCTTATCACTTGCAATATCCCAAACCGAAATAATCACAATTATAACCATCAATTCAAAAACACGAAACTTGGAACAATTTCACGAATTACCAAAAGCACCGAAAATACTGAAATGCAAGAAAATCATTTTCATACTGTTTCAGTGCTTCAGAGTTCCAGCAGGATTTTAAAATTACGGAGGTCATTATGGGGGCGGGAGTGTAGTTCTGGCCAATATTATTGATAAATCGAGAATATTTCATTTTATATTTTACTAGCTTTGAGCCACGGTGATGAAAAACTGTGATCATGATAATGAAAGTAATTTATGTTGTACTTTTTTTTTTTTGGTCCGCAAAATATCATGATAATATCGTGTATGAAAAATTTCATTATGATCGATTGAGTAGTCACAGCGTGAAAGTGTAACCAAAGAACCAAACAAACTCATTTACAATCAGTTATAATATTTGTTTGGATACTTTATTACCAATGCGAAAAGTACTTTACCTTCGAAACTATTAGGTTCATTTGAGATCAAATAGATGGAGAAGTTTCATTGTTCACACCAGAGATTACAGTGGGTTAAATAAAGCTAAATGAAGTTATCTCCTACCAAAAAAAATATATCATCAAAATGAATTCTTAATTGACGGAGTATAATCGCGTAACAAAGATAAAATGCATACAATCGAATTGAAAACCCTCTCATTTTTAAAGTCAGTTAAAAACCAATGCGTCAACTAGCGACCTTATCGCTAAGAGCACATTGCAGCGTATTACGAGTAACTCAAACATTTTGAAATATTCAAAAGTTTCCTACGTGTCGTACGTGCCGATGAGTTTTATAAAATTTGCGTATTCAAATCTAGGCTAGCTTATCGTGGCTGTAAAATCATTTAATAACATTTGATATTCAAATTAGGATCCACAAATACTTTGATTTGTTTTAGGCAAGCTTGCTATCGAAGACCGCATCATTGCTTACCGTCAGACGAGATAATAAATAAAATAAATAACGTTTCACACTCATAGCTCCCCACTAGGAATAAATGCTGTGCTGGGGATACCATGGAACACACAAAGACAAGGACAACTAACACCCAGAGCCAGACCCAGAACAGATATTTAAATTCATGATTTAAACATCTGCTGGCCGGGAATCAAACCCGGGACCTCTGGCTTATAAGGCGGATACACTACCGCTGAGCCAAACAGGCCGACAAAGATGGCGGTCAAATGCAAGTCTATTTGAAAAGCAAAAACCTCTTGATTTAATATCTATATATATAAAAATGAAACCCGTTTTCCTTGGTCACGGCATCACGCGTGAATGGCTGGACCGATTTCACTAATTCTTTTTTTGTTGTATTTGTTATTATTAGGAGAAGGTTCTTACGGAAAAAAATATTAAGAAAATCTCTCAGAAATATTGAAAAACCCTAAAAACAGCCCTTTTCTTTTTCCCATACAAACGTATTGCAGTACGAAGTCTGCCGGGTCAGCTAGTTTTAGTATAAATCTAATCATGGAAACTAATATTAATATTTAGATTTTTCTAAATTACTATAGAAATTCTATTGAGTGCGCACAGCTGCTCTATTTTTCATACAAATGTTATCATCCCAATTTCAACCCCTATCATAAATACCTAGTTTTTAGTTCTTGGTGCAATTTTTTATTATTTTTTTTTTATCCTAAGCTATTTTTTAATGTTTGTTGTTGTTATATTTTTATACGAAAGAGAAAATTAAATAAAAAAATAACGCAATTTTTTATTAATCCTATTAATTTTGTATCAAAGTGTATGCGTCCGAAATAGCGCAGAAATTCCCGAAACTATGCACATGAAAACAGAACGACATTATTGTCGACGAAATGTTTTGAAACGGTAATTACGCTGCTTTGGTTTCAGGAGCTTCCTCACAATATACGAGTTTTCGTACTTACTTATGTTCTGAACTGTTATAGAGCACGGCTAAAGTTCCCTTAATTTCCTTCACTATATTAGGAGCAGTTATAACTTTCTACAGCTAAAGAGTCGTTTATCTCTAGAGAAATTCTGCGTAGTTTTAATTTTAGTTACTGACACGGAGCTTAAATGCACTTGAATGGTGATCTTTATAATTTAATTACTGAGAAAGAAACGTGTTTTGTTTTCATATTTTTTATAGAAAATGTGAAAACATATCATAACATACTATAGGCCTGCGCCATCTCGCCTGATGGTAAGCAATGATGCAATCTGCGATGGAGCACGCTTGTCTAGACGGAACCGATTCACTCGCGACTCTGTTAATACTAGCTCCGCATGTTTCACTCACAATACTCAGCACCCGTTGCTTTTTAGTCCATCTAGATTTAGTTTATCTTGCAATCTAGCTCGCCTAGCAAGCGCGCTGCAATAAATCTTCTCGAAACGTTTTGTCGTGAGAGAACGTGACGGGGCTACGTACGTCTAATGGGATAATAAAATAACGAGTACAGCGACGAGACAGTAAATGGGCTCACTCGGCCGAGGAAACAAGTCATGGTTCTAGTGACTGTCTCGCCTTTCTTCTCGACCGATTACTCGTCAAACTGTTTATACAAGACAAGTACCTACTCGGCCGAGGGCACTGACTTGCCACTGTACTCGTTAGGTGAAATTAACCCATAAGTCATATTCGCCTGTGTCTTAAAAAAATAGTCGACAATGCAACGTCGCGTCGCGGAGAAGATTTCTTTTTTTAATTTTTCATGATTTAATATTTTATAATGGTGAATAATTATGAGCCCGACTGAATGAATATGAATATGATTTTCGGTCCAACCTAATTGTATACTTATCCTAATAGCCACGCATGACAAATCGCTTTAAAAAAATATGTATGAAAATATTTGCACAAAGTCACAAAACTATCCGCACCACAAAGTCATATATTCAAAACGCCAATCTATCCCCACAAAGAGTTGGATGCATCTAACCAATGAGCCGACCAAAAATTATATCACTATCAAACGCGAATTTTTGCTGCAATTCGCAAATTTTTGCCCAACCCAAAAAAGGTAGCCAAACTGAACTTTAGCTAGGCGTGATAAGGTCGATAGTTTTTCTATTTTCCAGCCACATTCGAGCTAGCATTTTCAGGAAGCATCTGTCCAGTAGCGAATTTAGTAGCTCTTTGATCCCTGCTGCAAATTTGAATATGTAAATGTGGAACGATGGACGTCACGAGGCTGAACGGCGGGGTCGGTTTAGACCTGTCCAGTAGTAGCCACTTTCCAGCAGCTGGATTGATCTAGGTATTTGTTTTGATACAATTTTTAAAAAGGTGAAAAGCAAACTGATACTAGGTACTAATATTATGGATGCCTGAAAGAGATCCCTCTTAGCGATAGGGTTGTTGCACTAGTTTTAAAAAGTCATTATCCTTTTGTTTGTAATTTCTGAAGTGAACTGAAGTCGACTGTTTCGAATTCGAGTTCGAGTTTCGAATTCTTTCAGCTGTTTTTTTTTACATTTTTTTTACAGATTTGGACTCCCCTTAGCCTCGCTGTCATGCTCTGCCAGGCATTTGAAGATGCTATGTCATGAGGTAGGTAAATTCAGCTCACGGTTTATTAGCTAAATGAATCCAAACTCACTCAAAAACGTCTGTTTTCCGTTCCAGGAAAATTTAATGTTGATTTAAATTCAAATATTAGTTTAGCTGAAGCTCATATTATGTGGTCTCTGGACAAACACGCTTTTGGTACAGCCAAGTTTTGTGAATAATCCAACGAATGGAGTGATAGCGATTGGTTATTATCACTGAACACGATCGGTTTACGGCCCTTTCATTAGATGTCATTTGATTTGAGTATGTATCAAATTAAACACGGAATATCTAACACCCAGTTTGGAAGGTAGTGATTATAAAAGTAATGTACACTTTTTTCTGAATAAAATATTTCGTTTTAAGCTATTGCATAGCTTCTATCGCGGGCCTTGAGCGTGGAGACCGAATCCAGAAATCCCGTAACGAAAATAACCTAACTTTTATTTGGATACTTTTTTGAAAAATAGGCCTTGCAATATTTATACAAAAAAGGAAGATATAAAAACTTAAACATTTTTTTAAAAATAGAACATCGGGGGTACACTCGGAAGAGATAGTTTCTCGTTTGAAAAAAAAGAAAAGAAAGGTGGAATTTTGGTTACAGACAACGATAGACTGCGAATTGTAAAATTAGGAGTAAAACTCGTATATTTATCGTATTTACTTCGTATATGTACTTCGTTTCTACTTTACTTCGTATATTTGACGGCCTGTTTGGCTCAGCGGTAGTAATATCCGCCTTATAAGCCAGAGGTCCCGGGTTCGATTCCCGGTCGGGCAAGATGTTTGAATGATGAATTTAAATATCTGTTTTGGGTCTGGGTGTTAGTTGTCCTTGTCTTTGTGTATGTTCCATGGCATCCCCGACACAGGAATTTATCCTAGTGGGGAGCTATGAGTGTGAAACGTTATTTATTTATTTATTTATTTATTTAATATTGTATTATCTTAAATAAATCTCGTGTCACAATGTTTGTCCTCAATGGACTCCTAAACCACTTAACCGATTATAATAAAATTCGCACACCATGTGCAGTTCGATCCAACTTGAGAGATATTATTGTATTATTATACCACATATTTATTTATTTTCATATTTTTTAAATTTTTTACAATATACATAGAATATCAAAAACAATATATTATAAAAAACTTAAAAACTAGAGTGCCACCGGCAGCGGGGCAGGGCCCAAGCATACCGGTGGTTAAGGCTGCAGAGTGAGGGACCTCACTCTGCAGCCTCATAATAGGTGTGCATGCAGTAATTGTCCTTTATTGTTTGCGTTTATCGCATGCGGCGCACTACACCACCGGTAGCGAGGGCCGGGCGCGGAGCAGGTTGCCCCGCAGGCCCCAAGCGTGCCGGCGGTGGACGTCCCCGTCGCACAGGTCGTGGCGGCGGCGGCGGCGTCGGCGGCCCGTCCTCGTCGTTCGACGCGCTCCTGTCATGGGGAGTGATGACCTCATCTCCTGACGAGGAGCTCGGATTATTATTATTATATTATATTATTGTTCCCACCAGAAATTTTAAACAAAGAGGATCATAACACTTAAAACTGGTGCAGTAACTGGCGACCTTTAGGCCTTACTTATAAAGCCTGCTTAAAGTTAATCACGGCTAAAAATGCTCTGCTCAACTTCTTGCCAACGTGAAATTGGTACCCTTGGCCGAGCGAACAAATCGTAGTTCTAGTGACTGTCTCGCCTCGTCAAACTGTTTATAACAACCGAGTGAATACCCAATCGAGGGCACTGTCTCGCCACTGTATTCGTTACGTGTAATCAACCCATTAGGGTGTAACAGCGCAGTCAGTAAGCTCTCATTAGGGTTGTCAAAGAAATGACAAATAATGATTTTTCTAATTTTGTTTTTTTACTTGTACTAGTAGTACAAACACAAACACAACAAACACAAACAAGTAGTGCAAACATTACTGTGTTCCGGTTGGAAGGGCATTGTTTCCAGTGAAATTACAGGGCAAATGGGAGATTAAATAACTTATATCTCAGGGTGACGAGCGCAGTGCTGTGCCGCGCAGGGTCTTGAATTCTGCGAGTTCAAAATTCTGGGTAGCGCAGACCTGTTATGGGCAAACGTGACGTTTAATATCAGGCGAGCGATTTGCTCGTCTCGTCACTCAATTACATAAAAAAAAAAATAAAAAAAAAAAAAGTAGTATGTGAGTACGAGTGTACTGCTGGTAAGCCAGCTATATAGCGGTAGAATCCAACGTTCGAAAACATTATCTAAGTCAATTTCAGTCAGTCGATCTGCGAATACAGTCAGCGACAGAAGTTGATAAGTTATTTTTGCCCGACTGTTTAGAAAGACAATAAAAAGGTCACCAAAAGGTTGGGTGATTATTCTGGTGACAATCCAAAATCTATAAATAAATAAACGTTTCATACTCATAGCTCGGGACTAGGAATAAATTCTGTGAAGAATGAAGGTGTTTAGATGGTAGGAGGTCGTAATAGAAACAGGCAAAAATATTTTTTATCGACACTCAAAAAAGGTGTTCTAGTTTTTGGGCGGTCCACTATAAAGCTACTTATAAATATGTTAACTACAGTTCTGTCAACGCCGACAAGAAAGACAAATAAATATATCTCAAATATTTTTGTGAATTTTATGGAATTATGTCAATTTATGTGTCAAGAACTGTTTGAGATTTCACAAATCTAACCACTGAACAAAACTAAATCTTACCTCTATTAAATTGAAGTCAATATCACATATCGACAACTACGACCTAGTAATACTTCTGTCGCTGACTGTACCGTTAGGTTGAAAATTGTGCTTCGACGAAACTTTTCCAATTTCCTTGATGGAATTTTTTATCTGAGATAACCTAGCGACTCTGATAGATACACGAACATTAGTGTGTGGGAATGGCAGTCAGTCTGTACAGAGTTATAAAGAAAGGGTATGCTATTGCTAAGCCGAAAAGTGCTCAATGCTCATAGTACTCATCATTATGAACAACTTTTATTGTGGGACCAACCCACAAATCGCGAAAAAAAAAATGCTGTTCCGTTCCGTACATTTTGTCAAGTCATTGTTTTGTATGAAACAGCTGAGCTTTTTTGGATTGTTTTTAAGCTATTGCATAGCTTCTATCGCGGGCCTTGAGCGTGGAGGCCGAATCCAGAAATTCCGTAACGAAAATAATCTAAGGCACAGCGGTGATACTTTTTAGCTTTGCCATCTATTGATGAATAGCAGAACTTTTAATGACTTTTTGAAATATGTATCAAGCTTGTCTCTTTAGATCAGCAACTCGCCTCTAGGTGGCACTGGTTAATGAAATAATTATAATTATAATTGCATAAATTGATTAAAAATGCTATTCAATTCAATTCATTTATTTCGGATTACAATGTTAAGGACATTGTAATCCGAAATAAATGAATCATAATAATATATAATCTATATATAATCTATAATAAACTAGCTGCGCCCCGCGGTTTCACCCGCTGTCCTGCAAGAATAGCGGAAAGCCGTTCAATTTTCTGGGGTAAAAAGAAATCTAAAATACCTAGGGCTTAAGCTACCTTCATACCAAATTTCGTCAAAATCTGTTTAGCTGTTAAATTGTTAAATCAAATTGTCATCCATACGTCCATTACATAGCTGTCATTTGCGCAAAGAGATAATAAGTCGTTTTGTTATTCCAAGTCTGATTCTTTTTTGTTATACCTCGTTTTATAGTGACTGGTGTTTTATGTCAATTCACACTTGAATGCTATCGAATTTATTTAATAGAAATAAATAGTATAATAGGAATAAATAGTATAATAGGAATAAATAGTATCCTATGTGCGTTTCCTGGCTCTAAGCTACCTCCTCACCAATTTTCAGCCATATCGGTAAAGCCGTTCTTGAGTTATAAGTAGTGTAACACGAACACGACTTTCTTTTATATATATAGATCATATTAAAAATTAGGTACACATACATATTATAATAAAAACAATCAATGAAGCTAATACTAATAAAAATAAAATGAAAATAAAAATTTCAAGGAATAAAATTGAAATCAATCAAAAAATAAAATAAACATCAAATTAACACAAAATTATCTCAATCTAAATTTAGACTGGGACCCAGAATGCTCAATATGCACCTTGGTCCAATGCTGCAATACCTAGCTTTACCGCGGCAGTCCCCGAGTGCGTCTTTAACACGCTTTTATTAGCTTCACCTGTATGTTTGTATGTTTGTATGTTTGTATGTTTGTATGTTTGTATGTTTGTATGTTTGTATGTTTGTATGTAACCGACTCCTTTGAGCGCGTTTTTGACCCACTTTAAACGGTCAGATTTCTTTCAAACTTTGTAGATATATCGAGGACCGATGACAATACACTAAACAAATTGTGTTTTTTAGTTTTTTTAACTATTAATTTTTTTAACACGCTTTTTCTATAAAGTTTCTTTAACTTTTAATACCGTTTAACTTACAAGTGGTAGTTTCGTCATTCGAGTCAGAGAACAGAGTGGCGCAGTGGAAGCGGGCTGGGCTCATAACCCAGAGGTCCCTGGATCGAAACCACGCGCTAGAAATCTTTTTGCTCAATATTTTTTGTTACGCATCAATTTTATTTTATGAGGTCTGAGGATCGAAACCACGCGGCTACAAATCTTTTTGCTCAATATTTTTTGTTATGCATCAATTTTATTTTTAATTTGCTTGAGCAGACGGCCAAAATCGGATAACACCAACACATTTGTACATATTAAGGATGGTTAATAGTTAGCAAATCGAACTAAAAAGCGAAAAATAAATAATAGTTAAAAAAAACTAAAAAAACACGCTTTATAAAAAACCGAACTAAAAAAATAGAAAATAAAATTTTATAAATTTAAATTAAGAATAGGGTTGAAAATTTCAATAAATATAAATTAATAATAGTGTAAATAAATAAATATATGTATTTTATTTTTTTTAAAGCGTGGGGTGCTTTCTAAGATATTATCAAAATGCTAATCACTCTACTCATGTCTGTCAATACAAAATGTATCTACAAAATATATAATATCTACTTATTGACCCATGCACCCCACGCTTTTTAAAAATAAAATACATATATTTATTTATTTACACTATTATTAATTTATATTTATTGAAATTTTCAACCCTATTCTTAATTTAAATTTATAAAATTTTATTTTCTATTTTTTTAGTTCGGTTTTTTATAAAGCGTGTTTTTTTAGTTTTTTTTAACTATTATTTTTTTTAACACGCTTTTATTAGCTTCACCTGTATGTTTGTATGTTTGTATGTTTGTATGTTTGTATGTAACCGACTCCTTTGAGCGCGTTTTTGACCCACTTTAAACGGTCAGATTTCTTTCAAACTTTGTAGATATATCGAGGACCGATGACAATACACTAAACAAATCGTGTTTTTTAGTTTTTTTAACTATTAATTTTTTTAACACGCTTTTTCTATAAAGTTTCTTTAACTTTTAATACCGTTTAACTTACAAATGGTAATTTCGTCAATCTTGTCAGAGAACAGAGTGGCGCAGTGGAAGCGTGCTGGGCTCATAACCCAGAGGTCCCTGGATCGAAACCACGCGCTAGAAATCTTTTTGCTCAATATTTTTTGTTATGCATCAATTTTATTTTATGAGGTCTGAGGATCGAAACCACGCGGCTACAAATCTTTTTGCTCAATATTTTTTGTTAGGCATCAATTTTATTTTTAATTTGCTTGAGCAGACGGCCAAAATCGGATAACACCAACACATTTGTACATATTAATAATGGTTAATAGTTAGCAAATCGAACTAAAAAGCGAAAAATAAATAATAGTTAAAAAAAACTAAAAAAACACGCTTTTTATAAAAAACCGAACTAAAAAAATAGAAAATAAAATTTTATAAATTTAAATTAAGAATAGGGTTGAAAATTTCAATAAATAAAAATTAATAATAGTGTAAATAAATAAATATATGTATTTTATTTTTAAAAAAGCGTGGGGTGCTTTCTAAGATATTATCAAAATGCTAATCACTCTACTCATGTCTGTCAATACAAAATGTATCTACAAAATATATAATATCTATTGACCCATGCACCCCACGCTTTTTAAAAATAAAATACATATATTTATTTATTTACACTATTATTAATTTATATTTATTGAAATTTTCAACCCTATTCTTAATTTAAATTTATAAAATTTTATTTTCTATTTTTTTAGTTCGGTTTTTTTTAAAAAGCGTGTTTTTTTAGTTTTTTTTAACTATTATTTATTTTTATCTGAGATGACCTAGCGACTCTGATTCGTTAGATTAGTGTGTGGGATTGGCAGTCTTTAGTTATACTAGCTACTTATAAGGTTTTACTTGCTATACTACAGTACATTTGGTCGTATGTAATGTTGAGTAAAATTCAATGAGTTCCTGAGCGAAACTAAATTTCATGTCTCTATTTTTTGCCATCTTTTTCTAATAAAATGAAAAGAGACGCACAGAGTTTTGGACCTGTGAAAATAAAATTAGTACTAAGTTAATACTAATACTAAGTTAGTACTAGTACTAGCTAGTTAGTATTAGTACTACTAGTACCTACGTGGTAGACAAGAATTGAACTAAACTAAAATTTTTCAATGTGCTAAGTTTAAAAAAACTCTGCTGGCATAATTGCAAAACGACTAAAGCCCCAAAAATAGCACTAAAAGGTGGGATCTTAAAAAATTGTCCTTAGTCTCACAAAAGCTAATCTCAGCGACCTTATCGCATTACACATCGTTTGTCAGCAAACCCAAAGAACTTTGAACTCGAGCCACTAATGTTATCAGTTACATAGCTAAATTAATTAGTTCTGAGATGAAGTACATTGAATAGGAGAATAAATCAATTCTGAAATTAAGTTAATTTAATAAGAATCAAATTCTTTACGTGTTAGAGAGATTTGGTTATGGCTATCTCCATCTGTGATCCTTTTTAACCGACTTCCAAAAAAGAAACGGTTCTCAATTGACCAATGTCTCAATGACTGTTTGTTGCTTTTTTGTCTGTTATTTTTGGTGTGAACAATAAAGAGGTTATCTATCTATCCATCTCAATCAAAGCAAGCAAATTATAATTTTTGAATAAATATTTTTAAAAAACGGACACACATTTCATTTGCATATTCATATTAATATACTTTAGCTTTTGGTTGTTTTGTTTATTATTTTATTTCATGTTTTCATTTTGTTTTCAATTCTAGAGATATGTTTTAGTATTGTTTTCAATCCCTTTTCCACGAAAAGGCTTTGTCAAACAAACGCGTTCTATAAAATAGTTTACTAACATAAACTAGAACTGCGTCAGTTTTCAATTTATTTCTCGAAACTGCCGAAAACTAATTTTCATAAACCTTTAGCACCTTTGTAACGACTCTGACGTACTTGGATTGTTTATTAAGGCGGAAAAACTTTAATAATAAAATAAAATAATTTATTAAATTCCACTTTTCTGTTCATTTCACAAAAATATTTGTGTTATAGCCCTTATGACCAAATCAGTGGGACCACGAGCGACTGCATTACGTTGACTGATGGTCCCACCAAACAGTGGGACCACGAGCCCATTAAATCGACACACTGTCCCACCAGTGGGTCAAATTAGTGGGACCACGAGTCATTCATCAGAAACTGGTAGAAGAATCAGTAGATGGATAGAAAATAATATTTGTAAAACTAGATGCGACCCGCGGTTTCACCCTCGGCCAAAAAGTTAACCACAAACCGAGATGAAAAGAAGCCTATATGTTAATCCAGACCATGATCAACATACATTCTAAGTTTTACTTAAATCTGTTCAGCCGTCACAGCGTTCATTAGTAACAAACACTTTCACCTTTATAATATTAGTAAGATAACATGTGGCTTATATAAATGAATGTGGTAAAAAACTGGGGGTTTTGGCTGTGCTCTTCGGAACCTAAGCTACACGGAAAAACGTACGTGTGTGTTGTACGATTGTACATTTTTGCGAGGAAAATGCTAACCATTTGTACAAGATCTAGTCCTGAATTGTGAATAAAAGTTTGTCTACTGCTCGTTGAAAAGCTCTTGCTTATAAGCAAGAGATATACATGTATTACAATTGGCAATTACGTAACAACGTCAATGACGTGTGACAAAAAATGTATGTACCGGGTTATAAGGAGGGTATACTAAGCCGAAAAAGGCTTATAGTACTCATCATTATAAACTACTTTTACTATAGGACCAACCAAGAATTCGCGAAAATAAAATCAGCTGTTTCACAAAATGTTTGAACATTTGGTCTAGTGTCATTGACACATTACATTTTTATATACGACAGCTGATTTTTTTCGCGAATTCCGGATTTGTCTCACAGTAAAAGTAGTTCACAATCATGAGTACGTTGAGTTGTTATTGGTTTAACATAACCTTTCTTAACCCTAGATAGCTAACGTTCCTAAACTACCGTGATAAGCTAACTATTCGACTTTTTGACGATCATTTTATAAGTGAGTTTTTAATTAATTATTTCAACTATTCCACTAGTTTTATTATATTTATAGGAAATATTTTTTTTTTATTTTTTTTTTATGTAAAAAAAAAAAATTAAAAATTGTTATTGTAAAAAAATATATATTTTGAACTTTTATGTACTAAATTACAAATATTATATGGCACATGTTTTTTAGAGATCAATAGTTACCTACTTTAATAATATTTTACACTACTACTATAAATATTTTTTCAAAACCACTTCCGTCAATGAGAAATAGACTTTGCTTGTTACTTATTTTCCATAGTATCTAATGATCAAAGGGTAACACGAGTATAGATACCTACTCGTACCTATAACGGAAATTATGGCGAATGGATGGAACGTGCAAAGTTCTTAATACCGGAAACGGATCTCGTACCGGATTATTTCTCCGCTGTTAAGGCTTCCGCTTATTAAAAATTTATTTTTGTGAGCAATTCTATGCCTGAAAATGGCTTTTATTTATACAAATTATTTTATTGTGCAAATAGAAGCATGTCTTGATATTTTATTCTTTACTACGATATGCCCTGGATTCACATTTGCGATAATGAAATTTGTTTTTTTAATTATTTTTTTCGTCACTCAATTGAATAAAATAAAAAAAAAACGTATAGGTATGTAATATTTAGTATCATGGTAATTGGTTGATTAGTAATTAAGCAGTAATTTCCTTTAGACAATGTTTATAAATAAGGTCACATAGGTATAACTAATTCAAAATAAATATGTCAATAATAAATATGTGTATGTAATATGTCAGCCTGTTTGGCTCAGCGGTAGTGTATCCGCCTTATAAGCCAGAGGTCCCGGGTTCGATTCCCGGCCGGGCAGATGTTTGAATGATGAATTTAAATATATGTTCTGGGTCTGGGTGTTAGTTGTCCTTGTCTTTGTTGTGTTCCATGGCATCCCCGACACAGGATTTATTCCTAGTGGGGAGCTATGAGTGTAAAACGTTTATTTATTTATTTATTTAATAACGTAATAACTGCATGAAAAATTACTAATAAAATAAAAATCAAAAATCGTCGATTATAAGTGATCACTCTCGCTAGTTAATGTTTTTGTGAAAAAAGTACAAAATAATGAGCTCTCAAGTACTTAAGTTGTAATCATGTAAAGCGCAAGCTCAAAAAGCTCTAAATTTTAATTATACATTATTCTAAAGACCTTAAAATTGCGAAACGGATAAAATAAACGATGTGGCTTAACAACTCAATTCGTTTGCCAGTTTTAATGAATTCCAATCCAAACGAAAGTTTAGAAAAACAAGAGTCTGCCAGTTCGCTCTTTTGATATTTTCATTTTCATGTCTATTTGAGTTCGAAATTTTCTTGGCAGGGATGTTTTAAGGGAAGGGGGAAGGGAAGGGGGCTTAGGGCTAAGAGGTCGCGGCACATCCCCTGAACAAACGGAAAAAAAAGATTTATCTAAGTTTAGGAGGATTGATCATAAGGTCATAAAACAGGTAAAAAATCTTATCATAGTTTGAAACTTGTATTTAAAAATTTAAAGTTAGAAAAATTATAAATAGCAGTTTTTCAATAACTCTGTTCTTAACTCAATTACTTATGAGGGCGCCTAAAAATACTTGGCTTTTTCCTCTCATTATCCCTCATTATCTAAATCGATCTATCGCGAACTTTCCACTGTTGGTATGAACCGTGCTATTGGCGAAACGAATCGTAACGAAGCGAAGCTTATCGTGTTATCTCACTCCCACAGCCACACAATAGCATTAGTGAAAGAAAGATGAAATGATTAGCGCCGCATTGATTAGATTCGTTTCTTTATAGATGCAATGCGACCAAACCATCTAGTACTGGCAGTGTTGAAATGCGGGAACTAAAATTTTATATCGAATATTCTCAGCATTGTCAAAAAAAAACAATAGTGGCTCCAAGACGCAACTCTATCGATAAGTTGGTCGTGTTTACCGAAGAGATTGTAACTTAGTGCTTGAAATCGTTATTTTCTTTCCGAGCCATAATTTAAAAGGCGTAGGCTAGAATGGACCTTTTGTAGATATTTACGATTACCTTTTCTTTAGGGTGAACAAAAAGGGTATTTACAGGAATATATTACTAACTGAATAGCCTAGCGCAGGAATGAGACAGATGATACAGCATATGAGAGGCATTTACCTTACAGTATCTTTAGCAAAAAGTGACAAAATGGGATAAATAGTGTATGTACGTAAAAATCCACTCACGGAACTTTCGCTCCATCTGAGACCTAAAATTCGCGAGTTGCGCAGATGACGTCACATATCAAATTTATTATCACTCTAGAGGAAAAACGCGAATATATCAGGACTTAGTTCAGAGGCTGAACTGTGAACTCTTAGCCCAAGCCTAAAGTGCGTCGCACTGACTTTGTCTCGCTCTGTCAGCTAGAGAAAGAACGAGACATCAGCCAACGTCATTTCGTTTAGACTCGTGCTAAATGCTACGGACTTAGGGCTCTTGACTCGTCATCACAGTTCTTGAAATTGTTGCTAATATTGCTTAACAAACTTGTCTAAATTGTTTAACCGATTTCGAAACTGAGAATAAACACAATTGAAATCTGGTACATGTAATTGGCCTTTCCCATTTCAATTGTTTCCGACGATAAAGGCAGAACGATCACTTACCGGTAACAGGTTCCACGTCTGACCCATCTGAAGTTATCACACTGATGTTATGCCCATCCACTGACAACTCTACGGGGCAATTCAGGAACTCCGCGTTGATCAGCCGAAAACGATACCTCTTCCCCTGGAAATAAGGTTAACTTTAGCTTGCTTGAATCTAAGCACAATAATAAAAAGTTTTCTCTTATTCTTCTTTATGGTTCATAATGCTTGGATGGAAACATTTTACTTGGACAAAAGAAATGTAAGCTTTTGTTCTCGATTTTGAACCTAATGTGCTTTAAGCCGTGGAATTGCTGACAGTGATTTTGATTTACTAGGTTTTAGGCGGTTGGGTGCCTTAGCCCTTAGCGCCATCCGCTGTTTTAGGGAAAACCTTTTTTAACAAGATTAAATTTTGCTGAATATAACATTGGATTGTGTAACTGGAATGACCAATTGCTTGTCTAACCTATTTTTTAACCGACTTCAAAAAAGGAGGAGGTTATCAATTCGACTATGTTTTTTTTTATGTTTGTTATCTCATAACTTTTGATTGGGTGAATCGATTTTGATGATTCTTTTTTATTAGAAAGCTGACGCTTCCCATTTGGTCCCATTTCAATTTAGTCCAGTTCTGATAATGGTATCCATGAGAAAACTAATAAGTCTTAGAGCATTAAGTACGTGCGCGACAAATAGATGAATAACTCAATAGTCGGTCTTTTGAAGTCGGTTTTTGTTTTTTGTTTTCTTGTTCTTCGGTTTAATCACTTACACGTTCAGCGCTGAGCGCCTATCACCTTATCAAAAATGTTTAGCTAGTGTAACAAATGCTGACATCGATCGGTTTTTAGTTGTTTTTTTGCTAAGTTTTCGAAAGATGATCAATTTAAAATAAAATGGCTAGATGGCTCTATTTACTAAAAAATTAAGCCATGACGCTTGCATACAAAACTATACTACTACTAATAATATATTTAAAAAAAAAAATAAGGAAGTGAAGCGTAACAATAGACAATTGAGACATAGTTAAGACAGTACAATGTCTGTCGGGTCAGCTAGTCATAAATATAAACACCGATTTCTCCAACGAGTCTCAGAGACTTTTGTTTCGTTCCGTCAATAAGAAAAATATCTATTCGGCCTAAAAAAAATTAGCTCACCTTGACAACATCAAAGCTCTTCGTCTTCGTCATAGCAGTCATATTCCCGTTCCTCACTTGGAACCTGCCGACTCCATTGATTAGCAGCGCCGAGGGCCTGATTCCTCCCGCCGAGTGGTAGTGGTCAGTGAAAACCCCGACGGACAGTTGGTCGCTCCAGTCAGTTATAAGCATTGAGTGTTCCGATCTAGGGGTGAAAGATTACAATGCTAATAATAAAATGATAAAAACGGTCACAGATTAGTAGCTAACGGAGTCGAGGGTCTGTGTCCTCCAGCCGAGTGGTAGTGGTCAGTGAACACGCCGACGAACAGTTGGTCGCTCCAGTCGGTTATAAGCATTGAATGCTCTGATTTAGGGGTGAAAGATTTAAATAGCTGTAATAAAATGCTAAAAAGGTAAACAGGTTAATGGCTAACAGAGCATACCTTTTCCTTGTAAGCCTGTACAGACCAGACACGTGTCAATTGCAATGAAGCGTAAATTTAGCCAAATACTTTGCAACACAATAAACTATTACGAGATTGGCATTCAAGTCGACTAGCTAAGGTTTTCGCACATTAAAACGGGCCTCAGCGAACCGCACCTCACTATTGCTAGTGTAGAAAATAGTAGACAAGTAAATGGGCACACTCGGCCGAGCAAACAAATCACGGTTCTAGTGTCACTGTCTCGCCTCGTCAAATTTTTTACACAAACCGAGTACTTGGCCGATGACACTGTCTCACCACTAAACTCGTTACGTGTACCATAACCCATAACCCATAACGGTAGCTACCACTGGCACACATAAGGGCAATATTTAGCATTTCAAAACTTCTATTAAACGTCTACAAAAATATAGAAATACTAGCTGTGCTCCGCGGTTTCACCCACGTTTTCCGGGATAAAAAGTAGCCTTTGTGTTAACCCAGACCATGAAAATCCTTCATTCCTTCATTCCAAATTTCATGTAAATCTGTTCAGCCGTTTTTGCGTGAAAGAGCAACAAACATACTCACAAACTTTCGCGTTTATAATATTAGTAGGATAAAATTCTCCGTCTTGTTTTCGCATGTGACATTTCACGTCACTGAGAAGTATCGGAGCATTTTAAGTAGTGACTAATTTTAAACAGTGTCTACCTATATGTGAGGCTCATTTTTATTTTATTCAGGCTTGCGTTTGACCGCCATCTCGCCTGATGGTAAGCAATGATGCGGCTACGATGGAGCACGCTTGCCTAGAAGGAACCGATTTACTCGCGACTTGACGACACCCAAATTATACCAATCGGGAAACACCCACTCGGGCAGAGTATTCCACACTCTGGCAGTGCGCACAGTAAAAGTGGAATCAAAGCGTTTCGTACGAGTTTTTGGTATATCTACCATAAAACGATGTCGCTTTTTCATTGACATTGACACTTACTTATCAAAGTCGTACAGCTTCCCATGGGGGTCCTGCGCGACCACCGGCCTGATGATGAGCGCGCCGGCGACGCCGTCCCCGCGCTGCAGCCCGATGTGCGAGTGCCAGAAGTACGTGCCGGCTTGAGTCGCTAGGAACTCGTACCTGGGATACATTATTATCATTGTAGTTGTAGGTAAGTAGTTTAACTAAACTGTGTACCTAAATTTTGCACCTTTGCACCTTTATAGAAGTTTAAAAGATAGATAATAAATAAATAAATGTTTCACACTCATAGCTTCCTACTAGGAATAAATCCTGTGTCGGGGATGCCATGGAACAAACACAAAGACGACTAACACCCAGTCCCAAAACAAATATTTAAATTCATCATTCAAGCATCTGCCTGGCCAGGAATTGAACCCGGGACCTCTGGCATTTAAGACGGCTACACTACCGCTGAGCCAAACAGGCCGACTAATTATACTATATTATTATACTATTACTAGAAGTAATACACGTAGTATGGCCGACGTAGAGGGGTGGGGAGGGGACAGTGGGGAGTGACGTCCACAATGCTAAAATACTTTGTCTCTAGATATTGACTGTCGTACTAAGGTAGAAGGTATGTATTTCTTCAAAGTAGGTACATACTAACATTACCAACAGTACTCTACCTCATATATTGTCAGAACATTAAGTAAGTAACAACTGGCGATCTGAGGATTTTAGTTTACGGAAATCGAGAAAACAAATCAGCTGTTCTACAGAAAAATAAAAGACAATCGACAAATGTACTGGTTTTTTGTGATTTCAGGGTTGATCCCATAATAAGAAAGTTCAGTAGTTCATATTATGAGTCTGTTTTGGCTTACCCTTTGCTTATAACCTTGTATAATTAATGCGTCATCCCACTCTTATACCTTAGCTTAATACTTATATGTCTATTCTCATACGAAAGGACAAGTATGATTTTACCTCTACAGAAACTCAGGATTTATCTTAGGCACTGAATATGAATTTCCTCCAAGGTTAGGCCGCAGGGCCTGGGAAACTAATTTATGTCAACCAGTTTATACAAGAAAATGAAAAAGATTTGTTCCGTCTCCATGGCATAATTTTTGTTTAGGTATTCTCTCAGCTAAACTTAAAGAAAAGATGGAGCACTGTGTTAAGCGGTGAAGCTGAGATCTCCTCTACATGCGAGCGTAAGTACACAAGACGCTCACATTGACATATCAATACTCCCCTACTCGCGGCACTGTTAAGATTTATACGTAGGAGGTATCTACGCGTGAAAGTGGAGAAGTTCTTAGCTTCACCCAAATCTAACGCAGTACTCAATCTTTCTTTCTAGGTTTATCTGGGGGTATAGTAGATTGTCTACTTCCCACGCTTGTCTCTGTTTATTAAGAGTAATGCAGTATGAATGAGATGAATAATACCATGTGCGAAAATGTACCCGATATTCTGGTAGTTTTCATGGGAGACTGTCTTTATCGTGACGGAAAGTTTTTGGCGTAAAAGGTGCATTAATACCAAACGGAAACATAAGAAAGCATATTTTAACCAACCAACCCTGAAATTGCAAGAAAAAAAATGGTCAGAAAAAAAATTTCATACATTTTGTCGAGCGTCAATGAATTTTTTTTCGCGATTTCAGAGTTGGTCCCATAGTTAAACTTATTCTTAGTTATATTTAGTACTAGCGGCCCGTCCCGGCTTCGCACGGGTAGACTTTGGGATAAACGTAGAGTAAATTGAAATCGGTCCAGTCGTTCACGCGTGATGGCGTGACCAAAGGTGTTGAGAATAATTATAGGAACTCTTTGTTATAACCTCTATTCTCATGCTATTGCGTAACTATAGCAACCTTAGTTTGTTGATGCTAACTTGTCAATTTATAGTAAAAATTATCAGTATAAAACGCACACTGTTTTGATAGATATGATTGAATTTGAACTTTGTACAGAGGTAATAAAGTACAAATTGACTCTTGTTCTTAGTTATATTTAGTATGAGACCCCGTTTCCGCATAAAATACCTTTTCTTTTCAACCCTGCACATGTACAATCTATGCTATAAAAACTCACCTAAAAGTGCTGCCAGGTTGTATAGGACACTGCGTGACGAACGGAGTTCCATCCATGAACGGATGATCTCTCTGGTACATGCCGTGCCAGTGGATGGTGGTTCCTGAAGCCATCAGCTCGTTTGCCACGTCCACTCGGATTGTGTCGTTTTGACATACCTGGAAAATTATATATACCAAATTATTAATTTAATTTAATTGTATACTGATTTTATTTGAATTTTTACTTTATTGTATGACAAATAGGTACTATGATTGACGTGTAATTTTAAAATATTATTAAATAAATACTACACAACACAAAAAAAAAACAAAATGAAAAACAAAATACAAATACAATTTTTTTTTTTAATTAACCTATGCTGTCCCACTGCTGGGCAAAGGTCTCCCCCAATACAATAGAAAATGAAAATGTCAACTATCAGTAAGCTATCCTTCGCCGTAGTCGGGACAATTTTGAAGGCTTTTGTTGACATAATTTATGTCAGTTAACTAAAAACGTTGATGTCCTTGTTGAATAAACCGCAATGACAAAGACAGATCTTTTTTTAAGAAATCTCAAGAATAGTGTTGATAAAATACCTATTGCTATTTATTAAGTATAGTCAATTCTAAAAGCTAAGGTTACTTCACAACAAAATATAACATGTGTCTTTGTCAAACCTGTAGGCTTAGCACGTGAGAAAATTTCATCCAAGTTAGGTCAATTTGGGTGTTTAACGCTCTTAAAAACTAATGCTGTCTTCGTCATTGCAGTGTATTAGATAAGGACGTAAACTTTTTCAGTCAATTTTGATCTGTCAGAATTATTTGCATAATCTAACAATTTAGATCTGCATTTAAAACTTTTTCAGATTTCTCGCGAATCAACGCTGAATAAAATTAAAGTTTCCCAACATTTTCAGCAAAAGCAAACTTTAGTGGTTCACAATTAACAAAACAATAAAAATAAAGTTAAAAAAGCGGTTTACAAAATGGCCATTTTTAACAAACTTCTGTAAACAATGTGAACTGAACAATCCTACTTTGTTTCAACAATGCGTTAAAAAAACTAAAACTGGTGTAATTTTTATTTTATCTCTCCTCATAAAAGGGAATGTTTTACGTGTGGTAAGTCATAAATTTGGTAGATGGTGGCAGGAATGGCCAAGCGTTATTATTGGAGTACCGATGTTCAAATTGTACAAAATGTTTTGTACATTTTATGAATGTTTTCCACTACGTCATACTTTACATAAATCATCAAGGCAGTCATGACTGGGTTGCCAAATGACAAGTATTTTTTGAATGGGGAGTATTTTTTGCAAATGGTAATATTTTAGAGTTTTTCAGGCTACATTGTAAATTAGTAACTACAATAAATTCAAGGTATTACTGTACCGCATGATGGCTATAATATCACGGGTTTCGTAATAATTTTATCAATTCTAAGTTAGTATTTTTTATTATATTATTTTTTTTTTCTTATATTATTTATTAAATTTTATTTTTTCATGCACGTATCATTAAGTTTTATGTGGGTAGTTTCGTGTCTATCGGTAGTTTCGTATCTATGTCAAAATTTTCATGACGTTACTAAAACTTTGTATATGATTTTTGTTGCAACATTAATTTTATTATTAATAGCAGTTTATTTTGTTTGACAAAAATATGTTTCTCTGGTCTTCAATCTAATAACGTAGTCGAAACATACTTTTTTTGCCAACAGTTTTCACGTGGATTATTTCTTAACGCTGTTTGACAGCTGTCATTTGGAACATTTCCGTAATTTCGCCGGTCGTCGCAGTCGCCTCGTTTTCGAGACGCTTGCACGGGTTGAGTGACAACTTTCCCAATATTATGACGTGCGAAATTTAAGGTCGATTCACACATATCAGTGAAGCCACAGTTCCGACACAGTACCGGCACAGTGCGAAATATTCTTTCATACATTCTCTATGAACGCATCCCCCACTTGTCAGTGTCAGTGACGACACAGTGCTCTCAATGCCGGCAAACCTTTATCCGGCGAGTAGTTGGGTGACGTAACTCGGAAATAGTATTTCCGATCTTCAAGTTAAAATCAGGAGCGCAGTGCAAATATAAAACTTTGTCGTCAAAAAAATCGGAGGCAAGATTTGACCCACACTGACATGCAAACATACATACATACTAACAAGCCAAGTTAAATAAAAGTTTGTAGCATAATAATAGCTCAGTGGGAGAACGGCCGCTTTACGTACGTGAGATGGTAGATCCTAACCCCGACTCGTACCAATAGGTTCTTCAGAACTTATGTACGAATTTTTATACCACTGGCTTTTCGATGAAGGAAAACATCTATTCTGTTCTACATAATATGTTCGGAGAAGAACTTCAATGACGTATAGGTACCTACTGCCGTCCTAACCCAAAGAGAGGTATCTCAAAAAAAGTGGTTTGTGTTTATTTACGCATCATATTATGTGTTATTTTTTAAGCTATCACATTCATGAAACACAGTTTTTTTTAGATACCGCTCTTGTGCTTAGGACGGTAGTTTAAGAGTAAAACAACCCGCTCTTGGCCAGCGTGGTGACCGTGGTGTAGAATACTGCCTAATCACCCTTCGTGGATAGACTCGGCATCCCAGCAGTAGAAGGTATAAAGGTCAATATTTACCTCAACTCAACCTCAATATTTACCTCAATAGAAGGTCCAGGCATCTTCCTATTGACTACTGTAATCGATCGACCCAGGCCATCAGCCACCACGCAATCCCTCCTCTCGCAGTCAGTAACATTGAAGGGGCAATTGTAGCACGCTTTGCTCATACTCTGATACCATTCCACATTAAAGTGGTAGTAGCAAGTCATGCTTTGCCCATTGCATTTTCGGTAGCAAGGGTGGTCTTTCCCGTCGTGAAGTAACTCGTCGAAGGAAGGGAGTTGGGGAGTGCCTGGGGTAGGAAAAGGTGTTGGAGGTTGAGGTTTGGGAGGGATTTGTACAATACTGGCGTCGTAACACTGAAGGTCTGTAAAGGAAAAGGTAAAGTTAAAAAAAGATGAAAAACATGATTTTCTTTAAACGCTCTAAAAAAGTATTTCAGGGCATAGGAGATCAAACATATTATGTCACAGTGTGACGAGCGTAGTGCTGTGCCGCGCAGGGTCTTGAACTGTTAAAATTTAAAATTCTGGGTGGCGCAGGTTTGTTATGGGCAAACGTGACGTTGAAACGATTGATTTACTTTTCTCGTTAAAAAAACTTATCAGCACAAATAAAACAAACCCCATACGACGAAATTACGCTATTGTTTCGTAGAGGAGTTCTTACAGCCACCTTCCTTCTCCATCATCAGAACAGCTTTATGGTACCCTATAGCTTTTTTTCTAGCTGACAGAGCGAGAAAGCCAACGCGATTCTGTTCAAGCTCACCTTAAGAGTTCGTAATAGAGCTCCAGACAAAAGCAAACGCGGTTAAGTTCAAGCTCACGCTAAGAGTTAACAATAGGCTAAGGGCTCCAGATGTAGAGTGTGATGACAATATTGGCTGCATTTCAGTCGGGTGCAAGCCACCTATCAAGAGTCATCATTCATCTCAGCTCTAGATACTCGCCTTCAAAGGTTTTGATCCTAAAAATTGTAAATCGAAAGTGATGTTGTTTTATTGTGTTACGCTTTCACGCTTTACTTACTCAGGCGATAATCGAAACCCCAGTTAACGAACGTTTGAACGGACGTTAAACGTCAGTATTGTTTCCCCGCTTATAATTTACTTGAGGTATTATGTTTTATTGCATAACTAAGTATAAAGAAGCGGAAACAAGTAAACAATTAAGTAAATTATAACTTGACTAGCGACCTGCCCCGGCTTTGCACGGGTATAAAAAAAAATACATTTTACACTAAATATCTGCCTTATTGTTTTTTTACTATGAAACTGGTAGCACCTACACTTGCGCATTAAAGATAAAATATCATCCAATACAATTAGTTCAGCTGCTTACTGCTTGCTGCAGTTACGAGGAAACATTAGGACAGACAAACATACATACATACAAAAACACATAACCTGTTTGGCATCGTCACAGTCGGATAAAAATATATTTCGATTTTTTCAATAACGTTTTAAAATTGAAACACATAATGCAATACTAACATCAACTGTGTATCAAAAAAACTGATCTTATCCACTTTCAAGCTTCAAGTATCAAGATAAATAAATCTTACTATAGCTAGCTCGAACCTCAAACACAACAAGGGTGATTCGGCAGCAACTGCTATAGACCATTCTACTAGTGCAGCCAAGGCCTATAGCATACATACAAACATACACATACAATACTAAACAATACATACAACCTGAGCTTTTCAAGGTCAGAGTGAATAGGTATCTTCTAGGTCTGCGTGCTTCGACCACATCGTTGCTTACCATCAGGCGACTTGGTGGTCAAACGCGGACTAACTCGCGTTAAAACAAAAACATTATTTTTACAAAACAAAAAACAAAAACCGACTTCAAAAGACCGACTATTGAGTTATTCATCTATTTGTCGCGCACGTACTTAATGCTTTAACACTTAAATGGTTTTCTCATGGATACCATTATCAGAACTGGACTAAATTGAAATGGGACCAAATGGGAAGCGTTAGCTTTCTAATAAAAAAAGAATCATCAAAATCGATTTACCCAGTCAAAAGTTATGAGGTAACAAACATTAAAAAAAAAAAAAAAAAAAAAAACATACAGACGAATTGATAACTTCCTCCTTTTTTGAAGTCGGTTAAAAATTTAAAAAATACTCGTATTTAAGATCAACTCTAACCCTTAAGATCTTTCGCAGGCGGCTTCTATGCATTGATCCAAACAACTGTCTTCCTGACTTTCGAAAATTCAGATAAAAAATCAGCTGTTCCACACAAAAGTATGAAACAGTGGTTTTTAGGGTTCCGTACCCAAAGGGTAAAACGGGACCCTATTACTAGGGCTCCGCTGTCCGTCTGTCTGTACGTCTGTCACCAGGCTGTATCTCATGAACTGTGATAGTTAGACAGTTGAAATTTTCAAAGATGATGGATTTCTGTAGCCGCTATAACAACAAATAAAAAAACAGAATAAAATAAATATTTAAGGGGGCTCCCATACAACAGACATGATTTTTTTGCCGTTTTTATAGATAATGGTACGGAACCCTTCTTGCGCGATAATACGAAAAAAAATGTTACACACTCATAGCTCCTCCCTAGGATACCCTCTGTTGGGGATGCCATGGAACACACAAAGAGAGGGACAACTAACACCCAGACCCAGAACAGATATATTGAATTCATCATTAAAATATCACATTCATACAGATTCAGAGAAATTTAAAGAATTCGTACAGATGCGAGACTTATCGCCGCATCTCAAATAAAAAAAAAATTGGAACCTGTTGACATCCTTCAGTCTCGCAAGGTAGTGTTATTATGAGAATCCTCTCAAAGTCAGCTAATTTCTATCGATGCGGACAAGGGCCCTCGAGCGGAGTCGAGTGGGGTCGCCACTGGCAGCGGCGGTTGCTTAATTTGGTAGCCAAACAACGACCAAAAATATTTATACGTACATACATTTATTCTACGCAATGTTTGAAAAAGGAACAAAAGAAACGGTAAGCTGAGAATAGATTTTTTAGATCTTTTTCTTTTTAAATAACTGGCTGTGACGTACCTACAGAGAGACAGACACCGAAGTCTCGCCTTAAGGATTCTTCCCCAAAGGAGGTTCAGTACATAAATTAAAAAAAAAAAAAGAGTACATTAAAAATTGACTAGGACGAGTCGAGTGAGTCGAGTCCCATTCTAACTTATTATGAGAGAGGCGACTGGTCTTTTGGATGAATTTCGATTTCAGACAAACTGATGCGGTGTCTGTAGCCAATAAACAGTAGCACAATTAAAAAAACCGCTTTGCAATCTCTTTACACTTTTGAAAACAGCAGTTTAAATCGACAACATACTATCGATGGTATAATCGTAGCCTTCAGTGGTATATTTAGAAGCCATTGCTTTGGTGAGGTTCGGAGATGTTGATTTTTGTAATTTACTATTTTTTTTATGTTGCCGGAACTTATTTTTTTACCGTTGATTATACAGGGTTATTCATAAAGGGTATGCTAAGCCGAAAAGGGCTCATAGCACTCATCATTATGAACAACTTTTCCTATGGGACCAACCCGAAATTCGCGAAAAAAACACAGCTGTTCCATACATTTTGTCGGGGGTCATTGACATTTTTCTATGGAACAGCTGATTTTTAGTAAAAGTATAAGTTGCCCATAATGATGAGTACTATGAGCCCTTTTCGGCTTAGCATACCCTTTATGAATCTGTATAATTCCCATCCATGCTATGGATCGTTAAGTAAGTAATAAAACGCATCTAGTTTTTGAGTAGACAATAATAAAATTATTTAAATGCTTATTATAATTATACAAAATTTTCCCATGGACAAGTGTATGTATGTATGTATGTCTGTATGTATTATCAAGAACAAAAACAAGAACAGGAAGAAATTATGAATGTTTATATTTAAAAATAATGTCGATTTCTTTGAAATATTAACAGCCGTCCATTGTAAATAAAAAAATATAAAACAGTGCAGCCGCTGTCAATAACCAATCAAAGCTTTAGACACCCACGTAATAAATGTTTAAAAAAAGGTTTTATCGTATTATCATCAGAGTTAGGTCCTGAAATGTAGGCATACCAAATTTCAGTAAGTGGTTGAAAATGCAGTTGCAAGATTTGACAAGAAAAGTACCATACATATATATATATTTCATATATTTCATTTTATATTTCATTATATATATATATATATATATATAAATAAAATGAGTTAAATAAAAGCTTACAATCATATAAAAAAATGAACCGTTGCGTCGTATCGTTATAAACTTTGTTTGTGCAATTCAGCGTTTTCTGTTTTATAGTTAAAACTGGTAACAAAACTAGGTTACGTTTATATTTTACGTTTATATTTTTTTTACTGAATTTTAAGATGGAACCGCGGAGCCAGACTAGGCTAGCATCTCAAGAGCATAATAAAATATCTTCCGTGGCAACCGCAATTGTTTATTTATACTATATTTTTAAAATTTAAAATACCTTTGCTTAGTTTTATTTTGCTCATCTAACGGTTATGACTTGGATTCAGATAATAGACATAGTTAACATTATTTTGTAAATTTTATTCTCGCGAATCATGGCGGACGGCATACAATAAAGTAAAAAATGTTAAAATAGAGTATTTAAAAAAATACAAAGGAAGGACAATAAATTGTTGACAAAATTTTACAGATTCTCGCAAAATATAGTGGAAAAAAGAGACGATACGTGTTCAAAATGGTATTTTCACCGTTAACAAGACAAGTAAGTAACGATCTTATCAGAAGCGTTTTATAACTGTATTTTGTTTACAGGATTTTGTTCGTTATATGTTGAAATGTTGATAGTAATAAAACAATTGCATTTGTACTGGATTCACAGACAGGAGAATTATGAATATGATCTGGAGTTAAGATAGAATCTTTTTAACACGAATTGTTTGTTTTTGTGTGTTTTTTATTATTCTAAGCTTAAAAGGGCTCATATTCATCGTTAAGAACAACTTTACCATGAAGAACCAACACTAAAAATTTTAATGGCAAAAAAATATGTAGTTCTCAAAATTATTTTATGTCATTTATGTACAATCATTTTTTTTAAAACATTTTTTTAAAGATGATTTTTAACCATATTGGGGTTGGTCCCACTTTTTAATTGATCATATTATTTTTGTTTTTTTTAAGTCTTTATTTATCAAATAGGGTTTGGTCAGACATGACCATAATATTACAGGTACAATGGCCCTTTACCGGCTTAGCAAACCTTTTTTTTATATCCCTGTCGAATCGTATTATGATTTCAGCTAATTGTAGCAGTATCAACGTACTTGGCCGCGTTTTCAGTTGGAGGAGCTATCACGTATCCCACATTACTTATGGAACATTTTCGGTCTAACCAGTCCTCCATACAGCTCGATATTGGCACCAAATCTTGGATAGGTTAGAAATTAACTTACATTGTTGTATCTTCTCCTTTTTGAGTCTTTCATTTTCTTCTTCTTCAAAAGTCTATTATCGTCTTTTTCAATTTAAATTCGTTATATTATTTTTTCTTGATATTATTGTTCTTTTTTTCTTTTTTTAAGTAATAAATCTAGTTTTCTATTACATTTTTCTTTAGTATTTTATTCGTTTTCTGCTGAATATAAGCTTTACACATTTATTTTCTCGTATGTAGTTTAACTGTTACATTATCGTATTGACTATCGACTCTAAGTAGCTTAATTCGATTATATATTTTAATGTTGTACATTATTTCTAGGTTCAATATACGGTTTGGCTGGAATACCGTCTATACTGATGCCTATCATCACCCAATATATCGGAAGGAAGTATGGGTTCATCATCACTTGCATCATTCTTTTGATTGGCTGGATCTTGACGTTCACAGCGAAGAATGTCACTGATGTACTTGTAAGCGAATCTTTTCATGGCTTTGGAACTAACAGTTTGATGCCCATTAGTTTTTTGGGAATAACTGAAATGCTGGCTCCAAAGTATAGGATTGTCTCAATGCAATCTTTTGGGATGTTCCAAATTTTTGGCGTCGCCTCTTGTGGTATAATGGGAAGGCTTCTTCATATCAGAACAGTGAGTATAGTAATGATTGTGCCGATAGCTGCTGCGGTGGTGTTAGCCTTGTTGTGGCCAGAGTCGCCTTCTTGGCTAGCGTGTAATGGAAAAATCGACCAATGCGAACGAGTCTTTATAAAGCTGAGGGGAGAAGACGCACTGTCAAGGAAAGAACTGGATGAATTGATATCAGCGCAAAGAGAGAAATCAAACCTCGCCAGAGGTGTTAAAGCAATGACTTGGAAAAATATTTGGGGAAAGATTTCGGCAAGAGATTTTTATATGCCTACCTTGCATATATTTATTCTTATGCATATGATGTACTGGAGTGGATGCGATGTCATCTACATATATTTTATAGAAATGGTAGCAAAGTCTACGAACAACGAAAGCTCTGCGTTTTATGCTAGCATAGTTATGTATTTGATTGTAATCTTTGGGTGGCTCATAACTCATTTTTTATTGATACGATTTAAAAACAAGACAATCTTACTTTCAAGTAGTTGTGGTGCTATAGTATGTTTGTTATTTGGTGTTATAATAACATCTCTTCAGTATTTTGAAGTGTTAGCTAAAACTTCTTCTTTGATGATGTATTGTCTATTAGCTTTCTTAGCTTGTACTAGTTTTGGATTGGGTGGGATGGTGTTCTTCATCAGCTCTGAGTTAATGCCTGTAAAACATAGAAGCATAGGAGGGGCTTTGTATATAATATTCAATTGCACTCTATATGCTTCTTCTTTGAAATTATCTCCTTATTTGTTCTTGTATATAGGTATGCCTGGTACTTTCTTACTATATATTGTGAGCACAGTATTAACTGCGCTATACGTATGGAAATATATACCAGAAACTAAGGGGAAGAGTTTGCAAGAAATTGAAGATTTTTATAAGAATGGTCGTTTTGTAGAACATAGCCTCTATAGTGACATTGCTGTACCCCTTAATTTTGTGGAATAATTATGTAATTTTTTTTGTTGTTTTTTTAGTTTTACAAAAATTTCCTAAAAAATAATAAAAGTACTCAAGACGATCAAAATAAAAAAAATATAGAACTCAAATCATTAAAGTCACTTAAGTCAAGTTTTAGTTAGTATATATTATGTACCTACCTAAATGTTAATAGGTAGTTCCAAAATTATATTTTTCTTATATTCTAGAGGTATTTTTATTTAATAACTACCTTTAAGACTGAAGACTGGCACACGACCGAAAAAGATCGAAAAAGCGTGCGTTATAGGAGATCTACACTTAGTAGTGGATAAAGTAGGGTTGATTATGATGGGGTGCTAGGTCGGGTAACCTCCACGTGGTGCACCCTGGGCAACAGCGTGCGGTAATACTGCAGCTTTTATGCAGTATTACCGCACGGTGGCCAATAACCCGACACGGTGGGCCCATCCGCGTGTCCCTCTGACTGGCAGAGGGCACAGCGTGATGGCTTGGACGGTGGCGTTGCTGCCACCAGGGGGGTTTTCCTTGTGCTCCTCACCGCATGTGGGTTGCGGTCGGGAGTGCAAGGAAAGGAGGAGGGTGGACGCTGGAAGCGTGTGCCGCATGGGGCCCCCCCAGCGGCATACGCTTTCGGCCTACATAGACCGTTATCTCTCGTTGCCGAGCGTGGTGAAAGCCGTGCTCGGCGGCGAGAGATCGTGGCAGGCCGGGGTCTCCTTCTGCGAAGAGGTGATGACGCAGAAGGAGGCCGCGGAGCGGGTCGGAGAGGACGACACCCGATCTGATCCGCTCTGGCACAGACGGGGGAGCGAGGAGGCGGTTCGCCCGTCTCCTCGCTCCTCTGCAGTGGGGTTGCCGGGAGAGTCGGGGAATCTCCCGGCAACCCCACGGTCGGGAGTGCAAGGAAAGGAGGAGGGTCTGAGTGTGGTGGACGCCGGGGGATGCGGCGCTCCACACTTGGACGGTGGCATTGCTGCCACCGGCAGCCCCGGATCTAGGGGGGGGCGATCCGGGGCCCATGCCCCGGGCGTCAAGCTTAGGGGGGCGCCAAATTCACACTTTATAGACGAATAGACAACTCATCATTTACTAAACTTTGACCACGGAATAAATAATAGTACAAGTACAGTCATGACCATATCAACTCGATCGATACCCAGAGCGCGGAGTAAGACGTGCTGTACGAACATTTATTATTCGCGAGGCGCGTAGGGCATAGTCAAAATACGCGCCCGCTCGCCCGCAGGAATCGCAGATCGCGGCAGCACGCGTCTGGTTACCGTGCGTGCGAAAGGGATGATATTCGAAAACTCCCTCGTTGATCTCTCTCCACGACAGTGTTTTTTAATTATGAACATGTGTGTTGTTTGTCAGGAAAGAAAATACTTGTTTTTTATTAAGTTATCGTATGAATAAAAACTAAAGGCGTCTAGGACATAGACGCCAAAACAAACGCGCTCGCTGCGCTCGCATATTTTTGATTAATTATAATCATTACACACACGCCGTAATTAAATAGCCTGTGTTTAAGGCGGGCTTATCCAAGAAGTTTAGGTATTTCGCGCTACCTCAGCCCCCGCATTTGAGCGCGCGACGTATTTATTTACGCTCCCGGCGGCGGCGCGGCAACTGCACGAACCACGCTCACCGAAGGTCATTATGCGTGGCGCTAAGCACAGTATATGCTTTACATTCAGATAAATCACGTACTCTACGATTAGAAACGAACGTGTTTACATTATATTACTGCATACACGGTCAACTGACCCCTAACTAAGCAAAGTTTCGAATACAAAGTGTATCTGTTTAATTTTTGCGCAGTAAACAGTTTTTTCGATGAAATACAGAATGAAGATTGATTTAATCTTATCTTACCATCATTATAAAGTTGAATGTTAGTGTGTATGTTTGTAACTTCTTCCGCTAAAACGGCTGACCTAATTTTGAGTTTGGTATATAAATAGATTAAGTCCTGGAGGCTACTTTTTATCCCGGCATACCAACCGGTTCTAAATAAAAATAAATATTCGATAATATTTCTTGAATCCATCCAAGGCCGCTTCTCAAGTGCCTTGCTTTATTTTAGTAATACAAAAATAAGAACATTAAAAACATATGGAAAAAAAATGGGGGAGACCTTTGCCCAGCAGTGGGACAGCATAGGTTAGATAAAAAAATAACCTACAATATTATGCGAAAATTATAAATCATAATAAAACAAATAGGTACGTCTCATTTCAATCAAATTTAATTATCTTGTACATTTTTTACAATTTATTAGTTGGACATTTAATTACAATTTCAGACTTCGTTTTTGTTGTACGCAATAATCACTAAAGCGTGAATTTGGTGAATTTCGCCCAATGAATTTTGACGTACGTGTTTAGAAGGTCGGCATCGTATCTGTGATGCCTCCAGTGTTACAGGTATCCATAGGCGTCGGTGATCGCTTACCATCAGGCGGCCCGTTTGCTTGTCTGCCACCTATGGCATAAAAAAAAGCTGGTATAGACTAACAAACATAATATGTATACAAAAATCAGTCAATTTTAACAATATAACTGTCGAATTGATAACCCCTTTTTAGAAGTCGGTTAAACATTTGTATTATACAAAATATCACAGACTCAGATTCAGAAATATTTA
This sequence comes from Alcis repandata, assembly GCA_949125135.1. NCBI lineage: Eukaryota > Metazoa > Arthropoda > Insecta > Lepidoptera > Geometridae > Alcis > Alcis repandata. The sequence continues at coordinate 3,797,093 of OX421245.1, read as the reverse complement.
TTGAATAACTGATACATTGTAATTTATAAGCTGGATGTTAGTCCATTAGTTGAAATTGTCAGTTTATCTACATCGGGCATTCAATACGTACACAGTCAAATAGTTTTAGTAGTAATTAAAAATAATAATAATTAACAATTTTCAATTCTACTTTAAATTCTATGCATAATATGTCAAATAATTTTAATTCAATGTCAATAGTATTCAATTAAGATAATATAATGTCAATTCCAGAAATGTCAAATTTTAAATTGTCTATTTAATAATGTAATTTCCGTAGATCTATCTCTATTTACAAATTCATTCATGTCATAAAATACGTTATTTAATAGCCACTTCTTCAGATTAATCTTGAACTGTTTATTACATGGTATGTCTGTTATATTTTTTGGTAACAAATTGTAAATGCTAATAGCACTGATAAAGGTGCTTTTCTCATATTATATATTACACAATTAGTGCGTGGCATAAAAAGGTAATCATTGCCCCTCATAGTGTTTTTTCTCGATCGCGCATCTGACTTGTTTTTGAATAAAATAAGTCATCATCATCATCGACAGCCTTATTTATCCCATTGCTGGGTGACTTTTCTTTTACTATGCCACACCCAGAGCACGTTTCGAGAGTCGATAGATAATGTATTATATATTTATATGATATGAATATTTAGTCATATCATTTGTTAATAAGGTTTGCCAAGAGATATACTTACTCTCTACTGGCTCTGCAGAGGTGCCAGGTTGGGCAACATCTATATCAAGTTTGCGCTTCTTTGACCTGAAATAAGTAAGTTAAAAGTAGTAAGTAAGTTTGTCTAAAAAAAAAACAAGTTTTTATACGCACTCCTCCGTTTATACAGGGTTATTCATAAAGGGTATGCTAAGCCGAAAAGGGCTCATAGTACTCATTTTTATGAACAACTTTTACTACGGGAGCAACCCGAAATTCGCGAAAAAAAAATCAGCTGTTCAAAAAAAAAATGTCAATGACACTCGACAAAATGTATGGAACAGCTGTTTTTCTTTTCGCGAATTTCGAGTCGGTCTCATAGTAAAAGTTGTTCATAATGATGAGTACTACGAACCCTTTTTCGGCTTAGCATACCCTTTATGAATAACCCTGTATAATATTTTTCTATTTAAAACGCATTTTCGTTATTTCATTTTCTTATTTGATATCAAAAACTTAAAACTATTAATTTATTATTGATATGAGATGAGTACACAATGAATTGTTTGATTTTTTTGCATATACTACCACAGATTGCCATAATAATATACTACCACACTCTATTTGCACTTAGTGCTCTCAAAAATAGACTCTATTTCTACCGTCATAGGGTGTTACATTATTTTCAAACTATTCTAGTATGATCCGATCTATACGGCAAAGTATTTATAAAGTTACGTGTTAATAAATATAAGAAATCAAACTCTGTAAGGTAGGTACTACCAAATCCAAATATTGGTAGGTACCTAGGTAGGTATATTACAAACAAAATACTTACAGAAAAAGGAGTAGATAGATAACGTACTTACTGCATACTAGGTTCTTACCTTATAACTTCTATCATTTGTCTTTGTTTCTTCTGATTACATTTCTTGGCGGCAAGCCGCCGTTTTGATGCTTGTTTATTGCCCATTTTTCGTTTCTCACATCTGTACAACCCGTACAATACTTCTCGTATAAAAGTTATTTGTAGAAGCAAATCTTTTTCACTGAATTGACAGAGAGGGAGGTAGGTACACTCTTAGCAAAAACACAATCACATAAATTATGAGAATCACAACGAAATGTCACTTTATATTTTTGTAATTATTGAATGACGGAGCGACACACGTCCGACAGGCAAGCCGCATCAGCGGTCACTGTCTCTCAGCATAGAAATGAGCGAGAAACGCTATGACGCGATACCGCAGCGATACGAATTCATGCGATTTTTGCGAGATATGTTTTAAATTAATTTATTATAATTGAACAAGACATTCATTTTAAAATCCCTTTGTAGAAATGAAACATCAGAATATGTTTTATTACGTCAATTAATTTTATAAATTTATTTCCAAAATTGTTAAACAACTTATGTGTTTAAAAACACACATTGTTGAATTACAATTTGAGCTTGGACCTTACTTTGTGATTTTTTTCTATCGAACAAAGTTATCGTAATCGCGTTTTGAGTTTTATATAATAATCAAATATATGATCAAGATATTCAATTATTTTTTTTAAGGTCGTCATTTGCATACTTTAGTCTACACTCGTCTTACAAAGGGCCCGTTTTCAGCTCTCGGACCCCCTTAATTTAATAACAACCAAATCAAAATCATTACGCTCGCTACTCGCGTCTTGTTTTTCTTTTCGGTAAGTACTCGTAGATGCGGACTGTTTTGGAATTGACCGAATAAATCTTCAATCTATTCGTGTTGGTTGAAAACTTTTGATTTGATTTTGATTTTGAATAGTGGATAATTTCCTTAGTGTTAGCCTGTCCCAAATTTCTGAAAAACGTCTCACTTTTTTGCGCTCGCTGCGCTTGCGTTTTCTTGATGTTTAATTTCCGTTGTGCATAGTTTTCAAATATGATCGATCTGTTCTGAATTGATCAATAATGCCTAAACATTTCTTATTATTATGATTATTTTGTGCTTTTAGACTTGCTGCGTACAACATACTAAAGGCGTTTGTAGTTTCCGCTTATTAATCGAGCACTGTTTGTGGGCAGGAAAATTTATGCAAAAACATTTTTTATTTATCAATTTTTATATCAAAACTTAATACACAAAGCTACCCAAAACGGAGTTAATTGATTTGTCAAATAAAAACGGTTTTATCTGAATAAATAAGCTTAATACAGAAAGAACAGCGATAAATGCATTATTTCCGCTCTGTTTACGCATTACTGAGTGCAATTTCGTTTGGAAACAGGCTCTCGTAAAATAAATATGCATATCCTAAATTGCTAAAAATACGTCTCAAAAATTTCCATATTGTTATTGTTTAGTGTTTTGTGTGACCTAGCGCGTGAATTTTATTTTCAAAATGACAGAATATAACTCAAAATTTCGCGCTCGCTGCGCTCGCGTATTCTTGATTTCTGATATCTATTAAATACACTCCGTTACGTAATAGCCCGTCCTAAAAACAAAAGATCTTCAAATCTCTGCGCTCGCTTCGTTCGCGCATTACTATTTATTTTATAAAGGCCATAATTATTTTTGAATTGATTGAAAATATTACAAGTTTTGTACCCGACGCGACGCGAGCGTTGTGTAATTTTCGTTGTAAGTAGCCTGACGCGTAAAAATCTATCGTAAATTGATCAAAAATATCTCAAATTTTCGCGCTCGCTGCGCTCGCGTATTCATGGCGCTTAATTTCCGTTATACGTTTAATTCGTAAAAATTCTATGTTTTGAATTAATGAACAAAAATTTTCGCGCTCGCTGCGGTCGCGATTTTTTTTATTTATTTGTGCTTTTAAACTTGCTGCGTATAACATCCAAATGCCGGTTGATAAAAACTACTACGAGATTTGAACTTACTTAATCAAGCACTGTGTTGAGCAACTGTGCTTGATTCACAAAGCTCTCCAAATCGAATTATTTGGTTCCTTGAAAAAAAAACACGGTTTTGTTTGATTATTTTGAACAAGTGCGGCCCGCCACTATTTCAAATTGTCACTATGCGGCCCGCGTCTGCTAAAAGGTTGCCGACCACTGATATAGATGATAAAGGTAAAATAAATATCAGTGGGGGGGGGGGGGGGGGGGGCGGCATTTTTCAGTTTTTGCCCCGCCTAAAAAAAATTGTAGATCCGGGGCTGGCCACCGGTGACGAGTGTGGTGGACGCTGGAGGAAACGGCGCTCCACGCTCGGGCGGTGACAGCGGTGCCACCAGGAGGGTTTTCCTTGTGCTCCTCGCCGCGTGTGGGTCGCGGTCGGGAGTGCAAGGGAAAGAGGAGGGTTCCTTTTGCACCTCGCCGCGTGAGGTTTGCGGCCGGGTGTGAAAGGAACGTGGGCTTAAAGCGGGGCGGGTGGTGCTAACCACACTGCCCACCACGTGCGAGCGAGCGGGGCTGGGGAGCGAGAGGGCGGTTCGCCCGTCTCCTTGCTCCTCGGCAGTGGGGTTGCCGGTAGAGTCGGGGGACTCTCCCGGCCTGCACGACCCCACACTGTCTGGGGGGTGATCCTGGGGAACAGGGTCACCCCGCCATGGGTGCAGGGGGCCCTAATCGGGCCCGTCGTCGGGGCAAGGTGGTCAATGCTAACGCGACACCACCTTGCCCTACCAGGCGGACGATGAATTCCCCAGTGGTTTTAGTGAGTATGCCGCCACTAGGGCGGAGACTCCCACATAACCACCCTGCCTCCCCCGGAGCGGGCGTGGTATCCATAAAGAATTTCCACTGGGTAAACAAAAAAAAAAAAAAGTGTTTATTATGATGATGATGATGATGAATATCATAAGGTTTGATTAGTTACAAGCTATTTTAAATCGTAAACAATCTTACTGTATTTTGTTACTTTTTTATGTTGTGTGTTAGACGAGCAAATCGCTCGCCTGATGTTAAACGTCACGTTTGCCCATAACAGGTCTGCGCCACCCAGAATGTAACTAAAGAACACCATACAGAACACTCGGTTAAATATCAAGAATGGTTAATCTTATAATTTGTGGACCCCAAAGTAATAACTTTATTGTTCACCCACTTGTATTTGACCAAACAAACCCAATACAGGATTATTCATAAAGGGTATGCTAAGCCGAAAAGGGCTCATAGTACTCATCATTATAAACAACTTTTACTATGGAACCAACTCGAAATTCGCGAAAAAAAATCAGCTGTTCCATACATTTTGTCGAGTGTCATTGACATTTTTCTAAAGTTAAAGTAGTTTGTAATGATGAGTACTATGAGCTCTTTTCAGCTTAGCATACCCTTTATGAATAACCCTGTATAACCGTGGGTTCTTCCGAACCGTATAGTTTGTTTAGGCAAGCAAATATTTCCTGGCCTTGTCCACTTCCCTTTGAAGTTAGCTCTAATAGGGAATATAATCCGCGAAGGACGCGTGTATGTTTACTGTAGTCTGTAAGTAGCTTAGTGCTTCATGTAAACGGTTCACAGTAGTAAAATAAAATAAAAACTAAAATATATTTTTTTTTTAATTCAAAATTCAAAAAATCTCTCTAAAAATATTCTCCCTCTCTCTCTCTATCTTTATCTCTTCTCGAAAAAAAAAAACAGCTGTTCCATACATATTGTCAAGTGTCATTGACATTTTTCTATGGAACAGCTGATTTTTTCGCGAATTTCGGGTTGGCCCCATAGTAAAAGTTGTTCATAATAATAACCCTGTACGAATATTTATAGCGATATTATAATGGCTAAATGGGTATTAGTCGGTTTTAGCTAAGCTACTGTCTATTGTTTGGATTATGAAAGAGAATAAAAATAGTCACCTTCCATTCAATCATAACAATAAATGAATAGGCAAGTGTATTAACCTATGCCGAGTTGGGACTGGTTTAGGGCAAAAATAGTGTTCTTTTCTTTTAATATTTAGTATGTTTGTGTGTACCTATATGGTTATTTTTGTTTTAAATAAACTATTGTTTAATGTCTATTGGCCGTCACGATAACTACATCGCCGTGCCAAGGCGTAAAATAAAAAAAATCTATTCATAAATCAAAGCAAATCTAAAATCTAAACAGATTCCAAAACAAAAATAACAAATTGTTGCTTAGGTAGTTACTGAATTATTATTTTTTTTGTTGCGTGAGTTTTTTTTGCGCACGGATTATTAGCGCTGTTCGTTCCTGTTCACGCTGTTTTTAGCCTCCGACGCAAAAAGAGAGGTGTTATAAGTTTGACCGCTATGTGTCTGTGTGTGGCACTCATGGCACCGTAGCTCTTAAACGGGTGAACCAATTTGGATGCGGTTTTTATTTGAAAGCAGGTTTTCTAGTGTTGAAAAACAAACATTCAAAATCTAGAATGCAACGTGTTTATTTTATCTGACTCTTAGTTTATTAGGACCGACATAAAAAGAAAAAGAGAAATAGAAGTTTCTACCTATAAAGGGTTATAAGGAAAGGGTACGCTAAGCCGAAAAGGGCTCATAATACTCATCATTCCGAACAACTTTAACTATGAGACCAATCCTGAAATCGAGAAAAAAATTGCTGTTTCATAGAAGATACGCAAAGGCTCTCGACCCAATGTATGTAAGAGCTGATTTTTTTTTTGCGATTTCCGGTTGGTCCCTTAGTAAAAGTTGTTCATAAAAATGAGAAACTGTTCAAAAACCCCTTTTAGGCTTAGCATATCTTTTCCTTATAACCCTGTATAAAAAAATAGAAAACAGTCTATTATTTAGAAGCATAGCTATTCAGTATGTAATTAACTACAATACAGGTAGGTACATACATACATACATGAATAAATATACTACAATAAGCCGGTATAATTTTTTCTAATAACAATGGAAATGTAACGCCTCTAAATATATTTTATTATGCCATTTTACGATCCAGTTTAAAAAAAGACATAATATGAACTATTATAAACTAACCGGATCATAATACATAATTCTATACACTATTTTTTATATATACCTGGGTAGCAGTATTATTTGTATTAGTAGGTACTACCTGGGTAAAAACTGGGAAAAACGCGATTTCCCAGAGGTGATTTCAAGATCAATTTTCCCCCCCAAAAAATCCTTATACATGGTAGGAAAGTTGTAGTAATACTTAAGGGTGTTCTTCTATACGTCAAAGTGAACAACTTTTGCAACACAAGTTGGCTAAATTCGAGAAAAAAATATCGAGTCTCCATACAAAATATTTATTCATGTGATCAATTTTCTATGGAGATTCGATATTTTCTTTTTTTCGTAAGATCTGTTTTTGGATCTTAAAATACATGTTATGAATACTGTTGCACGTTTAATAGTATAAAACTAAAGAAGGAGTAGAGTAGAATAATTCTAGAATTAAAGAGAAGGTTGAAAACCATATTTATTCCGCCCTATATGGCCCGGCCCTATCGGTAGCTATTTCATTACTATGACACACTGCAGAATTTCCAATGACATATAAAATTATTGAAATGACGATGATTTTTTCTTTTTGTACGTCATTATAATTATTATGTTAAATTTTTTCCTCTTTTGTTAATAGTTTCGAATAAAATTTATTTCATTCATGAATAATGTTTTACCTATACAAGAAAATACCGACTTCGTTTTTTATTGGCCGTCTCCACGCTAACCGAACATTTCTCGCGAGGCAATCTTCCATCTCGCTCTGTCTGCTAATCTCACCACGGTCCAGACCGAGACTGAATTGTACCTCGCGAGCCATGCTCGGTTAGTGTAGAGCCATTAGAATTTCTGCTGTTGTATTTATTTAATCTTTTATGCCACTGAGTGACGATACGAGCAAATCACTGGCCTGGTGTTAAACGTCACGTTTGCCCATAACAGGTCTACACCACTTAGAATTTTGAATTATAAGAATTAGGACCCTGCGCGTCACAGCACTGCGCTAGTCACCCTGAGATAAAAGATGTTTAATCTATTTGCCTTGAAATTTCACTGGAAACAATGCCCTTCCAACCGAAACACAGTAATGTTAGCACATTGCTGCTTGGCGGTGGAATAACTGGCAAAGGTGGTACTTTCACTACAAACACTGTCAACGTAACATTGCCAAATAGTGCCCAGCTTAATCTAGATTATGTGTAATAAAAATTAAAACTTACTATACGCGATGAGTAGAACTATAGCTGCTTTGTAGAGAGACGCCATTTTGACTCTGAAAAAAATAAATTAACTGTGAATCATTATTATTTTTCTACACGAAACATTGTGTCTTCGCTTTAATAGAAACAATAAGAAAAGTCTTACTGGTAACATTCTTAGTAATTAGTTACCTAGAAATTTTAGTTAGATTTTAGTTATTTTTCAGCCTGAGGCTAGATTGTAATATTATTAAGAAAAGCTCTTTTGGCGCTTGTTATGTAAAAAATATGAATATTAACTAAGTACACTTTGTAACAAAACTAAATATTTTGGATTTTGGATATTTCGTTTACTCTCTGACATAAAAACTGTATAATTTTGTAATTTCGAATTTGAATAGTTCTAGTTAAGTATTGTAAAACAAAGTGGGATAAAAACCCGTATCCTCTTCCCAGGAAGACGATATGGTTTTAAAAAAAAAACGTTTTTACTGAAAAACTCTTTGGGACCTACTTACAAATGCTGCTTAAATTTAATCTCTACTTAAATTTTAAAAATAACGCGGACAATTTTAAACACTGATTAAATGTAAGCGGTGCTTATAAATTACCCATTATTAACAATTTTATCCTCAAAAGGTATTCATTACCTGTTTTTCCTTATAACGCTCAAGAATAAAACATTATTCCATTATGAATGTAATTAATTAATAACTAAATGGTACGTCATTTTCCTGATTTTATATGAACGAGATAATAAAATTGGAAAATATTATTTCAATGATAACATTATATTAGTTTGTCTACACATGTAGGTACCTCCTTATGTTAGGAAAATACCTCTCAGTACCTACGTAGGTACTTATTTACCGTTCTTAGAGATGGGTTTTAATTTAAAACAAATTTCCATAGTAGTATACGTCCCGTAGTAACCGGGTTATAAGAAAAGGATATGCTAAGCCGAAAAGGGTTCATAGTACTCATCATTAGGAACCACTTTTACTAAGGAGCCAACCCTGAAATCGCTGTTCCAAAGAAAATTGTTAGTGACGTGTCAAAATGTCAATGTACACATAACTAAACTTTCCTAACTTCCTTCCTCCTGCCTCCTAATTTCCTTTTCCCTTCCTTTCTTAACTTTGTAACTTTTCTAAAAGTATTGATGTCCTTATTTAAAAAGTCGCAATGACAGAGACATATAATTTTGTTAGTTTAGATCAGCCAAATAACGCCTTCAAAATTGGACCCAACATAAAAATAATACTTTTTTTTAATGGCCTATACATTTTAATTGAGTATTCTTGTGTTGAATGTAATTTAATATGTAGTACATCACTATTGCATTAATCTCTTCACTTAACCCACCTCACGTCTTTATTGGATCTATTTTATGACAAAACAATAGTAAAAGGATTATAAGATAATAAACTAAGAAGCACGTCCTCGTATTGTGAAATTGTGACATGTTATCATAAAACATGTAGAATAACATAATTATACATTGTAAATAATTTTCAAGGTCAACTCCAAAACACTAAAGACCCTCCATAGGCCGCCTAAGGTACTTGAACCTAACTATTTCTGTTTTACGACTTTTGAAAATTTACAAAAAAAAAAATCAGCTGTTCCTTAGAAAAAGTTCATTGACCTTGAACAAAATGTGTGGAACAGCTGATATTTTTTTGTGAATTTTTTTTTAAGTCGTTTAACGAATGTTGCTTGGATTAATGTATAGAAGCCACCTGCGAAAGGTCTTCAGTGTTAAATAAAAATTAAAAATGTCAATGACATTCAACAAAGTGTATCGAACAGCTGATTTCGCGAATTCCAGGTTGGTCCATAGTAAAAATTCATAATGATGAGTACCATGAGCCATTTCCTTTATAACCCTGTATAACAAAAATGTAAAGTACAATAAATATTATAACACTCACTTGTTTTTTTTTTCTTATTATTCTTCAACTAAACTTGCGACATAACACCATATTATAACTATAAGACACAATTTTTACACTTGACACAATTTTCGAACAAAATTTCCTGTTTTGTGAAATTCAACTAACAACACTGAAGAACCCTTTTTAAATGAATTAGTATTCACACTCCCTGTCCTTAAAAACAACATACGTCTGAGCTATGACATAAGTCTTATTCCGGAAAATCCCGTGGTAGCGGAAAGCCGTGGTAGCTCAGTGGGAGAACAGCCGCTTCGCATTCTTGAGGTGGGTTCAAACTCCGACTCGTACCAATGAGTTCTTTGGGACTTATGTGAAATTCACATACCACTGGCTTTTCGGTGAAGGAAAAACATCGTGAGGAAACCTGCATACGTCCGGAGAAGAAATTCGATGGCGTATGTGAATCCACCAACCCGCACTTGGCCAGCGTGGTGGAATACGGCCTAATCACCCTTCGAGGGTAGACCTGTATCCCAGCAGTGGGAGAACAGAACCTTCTACTCGTAATCTCTATCCCTACCTATCTCTATTATAAATGTGAATATAAGTTTAAAAGGCTAAGCTAGGCAGGCGAAGTGTTGGTCATCCGGCGGCGAGATGGGCCGATGACATTTTCAAAGTCGCGGGTCGAATCTGGATCCGATTGGCACAGGACCGAGGCAGATGGCACAGTGAGAGAGAGGCCTATACCCAGCAGTGGGATAAAGAAGGCTGTGGATGATGATGATGAATATAAGTTTGTTTGTTCTTTCAGGCGAAAACTACTTAACCGATCATCATGAAACTTTGCACACATATTCTTGGAGGTATGAGAAGTAACATAGGATACTTTTTACTAAAAAAAATTGACCGCGGGTGAAACCGCGGGGTGCAGCTAGTGCTATATATATGTTTATAAATGTCAGTCTGTATGTCTGGATGTTTGTAACTCAATCACTTAAAAACAGAACGGATTAAGACGATATTTATTGCAGAGGTAGCTTAAGAGGGTTTTAATCCACCCTGAATGAACACGTAAACTCTTTATTGTTTACACCATAAATTACAAACAAAAGGATTACAACACCTAAAACTAGTGCGACAACTGGCAGCCTTATCACTAAGAGCGATCTCTTCCAGGCAACCTTAGGATGGAGAGGATAGATACAAAAATAGAAAAACTGGGTGTGCAATATTAAACAAAGTTGTGTCATATAAACTTATATAAAAAAGATACGTCTTTTCAACTTAATTCACTTTTTCCTACGCGAGTAAAGCCGCAAGGCGCAGCTAGCTTGTTATTATGACTGTTGTAAGTTTATGGGAAAGCCCTATTTAGTGTGTAATGCAGTAGTTAGAAACATACCATGATGACGTAGGAGAAATTGTACATAGCAAAGTGGAATGGGGAAAAAATAAGTTGCTCTACCTATACCTAAACGATGAAACCTACGGTCAATAGAATGTGGAAAAAAAAATGACGTGTGGCATTCGGGGACTGCCGCGGTAAAGCTATTGCATAGCATTTTTATCAACTTATGCGATTATAATTATTTATTTATTTTATTTATGCAGTATTTTTTTATGATTATTTTATTAATTTTCAAAATAAAATAAAATTGGCGAAAAAGTCAACGAAACCTTACACTCGACACCTAGAGGCGAGTTGCTGAACTAAAGAGACAAGCGTGATATTTCAAAAAGTCATCAAAAGTTCTGCTATTCATCGATAGATGGCAAAACCTAAAAGTATCACCGCTGTGCCGGTCGGAGTGGGGGGTGTTAGGTTATTTTCGTTACGGAATTTCTGGATTCGGTCTCCACGCTCAAGTCTCGCGATAGAAGCTATGCAATAGCTTAATAACTAGCATGGAGTTAGACAAAGTCTTTTGTTTTTTAAGGTTATAAACTTCCTACGGGGAACCCTGAAGGCGAGACTCGTGCGTCTGTCTGTCTGTATCTGTACGTCACAGCCAATATTGGGTCTTGAAATGATCCACAATTAAATGTATATTACTTGACTGTATTGCTAAGTATTGTATTGCTATGTCATAATTATATTTTTTATTTTATTTTTAGTGTCTAAGACACAATTTGGGTTTATTTGTCACGAGATGCATGACGACAGTGATGACGCACAATGGGGACGCACGGCGATGTCATATTGCTGTGTGCAACCACGATAGTTAGCAAACTGTGCATTCGAAAGTATAGAAATCCGCAGAAATATAGGGTTATTCATAAAGGGTATGCTAAGCTGAAAAGGACCCATAGTACTCATCATTACGAACAACTTTTACTAAGGGACCAACCCAGAATTCGCGAAAAAAATCAGCTGTTCCATAGAAAAATGTCAATGACACTCGACAAAATGTATGGAATAGCTGATTTTTTTTCGCGAATTCTAGGTTGGTCCCTTAGTAAAAGTTGTTCATAATGATGAGTACTATGGGCCCTTTTCGGCTTAGCATACCCTTTATGAATAACCCTGTATATACAAGGCAACAAAATTTACTTTTTCTTGAGCCGTGTTATTTGTTGTCTTTGGTGTGCTTTTTTTTTTCGTGTAGGGTTCAACGCTCATTGAAAATACCTTCGACATGCAAGTTTTTGCGTTAGTAGATTTATTTTAAATTAAAAGAGAAATCTGACTTTTAATCTTTGTCGAGTTTCTGAGTCAATTGTTTGACTCAAACTCTGACTAATAGTTTCGATCACATTCGATGAACTTTCCCAAAGAGTCAACGATCAACCCAAAAAGGCAAGGTTGAACTAGGTACCTATACGACTATCCAGGGTTATTCATAAAATGATGAATATTATGAGCCGTTTTCGGCTTGGCATACCCTTTATGAATAACCCTATAAACCATACGTAGCTCTATCCACGTTAAATAAAAAAACCCGGCCAAACGATCGTTTATGCCTTTTCGTTGTAAATCCAGTTAACTACGTGCACAACAGGGATCCATTTGGGCCTTAATAGGGTCAAATGTCAATATGAATTCATCATCAACTTGCATTATTATTACAAGCATTTAATTTTGCGTATGTCTACATATATAGTTGCAGTTGGAAGGGCATTGTTTCCAATGAAATTTCAGGGTAGATAGGAGATTGAACATCTTATGTCTCAGGGTGACGAGCGCAGTGCTGTGCCGCGCAGGGTCTTGAATTCTGCGAATTCAAAATTCTGGGTGGTGCAGACCTGTTATGGGCAAACGTGACGTTTAACATCAGGCGAGCAATTTGCTCGTCTCGTCACTCAATTACATAAAAAAAACTTCAACTCTTGTTTGTGTGAAAATTATTCACAACTTCGCCAATGTCACATTAAATAGACCATCAAACGCAGAATTTATTATTTTGTACAATTTAAAATTGTTCGGTGACTGGTAAATCTTAGTAGATAGATAGATAAATAAACTCTAGCGGCAGAGTTTTCCTTTATTAACCGACTTCAAAAAAGGAGGAGGTTATCAATTCGTCTGTATGTTTTTTTTTAATTTTTTTTTTTATGTTTGTTACCTCATAACTTTTGACTGAGTGAATCGATTTTGATGATTCTTTTTTTTATTAGAAAGCTGACGCTTCCCATTTGGTCCCATTTTAATTTAGTCCAGTTCTGATAATGGTATCCATGAGAAAACCATATAAGTCTTAAATTTGCATGAAGTACGTGCGCGACAAATAGATGAATAACTCAATAGTCGGTCTTTTGAAGTCGGTTTTTGTTTTTTGTTTTGTAAAAATAAAGTTCTTGATTGTTAACTCCATTCACCACTGAAACAAAAACGTTCTAACATAACACACAAAATATATTTGAATACCAACAATTACCTATAAAGTAGGGTGTTTACTTAGGTACTTATTGGCGTAACCTTTTACGTCAGTAACGTCATGACGATTTTTAATTTATTATTTCCTCTTAGACACCATTTTGACTAAATCATTGATTCCAGTAATTTTATTATCCTCTTTAATTTGTCCTACGACCAGTAATTATAATACTTTACTGAATGTTTTATCATCATTTTCTTTCCAATATTACAAACATTTAATATTTCGAGTTTGATTAATCCGGTGTCAAACACGGCTCGTTTTTTCGGCATCTATTTTTTGTTAGGGATTTATGCTTTACCAACCTTAGAATTATTAAGTACATTATATTTCTAAATTATTACTTTACTCAATAAATTGGTTCATACAAGATTATTATAAACAAGTTCAAAAATTGTATCAATATATTTCTCTTCATAATAATATTTAAAATATTTTTTTTTAAAGATTAGGGAGTTTAGGATAGGAGAGTTATGTACTAAAACACCAAATTCACGCAAAACCGTTATAATAAAATACTATGACATTACTGGTCATTAGTAAGAAAATTGATAAGGTTGTTGTGGCAGCACTCGAAGGCGGGACGGGTTGTCTGTAGTGCTTGTCATAGATTTCGTTCCAAAATGTAGCCCTTGCTCCTAATTGTGGAGACTGTAGCAGGAACGAGGTTTCATTCAAGATCATGTGAGGTGATAAGTACCCAGACACTGGCGGCCACGACGGCAACGATGATTCTTCTGAAGATGGGCTCCTGTAAAATTATTATTATTTATTATTCAAATTCATATTCATTTATTCTTAGCCTAGCATTCAGTTGTAAATGCTACTCGCGGTCACCTATTCAAAAACGGACTGTGTCATCTGTTACTTATCATGTGAGGGTTACAAACACTTTATTACAACTACACTACGTAGCCAGAATCTCTTGCGGACATATTACAAATGTGTTGAATTAACTTATTAAAACACTTTTTTATACATCGAGCAACGAGACAAGCAATGTCCTGAAGGTAAGCATAACACTTGCCATAACAGTTTAGTGCAACTGAGAATGTTGAACTTCAACAGTTAACACAGTTGTCACTATGAACTATGAACCATTGTCTATTTATTGTAAAAGAGGGAGTTGTCACTCAGTGATAATGCTAATTTGTGATTGTTCCCAGAATCTGCAAAAGTCCACTACAAAATCCAATGTTCAATTAAATTGTAACTTACCCTGTTGTGATGAAATCTATCCACATTTTCCGCATTGTTTCTCTCATAGCTCTATATTCTGCCGTCGCGTTGGTGACATCTTCATCAACCACAGCAAAGAATTGAAAGCAATGGCCACTTCCTCCAATGTCCGTATGCACTGACAGTATGGAGGGATCGTTCTCAAAACCATATTCGTAGAGATAAATAGTGTCACCGAGTGATTCTCTTCGCAAATTTGCTGCTCTTAGCATAGGATATGCAAAAAACACATCGGTGAAATAGTCTATGTAAGCAAGTATGGTTTCGTTATTCACTCCTTGACTTCCGAAGTAAAAATCTTTAATCCTTGCAGCAACTTCCTCTTTCTGAGCGTCACTCTCAAATTCTAAGTCTTCGGGGACAAAACTTGCAAAGTCTTCATTCATTTTATCCTTTGCACCGTCAAAGTCTTCATAAACCACTAAGCCTTCTCTTTCTGCGAAACCATAGACTAACGGCACTTTTGCATAGTTTCCACTTTTTATAATATTCACTGGTGTATCAGGGAGAAATCTTTCGTCTCCAGTTTCTCTTTCTACGCACGGCGTTAAAAGTATTACAGTAGAGTCTGATATATCAAAACCGGGAGCAGACAGCAGCACCTCATTTGAAGCGGTCTTATAGAATTCTTCTAAAGCACTCAAATCGTCAACGTTCGTAAAATTAAGATGCCTAGCATAAGTCTTTGCATTGGCGATTGGATCGTTTTGGGTCCCTGCGATTCCTAAAACTGCGCCGCTTTCAGTTATAGCTTTTTTGAAAAGACCAGCTGTCATCGGTGATAAAGTAAGAAAATCGACTGAGCCTCCACCGGCACTGCAACCGGAGATGGTGACATCATCAGGGTTTCCCCCGAAACTGGCAATGTTTCTCTTGACCCACCGCAGCAACGCGACTTGGTCCTTCATTGCGGCATTTCCAGGTACGTCTTCAGTTCCCAGACAGAGGAACCCATAGATTCCAAGTCGATAGTTGAATGTTACGACAATAGTTTTTTGCGTTGCAGCCAAGTTAGTTAGCGGGAAAAAGTAGCCAGTTGCTGAGTCGTATCCTCCACCATGAACGTTTACCAGAACTGGGAGGTTGGTATCGTTGGAGGCTGGTACAAAAATGTTGGCTACAAGACAGTCTTCCTGAGAAAGGATGGGTAGAGCTTGCAGACATCCGATCCATCTTTTTACTGCATCAAATGTTTCTGTCCATACTGGAGCTGGTAGGGGTGCCTGAAAATGATACGAAATAAATAAATAAAGGAAACTAGTCATCAAGTTGGTAAGTGCGGCATGAGGTCAGTATAGCTCTTATTCACAAAATTAATCATAACAGTTAAAGGAATTTTTGCTAATGTTTATGTAAGAGAGAAGTTAGTATTATAGAATTGAATACATCAAGAACTAACCCTCGGTTTTACCTGTCGTGTTTTGAAACCCCTTGTATTGAGGCGAACTGAACAAAAATTATATTTACCGATCAACACGAAGTTCAAACAGTAATAGAAACAATGGACTAAGTCCAAAACCTATTTTTAAAACCATTGATATGCAACATAATAATAAGTCAATAAACTAAACTTATAAATTATTTTTATTTCTGGCATGTGATGTTAAACCGAACAATAAACTCATTGTAAGAGTAAAAATAAAATTATTTAAACAATACAAAATAGCAGGTAAAATGAATGAATACTAAGTTTATAAAACAAATCACAACAATGCATAGGTATAGGTACAGTGTTATACGGAAAGAGTATGCCGTAAAAGCCGAAAAGAGCTCATAGTACATCATTATGATGAGAGAAAAAAATCAGCTGTTCCATAAATTTTGTCAAGTCTCTTTGATCACACTCAGAGAATCACTGAATCTATGGAACAGCAGACTTTTTATTCGCGAATTTCGGGTCATCCCATAGTAAAAGTTGTTTAATGATGAGAACTACGTGCCTTTTTCGGCTCAGCATTCCCATTCCTTAAAACCCTGTACAAACACTTTTATTTCTAAGTTATTGGTACCTTATATTTGTCTCTCCCTGTAGGTGCAGTAGCGTAAGGAACATCAAAAAAACTGTAGAAATCACGCGTGGTATCTAAGTGCCCCCTTAACGGCCCTTGATCTATTTGCACCACCCTAGACTCAGTCTGAGCAAACGCACTTTGCACGCACACAAAAACCAACACTAAATTAAGAAACATTTTTATAAAAAATTAAGACTTTTTGTAAAATAAAGTTAGGTTATGTTTTGATCAAAAAGGGTTATGTTTTGTCAAAAAACTTAACCTAATATAACCTAACACGCTTTGATAGCTTATTGGTTATTGCCGAAAACACTGATCAATCTACATTTATATACTTACAGTTAAGCCAAAGTGGGTAGTCATTGTTTATCGTAATCACTTGAGATTATTTTTATCTAGCAGCTGCAATCACCGATGACAAATCAGCTTTATTTACCTAATATATTGTATGTACCTAGATATAAATTTTATTCCAATGATTTAGATATAACTTGCCAATTAGTATGCTCCAAGGTTTTCCGGAAATGCCAATGTTTTGCATGAAATTGATTGCGAAGCAATAGCCAAGCAAAGAAGCGTACTTCATCATTGCTTACCATCTGACCGCCATGGTCAAACGCAACCTATGACAGAATTAAAAAAAAATTACTCGTCATTATAAACAATTTAAACGATGTACCTAATTAAAGTCTGAAATCACAATAAAATCAAGACGCTGTTTCAGGGTAAATTGAGATAGCTGACACTCTGAACTATGTTTCTGGTGCTGCTCGGCCTTTGCCCTCACATACTTAGGGCTGTAAAATATAGCACTCGGGAATAATGTAGAAATCCAATAGTAAACTTTTTTTAATCCAACCAGAAGTTTCAGAGCACTCATACAGTCATACAAACCTCTTTGTAGTATGTATTAGTAGATAAAGTCTATTTCAGCGCTTGCGATATTATCTCTGTCACTGCCTCTATCGTTCGGAAAGTCATCGATGTGAGAGTGATAACGATAAAATAAATATACACTGAGAAAAATTTCTGAGAATTTTTTTTTTGTACGGTGACAACTATCACCGTAAAAATTGGTGCTGGTCATCGTACTTTTTGGTGATTATCACTATGCTCCGTACTTTAAGTGAATTCATCGGAATTTTGATGTTCATTTTTCTCAGTGTAAAATAATTTTAGCTATTCAAAGTTTTGCTACCAAAATACTCTAGCATGGCCTCGTCCTCGGTCCTCGCTCACATCAATGCTTCATTTTAGGTTTTTTTTTTTGCCGCCTCTAAAATTTGCCGCCCTAAGCTGCAGCACCTTCAGTATGCTGGCAAATCCGCCGTTGTAAATAACATTTTTGAAACTCTCTCGACTAATAGTAGGTATGTAACCTCAGCAAATCCGGCGGGGCTGAAATAAACTAAAGTGTTGTCTACACTCAAATTACTCATTCGACTTTTTAAGACTGGCAGCCTTTAACTGGAATGAAAAGACCCAAGTGCGAGTCGGACTCGCGCACGAAGGGTTCCGTACCAATGTCTGTAAAAACGGCAAAAAATCACGTTTGTTGTATGGGAGCCACCTTAAATATTTATTTTATTATGTATGTATTTTCTAATAGGTATTTGTTGTTATAGCGGCAACAGAAATATGTCATCTGTATAAATTTCAACTGTCTAACTATCACGGTTCATGAGATTGATAGACGGACAGACGGACAGCGGAGTCTTAGTAATAGGGTTCCGTATTACCCTTTGAATACGGAACCCTAAAAACGCGCTGTAACCCCTACCAATTAAACTCACTCACAGAGTCAGGCCAAAACAACGTTGAATAATAAATTATCTGGTTCGAATTTATTGATGATTACTGATAAAGTGAGTCATTAATTTAAAACGATGATTGGTTTATAAATTACAGGTATTTGTGATATGAAATGAGTCAGCTCGTGACAAATACTTACATAATTTAAATAGCACTGAAGTAATTGAAAACAATTAGTTTATCTTCGCGTAATACCCTCCCCCCCCCCCCTCATTCAATACATAAACAAAGTATTATATATAAAATTGTTGATCCGTATACCAAGTTTCGTCGAGATTTGTTTGGAAATGCGACCTGTACGCGAGTACCAACAAACAAACAAACAAACATCCGGGCAGATGAAAGCAAATTTGGCCAGTCGTTGCATAGACGCTTGCTCGGTCATTTAGCTTTTTTTGGGTTTCTGGAATTTTTTGGAGTTTTTCTAGGGTGTCCTTTTTAAGGGGTATTTTGGACTTATTAGTTTCTACAATGACTTTTAAGTGATGTTTGATCAAACGTAAGTTTAGTTGATTCAACATAAGTACAACCCGGTCACAATATCTGTGCACCTCTCCCGCTTCCCCTGTCACCTCTCCGCGCACTCCCCGGTGCGATAGTGCGACTATATAAGGCTATACGCATTCCAGCGAGGTGCACAGATATTGTGACCGGGTTATACATACGTCAGGTGTCTAAGGGAAAACCCTGACAAAACTTTTATGGTTTTTCAGTGTTTATTAACTAAAATGTCACCTTTATTTCTAGCGGGAAAATTACATAAACAGTTATATAAATAAATACCTATTCATTTTTTACTAGTTGTGGTTCGCAGTTTCATCCGCTATTCAACAAGAATTTACGTTAGATATATTTTTTTTATGTGATTAAGTGACGAAATGAGCAAATCGCTCGCCGGATGTTAAACGTCACGTTTGCCCATAACAGGTCTGCGCCACCCAGAATTTTGAACTCGCAGAATTCAAGACCCTGCGCGGCACAGCACTGCGCTCGTCACCCTGAGGTATAAGTTGATTAATCTCCCATCTCCCATAGATGTTAATCTCCGACGCAAAAGGGGGGTGTTATAAGTTTAGCGTGTGTATCTGTGTGTCTGTATGTGTCATCGTAGCTCCCAAACGGCTAAACCGTTGTTAAAATAGTTTTGTCTTTGAAAGGTGACGCAATTGAGAGTGTTTTATCTATGAGTCTATGATTCAAGAACATTGGTCCGTATTTGAAGATTATCTGCACTGTATATAGGGTTATTCATAAAGGGTATGCTCAGCCGAAAAGGCCTCATAGTACTCATCATTTTGAACAACTTTTACTACGGGACAACCCAGAATTCGCGAAAAAAAATCAGCTGTTCCATACATTTTGTCGAGTGTCGTTGACATTTTTCGATGGAACAGCTGATTTTTTTTAAGCTATTGCATAGCTTCTATCGCGGGCCTTGAGCGTGGAGACCGAAACCAGAAATTCCGTAACGAAAATGATCTCACACTTTTTAGTGATACTTTTTAGTTTTGTTGCCATCTATCGAATGCCATCTATGAATAGCAGAACTTTTAATGACTTTTTGAAATATCACGCTTGTCTCTTTAGTTTAGCAACTCGCCTCTTATCTAGGTGTCGAGTGTAAGGTTTCGATAAATAATTATACGAGTAACTAGCTGACCCGGCAGACTTCGTACTGCCATACAGTACTTCTCTATGGTACTGCCTAATTAAATATAAACACTATTTACAATTTTATACTTATAATAAATATTACAATTATAGGTACGAATTTGTTTCGTGTATCAGTTGACAAAAGCAAACTCATCCATGAAAAAAAAAACACTGACATTGACAGTTTGTTGTTGTTTCAACTTTTTTTTAATTTGATATGACTTGGAGTCAAATCCTTCGAAATTTTAAAACAAATGAATGAACTATTCGATTTCGTTTTCTTTTTTTTTTGTTTTATCTGTGCTCCAACGCACACTGTTTTGATAGATATGATTGAATTTGAACTTTGTACAAAGGTACTAAAGTGCAAATTGACTCTTGGACGTTAGGAACATACCTACATTGCTTAAACAACAGTGAGTGCTTGCAATTCAATATGAACTTTATACAATAGCAATAAAGCTCGTTTTAGTTAGAAAACGAAAAGAAAAGAAAAAAGAAAAGGGCTGTTTTTAGGGTTTTTCAATATTTCTGAGAGATTTTCTTAATATTTTTTTCCGTAAGAACCTTCTCGTAATAATAACAAATACAACAAAAAAAGAATTAGTGAAATCAGTCCAGCCATTCACGCGTGATGCCGTGACCAAGGAAAACGGGTTTCATTTTTATGTATATAGATTGCATAAGTTGATAAAAAATGCTATGCAATAAATAGATTTACCGCGGCAGTCCCCGAGTGCCACACGTCTTTTTCGCGAATTTCGGGTTGGTCCCTTAATAAAAGTCATTCATAATGATGAGTACCTACTATGAGCTCTGTTCGGCTTAGCATACCCTTTATGAATAACCCTGTAGTCGGGCTTTTTCTCCGATTTAAGTACGAGTAAATCAAAGGCACAAGCTATCTCAATACCAATAATTATATTATTAGTTCAAAAAACTAAAAAACACGCTCTGTTTAGTGTATTGTCATCGGTCCTCGACAAATCTACAAAGTTTGAATGAAATCTGACCGTTTAAAGTGGGTCAAAAACATACCAAAGGAGTCGGTTACAAACAAACATAGGTACAAGTGAAGCTAATATAAAGCGTGTAAAAAAACCAAACGAGTAATAACTCGAAATTCGGAATTCTCGTAATCTAAATCCGTTAATTCGTAAGAAGCTACTCGTTTTTTGCGTGATTGAGTAGGTAACAAATATCCAAACAAACACACTTTCACATAATTATATAATATAGTAAGTATAATTGGAATGTATGGTTTTTCTTTTTACCATTCCATTGTGTGTATCATCATCGGGATGACACAATTTAGTTTCATAATATTTAAAGAGCGGAAAAATCGTAACTAGTTTATTTGAGGATTAGCTTCCCTGCTCTTCTGTCTGTTGCTGTTTTTATTTTAAACTAAAAGAAAATTTTAATTTTAATATCTACATTAAAAACTGTACTGTGATATAATACTATGTGCCTAAGTGACTTTAACGCATAAGTGACGCTTAATGTTTTAAATTGTGTTTGTATTTTTAAAACATAAAGTTAAGAATGAATAAGAATTTTGGTAGTGTCTTATTTACCATTCTGTGTAAGTATTTTTAAATTGAGAGCTTTTGTTAGATTCACAACTTCAATAAAGTGAACATATACAAAAATATGTGTATCAAAAACTGACAGGCACAGCCTAAACCGCTCGTAGAGATTTAGAGTGTTTTTGTCTTGATGTGCAGAGGTGTACTAAAAGGATTTTTTGAAATCTAACCCTTAATGGGGTAAAAACGTTTATAAAAAAGTCTTTTGGCTTTTAAGTTAAACTCGTTATGGTGAGATTTTGGATGATTCATTCCAAATATAAAAATGTGTTTTCAATATTTATCGACTCCGATGATTTAAAGATGGCTTAAAAAAATTGCTGGGGTAATAACACTATATTTTTAACAATATGTTGTTGTTGTTGTTATGTTGTAAATAGATATATTGTTGCTACGCTAGCAAAGCCGTGAACAGAATGAAATACATAATGTGATCTTCTTCTCTGAATGCCCATCCATTATTGAAGGTCGGCAGTCAGCTTCTTAAAGTTATCTTTGTCCAGCGCGAGTCTGAACAGTTGTTCTACTGTCATTATTTCTGTCCACTCCCTGATGTTACTGAGCCATGACATCTTACGTCTTCCGACCTTACCATTCCATAATAATAATAATGTAATACCATTTCTTTTCGTACAGGTCTTCAAGCATTCGGCATCAATGCGTTATCATCGACGCGAAAGTGGCAAGATTCACACGTATCGTATGAACCTGGTGAGCCAATTAAAGATCGAGTAGAGAAGCATCCTTGCACCAGACTCTGCAATCATAAGAAAATGACCTGCTATTACCACTTCCACGTGGAGTGGTACCAGAGTATGAGCAAAGCATGCTATGACTGCCCCTTCAATCTTAAGGACTGTGAAAGAGAAGATTGTGTGGTGGTAAATGGCGTTAGTAGAGAAATAACCGTCATCAACAGAATGTTGCCCGGACCTTCAATTCAGGTGAGATTTAATCATTACTTACTTACTTACTTACTCCTCTGGCGCAGCGACCCAAAGTGGGTCTTGGCCTCCGACACCAGAGAACGCCATTGATCCCGATCTTGCGCTATCTCTTGCCAGTCGTCGGCTTGGAGTTCGCAAAGGTCGGATCGCACTGCGTCAATCCAGCGGTATCTGGCCACTTGCAACTCCAAGGTACGCCTCGAAATCAGTCTCGAATCTCTCATGTCGAGATTTAATCATTATCCTTATTTAATATGGCGTTGAGTTCATAATATGTTAGCGCAATCTTATGGCTGTGTCCCAATGGATAATCTAATCACGATACTTTTAAGTCTTGGAAGCATCGGTTTCTTCTGGGCAAGAGTGCTCCATCGTAGATTGTATTGTTGCTTCTAAAGGGTATGCTAAGCCGAAAAAGGCTCATAAATACTCATCATTATGCACGTTTACTACAGGAGCAACCCTGAAATCACGATAAAATAATCAGCTATTCCAAAAATGTTGTCGAGTTACATTGACATTTTTCTTCTATGACTGGTTTAATTTTTTTTGGATTTCAGGTTTGGTCCCATATATAGTTAAAGTTGTTCATAATAAGGAGTACCTACTATGACCTATTTTCGGTTTAGCATTCCCTTTCCTTTTCCTTCCTGTATGGTTTATAATACTTTGTTTATTTTTAGGTATGTGAAAACGACAAAATCATTGTGAACGTGACCAATGAACTCATGGGCGCGGGCACTTCCATCCACTGGCACGGCATGCATCAGAAGGATACTCCATACATGGACGGAGTGCCCTTTGTCACTCAGTGCCCAATAACACCGGAGAGCACTTTCACGTAAGAATTACAATTGTAAAAGCTATCTTTTAACACCATCTGGGCCTGAAAATCAAAACAAAAATAAATAAAAAAGAGTGTGGAACGTAATATAGAAACACGCTTGTACGAATCAAAGATTACGTTTCCTTTAATTACAATGACTTTAGAAAAAAATACAATTCCATCTATAGATACTAATTTTATTATTATAAAGTTTGTTTCCTGTTATAGGCTTCCTTACCAAAATAAAAAGGAACCCTTATGGTGAGAGTCCAATTTCAGTTTATCAGTCAATCCGTATGTCACATCTCAATTTCTTCCATTCTGCAGAGAAGATAATTTAGTACTCTTAGTTAAAATAAATGCTGTGGCTGTCGTAGTTTTTACAAGCTTTTATTTGGCTTGCCCTGTTTGTTGTTGTTCAAGTTTTCGTTTTTTGGCTCAAATCTTACAACTGAATTTTGAACCACGTCCCAATGTCAAATGTCTGATCATTAATTTGGTATATCTGTGTAATTCCGATGACAATGCAATAAAAGCTAAAGTTTTTTTTTTAATACTCAACCTTACAAGATACTCTGTTTATTCACAGATACGAGTTCACGGCAGCTCAAGCCGGGACGCACTTTTATCACTCGCACATCGGCTTGCAGCGCGGCGAGGGCGTCTCCGGTGCCTTGATCGTCAGGAAACCAAAGTTATCACAACAACCCTATCATTACAATTTCGATAAGTAAGAAAGCTTTTTTGTGATTTAATTATTATTTACTTAAATTTACATCTATTAAAATAAGCTAAAATAACTAGAAAAAAGAAATTTACAAAACTAAAATCAAAAAGTAGGTTTTGCCCGTGTGGCAAGGTACCAAGAACGCTGGCTGCATTCCCGCGAGTGAAATTCTTTGCGCGAGGAATGAGCCAGCCCTCTTATCGCCAGCGGCGTCACTTATATAAGTAAGCTTGGACATTTCACATTTAGAAATTGAGTGTTTTTTTTTAATTTTAATTTATTACTATTATATTACTATTATTTGTAGTGGTAGGGCTCTTTTGCAGAGCCCGCCTGGGGAAGTACCACACCTTTGCCAGTTATTCCACCGCCAAGCAGTAATGTGCAAACATTACCGTGTTCCGGTTGGAAGGGCATTGTTTCCAGTGAAATTACAGGGCAAATGGGAGATTAAACAACTTATATCTCAGGGTGACGAGCGCAGTGCTGTGCCGCGCAGGGTCTTGAAATAGGCAAGTTCAAAATTCTGGGTGGTGCAGACCTGTTATGGGCAAACGTGACGTTTAACATCAGGCGAGCGATTTTCTCGTCTCGTCACTCAATTACATAAAAAAAAAAAAAAAAAATGTTTTTGACGAAGGCCCTATGCAGTTGACTTACATTTTTTTCTAATTTATTATTTGAGTGAGACCAAATAATACCCACCATTTGCAAGTGTTTGACAAGTCAATAGGAGCAGTAGCAATAATTTTTATTTGATAATTGAAATGTATAATTGTGGAAGTGCGACTTTTTGATAATAAATGATATTCTATTCACACTCAGATTAACGCTAGTGTTGCAGGTGTCCATAGTCGGCGGTCCGCTTATCATCAGGCTAACTGTCATCAGCTAGTTAACCGCAATTTCTATCATCAATCATAATTATTCAACAACAATTGTTAAACTTAAAGGCCGGAGCACGTCATCCAAGTCCAAGACTGGACCGACCGCACGTCGCAGGCTATATACACGGAACACTACCACTCTGCGGGGAAAACGGATCCTTCTTCTCTACTCATCAATGGGCGCGGAAGATTTGAAGTGAACAATGGATGCAGAACTACCATTACGAAACCATCAAGATTCAATGTGAAGAAGGTGAAAAGAGTTTTCTATTATTATGTCTATGTTTTCTTCAAAATATTTCTTTTTTTTGGCAACATTCAACGCCATATTGCAATTCTTTTAGACGATTTAAAAAAATCACTAGATTATCACTATTAATTGACCAAGCGAGCGAAGCTTTTGCAAAAAAACTTTGCTAGTGAAATCTTCTATTCGATCGGACTACTTTATTTTGATTACACAAACATATTATTTATCTTACAGGACAAGAAATATCGGTTCCGACTGATAAATGCAGAGTTTTATAACTGTCCTATAGAGCTGACAGTCGATGGTCATGAGCTCACTATTATTGCATCAGATGGATCGTACCTGACACCTGTCAAAGGTAAATAGATTTTGCCGTACCTAAGTAAATAATGTACGCTGATTCTGAGTATTTTAGGACACACTATTATTATTAGATACTATTTTATAAAGAAATTTATTCATGTCAAATTACAATTAATCGATTCAATATAAATAATCAAAACAATAAACAAACACGAAATCATAAAAGTCAATCAAATAACCTGCCCCTTGTTCCTGGCGCAAAAGTGCCTATGACGCTCGCTGCGTTGCCACGCTGAATGGTAATGGCCAACCTTGCGCCAGAAACGAGCTGGAGCGGGAGTCACCACCCGCTACTATTAGAAATACACTAATACATTTAAAAACAGTTATTTGAAGATGAACTTCCGCGAAGTAACGCCTGATTCAAGAAATTATTTTAGGAGAATAAACAAAATATAACAACATCATAAAGATGTAAAATTTGTATGTACAGAGTTATAAGGAAATGGTACGCTAAGCCGAAAAGGGCACATAGTACTCATTATCATGAACAACTTTTACTATGGGAACAGCCCTGCAATCGCGGAAAAAAACAGCTGTTCCATACATCTTGTCGAGAGTGTTATTGAACAACTGATGTTTTTATCGCCATATCCCTGTTGGTCTCATAGTAATAATGATGGGTACCTACCTAAACCAAAAAAGGCTCATAGTAAGTACCTACTATGAGCTTACCATACCCATTCCTTATAGCCCTGTATTAGTTTGTGGGAGCTACTACTAAACCGATTAAAAAACACTTATAAAAAGATACCCTGTCTGTGGGTTTTGTGGGCTATATTTATACCATTTTTGACCATGTTTTATTTACATCTAGTCTGGAATTAATTACAATTTTAATGTTAACCAGCTTAATCTGACATTGCAGCAAAATCACTGGTGTCGTACGCCGGAGAACGCTTCGACTTCATCATAGATGCAAATCAGAAACCCGGCAACTACTGGATCAGAGTACGTGGCCTCATGAACTGCATCAAGTATGAAATTCCATATCTAAGAACTTGCTAAAATCAGAGCTTTAACAAATTTTGATCTGAAACTCTTAATAGAAGTAAATGTTTCCTAATTAGTTTTAAATAAATGTAACTAGTAGCAACCCGCGGTTTCATACATACACGTAGAAAAATGACAACGACACTCGACAAAATGTATGGAACAGCGGTTCTTTTTCGCGAATTCCGGGTTCGTCCCTTGCTAAAAGTGGTTCATAATGATGAGTACTATGAGCTCTTTTCGGCTTAGCATACCCTCTCTGTATAAATCTGTAATAAGTATATAGTTAGTATACTTAGTTAATAAACGTGTTTCTGTGCAGTTCGACCAAAGTGCGACAAGTCGCGGTCCTACATTATCATGGCGCTGATCATAAAGAACCCGAAGGAGCCTTGGAATGGGAAGCACGGGTGCACGATGAAACGGTGTGTAAAATCCTTCTTTATTTTTTATGGCAAAGGTGGCCTACAAGCTAACGAGCCGTCTGATAGTAAGCGATCCCCATCGCCTATGTATAGCTGTAACACCGAAGGAGTCACGGATACGTTGACGACCTTTCAAGACTCTATTTTATCAGTCTACTAAACAGTTTTTCTGTGAGAGTTTCAAAAAGTGACAACTTTATCCATAGTAACTAACCATACTATGGCATTATTTTTATCTTAATATATATAAATCTTGTGTCACAATGTTTGTCCTCAATGGACTCCTAAACCACTTAACCGATTATAATAAAATTCGCACACCATGTGCAGTTCGATCCAACTTGAGAGATAGGATAGTTTAAATCTCAAATTATAGTCGCAATTTTAATTTATTGCAAATTATACTGACTAACTAACTATTATACTGATAATTTTTACTATAAATTGACAAGTTAGCATCAACATACTACGGTTGCTATAGTTACGCAATAGCATAACTTTTGACATTTGACATAGAATTGACGCAATGGCTTTTGACAGGACAACGTCTGTCGAGTCAGCTAGTCTATTATATAATATATCAAACTACGGTACAACAATACAATAATTCTTAAATAAATGTAGAAACGTAAAATGAATGTTGCAGTTGTGTGATACTCCGTTAATTTATTTTATCCTTTGAATTCCTGTTTTTCGTAATTATTCTTATTTATCTGGTAAGCAGATATTTAGATGGATACAGCTACAGCCGCCGCAGCTATAGTATTACTTTGAAAACAAAAAACTGCTTAGAAAAATTACTTAATCTATATATTGTTCCAGCAATTAAACGCCGAAAACGAGGGTGACGAGAATATCACTACGACTATTTCAAAGCTCAGATATCCAATGACATACCTCGATTTGGACAAATCCCTGAAACCAGTGCCAGACTACAAGTTCTACGTTGCATACGACATGTACATAAAAAACAACGATTACTTTAATAAGGCTTCTTTATATGGCCACGAAAAAGGTTGGTTTTAATTATTGGATTTTATAATTCGATCCGAATAGTTTCGAATCTTTCATTGTTTTTTTTTATTTTCGGTGTTTTTCTCTTCCCTTGTTTTATCTTTAGTTTTTTGTTTCCTTTTATGAATTTTTTTTTTGTTTTTCTTTCTTTTTTGTGCTAGTCATATTAGTTAATTTGCTTGTTATGTTTTTCAGTAACGAAAATTCATAAATCGTATTCGGTGCCCATGCCTCAGCTTAACCACATTACTATGCAGCAAACCTCAAGCCCTCTTCTCGTCTCCAGACCCTCATCTGACCAATTCTGCAACAAATCCTCCGTCCCAAAGACGTGCAAGGAAAAATTCTGCAAATGTCCTCACGTCCTCTCCGTCAAGCTGAACTCCGTGGTTGAAGTCGTCATTATCGACGAAGGAACGAATTTCAATACAAATCATCCTTTCCACCTTCACGGACACAGTTTCAGAGTCGTGGGACAGAGAAGGCTGGGTATCAGAACTAGTGCCGAATACGTCATAGCTTATGATAGAGCTGGGAATATGACCAGGAATCTTGGAGATAGACCTCCCGTAAAAGATACAGTAACAGTTCCTGATGGTGGCTATACGATTATCAGATTCACAGCTGACAACCCTGGATATTGGTTGTTCCATTGCCACATAGAGTTTCATGCGGAAGTAGGTATGGCTCTGGTGTTTAAGGTTGGGGAACACGAGGACATGACACCAGTGCCTCAAGATTTTCCTACATGTGGTGACTATAGGAACAAAGGCAGAAGTGGAATGGGAACAAAGGCTGAAGCTGATTTTAGTGGCGTAAATAAAAGAAGACGATTTTATTAACATCGTTTGAAGAACCCCATGTTAGTGAGGATTAAGGTTTATTATGTATATGTAAAAATGAATCCCTATTTCCCTTGGTCACGCCATCACGCGTGAACGGCTGGACCGATTTCACTTTTTTTTTGTTTTTGTTATTGTCAGGAGAAGGTTCTTATGAAAGAAAAAATTTAAAAAAAAATTACGTGAAAATTAGAAAATATAAGAATAGGTACTTAGCGCTTTGGACAATGTAAACTTTTTTAATGTAACATTTGACATTGAATTGCGTGCTCAAATATCATCTATAGTCGTCACAAAATAAGAGGCCCGTTTGGACACCTAAGAAAGACCGTAGAATGTAACTTGGAACGCTTTTCGCGCATACTTTATGGTAGCATGTAATGTCAAATTATAACGAAACTCTCAAAAACAGTTACGTTCTCAGTCTTCTTTTTTCAAATATTAGTGTTGTAACTTGTAACCAATTAATTATTGAATTGACGATAGCTCAACTGACGATTTTGGCTCATCATCCGAAGAAAGTTATTGAATGAAGATTCAATCACTTTTGTTTATTCTTGTTTTTTGCGATTGAATGAATGTTATTATAACTAAAAATATTAAATTAAAGACAAATTGACCTCTCGCACCATTTCGTATCATTTCAATATACCTATAATATTCAAGTTTATGTTAAATTTTCGAATCGCAACTTTAATCCAATGTACTTTACAATACAAAATCAAATCGATCAAATACTCATACAAACTTGAATTGATTTATCAAGTACCGAGTCGTATGGTTACATCACTAGTTACGTCGCAATGACAAACGTCCAAACGGGCTTCTAATTTTGTGACGACTATAGACACATTTACTCTACGTTTATAAAAAATGAATGTCTACCCGTGCGAAGCCGGGACGGGCCGCTAGTGCAATAATAAATAAACGCTCCGTCCCGAATTTTAGTTGGCCCAAGTCAGAGATCAATGGCACAAGGGAAAATAGGCATATAGTAGCAGTGGGTCTATAGGTATAGGCTGGCGATGATGACGATGACCACGTACGTCGTACACACTAAAAACGAGGTTGTTGACTCTATTTTTGGATGCGCGAATACTAGACTGTGAAAACATACTCATATTACCTCGTACCTTTTTTTTTTTTTTTTTTTGGGTGTGGGAAATCATCAAATGACCCCTCCCACTCTTTGGGCAGAGCGGAAGGGAGTGTCAGACTTCTACTGACCAAATACCACCCATGTTCCTTCTACGCCCTTGTGACGCCGAGGCCGCGGTAACTTCTACCCGCAGCCCCGACGGGCATGGGCCCTTTCGGGCCCCTTCCATGTTGCTGACATCTCTTTGAGGCGCGCGTGGAACACGAACGCGCCGTCGACACGGCCTGTGTCGTCATAAGATGGACGGACAGCGAGCTAGCCCAATAGCTCACCGTCCACAGGCCCGCGTCTACGGTGGCCGGAGGTCGTCACGTGACCCCCGACGCCCGGAGCGCCTCCCACGGCGGCGGCTGGGACGAGAGGTTCTCTCCCTCTCACGTTCCGCCACCTCCTTCGCTAGCATCACTGCTTCGCAGAAGGAGGCGACGGCGTCCCATTCCTCCTCGCCCCGGACCATGGCTTGCACCAGGGCCGGACGCGAGAGATCGCCGCCGCCGATCGCCGCTACGAGAACACGGCGGGATTACCTCGTACCTACACCAAAGTTTTAGAAATAGCGAAAATATAAAGGTTCTTAGTTTGCTACAGAAATCATAAAAGAAAACTTACTCGCTTTACATTTTTTATCAACATAGTAGGCCCAAGTTTGAAGGCTTTTTAAGACAGATCTAAATTTTCCCAAACTATTGGCATCCTTGTCTAATGGCTTGCAATGATAAAGACAGATATATTTTTAGTTAGTTTAGATCTGTCTTAAAATGCCTTCAAACTTGGGCCTATTATGTAAATTAGTTAAACACGGGAATACCCACGTAAAAATTAAGTCGTCTACTACGACTAGTTTCGGTCACTTTCGGTGACCTTCATCAGGCCAAACGAGACGCAACCGCGAGCGCGTCACGTTTGCAAACTCGCCTGATGAAACTAGTCGTAGTAGACGACTTAATTTTTACGTGAGTATTCCCGTGTTTAATTATAACAAAAATGTGTGAAAACCACGTTAGTTTCCATAGTAAAATAATTATGTAAATTAGTTAAATTATTGGTTAGGATTACATTATAATTTTGTACATAATTTAATTTATGTGATATTTACGTCAGTATTAACTAATTATTTACGTATTTCGTGTAATTTTGTTAATTAATAAAATAATACCTAAATCAAATAATTGTTTATACTTTTCCCAGAGTCTCAGTCACATAAAAAGTACTGTTACCAAACCTTAAAGAAGGGCCCTTTTCCCCTCCGAATTGGGTTCCCGCATTTCCGTGGCGGGGGGGATAAGTAGCCGGGCCGCCTTGCCCGGTGAAACTAAGAGGAACCATAAAGGTGGAGGCTCGGGCCGGCGCCCTGGACATTTCGGGAAGCGGCGGTCTGGGCCTAGGAGCCCTCCCGTATACCTCTCCGTGGAGAGGGAACGTGATAGGGCTCGGGGTCGTCTACGGACGACGACGGGGGGCACATTGTGCCCTCCAGAGGGGTAGACACGGGGGCGAGTCAGGCCAGTGGGGCCAGTAAGGCTCGCACTCCGTCTCCGCTAGGAGGGACTGGAGTGGCGGGTGCGGGGACACCCGCTGCTTCGCATTGGGCCCTCCAGGGTGGTCGACGCGTCTGATGTTCCGACGCGTCGCCACGAGAGGGAGGGGGTGGCCACCCCCTACCCGAGGTGGGTCTGTCTCACGGCGGACATAGGCTGGGCGGGGCTGCGGTGATTTAATGGGCCCGCGGCTCCGTCCATTGCCTGTAGGAACTTCCCAGGGTTTTTAGTGGGTATGCCGCCACTAGAGCGGAGACTCCCACATAACCACCGTGCCCTCCCCGGGGCGGGCGTGGTATCCATAAAGGATTTTCCCTGGGTCACAAAAAAAAAAAAGGGCCCTTTTGCCTCTTTCTACCTTGTCTATTTCCAAAGTTCTTTACTTCCTAATTTGCTCACCCCTATAACGTCCTACATTTTTCACTCTATTTACCTCATGCAAAACTTCAGTACCTACTGTACTTATTTGACGCCTTTTTTTTTGAAGTGTTATAGTCATAAACATAGTACACACGTGTACAATTTTGCTTCCGCCGTTTTTTTTTCCGAAATTGTAGGCTTTATTGTAAAAATCTGGTTATATATTTATGATTCAAAGTATTGTCCATCGCTGGCCACTACTTTGAGTTTTGATCAAGTAATGCCTCCAATTCTGCATCTTCAAAAACTTTCTCTCCTCCACCCATGCTGGTCTTCGACGTCAAAATCACCGTTTTTGAAACGTTAAAACCACCCTCGGCACGTTCTTTCACTAATAGCGGCCTCACCATAGATAGGTATTTGAGAGCATTCGACGAGACTCAGCCGCAGGCCGCAGATTTCTTCATATATTAAAACCTCCCGCAAATGACAAGAATTTGGCTTGTAAGCTGACATGTTTAATCGAGAATAACTTTATGATGCAGACACAAATCGACTAATATTTTGATGGCGTTATGTTTACAAATACCTATATAAGCTTATTGTATGACATCTACGATCTATTTATTTCGACTACCACTTACCGCTACTGACAGCCATCTATTGCAAAACGGTGGAAGCAAAGTTGTACACCTAGAATAAAATTCGACCTGTTTTTCAAGCGACGAGTGTAATCCAAAATGAAAAACGGTTTTATAAGTTTTGCTTTATTTCCTTAAATACTATTACTAAACAGACACTAAAAAGGAACATTGCTATTAAATCGACTGCTGAAATACATAACATTAATTTAAAAATATAAATTTATTGAATGAACTGGCATAGCTGACTAATAAAATTATGAGCTCATATCATAACTATATGCAATATATTTATATCAATTTCAGAAATGTATGTTCAGATTTATAATCTATAACTTATTATTTTTCAAGGAGGTACATGGCATTCGTCGCATCCTGGAAAATATATAACTAACTACTCGACGGAGGAGGTTTGTAAACAATCTCCATTTGACCACCCATTGGCATATCTACCACTGAATGGTATGCATTGTACTGGTGTGCTACCTTTGCAAACACATTGGCTGGCGAACCTGTACCTGGGTTCCCTGAACCAAAGAGGTTATTATTTCCGCCAACGCTTCCAAACATGCTTCCGCCATTGTTTCCGGATCCAATTCCACCACTGTTTCCAATTCCGCTCCCACCATTGTTTCCAGGTGCGCTTCCGCCATTGTTTCCAAAATCACCACACGTAGGAAAATCTCGAGGCACTGGTGTCATATCCTCATGTTCCCCAACTTTAAATGCCAGAGCCATACCTACTTCCGCATGAAACTCTATGTGGCAATGGAACAGCCAGTATCCAGGGTTGTTAGCTTTGAATCTGATAATCGTATAGCCACCATCAGGAACTGTCACTGTATCTTTTACGGGAGGTCTTCCTTTCAAATTCCTGGTCATCTTTCCGGCTCTATCATAAGCTATGACTTCTTCGGCACTAGTTCTGGTACCCAGCCGTCTCTGTCCCACGACTCTGAAACTGTGTCCATGAAGGTGGAAAGGATGATTTGCATCGATATACGTTCCTTCGTCTATGATGATGACTTCAACCACGGAGTTCAGCTTGACTGAGAGGACGTGAGGACATCTGCAGAAAGTTTCTTTACACGTCTTTGGGACGGAAGATTCGTTGCAGAATTGATCAGCTGGGGGTCTGGAGACGAGAAGAGGGCTTGAGGGTAGTTGCATACTGATGTGGTTGAGCTGAGGCGTGGGCACCGAATATCCTTTATTCAATTTCTTTACTGAAATTAGGAGAAACAAATAAATTAGAATAATATACCTAAAACCACGATAAGTAAATTTAAAGATTTCGTCCTTATGAAATTATAATTTTATAATGGAATAAATCCAAACTAACCTGCTTCGTGACCATATAGAGATGCCTTATTAAAATTATCGTTGTCTTTAACGTACAAATCGTACGCAACGTAGAACTTGTAGTCTGGCTCCGTCTTGAGAGCTTCATCGAAAACAGATGCTTTGAAATACTTGAGCTTGGACATAGTCGTGGTTTCATTCTGCTCTTCGCCCTGGTTCTCGGGGTTTATTTGCTAGAACAATGAATATAATTAGCACAATTTTAATAAACATACAGACACAAATACATTACATTATATGTTAATTGTTTTTTTTTTATTCATTTGTTTTGAGCATTATGTATTTGTGTTCTAATTATATAGGTATAAATATATTCATATAAATATACATATATATATATTACAGGCAATTCAGAATGATTTAATTGACAGATTTCAAACTAAAAATGTATTTGTAACTGTGGTATCTAGCAGTAATTAAAAATGTATTTGTAACTCTAGATGACATCAACACTTTAAAGAAATTTAAATCTCGATTCAGGGAACCCTTTTCTGGGGAGTGAGATAACATCCTGGTCACTGTCGCTCTTATTAGTGTGAGTGACCAAGATAATCTCGAACGGCCAAGAATACTTGACTTAAGACTAAATAAAATAAAATGGAGATCAGTATGAAATCAAACTGGGCTTGAGAAACATTCGCCTTACTCAATTTGGATCTAGCAACAAAATCCTTCAGAACTATCAGTATCGGTATTGTAGGTACTGAATAAGATGGTTATTTTTGTAAGTAAATCTACGAATTCGTAGTCAATTTTCTTTACCATTGCGTCACGGATACGAGGTTCCCAATCATTGGCTCCAGCAGGCTCGTCGTCATCAGCTCCGCGGTAATGCAAAACAGCGAGTTGACGCACTGAGGTAGAACTGCAAACAAATTTATCATAGTTTTTATTTATTACCGTACTTGTTGAAATACGGTAGGTACGGAACCCTCGAGAAACAAATTTTGGCATTGACAGTTTTTTTGATAGAGAATTTGGTTTTGTCTATGAAATAATATAATAGATTCTTGTGGCTGTGTCACTTAAATGAAATGAAATACTAAGGGAAAAAAAGTTTTTTTAAGGGAAAATTAAATATACTTACTTGACGCAGTTCATAAGACCGCGGACTCGGATCCAGTAGTTGTCAACTTTCTGGTTGGCATTAATGATGAAGTCAAATCGCTCTCCAGCGAACGACGCAATTGACCTTGCTGCAAGTAAACCATGTTATACAATAAACAATTCTACAAGGTGTTACAGAAAGGTGTGATAATATTGAAAGATGTGTATGTAGATCACATTTCGATTCATATGCCAAATTTTATTATAAAAACTTTACTTTACTTAATTTTATTTTAATAATAAATTGAAGTTCCTTAGATAAGTTAGTATAAAAGTTTAATTTATAATTTAACATTCTGGTGATAAAAAGACCTGCATGGTCATCATCATTATCATCAGAATCATTTGACAGCCGAATGCCGAAGCCAAGCCGATAAAATATATGAAAAAAAAATTGATAAAAATCGACCTTTCTTTTAGCCATTTTCAAAATATGCTTACCAGGAGTAGGTTCCAAGTAGTACCCATCAGAAGCAATGACGGTGAGGGTGTGACCGTCCACTGACAACTCCACGGGACAGTAGTGGAACTCAGCGTTTATGAAGCGGAACCGGTATCTGAACGACTGAAATTTTGGAAAGAATTACGAGTACGTCAATAAAGTAAAGTATGGAATTTATTTATAATATAATACTATTAATATTATAAAGAGATAAAGTGTGTTTTGTTATTATTAACATGAGAATACCCACGTAAAACTTAAGTCGTTTACTACGAATAGTTTCGATCACATTCAGTCACCTTCATCAGGTATAACAATATGTATTGTGTCAAAACTACGCTAGTTTCCATAGTAAAGTGTGGTTGTTTGTAAAACTACTGGACTGATTTTGTTATTTTTTTTTTTTTGTAGTAGAAAGCCACACTATTCCCAAATAATTTTGATTGCCGCAAACTTGCGAAACCGAAGGCATATCAGAGCAGCGCCAGGCACAAAGTTCCGTACATCAGCTAGTGTTCCAATGTACATGTTCTATTATATATTTATTTTATAAGTAGGGAAGGGAATAGCGAAAAGGTTAAAATAGTGCAACATTATAACATACATGAAATTTAAAAAGTAAACCCCAAACTTAACCAAAAAATATTTTTAAAAAGTCTCATAAAAATAATAATTAATCATTCATATAATTATATAATTCATACCTTTGATACATTAAATCTTGGTGCTCTCGTCATCGTAGTTCTACCTCCACTGTTCACCTCAAACCTTCCGCGCCCGTTGATGAGTAGAGAAGAAGGAGTCATTTCCCCCGCGGAGTGGTAGTGGTCCGTGTATATAGTCTGCGACGTGCGGTCGGTCCAATCTTGGACTTGGATGACGTGCTCCGGCCTTTAGGTTTAATAATTGTTGAAGGTAAGACATTAATACGTTTCACACTCATAGCTCTCCACTACGATTCCCTGTATCGGGGATGCGATGACACACTCAATCATCATCAATCATGATCAGTTAAGTAGATTTTTGAAGGTGAAAGAAAACATCATGAGGAAACCTGCATACGTTCGGAGAAGAAATTCAACGGCGTAAATGAATCCACCAATCCGCACTTGGCCAGTGTGGTGGAATACGGCCTAATCACCCTTCCAGGGTAGACCTATAATATCCCAGCAGTGGGAGGATTAAAGATTGAGTAGACAGATATTTACTCGTCAGAATCATAGAGACGTCCATGGAACTCTTTCGACTTCGGTTTCCTGACGATTAAGGCACCGGAGACGCCGTCACCGCGCTGCAAGCCGATGTGCGAGTGATAAAAGTGAGTCCCAGCTTGAGCTGCCGTGAACTCATATCTGTGAATGAAGCAAAAAAGCTTTTTATTTGAGTTGCTTGAAAACAATGAAAATCGTAATTTATTTTCGAAGCTCGTTACTTTTTTTTTGTTTAAAAAATTACTTGTTTGTTAGTTCAGGGCATAATTATCTGTTCCAAGTTCTCTGTTTTCTAAATATCGGTTTATCGTTACGGGTTACGTAACTAACAAATACACGCACAGCACACGCATAGAAAAAAAAACCCGCAAAATACCGCAAACCACAACAATATATATAACATATACACGTATACAGGGTTATTCATAAAGGGTATGCTAAGCCGAAAAGGGCTCATAGTACTCATCATCAGCTGTTCCATAGAAAAATGTCAATGACACTCGACAAAATGTATGGAACAGCTGATTATTTTTTCGCGAACTCCGGGTTGGTCCCATAGTAAAAGTTGTTCATAATGATGTGTAATATGAGTCCTTCTCGGCTTAGCGTACCATTTATGAATAACGATGTATAATATACCTACAATTGACGGAACAATAAACTATATTATTCATAAAGTTGTGATTGGAACTGACTTGACTCTATACAAGAAAATGCTTTTTTTATTACTTGAAAGTGCTCTCCGGCGTAATTGGGCACTGCGTGACGAAGGGCACTCCGTCCATGTATGGAGTATCCTTCTGATGCATGCCGTGCCAGTGGATGGAAGTGCCGGCGCCCATGAGTTCATTGGTCACGTTCACAATGATTTTGTCGTTTTGACACACCTAAAAATAAAATACATATTTAAACCATATTATTTTAAAACAAACTTTAGTTGCACTGTCATTGGAGTTACAGAGGTACTCGTATACAAAATATTACCTCAATCGGACATCAGACAGTGGTTCAAAATTCAGTTACAAGATTACATCCATCTAACACGGGTCTCTATATACAATATGTCCGGTTTCCGATGTCCGATACTTTAAGGGGTTAAAATGAAATTAATTTTGTCGAGAAATCACGGATTTTTTTTTATTTTTCTCCATCAATAAAAAAATGGCAGCACTTTAAAAAAAAATTGTTAGCGAAGCATAGGTGCTTGTATTAATTTAACAATATCTACCCCAGTAGAAGACTTACAAACACAAAAGTGGTCTCAAATGTTAGTTAATAGTGTAGACAATAAATCTAGATTCAAATTTTAATTTTTTAATGTTTCAGTATTATTACAAATAATTTTTGAAAAAAATAAATTGGACAACAAATTGATGTTTTTTTCAGATTATTAGTTTTAAAAAAAAACCAATGGGTTAACCAATTTTATTTATTTATTTTTTTAATAATACAGGATATTTGCTATAAATATACATTTAAATCTTAACTGTGAGTTAGATAGTTTAGGAGCTATGACAGTGTAAACATACGTACTTGAAAAGCGCGCATACGCAAATGAAATAAAACAAAAAAAAAAAAAAATAAGAGATAATGAGAAAAATAAAAAAAATCCGTGATTTGTCGATAAAATTAATTGCATTTTAACCCCTTAAAGTATCGGACATCGGAAACCGGACATATTGTATATGCTTCCAAGATTTGATAAACAAAAAACACGGCAAATTAAACAAAAGCTTGCAATAAAAACAAAACAACCATGGAAATACTCATAAAATGTCAAATTTTACGTATAAGGAATTAGTATTACAAATCCAACGATGTATAATAAGAATAATAATTGAAACTCACGTGTAGAGAAGGTCCTGGCAGCTTTCTGTTGATGGTCGTTATCTCTCTACTTATTCCATTCACCACCACGCAATCCTTTCGTTCACAGTCTTCAAGATGGAAGGGGCATTCGTAGCATGCTTTGCTCATACTCTGGTACCACTCCACATGGAAGTGGTAGAAGCATTTCATTGGTGTACCATTGCAGCGTCTGTTGCAAGGATGTTCCATCTCGTCTGCGTCTTCATCTGTTTGGGCCACTTCTACGCCTGGTACGTATGCTATGGGCGAGTCTTTCGAAACGCTAAACTTTCGTGATATTGGTGACGATGCGTCGACTTTGGAGGCTTGAAGACCTGTATAGCGAGATAAAGCTGTCTGAGAGACCTAAATTAAAAAGTTTAAACGAAAAATATTTAAATTTTTATTACTGGTTAAAATTTAAGTCATTTATGGGTAAGGTAACTAAATATTAGAATGTAACAAAAAAAAATCTCTATTCAATAAAATATTTAGAAATTACTTAAATCACCCGCCATAATTATTTTGTTTCTTGTGCTAAGATGCTCATACAACTTAGTGTTTAACCATCCCACTGCTGGGACACCGAATCTATTCTCAAAGGCTGATTAGGCACCACATACGCTATTGAATTTCTGAATTCGCTGAGCGTATTCGGGTTTCCTCGCAGTGTGTTCCTTCATTAAAAAGCTAGTGGTAAAACCACTTTCTTTTTGGCCATTGTCAACCATCCTTTACACCAGAAAGGTAGTCAGAATATTAAACAACAGTGTAAGCCGCATAAAATATATGATACCTCAGAAAAAAAAATTGAAGAGTGAGATTAAATAAAAAAAACTTACATAAAAAGACGAATATCACCACTGGAGAAAAATAATACGTCTTCATTTTGGACACTGAACATAAAATTGAAAAAGATTTAAAATTTCGAATTCACAAATAAAACGTTTCACACGTTTCGTTTCTTCGTTCTTTCGTTTTATTATGTTATTAAAAGTAATTTTTGCACAGACCCAATGAAAACTACTAACGTTTAAATTTTAATCACTTGATTATGGTTAAAGAGCTGTTTGTTTCAGCTGTTTGACCTAAAGGTTAAACAGCCGAACCTCAAATAAATCAGTGGCGGCTCATTTGCTCTTTAAATAATGTATCTAATCAGACATGGTCATCCCTATGACACCATCATGACACCAGGCATAATTAGAGATGAACGGAATTATATCAGATATTTATTTATGAAATAGCTTTACTTACCTGTTACAGGTTTCGCTCAAAATAGAAATGTTAGACAATGGGCCCAAGTTTGA
The DNA here is from genome assembly GCA_949125135.1 of Alcis repandata. NCBI lineage: Eukaryota > Metazoa > Arthropoda > Insecta > Lepidoptera > Geometridae > Alcis > Alcis repandata. The sequence continues at coordinate 3,757,009 of OX421245.1, read as the reverse complement.
AGGTCTTTTGACAGAACTAAATTAATTTAAAAAAAACGACGGGTTGCACTCCGGGAGTGCCGGCAGAAGTGAAAACTTAAGTATTAACGTTGTGCGTTTTGGATATTTTGGAATGGTTAGGGAATAATTTTGCACGAATTGCTTTAATTATTTTAATAGAAAAATGAATCGATATCGTGTCCACTATAATCACTAGGTCACAACACTATACTCGTAACTGTCAAATTAGAACATTCGCGCAAGCGCTCTGCGCCGCCTAAACGAAACAGCCGGCGCAGGCATACATTTTCGCCGCGCCGTAGAAAGAGAGGGGGATACTTAACTAGCTGTCTACTCTCCATCCGTCTTACGAATTTTCGATCAGGTCACGTGACCCTGTCGCGAGTTTAACATTTTTTACCCATTCCAAAAAAGTGGACAACGCCGCTAAAGAAGTTTTCACTTCAAATAATCTATCTTTATCATTATAATCTATTAGACAAGGACGTCAATATTTTTAGAAAAAAATGATCTGTCAACAGCCTTCAAACTTTTGCGTAATATTTCATTACAAGCTTTTATTTTTAACTTGCCGTGTTAGTATGTGTGAGTCAAATCTTGAAAACAAATCTTGGAAACTTTTATTATAATAAAAACGGGATCGGCTACTCCGACCAGCGACCGCGTGATCGGCTGCTCCGACCAGCGACCGCGTGATCGCGAGCTTTCACGCCTTAAATCTCCTTGATGAAGATCGCCAAGTGTGATAATTTTGCTGTGTGTGTTTTCCATCAATTGTTGTAGGCTAAAAAGGATAAAGAGCGGGCTCTTTTTCCGCAACTACGAGTAGGCCGGTAATCGGCCCTTTTTGCGTGAACTACCTCGTACATATGCAGGTTTCCTCACGATGTTTTTCCTTCACCGAAAAGCCAGTGGTATGTAAATTCGTACATAAGTCCTAAAGAACTCATTGGTACGAGTCGGGGTTTGAACCCGCCACCTCAAGAATGCGAAGCGGCGGTTCTCCCACTGAGCTACCACGGCTCTTTGTTGTAGGCTAACTATATCTTGACTCATGCCAAATTTCAGGTTCACGTTGTTTGGTTTCTGAGATAACTTAGATATCTGAGATAATGGGCTGTGACTCGCAGATACCGGACTCTTTCCTTAAGGGTCCTTTTTTAATATTTTAGTGCGGAACTCTGAAAAGGGGTGATTCCATGATATTATTATGACATGTATATGATAGCGTACCTATATTCCGGCCTTTCCATAAGTGAGACAAAGGTAAGACGATGATAAATACCATAATAAAGTTGGTAATGATATTTTTTAACATTGCAAAGAAAATTATGTGTGAATTGAACGGACTGGCGCTGAATTAAAGGCAAAAGTAGGTATATTTTATGACTAGGGTTTTTTAGATTTTGTGAATTTCGGAGCAAAACCAAAAATCCTCACAGTTTTGCCATTTTGCGTTTCTTACGTTACGTTTTTTTATTTATTTAGAAACCACAAGGAATAAATATAGCGTTTAAATAGATGATTAATAAGTATGTTTGTATGTTACTAGTTGATCGCCTCGAACAGGACCTCCCGATCTCTTAGAAAAGAGAATAAAAAACAGGATAATTGCTTAAATAATGTACTTATTCTTTGCATTATAAAATACTAAATTAGTATACCTTATTAATAGCTACAGCTAGCCTAACTAAGTAATATCACATATCACCAGCGACATTTCAAATATCGTGAAATAACAAAGAAACATTTTTTGAAAATGCTCGTACCTACATTTTGACGAATCGTTAGAAATTGAATCACAGATAGAAAATCTCAAGCATAATACAAGTTATAAAACAGGGCTATAAGGGTAGGGCATGCTAGGTCGAAAAGGGATCTTAGTATTTGTCTTATCATTATGTTATGAACAATTTTTTCGATGGGAATATCCCTGAAATCGTATAAACAGTCAACAAGATTTTTACATATTGCCGAGTGTCATTGACATTTTTTCTATGAAATATTTTTATTTCTACGGTATTCCAGGATTGATATGGTTCATAGTAAATTGTTCATAATGATAATATAATCCCTTTTCAGCTTAGTATAGCCTTCCTTTAGAACCCTGTAGTCTTAGCACACACATTTAAAGATGTTATTGTTAATACAACAGTTAATTTACTCAAAATAAGGAACAAAGTTGTAATACACAAAACAGTAAAAGTAAGTACTATTAATTCAACAAGTATTTTGAAACCAGCCTACATAGATCACCTAAGATCCAAATAAATACAACGAAATTACACACACTATATTAAATTCTACTAGTAAGTACAAATTCGTATTCAATACGATATAATTTACAAAACGTATACCATTTTTTACATAAATAGGGAAGTGATTCTTAAACTATCTACCGTTTAGTTTTGATATACAAATACTGCATAAAATCACAATCATCGAAATACTCAAAGCGTTGGCAGAAGACGTAGAGTTGTTGTTAACAACTACGACAGGCCACCAATGTGAAATAGAAATGACAGGATTTTCCGTTTTGGGTTTTTCTGTCGTTGCCAATTCTAGCATATTATCTGGCTGATAGCTGCCACAGGTGGGAAAATCTTTGGGAACCGGCGCCATGTCTTTATGTTCTCCAACCTTGAAGACCAAAGCCATACCTATTTCCACATGGAACTCTATATGACAATGGAACAGCCAATAACCTGGATTATCAGCTTTGAACCTTATCACTGTATATCCACCATCAGGCACAGTCACAGTATCCTTAATTGGAGGGTTCTTAAGATTCCTTTTCAAATTTCCTTCTCTGTCGAATTTTTGAATCTCTTCTATAGTCGTATTTGTGCCTAGTCGTCTAAGTCCGACTACTCTAAAAGAATGTCCGTGGAGGTGGAAAGGGTGGTTAGCATCGAAAGTGACGCCTTCGTCCACGATGATGACTTCGACGACGGAATTGAGTTTGACTGAGAGGACGTGAGAGCATTCGCAGTGGTCTTCTCTGCAGGCTTCGTCTATTGAGGAGGAGTTGCAGAAGTTGTCGGGCGAGGGCCGCGCGAGGAGGAGGGGGCTGGAGGGCATCTTCATGCTGATGTGGTTCAGTTGAGGCGTGTACAGACGATTAGTTTTTTCGGGCACTGAAATATTACAGAATTTATTTTAGATTAACGAGTTGAAACGGGTATGGGATAGATATAATGCCTGTTCATGAATTATAAAAATAAAAAAAATTTCATTATCTTCACTAATATTAAGAGTGCCACATTACTTATAGTGATAGCTTAGATATTTTGTTAGTTAATCACATTAAAAAGACAGTAAGTGTAAATGAAAAGTAAGTTTTTAGTAGTAAGTGGAAATCGAAAAGGGAAAGTAATTAAGTACTACTACGCCTTGTTGAAGCAAACTTTACAAATATAATTCACTACGCCATATGGTAAAACCCAGACCCATCTGAAATCCTGAGACCCAGTTCCCGTCTCAGGTCAGGCATGTTCCTCATTTTCAAATCACGTTTGCTGTTTCTAGTCTAACTTTTCAAAAAAAAACATCTGTGAAAGTTTCTCACCTTGATACCACCCATAGTATGGCGACCTATGAAAATGCGAGTTATTCTTCGCATAGAAGTCATAGGCCACGTAGAACTGGTAATCTGCAATTTCTTTCAAGCTGTCATCGGGTCCTTCAAGAGATCTCATCTCAGCGACGCTGATGGTCTGGTTTTCTTCTTCACCTTTGTTCAGGGCGTTCAGTTGCTAGAAATAAAGTTTTGATGTTGTTTTATTGGTTTTATAAGGGTTTCGTAGATTTAGAGAGATTTATTCCAATAATCTTTATTTACTATTCTAATACCAATGGCATTTATTTTTAATCAACCTTGTTTACTATTCCAAACAAACACTCAAACAAGGTTTTTGGTTTGTGGCTTTAAGTAATAATCATTTTCTTAAATTTAAAAAATGTTGAAAGTACCCGTTTCGTCAGCCTTCCCGTAAACATGGCAAGTATATTGTAATTCCTTAAGGAATTTTGCAGCAAATAAAAGGTATAATTAAATACTAACCAATCCTTCGTTATGCAGCTCATGCCAAGTTGGATCACCCGGCGGCTCGGACTCCATCGCGCCTTCGTAATGCAGCACCCCCACTTGTTTTGCTTTTGTGAAACTAGAAACAGAGTTTACAATTTATTAGAATTTATTTTTGGCATACCATTTTACGTCTGGTTAACATTTTATGTCATCATCCACAGTCTACTGTCTCCCACTGCTTTGTACTCTTGTTTATGTATAGGCCTCCCTCTTGTTCTTTTTCCTTTTTAGTAATCAGTATAAACGATAGAGACTATTTGACCTGAGATTCTATGTTTGGGTTAACATTTCATGTCCATCTTCATAATACACAGCCTTTTTCTCTCTCTGCTATATTTAGGCCTCTCTCTTGTTCGTCTTCATTTTAAGTAATTTGTATTAACAGTAAGGACAACCATAGTTGATTCATGTCTTAAATCAAGAGCTTTAAACCTAAATGCGTTCTGACACACATTGTGCTACTCACATTTCATCGCAGTCCATAAGTCCTCGGTATCTGATCCAGTAGTTGTCAATCTCGTTGTTGGCTTCTAGAATGAAATCGTAGCGTTCTCCCGCATACGTTACCAAAGACGTAGCTGTAACAAAGCAATAAACCAATTAGTATATTCTCCAATTTTTTCATCTCTTTCTTTCGGTAAATTAGTATTTTTTTGGTGGAATTGGAATGAATCATTTATCTTTTCAAATTACTTCCTCGTTACTTTATTATATCATGTTTGCTTTATTATTCATTTACTTTATTATATCATCATGTCATCAGAGACCATTCTTACCTATGCGACCGCCTTTTGGCTTATCTCTATATTGTTTTTCTGTTTGTATTTTTTAAGATTTCTGGTTTATGGCTAGACTATTTACTGTACTGTAAATATCATATTTTGTTTAAGTACAGGTAATACAGGTACCTAAACAAAATTTATATTCCTGTAGTATGACATTGTTAGTAGGTAGGTATTTTAAAATAAAGTGTAAGTAGATAAATCAGAAAACCACATAAATTACATATGTTATTTATAGGTAAATCTGTTGCGTTATCATTTAATTACACAGGTGATGTTTGATCATTGTCCTCATATCTGCGGATTTTCCGTGTAAATTTGCTTCTATAGAAATCATAGTAGGCACTAAGTACGTATCCTACTGATATAAAAAATGTCAAAGCTTGTATGTTTGTCTGTTGTGTGTTTGGATTTTTGCTTTTTATGCAGATGGCAAATAAGCAAACGGGCCTGATGAGTTGTCGATGTATTGATGTAGCTTATATTCTAAATTAAGATAATCATAAACTACTTTTATGACAGTTGAAAAATGTGTTGAAAATCAGTAATATTTATTGATCTCAAATAACATTGAATGTTACATGTAGTCACGTTTGTCACATTCTAGAATTAAACAAATAAAGGACCTATAATACCTCCAAACCAAGTCACAATTATATAATTACAAACGCTTTATGAAACTATGACAATGGGAATGACATTTCCATAATATGACATAGAATCTTTAAATAGATTAAAGAAATGTCATTCCGATAAATTGTCTTAGAGATTTATCGTTTACAATCATAGAACGCAACTTGGCTAGAGAGGCAGTATAGGCATTTCATTTCTGTGAACAGTTCCAATAGGATAGCGAACAAAACCGCGGCACGCAGCTAGTAAATTTTAATTTTAGTTTTACCTATCCATTGCGTAGTTCCACCTTATTGTTAATTGTGTCATTTTCGTCATCGCTAGATAGAAATAGTTATATGACGTGAATTGTGCGAAATAATAATGAATTAACACACCAACCATTATATTATCTGTATATTTATCTGTATGACGTTATTGTGTTTTAGACGTTTTGCTACTTCAGAGATTGATCATAATCAAATATCATACAGGGTTAATTCTAAAACACTGAAGACTTTTTGCAGGCGGTTTCTATTTGTTAATCCAACCAACTTTCGAAATAAAATAAAAAAACAGCGGTTCCATTTTGTCCAAGGTCAATGAACTTTTTGTGTAGAATAGCCACCAATCCGCACTTGGCCAGCGTGGTGGGTCACGGCCTAATCACTCTTCGAGGGTAGACCTGTATCCCAGCAGTGGTAGGATTAATGGTTGAATATGATGATGATGATAAAACAGCTGATTTTTTCGTGAATTTTCGAAAGTCGTAGAACAGAAATTGTTTGGTTCAACAATCTGAGGCTGCCTGTGTAAAGTCTGTAGTGTTTTAGAGTTGATCATGCCGATGCTGACTTTATACCTGATACGGCCTCACATGCTTAGAGCTCAAATAAAGAACGTTTTGACCAAATCGATGCAGCCGTCCTCACATAGTCCGTAGTCCGCTTACCAACAAACTGAACTACTTATTATAAAGAAAACTAGCGTTTCATTCTTATTACAAAGTTAACTAAACAAACTCTCATATCTCAATTAGAAATTTCATGATTTCAAAGTAGAAAGCTCCTGGAATCCAATTCCCCAATGCAAACATCAGCTTGCACTTGACTGAAATGAATATTACGAAACGAGGATTGTTCTAACGTTTACGTTCTGAACCCAGTTAAATTGGAATTGGCTGAGATTTTATTGCACAGTTGAGTTTCTGGTTAAAGTGGAATATTTTGTTCGAAAAAGACAATAAAGTTAGAGGGTTTTGACAGATTTAATTTGTTGGCGTTGCTTTCGCTCATATCGGGAAAAAAGAAATGCAGATAGTTTTAGTCCTGTTAGATTAGTTTAGGTCAGGAAACGGCTCACGCTCTACTAAATCAGCGTTAGTTGCACTTTTTTTTTTACTTTACCTACTATATAGGCTTGCGTTTGACCGCCATCTCGCCTGATGGTAAGCAACGATGCGGTCTATTAAATTATTAGATGCCTTATTTATATATGCATTTGTCTCACACATACCGTCGTATCCGTGGAAGACAGCCACAGTTGCAAAACCCTAGGTTTCCAGGAGGCGGTTTTTTCTGATTATCTCGGAAATTTCTTAGACAACGTATGTTTTTTAGTATCCTAAACAATTCCTTGACACAACAGGCAGTGAATCATATTTTTTTTTAATTTTTGACGATAGTATTTTTACGTGTTTTGTCCCTTAATACCTTACTCCACGGAATTTTCTCAAGATCACGTCGGCTTAACCGCCATGAGGGCTTTTTTCCGAGTGAGAAATGAGAAACGCGGTGAATTTAAGAGACATTGCGCCTTTATTCCACGTAAAAAGCTGGGTGGTGGCCTTCTTACGACAAAAATATTAGAATTTGCGGTTTAATTTTTAGTGTTCGTGTACAAGAGATGAAAAACAATGTTGTTTTAACCGACTTCCAAAAAAAGGAGGAGGTTCTCAATTCGGATATTTGTATTTTTTTTTGTTAATGGTTGGATGTTAGATATTATAATTGTGCGCGACTTTTTTTTATTTTGACCTGACCGCGAGCGCGTCACGCTTGTAATCTCCTGATGAAGATCACCGAATATGATCAATAATCGCTATAAACGACTTAATTTGACGTTAGTAATCCCGTGTTAATTATATCAGAATATATTTTAATCTTTAAATATAAATAACAAGTCCTGACTGACTGACTGACAGACGACTTAAAGCCAAACCACAGGTCGTAGAAATTTAAATTTGGAGGGTGTATTTGTTTTGATGAGCAAAGGTGTGTACTAAGAAAGGATTTTTTGAAATTCAACCCCTGAAGGTGTGGAATAGGGTGTAAAAGTGTATATGGAGAAGCTTGTTTTGTTTTTTGATGCCACGAATTTAAAAATTTTACAATATGACTTAAGAAAATATTGATCACGTCACCATTTTCTGGAAATCAACCCCTATGAGGGTGAAATGGCGTGGTAAATATGGCACGAAGAGAAAATTTGTTTTGATGCTACGTCAATGAAACTTTACACAGATGTACTAAATTTATAATAGAATCCCAAAATTCTCGAAAAGTCACACTCTCGAGCTGGAATTGTTAATTATCTCGAAAATTCAAAACGCTTTTACCAAAGCGCCAAGACTAAAAATACTCCAAAACCTTAAACTTTTTTGGGGAAATTGAAACAACAAACAACACAAAATAAAACAAACAAACTTTGAGGGTCTATATTCCCGAAACTATTGAAGGTAGTGTATTTGACCAAATGTTATAGGGGTTTGCGAGAGCTACTAAATGGTGGCGACGAAAATCCAAGATAACAAATTCAAAATGGTCCAAGGGGGCTGATTTATTGTATCTGGGGGTTTTAAAGGTCCCTAATTCCATTATGACGCTTTTGACATACTCTCAAAAAAGGAGGGTTAAGTAAACTTAACCCCAAAAAAATAAACGGTTTTTAAAGTGTAGTGTCCACGTGGTCGAAGCTAGTTTTCATATTTCAATAAAGTAGCGTCGACTGACCGCGAAATGATTTATTTTTTACCCAACTGCAACGAAGCTAAAAAAGAGGGATATGTATGTATTTATGTGTGTATGTACGCATGTATATTGATTGTGGATGTATAAAGTAGCTGTTTGTTATGACCGAATAGTGGTACTAGACTCACACAAACAAATAAGACGCGCGAAGGGATCTAAATACTTCAATAAGAGATTTATGTCAGAATCTCCTGAAGAAGCAGGGGCTAGAAGTGCAACAATCGAAAGAAACACAAAACTACTACCAAAAAGAATAAATAAGACGCAAGACATACAGGTTCCTTAAGACCTTGACTGCTTAGCCCCCAAGCAACTGCTAGCCAAGAAAAAACCAAAAGGCTCTTCCAAAAGACTCTTTCAAATCGCTTAGTCACCGTAGAGGAGTAAGCCAGCACCCGCTAAACCAGACCGGAAGACTCAGGCTTTTCTTAATGCAAACACTCTAATCGTAGACAGTAAGATCACCGAACTAAGTTTTTCTATAAAATCTATAAATTGGGACATCCTAGGGATATGCGAAACTAAAAGACCACAGACATTGTGAAAAACCCTTACCCTAACCTGTCTTAAATTTGGCAGCGTCACCAAGATGTGAGAATCTTGATCACGTCACCAAAACTTAAAAGACCCTATCCTACCTAATCAGCACCAAACTTAAATTTAAAATTTTTATTATTATTTATTATCTTTTAAACTATGAAACCTACTTAATCTACCTAGATATTTTTAGTCTACATAATTCTAAGGATTCTTAAGACGACGCTTACTCGTTTGAATTTACTTATTTTTAGAAACTAAAATATTTGATAAAAATACTATTTACTGAAATAATCCTAGAATGTAAATACTAATATATCTAAAACTATCTTGATTTTGGCCACGTAATCGTTTAGTGAAAACCCTTCGTTGTGATCGTAATAAACCTGAGTTTTAGTAATTTGGGTTACTTTCTAACATACCTGGTTCCTATATAGTCAACTACTATTCCTAGTGATTTACATGTTCTAAAGCTCTACTCATAGCTTACATTTATAATATGAAATTCGTCTTACTTGGTTATCTAGATTTAAGGAATCTTAATAGTATAATTTTTAATCTGCTTAATCTAAAGGTATTGTCTGTCTAACTGATTTCTAAATCTAAGCTCCCATTATCTCAAAGTAACTAGACTCAAAAGTTCCTAGTTTTTCTAAGGCTTTCGTGTCTAGTGACTACCTACTAATGAAACACATTCCTATTTTGGGGCTAAGGTCGGGCGCCCCGCCATCCGCGCCAAATGAATATTGCTATATTCATATTATGTACATTTACGTATGTTTCCGACGATCTCCCACGGCAATTCCTGACGGGATAGGAGTCTCCCCCATGTGTTTCTTATAGTGCGTGACACTACACAGATCCCCGCAACGACGATTTTATTGACAATATTTAATTTTGGTAACATTAAATACAGTAATAAATCCTCGGACGTCAAAGTTGTCAGTCAAGTTATTGTCTGTAAGCTATGGGACAAGAGGGCATATTCTTTTAGCAAAATTACTCGCGAACACCCGGTTTCTGGCGAAGATCAACCAATTCTAAATCAATAGAATCAGAAGATCCTCTATTGGTTCCCCCTAGCTAAACCTAGCCTAATTCATACCTACTCTAAATCCAGATCTTACATATCTAATCTTTATAGATCCTAGCTAACTGGATTCTAACACTATCTTACATCTCTAATATGAATTCGAAACTTATTGACAATTTCTTCTATGTGAACTTAAAGTCTGTCCTACCTACCCTTAATATAAAATCGAACAACCTAGGTATATAATCGGCATAACCTAATAACGATATTCTTTATGTAAATCTCTGATTAAGTATAATTTACGTTTACCTATATTTCTACACCAATACTAAAGAGTTTCCTAGAAGGACTCAAGTTGAAATGTAATTAAAGTAGAAGCACGTAGAAGTCTCATTCAAATAATTCTAGTAAATAAACTCTACGAAATTGTCATGTTCTCTGCACTCCTGTTGGAGAGAGTCATAACTGGCACGGCTATGCTAGGCCAAATAGACTTTACTGACTAGAACATAAGGCTTTATTTCGCCTACGAGACTATCGTATAGGATGTTCTTTAGATTTTACTAAGTCAGTCTATTAACTCTTCAGCACTGTGGTTATGTATAAACACATAGCTAATGTAAAAGAAATACCACGATTATTTGGTAATTTAATTATCGTATTAAGTTTGCCTCATTATATTTACAAACATGAGCTATTATTAATGCTCTCAAGAATACAGCGTAAAATGGCCGTCAAGCTTTCTGCTAATACAAACAATCTTGAGTTACGAGTATATTTTATTCGAACTTCTATTTAGTTTAATACTTAATTTTAAAGTATTATTATTACACATAGGTAAGTCTATTTCTCGACTATTTCAATTATCAAAATATAATCAGTTAGCATTATCCTGCTATAATCGTTTAACTCTTTAAATCAGTACTTTTATTATTACGTTTTGACTCCAAGGTCTATCTGTCTTCTTTAAAACAATAATATCAACTAGGTTATAATCTCAGAGCTAAATCAATCTGTACATACATTTAAGTATCAAATTGTTTTATAATGAATTTAACTTCGATCATTGCTCATTTCAGTGTCTAATAAATGACTCGTTAATAACTAATTGACTAATATCTTTCTATTTCCAATAGTAATTTATATTACAATTATTTCTCATCATCTTTAGAATAATAGTTTCTTGTTTCTTACAAAAATCAAACATTATCGTGATAAGTTAAAGGAAATGTGTGGCGCTACTTTAACAACCTAACAATGTCGGTGTATTAGAACTCTACCTCAACGTAATAGTACTAAGTCCTAAATTAGCTCGAGATTCCTTAAGCGTTTGACTCAATGGTTCTGTAACTAACTTAAGTTGAAGACTAACCTCATGTTGCGCTATTTCTAAAGATTCTCAAAAATGCGATGACTATTAATTCGCCTGTTCTCAGAAATACTTACCTCCTAATATCTGAAAAACGCGAAAGAATTCTACTGAGTTTATCTACCTTACTAACATTGAAATACCGCCGCGAGATTTGAAACCTTTATCGACCTAGCATGTAGTTTTATTCCGCTTTACCTGCCTTTCACTCGACTTACAGAAATTCTTTCTAGAAGTTTTAGCGATGGGTTTCGCACCACTATAAGTGTAACCAGATAATATAGGTTCTGGGTGTGTTATTTGTCTGAATGTTGTGTGTGTGTGCCCTACTGTTGTGTGGGTGTGTACCTGACCACTACCTGCAACTGCCTACTCTTAAAACGACGGCCCTAGTCGAAAAGCTAAGTTTCTAAGCACTGAGATAAATCTCACCCCCCTTTATGAAGCCCATTGGTAATCTAAGGATACGGCTTCTCACTTACGAAGGAGCAATCGGCCGACTAATTAGCCCTATTAAGTTTAGGGTGACGAACCCTGGAAAAACTAGCAGTCCCTGAAGACCCTACGAACGATCACTGGTCCCTTTCGGCCCAGGTTCCAGTAATTATTCAACTATCGCGCCCGGGACATCCGGAATTCATTTGGAATCAGATACTATGGTTCGCACAATGGAGTGAAGAGCCACCGTTCTTTCGATTCGGCGTCCTTCCCATAGCCAAAGATAAAAAACGAAAACCGAACGGAGACAATCCGGTTAAGTCACCGTACGTAGTGAACTTAACTCTCGACTCTGTCTCAAGAGAAGAGCCTACACTGAACCCCAAGGACGCAATACAATATAAACAGCAAATGGGTCTGAGTTAGCCATGATCACTGTAAATAAGGACGGATCTGAGCAACTTTGGAGCTATATCCGATTTTTCTACGAGAAATGTGTTTCTCTAACTCCCCACATTAATACAATGTTCAACAAAGATTCCATTCAACGCGAAAAGCAAGTCTTCCCAGAGAGTAGTCTCTAGGTTAACTAACAATTCACGAAGCACAGAGATCACTGAAAAACACCATAACACAACCCCATAATAACCTATCAACAACAAGTTAGTATTCATTACGAGCTTTCGTAAAACACTTAACTGATTTAACCACTAGAAACACAGATCCCTTAATAAGACACTGAAGCGACAATAAACATCCTGTCTCTCTATCGTATAAACCTTTAACTCATAGATGTAGTCCACTTCCCTTATTATTGAATATTAAATAGAAAACAAACCTTTAAATTATTTAAAACCACAACCGTTACAATTACTCTTAAAAACAAGTCAAATAACGTTCCCCTTACTACCCAATGTTAAATAAAATGACTCTAATTTTAATAACTAATAAACTTGCAAAACAACCCTTAATTTAAGAATAAAATGGACAGAGTTCCCACTACCCCTAGTTAAACCTTATAAGATTTTTGAGAGACAAGTACAATACGTCCGACTTCCGTGTGAGCCTAATGAATAATAATCCTCGATGTTCCTAGATTTTCCACAAAGTCCTCTTAATTACCGTAGGCTTGTGTGAGTTTTATGTGTAGATAGAAACCCAATAGTCAGCGATTTATCAAATGTCGTTTGTCAAGCAAAATTCACCCAGATTCTTATAGCGATTAAGTGCACATAGTTATTTGATGTGTCAGGTAGGCTCACTCACACACATATACAGGACAAATGCGAGGACTCAGGATGAAATCTCTAAAATGGCTTTCTTTTTCTTTATCATTTCATAACTTATGTCTCTGTCTAAGATGTATTTTAAGATTTAAACAATCGTCACAACATTTTGTAATTAAGAAGTTAACTAAATTATTTACATAATCGTAATAAACGCCCGTTCTTGTATGTACAAAGCAGTATCTTCCTTTGTTTCAAGTAAGTAACCTTAATAATGAAAATTATCTAAAGTATATGACCATACAAACTGAAACTAGAATGAACTATCTACTCTCTTCTTTTTTCAGCTCCATGAAGTAACGTGACCTGATAGTCTGTCCCAATAGACATTCAACACCCTCCAACTTTAACTAAGTTGTTATAGCTACCTAGATCTAATATCATTAACATGACAGCAACTAACTGATTTTCACAAGAAATATCGTCAAATAATATGTCTATCCGGTCAGTAGCGATACCCCGATTCGTCCCTGATAATTGTTTATATAAGGCGGTTATTCAAAGTACAATCTCAAATTTAAATTTCATATTACACCGCGGCTCGTAAAAAAGCTTGTTCATTGTTCTTTCGATGTGAGTAGAATGTTAATAAACCGTTTTGGTTCTCATAATACGTATGTATAGCTAAAAATAGACATTTTTAATTGTTATTACAGCAGTATTCAAGTAAATTAACAAATTTAGATCAACCAATAGAGTTAATATTATTTGTGAATGACGACGGCCCCATATCTGACCCGTCACAGCAACCCCCAAAATTTACATAGATGCTTATTTCTTAATCGGAGTAAATTTTCCCAATCTTAATTCATTCACAAATATTTCATAATCATTACATATTAATAGTTATAAGTGCATAATTATATTTGTCAATATTCGATTCCTTTAACAATAATTATGTGTAAAAGACGTGTGGGTGTGAGTGTGTGTGTGTGTGTTCCTATCACAATATGATAAAGTGTTTTTAAACCGGTTTAGAGACAGTCGCTGCTAAACCATGAACTCATAGCTTGTTAATATTTCAACTATAAAGTAGATTTCCCTTCCACAGGGCACCCTCTTCTGCAAAGAAATTCTGGTTCTCAGGCAGAACCATCTCTAGTAGATGCACGTTAAATTCTCTCACCAAACCTACTTTTCGTTTACCGAGAGCAGATAACACACTCTTTCCAGATTTTAAGTATCCCCAAAGGTGAAATATAAAAATCATCCGTATAGCTTCAACATCCCACTAAGAGCCGAAGATTAACTTTAACTATCTTTAACCGGAGAATGTAGAGTGTATTAGTTCGGTTCTTCCTACCCTGTAGAGTATGGGACTTTATGAAATCGACGTATGTCGATGAATGCCTTCTGGCCTAACTTAACTCCAACTCCTTCATTAAGTCCAATTGTATTAGTGACCTCAGATCACTGATCTGCTAAAAGACTCGAATTCTGACAAACCATTTCAAATCTCAACAGTGTTAAAATCTTTAGCCCCTCTTTTAACAAAGATAAACCCTCACATGCTACCACATAACCATCCTCATACAATTACCCTTCTAATTTCATTCATTAATTTTTAAATTTATTAACCACTTCAATCTTATTTCATAGCCTCCTTTCACGGGTTTCACGCTGACTAAAAACATATCACTATCTTCTAGATAAGAAATGAACTAATTTTGCACATTTCCCTTTTTAACCCAACGAGTAGAAAGTACCGTCAATCATCACAAATATCTTTTTTTTTTTTTTTCAAGTTATCTTGAAACAAATTTTGATTAGTTCAAATTTAAAATTTTACTTTAAGCATTACACTTCTTTCCATTTAATTAGATGCATTACAACTTAAGTAAATTAAATCATCTTTAAATTCATTCTATCAAAGCATCTTCCAATAGTAATTGGATTAATTTTGACTTAATTTCTATCTTTACAAATTTATTTTCATGTTGACTATCATTTCTAACACTAAACTTAATGATTTACAATATTTCCCTTGGTTGTCCGACATTTATTTAGTTTACAACATCTAGTGCCATCTACTTCCGAATTGTTTCTACTGAGTGAATGTACTAAAGTGAAAAACCGAATACGGCTAACAGCGTTTGAACTCGCCTTATGTAAAATTGATACCAAATATTCAAAAATTTTAACAATTGTTACTTTTAAGTTCGGTTTCTCATTAAATTATCTTAATTATAAGCTGAAACAGATGTTATTTCTTACAATATTTTCAATTGTCGTTTACATTGTTTGATTTTCTTAAATCATAACGCTTAAAAAAAATCCGCTTCTTTCTTCTCTTCTCTTGAATAACAACCTAAAGTTTACCTAGAGTAAAAAATTAAAAGTTTAACACTCGTAGCTCGCACCAGAACACCTTGACTAACATCCACTTCAACCCCCATCAATAAAACATCCGCCTGGTCAGGAATCGAATCCGAGACCTCTGGCTTATAAAACGGTTAATAGTATATTTGTAATGGTATATTTGTAGTTCCCTCAAAAACCCATTGATTCACTGTAAGTTTACCTTACTACATTACAAACAACCCCCAGATTTTAATTTCCTTAAAAGTCTCTTACTATCATTTTCATGAATTATTCTTTGTAAAAAGTCTAATATTGTAATAAAATTCTATTTAATTCGTCAAATGAAGTTAAAACAATTTTTTTTTATTATGTGTGTACGTAAAATATCACAAGAGAAATGAATGTACTACTAGGAACAAGTTTAAACTTGTTCTTACCTAAAATTAGATTGGCTAAAACTGGCTACTCTTTTGTTATGAACGGCGTATTATTTTACAACTTGTTGACTGTACTCTAATAGATAAGAAAGACTCAGAATTTAAAATAAATTTTGAAAGACTTTAATTGAAAAGCCTACTACAAAATTGACGAATTTCATCTGTGATAAAGTCTCCTTTTACCCAACTTCCAAAATAGAGACGGTTCTCTATTCGACTGTATGTTTTTTTATTTGGTAACCCGAATACAGACCGTAAAAATAATAATAAGTAGATACTTGACTTGTTTCCTAATTATTTTTTTTCTTTGACATTACATATAAAGTGGTATAATTTATTCGTATTTGACATTCATAAATGTAGGTACATCGAAGTACTACATATTGGAATAAATTACTTTGAATTTCGAATTTGTAGTTTTTATCGTTCTTCCATTTAGGTAACGCACTCGCAAGGAAGCACTACGAGTCATCCGACCAAAACTCGAACTCTAGCCAGTGACAACACTATAAGTCATTTCCAATGACACATTACTAATACCCTAACAATTATTGTTTTTAAATCACAATTACATATACTTTGTGTTTAGATACCCCTTTATTGAAAACATAACAGAATTTTTTCACTAAAATTAACCTCTTAAATTACAACGCCATCTACTAAAATACTTGCGTACTTCCTTGCCTATCGATCAGCCTACTTGATCTTCTAAAGCTTCTGAATTTACTCTTATTATTTCTCGAAAAATACTAACTAACTTAAGTTGTTCGAGTTAAAGACTATCAATATTTTAATGCTTCATGTGAGTTGATGTGAGTGAAAATGTGAAGTGAAGCTGTGGTACTCTGAAATGTCCTACTTCATCACTACAGAAAGCCTGAAACTATCTAGCTGTCGTTATTATGCTGACGAACGAGTTATTGTTTTATGACTACACTATGCTGCTGTAGCTGTTTGTGTTCATCTAAGTTACACTCCAATACTTCAAGAAACTACCGGATTTTTACAAACGTAAAGGTAAATGTCTAAAGTACCAAATCCTTTCTTTTTGACGTGAACATGCCTAATAATTTGATGACCGCCGGCCGCACGCACAAAAAAGTGTCCCGTTACGTCCCGTTTTTTTTTTATGTTCCTAAATTCAAATCTTTGACCGCGTTAATTTTTAACTTTAAAGTCTAAAATGCTAACTGACTGAACTCTCCTTTATTTTTTTTTTTATTATTATCTTTACATTTTTTTATTATTGTAGACTGATCTGGACTCTGGCTTATACTCACTGGAACTACTGGAAGAGAGGATGGACTTAACATAATTATCCTCTATTAAGCTAAAGGGTAAACTATCACAAAATTTAATAACTTTTATTTTTCCTTTAACTTTTACCATTGATAACGGACAACAATCATTAAAACTAACATTTGAAAATTGAAACTAATGTGCGATTGTTGTGAGCTCAAATTTATCTCTACTCTAACAATCTTTACAACCAGTACTCACACTAAAGGCTACCCTAAATATATTTAGGCTTAATATTGAATTTCTAATAACCTTTAATTCTATTAGTATCTCTTCTAGATCTACTTAATATTTCGTTTCAGAAACCTAATTTTAAGTATATATTGGTTTTAATGTACAACAAATATCTTCTTTTAGTTCTGACTTCGACCATAATACTCCTAGAATTCTTATCACATGAACAAGACTAATATTTTCTCATTTCCTCATATTGTTTTGCCTATTTCTTTATTCTTTAGATTAGAACTTAGAACCATGTAAAATAAGTTAGAGGAAACCAAATTTTTAAACTTTCTTAATTTTTATTAAAATTGATATTACTGATTTAAACTTGCATCTTTTATCTCTTTATTAAAAGTAATTGTTCTCTATATTTTTCAATTGTAAAAGCTGAATTGTACGAATAAGAAAATATTTTCTATTCCTTTTTTTTTATTAAGTGAATAGTTTTGTACAATTTAATAAACATAAAATAGAATCGCATTACTGTTCTACTAACTTAATTGATGGAAAGGGTACTCTGTTCTAGGAGCTAATTCTAGTCTTCAGCGAACAGGTAGTAGAAAAGAACCTGTAGAGTTACATCAAATACTATATCAGGGATAGTGAGTTCCTTAATTCACTAATTATTTTTAGTTTGTTTGGTTCCTCTTATTTTATTCAACAGGTCAGTTCTATCCTACACTTTATTTTTATTTGTTAGTATTATTTTTATTTTAACTCGCAACCAACTTAACTAACGTATAGAACCTAAGTGTTTCCTATTGGAAAACTGACATTTCCTAAACATGTAACGCATATGATAAGACTAATCAGAAAATTGAACTAATATAACCCAAATCACTCGTTTCCATTTCTACGGCAGCAAATTGTGTCCGGAAGGACACTTACCTCTAAATAAACTATTAATAACTTAACATACCTAACTTTCAATCATTGACCTACCTATTGAATAATATTATTATTAAATAACCATTTCTAATCTGACTTTAGTTTAGTTTGTGATTATAAAAATGTAAAATGTGAATGTAAATCTTGATTAATAAAATGCTAATAAAACAGTCTTACTAAAAAGTTCTCTAATAAAATTTAAGTTTTAGTCACACATCAATGGCAGCTTAGTTCGAATAAGTGCTCTGACTACCTAGGCTCTATATCTCAATCTATGCTTAACATGGCTCGCTAGCCTATTGTTATGTTAACAAGTTGTTTTTGTTTGCTACTGTTGTTGTTTATTGTTGTGTTGTTATTTGCTAACCAAGGAACACATCCTGGGTTATCATGGTACTTTTATTTGTAACAGTACCCTGATACTTATAAAAAAAAACTATATTTTTATCTTTTAACTGAACTAAGTTAACACCGCCATATGAATTCTAACCACGTAATAACTGAAGTACTCATCCTAGTCAATTGGATCTTGGTCACTTGAATCCTGGTCATATGCATCCTGGTCACTTGGATCCTGGTCATATGCATCCTGGTCACGGCACCAAATTGTGAAAAACCCTTACCCTAACCTGTCTTAAATTTGGCAGCGTCACCAAGATGTGAGAATCTTGATCACGTCACCAAAACTTAAAAGACCCTATCCTACCTAATCAGCACCAAACTTAAATTTAAAATTTTTATTATTATTTATTATCTTTTAAACTATGAAACCTACTTAATCTACCTAGATATTTTTAGTCTACATAATTCTAAGGATTCTTAAGACGACGCTTACTCGTTTGAATTTACTTATTTTTAGAAACTAAAATATTTGATAAAAATACTATTTACTGAAATAATCCTAGAATGTAAATACTAATATATCTAAAACTATCTTGATTTTGGCCACGTAATCGTTTAGTGAAAACCCTTCGTTGTGATCGTAATAAACCTGAGTTTTAGTAATTTGGGTTACTTTCTAACATACCTGGTTCCTATATAGTCAACTACTATTCCTAGTGATTTACATGTTCTAAAGCTCTACTCATAGCTTACATTTATAATATGAAATTCGTCTTACTTGGTTATCTAGATTTAAGGAATCTTAATAGTATAATTTTTAATCTGCTTAATCTAAAGGTATTGTCTGTCTAACTGATTTCTAAATCTAAGCTCCCATTATCTCAAAGTAACTAGACTCAAAAGTTCCTAGTTTTTCTAAGGCTTTCGTGTCTAGTGACTACCTACTAATGAAACACATTCCTATTTTGGGGCTAAGGTCGGGCGCCCCGCCATCCGCGCCAAATGAATATTGCTATATTCATATTATGTACATTTACGTATGTTTCCGACGATCTCCCACGGCAATTCCTGACGGGATAGGAGTCTCCCCCATGTGTTTCTTATAGTGCGTGACACTACACAGATCCCCGCAACGACGATTTTATTGACAATATTTAATTTTGGTAACATTAAATACAGTAATAAATCCTCGGACGTCAAAGTTGTCAGTCAAGTTATTGTCTGTAAGCTATGGGACAAGAGGGCATATTCTTTTAGCAAAATTACTCGCGAACACCCGGTTTCTGGCGAAGATCAACCAATTCTAAATCAATAGAATCAGAAGATCCTCTATTGGTTCCCCCTAGCTAAACCTAGCCTAATTCATACCTACTCTAAATCCAGATCTTACATATCTAATCTTTATAGATCCTAGCTAACTGGATTCTAACACTATCTTACATCTCTAATATGAATTCGAAACTTATTGACAATTTCTTCTATGTGAACTTAAAGTCTGTCCTACCTACCCTTAATATAAAATCGAACAACCTAGGTATATAATCGGCATAACCTAATAACGATATTCTTTATGTAAATCTCTGATTAAGTATAATTTACGTTTACCTATATTTCTACACCAATACTAAAGAGTTTCCTAGAAGGACTCAAGTTGAAATGTAATTAAAGTAGAAGCACGTAGAAGTCTCATTCAAATAATTCTAGTAAATAAACTCTACGAAATTGTCATGTTCTCTGCACTCCTGTTGGAGAGAGTCATAACTGGCACGGCTATGCTAGGCCAAATAGACTTTACTGACTAGAACATAAGGCTTTATTTCGCCTACGAGACTATCGTATAGGATGTTCTTTAGATTTTACTAAGTCAGTCTATTAACTCTTCAGCACTGTGGTTATGTATAAACACATAGCTAATGTAAAAGAAATACCACGATTATTTGGTAATTTAATTATCGTATTAAGTTTGCCTCATTATATTTACAAACATGAGCTATTATTAATGCTCTCAAGAATACAGCGTAAAATGGCCGTCAAGCTTTCTGCTAATACAAACAATCTTGAGTTACGAGTATATTTTATTCGAACTTCTATTTAGTTTAATACTTAATTTTAAAGTATTATTATTACACATAGGTAAGTCTATTTCTCGACTATTTCAATTATCAAAATATAATCAGTTAGCATTATCCTGCTATAATCGTTTAACTCTTTAAATCAGTACTTTTATTATTACGTTTTGACTCCAAGGTCTATCTGTCTTCTTTAAAACAATAATATCAACTAGGTTATAATCTCAGAGCTAAATCAATCTGTACATACATTTAAGTATCAAATTGTTTTATAATGAATTTAACTTCGATCATTGCTCATTTCAGTGTCTAATAAATGACTCGTTAATAACTAATTGACTAATATCTTTCTATTTCCAATAGTAATTTATATTACAATTATTTCTCATCATCTTTAGAATAATAGTTTCTTGTTTCTTACAAAAATCAAACATTATCGTGATAAGTTAAAGGAAATGTGTGGCGCTACTTTAACAACCTAACAATGTCGGTGTATTAGAACTCTACCTCAACGTAATAGTACTAAGTCCTAAATTAGCTCGAGATTCCTTAAGCGTTTGACTCAATGGTTCTGTAACTAACTTAAGTTGAAGACTAACCTCATGTTGCGCTATTTCTAAAGATTCTCAAAAATGCGATGACTATTAATTCGCCTGTTCTCAGAAATACTTACCTCCTAATATCTGAAAAACGCGAAAGAATTCTACTGAGTTTATCTACCTTACTAACATTGAAATACCGCCGCGAGATTTGAAACCTTTATCGACCTAGCATGTAGTTTTATTCCGCTTTACCTGCCTTTCACTCGACTTACAGAAATTCTTTCTAGAAGTTTTAGCGATGGGTTTCGCACCACTATAAGTGTAACCAGATAATATAGGTTCTGGGTGTGTTATTTGTCTGAATGTTGTGTGTGTGTGCCCTACTGTTGTGTGGGTGTGTACCTGACCACTACCTGCAACTGCCTACTCTTAAAACGACGGCCCTAGTCGAAAAGCTAAGTTTCTAAGCACTGAGATAAATCTCACCCCCCTTTATGAAGCCCATTGGTAATCTAAGGATACGGCTTCTCACTTACGAAGGAGCAATCGGCCGACTAATTAGCCCTATTAAGTTTAGGGTGACGAACCCTGGAAAAACTAGCAGTCCCTGAAGACCCTACGAACGATCACTGGTCCCTTTCGGCCCAGGTTCCAGTAATTATTCAACTATCGCGCCCGGGACATCCGGAATTCATTTGGAATCAGATACTATGGTTCGCACAATGGAGTGAAGAGCCACCGTTCTTTCGATTCGGCGTCCTTCCCATAGCCAAAGATAAAAAACGAAAACCGAACGGAGACAATCCGGTTAAGTCACCGTACGTAGTGAACTTAACTCTCGACTCTGTCTCAAGAGAAGAGCCTACACTGAACCCCAAGGACGCAATACAATATAAACAGCAAATGGGTCTGAGTTAGCCATGATCACTGTAAATAAGGACGGATCTGAGCAACTTTGGAGCTATATCCGATTTTTCTACGAGAAATGTGTTTCTCTAACTCCCCACATTAATACAATGTTCAACAAAGATTCCATTCAACGCGAAAAGCAAGTCTTCCCAGAGAGTAGTCTCTAGGTTAACTAACAATTCACGAAGCACAGAGATCACTGAAAAACACCATAACACAACCCCATAATAACCTATCAACAACAAGTTAGTATTCATTACGAGCTTTCGTAAAACACTTAACTGATTTAACCACTAGAAACACAGATCCCTTAATAAGACACTGAAGCGACAATAAACATCCTGTCTCTCTATCGTATAAACCTTTAACTCATAGATGTAGTCCACTTCCCTTATTATTGAATATTAAATAGAAAACAAACCTTTAAATTATTTAAAACCACAACCGTTACAATTACTCTTAAAAACAAGTCAAATAACGTTCCCCTTACTACCCAATGTTAAATAAAATGACTCTAATTTTAATAACTAATAAACTTGCAAAACAACCCTTAATTTAAGAATAAAATGGACAGAGTTCCCACTACCCCTAGTTAAACCTTATAAGATTTTTGAGAGACAAGTACAATACGTCCGACTTCCGTGTGAGCCTAATGAATAATAATCCTCGATGTTCCTAGATTTTCCACAAAGACCTCTTAATTACCGTAGGCTTGTGTGAGTTTTATGTGTAGATAGAAACCCAATAGTCAGCGATTTATCAAATGTCGTTTGTCAAGCAAAATTCACCCAGATTCTTATAGCGATTAAGTGCACATAGTTATTTGATGTGTCAGGTAGGCTCACTCACACACATATACAGGACAAATGCGAGGACTCAGGATGAAATCTCTAAAATGGCTTTCTTTTTCTTTATCATTTCATAACTTATGTCTCTGTCTAAGATGTATTTTAAGATTTAAACAATCGTCACAACATTTTGTAATTAAGAAGTTAACTAAATTATTTACATAATCGTAATAAACGCCCGTTCTTGTATGTACAAAGCAGTATCTTCCTTTGTTTCAAGTAAGTAACCTTAATAATGAAAATTATCTAAAGTATATGACCATACAAACTGAAACTAGAATGAACTATCTACTCTCTTCTTTTTTCAGCTCCATGAAGTAACGTGACCTGATAGTCTGTCCCAATAGACATTCAACACCCTCCAACTTTAACTAAGTTGTTATAGCTACCTAGATCTAATATCATTAACATGACAGCAACTAACTGATTTTCACAAGAAATATCGTCAAATAATATGTCTATCCGGTCAGTAGCGATACCCCGATTCGTCCCTGATAATTGTTTATATAAGGCGGTTATTCAAAGTACAATCTCAAATTTAAATTTCATATTACACCGCGGCTCGTAAAAAAGCTTGTTCATTGTTCTTTCGATGTGAGTAGAATGTTAATAAACCGTTTTGGTTCTCATAATACGTATGTATAGCTAAAAATAGACATTTTTAATTGTTATTACAGCAGTATTCAAGTAAATTAACAAATTTAGATCAACCAATAGAGTTAATATTATTTGTGAATGACGACGGCCCCATATCTGACCCGTCACAACATTAAAAAAAAAATCATAGAAGAATACTCGGACTTTATTCTATTCCGCACACCTGGAACAAAGTGAACAAACGGAAGAAACGAGGTTGGGTTCTTAATGACAAAACCTCTGAAACACAATATTTTAAAATTTAAAACCATGTTGGATAAAACTACAACTCTGGAAATAAAGACATCCAACGAAAATATTAGATAATTTGTACTGGGATATTAAAGCCTCCGAAGACAAAATAGTTAACGAAATTTTAAAATCATTATGAATGCTGTTGATAAAGCCACTACAGCAACTATTTAACATAGTTATTGAAATAAATACAACGTCAGCACAGTGGTCGAAGTCTATTATTATACTTGTACATAAAAAGGAGACCAATGTGACATTAGAAACTATAAACCAATCAGCCTAATGACAAACTTGTATAAAATATTCTCAAATTTTTTACTCAACCGGTTGACAATAACTCTAGACGAAAACCAACCGAGAGTGCAGGCAGGTTTTCGAAATGTTTTCAACAATGAACCACATACAGGTAGTCTTTCAATTGATAAAAAATCCAATGAAAAAGGGAAACCGCTATTTATGTGCTTTTTACAGACTACACAAAAGCATTCGATTCTGTAGACCACAACGTGATCTGGACTGCACTAAAATAACAAAGCACTGACCAGCCAACCAGCCCTACATTAACGTGATCTGCAACATAATTATACTCTAAAGGCATAGCCAGAATGTGATTAGAGCGGGAAAGCATGGAGTTCCTAATGGAAAAATGATATAGGCAAGGCGACCCTATTTCATCAAAAACCTTCTCGGCTGTGATAGAGCGTGTTTCCAGAAGTCTGAAATGGGAAAAAAAAAACAAAACAAATGAATATTTCCTGAGCCACTTACGATTTGCTGAATGTGGTATTTGCTAAAATGCATTAGACTTGGAATCCATGGTTAGCAAACTAGTAATAGAGAGCAAGAAGGTTGGTCTACAAATAAATGCAACAAAAATAAAGGTTACCTTACTAATCGTGAGTCTCATGTCATTGAAGGTGTAAAAATTGAGTATGAGAACATCTATGTTATCTCGGACATTTGGTTTCTTTTAATGATTGTACAGAAAAAGAGGTACACATAAGAATTTCATCAGACTGGAAAAATCATGAAATAAAGACATAAAGAAATGCTTAACATAAAGGTGTCAAACATGGTATTTGAGTTAAATGGATGAAGAAAAAGTTCTACAAGAGAAAAATGCAGAAAAGTTTATCAGATATTAAAAAAAACAGACAGATTAAATATAACTTGTAAGAAACAAAATCAAAGTACCTGATGTACTCGTATGTTAAGATGTAAGACAACAACGATAACACTACTTAAATATGTGGTCTGTGATAATGGGCAGGCTACATACCTAAATTATGTAGGATGGAAAGCAACAGATGGACAAAAATAGTTACGGAATGTATTTCAAGAGATAAAAAAAGAAACCAGGGAAAGCAAAAGAACAGATGGAGAGACATATATTATTTACGGAACAATACTGACCAGACGAGGAAGACGAGAGAGAGAGAAAGAGAAGAGTGGAGAGTTTTAGGGGAGGCCTACACCGCAGAGGCCACTTCTATGATACAAACTAATTAAAATTATATGTTATGTAGTATTTATAAGGTAGAAGAAATATAGACTTATTTATTTAATTTATTGTCTTTTTTTATATATATAAATGTAGGTATACAAAGATGTTTATTTTTGTTTAGTCCTTTAGCGTTGATTCTGACTGGCGCGTGACTTGTAATGTAACATATTTTAAAAATTGTAGTTCATGTACACCCAGTTCCCAATAGCATTATAAAACAAGTTTTTCTTCGATTTTATCTACTGTGAGTAGCATTGTTTTTAGCCATTAAGTTATTGCACAAATAAAGAATGAAGATCAAAATATAGAATATTTGAATTTTATTCACCCTCCCGTGACATATTAACCAATTTCCTGGAACGTTTAATTACTCAAACGCGCCCGCACGCCCGGTAAATCCGTCAAGTAATGGCACAGATGCGCTTACGACCCTGTCGGCCGACTCCCCAAGCAACTTTTACCGTCGAACACGGCCGCGCAGGCGAGTGTGGCCGTAATCGCCGGATAAATTTGGACGCAGTGGCGTTAGTGGCTGTATTCTACGGAGTATTTTGGAGCGTGGCTTTTTGTCAAAATTTTAAATCGTGTTTTTTTATATCAAATACAGGATTTTCCGATTTTCTGAAAATGTGAGTAGATGCGTATGTATTTAAGGATTCCAAAAATGCAATAAAAGAAAAAAGCCACAACCGCCAGTGTGGCAGTCTTCCACGGATAGGGCGATACATGGTAAAAGGAATCAGAGTTCACAGTTTTCTCGTTAACTTGATTCAATTTTGTTTTGGTAATAGCGTGTGCTCGAACTGAATCGCATTACTTTATGTCTCGCTTTTCTCTAGTAGACAGAGCAAGATGAAAGACAATGCGATACAGAAGCTCGTGCTTGGAGTTAGTACTGGTCACAAGTAGTATAAAAAACTCACTAGTGATCGGTTCAAGGTCGTATCCATCTGAAGCGATGACGGTGATGTTGTGGCCATCCACCGACAGCTCTATGGGGCAGTTGAGGAACTCGGCGTTGATCACTCGGAACCTGTATTTGTAGCCCTGAGAACAAAATCAGTTCAAATCAATTCAAGTAAGAAGTTTATCTTCAGCTTCAGCAACCAAACTATGGTAGGTTGCATTTCCCTAGCCAAGAAGAACGTTTTAATTTTAATGTATAGTCACTTATTTTTTTAGCATTAAATAGATAGATAAATTTTTTATGGTGTGAACAACACCAGAAACTACAAATAAAAGGACACTTAAAACTAGTGCAACAAAAGGCGGCCTTATCGCTAAGAGCGATCTATTCCAGGCAGATTAGAGATTTATCATATTTATATTAGTATCAGAGATTCTTACCTGCTCTACATTAAACCTAGCAGCCCTCATATACTTCGGCTTGTCAGTCTCGTTGAAGATCTTGAACCGCCCGACCCCGTTGATGAGCAACGTCGGCGGCTTGTTGTCGCCGCGCGAGTGGTGGTGGTCCGTGAACATGGTGGTCGACAGCTCGTGGATCCAGTCGGTTACTATCATCACGTGCTCAGATCTGCAAAGATAAATATAGGAATCAATCAATACAACATTGGTTCCTGTTAGAAGGGCATTGTTTCTAGTGAAATTTCACAGGGCAAATAGCAGATTAAACATCTTATATCCCAGGGTGACGAACGCAGAGCTGTGCCGCGCAGGGTCCACCACGCTGGCCAAGTGCAGATTGGTGAATTTACATACGCCATTTAATTTCTTCTCCGGGCGAACGCAGGTTTCCTCACGATGTTTTCTTTCACCGAAAGACCAGTGGTATGTAAATTTGTACATAAGTTCGAAAGAACTCATTGGTACGAGTCAGGGTCTGAACCCGCTTCCCCAAGAATACGAAGCGACTATTCTGCCACTGAGCTACCACGACTTATTAACATTTTTACGAACATTTCGGCTTAGCATTAGAATAATATATTTTTCCTTTAACCCTGTAGATGTAGACCTTAGATATTAATTTTATTTTACCTTATTTTTTTCATTCTCATTATTCGTTTGCAACAAAACCTCCCCAAATCAATTTCATCAACAAATTCGTATCGTCACCAGTTAGCCTGTTTCTACAACAAGTTAGTGTGCTTCCCGTTTTTCAATACATTAACTAAAAGCGGTTCAATTTCAGTTGAAACTGAACTGAGCAGAGCAATCCCGAAGTTTTGTTTAACCGAAGCGCACTTTGGAATCGATTTGGATCCAATGGCGGAATTAAATTAACCCGTGTGTGGACGAAATTTATGACAATTGTTGTAGGTAGGTATAGTTTTAGATTTTTGCGGAGGACTCTATATACTAACTTTGGTAGCTCGAAAATAAGCTTTACTTTTACGGCTGATTCTGTTAACTTAAACTATAAAAATATATATAAAAACTATAATTTCTTTAAGGCAAATATTGGTGCTAGAATATTATTGAATTTTAGAGGTCGGTAGGGGCGGCAAATTTTCAATAGCGTAATTACCATCAAGAGACCCGTCGTGGCTTGTCTACCACTTGTTTCGTAAAAATGACCCGATAGTTAATATGTGGCTGAGTGAATGATAAGGATGGGATGAATAAGTAAATAAATAAAATTGATTCAGTGGCCATAAGCAGCTTTTAAAACTTTATAACTGTGTTGCGTTTAATAAATGAGCTAAATCTTACTTGTCATGATCATAAAGTCGTCCATGTCCGTCCTGCGACTTGGGTTTCCTGATGATGAAGGCACCGGCGGCTCCGTCCGCGCGCTGCATGCCCGAGTGTGAGTGCCAGAAGTGGGTGCCGGCGTGGGTTGCGTTGAACTGATACCTGAGTAGAAAATATGGTTAAATTTTATTGTGATTTTACTATAAAGCCTGTAACTAAGTATTGGCGGAGTGGTTTTTTTTTTTGAGTTTTTTGGCCGTTTTGAAATTACGAGGTTTTGAGGCACATCATGATTTGCAATGGCAGCCAGAAAAAGCCTAAGTACCCAAAAATGCTTATACCAACGTAGATCACGATATTTACGCTTACCTGAAGGTAGACTCGGGCTGTATCGGACACTGGGTGACGTAAGGCGTTCCGTCCATGTAGGGGGTACCTCGCTGGTGCTGCCCATGCCAGTGCACAGTCGTCCCCTCCGTCATGAGGTCATTCTCCACGTCCACGATAATACGGTCGTGTTGGCATACCTGCAAACACATACCAGTTTATAGATGCTTTCATCAAGTTTAAATAGAATAAAGTCAGAGTTCCGAGTTTTCAAAAGTTTTATTCCAGACAAGTTAAAAGTTGAAAAATAACTACAATTCTTAAGTTATTTCGCATTTCAGCCACATTTCATCAAACCCAAACTAATTTAGTTTTAAACATAGATACAAGAAAAGTTTTTGATACACACAAGCGTAGGTCAGGTCAACATTCCAAATCAAAATTGTCCAAACTACTCACCTCAATCGCCGGACCGGGCATTTTTCTATTAACCACATTAAGTGCCCTATTCATCCCGTCAGCTGGTATACAGTCTGGCCTCATACAATCCGTCTCATTATACGGACAGTCGTAACATGCCTTACTCATGGTCTGGTACCACTCTATACTGAAATGGTAAAAGCAAATCATTGGCTCTTCACCTTCCTTGCATTCTCTTTGACAAGGATGATCTCCGCCAATCAGTTCTCCTGTAACTTCGTCATATTGCACATGAGCTCTTATATTATTCTTCTTGCTTCTATTTATTATGTTTCTTAAGTCTTCGTCTTTAAGCTCTTTGACTGGATTCTTTTTTGCGTTAAATAAATTAATTTTGTTATCAGGGTTGTTAATTACTTCTATGACTCTGGAAGCGCTTACTAATGGCTTATTTTTGTTTAGGTTTGTTATGGTGGGTTTTTCGTCATCTTCGTCGAATGTGACGTCATCTAGAGTTAGGTTTTGGCTTCTGATCTGTCGAGTGTTTGTATGTGTGAAGTTTGTTGGCTCAAGTTTTGTTGCTTTAAGATTTTCTGTTGTAATTTGTATTTCTTCTGTTGTTATTTGTATTTCTTCTGTTGTTGTTTGCAGCTGTTCTGTTGTGTAAAGATCTGTTGCTGTTTCTGTGGTGTCTTGTTGTGTGCTGATTCCATTTATATCTGGAAAAGAAGCAAAAGTTTCGTTTGAGTCCTCTTTTTTATAATCGAGAATGAATCGCTTTCTTCTAGGAAAGCACGCCCCACCTAAGATTAAATTTCATTGCTCACCATCAAGATGGCGGTATAAATACAAAAAAAAAAAATCAACAACAACACATACAATAAAATAAACAAAATTGCGTATTTTAAAATCTATTTTAAAGCAGAATAAAACAGGTTTCAAACACAAAGCACCAGAAATTCAACGAATAGGAGTAAATAAATGAAAGGGAAAAATACAAAAGCACGAAATATTCTTTTGTCCCGATGATCATCCGAGCGCAACTGAATTATAATTACATTCAAATTCCCTTCCTAATAAAAAATCAAAACACAATTTCTTTTCTGATTCTCCGAAACGTTCCTCATTCAAGTTTTTCGATCCAATTGACATGAATAATAATTTGAGTCTTCCCTCTGGAGTGTCATTATAAGAATTGAATTGTAAATACGATATGATTGATTTCTTCTCGCGTTTAGAAAACGGAAAACTTGAGTTTATTGCTGTGTTTTCATCGTGAGGATCTTTTTAAGCCTTTTGTTTTATATAACACTGAAGTATTCACGTATTATTGAGTCGGATACTCCGACTTTAGTTGAGATCGCATTTGGTGATCTTTTTCAAGGAGCGATTTCAAGGGTTCCTCTTTAAACTTCTTTAAGTAGGTTACAGTTAGTTTAATATTAAAGAAACTGCCCTAAAGACTCATTAAAGTATAGTAAAATAAATTGTACAAAGACATTTTTTAAAACAAACTTTTATACATTGTCATCGTCGTTATACTACGAGTATGTATACCAGAATTTCAGCTCAATCAGACATCGGGAAATGGTTCAAAATTAAGTCGGGACAACGTCAAAAAATATTGAAAGCCACCGGTTTATTGGAATGACGGGTGTTCAGTACTAAACTTAGTGAGCAATAAGCTACTAAAGAACGTAAAACAATTCTACAGACTACGAAGTTGTTTGCTAAGAGAAAACCGAAGGCACTTCAAAAAAGTTTTCGGCACTAAAGTTACATCAATTTTGTAACAGGCACTAGTATTCTGTGCCGGCACTAACTGCCTAACTGGGTGTGAGAAACCCTTATCTTAGAAGTTAGCTTCTATAACTTGCTAAAAAACTTAGGTTATTTCTAGGATGCCTACATACCCTATACATATCCTACACACCCAACTAGGATGATCTACATCTACAGGATGTACCTATGTTTTGAAGTAGCGCTTAATGATCATTTTCACTGATATAAACACCGATTTCGATGAATGAGGTGTTTAAAAATTATCCTGTGTTAAATTATATAGGAATATGCCAAGATTTTAGGTATATTATTAAAGTCATTTTTGTGATTAACGTGATAACATCAACATCTTGTGATTAAAACATTTAAAGCATAACTAAATATGTTTTATATTTTTTTTATTATTTCCTTTTTATTTTCACATGGTAGGTTATTTCTACATAAAGCCAGCGATTCTTCGCTACAACTAAAGACGTAGCTACGTTTTTCCGATAATTTTGTCACTGGTGACTTGGCATTCCCATGGGTGACAACTAGAAGAAATCTAAAAACGATTCCCAATTGTCAACACTGAGGACGTTGACAACTGAGAATGACCCCTTTTTAGGGTCTGAACCTCCTTCGTGAAAGAACCCTTATGGCGAGTCTCGAACGTCCTGTATGTCACATCACAGGCCAGATATTTTTACTTCTGTATATTTTAGATTTGATAAATTCCTTTAATTTTCTCTACTATTCTCTTTCATAATTGTAGGTACCTACTATTATTAATACTAAACCTCCTCTTATGATTCTACGTTTCATTTCCCTTTCAAAATAATATGCTTGTTATTAAAATAGGCATAATTTAACGTTAAATTACAATCTAGCGAGTTCCTTTTATTTCTAATTTGGTAACTACGTAACTACTTGGTAACTACGAAAATAACTAAAAACAATAGTCAAAAACTTATCCAAACATACTTCAAGAATCTTTGCTTCTGCTTCCATGACTACAACATCATGACTAATTGCTGGAATACAGGGTTAATTTGAAGATACCCAGAAACTTCTTACAGGCAATTTCCTTATTAATATATTATGTCTTATCTAACAGCTTTTATTTAGTGTTTTTAGTAAATGATTTGTCTTACGCTTTAGCTTTGAAACGAAAAAAACTAAATATTTTTATTAATCAATAGTAATAAATTAATTATTGACGGGCGGAGTCTGTAATATAACAGTCTAGCATTTACAAAAACTAATTTAATATAATACACAGAAAAATTACAAGAAATGTATTTGATTTTATTCATATCTGATAAATGCGCAATCGTATGTGATCGCATATTATTTATGGAAATGTTTTAACACAAAAGTTTAGGAATGTATGATACCTACCTAATGTATGAAACTGCCTGCGAGAAATTTTGGTATTTTCAAATTAACCCTGTATCTTAATTGAATTATTTCGCTCCAAAGTTTCCGTAACGTTCAGCTTGTAAGGACTGAAGTTTCAAATTAGAACAGATTTTCAATTAAAGTTTAGAGATATGTTTTTGTATAATTTGGGCGTATTTTTGAAGAGATTGTTAATTGTGTTTAGTTAATTGTGTGCTCTAATAGCAGGGAATTAGGTTTAATATCCTTAGCATAATACACATACTGCCTATAATACGTATTTTGGTGCTCATTCTGAGAAGTGTCCGTTCTTGGAAATGCTCGTTCGGGAAATGCACTTTTTGGAATGTACTCGTTTTGATCGGGGATTTTAAACCTAATTTATCCATACAAGACCGTTTCATACGCCAGCCTATTTTAAAGTAATAATTTATTAATTTTAACTATTAAAAAAAGCTTTTTAAAATTAGGCGTTTGCGTCAGCGCATCCGTTGTAATAAAGTGATATTAATAAAGTTATATTGCCAAATTAGTAAAAAATTGTATGGTCTGTATAAAATACGTAATACGTAGATGAACGGATTTACATGAAATTTGGAAGGAAGTCGTTTATGGTCTGGATTAACATAGGCTACTTTTTATTCCGAAAAACGCGGGCAAAATCGCTTGGCGCAGCTAGTTTATAATACTAACCAATGTGATTATTATAAATTTGTTTGTTATAATAGGCATTAGCCTATTAAAACAAAGGGTCTTTCCAAAACCTTTAATCCAACACAGTAATGACCCAAAAAACAACATCAAAGAAACAAGAATCGCAAATCTAACTTTTTAACGAGAAAATGAGTCATCCGTAAAAAAAGCTTTGAGTATCCATAAGCATTCTTTTACAAGAAAAACCGGTTTCGCTTTTTTGTACGTAGACTGCAATTAGTGTGCCTATACAACTTTTAGTCTGGGAGAGACTGGACAAAAAAATTACTTGAAAGATTTTTTTTTATTTTAGTTTATTTGTGCAACGGAATGGTGGGAAGAGGTAGTCACTGGACTAAGTAAGTATATGTAAGTAAGTAAGTAAGTGTAATGCTTACCATAACAGTTTACAGCTATCTAGATAACATACAAACGTTAACTTTTATTACGTTAAATAAATATCTGAACGTGTGATAGACACTTCCTAAGACTTCCGCTGTAACTCCTTCTACTATAATATAATTTTTTCTCTAACCCATTTGTAATCTTTTCACAGCGGGTATTTTACTAAAGAAGATGTTCGAGGGCAAAAAATCTATATAGCTAGGTCAATCAATGGAAAAACTAGTTTTATGTCTTAAGAGAAGGTCAATCACCAGCATACTATTTATTGCCACGGAAAAGCGATTCAACAAATTCTTGCATGTAATTAACCAATACCTTACCTCCTTTACTATGGTCATCACGGTTTAAGTTTTTTGTCGCAGCATCGCGTTTTACTCACGTGCTTTTAATGTTTTTAATTATTTCCTTTAAAGATATGTACAGGATCTTTTTGTTTACTTTAACTGCTTACAAAAACCGCTTTAAATTCGCACCTTTTTTCGGCTGAAATAACCTTAATACAGTTTGTCGGTGATTTTACCAAATCGTGTAACTTGATATTGATTTAACGATTTTTATATATATTCTTTTTTAATTGTGCATCGTCGTGGAATGGAAGTCTTATAATTATCTCAGGGTGACGAAAGCAGTGCTGTGCCACGTTGGGTCTTGAATTCTGCGAGTTCAAAATTCTGGGTGACGCAGACCTGTTATGAGCAAACGTGACGTTTAACATCAGGCGAGCGATTTGCATGTCTCGTCACTCAATAAAAAAAAAAAAAAGACGATCATCGGGCTGACCTTCGGGTCGTTGGTCGGATGATATTGTAAAGACGGCAGGAAGGCAGTGGATGAGACTGGCAGTGAAAAAGTTAGCGTGCTGAAGAGCCTCAGCAGTGGGTGGAAACGGTTAACGATGATGACGATTTTACAATGGAAAAAGCATCTAAAAAAAATTTCTTAAAATTAAATACAAGAAGAAATACTCTCGTAAAAAAAAACAAAAAAAAAACCACGTTAGTTTCCATATCTAATAAATTATTTATTAATTCTAATCATTGCTTGAAAAAGATCACCGAATGTAAATTAAAATTGAGTTGGAGTATCCGACTCACTTTAACATGAGATGAGTAGTTCCGTGTATTTATAGCAAAAAATATAATGATTGTAGGCATGTCAAATGATTCAAAACCTTTTTTCGTAAGAATACATAAATTAGATATAACTATTTATTTCCAACTTCTATTGCCATAAGATTTACCTACGATTTTTCAGTTTTCCTGTTTTCCGGACTAATAAATCACTGCCCTTATGAACAATATCGAAACTGGAAATGGCATTATTTAGAGAAGAGCAATTTTAAGTCAAAATTTGCCCTAAATGAATAAGTTAAAATGTAATATCAATTTTATTCGATATAAAAATTGTCAAAAATATTTAGATTATTTTTAAGAATTATTTGTTTTTCTATAAGTACATTAAATATTCGTATAATTGGTAGAATCAAAAATCGTGTTTTTGCAGTTTTGATAGTGTTCGTAGAAATATTCTGAGCAAAATCCTTTGAGAGCAGGTTTCTCATTCTGATGAACACCTGTATTAGTTTGTATAGCAACACGATGTTGGTAGGAAAGTTATTAACTTCCTCGTACTTCATGATTTCCTGGTACCTAAATAGTTTTTGTCCTTATTATACCTATCCCTGGCAGAAAACCTGGAAGATATCACTCTTAGCGACCAAACCACCAGTAGTGGCACTCATTTTTAAGCTTTGGTATTATTTATAGTTTATATTTTGTGGTGTCGAAAGAAATATCTATCTAAATGCAGCCATTACAAATACAAATAAATTTGTTAAGTTTCAAATGTACAATAAGAAATTTCTACTCTCAAACCAAACTGGGCAAGTACCCGTATCCTAACGCGGAATAATAAAAAATAAATAAAAATATATTGATAACGTTTCACTCTCATAGCTCCCCACTAGGATTTTCTGTGTCAGGGATGCCATGGAACACACATACAGCAAGGAAAATCAACACCCAGACCCGGAACAAATATTCAAATTCATCATTCAAACATCTGCCCGGCCGGGAGTCGAATCCAGGACATAAGGCGGTTCATAAGGCGGATGTACTACCGCTGAGCCAAGCTGGTCGTCGATATAAATAAAAAAGCCCAAGGTTCAAAGCAAGGAGGTCGATATAATTTTTTAGTTAAGATTAACTCATCGTGATGATTAAATAATATCTACGTTTACAGATAAAGGTGAAGGTCTCATCAATAATGTTACGCAAGTTGATGAAATGATTAAGGCCACGTCAAACTACGAGATCTATGCTTTGATAAATAATTATAGTGAGATAATAAGCAAGTAGTCAGGCACCCCGCTAGGCCTGGCTAAGCGAATCTCACCTACCAGTGCGGATGGAACCTTATGTATTATATATATACTTACTGATTATAACTGCTAGTGCTATCCACGCGATATTCATGCTTCTTTTTGGATACATTTTTATTGGATCTGTAACAAAAAAAAACAAGTTCTATTAGTACAAATAGTTTATATACATAGTTCTATTCCATAAATATTGTCGAGAGTCATTTACATTTTTCTAAAGAACAGCTTATTTTTTTTTTTCGCGAATTCCGGGTTGCTCCCATATTAAAAGTTGTTCATAATTATTAGTGCTATCAGCCTCTTTTCCGTTTAGCATACCCTTTCCTTATAACCTTGTATAATCACATAAGAAAACCAGTTATTTACTCTTTAACGGAACCAATCTAAAATTGCATAGTGCAAAAAGTCTAAGTGCCTGTGCCTTTGATCTTGCATACATTCATCCGTTTAAATGTCCTAAATACACTGTAGCAGTAAGGTAGAGCCCATTTCACACTCATTACACTATCCGTGACAAAGTAGCGAGATGAGATAACACAAGTGACAAAAACACTAATTAAGCGAGTGCTTAGCCAAACGACGCTTTGACGGCGTTTAAGGGATAAGCGACGAAACTAGCCTGTTTCTTTTTAACCAGTAACAAAGCATGCACAGGGTTTTGCATTCTAAAAAATCATATCTCTGGGAGGCACTTTGTAGTGGTAGGTCTGTGTTGCTGAGCCCGCCTGGACAAGTACCACACCTTTGCCAGTTATTCCACCGCCAAGCAGTAATGTGCAAACATTACTGTGTTCCGGTTGGAATGACATTGTTTCCACTGAAATTACAGGGCAAATGGGAGATTAAACTTATATCTCAGAGTGACGAGCGCAGTGCTGTGCCGCGCAGGGTCTTGAATTATGCGAGTTCAAAATTTTGGGTGGCGCAGACCTATTATGGGCAAACGTGATGTTTAACAGGCGAGTGATTTGCTCGTCTCGTCACTCAATAGCATAAAGAAGGAGGAGGAGGTTCGACTATAACATACATTTTTCAGGTGTCAAACAATCGTACACCCCAAGCCCAACCAAACTCCCTAACCAAACTTAACCTCCCAAACCAAACTAAACCAATCAAACCTCGCCCAAATCTCATCACTCAAACAGCTCGGAACTTGAACGAACAGTCATCTACAAGTCTGCACAAAGATAAACTCATTACGAAATAATAACAGAAACAAGGTAACGAGCTCTCGTTAGACCTCGCGAACTCGCCGTACACTTCGACACAATCACTAACTGTATTTATCATTTAGGCTTTACTCATAAACACTGTTTAAAGTTAGTCAGTGAAATGTCAAGTGCGAAACCAAGATAGATAATTTAAAGCAGTGGTTAAGTTTAAGCAGTGGTTAAGTTTAAGCCCTTAATACGTAAGTAATACGGCCGAAATATAAGAAAAGTTAACATAGATTATTTAAAAATAAAACACTATAAAATAAAACAAAAGTTATTGCTAAATTTCGTCGAAGGGTTAAAAAACATACCATACCAATTTGATTGTTTATGATTGTCAAATTACATAAATACTTTCTATGCTGTCAAATTAGAGTAATTGTGTATCAATTTATTGGCTCAGCCACGTTAGTTTTTATAGATCGATTAGCGGCTTAAATCAATCCTTTTCTTGCACGTCTACAGGTACTTATCAATAAATACAGCCTTTTAAGTTCTAAATTGCAACGGTTTTTCGATTCTGACTGTACTTAGCACCAACTCGCTATTTCTCGCAACCTGCAATAATTCGCTTTTATTGAGAAACTTGCTGCTCTAGCTATGTAAAACTATTCACAAATGGGTTAAGTACGGTTCCGAATCGTATCATATTATTTACATAGTGCTCGTAGCGTAGCTTGACTAGGTGTAAATCACTGATGTTAAGCAATGGACGACACGGTCAGTCAGAGGATTTGTGACCACATATAGGCAAATAGGAGATTAAACATCTTATATCTCAGGGTGACGAGCGCAGTGCAGTGCCGCGCAGGCACTTGAATCCTAAAAATTCAAAATTCTGTGTGACGCCTCAGATCAAGTAAAAAGCTGATATAGTGCTGCCTTAGATCCAGGCTAAGCCAAAAAAACTACCCTACTGCCCGTGTACGTATACTTCAGGCACATATTGACGAATCAATGAAAAACTACCTGAATCAATCGTCAATTCTTACGTTAGTTGCTCAGAGAACGTCGATAAGAAAAATAAGTAGTAATAAAGGGTAGGCGTCAATATGCGTGCTTGAAGTATACGACTATACGTACACGGGCACTATCTGCTTTCTACTTGATCTGAGTGTGACGCAGAACTGTTATGGGCAAACGTGATGTTTAACAACAGACGAGTGATTTGCTCGGTCGTCACTTGATAGCATAAAAAAGAGTGGCATTATAACTGAGCGCTACCGTGGGTCGGATGCCATGTTAAATTGTAGATCCCGGTTGTTTGTCCTTAACAACAACCGACAAGCCATGACAGGTGACCTAAAATCTCTGAGCCACTCGGCCTATGCGAGCTTACTTACCTACCCACTAATATTAATATTATGAATATACTTACTAATATTATAAATACGAAAGTATGAGAGAGTAGTGTATGTTTGTTAGTTCAACGGATTCAAGTGAAATTTGGAATGAAAAGTGGTTATAAGTAAGTATACTCTTAATTGCAGGCTACGTTTTATTCCTGAGAAATGAACAATTTTATATTAGTTAGCGGAAGCAACCGCAACGTGCAGCTATTCTGTGAAGCTAAATTGATACTGATAGTTGAATCGTTACGAAGAATTTTGAGAACAATTACCCAGTCAGAGATATACGCTATTTCAAGAACATCATAATTAGCGAAGCATTGTCTTAAACAGACGACCCCCAAGTCAAAACCGGAAAGACTTGCAAATTGCAACTAAAAATAAAAACAAAATTTTAAATTCGATTTCAATTAGCTAAATTGCCTATCTCCAAGGCCAACTTCAAAAATAAACATCACATATTCATAAAAAAAATCTAACAAATTCAATGTCAAAAATGACAGGTCACATGACATAGTGCATCGTTATGACGTCACTGTTCCGTTGAATGACCCCTGGCCTTATTCTGGGCGCGAGCTCATTGAAGGTCGATGTCGAAACACGGTCGAAGTGCGGTCGAGATTAGAACGTAAACACGCTATGAATGCTGGAGTAATTTCTTTGTGTTCCTTTAAATTACTGACCGTCAAAAAGTGGAACTAAGTAGGTATACTATATACTGCTTTTACAGCTCTAGTTTTTAACACGGCATAAATGATTTTGTTGATAGGAATTATCATGTTTCTGGCCTGAATTTATCAATTAGTTTTTTATGCTTTAATTTAACTAAGCTAAAATACTTTCTGCTAATGCTTACGAATGGAGCGTCTTATTTCAGAATTACAAAAACCTTTTATTTTTCCCATTTTTAAAAATTTATAAACATTCCAATAGCATTGAGATGATGATGGATGAGACTGTTCTAAGCGTTAAGAACGCCTTCTACAGAATAGAGATACACTTATGTTCTTCTTCTTCTTCTTTTAAGTTTTGGACTCTGCGGCTATGTCAGCCGCAATTCTGCCAGTGTCCATTTTTTAATAAGAGTACGTTCGGTGTACCCCAGTAAAGTAGTGGAGACTTTACTAGAGGCTTTTCTAAGGAGTTTTGGAAGCAACACGGAATGACACGATTCACTGCATTTTATGATTTGCCCACACTCGTGCACGTCCTCGAGCACTTAATGGTTATTTTCCCCACTTAAAATAAACATTAACACTCAAAATTACACAAGTTTAGTAAAATAACAAAATGAGGCAACGTGTCTCTTCCACGTTCCCGCCAAAAAGCCTACACTTATGTTTTTATACTTTATTTTGCGATGTCAAAATATAATTATTGCGTTCAAATACATTTGAAATGGAAGTACTCTTTCAAAATATTTGTTTTTTTATTTCGTCTGCATCGATATCGAAGCGGCCTTCCAGAATACGGTCCTCGTCATTCATCCACCATGATAACAAAGACGTATCATTACGTGAACCGTATGTATGTCAATGACGTTTCGGTTCTGTATGTTTATACCGGCCATTAGAAAGTGAATCATACGTAATTATAAGTACTTTACATACCACAGATATGACATTGAATGGAATTAGTGTGAATGGCAGTCTATATATAGTCCTAATCTGATATATCAGTGGGTATTTGTAGCATTTAGAACTGAACCTCGCACCCATATATCTCCACAACCCTTCGACCGATTTCGCTCGTAATTAAACCTAAAAATTGCATTAAAATAAACTATTTGAAAATTTCATGACGATCGGATAAACGATACTCAAGTTA
This sequence comes from Alcis repandata, assembly GCA_949125135.1. Taxonomy (NCBI): domain Eukaryota; kingdom Metazoa; phylum Arthropoda; class Insecta; order Lepidoptera; family Geometridae; genus Alcis; species Alcis repandata. Next base: position 3,717,149 of record OX421245.1, on the reverse strand, counting down.
TCGTCGGACAAATACATATACACACGCCGTTTTGTTCCCCTAGACTCTGAGACCTCACTTCGCTCGGTCAACAACAAAAGGAGGTTTTTTCTTGTTCTGAGCGAGGTGAGCCCTCAGAGGTTCTCAAACTTATTTCACGTACTGCATGCACATTGTGATGATCAATTATTTTCAAGCAACCCCTATTTTTAGGGTTCCGTATCTAAAGGGAAAAACGGGACCCAATTACTTGGACTGCGCTGTCCGTCTGTCTGTCTGTCCGTCTGACACCAGACTGTATCTCAAACCGTGACAATTAAAATTTTCACAGATGTTCTGTTGCCGCTATACCTAACAACAAATATTAAAAAACAGAAAAAAAAGTTAAGGGGCTCCCATACCACAAACGTAATTTTTTTGCCGTTTTTATAGATAGTGGTACAGAACCCTTCATGCTCGAGGCTGACTTGCACTTGGCCGAGTTTTTAATTTATCACAAAACTTGTCCAGTATATTAAAATGTGGTAGCCCCAAAGCGCCTCAAGACCTAATCATCTCAGGGTATCAGTAAACCCCACAGCTACTACGCAGTCGTAGAATGACTATTAATATTACGTAAATTACCTCAATGACATTGACAGTCACTTTTATCCATGGTCTATCGAAGGCTATTTAGACAATGAATCATCGAATCATTACACTTCACGCCCCATCGCTTCATCCTTTCCTCGAGGTATAAAACCTTGGCTTAAAAGTTTCCTGTCTGATAAAGTGGCATTTCTAATTGTCTATTGTCAAATTAACTAACTAATTGTTTTAACAGTTGATTAGACCTGACGCCTCAGTGCTGCCATCTAGTTTGACGTTCTTCAAAAACAGTCGTCTCTACTTTTCTCTAATAAAGTATTTTTTGGTAAAGATCCATGTAACGACTTGTAGGTATATCTACTTCTTCTGAATATTTCAACGTGTTTGGAAAATATTTAACGAAAAGAAATGAATAACATGCAAAATGTAAAAAGTGTTTTTATAAAATTAAAAATTCGTATCCTTGCCAATATTTCTAAAACAAAAACAACAATAGTCTAAAACAACAATCGTTTACAAAATCGTAATAAGTCAAGTGAACGTGTCTAATTTTATGCACTATGTGGTATGGTTTTATGCACTATGTAGAATGGTTTTATGCACTAAGTAGAATGGTACCTAGATCCATAATGTCTTTGAAATAAAAGATGATCCTAACAGTCTGACATCAGTGAGTGAGCAATTAAATTTTATTATCTCACAATAATGAAAATTTACCGCATCATATGTACTTGTATTGCAATTAGCCATTATTTAAAAGTACTAGCTGCGTCTTGGATTACTGGGAAACTAAAATATGATAAAAATACGAAACTCAGATAGTAATAAAACAGTAGAAAGTAGTAATAAAAACAAATTAAAAACAAAACTAGCATCCATGTTTCTTCCAAGTAGCTGCGCAAACGTAGATTCGCTTCGCAAAGTTTAAATACAATTTTATTCAAAAGCATTAGAGTAGGTAATTGTATTATGAACAACTTTTACTATGGGACCAACACTGAACTCGCGAAAAAAGCCAGCTGTTCCATAGAAAAATCTCAATGACACTCAACAAAATGTATGGACTGTGAGCTCTTTTTATTTTAACGTAGGGTCTTATATTATAACAAGTATCCCAACATTTTGTCATCATCAGTTTTCTGAATCACCTCTCGCTATGAAAGCTTTGAATAGATATTCACGTCAAAAAATATTATTAAAAAAATTAATAGTTAAAAAAACTAAAAAACACGATTTGTTTAGTGTATTGTCATCGGTCTTCGATATATCTACAAAGTTTGAAAGAAATCTGACCGTTTAAAGTGGGTCAAAAACGCGCTCAAAGGAGTCGGTTACATACAAACATACAAACATACAGGTGAAGCTAATAAAAGCGTGTTAAAAACAAGCTTTTATCGCATTGTCATCGGATTTACACAGGTACATTAAATTTCAGCTCAATGTGACATCAGGAAGGGGTTCATAATACAGTTGCAAGATTTGCCCCAAAAAACCAAAACAACAACAAGCAGCATAAACCAAATAAAAGCTTGTAAAAAATCTTATCAATCTTGTAAAATAAGCTTGTAAAAGAAAAATTTACACGTCTGCGCATAACTTTACACCCAAGTACACCTTGTAAGATCAATCATTCTAATTATACTTAATTCTGTTCACCCGAGACGTAACAGAACAGTGCAGTAGCGCGAGATGCATGAAACTTATAAAAAATATGCAAAAAACACAGTACTGTTACCACTGGCTAACGGATAACTGAGCTGTGGTTGTTAATTAATTACGCAGAATTGCCGGGTTTGATATGAGTATGTAATGGAAATGGTGCAGGTTTTAAAATGCTGGATAGCACGATATCCATTTTATCAATTCTGCTTAGTCTTTTTTTCCTGTAATTTGTTCGGTTGAAAGCTACTTTTAGTCTATTTTTTGCGCTATCATGTTTTTCAGATAGATTTTCGCAAAATTGTCTGATACTCGAATTAAAACTTTTGGAATTTATCGTCAGTGTATTTCGTGCTAATTTGAAAAAAATAATGGATAGATGGTCATTACAGCTTTTTCAAAAGCTCCCAAAATATTTAACTTACTTGAAACAAACTATAAATTAACGCTAAGCCATTTACAAAATACTAAGTTAATAAATTTCACAAAAAACAACGACTCATTTTTAACTCCTGAATCACTTGCACTATTGATTTGTTTCGTATGCATAACAAATAAGTGACAAGAAACAATTAAAAAAGTAATTAAAAAAAGGTTGGAATGTCGTTGACACACTAGGAACAAGTGGGCCACATTTATTTTTCCTTATGACGTACTCATGCCCGTATCAGGCTACAGAAACTAGTTTAAACCTATAGCTAAAGCTATTTCTGTGTAAACTGAAGACCAATAACCCTAAGGTTTCCTTTACGATAGGTAGGATGCCGATACCGTATTTCAAATCTGATTCCTGGATCAAACCTTACAAATACTTAGCATTTGCTAAAATATCCTACATACAAGCATTGAAGTCTGTAATAGCATCATATTTCTCAAGAAAGATAATACTAATTATAAATGTTAAATTTTGTACGTTTAGATGTTTGTAACTCAATCACGCGAAAAGACTGTAGTTTGGTATATAGGTACCTCACACCCTTTTTTTAGCCAGGGAATATCCTTTATGGATACCTACTCAGATTATACCCGAATCAATCGTCAATTCTTACGTCAGTTGCTCAGAGAACGTGGACAAGAAAAATAAGTAGCAATAAGGGTAGTTTTTGTGCGGCAATATGTGCTTGTAGTATACGTTGACGGGCAGTAGGTTAGTTTTTTTGGCTTCACCTGTATCTAAGGGGGACTCTATCTGCCTTTCTACTTCATCTAAGTACGGATACCACCGGCATATTTTGTGGGAATCTTCGGCCTAGTCGGCCTACCCATTAAAAAGCCTGGTGTGTGGGGCTGTCCGCCGGGGCTATAGGCACTGTCGCACTCTTTTACGGCAAATACGGCATGTACAGGCTTTTACGGCTTTTACAACCTAGATTAACAAACAGGCTATCCCTGAAAAATTTACGGTTCTTAACAAAATTCACTCTAATCTAACTTATTTGTAAGCTGTTCCTCTCCGTGTTTAAGATGTTAAAATTTTACTAGCTTTCACCTGCGGCTTCGCTCGCATTGATTTTTTTTTAGTCCAATGTTACTTTTAATACCTCCAAGAATATGTGTACAAAGTTTCATGATGATCGGTTAAGTAGTTTTCACGTGAAAGCGTGACAAACAAACTTACATTCAAATTTATAATATGAGTAGGGACCCATTCATGACTTTTAAACTTATACAAGGACAAAGGGGAAATACATATCCTTTTATTTGTACCTAACATACCTGAGTTATTCATATATCTTATACCATTTATTTGCAAATCACGTCATCGGTTTAACCAATAATTGAGGTTTACCTAATGATGCTAAGATATAATAATAAATAAAGTACTTCAGACTAAGATGAAGAACGCACAAAAAATTGTGTGCTTTATTGTAGTGGTCTATGAGGAAAGGGTATGGTAAGTCAATAAGAGGTCATGGTAGTTTTCATTATAAGTAATTACAAAATTCAAATTAAAAAAAAACAGCTGTTCCATATATTTGGTCGAGTTCATATTTTAACAGTAATTTCAAGTAGTAACGGTCTAGAAGATACCGGTTTAGGCGATAAGATCGCCGTAGTACTGCCAGATGTACCTAATACTACTAAAGTTTTATTTTTATTTGCAATTTGTTTGGTGTACAATGAAGCTAAATTTTATCCTATTCTAAAATTGTTTCATGATTATGATTACTATGAGCTCCTTTTCGGCTTAGCATACCCTTTCTGTATAACCCTGCATACGTGGTATACTCATACATATCTATTATAACGATTACAACTCTTCCAAAATTTTCCAACTAAACCTGAGCCAAAACAAAACAAAAATAATTACTACTAGCTGACTCGACAGACGTTGTCCTGTCAAAAGCCATTGCGTAACTATAGCAACCGTAGTATGTTGATGCTAACTTGTCAATTTATAGTAAAAATTATCAGTATCTATATAATTTGCAATAAATTAAAATTGCGACTATAATTTGAGATGTGAGCTATCCTATCTCCTAAGTTGGATCGAACTGCACCCGGTGTGCAAATTTGATTGAAATCGGTTTAGTGGTTTAGGAGTCCATTGAGGACAAACATTGTGACACGAGATTTATATATATTAAGATTAAACTTAAAAAACCTAGTTTACTAGAAATTAATTAAGATACAACTCTTTCAACTTTTTGAATCGTTATAACTTTCAGCATACCCTTTCCTGATAACCCCTTAGAGGAAAATTCAAGATCTCATCATTATGCAATTTACCTGTAATATTGCCGAGATATTAATTTATGAATGGAATATACATTATCCATGGAGTTATTAGTAGAGTCTGTTTATTATAATAATATTAAATTGGGTCGGAACTGTAATAATATGAATACGATGAATAATTTAATATGAATATTTATAAAATCGTATGATAATTTACGAGTACTTACAACGATCTTGTAGAAAATCAATGAGAAATGTGTGGATGTGTGTAATAAAGTAAATCTTAAACTTTCTTTCCAGACAACCTATTTTTCCCCTTTTTTTCTTTCCCAGTCCTTCTTCTTTTTTAACCGACTTCAAAAAAGGAGGAGGTTATCAATTCGTCTGTATGTTTTTTTTTTTTTTTATGTTTGTTACCTCATAACTTTTGACTGGGTGAATCGATTTTGATGATTCTTTTTTTATTAGAAAACTGACTCTTCCCATTTGGTCCAATGGTCCAGTTCTGATAATGGTATCCATGAGAAAACCATATAAGTCTTAATTTTAAGTTTAATTTACATTAAGTACGTGCGCGACAAATAGATGAATAACTCAATAGTCGGTCTTTTGAAGTCGGTTTTTGTTTTTTGTTTTGTAAAAATAATGTTCTTGTTTCCAGCGTCTTTCACGACAGTCAGAAAATATAGATAGATATTTTTATTGGTTCTTTTTAATTTTCTTATTTTTTTATTTATAGTATTTCTGTGACAAGTGTACTTTTGTATTTTTACGACCTTGATAAATATGAAGGATCGCCATGTTAATTATAATTATTATCTAGTGATTAATTACTAATTATTTTGAATTTATTATTTCTTTTCCTGACTTATGACTATGAATAAATATTTCATTTTATTTTTACTTTTACGGTTTTTTTTATTGTGTATTTTGATTTATAGACTTGAACAAATTCAAGCTGAATGTTATTCCCGAGTATATGTACATATTGCATAGGTTTAATAGCTATACCTACAGTGGAAGTATTGAACTTCTGGTGGAATAGGTATCGATAAGGAAACGTTTACTTCTAAAGTAGAGAAAAAAAAACAAAAAAGAACAAAGAACAGAGTTTTGAGTGCCAAAAAACATAAAAAGTTAACTTATGTCTCCCGCCCAATTTTTCTCATCTAACATTATTTCCAGCCAGCGTCAATCAATCACAAGAACTCATTAGTACCTAACAAAGAGGATTAGAGCACGGAGGTTGGCCCGGATTAGGTCACATCCTGGTTTAGGTATAGCTGTGTTTCCCCAGATCCGGGTAGACGGGTGAGGTTTAGTATGCAGCGTGATACTCATAGACCTTGGACAAATCAGAAGTCATTATGCATATACTAATAATACCTACTTCGCATATATGTGTAAGTGTATCAAATCCCCTGTGATTTGCCAAGATAAAGCTCTACGATAATATAGCTGTTGCAAACCTTTTGTCGAGTGCATTTGTCATTTTTCTTTGGAAAAGCTGGTTTTTTTTTCACGACTTCAGAGATGATCCCATTGTAAAAGTTGTTCAAAATGAGAAGTGCCCTTTTTGCTTTAGCATACTTGTTAAACCTCTTCTCTACTTCTTTTTCTTTTTTATAGCCATGTATATTGTTTGTCTGCTAGCTAGCTTTAAGCCTATCAGAGACGCTAAGATAGGGCGTAAAGTTTGTAACTACGAAGGTCCATGTCTACTTATACAATATACATACAAGACCTGCTCGCGGCTCAATTGTGTAACCTTCATAATCGTGTAATCGATATAATTTGACTTACCGCGTCTATTTTAATACAACTTGTTAGGCAAAAAAGAAAAAAAAAGGCTTCATCATCATAATCACCGTTTTCATCACCACGCGGGAGAAATCGTTAACAAATCTATTTTTTTAACTATTATTTCCTTTTTGTACAGATGTATTTTAGTTAGTTTAGATCTGTCAAATAAAGCCTTCAAACATGGACCCTGTGTAAGTGAAGTCAGTAAATGTAAAACGAGGCTTAGCCGTACCTAGCGAGTAAGTACGAGTATGGCCAGCTAAAATGCATTAGTCTGCTTTACGAGACGACCTGGTCAAGGCTGGTGTTGGCCAACACTCGCACTGTGCCACTTGGACAATCTCGCGTATGTTATGTTTCACTAGCTTTTGTACGCGGCTACGCCTACATAGCCCACAGTACAGCTCAAACAATAGTAGGTAATATACTCGTAAGTGACACGTACGTTTCTTTAATATAAAATCTTATTGCTAACTTTAACACCCCGTTTCACCCCTTAAGGAGATGATTTTCAAAAAATACAGAAACACGTGTTTATTATCTTTAGTAATGTGCGTTTGCAAAATTTATTAAAAGTAGAATTAAAAACAAAAAAATTCTTAACAAATATTATCCCCCTATTTCACCCCTTTAAGGGTTGAATATCGCAAATTCCCTTCTTCCCTGGATGCTTACATCATACAGGAAACATACCCTCTAAATGTAATGTTTCTAAGACCAGAGATTTAGGCTGTGCGTTGAATATGTTAGCTTTTTATATGTGTAGAACTGTAGATGTATGTTGACATGAGTTTTAGAATATTTACCTAGTTTGATAGAGATCTGGGTGGTAATAAAATAACAATGATCTTTGTTGGAACGAGGTGAAGATGGTAATAGGTGAAGTTACGACAATGGTTTTTTACCTGATTTCTAACAAAGAAAGAAATGGTTATTCAGGTTAGTGAGTACGTTAGTACGTATGTTTGTTTTATAAAAAATAGAATAAGCTGAACCAGCGGTCCTATCGGCTAAGTTTTTCGATATTCGATTCTGGCTTTAAGAAATCCGAAACAACGTATTCGAATCAATCTGGCTACCTCGAGCTTAAAGAATCAAGCTCGAGGTGATGACACTATGACCTTCAATTTTCGAACTTCATGATGGAGGTTCAAGGTTGAGTGAACTAAATTGTGTTTTAACATAAAAAAATTGTATCAGCTAATTTTGATCACATCCTAAAGTTTGATGAAGATAAATCCGGTTAATAAAACTATCATTGCTCAATTCCTCGGGATTGATGACCTTCGTCGTGAAGTTCATTATCAAGAAATTTAGCCAATAGGGCCGCTAGTATATACAGGGTTATTCATAAAGGGTATGCTAAGCCGAAAAGGGCTCATAGTTCTCATCATTATGAACAACTTTTACTATGGGACCAACCCAGAATTCGCGAAAAAAAAATCAGCTGTTCCATACATTTTGTCGAGTGTCATTGACATTTTTCTATGGAACAGCTGATTTTTTTTTCGCGAATTTCGAGATGGTCCCATAGTAAAAGTTGTTCATAATGATGAGTACTATGAGCTCTTTTCGGCTTAGCATACCCTTTATGAATAACCCTATATACGAGTAGATATAAAATAAACTTCTGAATTATCAAATTTTGGAGCGCAGTGTCATTACTCATTTTACATTTTGTCCAAAGAACAAACGGAGCAAGCACAATAAATGCGTAACGGTAGTTATAAAGTTCCATTGTTTAATTAATTAATTAATTTGGTTTAATTAAGCTTAATTTATTAAATTTTATTTTTAATTCAGGTTAAATAATAAGTGTTTTTCTGTGTTTTTCATACGTAAATACCGATACATATATGTATTGTATCGGAAATCGAAAGTTTGGATTTAAATTTTTACTCACGTGATTTTTTTTACTCAGTACTACACCTGGTGCAGAGTTATTCTGGGTGATGAGACAATATCTCGGTCCCTGTCACTCTCATAAGAAATGTCATGAGAGTGAGAGTGACCAAAATATCTCGAGCGCCCGAGAATAGGGTCCCAAGTCACAGCATCCGGTTCGGAACGTGTCTTACGTTACATTTAATAGCCACAAAAACTATAACTATAACGATAGTTAAGGAGAACTCAATTGAGGAAAAGTCACATTCAGTGGAAAAAAATTAAAGTCATTTGAATTTAGAATTTTAATTTGATTCGTATAAAGTGACGTCATAATGACGAGACATGAAATAACATGACAAAACCGTTATGCGATCACGTCGTTTGAAGTATTATGTAAAATTGGAATATGTGTTTATGTGTAGGTACACACTTAAATACATTTGAAAAGTATCGGTCCCTAGCCTACCCGTGTCAACCTACACAGTTCACCTGGGTGTCAATATGTGAACCAGAGGATTTTTTTTTCTTCCCCTGGTTCACCGTATCTATATACCTACCCATTTCTGGGCTATCGGGTCTAAACAGCTTAACCAATATTGATCCTAGTCTTTTGTTTTAAAAGTGACATGATTGAGAATGTGTTTAGCTATTATTCTAGAAAATCTGTTTACCTTTGAAGTAAAAAATCGGCTTTTTTCTATTCGAATGTATTTTTATTCGTGTTTAAATGATTTGTTCATTTGGTCAATTAGTGGCATTCTTTATTAGAATGTTTTTAGTAAAATAGATCACGTGTCTTAAACTGGATTCGCATCTTTTACTTACTTATTTACTAATTTACATATAATTTACATAATTAGGTAGCACCAGTAGGTATTTGAAACGGTTCTGCAATTTTATTCGAGACTTATTCTCAAGTTATTCTAAAATACCTCTAATTTTCTTTTTTCCAAAACTACCTCATTGATGAGACGAGTTTAATCAAAAATAACAAACGTACAAAAAACATAGTCGAATTTAGAACCGTCTCTTTTTAAAAAAATCGCAATTTTCGTGTTGTTGTGTGACTAAAACACGGCCGTTTTTTTATGCACTTACGCACTTTAACTGCTGCAATTATAATCACATGCGTTAGCTTTAACTGCGGCTAATATCAAATGCGTTGCGCCTGGCGTGTGTACATTCGCGTTGCACAAAGGAAAACACAAGTTATTTGTTTTCAGCAGTTACAGTGTTAATAATTGCTTTTTCGAAAACATATTCCCAACGTCCCCATCTAATAAAGAAACAAATGGGAATTTGTTTCCCACCTGCCCCAGTTACATCGACTTAAAATATTGAAAAACAAACAGGTTGACAAACTCGTATGTTTTTGCAATTTATTAACGGTTTAAACTGTGGCCAAGTCTTCAAGGCTGGTTTGGAACGAAACAATCTCGGCTTAGAATGTCACAGTGAATGGGTAATTCGGCCCTTTGGATAAATATCTAGTTTACATGGCTTGGGTGAGGTCAATTCGCGATACGACTATTTTTGCAATGATTTTGACGTAATATATTATTATTTTCTACAGCGCATTAATATAACCTTGTATTGTATTTATTTCGTAATAATTATGTCAAATTACACATCAATAATAACATAATTATGTCTTACAATAAAGTAACAATTCATATAACATAGTATGCAATTCAAATTACATTAATAAATTAGTATAAATAATGTCAAGTAGATAAAATATGTCAAATAAAATAAAATAAAATCAAAAATAAAATTCAAATACTATATTTATTTTGTTGAAATCATAAAAGGCTATTTAAAACGATGGAGACATTGATAAAAACGATATCGAACCCGCTAGGATATTCCCCTGGCGGCAAACGTCAGTTTCACGCAAGAAGGTAACTACTGTTTCTCGGTCTACTTCAAGCTATTGTTTATGGCTCTTGTGAAGATAATCTAATTTTCAGTGTTATTCTTACGTTAGCAATATGCTTTAAAACAATTGTCATGCAAATGCATTTCTGTTTAACACGTTTTTATGACGTTGCAGCAACACAGATTTTGAATTTCGTTGTTTCTAGCCAGAATAAGTCCTACGAACAGTATTAAAACTGCAAATAGCATTTTTTACTTTAAAGTCTGACCTAAATTAATAAGTTAAAAGTTGCAATCAATTTAATTTGATTTCAAAAACAACACAAAAAAAAATTCTTAGATTTTTTTTGTTTTTCCTAAACGTAAGATACCTGATTAAAAATTGAAGATTAAATATTCCAAAAAAATATTTTTATTATTATTTTATTTTTTAAGGTACAATGAAACAAATGAGTTCGATAGTGTTCGATGTCGAAATAAGTACCTGTTTGAAATATTTATTTTCTTAGCACGTGTAGCAGGTTTGCACAAAAAAGATGTAGCAAATAGCACATTATATTATATTGTACGCCGAGATGAGTTCATTGCCTGTCATTTTGAACAACTAAATAAAAACTTGGCACAAGGGCTAGCCAGTCAGCTTAGTTGAACTTATTTTTAACACACTTTTATTAGCTTCACCTGTATGTTTGTATGTATGTTTGTAACCGACTCCTTTGAGCGCGTTTTTGACCCACTTTAAACGGTCAGATTTCTTTCAAACTTTGTAGATATATCGAGGACCGATGACAGTACACTAAACAAAGCGTGTTTTTTAGTTTTTTAATGAAAAACTTTTACTATGAGTCTAAAACAGAGAAACGCGCAAAAAAAGTTGTATTTTTTTTTAATGTTCTTGTAGAGTTTGAACGACACACTTCTACGAGTACGGAACAGTTGGCTTATTTGTGATTTCAGGGTTGGTTCCAGTATAAAAGTTGTAAAAGATGAGTTTAATGAACTTTTATAATTATTTAGGTGCAGTACACCCTTTGCACGCCCTAATTTCTTGAATTCATTTAAAATTTACAATACACTTGTTTTGGCTTACAAATAAAGTTACTATAGAGACTAACTTTAAGCAATGATTGACAAGGAAACAAAATAAAGAAAAACAAAATCGCTGAATTAGTTTTGGCAGTACCGTGAAGTCTTTTTGATGATTGTATAGTAATTCGATAAGAGTGTTTAACAATTGTGAAATTTTAACCGTTCAATATTTTTACGTATTCAAATGTTACGGAGACAAAGTGGATTTTGGTGTTATTATAGTTTTGTCAGTCTATAGTCTATTATGTTATGGTATTTTGTTCAGGGACTTTAAAAACTATGGCGGCAAAATTTGGCACCTACACTTAGTTTTGGCACATTCCGCAACATGTCCTGTAACTTCCCAAAGGAGGTGATAATTGTTAGCTGGAGAGATACCTATATAGATTAACGTAAACCTCCTTTGGAAGTTTCATAAGTTTGATAAAACTAGCAAGTTAGCAGATTTTAAAAATGCAGCTTTAAAAGCGCTTCTGAGCGCGGCTTGGGTGTATTTAGTTTAAAAATAATCTAGTCAAGCAATAATTATGCAAATGTTGGTATTAAAATTTAAAAGTGAGAGTGGCATAGTCGCGAAATAATTAAGTGTGTGATACCTACAATTAATCAAAATTAAGAATTAATTTGATGTTATTTTGCGAAACTCATGTTTTTTTTTTAGTAATTAATTTAGAGCGGTCATGATAATAATTTTGTTACGCTTAAAAAATATTTGTTTAGGGCTAATCGATAATTTTAAACTCTTGATTTTTTTCTTAACACAGTGCCTACACAAATTAAATTATTTAAAAATAATACTTACATTAAACAAAAGAGTAAATAATCCTTATAACACTGGCACTTACACGTTCATAGTTAAAAACAAAACTTTAAAAACACAGCTGTCAAAATGGAACGTCAAATTTGAAAATGGAATCGCGGGATTCGCGCGGTGCACATGGGGGATAGGTGGTAAATGACCATGCGATCACCTGCGAGCCGGTGGCATCTCTGCATGCTCTATCGAAGACGGGGCATTGCACACGTGATGCTTTTTGTGGCGGTTTTTACCTAGTAGGTATTTACGTCATGCTTGGTGATAAAGGTTAATAAATACCTATTAGTTTGTTTTCCCATTGCTTTTTTAGATTTTCTAATTTTAGATTTTTAGACAATTATTTGATGTTAAAAAACCATTGTATTTATTTACAAGTATATTTTTTTTTAGTGATACATGTGTTCTTTTAACATTAATTGATATTTCTTTTTATTTCCGTGCCAGTGCTAGTGCAAAGTAGAACTTGTACCAACTATCAGCTAGCCATTATATATTTTTTTTAACATGATTATTAACCTTGAACCTAAAAAATCTTTTTCTTTTTTTTAATAATTTTGTGTCTATTGAAACTAAAATATTTAAAATGTGGCCTTGTTATTACGATTAATACTCACAATGAATACTTTATTACATAAACATTACATATAATTGTTGTAGTGAATTTTAATGAATTTAAAAACTTTGTAATTAATTGTTAACTTGTAACTAATTGTTAACTTTTACAACTAATTGTTATTTAGCATGAATAAATGCTTAGCATTTATGTAAAAGAAAAATCTTTTAACTAAAAAAATTTGCTTTAACCTACATCTCCACTAAACGTATCTCGTCTGCAAAGCCCCAGCAGGACATCGAGTGACCTCGCTCTGTGAAAGGTGACGATATTCCGTCGCCACAACCAAGTATTTACTTTAATTAAACACTCGAAATTATCCACAATCATTCCTATCTTATCATTAAAGTGATGGAAATATCTCAAAATATCAACTCAAAATAAAAGCCAACCTCTTCACCAATTTTATCTTATCTTGGAGTTATTGAAAACATGTGACAGTAATGTCATGAACATGAACATAGTTGATAGTTTTTCATCATTTTTTTTTATAAAACGGTTAATAAAAATCAGGTTAGTTAATTTTTTTTTATAAAAAGAGTTCTGCCATTAAACACATAACACGCATGAAAAAAGATCAGGTTAGTTTATTTTTTTAATAAAAAGAGTTCTGCCGTCAATTACAATAGAGCAGCCAACCGACAAAACTGAGATTTTAATAAAAAAAAATATAGAACGCTCAAATTTTTTTATTTTAATTTTAATTCACGTGCGAGTATAGTCTACTCGTAAAGTTTACATTAAATAAATAATTACTTACATATTATAATTACTTTTAGATGAGTACAAGTTTAAGTAGTCTCTTTAGATTATGATTATTTAAATTAATTCATAATTATCTCTTTACATAAATAAATAAAATAAATAAACGTTTCACACTCATAGCTCCACTAGGAAGAAATCCTGTGCAATTATTTTGACATTGCTAGCAGTTTTTACTTGTTTTTTTCATTTATTTTGTTTTTCTAACATTGCTTAAGTGCCTTTTCACACGTACCGGTTGCCGGGTAGCCGGCGCCGGATACCCGGTGTCAAATGTACCCGCCTGCCGGATAAATAACGCCGGTACATGTGAAAGCTATGTACCATGCCCATACACTTCACCGCCGGGTAACCGGCGCCGGCTACCCGGCAACCGGTACGTGTGAAAAGGCACTTACTATGTGAGGTTGTAAATAATTTTAGGTAGTTGTAACAAACACAATTTGTAGACCTATCGTTTTTATTATAATTATTTTTTAATTCTTTCAAAAGTATTTTTTTAAAAGAATATTTCCAGTTCGTTTTTCAAAGAATATTTAAACCTTGAATAAACTTAGCTGCTTTCTATACGAAAATTCACATTATTTTATTTTGTCAAGAGAATATCTGCCTTGAATTTTATGGACGCGGAATTTCCTTCATGTCTTGGGATAACAAAATTACCTACAACGACATTACATTTTATTGTTTGTATTTTGTTACTGTGTGATACTAATACTAAGTAATAATATATACAACAGTTTCTTGGCAAGCGTGCTCCATGGTAAAACGAAATCCTACAAACAATCGACAATTTTGTAAGTTAAAAATCTGCAAATACCATAGACAATAATAGGCATCCACCCTTTTTACATTTCAATTTTCCATTTCGGTACAACCCATTTCAGTAACTACGAGTATGTACCTTTTTTTACATTGGACTAGGCATGCGTTTGACCACAATCTTACCTGATGGGAAGCGACGATGTGGTCGAAGATGTCACGCTTGCCTAGGAAAAACCTAGTCACTCTATTATTGAACAACCCCGGGTTGTATTATACGTTCTCGGAAAAACAGACGCGGGTAAAAAAGTCACCCGGCAAGTTTGAGGTTATTTACCAAGAAGTTATTTACCTAGAAAACCAGAGACAATGACGTCACCGACGCGTAATACAGAAGCCAGTGAGTCTGTCTACGGTTTAATTGACTCGATTGCCACTTCCGAACCTACCTCCAATAAACCCGTGACCCATCTACAATAAGCCAGTAAGTAACTACTTATTCCTTTCCTCTAGAAATGTTTTGTATTTTTTTTTTCCTAAATATTTTTTTCTTTTTTTTGCTTCTATTTTTTTTTATAATAGATAACGTTTAAAAAATATCGTTTTTCAACAAATCAGTGTAGGTATGTCTAGAATACTTTCTATCTAAATGAAAACTACATAATATCGGTAAAAAAAATGTGTGAATGAATGGGATAGCGGCGAATTTTATCGGGCGTGAGTGGAAACTTCAATATTTTTCTACAAGACAAACTTTGTACCACACAAAATTAGAATGCAATTTTTTTTGTACCCGTGTGCTTTTCCTATTTTTTGCTCTAAATTATTTTTTTATTAGAGCTAATTTTAAGTCAAAAAACTTTTAACTTCTCTTTGTTTGATACATGTTTTATTATCGCTATCATGTTACGCTTGATCGCGCGTAATTTTTTCAGCGTTATCCGATTCTCATTCCAAGATTTTCCTCAAAGTAGATTGACATGCGATTTAAGAATAAAATAGTCCACCCTAAAACAACAGCTTTTGTATTATCATTTAAAGAACAAAAATTCGACTGCATAGCGTCAATGACGCGAATAGGCTATTTGACTGATTTTGAAAAACTGTTTTAAATTATTCGTTGGCATATGATTAATACACCACATGTATATTTCTGCGAAATTTGCAGTATTTTTCGTAAAATACTGTGTTAAAATTTAAATTACAATATTCGCGCCAAAAACGCTGTTTCGGTAATGGCGGACGACATGTGATTTGCGTGACGTCACAGGCAGGTAAGCAAACTTTATTCTTTGACAAACGTCAAACTTGTACCAAAGTGTACATTATAAAATCACACAAAGTGATAATGAGAAAAAAGAAATACCTCGAGAAGATATATGTCACCGAAGACTACCCAAAGGAAGTTCTGGCAAAAAGGAAAGCATTACAGGCGGAGCTGCTAGAAGAAAGGAAGAAGGGGAATATAGCGTTTTTGAAATATGATAAAGTTGTAGTAAAAGGAAACGAAAAAATTAACGACAAAAGAAAACGGGAAAATTCTTCTTCACCGCATGCTTCGGATATCCAACCTAAAAAACAGCAAGCCCCCACATCCTTTAAGACCAATAGAACCAACGCATTTGATATGATGAGGAACAGATCCAACTCTCTTACAATCGTCCCAACAAACAAGAAACAATAGCAACTAATTCTCGGCAAACGGAAAATAAAACAATATAAAGAAACAAGAACAAATACAACAAAAAAACAACACCCTCCCCCAAGCCGACTGGTCATCGTGGGGGATAATGACCAGCACCCTCTAAGGATAGTTAATCAAAAAAGTCAAAAAACACAGAAAAGTTGTGACATACACATAGCGTCGCTTAACACACGATCATTGAGAACACCAGAGAAACTCATCGAACTAGAAACAGCAATAAATGAAATTAAATGGGATATTATAGGAATAAGCGAAATGAGAAGATTGGGGGAAGGAATAGAAGACCACGGAAAGTATATATTACATTACAAAGGAGAAACACAGGGGCAATATGGTGTGGGATTTCTGATAAAACGGGAATATACTGACCGAATAGTGGAACTAAAAGGAGTATCAGAAAGAATATCAATTCTTAACATTAAAATTCCAATACAGAATAGCAAAGATGAACATTGGTCAATTATTCAGGCATACTCGCCGACTGAAGCAGATAAAAAAGAAGATATAGACAAAATAGAAGACTTCTATAAAAAATTACAAGAAACGGTGGATTATGCTTACAAGAATATGATAATAATGGGGGATTTTAACGGACAAATTGGGGAATGCCACGAAGGTGAAGAGTATACTGTAGGAAAACACGGTTATGGCAAGAGAAGTAAAAACGGAGAAAGATTGGTAAACTTTGGATTAGAAAACAAACTAAGTATCATGAATAGCTTTTACAAAAAGAAAAAGAGTAAGAAATGGACGTGGACTTCTCCAAATGGGCTGCATCGAAATGAAATCGATTATATTATGACCAATAAACCAAGAGTTTTCAAAGATCTGTCAATTATACATAATTTAAATTTTAACTCTGACCATAAGATGATTCGTGCGACATTACGAGGAACACATATAAAGAAAAGTAGAAGACTGCAAACTAAATCAGTACCGTACGTGAGCATTAATAATGAGGCGGAAATAAAAAACAACCTAAAAGAAATTCTGGATAGAAGTGAGGGAAAAGATTACAATAAATCAACTCAATCGAAATACTGCGATTTTGTAAATATCCTAAAAACTGAAGCCAGAAAAGCATATACAAATAATAAAGGAATACTATCTACAGAAACAACTCAACTACTCCGAGAAAGAAAATTGCTTATACAAAGCACGAAAAGTAAAGAGAAACGTAAAGAGATTGCAGAAATAAGTAAAAAAATTAACGAACAAATAAGGAAAGACAGAAAGCAGAAAAGAACAAATACTTTTCAATATCATATTAAAAAAACAGGCGGAGTAAAGAAAGCGTATAAAGAGTTAGAAACAAAGAAAAATTGGATGCCAAATATGAAAGATAAACGGGGAAAATGCACTAGCAAAAGATTGGAAATATTAAATATTGCTACGGAATATTATAAGGATCTATATAAAAGCAAAAATGATAATCTCAATAATATAGTGATTGACGACAAAGAGGAATCTGACCATATTCCACCTGTTCTAGAAGAAGAAACAGAAAAAGCTATCAGAACACAGAAGTTAAGAAAGGCGCCCGGTCCCGACCATATCACCAATGAACTTCTTAGGATATCAATGCCAGTAATTGTACCAAAATTAACCAATTTATTTAACGAAATTATAAAGACAGAATATATTCCAGAAGATTGGGCGAAATCTATTTTAGTTTTGTTACACAAAAAAGGGGACAAAGGAGACATTGGCAATTACAGGCCGATAAGCTTAATGTCGAATATATATAAGATCTTCTCAAAAATATTATTATTTAGACTTACTAACATTCTCGATGAAAATCAGCCTAAGGAGCAAGCCGGATTTAGGAGTAACTTCTCGACTACAGATCATATCCACGTCCTACGACAGATACTTCAGAAATATAAAGAATACAATAAAGTATACTATCTGGGTTTCGTAGACTTCAACAAAGCCTTCGACTCGTTGGAACATCAATATATATGGGAATCATTAGAGCGACAAGGGATCCATAAAAAGTACATACGAGTACGTATACTAAAAAACATTTACCAGAAAAGCACAGCACAAATAAAACTGGAAACAACAGGCGACGAGTTTCCAATTGAAAGAGGCGTCCGTCAAGGTGACCCTATATCGCCGAAATTATTCTCAGCTGTGTTGGAGACGATCTTTAGGAGACTAGACTGGGATAATTTCGGGATTAACGTGAACGGAGAGAAATTAAGTCATTTGAGATTCGCGGACGATTTAATACTGTTCTCCGAATGTCCAAATACCCTGGAAAGAATGTTGCAACAATTATCGGATGAAAGTGCAAAGGCGGGTCTCTCTATGAATGTAGCGAAAACAAAAATAATGAGCAATTCTTCAGCAAAAGAGGCTATAACAATAAATAACCAGCAATTAGAATATGTGAACGAATATATTTATTTAGGGCAATTAGTATCACCAATAGAGAACATGCAGAAAGAAATCGAAAGAAGAATAGCTAACACATGGAAGAGATTTTGGTCGTTAAGTGAAATAATGAAAAACAAAGAGATGCCAATGTCAGAGAAACGCAAAGTTTTTAATGCTTGCATCCTGCCATGTCTGACATACGCATGCCTTAACAGAACAGCAACAAAATAAAATCAATATATGTCAGAATGGGATAGAGAGAAGCGTATTGGGAGTAAGGAGAAGAGATAGAGTACAGATAAAAAAGATAAAAGGGTTAACTAAGTTCAAAAAAGTTCAAACAATATACAGAAAATTGAAATGGCGCTGGACAGGACATATGTTGAGAGAAAAGAAAGAGAAATGGACCAAAATTATAACAGAATGGTACCCTAGAGAAAGCAGGCGAAGCAGAGGAAGACAGACAAAGAGATGGGAAGATGATTTTAAGAAAGCAGCGGGCCCAGAATGGCTACGTATAGCAAAGGATAGAGACAAGTGGAAAGCCTTAGAGGAGGCCTTTGTCGAAAGACAAGCTGTTGTGAGAGGAGAACAATCCAATGCCGACGATAGCACCTAGTTAGTTTTGTTATTTTGTTACCTCCATTAAACTTTTAGAATGTTTGTTAATTATGTTAAAAGTAACAGCAATAAAGGCTTATTATTATTATTACCTGCGTGTGACGTCACGCGAGGCGTAGTCAATCACAGAGCGTTCTTGTGGCTGAAGAATTTTAAAAAATAATTTGAATTTATTTTGTTTATTTTGAAAAATCTATAAATATTTTTGGATAAAACAGAGATAAATATGTTTTTTTATGTTATTACCCTATAGAATGACCACATTTCGTAGCATATTTTTAATAGTGTCAAATAGCCTATTTGAAAATCTATCATACAACATATCGCAAACCAAAATCAGTAAAACCGTAAATCACAACACGCTTACCTACCAGAAAAACTATACTCCTATTTAATAAAAAATAAAAAATTGCCTTACGTGTACGTAAGGCAATTTTTAATTTTTCTAAGTGTTATACATAAGTCCCTTGAACTCTTATTTGTTACAATTCACAACATGGGAATACTCACGTTTTATAAATCCCTTGAACTTTATTTACACTCACGCATTACAAAAAGAAAAAAATTGTAATTAACATAGTTAAGATAATAACTTGTCAACACAGCAATAAACTGCGTTTTAATAGACTGGTTATCACGATTGAGATCAATGCAAAATCAACGAGTATGTTGTGAAAGAGTTGCGAAATTTCGGCGCCAGAAATCTTAATCAATTATTGAAAAGATTGTTTATTTTAACTATAAATTTTAATTTGAGACTGTTGTAGGTTAAACTGGGCCTTATTAGCCCCACATCACAGATTACGATCTATAGATCCCGCATTTGCAAAACTCAAAGCTCCAATGGATCGGTTTTTTATCGGTGCAATTGTACCGATAAAAAACGCTTTGATAAGATCATTGATAGCCGCAATTAGACCGAATCGAACCTTTCGATAGCCAATAAAAAATGCAGAAAAAAATAAAAAAGCTTTCTTTCATTTCTCGCAACCACGCTTAGAACAAAGCTCTTGTAAATGCGGATCTTGTCGTGTCTTGTCTTGTACACATGCGCACGCATACCTACTCTTAAAATGCACGCGAACCGCGCTGTTCGTGTTGGCGAGAGGACATATTAACTTGAATGCGAACTACTTACTACAGCTCATAAACATTTCCTAAAAAGAATGGAGTACTCCGGGAATAAGCCATTTCCTTATGCTCCGTACCATATTCTTAAGATGCGGTACCATCTTAATGCTGTGTCTATATGGGGTAACCTGTGATCCACATTTATGACACTATAACTACTTACCTACAGTTAGTTAAAATATATAACCACGTATGAAATATTTTTTTGTCTAATTTAATTATTTTTTGGGCAATAAAATTAGGTATTAATTTTAAATTATTTTTTCTAAGACGATATTACGATCGAAGTGTGACGGTGACGTGAACAATACATGGTCAAATAAATAATTATCGTGTTACAGTGAAGTGAAGTTAATAGGCTTGCGCCTAAATTAGAAGGTTTAAGAATTCGCTGCGGTAAAGTATCAATACCATACCATGCCAAATAAAGAACACATACACACATATTACACACACAATGTACCTATTAAGTATGCAGGACAGTGCCTTCTTTTAGAACTACAATTGTCAGGCTACACTTTGCGGTAAAACTTTTCTTCTAATAAAGATACTGATTACTTTTAATATTCTTTGATTTTATATTAAAACCACTGAACACATGGTATTAAAATACAATTAGGTACTACGCACACCGCGTTTTCATCCCTTTTTATTTCCTAAACCACTCCTGTATTAAATCCAAAACTGTAAAAATTAAAAAAAATCGAATCCCGAAATTCAAAAGCAAATATACAATTTAATTTTACAATTTACTAACGCACGGCCTTATTTTTTAACCGACTTCCAAAAAGGACACGGTTCTGAATTCGACTGCATGTTTTTTTTAATATGTTATATTGTTTTTAGCGCGAATAAAAACTATTTGGGTAACACTTACCCTTATGTAAACCTCCTTGAAATATCAGTAATTTGTGGAACAAACAGTGTAAACGTGCGTGTAAACCCGAGCCGCAGTCGAGAAGTGCGCGTATGCTCCTACCCTCACTTGTTGAAGAAATAAAACTAACCTGTTGTCGACATTTTATTTATACAAAAGAACAGGATACACGTACTTGGATTTAAGTATTCCCAATTAGATCATCTATGCCTAATACCTATACAGGGTTATTCATAAAGGGTGGTAAAAATCAGCGGTTTCATACATTTTGTCAAGTGTCATTGAAATTTTTCAATGGAACAGCTGTTTTATTTTCGCGAATTCTGGTTTGGTCCCATAGGAAAAGTTGTTTGTAATGATAAGTACTATGATCCCTTTTCGGCTTAACATAGGTACCCTTAATAAATAACCCTGTATATGGTGTAAGTGCTCACTATTAAAAAGTATAAAACGCGTAAGCCCTCGCTCAGAAAAAGATTTGAAATATTTAACCCTTAGGGGGTAAAACTAATTTAACTATAACTGTACCTCTATTTGCATAAAATATTTTGTTTAGTTACGGTTTTGATATTATTAAACGTTACAAATTTACTAATAAAAAAAAAGTTTTACAGCCTTTTTTTTAAATCTTACATATAAAATTCTCGTGTCACAATGTTCGTTCCCGTACTCCTCCGAAACGGCTTGACCTATTCTCATGAAATTTTGTGAGCATATTGAGTAGGTCTGAGAATCGGCCAACATCTATTTTTCATACCCCTAAGTGATAAGGGTTGTCCACCCCTAACATTTATTTTTATTTTTTGGACAAAATTTTTATTTCTTATATTGTTGCTTATGTGGCATTAAAAAATACATACAACCCCAAATTTTCACCCTTCTATCACCAACCCCTATTTTTTAATAGTCACTAGAAATAATTTATATGGGAAAACAACGTTTGCCGGGTCAGCTAGTAAACCTCTAAAGAGATGAAATGGATTTTGATTTTTTTAGAAGAAAATAGATAATATTTTGATTTATATTTTTAGGGTTCTCGGAATCTGCAGGCAGAAGCTAGTTGGTAAAGAATTACTAATTATTAACACGCTGTTATACGTTTCACCTGTATGTTTGTAACCCACTTTTTTAGACTCGATTTTGCCCTACTTTGAACGATCAGATTTAATTCAAACTTTGCACACCTGTCAACGACAATGCGTCTTTTTTTTCGACTTAGAACCGGATAAATATTTATTTCACAAGCTAGAGTAATAAGTGACGTATTAACTACGACTTAGATAAAAGTATGACGTAAATGAAATACAAATTAATCATAGTAAAGTAGACTTTTCCTAATAATTTTCCTGTTTCAAAGCACATGACAGGTAAAAAGCCATTTAAATGTAATTTATACAAAAGACTACGACTATGTGGAGAATCCAAATATTAATAATCCATATTAAATTTAATTCAATAATTTTTATGAGGCAATCTCAGAACTTTATCACAGCGCCCGTCGGACATAGATCACCGACCAAAATCGTCTTTGAAGACTTTTTCACAATAGGATCTACTATTATTTATTACTAGCGGCCCGTCCCGGCTTCGCACGGGTAGACATTCATTTTTTAAACATTTTGGGATAAACGTAGAGTAAATGTGTCTTGATGATATTTGAGCACGCAATTCATTGTCAAATGTTACATTAAAAAAGTTTACATTGTCCAAAGCGCTAAGTACCTATTCTTAAATTTTCAAATTTTCGCGAATTTTTTTTTTTATTTTCTTTCATTATGAACCTTCTCCTGACAATAACAAAAAAAAAAGTGAAATCGGTCCAGCCGTTCACGCGTGATGGCGTGACCAAGGGAAATAGGGATACATTTTTTAATATATAGGGTTATTCATAAAGGGTATGCTAAGCCGAAAAAGGCTCATAGTACTCATCATTATGAACAACTTTTACTATGGGACAAACTCGAAATTCGCGAAAAAAAAATCAGCTGTTCCATAGAAAAATGTCAATGACACTCGACAAAATGTATGGAACAGCTGATTTTTTTTTCGCGAATTTCGGGTTGGTCCCATAGTAAAAGTTGTTCATAATGATGAGTACTATGAGCCCTTTTCGGCTTAGCATACCCTTTATGAATAACCCTGTATAGACGTAACTCACGTCTTGCAAACTTCGCTGTAAAAATAGTGAAACAAATTAAAAAAAATATTGTAAATTTGACGTTTGTGTTAAAGACGCGATTATTTTGTTTACTGTTACTTTTACTATATTATGGCGCTGGTTTCTTAGCAATATTACAATAGCAACTGACATAAGTAAGTCGAAAAAAATCGCAAGTAAACCTAAGACTAAAAAAAATAAATTAGTCTATGAAGCTAACAAAAACTTTTCGTATTTCCTTATTTTAAAGCAACAATGCCAAATTACTAATTACGCGTAGGTAGCGGGTTTTTTGCAGTCTTTCATCTTTTTATGTACCTACTTATGTTCATTGAATTTAATGTTTTGAGCTAAATTATTTTAAGGTAAAGTAATTCCCCTGAGAATGTTTCTAAAGCGTGTTATTTGATATATTTTATTCATAAATCAAAAATTGAAAACAAAAGGTGATAATATTACCATCAACGGTCTTTGAACAAAAAATAACATATTTATTTTAATTGTGGCAGAATTTCAGAGTTATGTTTTTTACAATTTGATTGAGGTACGTTTTGATAGAAGATAATTTCCAAGACAATTGTTTTAATGCTTGCCAGGTTTTCCTAAGAGTTTATAGTATTTTGGGCCTGGTCTTAGCTGTTTTAGAACTCAGTAATGTCATCTTCTCGTTGAAGTAAGATTAAAAGATAATAAGAAAAATTGGGGTATCACTGCACTTACCTTGACAGCCATAAAACTTATCTCGCGGCCTAAAACTTGAAATTAAGTTACATCGGCTGTAAGCCAGGTAATGGACGCGAGACCCAGCATAATTTGACTTTTAAAAAGGATACCTCATTCCTTTAAGTATTTAAGGGGCAGCCTTAACATGTAAATGAGGGAGTAATAAGGCCCAAGAAAATTCTCGTGAAAAATCCGACGCCGTGTTTTTCTCTTAAATTGAAATGGATGACGTTGTTTGGATCAAAAACTTGGTTTATTTTGCGTTTAGCTTTTGTTTTTGTTTGTGTTTTTAACGGGTATTTTTCGAAAGTGTTATTAATTTATTTTTTTAACATGCAATGTATGGAACTATGTTTGTTCGGGTGGAATCATGCAACTCAATTTCGAACACTTCCCGATGTCCGATTGAGCTGAACTTTGGTATATGTGGGTAACTCCAATGGTAATATAATAAACGCTTGATTTAACTATTTTTTAATTAACTTCTGTGACTATGATTTATACCGTGACGTATTTTGTTGTGAAAGTGAGTCAATACAAAGTTTCTAAACTTGAATGACAAAAATAATAAATGACTGGACTATTTGTGATTGAGTTATGACTGGTATGTGATGACTACATTGACGTAAATGATTACTACCTGGTTATCTCTACCGAATACCTACCCTACAGTCCTATAGGGAAGAAGCTTTCAGTACCTAAATTTTTTTAATTATTTTAGTGTTCGGCAAATAACATTCTCAAAAAGCCGCGCAGTGGGAAAATTATTGACGCTTGTACATTTTGTTTTTTTTTTTTATAAAGAATAAATCCGCATTTGACCACAAACTGGCCTGTTGGTAAGCGACGATGTGGTCGAAGATGGAGCACGCAGATTTAGAAGATACCTATTCACTCTGACCTTGAAAAGTCCAAGTTTATATCTCTCAGGGAACAAGGAAGCCGGAAGTCTGTTCCATTCCCGGGCTGTACGGATTAGGAACGTGGACTCATACCATTTTGTACGTTTCCAGGGGAAATCCACAGTGTGGAGATGGTAAAAGGGTGTCTTAATAACCTATGTAACTTGTAAAACTTATATCATATTATAACTTATGTAGAATTGTAACATGTACATGTACATAGGTCATAATATTTTCCGTACCAACAGCCCTAACAACCACTTTCTTAGTGGGTTTGCCACCATTCTTCACATAGCAGAAGATAAGAAACATTTCCACAACGACATAGAGAGATTACTTGGTTTGGTTATGACTCTCAAACATGAGGAATACGATTTTAGAAGGAAGGCCACCACTCTGGGAGCGTTCAAGTGTTACGTAAAGCAATTTTTGGAAATTTTTGACAAATAAATTTCTCTGTGTTAAAAAATCTTGGCCTTAATAGAAATATCACGCAGCATTTAAAGTAATGAGGAACTTAGAATTACCGTGGAAACTGATTTTGTACCGCTTTTCGAACTAATTAGTAACGTAGAGTTTGTTGTAAAAAAAATATTTGAAATATTTTAAGTGACTACAAAATTCGAATTGTTAATTTCTATAATCCGACTTCGGTGTTATTTGTTTTTAAAATTGGCAAGCACCAGCGCTTACTGCAAAAAGGTAGATAGATAGGAACTCTTTTCCGTAAACGCCATAAAGTTTGAATCAACAAAATTTGGAATCAAAAATCAAAATTGGAAAAACTTTCTTTTTATACTTACTTTCTATTTTCTCTTCTAGCTTAAAAAAAGTTAGGTAAGGCAAAGTTTACAAAAAAAAAATTTTTTTTGGTTCACTTCCAATAAGAGACAAACAACAAATATGTTAATGATGACGATTCCAAAGTAAAAAAAAAGTGAAAAAAAAAAACAAAAAAAAAATTAAAAAGGTTCTGGTTAAAAAGTTATGTGAAAATTTACCGCTGAGCTTGTGAAATGTATTTGAAAGGCGCAGGCGCAGTGCCATGGGCCATAAAGCTATACGACCTATAGATATGTGCTAGTTTAACATCTGCTCTCAGGAATTCCCCTGAGGTAAATGCTATTATGGCCAAACGAGTTTGGCGCAGAAAAGCCGAGGCAGGTTAAAAAGGTGGGTTTTTTTTGTCTTTTACTAAAACGGACTAGCAAGTGAAATCATAAACTTACATAAGGACTAGCATGATATTTTATTATTGTGAAAGAGACTGAATTGGTTTGTTATTAGAGTTTTAGGTTGTTTCAAAAGTAAACCTTTATTGTGTAAAAAAATTGTTTTGGTAAACTATTCCAAAGTAGTAACACAAAAGTAAAAGTAAATCTAGAATCTACAGTTCTGCCGACGACGTTGCGTTTATGTAATTAAAAATGTCAGATTTTATTTATCTAGCTATGTTTTTTTTCGTATAACGGTAATCCTTTATTGCCTTTAATCTCAAGTCAATAAAAGTTCTAAACTATTCTTTGATTTCTAATACCCCAATCTCGATAAATTACACATAGGTACTATAAAAGAATGATTACGACAAAAATCTGATTGAAATGAACAGGGACAAACAAAAGTTTTAACTTTTTGGCCAACGTTAAACGTGTTACCGGGGTAAATGACACGTAATGTGTGTCATCCACCCCGTTAAACGCCGAAACCGTGTACCGGCGCCGAGGTGGATGGGGAGCAAATAAAAATGGAATATGTCGTGTCGAAACGACCAGCAGTTGCAACTTGCAGCTGATTTTCGAAGTTCAAGAACCGAACTTCAGATTGTCGTCAAAAAAAGCCGATACGAACCCCCTTGGGGTGTAAAGAAAGCCAGATTGACCTATTTCGAACTTCATAAAGCCAGAATCGAACATCGGACATGTTAGCAGAGAATGACAATGATTTACAAATACTAGATAAGTACTTACTAAATAATTGAATAAGTCAATACAAGATTCATATTAAAATGGCAGTATTGTATAGTAGAATATAATGTGTACTTACTTGTAATTTTATCACATCTAGTCATAATCCATAATAACACACTTTAACACAACACCAAAAACTGTTACGCACCATTTTAGTCAGCATGTGACTGTCTCTTTAAATCTTTTATAATATTATGTTATCTATAATTTATGTTACTGTTATCCAGAACCAGAATTTAAATAAGTTAGCAGGCTGATTGTACGTTTTAAAGGTCAAAAGCACGTTGCACTTGGAACTGTATTTGCTTCTGTTCAAAGACATTCCGACCCATTTCAAGTGACGCGTATAGATCCAGAGAAGGAATACTGGCATTGTGTACCAATCTGGACAATTGGTCTATTACGGTCTACTACAGGAGTTACAGTAGATCAACTCAACGTGTGCTGGGTAAAGGTAGAAGTCATGGTTGCGATACATCTGAGAGTGGACAAGCATAGCCAGCGTCGAACAGCTTTTCCGCTTGACTGAAGATAAGGTGGAGTTCGCTAAACCGACGGCATATCTCCAGTTGTGGAGTAGCACCAAATAAACTCATCTGTGAGAAAACTGTGAGAAATCTGGAAGGTGGTTCAAACCACGACTCGTATCAATGGGTTCTTTGGAAGTTTGGAACTTATGTACGAATCTTTATACTTGGCTTTTCGGCGAAGGAAGCCAGCGTGAGGAAACCTGCACTCGTCTAGAAGAGAAATTCAATAGGATGCACCCTTCGAGGGTAGAACTGGTATTCCAGCAGTAGGAGGATTAAAGGTTGAGTTAATTCAAATCACTGTGGAACTTATCGTTTCGCTTGCAGCCATGAAAACCAGCCAGACAGCCAGGAGCCACTAAATATGAACTACTAACTAACTTCATCTTTAAATCCGTAATATCAAGCTACATTTCGAAGTGACCTTAAAATACACATTTCTTGTCTTGATGTCCTAGCTGTGTTGTACAGTTGCATAGCCAACATAGCCCAAACATTGCGAAACTGCCTGAATGTGCGCTAGCTAAATCTACAATCGAGATCAGACTACATTTTTATCCCATTGCTGTCTGCCTACGGTTATATCTCAATGCAAAGCTAAAAATAGACTTCAATCCTTCTTTATTGACAGAGCAATAAAGTAGTAATTCAAATGGCAGAGACGTATGTAAAGTTGTGTTGTTAGATGAATGGAGGCGATCCATCTAGGAAGTCGCGTGAGTTTCACACGTGGATTTTTTTTTATTTATTATTTATTAAATGCATATATATAAATCTTATTTCTATCACTAGAAGCTATGTATAAACCCTGTTAGGGTGTTGCACGCAAACATATAGGTAATGTACTAATATGATAATAATCTACTCGACTCAATTTATTCTCAAATCGATTTGTGTTACGGTCGTCTTTAGCATCGTAATCCAAGAAAAGTAAACTAACGTAGGCTGATTGGTTAGTCTAGGTTTCAGTCTTTAGGCCACCCGAAGGCCTCAGGAGGCCTGAAGTTTGATATTATAGGACAAACAGGGGCCTAGAACTTTCTATTCGATCATAGGCTGGCGTTTGACCGTCATCTTGCCTAATGTTGAGCAATGATGCGGATTACAGCTACGACTGCGTAGAAGAAACCACCTCACTCTCAACAATTTAACGTGTCATCTGAATCACGGTAGCGGTCTGTTCTAAATTCCACACGCGGTCACCGATCCGAAAAAAATGACCGTGTCGTCCGTTGCTTAACTTCGGTGATCGATTACAAACAGCGAGCTACGGTAGGAGTCAATATTACGTGTTGTTTGTTGATAATTCGTAATCTCAAAACACAGAACTTATTTAAATTATCAGTATCTCTCAAAATGACTAGCCAGTTACAGACTTATCTACCCACTTGAATATGTCTTAAGATCTTTACCTGAGTTGTTAAATCTCACGTTTTTGCTATAAAATTTTACAATGTTACAAGACATTTTATTTTATTTTGTAAACAACGAATTTTTCCTGTTTGTGCCATGAAATATTAGGTACCTAAATCTAACCTAGAGCAATGGGAAATGAGATCACTTTGAATGATACTTTGATTCATTGTTAATTATGGACTGTCGAAGTCATACAAAGGAAAAATATGAAAAGTAAACGCAAAGTCAAAAACCCTAAAAAAAACAAAATATCGAACGTATTTTGCTGTCGGTTTTAGGTTTTTCTTTCAAATAAACTGGTTGATAGTCAAAATACAAGCCGCGAGTAAGTCGGTTTATCATCGACCGCATCATTGCTTACCAACAGGCTAAATGGCGATCAAACGCAAACCTACCACTGATTAAAAAAAAGAGAGATACCTAATCATGTTGAAATAGCGGGAAACCCTCAAGACAACTAGTTCAACAAAACTAACAAAAACATGAATAATTAAACCGGTTCCGCTAATATTGAGCCAAAAACGTGCAAATCTTTAGAGAATGAGCGCTTCAAGACACGTGTCGACAAAGTAGGTACCTATTCTTAAGGAGTAGATAAATCACGTGTTAGGTCTCGTCGAGTCGTCTTGTTGATCAGATATCCTTCCTTACTTATCTATCTATTTATCTTAATAGGTAGAATAGATAGTTTCTTTGTAAACTAGCTACCTAGTACTACCATATTTTTGCTCGCCATTTGCGCTATTGAGTTGATTACATGTAAGGAGTACAGTGGCGAGACAGTAAATGGGCATTCTCGGCCGAGCAAGCAAATAGATAGATAGATAGATAGATAAACTCTTTATTGTTCACACCATAAATTACAAACAAAAGGATTATAGCACCTAAAACTAGTGCGACAACTGGCGGCCTTATCGCTAAGAGCGATCTCTTCCAGGCAACCTTAGGATGGAGAGGATAGATAAAAAATATAAAAACGGGGTGTGCAATATTGAAGAATACTCATATAAACCTACATAAAAAATAATAAAAAGTAATAAATACTTAGAAATACATTCAAATAAAATACATTCTAATACATACTAACAACTTCCTACATTTCCGAAAATATAATACAAATCATGTTTCTAGTGACTGTCTCGCCTCGTCAAACTATTTTATAAACCGAGTACTCGGCTGAGGGCACTGTCTCGCCACTGTACTCGTTACGCGTAATCAGCCCATAAGATGCGCTGAAACTTAGGTATCTGAATGAAAAGATATCGTTTATGTTACTTAAATACTCTTTTAAAGTAGATACAAAGTATTTTGTGAAATATCAGATAGGTTTGGAAAAGTGAGGAATAAAAGAAAAAGAAAATAACAAACAAATCGAACAACATCTCCAAATGAAGCATTAACGAGTATTTCTATCTAATATAGGTAATTAGGTAGGTATATATAATATTATATTTTTTTATTCTACTCTAGGCTCACGTTTGATCACCATCTCGCCTGATGGTAAGCAACGATACGGTCTACGTCATAGTCGTAGGTACGTAAGGAGAATACGTAGGTACGTCTTAATAAGATTTTTTTTTCGTTAGAAGGTATGGTGTTAAGGATTGGCGCTGTATCCGTAAAGAAAACCAAACAGATACTACAACGCTAGGTAGTCTAATAGGTAGTCTGAGAAAATATGTTCCTTCTTCACACAAGGAATGTTTCCCAACACTGCAGCGACCTGTTGCATCTCGTGACGAGAAATACGTGGCGAGCTTTGAACACCGCTGCAATCCACTGCATTACACGTTATATGGTAAATTGTAAATGGTAAACCCAGAATGTAGCTCGTAGCGTAGCTTGACTAGGTGTTCATAACTTCACCGATGTAACGGCTACGGGAATGCTGAGATGCAGGTGACGCAGGTCTACGCAGCGCAGGGCAGAGCAGATTTTATAGTGCATGAACGTACTGAGAGTTGCATACGCTGTGCGTAGGCATTTGCGACGCAGACATCTATCTATCCTGCTCTGCGCGATATATCTGTCTCGCCTGCTCTGCTGCTACCCTGCTAAATCTGTTCTGTGCTGTGCTGCGTTACCTGCATCTGAGCAAACGCTTAGACTAAGAAGACGCGGTTAGTTTTGAGATGCCCGTGGTTACCTAACCGCAGGAGGCGTTTACAACTAAGCGCTACATACTCTACCTTTCTTAGTACAACCATGTGTATCAAGACAAAACACACTCCAAAACTCAAGTTAGGAATGGAACAGACTGTACTTATTCGTTCCTTGTTTCCTAAAAGATATAATCTTGGATTTATCAAAGTTAAAATGAATTCTTCTAGGTCTGTGTTTCATCTTCGGACACATCGTTGGTAATGGTAGTCAAACGCGGACTTTTTCGCAATTAAAACAAAAGTCAGTGGTTTAGGCTGTACGTTCTATGTTATACTAGGTGACCCGACAGACGTTGTCCTGTCTTAACTATGTCTTAATTTTGTAATGGTCCGCTCAACTTCCTTAATTTCTTCAAAAGAACTTTCTCCTGACAATAATTAACACAACAAAAAAAGAATTAGCGAAATTGTTCCATCCGTTCACGCGTGATGCGATGACCAAGGAACATAGGGATTCATTTTTATATATATAGATGTATGGATACACATACACATAGATTTGAAAGGAACAAACGGCTATATTTTGTACAACGAGTTGCTCCGTTCAGTTGGTCGGAGTCGAACTATACAGTAGTTAACTCCGACCACAAACTGAGAAGACGAAGAAGAAGAAGAACAAACTAAGAAACTAAGAAGCAGACAAATACTAGTACATATGAATTATTTAGTTACAAGTATGCATTTCCTAAATCGTCTATCACTAACGCGTTACGCCTTGTATGTAGGAACATTGCCATAAAATGCAGTAACGTCTGGGCAGTCAGTTAGAGAAAAGTAAATCGAGGGCTCAAATTTTGAACAAAAGAAATTACTAGAAAATTAAATTAAATTAATTATTAGATCTTCTTTACTATTATGTCTCCAGGGTCGTACGATAAGCTTTTAGGGCGAGCGTGTATTTAATCGGGCTGGTTGTCTCGCATTTTCTCTGGCTGTCAGAATGAGATAAAAGTCAGGGCAATCCAGTTTAGGCTCGAGCTAAGAGATCAGTTACATCCCTTGTACAGAATAAACAGAAATACAAGTCAACCTTCAAGTTGTAGCTATTTAGGTATTACATAGCTCGAGGATTAGCAACTGAAGTGGCAATAGGCTGGCCATATCTGTAGGAGAACCAACAATCGTTGGGGTAGACGGGTTCTAGAGTGGAAACCACGGAGAGGCAAACGAAGAGTAA
Organism: Alcis repandata; assembly: GCA_949125135.1. Taxonomy (NCBI): domain Eukaryota; kingdom Metazoa; phylum Arthropoda; class Insecta; order Lepidoptera; family Geometridae; genus Alcis; species Alcis repandata. Next base: position 3,684,882 of record OX421245.1, on the reverse strand, counting down.
GGCGCTTGGTGGACCGACTCTCTCCGTAAGGCGGCAGGTAGTAAGTGAATGCGTAAGGCAGACGATTGTGCCTTGTGACGTTCTCTAGGAGAGGCCTATGTTCAGTGATAAAGATCATGAGGTATTACATCATCTGAATATCAATCAATAGCTTTTCGGAATTATCAAGTTTTCTCTCTTATCTATAGATATTCATCATAGTAATCCAACTGTATCCAAAGATATAGAAAAACTAAGATAATCTGATACAGAATTACTTATATTGACAGCTTCAAAATGTTGTGAAATTTTTATTTTACATGATTTCATAATAAACAGATGTTACATTACCAGGTGTAAAGACCGTGTTATCAACGGCAGGACGATAAGAAACTTTGGGACAAATGACATAAGGTGATAAACCCTGCTGAATTCTGTAGCGATAATAGCGCAAGTGGTAAACTGTTCTATAAAAAAGTGCCATTGAAATTCAACGAAATCTATGAAACATATTTTTGACGAGACGAGCAAATCAATCGCCTGATATTAAACGTCATGTTTGCCCATAACAGGACTGCGCCACCCAGAATTTTGAACTCTTGGAACTCAAGACCCTGCGCGGCACAGCACTGCGCTCGTCACCCTGAGATATAAGATGTTTAATCTCCTATTTACCCTAAAATTCGACTGGAAACATTGCTCTTCCAACCGAAACACTGTAATGCCGATACAGCCTTATAAGTATGTACCTACTTACAATTTTATTTTGAACAACCTAAGTATATTCTCACAATTTTTAGACTAAAGTACTCTGCAAACTAATATTGTAACGGTAATGGCTTTGTTTGTCAGTCTGTCTGTCTAATTTGTCTGTAGATATCTACAAACAGTAGCTGCACAGTTTCATAGTTTTTATTTGTGGCATATTTCAAAAGAAATATTTAGTCAGGCTTACGCTCATTATTATTTCCTCAAGTCAACTCCTTTCTGCATGATCTGAAACTATACAATAATATTGCAAGAAATGACAACCGTAAAAGATTTACCATTTAAAAAATACGTACCGAAATGTTTCTTCAAATAGTGTATAAAACTGTTCAAAATTATCTACAAGCGCCAAAAGTTATATTCCAAAACAAACTTAAAGAAATACTTAGTCTTAAAAACTGGGAAAGTCTACACTTCACTTGAAGGTATAGAAAAACGTAGTTTCTTCTTGAAAATTTTCATCTTTCTCATCACAAACTGGCCACTGTATCTTAGTCTTTTATAACAAAAATTGAAAAAGTTCGACCACTTCACTCAAACTTTTTGGGGTCACAGGCTGAATGCGCGACGACGCCCTGTGCCAATCATCCCTTGATTAATGAAAGCAAAATCGCGGCAAATTCGAAAATAGAACTGTCGTGCGTCGACTAAAATGGCGGCTGGCTGCGGAAGCCGTTAAGTGGTAGCTATTTTGACCGCTGCTTTGCGTATTATTTAATTTTATTGGAAAATTAGAGTTGAATGGTCAGATAGGCGTTGTATGAGGCGAGAGAGCCCACGCGGCACTGATCTCGTACTCCGTATATATTCAGAGTTATCATTTAAGACACTGTATGTATGGAGCCTGTATACCTATATACCATGTCTCGGATGTCGGGATGTCACATACAGTAGGTACTACGTGACGTACGATGATACAGCTAGAGCTGTTACAACATTTCACTTGGGGCTCTACGGGGGAGTATTTCTCATATTTTATCCCTAGAGACGAAAAGTTGGAGGAGAGAAATGGAACAGGCTTTTTTATCTTCGGGAAGAAAATACGATAAAGATCACAATTATCTTAAAGCCACGTATTCACTGAGCAACAATTGTTTATAAACTCTGTTTCAGAAACGAAATCTACGTGTTTCTGAAACATATAATTTTGTTTCTGTAAACACTACGTTAACATACGAGAAACAAGTAGTGTTTACAGAAACAAAATGTTATGTTTCTGAAACAGAGTTTATAAACAATTGTTGCTCAGTGAATACGTGGCTTTAGTATGTCAAATATCTCTATTTTGCGACCTATTTCCAATAGAAAAAGGACATTATGGACAAAAACTACACGGACAGCTAGTTCACAAAAACCATAGCATACTTTATTTTTCTTTATTTGTTGATAGGTACGTGTTTAGCCGCCATATTTCTTGATGGTGAGCTGTGATGTGCAGTCTCCAATGACATCTCAAGAAATTTTAATAAAAATAACCATAATTTAAGCTTAATGATGACTCAAACTGGTATAGATAAAATAAAATGATGATAACAATTTTAGTATAATAACCTATAATGTAATTTTAACATATTTTGTTAAAATTAATACGAGACTCCGACTACTTGCAATAACAACTCAACATCAAGGACTCAATACCAGTAGCTGCGACCGCGGTTTCATCCGCGTGGTGATGATAAATGATGATGATGAAACCAGCTCATGCACTAATCCAGGACATAAGCTGTCTGAAATCCAATTTTTATAACAAACCACTTACTAATTAGTTACAGACATATGTAACTAATAAAAATAGGTATAAAATTTTTCTTTTACCTATTTTTATTTTCTAGTTTTTAGTTTTTATTTTATATAGTACATTGTATTATACTGGTTGAGCACTTTCATTTGATACCCATATTGATGGGATCGATAAAACCTACGTTATCCGCCATTTTGTAGCGGCCGCCATCTTGTATTTCAATTTTTTATAGTATATTGTATTCTGCTTGTTGAGCCCTTTCATTTGATACCCATATTGATGGGATTGATAAAACCTACGTTATCCGCCATTTTGTAGCGGCTGCCATCTTGGATTTCAATTTTTTATAGTATATTGTATTCTGCTTGTTGAGCCCTTTCATTTGATACCCATATTGATGGGATTAATAAAACATAAATTATACGCCATTTTGTAGCGGCGGCCATCTTGAATTTATAATGATAATGAATAAACATAATTATATTGTCACCAAAATTCAAAGTGTATACAAAATTTCAGATTAATCGGTTGACAGGAAGAGGGTGAAATTTGAATTACTAAATTTGACCCAAGAATAAAACAAACGGGGTGAGCTAAATAAAACCGTTTAAAAATAAAAAAAAAAACAAACGGGGTGAGCTAAATAAAACCGTTTAAAAATGAGTGATGTGGGTGTGGGTGTGGGTGTATGGTAACAAACATACACCCACAAACCATCGCGTTAGTGGGAACGTGGGAAGTAGGGTGGTAATAACATCTCTATAAGATTCCTATGCTGGTGTTGATTGTTCCAATAATTTTATTGTGCACTCTGCCGCCTCCTGTCTCGTTCATCTCCTCGTATTCAAGCCTTGATCAGATTGCAGACCTTATTTAAATAACACAAGGTCTACATTTGAATAGCACAAGTTTCTCCAATTAAAGAAGTAAAATGATCTATATTCGTAGAATTTAATTATCTTGTATCCTAAATGTAAGAGAACGTAGCTATATCCTATTTCTTATCTATTTGACTAATGACGGCATAATAGGTGGTATGTCTATTGATTTAAGTACTAACTAACTAACTATACCATGCACTTTTCCATGGTTACCGCTTGAGGCACCCCCTCCCGCGGGTTTTTTTCCGTAGAAGCACCGGCGCGTCATCGTTTGTTTATGTGACGTCACGCGCCGGGCGGCCGATCACTTGAATGGTTTTTATGACTTAAACATTCGAACAAGGACCCACTTGTAATTGTTTATTCTTAGAGCTGTTGAATACACGTGTCGAATGACGAATGTTATCATAACATTGGTTGGCCTGGTATAGATATAAATCAGCGTATAACCGCTTACTTTACAAAAAAACATGGACTTTGAAGTTTACATATTTTTACTAAAAAAAGTAAAGCGATAATGTATGTTTTTTACTATTTAGATTTAATAATAGACTCAATCTGCACTTTGTCACAAAATAAGAATACATTACTCACCTTAAAAGTATTTAATATCAGGCATTTAAAAACCAGCGAAAAAAAATTTTTCCGCGATTTTTTTTGTTCCCACTTCACAACACTTGTTTACATCTTGTCGTAAATTGTCATTTCACAAAAACAACTGAACACAACACTTCTAGGATGATTGTTTCACTATATTTTAAATAGATCATAACATCTAACACAGTAAATAAAATAAAATTTGAGAAATAAAAAACACGGCCGTCTATGATGATGACGCAATTAGGCCTTGGAAGAATGACTGAAGTCGAAACACTAAAACACTTGTATACCTTAAAATATATTGTTATCAGCCTTGTTAACAAGTATTTAAAGCATAATAACCAAGAACACCACCAGAACCAGCATAACTAACGTTTTATTTACGTAAAACCCGTCGATGCACCGCCGACCGCGCAAAGTCAACACAAACTGACTTTGACTGACGGAATATTATTTAATTTTTAATCGAATGTCCACCGAGTTTAAAGTTGTTCGACTACGGCATAATGGCACATTCAAGCGGAACGAGATGGCATTCATACTTATAAGTCTTTTGCCTTAGTAAAAGCAGGATAGAGACTTTTTCTGAGTCTGGCGCGAAATAAAAGTTTGGGTACTACAGTACCCACGGTGCTACTACCGACTTTGCGATTTTGGGTACTGTAGTACCCAAGGTGCTTCAAGCGGGGAAAGGGTATGCTAAGCCGAAAAGGGCTTATACTTAGTACTCATCATTATGAACAATTTTTACTTTCGGATCAACCCTGAAATACCACATCTTTGCAAGTTATTTAAGGGCCAAGAAGGATGCAAGTATGTGTTCTAAAAGAGATAAAATAGAGATATAACAACGCATTTGACCGCACCTATATAAGGCAAGCGCATGTGATTATTAACCGCAGTCAAAGTATTAAAAAGCCTATTGACAGCAGAGGTGTAAATTCGCCACTGTGTATCGGAACACAGATGTCTTTCAAATATTTCCTCCCCGTTACCAGAAAAAGATAAGCCGTCATACGCGATATGCAACCTAGCTACCAATATCATAACTACAGCGATCTCAACAACTGCCAAGAAAAAGATACGATAAAAGTCGATGAGAAATTCACGATAACAGTACCTACAAATGCCTTAATCCTAATACGAAAGGCAGCTCTCCGAAATCTCTCGTAAGGACTTCGGACATTACACACTTCACGCGGATGAGATGAAAAAGGAATAAGTTTGGACTCATTCTCCTAATCACTTATGTAACTTATAGCAAGTTAGAAATTCGGTACAGATCTTCATCTTATATATAAAATTCTCGTGTCACAATGTTCGTTCCCGTACTCCTCCGAAACGGCTTGACCTATTCTCATGAAATTTTGTGAGCATATTGAGTAGGTCTGAGAATCGGCCAACATCTATTTTTCATACCCCTAAGTGATAAGGGTTGTCCACCCCTAACATTTATTTTTATTTTTTGGACAAAATTTTTATTTCTTATATTGTTGCTTATGTGGCATTGAAAAATACATACAACCCTAAATTTTCACCCTTCTATCACCAACCCGTATTTTTTAATAGTCACTAGAAATAATTTTTATTTTATGGCAAAACAACGTTTGCCGGGTCAGCTAGTTTTTTTATAAAAATAAGTGGCAAACAAACGACGGGCCACCTGATGGTAACTAGTCAGCGCCTTCCCATGGACACCTCCAATACCCAAGGCATCTTCAGTGCGTTGGCTACTTCTGAGGACTCTATTAACACTTCGTTTAAAGCGGCCAAGATGAACGAAAACCCGAATGTCTTGGCTTATTGAAAAATAGAATCCCAGCCTATTAAAGCTCATGCTCCATTCTTGAGTGACTTAACACCTTTGGCAACCTGATGTTGACTATAACCGTCGTACTTTACTTAGGTACTTTGCCTTCTTTACCACAGAATATATTATATAATACGTGTATGATGAAAAGTCATTTATAAAGACGAAAATTACGACGTTCAAACTGAAAGTGCCTAAATATTGACAGTGAAACGCTTGAATAAATCCAAACAAATAACAACCTTAAAACAAATCTCATTAAGTACAGTTTACAAACAATAGTTTAATACTAAGATCGAAACCACAGACTAGAATTATGCAGATGGACAACCCTAAAGAAACGACAAAACACACGCTTGGGTAGAAACATCGATACCCATCTACGGGTCGAAATCGAAAGACAAAAAAGTGCTTGTTCGAAATTGTAAAGAAGGACAGGAAAATATCTTCGTAAGGGAGGGCGAGAAAAATAGATATAGGTTTTATCGGCCACACTTTCGGCTACTCAATTGAAATTTTATTAATCAATCAGTAACGAGCATCGCGGTTAGTCTTCAGATATACATTCAGTCAAAAAAGTATCGGGAATGGATGATTTGTTTTGGGTTCCAAATTCAAATTTTTGTTTTTATTGTTGTTGTTAGATTGGCACAACTGTTATCCATTTTGGCGCGGAGTTTGAGTTGCGTCTGTTATATAGATTAAATATGGTGCTGTTTTTAGTTAGGTCATGTCTAGTGTGTATTACGAATTTCATCATGGACAAAAACATCGAACAAAGAGTTTGTCTTAAATTTTGCATCGCCAATGGAATTTCGTGTTCGGAGTCACTAAAAATGTTACAGAAGGCTTACGGCGAATCGACTTTATCAAAAACACGTGCTTATGAGTGGTACAAAGCGTTCAAAAGCGGTCGAGATGTGATGGAAGATTTGCCTCGCTCTGGTAGACCATCAACGTCTGCAACTGAAGTTAACATCGCAAAAGTGAAGGAAATAGTGACTGAAAATCCTCACTCAACTTTGAGAGAGATAGCCGCTGAACTTTCTGTATCTCACGAGTCGATCCGTACCATTTTAAGTAATCATTTGGGTATGAAACATGTTACTGCTCGGCTAGTCCCAAAAGACCTGAATTTTCTCCAAAAACTCAATCGCATGAGAGTCGCTGAGGACATGCTAGAACGGGTCAATTCCGACCCAACATTTATGAAACGCATTGTTACTGGTGACGAGACGTGGGTTTACGAGTTTGACATGCAAACTAGTTTAGTAGGCACCCGTTTTCAATCGGTAGGAGACATAAAGGAGAATTCGAGGCGAGAACTCAACTCAATTCCGGAAACAGCGTTTAAAAAATGTTTTGATGATTGGATTATTCGTTGGCGTAAGTGTATCGTTTCTGGAGTTCAGGAGCATACTTTGAAGGTGATAAAATAAATTTGAATGAATAACAAACATTTTGTGTATTATTGATATTTTCCCGGTACTTTCTTGACAGAGTAGTATCATTTCCAACTATATAAGCTATACCGTGAGTCGGAGAATACGTAAAAAAGTTTTAGTTGTTTGTTAAGAAATAACCACCACCAAGGGCCTTAAGGTGGTTTAATTTGACCCATCTACCTTAGAATATGGGCAGTGCCATTGTGGTGAATGAGATCACGTTAAAAACTCTGACAGGACTAACTACTCGGCCTATACGATCTTTCTTGCTTTGATAGATTCTAGAGATAGATTAGATTAAGGAGATAAATAGATAGACAAGATAGATAATTGCTCTTTCCTCTTATGTAGTTTGTAAGCTTATTTGCTAATGTCACTTTTTTTAATTTATGTGTATTACAGTAATTGTCCATCTGTTCTTCCCTATTCTCTAATGAAACTGTGAAAAGCCATTATAGAGTATAAAGTACCTTTTCACGGAACACAAACTCTAAATAAAGCGCGGGTTCCATCTACAATAACGTGTGTGAGTTAAGAGCCACATAGCGACTGTCTTGAGCTTACCTACTGAAGTTGGCCCTTGGTTGTGTTCGGTGCTTTAGCTGTTCAGTTTAGTTGAGAATCTTCGAATAGTTTGAATTAAAGTATAGGTACTCGATTAATAATTGTAGAGGCAATTTTGAAAATGAAAGCTGTGATGATGATAATGATGAAAAGTAGCATATGTCTACACGCGGTAGCATGTCAAGCCAAGTTCAGAACTGGAGCACCGACTGAAGAACAAAACTGGCGAACAGTACCGTGTGTCCTTTTCTGTATCTTAAACGATATGAATGCAAAATTTAATGATGATTGGTAATACGTGAAAAGCGTTGGTAACACACAAACAAACAAACTCATTTTCGCCTTTATAGTATTAGTTAGGATAATGTACTATTGTACATAATGGAGTTAACATAATCGAAAAGCGAATCAAGCTGTTAAATACTTACACTAGGTTTCAAAAAAATGCTATTTTGCCTTTTACTTGACTGTCCAAGGAAAGAAGTTGGGGTTAAGAGGCTTCGCTCACTTGGTTAATAAATACTATACCTATATGGCCAATTTTTCAAGCCGAAAAGGGCTCAAAGTAGGTACTCGTCATTATGAACTACTTTTACTATGAGACCAACTGAAATCGAGAAAAAAATAGCTTTTATATCTAACTTAGCTCTTGTCCTATATATTTTCAAGTGATTTCCACAAATCCTTAAGAGCGGCGGCGAAAATAAACATTTTCTCAAGAAAACCTACCGGTAGAAGAGACAAAGGTTCCTTGATTTCCTGGCGATGTTTTCTACACCGTTAAGTAACCGGAAAATCCGGCCCTAAGTCAATAAGATTAATTGAGCCAGCCCTCGAACACACACTATTAACCTTTCGTACCTATTACCGTACCTGCTTACCGTATTTAGGTACGTCCACTGAGAAAAATGGCAATCAAAATTCCGATGAACAATCACCAAAAATTACGATGATTAGTACCAAAAAACTAGTACTAGCACCAGTTTTTAGGGTGAGAACCATATACCTATTATGATAGTGGTCACTGTAAAAACTGGTGCTAATCATCGTACTTTTTGGTGATTGTCAGTGTATGCTCCGTACTTTAGGTGAAATTTGTCTTAGCGTACCTACTTTTTTTTTATGTAATTGAGTGACAAGCTGCTTACCGTATGTACTTACACGTTAATTTTACTTGTCAAGTTGGGATTTAATTCGTACGTGAACTGAGTACGTATTTAACTTATCTTGTACTACATACACACATCATATCTTTTCATAGCAAATAATCTTGATTGTTAATAGCATAAACCTAAATAAAATATCTTAGTATATATAAATTACGTGTCACGTCGTTTGTCCGCTATAGACTCCTAAACTACTTAACCGATTTCAATCAAATTTGCACACCGGGTGCAGTTCGATCTAACTTAGGAAATAGGATAGCTCACATCTCAATTTATAGTAAAAAAACATGAAAAATTAGAAAATTTAAAAATACTTAAACCATATAGCGCTTTGGACAATGTAAACTTTTTTAATGTAACTTTTGACATTTGACATAGAATTGACGCAATGGCTTTTGACAGGACAACGTCTGTCGAGTCAGCTAGTTACAGATAAAAACGGAGCTTAAGTCAGTATCCGCGGGCCGCGGGTAGAGTACCCGAAAGGCGACGACGTTACCTCGTTGAATAGCAATGCTAATTCTAGGTTATTATTTTTTTTCGTGAGTATTCCCGTGTTAATTATAACAAAATTGTGTGAAAAACACGTTGGTTTCCGTAGTATAAATGCTTATTCTCACACCAACCCGGAATTCGCAAAAAATATATCAGCTGTTCCATAGAAAAATGTCGATGACACTCGACAAAATGGATATACGAGTAAGAGCAGATTTTTTGTTTTCGCGAATTCCGGGCTTTCCTGCAACTGTTCAGTTCATTTGTTCTTATTAATTTTACTAAGATTTGCTCATCTAAATTCTTACATTATTGAAATATAGTTTTTGGTGATTTAATAACGAGAAGTAGTTGTTTCTAATCATAAGACAAGGCCTCTATATGGCTGGTTTACTAACTGGAAGTACAAAAGAATATCACTGTAATATTATTGATGTTAATTAAATAAAATAAGATAATTATGAAATTAACCCTGTATAAAAACACTTACCCTCTATTAACTTCTTTTTTCAATGCACAATAAGCCTGAAGAGTTTCACTAAATTACAAAATTAAAATTAAAAATCTGCTTCTGAATTTCACAACAACATAGTCAGATCTCGAGCCTCACAGATGTACATTTCTCCGTCACTTGTCATTATTATTACTGTACAATAAGATAAGATTATGGTTCTAAGATAGCCTTATCATAGAGTCAGGAAGATTGTAGTCTATTGATCTTGAATTTTGATGGTTTATCTTATTTGATGGTCAGAAACATAATAACTAGCAGAAGCCAAGGACTTTGCACCTGCGGCGGTGTTGCTCTGTCTTCGCCTTACCAGGGTTGGGGTTTTGCTTTCAGCGTCGCATTTAGAATGTTAGATTGCAATCGGATGAATGGTTTAGGAATTAATTGAGGATAAACAAACTAACGTACGTATTTATACATTTATAATGTCTAGTCGGGTAACAACAACTGATAAGTAGGTAGGTATGTAATAATTCTGTCAATGATCAAAATTAATCTATAGTGCCGGATGTGATGATATCTTCGATAGTCGCGCTGCTCTTGGTATCTTTCATTAAAACTAACAAAGTCGAAGTAGATAAATATACCTTAGAAGAAATAATAATCACTGAGTGACAAAATCCTTTTTAATTAAATGAAGATTTAAAATTTATTTATGACGACTTATAGGGTGACAACTATCATAATAAAGGTATAGGTGTCATCCTAAAAACTGGTGCTAGTACTAGTTTTTACGGTGACAACCATATTGATGATAGTTGTCACCGTAAAAACTGGTGCTAATCATCGTACTTTTTGGTGATTATCAGTACTTTAGGTAAATCCATCGAATTTTGATGGCCATTTTTCTCAGTGTTCCTAGATTTAACGCGTGGAATTGTTTTACGTATGCAGTGAACATTATTGATTATCTTTAATTATGTCACCCAGAAGACCAAAAATAAGTTTATGATGAGTTTGTGAGTAGGCAGATGTTTGAATGATGAATTTAAATATCAGTTCTGGGTCTAGGTGTTAGTTGTCCTTGTCTTTGTGTTCCATGGCATCCCCGACACAGGATTTATTCCTAGTGGGGATAAGTGTGAAACATTTATTTATTTTATTTTATATGCAAAGTTGAACCCCGACTTACGCGAATTCGACATACGCTGTTATCGCTTGGTTCCACCTATCGCGTAATCCGGGGGTATTACTGTACCATATTTCAGTTCAATCGGACGTTGGAAAGTTATTCAAAATTGAGTTGCAAGATTCCACTCTAATAATATATTAATTAATAGTTCAATACATAACAAATTAAACAAAAGCTTCTAAATAAAACACATGTCAAATCATGTAATCATTGTTTTATTGTATCATGTTAAACAAAACACCTACGACGCCTCACATGAAAATTCTACGCAAATAATTCCTTTGAAACGCCACACGTATGTTAGTAACTGAAATAGAGGCCCTTAGAGCTGGTAGAGCTGGGCTTGGACTGAAATAGAGCTAAAATAATAGACTGGGGCTGTAGAGTGCGACCTAGTTATATCCAGTTAGAGGTGTGTTATGAGAGAAGTTAGTATTGCGTAAGGTGGTGGATATATTCAGTTTTATCGGTTTATTCAGGAAATTTATAGTACAGTATGTCTAGCACAAATTTTGACGGAAAATATTATACGTAGCTTGTATTCAATTAATAAATGTACGAAAAATGCAGCAGCGCCTCTGTCGGGCGTAAATGAAACTGTATTGTTCATATATTTGTTCAGGATGTTCATAGTCTGGCTTAACACATATGCTACTTTTTATCCCGGAAAACGCGGGTAAAACCGCGGGGCGCGGCTAGTTCTCAATACACGCACAAGCGCAGCCTTTGAAATCCAGCACTTGAATTTACAGCGTCTGCTTTCCGTATAATACTTTTCAAATGAAGGGCTCTTGAAACTGACGGCAATTACTGAGCTCGCTGAAAATGGGGCAAAAAGAATGGCACAGAAGTGCAGCGGGTGAAAAAGTTGGCGGTTTTCAGCTGAATAATGAACTTTAAAAGAGAACGTTGTACAGGGTTATAAGGAAAGGGTGTGCTAAGCCAAAAAAGCCTAATAGTATTCATCTGAATCTCAATCAGCTGTTCCATGCATTTTGTCAAGTCTTATTGACATTTTTCAATTCAAGCTGATTTTTCGTGATTTCAGGATCCATAATAAAAGTAGTTCAAAATGATGAGTACTATGAACCTTTGCCGGCTTAGCATAAATAACTAAACCAAAAATGAACAAAATTGGTAACAAACAAATATTTATCAACTTTCTACTTCAAAGAAAGAACATTAATTTAACTGGTTTCAAGTAGCGTGAATCGGTCCCTTCCAGGCAGCGTACCTCATCGTAGACCGCATCATTGCTTACCATCAGGCGAGATGGCGGTCAAACGCAAACCAATAGTTGAATTAAATAAAATAAAAAAGAATATAGATATTTATTTGACATGTTAACAAGTTCATACAACTCAAAGTACTAAAAGGTTCCTTCTTTTCTTTTCTTTTCTTCATCTCAAATTTCAATACCCAACACCATTTTCATGGTACACTGGACTGTCAGGTTTGCCCGCTTCAGCAACCTTCTTTACTGAATTGTACTCGTATGGTCGTATGTAGGATTTAATGGGTGCACGTAGCCAATGGCGGTGACTGCTTTCCTCGCCTCGTCATTACCGAACCTGTAGTGGGTTCCGTCGCCAGTTCTGAAGATACGGTTTTCCACCTGAATTACGAAATTGAGTTTAAAATTTAAAAGCTTTGACGTCGAAACGGATGAACCGATTTTGATAACACAATAAGTAAGATCAGTACTGTAAAAAAATCTAAATAACGGGAGATCACTTTGTTACTTAATCACGCCAAAACAGCTGAACTGATTTGGATGAAACTTTGTACGGTAGTAGTTTATACTCTGGACTTAAACGTAGCTTACTTTTCATCCCGGAAAAATCGTCAATTCCAGCAAAAAAGAGGGTGAAACCACGGGACAAAAACCTAGGTTCTTGCAAGATATTGGGGTAAAGTCGCGAAGTCTAAACCTACCATTTCCGGAGAAGCACTTTTCAAATCCCAAGCCAGTCCAATAACCTCAAGAAACCTAATAACTGAGGCTGAGAAGTTCATATGCATGGTTAGTTCTGCTGCCTTGTAGTCCCAGGGGAAGGCGTGGTGGTAGTTGTGCCACCCTTCGCCGTACGTGATGAAGGATACGAACCAGGACTCTACTGGCACTAGCTTTCTGAAAAGATACACGGCTGTAAGGAAAGGGTATGCCAAGCCGAAAAAGGCTCATAGTACTCATCATTATGAACAACTTTTACTGGGACCAACTCGAAATTCACGTTAAAAATTACTGTTCCATAGAAAAAGTCAATGACACTCGACAAAATGTATGGAACAGCTGCTTTTTTTTCACGAATTATCTTATGTTAATTACCGCGTTAGTTTCCGTCTCTATAACACAAAAGTTGTGTGTATGTGTGAACGTATTTCTGAAACCCAATTTTGCCAAAATTTGGAATAGAGATACCTTATGGCCCTTATATTATGCCCCACATAGATTTCTTGTCATCATCACCATTTTTCATCACTTCTCGGATGAAATCGTGGGGCGCAACTTAAGTTACGCAACTTGCCTGTATCATTACAAAGTTATGTTACAATTAATTAAATGGAGTTAAGTAAAGCATAATTAAATGCAACTAAGTAATTGACTAACAAACTAATTAATGAATTAAACATTATTTCGACCCTTACGCAACTAAGGACTTGTTGTGCTGTTGACGCTCTGATAATGACAATGTATTAGAGGTTTTTGAGAGGAAAAAATATGATCTAAACATTTGAAAATTAGGTATGTCGACTGCCCCTACGATCACTATCGAAAGTGCAAATGGCATTCGAATAAAACAGAGGTCATACCATTAGGGTAGGCTCCGAGTTAAGTTTTTCACAAAATCTATAATATCTCTGGACAAACTAAGCCGCCCACCGCCTAATACAGGGTGAAAAGGAAAAGGTTTCCTAAGCCGAAAAGGGCCCATAGCACTCATCATTATGGATAACTTTACTTTACCATGTGACCAACTCGGAGTTCGCGAAAAACAAATCAGCTATTCCATACATTTTGTCGAGTGTCGTTGTCATTTTTCTATGGAGCAGCTTTTTTTCGCGAATTTCGGGTTGGTCCCATAGCAAAAGTTGTTCATAATGATGAGTACTATGAGCCTTTTTCGGATTAGCTTACAACTCCTTTTAACTCTGTATATGAGCGAAGCATGACGACTAACTCATTATTATAGGAAAATGAATCTTACTCACGCATCATAAGGTCTAGTTCCGTATAAATGAGCGGCACTGTTGACAAGCCAAGTGCCATTTAACTGGTACACGTAACGGAAGAAATAGCAGATAAAAATGGCGTTCCTCCACGACTCGCCGAGGCAGTACACTGGGACTACTAGATAGGTTAGGGTTACGAGACTGAGGTACAGAGGGAAGTAATATCTGAAATAAAAAAATGATATTAGTATAAGTTTTTTTTTTTTTTTTATGTATATGAGTGACGAGACGAGCAAATCGCTCGCCTGATGTTAAACGTCACGTTAGCCCATAACAGGTCTACACCACCCAGAATTTTGAACTTGCATAATTCAAGATCCTGCGCGGCACAGCACTGCGCTCGTCACCCTGAGATATAAGTTGTTTAATCTCCCATTTGCCCTGTAATTTCACTGGAAACAATGCCCTTCCAACCGGAACACAGTAATGTTTGCACATTACTGCTTGGCGGTGGAATAACTGGCAAAGGTGTGGTACTTCCCCAGGCGGGCTCTGCAAAAGAGCCCTACCACTACCAACTAAGTGATATTATTAGTAAATAATAAGCGTGATCCATCGTAGACCGAATCTTTGTTTTCCATCAGTGTGACTATAAAAACCACAGCAATGCGAAAAGCACAATTATAGACAAAACTATTCTACGACCGTACGAGTACAGCTATAGGTTTAGCTCAGTGTTATAGAACATTTGCCTTATAAAGAAGAGATCCCGGGTACAACCCCAGAAGGGCAGATTTTTGGGTGTTGAATTTAAATGTCTACTAAGTCTGGATGTTACTTGTCCTTGGCTATGCGTACCTACATATCACTAAAGCCATGGTGACCTGTCATCATAAATACTGTTATAATCAGCTATAGTAGTATATTCGCTACGTACTTTAAGTGAATTCATCATACTTACAGCTGAATTCACGTCATTGGTAGCCATTTTTCTCAGTGTGGGTACTAATTATGGCCTGCAAGAAACCAGAAATCCTAGTAGAGCTATGGCTGTAAAACAAACTCACTTCCTTTGGAACGTAACCATCCAATCCGCCTCCAAGTCGCTCAAATCGATGTGCTTTCCAAACTTCTTGACTAAAGGATGCTTCTTCGTCATCAGCCAGCCGATGTGGCTGAAGAAGAAGCCGCGCTGAGCGTTGTGCGGGTCGGCGTCGGTGTCGGAGTAGCGATGGTGGAGGCGGTGGTCGCGGCACCACACGTACATTGAATTCTAGAAGTTAATAATCCTCATAAAATTGAAATTTTTAATTTTATTTTTAATTAATATTTATAACTGATTTATTTATTTTCTTAAATATAAATTTTTACAATATTTTTATGTAAAAACCTAAAAACGTAAATTAGACGTTGTCACGTCAAGTAAATAAATTATATAGATAGAAACTTTACCTGACCAGATATAGTGTGTAACACTAAGAAAATGGCCCTTAGCAGCGGTTTAGCTTTGAATGTTCTGTGTGTATAATACCGATGCGCACCCACTGTGACACCCTCTGATGCAAGCATATGTATGCATAGTACTGAAAAAAAGGAAAACAATAAAAAAAAGTTTCACACTCATATGATAGCTCCCCCCGCTAGGATACAGTGTGTCGGGGATGCCATGGAACACACACAAAGACAAGGACAACTAACATCCAGACCCAGAACAGATATTTAAATTCATCATTCAAACATCTGCCCGGCCAGGAATCGAACCCGGGGCCAAACAGGTCGTAATAAATACTACGGTTTAAACTTATACCAAAACACCCAAGTATTTTTTTGTAGAGTTACATACATTTTAAACTCTTTTAGAAACGGATAAGAAATTTTAAATAAAAATTACAAAAATGTTATCAAGAGCGTGAGACACGTACCTAACATAAAATAGGGTTCCGTGGAAATGTTCTCAATAAATAGGTACTCATTAATGCGGGACTGACAGGATGATGCATACTCGTATATCTATAAGATTTCCTTGTTGTACCTGCCTACTTCGGAACTTTAAAAATTAACCAACAAATAAATAGTTTTCCAAGAAAATCAGGAAATATGAACATTACAGTGCGTGGATAGTGCAAAGTGCTAATAAAATGTTTAAAGTAAAAGCTTAAAAACATTTGTAAGAAAAAGATTACTTACTCCAGACCAGTGTTATGAACTTTAGTGTTCCAGTAAACAGTAAAAATAATCCGTAGCCCGCTAAAATGTGTATGATTAGAAATCCAACAGCATTTCTCCACACCACTTCATGTTTGTAAGTAAAGTCTGTGCTATTGTCCTTGCGTTTGTTGGTTAGTAATATTTCTTCTGTAGTATTTATCACTTCACTATTCTTTGATTTATTTTTATCCGATTGAACAAAATGTGAACTCGTCATTGTAATAATTAATGGTATTGTGAAAAATTCATAGCACCTTTATTTTTACTTTCCATTACCTTTTGTTTTAAATCGATAGGTATTAAATAAAATAATTTGTCACGTGCGTGTCAGATGTTCTCGGTAGTGTTCCATAGGTAAATGCTAAAAATAAAGACAAACAATAAGCGAAATTTGGAGTCTAAAGTCTGCCGCTCTCTTTTTTACTCGACAGAGCATTGATTTGGTTGGCTAAAATTTAGACTTACCTAAGTCATGTTATTTTTATAAGTGCAAATGTTCAATTTTTTTATTGCGTTCTTAGAGAAATCTTAACAGACAAAATAAAATCGAAATTACTATTTTGGAACGTAAAAAGGTACAATTTAAAAAACGTAAGGACTAACTCGAATGGTTAGCGAATTAAAAAAAAATCTGCCCTTTTTTTACACCTTTATATGTATTTATGGTTTTATCTAATGTTAAATATTCATCAATATATGTATTATAATAACTTATTTATATGTGTTTTGTGGTAAGTATATTCGTACAGGCCAAATGACTTTTTTACACCTTTATAGGTATGTATCTATTTATGGTTTTATCTAATGTTAAATATTAATCAATATAATTATAATAACTTATTTATAATTATGTGTTTTGTGGTAAGTATATTCGTACAGGCCAAATGACTACCTACTAGGTATGTTCTGGCGAGACCGTAGAAGGGTTCCCAATTCCCATGTTTGTAACGGAACCCTAGAAATGACTAAAAACAACCTTTATGCAATTTTTTTGAACTTGAACCTAGTGTTACACTTTAACTGTATTTCAATCGAAATGAATGTATAATTAGTTTTACAAATGCGTATGTTTCACAATTATACAAGCATTTTTTTAATTTTAAAAGATTAATTATGCCGTTTTTGGTTTTCTATTTTTAAATCGGTTTAGAGCTTATTAACCTCTACTTTGAATCTTCCCACTGCTGGGATAAAAGGTCTACCCTCGAAGGGTGACTAGGCCGTACTCCAGCACGCTGACCAAGTGGGTATTGGTGGATTCACATACACCAGTGACTTTCTTCTCCGGACGAATGCGTTTCTTCGTTTTCCTTCACCAAAAAGCCAGTGGTATGGAAATTCATACAAAAGTTCCAGATAAATTCATACATTATTTACCTGCTTTTAAATTAAATTCAATCGAATTCAATGTATTTAGGTAGGTACATACTTATAACCAGTGATATTTTATAGGATGAATGTAGGTGATCTTTTTTTTTATTTATATTTTTTTTAAATTAAAACTACGGATGAAGCGCCACTTTATATTCTTCTTTCCCTTACTTTTAAACTCTTGTAAACCTGCTTAAAGTTAGTCATTGCTTAAATTATCAGACAATTTTAAACAGTGAATAAGTTTAGGCAGCCTTTATAAGTAAGAGATCCTAAAATATTACTTGTCGTTACTTTTTCAAACTTTTTTCTTGTTATTAATCAGAAATGTAATAAAACACATAAATAAACATTTATTTGTTTATTGAAACATTATGTGAACAATGAACATCTCATATACAAATACGCTTCAAATTAGATTTAAAAATAAATTAAAAACATTCAAAACTTAAAAAATAAACTGGCTAGCATATAAGGCTCGGCACATACTGACGAAAGCAAGATTTAAGATTAGAGCCCCGTATTCATGCAACATGTTGACAGCAACTCCGCAACACGTTGATTCAACTTTGTTGCTAAACAAATGTTTACCATGAATACGGGGTTTAAATGCAACAAAATTTAAATTGGTATCCCATTTTGTTGCTTTTAATTTACAAGAAATAACAACGGAAGTTTCCAAGCTGTTACACAACAAATTCTTAAAATTATGCATTATTAGGAAAATATTATACATTTTATCATTGTCTTTTATACATATATTTTATTTTATTGGATCGCTTGGACCACTCTGAAGTATAATGTACTTAAAGACTCAGCGAAACGTTGTCTCGTTTCAATTCTATTGGAAAGAAAGAGACGCAGCACATTTAGACGCTCAAGTCTGTACGTAGCATATAACTATAGACCGACCGAGCGAATCGCTGCGTCTCGTTTTAATTATATTGAGAAGAAAGAGACGCAGCTCATTTTCTCGTGATAAGCACATTCGCCCCACAATTGGTTCGACTCTTTTGAAATTGGTTTTTTCTTTGAGTTATAAATGCATGGAACAAGGGCTTTTTTTGTTGCTATTAAAAATGGCGATATTTCATTGTCCAAAACAAGTCCTATGTACACTAATAAAGCTAATCCGTTGAAAGACATTAAAAATAGTAAAAAATAAATACAGAGCTTTAAGAAAAGGGTATGCTAAACCGAAAAGGGCGCATAGTGCTCATAATTACGAACAACTTTAAAAGGGACCAACTCTAAAATCACGAAAAAATAATCAGCTGTTCCGTACATTTTCCTTTTTTATGGAACAGCGGATTTTTTTTGCAAATTCCTTTGGTCCCTTAGTAAAATTTGTTTATAATGATGAGTAGGTACTATCAGCTTGTTTCAGCTTAGCATACCCTTTCCTTATAACCCTGTATAGCAGTTTTTGTGCAGCAAGGAAAACCATTGACATTTTGAACCACCCATGAAAGCACTTGAATCAAAAAGCGATTTCAAAAGCGTCGCCATATATACGGAGGATTGCAGTTTTAACCGACTTCAAAAAAGGAGGAGGTTATCAATTCGTCTGTATGTTTTTTTTTTATTTTTTTTTTATGTTTGTTACCTCATAACTTTTGACTGGGTAAATCGATTTTGATGATTCTTTTTGTATTAGAAAGCTGACGCTTCCCATTTGGTCCCATTTCAATTTAGTCCAGTTCTGATAATGGTATCCATGAGAAAACCATATAAGTCTTAAATTTGCATTATGTACCTGCGCGACAAATAGATGAATAACTCAATAGTCGGTCTTTTGAAGTCGGTTTTTGTTTTTTGTTTTGTAAAAATAATGTTCTTGTTACAGTATTAAATATCCTTTAATTTCATAGTCGTCATTTTGCTTTTGTACAATGTAACTTTTGTTACACAAATTTGCTAAAGTCGAGTAAAAAAATATCGAGTCTCCATACAAAATAATTAGTTACATGATCAATTTTCTACGGAGATTCGATATTTTCTTTCTCGAATTTAGCAAACTTGTTTTCTAGAAGTGGTTCCCTTTGATGTGTAGAAGAACACCCTTAAGTATTACTAAACCTTTGCGTTACACCTTGTATACATATTTCTTTATTACAACCTTGTATTTTGATCAGGTTTAAAAACATTGTAACCCGGTCACAATATCTGTGCACCTCGCTGGAATGCGTATAGCCTTATATAGTCTATTATATATATGTTATATATATATTTGGCCTTATATATATGCTGTCACCTCTCCGCGCACTCCCCGGTGCGACAGTGCGACTATATAAGGCTATACGCATTCCAGCGAGGTGCACAGATATTGTGACCGGGTTGTACATACCTATGCCCGAGCAATTAAATTACTGCAAATAAATAATAGTTAACAGAGGTTAAGAATGTTAATTTACATGGGTGATAAAATGCTAATTTTAGGCTGAAATTAGAGCTGATTCTTACTATGACATCCAACGTGATTTTGAAAAGATAACGGAAAAAGCAGTTTGACAGATGTCAAACTCCACTGACAGCGAGTTTGACATATGTCATCGAACCCGAAATTCTGTATTATTATTTTTAACACCCCCAACGCAAAAACGACGGGGTGTTATAAGTTTGACATGTCTGTATGTCTGTGGCATCGTAGCTCCCGAACGGATGATCCGATTTTCGTTTTTTTTTTTTGTTTGAAAGGTGAATTAGTCGGGACTCGGGAGTAATCTTAGCTATGTTTTCTTTGAATCTTTTCTTTTAATTAGAAAATTAAAAGCTTTTATAGATACAAACGGCCAACGTCAGAATCGTCTAGCAAAATACATCGAAAGACCAAGATCAATGGCGTTCGTCTTACGCCAGGACCCATTTCGGGTCGCTTCAGATGTATGTGACGTCAGAATTAATCTAGGGGTAATTCCAGCCTTATTTAATGTTTATAACAATGTATAATTTGTGTAATAACATTTTGCTTCTATAAATTTGAAGTGAAGGCATAATAATGTGCAATAAATAGATTTATAAAATATTGTAAGTGTTGCTTTTATCTGGCCTTTTTCCCACTAGCCTTTAGACTAGAAAGAACAGATGGACAACTGTAGAGATACCGTAGAAAAAAAGAAATAATTGAAATAACTGTTTTCAAATGTATTTCTAGTGGTTTACCGCCTAAAAGTAATCAAATTATTATCATTTTATTATCTAAAAAATTAGAAAAAGATGGGTAGAATGTATTTCTTTGGTTTTTATTATTTTGTAACGTCGATGAACCGATGGATAATCTCAAAAAAAAATTAAAAACCTGTGAGTTGTGAGCTAAAATGGATATTATTTTTTTTCTAAAATTCTTGGTATTGCAAGGATGGTGTAGTGCGAAGATATTGCTATCGCACTCTAGTTGTCAATCTGTTCTTTTGTAGAATACTTTCAGTCTCCATAAAAGTTTATTGTGCCACTAACTTTTTATCTAGATCACAGATTACCATTTTATAGATTCCGCATTTAGAACAATCGAAGCGAACACGCATCGGTCCAAATGATCTTATACAGGCAGTGAATTCATGCAAAGCTATAAGGAAAGGGTATGCTAAGCCGAAAAAGGCTCATAGTGCTCATCATTACGAACAACTTTTACTGTGGCGAGAAAAAAGATCAGCTCCTCCATACATTGATCATTGAAATTTTTGTATGGAACAACTTATTTTTTTTCTTGAATTCCGGGTGGGTCCCATAAAAGTTGTTCATAATCATGAGTATATGAGTCCCTTTCGGCTTAGCATACCTTTTCCTAATACTCTGCATAAATTCACTTTCATTGGTTGATAAGTAAGACGCTAGAGGCCAATGAAAAGGCTTTGTCCCAGCAAATGACGCGTTATAAAAACTCGTAAAGCGGTATCTATAAACGGTATTCTCTGGTCCAGATAAGCTTCAGAACGAAAGTATCATCTGGTTATAACGACCAAACGCTTATTTCGACGTAAACACTTTAAGTTCAATTTACACAAACTACTATAGAAGTGAATCCGTTTGTATCGACGTCCGGTTAGTATAAAGTCCCGGCCTCGACGCTATAACCAGATCACACTACATTTTCTTGACCACTACCGATGCTGTTTAACTAGAATGATAGATACGGTGGCACAAAAGTCAAGCGCTTGCGTTTTACGCAACGACTTCCTACCCAGTAGACATCTGATAGTACAATCAATCTACACATTAGCGCAAAAAGTTCTTATGTAAAACCCCAAATAACAATGACACGTCATTACCGCGATTGTGACCAATAAGTGTTCAGTATCTTGTTTTTAACAGTTATCAGATTTTATT
The DNA here is from genome assembly GCA_949125135.1 of Alcis repandata. Lineage (NCBI taxonomy): Eukaryota > Metazoa > Arthropoda > Insecta > Lepidoptera > Geometridae > Alcis > Alcis repandata. The sequence continues at coordinate 3,662,711 of OX421245.1, read as the reverse complement.
TATTACCCGACTGTCAAAAAAGAGGTTTACACAAAATTTTCTTCGGACGGTTGTTTCTATATGATCTTCTACCGCCTAAACGGCTGGACTTTGGAATCTATTCAGCGAAGTGTCATTAAATTCGTCTTTATACAAGAAATGGCTTAGTCTACATTTTGCACTCAGACATTTCATTTTTCTTTCTATAACAATGTGTCGTCGGCTTAGTGCAAGAAGTCATTAAATGCAAAAAGTCATTAACTGTTTTGCTATGAAAACTAACGTAATTAAGATACTGTTTTGTTTTTAATTAACACGACAATGCTCACGTTTTACTGAGTCTGACACTTGGACTAGTTTCGATCACATTTGATGATCTTTTTCGAGGAGTAGGTAATAACAAGCGTGATGCACTTAAAGTCGTGTCCAGCCTGGCACTAATTTTGCAGTAAACCGACGATTTATTCGTATTTCGATTTTTGAATCAAATGTGACGTCTACTGGATAAGCAGTCGTTTGTAGTATATTAGCGAATTCTACAATTCCTTCACCAAAATCATTATCTCAGGTTTCAAATACACATCCCTATTAGGGCTCCTACTAATCTCGTTTATAACCGACGAGTGCCAAGCGAAAGTGAGCACTGTCGCCGGTACTAATCGAAGGTCGATAAGGGTCTTATTCGCGTCCTCGTCTAGGATGATCTTGTGTCCTGTGGGCGTGTTTAGGACGAAGGGCAGATCGTTTTCTAAGTTCTCTTGGACGAATTCGTGGATGTCGCTGTACTTTTCGTACACTGAAAATGTTCCCTGAAAAAGTAAATATCACGTGTAAAAATTGCCTATATTGTTATTTAAAAAAAAACATGTCGGTAGAAATGTAAAACAGCTCAACAATTTCGTAGAACGGCATTTTTGTGGTTTTATTTTTGGATTTTTATTAATTTTAAGGTTTAAAGTTCACAATTATAATTAAAATTAATGTTGTGTATTATGACCTCATTTTAACTCCGTATTCACCGACCTGTGTAATACTATTTGTACATACGGGATTTTTTTTTAATTCACCACAAAAGCCTCGCAAGCTACCCTACATTTTTTATAATTTAAAAATTAAGCATACAGGGGTATTCATAAAGAGCCGAAAAGGGCTCAAAGTACTCATCATTATGAACAACTTTTACTACGAGACCAATTCGAAATTCGCGAAAAAAAAATCAGCTGTCCCATACATTTTGTTGAGTGTCATTGACATTTTTCTATGGAACAGCTGATTTTTTTTTCGCGAATTTCGCGTTGGTCCCATAGTAAAAGTTGTTCATAATGATGAGTACTACGAGCCCCTTTCGGCTTAGCATACCCTTTATGAATAACCCTATATTTTATTCCACTTTACCTGTAGCAAGATTCCGTCCGGGAACCGCACTCGAATGATGGCGAATTTGTATTTCCGCATTTCTCTTATCTCGTCCTTTTCTCGCATCGCCTTCGTTCGCAGCATTTGACTCTTTTCTAAGACTTCAGCTCTGAAAGGAGAAAAATAACGGTTTCTATAACATACTAGAAGCGCCTTGAGGTTTCGCCTGATTTGCTGACAGCAGAATAAAGAGAGGGCTCTTTTTCCGCAACTAGGCCGGTAATCGGCCCTTTTTGCGTGACATATGCGGGTTTTCCTCACGATGTTTTCCTTCACCGAAAAGCCAGTGGTATGTAAATTCGTACATAAGTCCTAAAGAACTCATTGGTACGAGTCGGGGTTTGAACCCGCCACCTCAAGAATGCGAAGCGTCGGTTCTCCCACTGAGCTACCACGGCTCTTTGCTGACAGCAGTGCAAGTGTGGGACTTAATCAATCGATAAACTAATCTGTAATTTTTTTACAATCTTTGGACCATAGACTAAATTATGAAATGTTAGTCGAGTCAGCTTATTGATAGAGAAAGTTCCATAGTTGCAAAATGCAGGATCTGTTAATTTTACTTAGATACCTTTTTTTTTTTTGGCCCAGGGAAAATCCTTTATGGATACCACCGGCCCCGGGGGGAGGCACTGTGGTTATGTGGGAGTCCGCCAGTGGCGGCCTACCCACTAAAAACCCTGGGGGAGTTCTTTCTCATCGCCCGTGTTCCAGAGCCAAAGGTAACACTCGCACATTCGTCCATGGCTCCGGTGGCGCTATTCTTCCGAAGAGAACTCCTTCTCTATTAGGGAAATGAGTCACGTTCCTCATCACTTCCTCTATGAGGGGTACGCGGAAAAACACCACGCACACCACCTCTGGGAATTTTTTTTTTTACTAACCTAACCTAACCTAGATATACGTTAATTTAGAATATAAATTTTCTTCATTCCAAATCTCTTTGCGGAATAAATGTTTCTTTTTTTATATTTTGACGTTTTTTTGCTCAACTTTTTTATATTACTTTTTTTTAGTTCTAAAAGCTATATAAGTAGCAACAATCTTTTTGTAACGTACCTTATTTGTGCCTCTCTTTTCAGCTCGGCGGGAGTGAGCGCATAGAAAGCGGTCGGCAGCCCGACTTTGGTTGCGGCTTGCGACGGCAACAAAACTTGCAGGTTGCGGTCCAACTCCAGTTGGATCGGGGTTGCGGATCGTAACGCGTCTATTAGTGTCTAGAAATAAAATAACATCGTATAAGTCGAAGACACAGAGGACACTGCCTAGCGCGAGTTTTTTTCGAGTGGTTTACATTAACGTAAACTACAATTTGTCACTAGGTGGCGCGGTTTTTATTCCATACAAAATGTAGTATACGTTAACAGGGTGGTTAACGTAAACTACACGAAAAAAACTCGCACTAGGCACTTAGAGTCGCCACTGATTAGGCATCATCATCAATAGGCATGACGACAGTATCAAAAAATCGCCGATTCAATGCTTTCAGGGGACTAGCCAGATTAAAAAAATTTAAAACGCATGTTTAGTTTTATTTTTAAGATTTACAATAAATTAAAACATTAAAATACAGCAATCGGCCATCTTGTCAGAAACAACAATCACAGCGTCACGCCTCAGTGAACTCAGGTCATCCGCCGCTCATCACGCATAGACACAATGACATGTTTACTAGCCGTGACGTCAAATCGACGCCATGACACAAGCAAGCTGTTTTCGGGCACTGTTGAAAAAATATGTGAAAAATGGCTTCAAACTTAGTTAAACTTAAGTTTATTACCGAAATAAAGGCTTTTTTGTAAATAGTAAATGTGTACTCACATTATGGAAGAGGATTTTAAAATCTTTCGTCACGCCTATTATACAATAAATAACGTTAAAAATAAGGTTTCACACTCATAGCTCCCCACTAGGACACCCTGTGTCGGAAATACACAAAGACAAGAACAACTGTTGTGGACGGTCTGTTTCGGCTCAGCGGTAATAATATCCGCCTTATAAGCCAGAGGTCCCGGGTTCGATTCCCGGTCGGGCAGATGTTTGAATGATGAATTTAAATATCTGTTCTGGGTCTGGGTGTTAGTTGTCCCTGTCTTTGTGTATGTTCCATGGCATCCGACACAGGAATTTATCCTAGTAGGGAGCTATGAGTGTGAAACGTTATTTATTTATTTACTAACAGCCAGAACCAGAGCAGATATAAATTCATTATTCAAACTTCTGCCCGGCCGGCAATCACACTACACCATGGTTTGCACATTACTGCTTGGCGGTAGAATATCTGCAAAGGTGGTACTTCCCCAGTCTACTTAGAACTTAACTATAATTTTTCTTCAAAACTTACATTCAGCGTGTCTATAGAAGGTATATTCTCCACATTGAACACTAGAAAGTCTTCCGTCGCCCCGTCCGCTTTGGGTAAGCTCTGCTGAGTGAACCCCGCCGCTAGTAGTAACTCCATTGCCCCTTCTATCGGCTGCACTTTTTCCAGAAACACCCTAAAATATGGGGAAAACTATATGAATACCATAGACAAAAAAAAACAAAAAGACCAGCAATCGCCATAAAAGAGGTGAGTCAACGCCATCTAGACTTAAGACGCCATTTTGAAATTTTTGCGGCGAACGATTTTTTGTACAGCGATTGGCGATTGCTGTCTTGTCTCTTGTATTTGTCTATGATTATTTCATTTACAATGTACAGATGTGTACAACTTTGCTTCCACCGTTTTGCAATAGATGGCTGTAGCGGTAAGTGGTAGTCGAAATAAATAGATCGTAGATGTCATACAATAAGCTTAGGTATTTGTAAACATAACGCCATCGAAATATTAGTCGATTTGTGTCTGCATCATAAAGTTATTCTCGATTAAACATGTCAGCTTACAAGTCAAATTCTCGTCGTCGAATGCTCTCAAATACCTATGATGAGGCCGCTATTAGTGAAAGAACGTGCCGAGAGTGGTTTCAACGCTTCAAGAACGGTGATTTTGACGTCGAAGACCAGCATAGCGATGGAAGAGAGATGGTTTTTGAAGATGCAGAATTGAAGGCATTAACTTGCTCAAGACTCAAAGTAGTGGCCAGCGATGGACAATACTTTGAATCATAAAAGTATAACCAGTTTTTTACAATAAAGCCTCGAATTTCGGAACAAAACGGCGGAAGCAAAGTTTTACACCTATAGTCAACACAAAATAAGAAGACCGTTTTGACATTTGTCATCGCGACGTAACTAGTGATGTAACCATACGACTCGGTACTCGATACTTAAAATAAATCAATTCAAGTTTGTATGAGTATTTGATCGATTTGATTATGTATTGTTAAGTGCATTGGATTCTGGAAGTACCGGTTCTGGAAACCCTACGGCGCAGTGCGCGCGTGGACGCTGTCATAAGCCGCCTGATCAGAGACAAGCCATTCTATAGAAATTAGTATCGCCAATCCAAAATTTTATTTAGTGCTTACAGTATCCTCTTCAGCAAAATCACTACACAATATTTAATTGCTAATAAAATCGAATGATGCTAGTGAAATTCAATAATTAATTGGTTACAACACTAATTTGAAAAAAGAAGACTGATAACGTAACAGTTTTTGAGAGTTTCGTTATAATTAGACATTGCATGCTACTATAAAGTATGCGTGATAAGCGTTCCAAGTTACATTCTAGGGTCTTTCTCGAGTGTCCAAATGGGCCTCTTATTTTGTGTTGACTAAAATAATTCAATTTTTATTGGCATTCTCCTATCTAATATTATATGTGAAAGTAAAGTAAGTTGTTTATTGGTCGGTTGTCACGCTAACACGCCTTATAAATACTTCCATTTCATTATGAAATTTTGTTTTTTTTTTTTTGGATTATTTTTAACATAATCATAATCACCGTTTAGCAAACCGCGAGAACAACTACTTACTTTAATATATGTGGTTAACACTTTGACTGCGGCTAATAATCACATGTGCTTGCCTATTGTCAAATGCGTTGTTTTACGCGCCTGACGTGTGCAGCCGCACTCGCGTCGCACAAAGGAAAACACAAGGTATGTGTTTCCCGCAGTCAAAGTGTTAATTAAAGGAATTATTCGTACCTATTGGACATTCTGATTTTCATATACTTCTCCTCGTCGGGATGAGCGATTATATTCTCTAGGTACTTGCATAGCGTTTCTACACAGGTTTCAATCTGAAACGAAACAATAATTTTTATTGTAGGTACACTAAAAAATAATCTTATATATAAAATTCTCGTGTCACAATGCTAGTTACCATACTCCTCCGAAACGGCTTGACCGATTTTTATGAAATTTTATATGCATTTTCAGTAGGTCTGAGAATCGGCTACTATCTATTTTTCATACCCCTAAATGATAAGGGTTGTCCACCCCTAACATTTTTTTTTTTGGACAAAATTTTTATTTTTTAATAATGTGGCATTAATAAATGCATACAACCCTAAATCTTCACCCTTCTATCACCAGCCCCAATTTTTTAATAGTAACTAGATTTCATTTATATGGCAAAACAACTTTTGCCGAGTCAGCTAGTATTAACTAAAGTTGTATTAAAATATTGTTATGTTGTGTTGTATAATTTTTTCCCTGATTTGCAGCAATTCAATAAATATTACATTTTATTTTTATAATGAACGATTATGATGTATTTAAAAACAGGTTACATGTATTATTATTGTACGCCAAAAATGTGAAACCTAAAACTAGTGTAACATCATTTGTACATTCATTCATTTCATATTGGTGGTTACTGTATGATCAAAATCGGTCTAGCTATTATAAAACTTAGAGATTAAAACCTAGAGGTTTTTAACCTTTTTTAACACGCTTTTATTAGCTTCACCTGTATGTTTGTATGTTTGTATGTTTGTTTGTATGTAACCGACTTCTTTGAGCGCGTTTTTGACCCACTTTAAACGGTCAGATTTCTTTCAAACTTTGTAGATATATCGAGGACCGATAACAATACACTAAACAAATCGTGTTTTTTGTTTTTTTAACTATTAATTTGTTTAACACGCTTTTTCTTTAAAGTTTCTTTAACTTTTAATACCGTTTAACTTAGAAATGGTAATTTCGTTATTCGTGTCAGAGAACAGAGTGGCGCAGTGGAAGCGTGCTGGGCTCATAACCCAGAGGTCCCTGGATCGAAACCACGCGCTAGAAATCTTTTTGCTCAATATTTTTTTGTTACGCATCAATTTTATTTTATGAGGTCTGAGGATCGAAACCACGCGGCTACAAATCTTTTTGCTCAATATTTTTTGTTACGCATCAATTTTATTTTTAATTTGCTTGAGCAGACGGCCAAAATCGGATAACACCAACACATTTGTACATATTAATAATGGTTAATAGTTAGCAAATCGAACTAAAAAGCGAAAAATAAATAATAGTTAAAAAAAAACACGCTTTTTATAAAAAACCGAACTAAAAAAATAGAAAATAAAATTTTATAAATTTAAGTTAAGAATAGGGTTGAAAATTTCAATAAATATAAATTAATAATAGTGTAAATAAATAAATATATGTATTTTATTTTTAAAAAAGCGTGGGGTGCTTTCTAAGATATTATCAAAATGCTAATCACTCTACTCATGTCTGTCAATACAAAATGTATCTACAAAATATATAATATCTATTGACCCATGCACCCCACGCTTTTTAAAAATAAAATACATAATATATTTATTTATTTACACTATTATTAATTTATATTTATTGAAATTTTCAACCCTATTCTTAACTTAAATTTATAAAATTTTATTTTCTATTTTTTTAGTTCGGTTTTTTATAAAAAGCGTGTTTTTTTAGTTTTTTTTTAACTATTATTTTTTATACTATTAAGTGACGAGACTAATACCACCGCGTTACCAACTGAGTCGTGCGGCCATAAATCATTTCTCTATGTCTATCTCGCTCGCACTTATGGGTCTTATGGAGCCGCATAGTGATGTGCATAAGATGGATAAAGGCGCATATCGATTATCGATAACATGTTAGGACGCGCTGCACATTCCTATCCTTATTGACGTTTATGGCTCTACGACTCAGTTGGTAACGCGTTGACTATAGCAAATCGCTCGCCTGATGTCAAACGTCACGTTTGCCCATAACAGGTCTGCGCCACCCAGAATTTTAAATTTTGAACGTCCAAAATATCTGTTAACACTTAGTTACCTTTTCTCTATTATTGTTGCAGGACTGTATGATGAGACAGGCTGTCAGCCCTCTCTCTTCCTCCAGCTGCTCGTACAGGAATGTTTTTATATTTCTCTTCCACTCATCTCTTGGAAGGATTTCATGGCCAATCATTGGACACCTGGAATTGTGCATATACTCGGATTACAATGTATTATTTAGTATTTCTTTTTACTACTAGCTTCGCATTGCACCATAAATTTTCGTTGGATTCTTACAAAACGTTTTTTTTTTTTAATTTAAGAGCTTTCTCGTGCTCGAGTATGCCGCTCTATATATAATACAATATAAATATATTTAGGTTAGTCACGGTTTACTAACTTGAACAACATTCTGGCTGTGTCCGAGACAATCAGCCAAGACGCTGTTGCAATAGCCAACTTGTAGCACTCCATGGTTGGGTAAGGCCGTTCTTCAAATGTGTTTACAAAACATTTTAAATGTACGTTTCTGATTTGTACAGCCATTGAATGCCGACTTCCTTGTTCACTGAGTTACAATGTTGGGCTTTTCAAGGTCAAAGTTAATAGGTTTCTAGGTCTGCATGCTTCATCTTCGGCTACACCATCCATCCATACACCATACGTTAAAAAAATTAAAAAAAATAGCATCTCACTTGAAAAAAACTCCCGCAGCGGCAAAGTTCTTGGGCAAATCACGTTCTACCTCTTTGATTTCCTCGACACTGTCCGATGCTTCTGGAACGGATGTTGTTGCTTTTTCCGTCTCTAGCTCTTTCCTTACTTGCGCCTGTAATGCAAGTTGGGTTAACTTGACTCGATTAATGCGTAAATACATAAGAGCCAGAGTCGCCATCATCGGGCACGATGCGGACGACATCATCATCAAATACATAATATGTAGCAGAAGATCGTGCCTTTTGCAGTTCTTTACCCTCAATTAATACGTAAATACATAATTTGTAGCAGAACATTGTGCCTTTTGCCGTTCTTTAGGAGAGGCCTATGTCCAGCAGTAGACAAAAATACGATAAGCTGATCAAAAATGTCCAAACTAAATTGTAACAACAACTTAAACTGTTATGGACATTGTGTATTCTTTTTGTATTTTTATTTATCAGTATTGACATATTGAATTTAATTCTTATTTTTTATCCTATTGACATTTAAATGATTTTTTTGTATAATAATTATTGTAATTTTCAATTTTAATGTTTTCTGTGATTTATGATTTTACCTTTCATTTAAATTTTGTATTATGTAAAATATGTGAACCTAACTGTATGGACATTTATGGTCTGAATTAAAGATTATTATTATTAAAGACTAGCTGACCCTTGCCCACTTCGTTGGGCATAATGTTAATTAAACCCGAAGCCATCGCGCGCCGTCCGGACCGTTTTTTCTCCGATTCACTTTGCAAAACGGACTACCACGTAAAAGCCTTTTTATTTTTCGGTTTTTTATATAACCTATGACACTCAGCAATAATGTGGCTTTCTATTGGTGAAAGAATTTTTAAAATCAAAATATATTATTAAAATCAAAGTAAATGTATTGCATCATAGACATTGGCAAAAGACAACAGTGATAAATGAATAATGCAAAATGACTAATTCAAGCTAAAACTATAAAATGTATAGACATGCTTTGTATTGTGTGCTACTGAGGCTTTTGTTGATTTAACTTTTTAACTGCATTTGGTTTATAATTGCCAACTGGCACAGATTGCCAGATGTCATTTCAGCCAAGACTGAACATTTTTTTAAATAAATTAGAATTGTGGAAGAGAAAATGTGCTGACGGATAAATGCTGACTGATAATGAAAAAACTTCAACTGCACATCAGCTTACTTATCATCAAATTGCCATTCACTCATTGCCAGTGTCTGTCTTCCCGAAAAAGTACAACCCAGGGCTATTTAAAAGTAGAGTGAATAGGTATTTCAAAGGCAAGTGTGCTACGTCTTCGACCACATCGTCAAATGCACGTCTAATTTGTTGTAAAAAATAAATAAATAACAAAAACATACCTGAATGGCCGCAAGAGAAGTATTAAAAGAAGGGTTCTCCCTTTTCTGATCCAGTCTTGCTAGGGCCGCTTCCGCAGCTACTTTACTCTCTGCCGTCAACCCAGACCTCCTCGGCGCCACATTTATTTTGGAAGAAGTCTGGCTACTGTTCACTGAATCAGTGAGCTTGTGTCCCGGCCCGGCGAGCTTGAACTTAGCTTCAACCTTCTTCTTTTGGAAGAATTTCTTTATTTTATCTGCCATTTTTGCTTTAGATTCTTGGAGTGTGCTCTTTAGGAAGCTTCAGTTTGGACACACTCTCTCGTAGTTGTTCGATGGTTGCCGATGTAGCTGTCATGATAACAAGATAAGGTTATCTTTCTTTAAATTGTTTTCTTTGTTTTTATGAATCATGTTTATTGATTGGGATATTTATTTTCATACTAATAATATCTACTAATAAACAAAGGTGTGGTTAAGTTTATGCACTAGGGTTGGATAACCTGAGTGGATTATGTCCACAAATTCATTGAGAAATTACAGCTCATTTCTACACAACACATAAAACCACATTTAATGTGGAATGATGAATTAAATGAATATGAAATGCAAGGTAGTAGTAGTATGTCACACTAAGATGAATTATAGAATAATAATTAACTTTAAACACTCTAATTTTATTTGTGGTCCCATGTTAATGAAACAGAACGTTTTTTTCTGAACAGGAAAATAGTAGAAAGTATAACATGTATGTCTGCACAGCTGCAGGAGGCAGCTAGTAGAATATTTTTAGGCAACTAATTTGCAGTGAGTTAGCATGATGGTCTAAATAATTATAAGATTTACCAGAATAGGCTGTAATGGGGATAAAGCATGGAGTCACTGTACTGTGTAGTTCAACAATGCAAAGACATATAAAGTAGTGTTTTTAACCACTTCCAAGTATGATAGGAATACTGTATTGATGAAACAATGACAATTTAATGTTCAGTCCCATGGGAGGGTTTAATAAAGCGAATAGAAACAATGTTAATGGTTAGAGACCATTAGAATCTTTATTAGTGCAGAGGTTATTATAATCATTTTAAATAAGTCTAGGACTTATTAATACGTCGAGAATTGACTCACCTGGCTTCATAAACCTCTCCGAAATCCGCTTCCCGTAGACACGCCAAGATATAACAATCAGTAATAACGTAAACAACAGAATCAAGAAGAACGTCTTTAAAAGCAGAAATTGAAACTCGTTGAAGTAGAAAACTTCCGAAATCTCTTCGTAAAACGATAGTTCAGATAGATTCACGAAAGATTTGGGGAAACTCTCGACTGGAAGGGAAGATATGCAAGACCCTAAAAAATCTTTTGCGAATGACAAAGTATCCTCGATTTGAAGATACAGAGCCTCGTAAAGGGTGGAATTGAAAACTGCTGTATCGAATAACGACATTACACATGTAATTTATAAACAAAACAGTAAAATCTAATATAAATAGTGCCACTCATTATAGAAAATCGTTTACCGCATGACTTGTCTGATAGTTTACTTGACTGACAGACTGATTGACATTGACACTGAGTCACTGACATTATTTTCAATCTTCTATCGCGTTTTTCGTGTACATGGCTACGTAAAATCGAAGTCGCGTAAAACTGCCAGAATAAAATCGGCACAGCTCTTTTTGTACGGTTTAATACCTACTAAAGTAGATTAAAAAGAAGATTAAAAAATAAAACATTATTAAACAGGGTTATAAGGAAAGGATATGCTAAGCCGCAAATGGCTCCCCCTTGCTGCACCGCGGACACTACAGTCCATCAAATCTAAGAGGTACCGTTTGACGTTTCATATTTTTCAAACCGAAACAACTTTGTTCATACGTACATTATTCAGTTTCGATAACCTTTTTCATAAAACCATGAATTTAGAAAGATTTCATTATTGTATCTAAAAATGTACAATTCTTAATATCTAAATGTAATTGAAAACTTTCAAACAAAGCAAAATAACACATATTTACACAGTAAATAATTTCTAATAGTTATATTCTTGACCTCATTACAAAGTTACGTAGTTAGGTCACTGCACGTAGTGTTGCGACTCTTCGGATACACTTGTATGCAAAAAAATCGTTTACATATACGAAAAATCGAATGTATTATTTACAAATTACACTTGACAACCAAACAAATATTTTTTCATGTGAATGGGATTTATCTCACATATTACGATTACATAACTAAATAGTTATGTAATCGTAAAATATGAGATAAAACCCATTCACCAAAAATACGTATTTATAAATCAAATATATTTGCTTCTTTAAAAAGTTGTCGAAAGCGATTTGTCGATTTTTGATTTTCGCGCCCAAATAAGTCGGGGTTTCTCGCGCTAACGCTGTCGAAATAGTAAATGGAGTCAGGGATAGTGTTTTTTACATTTATTTTTGTGTATGATAGTATGGGTTTGCATATTACAGAGAAATAAACAAATTTTTAACAAGCACATCCATTGATTTTACAATTACAATTTTTTCTTCTAAGTCTTATTTCTACGTCTAAAACTAATAATTTTTTTCTGGCAACACTGCCAACTACAAGCGCACGCGGTCCGCTCGGTCGGTTCGGCGTCAGCAGTCTCTCGCCATCTTGGAAGCTGACTGTGCGCGTACTTGCTTTCTCGTTTGTGTTTTACAATTTGTGACTTGGCTATTACTTTTCTGGACTGATCATTCTTTATCCGTTTACCTTGGCAATATTTATACTGGACTCCGAACTAAGCAAGTGTTTATTAATAATGTCGAAAAGAGGACGTACTTTGAACAGCCAGGCTCGTGAATTGGTGGTGAAATTACACGATCGGTGAAGCTCTCGGTATTGGTAGCCGCACCGTTGGCAAAATATTAAGTGAAAAATATGGGCCTTCGGGGAGTGACAGTAACGTACTTCACACACCGAAAAAACGAAAAAGAAATAAACCTGTGACAGGCATCGATGAATTCGATAGTCATGCTATTAGAAACCATATATACGGGTATTTTACAACAGGCGAATTTCCAACATTGGCAAAGTTATGTGCAACTTTAAAAGATGCCGGGCTGTATAAGGGAAGCATAGAGTCGTTGAGAACGGTAATAACAGGAATTGGCTTCAGACACAAAAAAGTTGACAAACGAAAAATTGTTATGGAGCGACATGACATAATTATGCAGCGACTAACATTCCTGCGCGAAGTTAAACAAATTATAAACTGGGATAATGTAATATTTTTGGACGAAACCTGGCTAAATTCCAACCATTCTGTGCCGAAAACATGGACTGATGATTCTGAAGCTTCGTGCTCGAAGGTGCCGATAGGAAAAGGTGGACGCCTCATAATATGCCATGCTGGGTCAGCGTCTACAGGCTTCGTGGAAAACTCTTTATTAGCTTTCCAATCCAAAAGCACTAAAGAGTATCATGAAGAAATGGACGCAGTAAGGTTCCGAGAGTGGTTCTTAAATTTATTACAGAATATCCCTCCTAACAGCACAATTATAATGGATAATGCCCCATACCACTCTGTGCAAATTGATAAAGCACCTACGTCAGCCAATAAGAAAGCAGATTTGGTGGCATGGCTGCAAAGAAAAGGAGTGGATGCCGACATGTCACTATTAAAAGCTGAATTATTACAGTTAGTGAAATTGCATAAACCACCAAAACCGACATATGTAATTGACCAATTGGCCGAAGAGCACGGGCACAAAGTCATACGACTTCCTCCGTACCATTGCCAATATAATGCCATTGAACTGATTTGGGCCCAAGTTAAAGGTAATATTTTATAATATTATAATAATAACACGAGTACTTCTAACATTTATAATTTAAACAATGGTTTTCGTCTGCTATCAAATAGTTACATTATTGTTTTACAGGTTATGCAGCAAGACACAACACAAAACCACCCTTCAGTGTCAAGAAAATGGAAGGTTTATTAAAGGAAGCATGTGCCCAAGTTACACAGGAAGATTGGAGTAAAGTAGTACAAAAAACAAAGAAAATAATAATGGACGACTTCGAAAGAGACGTACACTTTGATAATGTAATGGACAATCAACTGGTCATTAATTTAAATGACGATGATGACGAAGACGACGATACTAGTACTAGTAGTGAATAAAAAAATATCCTAAACATTTCTTTTAATTAATTATAACAATTGATTTCTTAAAATTCGGATATTATAGTAATCGATCTCTTAAAGTTCGGATATTATAGTAATCGATTTTTTCATCCCATCCCTATCATTCAATTGTCAGAACTGTCAAACGGTACTTCTTAGATTTGACGGACTGTAGTGTCCGATTTCAAAAAACCCGTAGATGCACCGCGGACACTGTAGTGTCCGGATTTTTATTTCGCGCCAGACTCAGAAAAAGTCTCTATCCTGCTTTTACTAAGGCAAAAAGACATAAAGTATGAATGCAATCTCGCTCCCCTTGAATGGGGCAATATTTTGTAGCAGCAACATTATAAACTCGGTGGATATTCGATTTAAAAATAAATAATATTCCGTGAGTCAAAGTCAGTTTTGTGTTGACTTTGACTTTGATTGGTACATCGACGGTTTTTACGTAATTTAATTCGATACTAGGCTGGTGTTCTTGCATAATAAGCTTTATACTCTTGTTAACAAGGCTGATTACAATGTATTTTAAGGTTTATAAGTCTTTTGTGTTTCCAAATTGGCGATAAGTATTGCGTCATCTTCGTAGACGGCCGTGTTTTTTATTTCTCAAATTTTATGTGTGTTTATGTTATTTACTGTGATAAATGTTATGATCTATTTAAAATATAGTTAAACAATCATCCTAGAAGTGTTGTGTGCAGTTGTTTTTGTGAAAGAACAATTTACTACAAAATGTAAACAATAATTGTGAAGTGGGAACAAAAAAAATCGCGCAAAATTTTTTTTGCGTTGGTTTTTATATGCCTGATATTAAATACTTTTTAGGTGAGTAATGTGTTCTTATTTTGTGACAAAGTGCAGATTGAGTCTATTATTAAATATAAATAGTAAAAAACATACATTATCGCTTTACTTTTTTTAGTAAAAATATGTAAACTTCAAAGTCCATGTTTTTTTGTAAAGTAAGCGGTTATACGCTGATTTATATCTATACCAGGCCAACCAATGTTATGATAACATTCGTCATTCGACACGTTTAAGCAACAGCTCTAAGAATAACAATTACAAGTGGGTCCTTGTTCGAATGTTTAAGTCATAAAAACCATTCAAGTGATCCGCCGCCCGCCGCGTGCCGAAAGATAAACAAACGATGACGCGCGGGTGCATCGACGTCACGATGCAGGGGGGGCGCGGGTGCAGCAAGCGGATAGTAGAAAAAGGTCGAATAGTAGGAAAATGACTACTAGTATACTAATCTACTCATAATTATGAACAGCTTTTATTAGAAAGCCAATCTTGGCAATCGCGAAAATAATGTACCTTATCTTAGTTTTGGGTCAGAAGGACATCTGAAATAGTCCAATAAATATTTATTGGACTATTCTAAATCCTGGGCAAACATAATTCTCAACCTGGCAGCATTAAATCGTAGAAGACTCACTTATTAACTATTATTCCTAATCTGTGGTTTGCCCACCTTGGCAAGGTTACAGCGACTGTCTCTCTGTTTTCAACCATGTTTAGTCAAAAAGGTAGCAATTAAGGTTCCATCTGTTTGATCTGAATATATCTATGATCTATGTTATAAAGCCTGAAGCCTGCCCAATAAAACCAAAGAATAAAAACAAAATCAACATTTATGTCAATTTCAAAGTCATATTCACAAATGACATTGACATAAATAGGTCGTTCAAGTTCAGGACAAGACAGTGCTGCCTGCAGATTAAAAAATTATTCCAAATGAAGCGTTTTTATTTAAAAAAAATGGTTTGTGGTTTTTTCGTAGGTGGAGCGTGGAGCCTAGCATTTCTTGGCAAATCGAGTAGGTATGGTCACCTTTTATCAATTCCCCAGTCCTAAGGGTAAAAATAAGACCTGTAGAAAGTCTTTGTTCACAAACTTTTGTGGCAAAATTGCCATGTGCTTAGATTGTTTTTATAAAACAATTTATAAGATGATTTGTATTTATTGTCCACTTTAATCTAATACTATTTGGAAATCAGACAGTTAATTAGTATTCCTTTTAGTTTTAATTGGAAATAATAATTTTAATCTATAGGCAACACATGTTTTGTACTTGAACGACCTAATATAATCCATGTTTCACTCAGACTAACAGACAGAACCATAACAGCTACTTTGTAAAAAAGAGCAAGACGACAAGTGCCAAAACACGGTTGAAAAAGAGAGACAGACCTTTCATTTTTTGTCCCCGTCGCTGTAACCGTGCCAAGGTGGGCAAACCACAGATTAGGAATAATAGTTACTACGTGAGCCGTCTACGATTTGTAGCTGCCAGGTTGTGAATTATGTTTCCCCAGGATTGTACCCAATAAATTAATAAATAATTAATTTAATAAATAATTAATTTATTGGACTATTTCATATTTCCTGCTGACCCAAAACTAAGATAAGGTACATTATTTTCGCAATCGCAAGATTGCCTATTCAACAAAAGATGTTCATAATTATGAGTAGATTAGTATACTAGTATTTATTTTCCTACTATTAGACTTTTTCCTACTATGAGCAATTTGCGGCTTGTATATCCTTTCCTTATAACCCTGTATAACAATGTTTTATTTTGTGAAGTTTATAGATTAGAAATATTTTATGAAATTTTTTCCTCTAAGATGGGGGAAGCATTCCTATCCTGGCATTATTTCAAGAATATAGCTGTCGCATGTGCGGTTACACTTTGGCTCTATCCTTACGTGATAAATCTATGATGTTTCATCATTTGTGTGTGTTGTATTTCATCATTTTATCGAATATAACATAGATTATATGTGTTGATTTTGTTTTTTTTTTTCTTGGGTTCTATTGGACAAGCTAACCAGGTTTAATCCACAGTACTTTTTAAAACTAAAGTTTTATTTTTTTTATAAACGCCTCAGTAAAAGGAATGCAAATTCACTGTCCGATTTCTAAATAGTATTAGATTAGAGTGGACAAATACAAATCATGACAATTTTTTTTTTGAAAACACAAATTGACGCACGGTAATTTTATCACAAAAGTTTGCGGACAAAGACTTTTTTAATATGCTCATATTTTTACCCTAGACTGGAGAATTGATAAATGTTGACAACACTTAATCGATTTGATAGAAAAAACTAGGCACTTCTCGCTCCACGGAAAAACCACAAACCTTCTTTTATTTTTGTTTTTTGACGTTATCGTCTTTTCGATGGAGCCGGGTGCAAGTACGAAAAAAGTGTGACGTATGTGCCGTTACCTCGATGAGGCGTTACCGCTATCGCTATCGGTACGGTGAACTCGGGATGTCCGATCTCTTTTGCTTTTGTCTTTTTAGAAATAAATATAGTGTCTTTTGGTTGTCAAATATTTTTAGGTCTGTTCAGAAATTGGTACGATCTTTTTGTACAAATTAAAATTTTCTTTTGAAAAATGAAACCATTCTATCAGTATTTTCTTATGACGTTGTCACGTTCAACTATCGTCAGTAAACCGACTTTACAGACAACCGGTTTTTTGACGTGACAACGTCTTATAATTCAATGGAGCCGGCTGCACGCACGAAAAAACATGACGCATGTGGCGTTACCGTCGTTACCGTCGCTCTGAGGCGTTCCATATAAGGCTTGAAGTGCAAGCGAGAGCGCGCAACGAGCGACAAAGAGGCACAATCGGCCTCCGCGTTCGGCAGCGTTCGACATCTGTCTCTCTCCTACTTGAGTGAGCAATGCGTCCGCGTGGACAGTCTGGACAGCTGCTATACATTAACACACTTACATGTTTTCGTCAAGTATGAAGTGCAGTGAAAAGTGAATGTGGTGTCATTAAAGCAACGATAATTGCGGCGATAAAGGTAATGATTCTTTCGATAAAATATATATTAAGTAAATATATGTTTCATCATCATTAAAATAAATAGCATCGGAGTGCAGTGATTGTAGGTTAGGCTATAATTGACAAAACTATAAAAATAAGTTAACAGAACTATTTCACGATGAGTAAAAAATCAATTGCTTTAATATTCGATCGAAATAACATTCCATCAGTATTTGACGTTGTCACGTTCAACTATCGTCAGTAAACCGATTTTTTTTATAATTTTTTTTTTATCTAACACTCCGTGTAACTTAATTTTTTTTAACTTTTTTTTATTATTGTCAAAGTCAATTTTTAAAATGCTGTCAAAAAATTTGAAAAACGGTCGTTTTTTATTACCTACATTTTAGCATTGCCAGTACAGAAATTTTTACCCGATTTCGGGTAATACTTAACAATAACGGGTTGCATGAACGGGTGCTAGGGGGGCACCAGTGTGAGTTCGTCAGAGATCCTGGTGCCCCCTGGCCACCGAGGAGGGGGGGGGGGGGGCGGGTTTAGTGGGTGTAACCTCACATAACCCGGTTGCTTCCCAAAGCAGCCGGGTATATTTCCAAGATTTCATCCCAGATAACAAAGAGTTATCCTAACTTTTCGAAAGCAAGAGGAAGAAACGGAACGGCACGCCATAAAACAAATCAAGTGGAACGCGCTGCAGTCTGATTTTTTTTTCTACAACATTAACTGTGTGTGTGAGGCTATTCCATACAAAAATACTCTTCACTTAAGCTATGTGCGAAAGAGATACCCACAAAACTATTATTAGAAACTCTTCGTAATATAAATCAAGCACGTATATTTGAAGAACGGAACGATTTTAAATTCAAACCAACGACAGATGAGTGGCTCGTTCGTTCATCATTCATTCGAAAGATAAAATTATGCTTAAATAAGCTTAGCATGTCTCTAAAATAACTTTTAATCTTCAGACATTGAGTCGTTTATAAAATAATACAAGGTTTAATTTTATCAAAATTTTGTTTATAGGCTTACCTGATCCACTATGCGATTATTCCAGCCCCGTTAGTAGCCACAAAGTATTTGCTTACAATTAAAAAGGGACCAGAGTCTCTACGCTGAATCAGGGCTAAGGAAACGGTATGCTGAGCTTACAGTGCTAAAAAAAATCTAAAGAAATGCGAATGACACTTGACAGAATGTTTGCAAAAGATTTTTTTTTCTCGATTTCATGGTTGATCCTATTTGTTCATTATGATGAATAGTATGAGTTGTTTTGTGCTTACTGCTGAGTATACTCACACCTAAAAACCCTGTCTCCTACTTTAACTCAAAAAACAGGTAATTAATTAATTGTTTTGGGATTTTTTCTTGTTTGACTGCTGGCAGCACTGCGCCAAAATTGCGCCATTTCATTTCATTTTTTTGTGTGGCTTGGGTGTAACCGTTTTTTCGTTGAAACCAAAAGTGATTGTGACCAAAAGCTTACCAAAACGTTACCGCAGACAAAATGGTTGGGGAGAGCAGTAGCAGGGCTAAGCGAAGGAGACTCTCAAATGAGGCCATGGAAGTGGACGAAGTTCCGGAGGCGGTGGAAGGCGTCGGAGAAATCGATACAGGGCAACTGTCCGATGGCGAAGAAGAACAAGAAGGCGGGATGCGTTTTGGTGATATTTACATAGCGCCACCGCCAGCACCAGCAGCACTTACTTTGGATTCTTCTGGTCCACGGTTAATCATAACCCACATCACAAATAACAACTTCAAAAGTTACGCTGGTGTTCAGGTTCTCGGACCTTTTCACAAGGTAAGCTGTAATAGTTTAATACAAAAACAATAGTAGTTTATGAAGCTGTTGCTGCTTGGGTACACTTTGACTGCGCAAAACACATCCTTTGTGCGACGCGAGTGCGCATACGCCAGGCGCGTAAAACAAAACGCATTTGACTAATTAGCCGCACTTAAGGCAAGCGCATGTGATTATTAGCCCCAGTCAAAGTGTTAAACTTGATATTGGATTAAATTATTGGAAGTGACTATTTGTACGGGTACTGGAGGAATAAAATATTATACTTATTCGTCCAGTAATTCAATTTTTTTTAAATTAAGAATGAATTGGATGATTAACTAATACATATATGGTAACAAGCTAATAATAGGAATCTTAAAAATAGGAATCCAAGTATGCAGCGCGACGCGAATAAAACGAATAAAATAATACAAAAATTCAATTTGAAATTTTGAAGACGCTACTATTTTTGAAGAAAATTGAAGTTATTTCCAAAAAAATGTAATCGTGTCCGGTTAGGTTGTTAGGTTTTTTTTTTTAATATGGTAACCGTTTTAATAATCATAAATTGTTAGGAACAGTATCCGTATTATTAGACTCAGCCAATAAATATAATTTATTTGTCCAGTACCCGTACAAATAGTCACTTCGAATTGTTCGTACAGTACCCGTATTAATAGATTCAGCCTAAATTATTATGCCACCCCAGATCTTAACTTATTAAGCTACAATGATTTCAAGCTGATTTCTGTTAGGTCTCAAACAGAATGCTTCAAACATTTGACGACCTGTTTGGCTCAGCGGGAGTATATCACCTTTATGAGCCAGAGGTCCCGGGATTGATTCCCGGGCGGGGCAGATAAGTAAATAAAAATGTCTGTACTGGGTCTGGGTGTTAGATGTACAGTAGAATCCGTTTATTATGACTCCGCCTATATTGACCAACCGTTTATAATGACGTAATTACACTACGAAGTTTGGTTTTCATATAAAATTCGTTGTAAAAAAGTCGGATATAATGACTTCCCTTACAGTGACATGTCGCTTATTATGACCCATTTTTAATAAATTATGTCCGGTTATAGTGACCGACATGATTCTTTACACCTTCGGTAACGTTCGTTGATTCCCGACGATGTTCGGCACATGGCTCGTTTTTGTTTTGAATCTCAGTCAGTAATTGACATGTGAGGGTCACGCATTGTTTTAAGTGATATCCTGTGAAAAAAATGTCATCTCAACGCCGTAAAGTATTTACGATTGAGGAGAAAGGTGCAATAATATGCAGATTAGAAAATGGAGAAAAAGGCTGCAAAATTACTAACACGATTTGTTCATAGCTACTTGTATATTGAAAATGATAATTTGACAATAGCGATGTCTTCTATACACAATAGTATCAGAGATTGTTATTACAATAAAATGAAAAAACAAAAGCAGACTAAAATTACAGATTACTTACATTAAAAAATGAAAAATAGTACATACATGTATCGTAAGTACTTATTACACGTGCAATTTTAATTTTGATTTAGTATGTATACTATGTTTCTCCATTAAAATACTTAAGTACATATACATATTTACATAAAAGTTTTTTTTTTCACAAAACGCTTTGTATGACTTCTGCTTATTATGACGTGTTTGTTAATTCCTTTCGATGTCATTATAAACGGATTCTACTGTACTTGTATTTGTGTTTGTTAGTGGCATCCATAAGCTAGTGGGGAACTATGTGTGAAAAGTTGTTATTATTAAATACTGCTGAATAGGTGATCTATTAAGACTACTAATCAAGCTATTTTGTAAAATTATAAATTCTTTTTGAATTATAAAACTAACTTAACCGCTTGAGGCATACTGGTGCACTTTACACACTGCATCAAGCAATGCCGTTGAGTATCTGTGGGGCGGATTGCGCAACGGGCCGACACTTTCTCAAAATTTGCCTATCCTGCTTTTACTAAGGGATATTGTCGTAAGGATCTATTTCTTACTCATTCTAACTGGATTAACTGTTACCTCTCCATCCATCAAAATCGTATTTAGACTGTGGAATTGTTTTTAAAATTATTAGATTATTTCGCAGTCGAGTCAGTCAGTCTTCATCTGACGTTTTTTTTCTTTGACCATATATCTTTTTAATTTGTTTTCGTAAGGAGATTGATAATTTAATTCTATTTAAAACATAAAATACATAAGTAATCGCTTTGGTTTTTTAATTAAAAATCTCTAAAGCTTGTCTAGCATAGAAGGGAGGGAAGCTCTATGTTGTTTACGGATTATTTACAAAATCAGCTCACAAATCTTAACGAAAGGTATACTGTTGGAAAGATCTGTTGCTTACAATAATATATATTATATACACAACATGTAGCGTAGTATTCCAAAGCAGGAAGTCATAAATTATTGTTTATTGAAAGCCGACAGCCGCGGCGACGCGCATAAAAAATGGCGAGGGTCAAGTGCCCCGACTACAGATGCCACTCAATGCGCGCATCTCCAAGCCGATAAATCAGTATAAGACTTTTGCTTTGCTTACTTTTGGTGACAAGGGGGATGGGGGGGGGGGGGGGTAAATAAATGTAATAAATCTGCTTACATAATACTTGAACGGCCTCTAAGCAATGATGCGGTCAACTAACGAGCATGCATGTCTTGAAGGAACTGATTCACTGGCAACTCCAAGACTGAAATACTTCATACCAGGCTATGTCTGCTATCATAACACATATACAACTATAAACATACTAATAAACAATTTCGCATTGGTCCCATAGCAAAAGTTGTTCATTATGATGAGTATTATGACCCCTTTTCGGCTTAGCATACCCTTTATGAATAACCGTATATGTATACATATGTATACAAGGTGTAAAGGAAAAAAGTAGTAATACTTAAGGGATTTGTTTCTTTAATACATGTCAAAGTGAACAACTTCTAGAACACAAGTTTTCTAAATTCGAGAAGAAAATATCGAATCTCCATAGAAAATTGATCATTTTACTAAATATTTTGTATGGAAACTCGATATTTTTTTCTCGAATTTAGCAAATTTGTTTCACAAAGTTTTTTATTTTAATGTGTAAAAGAACACTAAGTATTACTACACCTCTCCATTACACCTTGTTTAAGTTATCTAAGAATGCGGATCATGTTTTTCTAAGATGAAAGATTTTAAAATGAAAACGTTAATTTTCCAGAACTTCACATCAATCATCGGTCCAAATGGAAGCGGCAAGTCTAACGTAATAGACTCCATGATGTTTGTGTTTGGATACCGAGCAAGCAGAATCCGTTCTAAGAAAGTGTCGAATATGATTCATAATTCTGCTCTACACCCAAATTGCTCCAGTGCTTCTGTGGACGTCCATTTCTGCCAAATAATTGATGGGGTAAGATAATTTTTACTTTTTTAATCCCGACGCAAAAACGATGGAGTGCTCTAATTCTAAGTGGGGGTGATACGACCTGCAACAACGTCAACGACATAACGACGGGGTGTTATAAGATTGACGTATCTGTGTGGGTCTGTCTGTAACATCGTAGCTCTCGAACGAATGAACCGATTTTGATTTTGTTTTTTAACCGACTTCAAAAAAGGAAGAGGTCATCAATTCGTCTGTATGTTTTTTTTTTTTATGTTTGTTACCTCATAACTTTTGACTGGGTGAATCGATTTTGATGATTCTTTAGAAAGCTGACACTTCCCATTTGGTCCCATTTCAATTTAGTCCAGTTCTGATAATGGTATCCATGAGAAAACGATATAAGTCTTAACCCGGCAAGGCTGTGGTGGCAAAATGTAACATTGACTATGTGGTGGGGTTTGACATACCCACTTATTAAATCGGCCATAAATATCATAATATCGATAAATTGAGTTCTAATCTTATGTTTTGTGATATTAATATAAACAATAAACAGCTTTTAATGAAAAAACTTTAATATTTTAATAATTTTTTTATTATTATTTAGGAAAATAAAAGAAACTGAGTTTTTTTTAAACAAAAATAGGCATTATCTTCATAAACCTCTAAAATAAACAAAAACAAAATTTTACTTTAAACAACAACTACAAAATTAAGGAAAAAACATCAGTCTTTGAATTAGACATACAAAACTATCATAATACTTTGGAACAGCTTAGGAACTAGGGTCATCATCACAACAATTTTTGCAGGAAAATATTGCATGAGATTCGGGTTCGGAGCTTGAAAACATCCTCTATCATGGACTCAAGACGCCTTTGGTCTCTTTCGAAACTCATTTTCGTTCAAAAACTAAAACAAAAAACAAATAATAAGCTAATAAACCAAAAAAAATACTTTCAATTTTACCGAAATAACCACACACCAACTATGTGGCGGGGTATTACGTACCCGACAGGAATATACGCACGTATATCTCAAGCGCCCGGTAGCGCAACACTGCGATCACGTAACTATCCCCTCCCGCAGCTCCTTAGCTCCAGCTATGCGGCGAGACAAACCGTTACAGCAAAAATTTAAAACAAAACGATCGTTGGAGTAATGCGTGGGGTATGTCACACCCCACCACAGCCTCGCCGGGTTAAAGCATTAAGTACGTGCGCGACAAATAGATGAATAACTCAATAGTCGGTCTTTTGAAGTCGGTTTTTGATTTTTGTTTTGTAAAAATAATGTTCTTGTTTTGTTTGAGAGGTGAATTATTTGGGAGTCTTCTTAGCTATGTTTTGTTGGGGGTTTTTTAATTCAATTGTGTTAAAACTAGTTGCGCCCTGCGGTTTCAGTTAACAAGTCTTATTAACATAAGACTTGTAAAAAAGAAAAGGTAAAAAAAACCTTACAAACTGTGAAGTAAAAATAATAAATTCGACACTAATTAATTTCACAGCTCAACATTTAAGATATAATACATTGACTGATATTTGCATACATGAAATTTCTAGAAAGTTGTAAGTTAGTTTTCTAATCATGATTAGAAACGTAGTAGTGGTAGGGTTCTTTTGCAGAGCCCGCCTGGGGAAGTACCACACCTTTGCCAGTTATTCCACCGCCAAACAGTAATGTGCAAACATTACTGTGTTCCGGTTGGAAGGGCATTGTTTCCAGTGAAATTACAGGGCAAATGGGAGATTAAACAACTTATATCTCAGGGTGACGAGCGCAGTGCTGTGCCGCGCAGGGTCTTGAATTCTGCGAGTTCAAAATTCTGGGTGGCGCAGACCTGTTATGGACAAACGTGACGTTTAACATCAGGCGAGCGATTTGCTCGTCTCGTCACTCAATTACATAGAAAAAAACTGAACTACGCACTTAATAAAAAAAATTATCATGAACTCGCTTGTCGAGGAAACTTGTGAAATCAACATGTTAGATTTTTAAGGATTTCTGCCCATCCGTCAGTACTATACAGGGTTATTTATAAAGTGTATGCTAAGCCGAAAAGGGCTCATAGTACTCATCGTTATGAACAACCTTTTACTATGGGACCAACTCAACAAAAGTTGTTCATAATGATGAGTACTATGAGCCCTTTTCGGGTTAGCATACCGTTTATGAATAATCCTATGTGTAGGTAGGTATATGAGATTCGCATTTAGGCGTTGCTATTGAGAAAGACGCTTTACTATAATTTTATTACGAACCAACTTTTTATTCTATTTCAATTATTTTTTTAATTTGTCTCTAGCTCCTTCATTTTACCACAATTAAGTTATCTAGGTAGCATGTTAACACTTCTTGGTGACCAAAACGTTTCTCTGAAAAGCAAAAAGGAGTCCCATATGTAGTTCCGGTGATATAACTCTACTAAATACATGGTTATAAAGAAAGCATTCGCCAAGCCAAAAAGGGGTATAGTGCTCATCATTATGAACAACTTTTACTATGGGACCAACTTATGTCTCATGGTGACGAGTGTGAATTCTGTGAGTTCAAAATTCTGGGTGGCGCAGACCTGTTATGGGCAAACGTGACGTTTAACATCAGGCGAGCGATTTGGACGTCTCGTCACTCAATTACTTAAAATACCTGAAATCGAAAAAAAATCAGCTGTTTCATACATTTTGCTGAGTGTCATAGACATTTTTGTATGGAACAGCTGATATTTTTTTCGTGATGAAAAGTTGTTCATAATGACGAGTACTACGAGCCTTTCTCGGCTTAGCATACCGTTTCCGTATAACCCTGTATAACATAAAACTTAAAAAATATCTCTTTGAAGTATAGATTTGATGAGCAGCCAGAAGACAAAATAACAATATTCGATATCAACCATAAAGAAATCGTATGAAATAAATTTATTTTTTTTGTATTCAACGACCTGCAATCACCAAAGAATGAATATGTGAGCGGTTAAGCGAAAAGGAATCTATAATTTATTATTCAAAGTACAAAAGCATTCAAAGTTTGAATTTGCTAACAAGTTTAGGAAATCTTTTGTAATATAAAAAAAGTCCACCTAAGAATATTCTATTAGCACTAAAATGTATGAAGAGACCACAGATTCAAAATCATTAAATCAGAAGAACATTGAAACATTCCTTTCGAATGGCAGAGGTGTGAGTGGAATTGCCGGTGTATATCTTTCCGAAAAGGTAGAACCCGTGGTTGTTTAAAGTAGAGAGAATAGGTATGGGTAGTATTTCCTAGGCACATCGTCGCTTGATGGGAAGCGACGATGTGCCTAGGAAATACCTCAAAAAAGGAGGAGGTTATCAATTCGTCTGTATGTTTTTTTTTTTTTTTATGTTTGTTACCTCATAATTTTTGACTGGGTGAATCGATTTTGATGATTATTTTTTTATTAGAAAGCTGACGCTTCCCATTTGGTCCCATTTCAATTTAGTCCAGTTCTGATAATGGTATCCATGAGAAAACCATGTAAGTCTTAAATTTGCATTAAGTACTTGCGCGACAAATAGATGAATAACTCAATAGTCGGTCTTTTGAAGTCGGTTTTTGTTTTTTGTTTTGTAAAAATAATGTTCTTGTTGCTTGACCATTCACATTTAATTATGGTAATTCATCACTGTACATGTAGTCGGCTCCGAATAAAGACTCCTTGCACGGGCCGTCGTGCACTTTGTGCAAGTGCTTGTGAAGGTAGAGGTGGTGGCAGAGCATCCTGCACGTCCCGGGGTACGTGCGGTTGTTGCTGGCGCAGATTGGACCGGACTTGGGGCAGCCGCATGTGGGCATTCTTGGGAAGGTCGTGACAGTCGATGTGAGGAGCACTGGAATTGTAATGCAATCTTACTCTTACCATATGTTTAATATTATAAAGGTGAAAGTATATATGCTTGTTACTAATGAACGCTGAAACGGCTGAACGGATTTATATGATATTTGGAGTGAAGGTCGTTTGTGGTCTGGATTAACACAGGCTATTTATCCCGGAAAACTCATGTAAATTTTTTGACCGCGTGTAAAACCGCTAGTTTTTAAATAGAGATTCTGGCTGAGTGAGATGTTATATCAGTCACTGTTGCCCGCATTAGAAATGTCTTGATCGGTATAATCTTGAGTGCTCAAGAATCCCTGGGCTGGGGTCCCAGGGACTTGAATTTTGTTGTCTTCGGTTTTCAAGTTCCGAAATGCCAAGAAAAACTGTACTGGTTATTGGTAGTTACATAACCAGCACTCGTTCACATTTTTCGTAACGATGGTTTAACAACAAGTTTATATTGTTTTGATATAGCTCCAAAATCAAAAACGACTATGGCTATGACAAGTTGTATGAAAATTCATGCACAAAATGTCTACCGCAATAAAAATATTTCGTTGCAAGTAATAAAAAATACACTTACACAAAATAATGCAACTATTCATGTTATCGCTGCCGCTGGCAGGCTTTGAAATAACTAAAAATATACCCAAAGTCATTTATTATTTTACGCAGTTTGTATACATAATCATTACATGAAGTACAAAGTGGTTGGCGAGTAATTTGTCACGGTACCAAGGAACCATGAAAACGGACAGGTATAATTTATAATTATTTTGCAAACAAAAAGAAACTGAAAGCAAATCACTGAAGTGATGTTGACGACCAGTTAAAGAAAACGCTAAAAAAATACTAAATCAAAAAAATTATCAATGGCTAAAAAAATAGAGTTATTGTTCTTATATTGGTGATTTCTGTCGTATTCTATATAGTTAGAAACCTTGGCTACGTTTTCTCATGTCTGTTTTCTCTAAAGGACACTAAATAAAAAATCGGTTGTCTGTGAAGTCGGTTTACTGACGATAGTTGAACGTGACAACGTCATAAGAAAATACTGATAGAATGGTTTCATTTTTCAAAAGAAAAATTAAATTAAATTTTATTTTATTTAAGTAAGGTACAAAAGTAATTGACAAATAGGAAAATATAATAGAATATAGGAAATCACTTCAAGCCTTAAATGGAACGCCTCAGAGCGAGGTAACGGCACATGCGTCATGTTTTTTCGTACTTGCACCCGGCTCCATCGAATTATAATACGTTATCACGTCAAAATCAAGTTAAACTTTCAAACTACAATCATTTATTTTTCAAAAAAGTTACATTCGAGTAAGTATACATGACCCTACAGGTCCGTGAAAACCAATAGCAGAAACTATATTGTAACATAAAAAATGCCATGAAGCTGGATATAATTCATTGGATTTCGCCAGTTTTTTTTCTATTGAGATCCACAAGGACCGTCGTGTA
The DNA here is from genome assembly GCA_949125135.1 of Alcis repandata. NCBI lineage: Eukaryota > Metazoa > Arthropoda > Insecta > Lepidoptera > Geometridae > Alcis > Alcis repandata. Next base: position 3,634,672 of record OX421245.1, on the reverse strand, counting down.
CCTTCTGCAGGCCTGTGAAATCGTGGTCACAGCCCGTCTAGCATTCGCCTTGATATGTCTTGCCGTTGCTGGCACAGATTTGAGAAGCTAGCTGGCAGCCACATACTGGTGGAGGTCGAGGCTCACAAGCACCGTCATGCAACTTGAAGAGCCCAGTAAACTCGAGGTCGCATCCCATCAAGCATTATTTGATATGTCATGCCGTTGCTGGCACAGATTTGAGAAGCTAGCTGGCAGCCACATACTGGTGGAGGTCGATAGTTAAAGTTGGTCATAATGATGAGTACTATGAGCTCTTTTCGCCTTAGCATACCCTTTATGAATAACCCTATAGAGGTAGCAGCAAATAGTTTGCGTACAATTAAATAGCACAAGGTATCGATCAGGCCATGTTGGGCATCCCTGTGTCTACGAACTTAAAATCACACTTATAAAATATAGGAATAAAAAAAAACAAATTATAAAAGAATATGCACATATATTTTTTAGAAATAATGTTCTTTTAAGTTTTAGGGTTACAATTTGTTTTATATAAACAATATTCAAACACGTACAGATAAAAATACGCTAGTCTAAAAAAAATAAAAAGTAGTCAGTTTTTAGATAAATACGTGATATAAAGAAAGTATTGCACAAGTTTTACATGATTTAGCCAATCAAATCAGTTCCCTGCTCTACTGTCATGAGCATGGCTCGCGAGGCACACTTCTGTCTCAGTCTGGACCGTGGTAAGTCTAGCAGCTAGAGCAAGACAGAAGCGTTTCTCGCGAGACAGGCTCGTTCAGTGTGGACACGGCCCGCGTGCTGCTATACAATGCGCGAGCAGGATGGAAGACAGTGATTTCAGACAGCGAACCGATTCTGCCGTTCAGTGACCCGAACAGCCGTTTATTGTTCAGGGCGACAAGGCCCGTCGTATAGTTTCTGCAAGCCTGGGTTTTTGTGGTCGCATCCCATGTCGCATATTCCGGAATAGGTCTGATGGTTGCTGGCGCAGATTTCGGGGGCTGGCGGGCAGCCGCAAAGGGGCGGGGGATCATCACTTGGGCTCGACGCCATAGACAAGGCGATGAGGGCGACTAAAAATATGAAAGATTAAAGACACGCAAGTAATTAGCTGTATTACGAAATAGTTATGACATTTTTTCTTAAAAATAAAGCATTCCGACCCCAATTAAATGGGAAAAGGTCCTAGAAAGAAGAAGAGCTGATAATATGATATCCAGCCAAATTGGAGTTTTTGTAGTTCTTAAAATAGCATCCTTTCTAAAGTACCGTTTTATATTTTCCGGCTTTGAGATGTGTTTTCGGAAGTAAAACCTTAAAAACTGTTTTACACAAAAAAATAAAAAACCGTTCGTGAAAACTAAACTTAATCCCCAACTCTACATTGTCTAGTTGTCTACATTATGCTATTATTTTTTATTTATTTCCACCTTAAATAGAATCTAGTATTTTTCCGCTGCAATATCGCCTGATTTAATCAACCAAAGTATTTTGTAGTGAAGAATTAAAATAGTGAAAATGTATGAAACTTACACAAAACAAGGAAAGTCTTCATGTTGCTAGTAGTTCTTGCCAGAATACGAAAACTATTCTGTCTTGCGGCTTATATACTAAAACTGTATGGAAATAAATCATACGTATAATATAGATATGATTTATTATATTAGTACTACATATTATGTAGTTTGTAGATGACCGTGACGTGTGTTAGTTTGTAGATGACCGTGACATATATCTAATAGTTTGTGATCAACAGAAGCAACTATAAGATGTGGCGCACATATGCGACAAACAGCCGCGATAGTTCGGCGACAAGTTTCATTATACATATTTGGTTCAAAGCTCCTCACGCTTGGCGTAGAGTGGTCGATACAAACGGCTCTGCGTCTAGACTCAGCGACGAAACCTCAGGGCCTTTATTCGCTATGAGCACACGAGCACGTAACGCGCCGCGTTACGTCAAATCCATGGAATCGACACGGAATGGTATTCCGTATGCCAATGTCAAAATTTAAAACGCGATGCCACGCTAAGACTCTGAGCCGCGTTCACGTTACGTGCGTGTGATGACGTCACGCGTTTTTGGCGTGGAATATGATGGTAGATAGCGAATAAGGGCCCAGATCAGACAAACAAGGTTGTTTGTCCAAAACAAACCTTGTTTGTCTGATCTGAGGACGAAACGCACAGTCTTCGCTGGCACTTATTCTTTAGCCACTGCCGCTTAAATACAAGATTCATTATACTTCCTCGTAACTAGCTGCGCCCCGCGTTGCCCACGGTTTTTCAATCTTTCAGCATTTGTTCAAATAATAATAATTTGATGTATATTCTTTCATTTCTTTCTCATGATATAAAGATAATTATTATTATCAACTGTTTTCTACCCACTGCTGAGTTCTGTGCCAGTCGCATCCACTGCCTTCCTGCCGCCTTTACAAACACAGATTGCCAAAGACTTGCCAAATTTCGTCAAGTTCTACTTTTTTCTTGATGGTAACATACATACAGACACAGTAACTTATGCATGTACAATATTTAAGGTGATGTAATAAACGGTTTGCGGGAAATCACCTGCAGAGATGTGTTACTGTGTGACTAAAGACATCTGCACACCAAAAGCAAGAAGAAGCTGCGCGAGTTGATCTGCTGGCCTCTCGTTTTTGTAATACAAAATCCGCCAAGTGGATGAAAAATTAGAGTTCAAGGAAAAAAAAACGTTATTTTAAAATTTAAAAGGTTGGAATCGAATAGAAAAAATAAAACAATTTTGAATAACTGTCTTAGAAGCATCAATGAATTTGAATTCCCTTTTGAACAATACCCCACTCGATAGAGTTGGTATTTTTTTATCACCCTAAATCCCAAGTATCGGAACTTCCCAAAAAAACATTCTACACCAGTAGGCCTTTTTTTTTTTTTTGTTTACCCAGTGGAAATTCTTTATGGATACCACGCCCGCCCCGGGGGAGGCAGGGTGGTTATGTGGGAGTCTCCGCCCTAGTGGCGGCATACCCACTAAAACCACTGGGGAATTCATCGTCCGCCTGGTAGGGCAAGGTGGTGTCGCGTTAGCATTGACCACCTTGCCCCGGCGACGGGCCCGATTAGGGCCCCCTGCACCCATGGCGGGGTGACCCTGTTCCCCAGAATCACCCCCCAGACAGTGTGGGGTCGTGCAGGCCGGGAGAGTCCCCCGACTCTACCGGCAACCCCACTGCCGAGGAGCAAGGAGACGGGCGAACCGCCCTCTCGCTCCCCAGCCCCACTCGCTCGCACGTGGTGGGCAGTGTGGTTAGCACCACCCACCCCGCCTTAAGCCCACGTTCCTTTCACACCCGGCCGCAAACCTCACGCGGCGAGGTGCAAAAGGAACCCTCCTCTTTCTCTTGCACTCCCGACCGCGACCCACACGCGGCGAGGAGCACAAGGGAAAACCCTCCTGGTGGCACCGCTGTCACCGCCCGAGCGTGGAGCGCCGTTTCCTCCAGCGTCCACCACACTCGTCACCGGTGGCAGCAATGCCACCGTCCAAGTGTGGAGCGCCGCATCCCCCGGCGTCCACCACACTCAGACCCTCCTCCTTTCCTTGCACTCCCGACCGCGACCCACACGCGGCGAGGAGCACAAGGAAAACCCCCCTGGTGGTCCGAGCCATCGCTCAGACCCCAGCTCATCCGCTGTGCCCTCTGCTAATCAGCCCTCTGCTGCCAGAGGGACACGCGGAAGGCCCCACCTCGGGTTCCTCTTCGTTTCACCGGGCTCAGTGCCACGGCTACTTATCCCCCCCGCCACGGAAAGGCGGGAACCCATTCGGGGGGGACACCAGTAGGCCTAGCACAACTTCGACGTAAACTTACGTAGCGAGTATTTGATAGAAAAGTGTATGCTATTTACGCCTGTCAAGAGCGCCCCTGACGGGCGTAAATGGCGTATACTTTTCTGTCGAATACTCGCTACGTAAGTTTACGTCAAAGTTGTGCTAGATACACAGTTTAATATTAACTCTCTAGCATAGCAACGGTTACAATTGTCAAAAAGTTCAAAATGCAAATTTAGCTCTAGTACTAATAATCTCCGAATCTCTGAATAAAAAGACTACACACAAAGATATAAACGGAAAGCAGCGACTCGATAAAAGTTTCATAGTATTCTATGAAACCCGAAAAAGTAACATTTCAATAGATTCTTAAAATACAGATTTTTAAACACGCAAAATTGTTTTTTTTTTTTTAATTATTAAAACTATAGCCACAAAACATATCGCAGTAGATCTGTACATAATCCCTGTAACAAAGTGTCACCATAAAGGTTTTTCATACTATTTCAGTACGAAACCCTTTAACTTAACGAGCTAACTAACGACTAGATGAGCAATTTGCTCGTCTCGTCACTTAATTGCATAAAAAAAATATGCTTGATGCAGGATCATTAACACGCTTTTATTAGTTTCACCTGTATGTATGTAAATGTATCTATGTATGTATGTAACCGACTCCTTTGAGCTCGATTTTGCCCTACTTTGAACGATCAGATTTAATTCAAACTTTGCACACCTATTAAACACCGATGACAATGCGTGTTTTTTATTTTTTTTAACTGTTTTTTTACGAATACGTTTCCAATTCCTTTAAAAAAAGTAAGTTCGTATATGCCGACTGGCTGACTGTCAGTATCAAGGCCGCTTGACATCTCCTATAAGTGCTCCTTGTCTTTGTTTGATAAATTAGCTTGGCTTGGCTTTTAACTATAACAGTCCTCCAATATCGTAAGATAATGTTGCTTGTTTATCGGACGATCTTCACCTGACTTCAGTTAGCAACAAATCAAAACAAAATCATTAAAACTCAATTCTATGCTACGCTCAATAACTTATCTTTGCTAAGTGCTCATTCTATTTACATGATCAAGGCCAAAGCCAAGTAGATTTCCTTACAAAAATGAAGAGATTTTGTCGTACACACTGTAGATTTACACTGATAATAAAAAGGAAAATTTGTATTTTTGTATGTTTGTAATGATAAAACTCAAAAACTTCTGGACCGATTTAAAAAATTTTTTCTCCACTAAAATGCTACATTATCCTTGAGTAACATAGGCTATATTTCATACCCGTGCAAAGCCGGGACAGGTCGCTAGTGTAGAATAAACATAAAAGATAAACCAATTATGCAATTGGTTTAACATAAAGACTAATGTATTTTTTCAGTTTTAATTGTTTATGACGATTGACGATACACGTATAGTGTACATATAACAAAACTAGGCATAGGTAGGTAAGGTATGTATAAAAAACTAGCTGACCCTTGCCCACTTCGTTGGGCATAATGTTAATTAAACCCGAAACCATCGCGCGCCGTCCGGACCGTTTTTTCTCCGATTCACTTTGCAAAACGGACTACCACGTAAAAGCCTTTTTATTTTTCGGTTTTTTATATAACCTATGACACTCAGCAATAATGTGGCTTTCTATTGGTGAAAGAATTTTTAAAATCGGTTCAGTAGATCCCGAGATTACCCCTTACAATTTAACAAATATACAAACACACAAACTTTACTTCTTTATAATATTATATTATTATTATTATATTATATATTATATTATAAGTATAGATAGTGTGTAAATGTGAACTCTTTTCACTTGTCTTAATTCTTCTAATCTTGAAACCTTCTGTTCATCTTCGACCACATCGTCGCTTACCATCAGGCGAGTTGGTGGTCAAACGCGGACTTATACGTGTAATATAAAACCTGGTATTTTGTTGGTATTTTTTATAGTATCTTGTATAGAAATTATAATCGGAATTAAACAATTTTTACACTCAATAATAATATAAAAAAATTCCAAACAATTAAACAAATAATTAGTTATTCGAGCATAATATATTTATTTAAGCTATAGAATAGATCCCGGTGGCTCTCGAGCTACTTAGAGACTATGTGTCGGGAAACAGTGGCTTCTCCAATTTAGAATAATACATAATTAGACACAAAAATAATATTATATATAAAATACCAAATGCTAATTTTGCAGAGAGAACCTAAACCAATATTAGGCATTGCTACTTTCAATTTTTTCACTTAGTAGTGGCCTCTTGGCCCCAGGGCAATGTAGTCAAGACTTTGTACCTTTAGCCCTGGAATATTCTGACCTTCTGTTCCTCCAAAGTCACAATGACTAGCTCCTTTGTGGCTACCCAGGTTCCATTGGCCCTCATTTCTGGCGTAATAGGCCCGAGTTGGCCCACGGGCAATAGGATCAAGATTTTGTACCTTTGGCCCTTTAACTTCATAGCCATCTACCCTTCCTTCGCTGCCGCCCGAGTGATAATGACACTCTCCTTCTTTGTGGGCTCCCTGGTGCCAATGGCCGTGACCTTCAGTGTGCAAGTGCCAAGTTGGCCCAAGGGTATCGGAATTCAGGCTTTTTACCTTTGGCCCTTGCACTTCATAGCCATCGACACCTTCGATGCCATCCAGATCAAAATGGCCCATACCTTTGGTACCACTCACGCCCCAGTGGCCCTCGCCGCCAGGGTGCAAGTGCCAAGTTGGCCTAAGGGCATCGGAATCCAGGCTTTCTACCTTTGGCCCTTGGACTTCAAAACCACTGCTAATGATTGGTAAGCGGTGAAGGGCCGTGGTCAATGCGACCACAGTAACTGAAACAAAAATATATTCCTCAATCCGAGAAAATCATAACGATATGGGTGTTTGACCGTGGACCGTAGCCGACGCAAAATTAAGAGACGTAGTCACATAAAATATGAACTGGCTTTCAAGTGAGGCTGCCGATGTATATGTACATTATAATAATGTATAATAACTATGTAGATGACCAAGTAACTTTGTTCTACCATTTTTCGACTATTCCTTTGGGTTTTCCCGAACCACCCCAGTTTTGAAGCAATGAAAACTTTAAAATAATCGAATCGGTCAAGTCCTTAAGTTTTTGCTAGACTATGTTAAACACAGAATTATAATTAAAAATATATAAAATTGAATTAATACGACTGTAATACTTACAAACTACAATGAGAGGCTTCATCTGGGCGCTTTTCCCTGTAATGCTTTTCCTCAGACAATTTGGCGTTTTTATAGTACAAAAAACTCTTAAATCTATTAAAAATAATTACCACGTCGGAAAACTAATGCGCGAATAATATAAAATAAAATAATTAGCGAATTACACTTTAAAACATAATCTGAGACTAATAAAGTTTGCTTCGGTTATAATTTGTTTACTAGTTTGATTTGTTGAAATTGCGGTGGAACAGTAAGCCTAGCGAAATTTCATCATTGAATTATCGTCCCGAGAATCAAACCCGGGACCTCTTGCTTGAAAATCAGACACCACAACTGACTAACGCACCACTGAGCCAAACCGGTCGTAGATCTTCTTTTTTATGTTATTGAGTGAACGAATGAGCAAACCGCTCGCCTGATGTTAAACGTCACGTTTGCCCATAACAGGTCCGTGCCACCCAGAATTTTGAACTTTTAGAATTCAAGCCCCTGCGCGGCACAGAACTGCGCTAGTCACCCTGAGATATAAGATGTTTAATCTCTTATTTGCCATGAAATTTCACTGGAAACTTTGCCAACATTACTGCTTGACAGTAGAATGACCGGCAAAGGTGTGGCACTTCCCTAGGCGGGCTCTGCAAAAGAGCCCTACCACTATAAAAAAGACAAAGACTAATGAAGGTTTTGCAGTTTTAAATTATTTATGACGATACGTACAATAACACTAGGCATTGATAGGTAAGTCTTCTTAAATATAAAATTCTCGTGTCACAATATTAATTACCATACTCCTCCGAAACTGCTTGAGCGATTTGTATGAAATTTTATATGCATATTCAGTAGGTCTGAGAATCGGCTACTATCTATTTTTCATACCCCTAAGTAATAAGGGTTGTCCACCCCTAAATTTTATTTTTTGGACAAAATTTTTATTTTTTTATAATGTGGCTTATGTGGCATTAAAAATACATACAACCCTAAATTATCACCAACCCCTATTTTTAATAGTCACTAGAAATAATTTATATGGCAAAACAACGTTTGCTGGGTCAGCTAGTTATGTATAATAAATAGTGTGTAAGTGTGTTTCCCAGCAGTGGGAGGATTTAAAGGTTGCGTATGATGATGAAGTATGAACTCTTTTCTATTTTCCTTCTAATTTTGAAACCCGGTAATAACTATTACGTGTACCTAACTAAGTCTCTTATTCTCTTACCAGGAGGGCGATTCGTTCACCGTCGTTCCCAACTCAGAGTTCGTGATTTCCCGCACCGTCTTCAAGGATGGCAGATCGTTCTACAAGCTCAACTCGAGGACAGTGCACTTCAAAGAGATCGCCAAATTGCTGAACTTCCATGGCATCGACTTGAAACACAACCGGTTTCTTATCTTGCAGGTAATTCACCTATAATTATTTAAAAAAACGCATTTGACCACCAACTCGTTGGTAAGCGACAATGTGGTCGAAGATGAAACACGCAGATTGTGAAGATACCTATTCATTTTTAATTTTCTTTTGTACAATTGAGAATATTGTATCAACTATCTATATAATGGTTATAAGAAAAGCCGAAAACGGCTCGTACTTCATCATTATGGACAATTCTACTATACGTCCTACCCGGAATTCGCGAAAACAAAATCAGCGGTTCCATTGAAAATATATAGAACAGATGATGTGTCCTTAAACTTATCCCATTAATGGGCGTTTCCTATATGGTGCACGCGACAGATAACATAGACAAAAACCTGTGGAAAAACTTGGTAAATGGTAATAATCCGTAAATAATGTTGATTTTTAAGCTTTTTTCATCAATCATAAAATATAGGAACTGATACCTATCAAAATAAATGTAATAAATGTAACCTGATGCAATAATTATAATTCGGGTAATACACTGATTTTATTATCGATTATCTATTATTATTGATCAATATGGCTTTCCCAATAAAATCTAATCAGCAGTGATAAATGTTAATAAAAATAAGACAGGACATGGAACAACCGGCTCAATAGTTTACTAAGTGATACGATCTTAGGCTTTTTAAGGTCAGAGTGAATAGATATCTTCTAAGTTTGCGGCAACGAGATGTGTCGACGACATTGTCAAAATCGCGGATTGAAACTGGACCCGATTGGCAAGTGACCAGTTGACCGCGGCAGGTGGTGTAACAGAAGAGAGGCTAAAGGTAAAGTAAGGTAAGGTAAGCGATGCGTCCGATACGTGCGATGCGGACCTGTGGACGCTTACCTTTAATACCCACCAGTGGAAGAGAGAAGACTGTAGATGAAAATGACGAAGTTTGCGTGCTTAACTAACAGGCGAGTTGGTGGTCGAACGTGAACTTATTCGCGATAAAACAGAAATGCAAACAAACACCAAAATCAGAATAAACACTCGATTGGTCGCAAACTAGCTTTAGCATGTATGGAGAGTGCCTCTAACTTCCCGGCTATGTATCCCATATCATGGTTGGTTCAGCCTTCTTTACTTTCCCCTACACTTCGATCTATCCTAGATCGTCTTCTAAACATGACGCTCGCTCATATCCTTTAGCACTACATTTTACGGCCTTGTTTTGGGTCTGACTTTGCATCTTCGACCGAGCATAGGAATTAGAAGCGTGACTATCCGCCAGAAATGCCTACTCAAGCACCACCGAGGGGGTTTTAGTAGGTGTAACTGTAACCCCACATAACTAGGTTGGTCCCCAGCGCAGCCGGGTATCTTTCAAAGGTTTCCCCCCCTCCCGTCAACAAAAAAAAGAGTTGCAGGCTATAGATTCTGTTTGTTTTAGGGTGAAGTGGAACAGATAGCCATGATGAAGCCCAAAGGTCCGAACGAGCACGAGACCGGGATGCTGGAGTACCTTGAAGAAATCATAGGCACCAAAAGATATAATGTAAATATACTACTCAATTTTTTTTATCTTTTTTTTCGTTGATCAGTTGGCACTGTAAATATGGAAGGCAGGCAGTGGATGAGATTGGCACAGGATTTGAAAGTACAGCGCGCTGAAGAAGAGACCTATACTCAGCACTCACTCACTTCACTCAGGGGGTGGAAAATGGTTAACGATGATGATGATGATTATTCTACCTATAGCTATACAGACAAATATATATGTATCTTAATATATATAAATTACGTGTCACTTGTTTGTCCGCTATAGACTCCCTAAACTACTTAACCGATTTCAATCAAATTTGCACACCGGGTGCAGTTCGATCTAACTTAGGAGATAGGATAGCTCACATCTCAATTTATAGTAAAAAAAAACCGGTTGTCTGTAAAGTCGGTTTACTGACGATAGTTGAACGTGACAACGTCATAAGAAAATACTGATAGAATAGTTTCATTTTTCAAAAGAAAATTTTAATTTGTACAAAAAGATCGTACCAATTTCTGAACAGACCTAAAAATATTTGACAACCAAATGACACTATATTTATTTCTAAAAAGACAAAAGAGATCGGACATCCCGAGTTCACCGTACCGATAGCGATAGCGGTAACGCCTCATCGAGGTAACGGCACATACGTCACACTTTTATCGTACTTGCACCCGGCTCCATCGAATTATAAGACGTTATCACGTCAAAAAATGTATTTTTGGATTTTTTTTTTTTTTTTTTTTTTTTTATGTAATTGAGTGACGAGACGAGCAAATCGCTCGCCTGATATTAAACGTCACGTTTGCCCATAACAGGTCTGCGCCACCCAGAATTTTGAACTCGCAGAATTCAAGACCCTGCGCGGCACAGCACTGCGCTCGTCACCCTGAGATATAAGTTGTTTAATCTCCCATTTGCCCTGTAATTTCACTGGAAACAATGGCCTTCCAACCGGAACACAGTAATGTTTGCACATTACTGCTTGGCGGTGGAATGACTGGCAAAGGTGTGGTACTTCCCCAGGCGGGCTCTGCAAAAGAGCCCTACCACTACAAAAATGTAATATATGCAAAAAAAAATTTGTATGTTTGTAACGATTAAATTCAGAAACTGTTGGGCCGATTTCAAAAATTATTGAGTAACATAGGCTTTATTTCATACCCGTGCAAAGCCGCAGGTTGCTAGGACTCAATAAAACACATGGTGTTGCTTTTTTTCAATAAGTACGTTTTAATTCGAACAGATCCCAATACAAAGGCTTATAGACAGAGAATTAGAACTAGGCGAAATTCGCAAAGACAAGGTGATCCGCGTCCGCACGGCGCAGACCGCACTCAACCTGTGCATGGACCCGTGCGCCGCCGCCGTCGACCTCCTCAACAAGACCAACGCGGCGGTCAGGGTGAGGAACATCGTGCTCCAGAAGTACATGTGAGTATACTCCGCAGATGTGACGTCCTATGGCCACGTTATTCGACCGCGTGATTCGATCAATCGGACCGTGTGAACTTTTTTGCATTTGGTTCGTTTGCAGAGTCGCACCACCCCGACTATTAAATCTCAGGTCCACATAGTCAGTAGAACCATAGCGACAAATAACATAGTTCGATCATCGAAACATGATTTTTCGACTAGTTCACCTGGTTCGGTGGACTATGTGTAAAGAACTGAAAATATTCCGTTTGTTCCAGCCATGAAAGTAAAAAAGTCGTGGAAAAAGAGGAAGGTCATTTGGGAGAGTTGAAAGAAACGCTCGCGAAATTGGACGAGAAACTTGAGAAAGTGCGCGACGAAATGAAACAGAAGCAGGCCGTGCTCGACGCAGACCAGCAGTAAGTGGGCACGAGCCACGAAACACTTCGTCCATCCATCCGTCCGTCCGTCCGTCCATACAGCCATCCAGACTCACAGAATTTACCCCCCTCCTTGTCACACTTTATCTCGTTTGTGAGACTCCCCCCTCCCCGTTTGTATGATATAAATTTTTGCATAATTGGGTACAAATAACATTTAGAAATATGTAAATAAATTAAAAAATCTCGTTTTATTACATAGATATACTTAGACTTTGAAATATGACGTCGCAAAACTTAAGATACCCGTTCCCACCCTTGTCACACTTCGTCGACCCCTTCCCCCTTCATGTGTGACGTAAATTATGGTTTGGCCCTAAGGCTCAGAGTCAATTCAATTCATAATTATATTAAAATATGGTTACAATAACATACACTTCTTATTCAGGTATTTATTTTCGTTCTTAATTTCTAAGTTTGTATTGTAAATTTGTAATTTTTTTGTTTAGGATTTTTTCCTTAGTCTTTTTCGTTATTTTTTTTTTTATTTGTTTTTCGTTATCTCACGGCAGGAAACACAACGAACTCGCTACCAGCAAAAACGAATTAACAAAGAAATTGCAAGTGTGCAACCGTAAGCTGGGCTTAATCACAGAGGATATTAATATGAAGAACCAGAAAAAGAAGAATTTGGATAAGCTCCTCGAGCAACACAAGAAAACGCTCATCGAACTTGAACTGGTAAGAAATTCCTAAATCTATTTTTCTGCTGAATGTTAGTTTCGGCAAATCGCCTCTGATACAAACAACCGCCTGACCTTACTCATTTTATGACAAACGAAAAACAAACAAAACAATAATATTTACATAAATGTAAATAAAATATTACAGATAAATATGGTTTAAAAAACTAAAAAACACGCATTGTCATCGGCCTTTGACAGGTGTGCAAAGTTTGAATTAAATCTGATCGTTCAAAGTAGGGCAAAATCGAGCTCAAAGGAGTCGGTTACATACATACATATTACATACATACAGGTGAAACTAATAAAAGCGTGTTAACACTTTCACAGTCCACGTGGATGCGAAAACAGGGTTACCGTGGAGTCCATGTATCCAAAAGGATGCATGGGATAATGAATGCATGCACAATGAATATTGGAGTGGACTCGAGGGACTAGATTTTGTTTTTGTAAGGTGGACTGTGAAAGTGTTAATATACCAAATAGGCCTGTGTCGTAAATTTCAAAAATGGCTTATTTCGTTAGTTTAGTACCTGTATTACCCCAAAAAAAAAATATTTCATGTTAAAAATTATATTTAAAACACATATTTTAAGTTTTAAGAAAATATTTTTAATCTGGCGTAAAAACACAAGAAAGTGTCATGGCGTCGTAAATGACGTCACATAGTGACAAACGATTGTGTTCACTTACGGCAAAAGTTTGTTTTGTTGAAAGTTTTTTTTCGGCATACCACTATGTGACGTCACATTTTCTGATTGGCGTTCACGGTCACGTGACTCAATGCCTATTTTTTAAGATTTTGTTTTCTAAAAATATTAATAATCTTTAATTATTTTGATAAATTGTTTTATTGTTTGAAATCTGTATATCTTAATCAATAATTAGAAACTCCAATCCATCCGATTCATTCTTAGTGGAAACAAGCCTATTACAGTTCGAACAGACAGTTCATTATTCAGTTGCAAGATTGAACCCAAAAAACAAACGGGGCAATACTGTTATATGTAATAGAATAATAATACTGTTAATTTTTTTTTTAAAGTTATATTTAAATTGTCTTAAACACGTCTTAGTGAAAGCTGTAAGTGTTTGAGATATTGATATTAATAAATAAATAAAAGCTTGTAAAAATGTGCAAAATTTGGAAAAGCTTCCTCTTCCCGAGTAACTATAACATTGGGTTCTTCAAAAGGGCTGTTAATAAAGTCTTAAAAGGTCGGCAACGTATCCGTGACGCCTCCGGTGTTATAATCCATGGGCGACGGTGATCGTCGGGCGGCCCGTTTGCTTGTTTGCCACCTATAGCATCAAAAAGAGGTCTTCATTCTTCTTGTTTAGTCTTTTGAATCATATCGTGTCAGTATACATAGTTGTCATAACCTTCATTACTATTATTTGGCCGTTTGGTACCAGAGAGAGAGAGGGCAGGTGAATGATGAATTTAAATATCTGTTCTGGGTCTGGGTGTTTGTTGTTCTTGTCTTTGTGTGTTTTCCATGGCATCCCCGACACAGGTTATCCCAGTGGGGAACTATGAGTGTGAAACGTTGTAGTTGGATATGTTTGGTTACAGATACCTGACAAGAACAGCCGGGAGATAGAAGAATGTAAGAGGCTTCTAGAGAGACACCAGAATAGCAAGCGAGAGGTAGACGAAGAGCTGGAAACTGCTAATGCTGGTGTCAGGTATGAATTACACTTTTTTTTATAATGAAAATTTCGCATTTGACCACCAACTCGCCTGTTGGTAAGCGACGATGTGGTCGAAGATGAAGCAAGCAGATTTAGAAGATACCTAGTCACTCTGGCCTAGAAAAGTCCAAGATTATATCTCGGAGAACAAGGAAGCCGAAAGCCTGAACCATTCCCGTTCAGTATGGGCATTACATTGACCCTTTTGACCCATTCCACTACTACTACTCAACCTTGAATCTTCCCACTGCTGGGATACTGGTCTACCCTCAAAGGGGATTAGGCCATATTCCACCACGCTATCCAAGTCCGGATTAGTGAATAGGCGTGACGAAAGATTTTAAAATCCTCTTCCATAATGTGAGTACACATTTACTGTTTACAAAAAAGCCTTTATTTCGGTAATAAACTTAAGTTTAACGAAGTTTGAAGCCATTTTTCACATATTTTTTCAACAGTGCCCGAAAACAGCTTGCTTGTGTCATGGCGTCGATTTGACGTCACGGCTAGTAAACATGTCATTGTGTCTATGCGTGATGAGCGGCGGATGACCTGAGTTCACTGAAGCGTGACGTCATACGCTGTGATTGTTGTTTCTGACAAGATGGCTGATTGCTGTATTTTAATGTTTTAATTTATTGAAAATCTTAATAATCTGTTTTTTAAAAATAAAACTAAACATGTGTTTTAAATTTTTTTAATCTGGCTAGTCCCCTGAAAGCATTGAATCGGCGATTTTTTGATACTGTCGTCATGCCTATTCACATACGCCATTGCACTTCTTCTCAGGACGAATGCAGGTTTCCTCTCGATGTTTCCCTTTTCCTTGCCTTTTCATTTGTTAAAATAAGACTTTTTAAACCTAACTTCATTTAGTTGACAAACACTTCACGAGGTGTATTTTTGCATTTGTATTTTTACTTATTAGGGGTATTATTTTATTTAAACACTGGATTCTGCCCCCGGCTTCGCCCGCGTGGACCACCCCTCAGAAACCGTTTATTTTTCAGGGATAAAGTTATTTAACCCTTCTTTTTTGAGAGCATGTAAAAACCGTAACATAATAGAATCAGGGACCTTTAAAGTCCCTGGAACGCTACAATAACAATAAATGCTGATTGTAGCCCTTCGGACCATTCTAAAAAAATGGCGGCCTTCTTGAATTTTTGTTGCCACCATCAAGTAGCCCTCGCAAACCCCTATGACATTTGGCCAAGCACACCCCACTAATCTTCAATCGGTTTGGAGATATAGACCCTCAAAGTTTGTCCAAAGTTTGTCTAGCGGCTATATTTTTTAAATTTCCCCAACAAGGCCAACAAACAACAAGGTTTCCCCAACAAGGTTTTGGTGAATTATAAGTGGATAGAAAATAACACGGGAAAAACAATGATTTTAGTTTTTGAGATAATTATAGCAGTTCCACCTTGAGGATGTGACTTTTCGACGGTTTTTGGAATTTTCCCCGGGGGTTGTGGACCCACCTTAAGTTTAATACATCTGTAGTTTCATTGATAGTAGCTAGATAGTAGCATCAAAACTAATTTTCTCTCCATACTATATGTATTCTATTATTTATGTTTTTTTATCAGAGATCGTACAGAAGTCTTCCGAAACGAGAAAGATACTCTCAAGGAGCAACTCACGGAGCTCAATAGAGAATTCGCTGAAGCGCAGAAGTCTCACCGTTTCGCGGAGTCAGCGCTTACGATATATCAGAGCGCAGAAGCCAAGGAGAACGAAAAGCTGAACAAACTGAAAGAGAATCATACAAGAGCTGAGCGCGAAATGGAAGAGGATAGAACGTAAGTGAAGTTATAGTACCACTATAGTCACCGCGTTACCAACTGAGTCGTAGAGCCATAAAGTAGGGCCCTTTTCAGGGCCGTAATACTATCTACTATGTTTCTATCTGATTTTATTCTTATCGATATGCGCCTATAACCATCTTACGCACATCACTATGCGGCTCCATAAGACCCACAAGTGCGAGCGAGATAGACACAGAGAAATGATTTATGGCCGCACGACTCAGTTGGTAACGCGGTGACTATAGCCAAGTTACAGTTATGTAATCGAAATGCTAGAGAAAACTGGGACAATGTATGGAATAACATTGACATGACATTTCTGTAATCTATAGATTCTGATACCCCTCTCTATTCTAGAGTCTATAAATAAAAAAAATAATCTCTATTTCCCTTGTTCATCGCATCACGCGTGAACAGATAGAACAATTTCGCTAAGTAATTATTCTTTTATTGTGTTAATTATTTATTTATTTATGTCAGGAGAGGTTCATAAGAAAAAAAAAATAACGAAGTTGAGCGGAACATTGGTAAAAAGACAATTTAAATTCAATATTCATAGTTAAGACAAGACGTCTGTCGGGTCAGCTAGTTCTATTATAGAAATGTCGTTCTCATACACTGTAGTAGTACTAGTAAAGTAATATTTTCCTTTTTTTATTTCTTTCTTTCTTTTTAATACTTCCAGTGCTTTTTTTTCTTTGCTTTCTTTTTAAAATCTTTTTGATACTTCCAGAGCTATTTTTTTCTTTGCTTGCTTTTTAAAATCTTTTTGATGCATACTTCCAGAAATCTTTTTTTCTTTCTTTCTTTTTAATATCTTACTTTTTGAAACTTTCAGAGCTTTTTTTCTTTGCTTTCTTTTTAAAATCTTTTTGATACTTCCAGAACTCTTGTTTTCTTTCTTTCTTTTTAATATCTTACTTTTTGATACTTCCAGAGCTCAAAGGGACTTGGAATCATCGCTGCCCGACCAAGAGCGAGAGTTGGAGGGCTTAAAAAGCCAGTTCCAAAATCTGAAGAGCGAAGAGACTACCCTCGCCGCCCAAGTTACGACTCTCAAGTAAGATTAATTAAATATAGACTTCTTGCCTACATAGTCATCATAATCATAATACAGGGTTATTCATAAAGGGTATGCTAAGCCGAAAAGGGCTCATACTACTCATCATTATGAACAACTTTTACTATGGGGCCAACTCAAAATTCGTGAAAAAAAATCAGCTGTTCCATATATTTTGCAGAGTATCATTGACATTTTTTATGAAAAGCTGTTTTTTTTACGGATTTCAGGATTGGTCCCATAGTAAAAGTTGTTCATAATGATGATTACTATGAGCCCTTTTCGGCTTGGCATACTCTTTCCTTATAACCCTGTAGTAATAATTTTATCAGAGGTATCTGGTATCGTTGCTATCCCAGCAGTGGGATGATTAAAGATTGAACTCAGTATAATAATTATAAATGTCAACAGTTCGAAGTGATTTCTGGTTTTCTGATAAAAAAAAGGAACGGTGTTTCAGATAAGGGATTGTCCATTAATCCCGAGAGAGAGAGGGCAGGGGTATAATATCGCAATGGGTTTAGAATAAAACTAGGGTATTTAATTTGTCGTATAAATTCTGAAAATTTAAAAAAAATATTTGTACCAAAAAACATACAAGTGTTTGGAGTAAATTTATAACCTCACCATGTATTACTAGGGGGGAGGGGGGTGAAAAAGTTGGTAAAAAAACAACATTAATGGAAGACCTCTAAGAGCGCTACACTAAAATGAGAAATGGCTGATATATTTCACTATAAATACAGAAGAGAATTCCCGTATATTTAGAACCAGTTTTGTAGTGGTAGGGCTCTTTTGCAGAGCCCGCCTGGGGAAGTACCACACCTTTGCCAGTTATTCCACCGCCAAGCAGTAATGTGCAAAACATTACTGTGTTCCGGTTGGAGGCCATTGTTTCCAGTGAAATTACAGGGCAAATGGGAGATTAAATAACTTATATCTCAGGGTGACGAGCGCAGTGCTGTGCCGCGCGGGGACTTGAATTCTGCGAGTTCAAAATTCTTGGTAGCGCAGACCGGTTGTGGGCAAACGTGACGTTTAACATCAGGCGAGCGATTTGCTCGTCTCGTCACTCAATTACATAAAAAAAAAGTGTCAAAATCAAAAACACATTAGCTTTGACAGTAAAATGGTTGAAATGTTATATAGGAAGCAGCTAGCAGAATCCACGCAAGCGTTAACAGCGAACCGGTCGCGCAACCGCGTGCTTGAGTACCTCATGAGAGAAAAGAGCAACGGCAACCTGCCCGGGGTATTTGGACGACTGGTGAGAAGCCAAAAATATTATTTATTTATTTTGCGACGACTAGTGAGAAGCCAAA
Source organism: Alcis repandata (assembly GCA_949125135.1). NCBI lineage: Eukaryota > Metazoa > Arthropoda > Insecta > Lepidoptera > Geometridae > Alcis > Alcis repandata. The sequence continues at coordinate 3,616,321 of OX421245.1, read as the reverse complement.
ATATTATTTATTTGTTTATTTATTTTAACAGATCTAGGGATCGTATAGCTAGGTTTATGGTACTGATACATAAACAGACTGGTTAGACACTTTACATATTCTGAGTTATCATACATAGTACTCGTCATTATGAACAACTTTGGGACCAATCCGGATATTGGGGGAAAAACAGCTATTCCATAGTAGGCCGCATCATTGCTTCCCATCAGGCAAGATGACGGTCAAACGCAAGCCTATTTTTGAATAAAACAAAAAAGTGAAAGTTGTTGATGAGTACTTTGTCCCCTTTGCGCTTTCCATACCCTTTCCTTATAACTTTGTAGAGTGAAAATGTAGAGTAGTGATTAAGTGGTATCTGAAAGGGAGTAACCCTTGTAACCCTTTGTAATGTGTAAAGCAATACTTATCTTCATATTTCTTTTGTAGGGCGATCTCGGGGCCATTGACCCTAAATACGACGTCGCCATCTCCACGGGCTGCAACGCGCTCGACAACATTGTAGTCGACACCGTGGAAACGGCGCAAACGGCCATCCAATACCTGAAAAATAACAACGTGGGCCAAGCCACTTTCATCGCGTTGGATAAACAGCAGCATCTGAGGCAGTATTTCGAAACTGGGAATTAGTAAGTTCATTGATTTTTTTATTTTTTTATTAGAGCATATTTTTAAGTAATAATTGCCTAAAAACCCAGTCGGGCTTGTCTAGGCAATAGGTTCTTATTAACAACCAGCTGACCCGGCAGACTTCGTACTGCCATACAGTACTTCTCTATGGTACTGCCTAATTAAATATAAACACTGCACAAAACACTATTTACAATTTTATACTTATAAATATTACATTATAGGTACGAATTTGTTTCGTGTATCAGTTGACAAAAGCAAACTCATCCATGAAAAAAAAAACACTGACATTGACAGTTTGTTGAATGAATTGAATGAATGAACTATTCGATTTCGTTTTCTTTTTTTTGTTTTATCTGTGCTCCAACGCACACTGTTTTGATAGATATGATTGAATTTGAACTTTGTACAGAGGTAATAAAGTGCAAATTGACTCTTGGACGTTAGGAACATACAGACCTACATTGCTTAAACAACAGTGAGTGCTTGCAATTCAATATGAACTTTATACAATAGCAATAAAGCTAGTTTTAGTTAGAAAACGTTTGTATGGGAAAAAGAAAAGGGCTGTTTTTAGGGTTTTTCAATATTTCTGAGAGATTTTCTCAATATTTTTTTCCGTAAGAACCTTCTCCTAATAATAACAAATACAACAAAAAAATAATTAGTGAAATCGGTCCAGCCATTCACGCGTGATGCCGTGACCAAGGAAAACGGGTTTCATTTTTATATATATAGATATACTGTTACTAAATTAGTTAGTTAGTAAATTGATATTCAGCAACGGAAACTCAGTAGTCGGCAATATTACAGACTTCTAGTAATAAATAACAGAAACATAGTAGTAATAAGGAACGTCTAGTAATCGGCAACATATGTATGCAGTCAGCAACAGAAGCTTAGTTTTAAGCAATAAAAACTCAGCAATCAGCAACGGGTACCTAAACAATTATCCCAGCCGAGCAGCACTATGCCATAGTCTTGAGATTAAACTAGCCGATAATATTAGAAATAAGATAAATCGTAAGTGTTTCATAAATAGCGAAAACGCCAACCACAACAAGCGGTTCACGCATGTTGGCTCGTAAAGATTCCCGTGAAAATAGCTAAAAGGTAAATTACAATAGAAAATTATCATAATGAATACTAAAAATAACTCTTTTCTTTTTCTGATTGGCGAATTCGCCTTTTCTGCAAAATTAATTGATTAATTTGCATGTCACGTTCGTACGTTCGTCACTCAATAGAATGAAAACATTTTTTTATTACATCGACGAAATGTAAAATACGTGAAACAGCCAGCAACTAGTACAACTGTCTCGCTCCCGCAGCCCGGAGGGCGCCCCGCGGCTGTTCGACCTGGTCCGCGTGTCGGACGGCCGCGTGCGGGCCGCGTTCTACTTCGCGCTGCGCGACACGCTGGTGGCGGCCGAGCTGGAGCAGGCCTCCAGGCTGGCGTACGGGCCGCGCCGGTACCGCGTCGTGTCGCTCAAGGGGGACGTCATCGAGCTAGCGGGTGAGTAACGGGAGAACCATTTTTTTTTTTTATGTGAACTAGTCCGCGTTTGAACACCAACTCGTCTGACGGTAAGCGACGATGTGGTCGAAGATGAAGCACGCAGACTTAGAGGATACCTATTCAGTATTCACTCTGATATTGAAAAGCCCAATATGTAAAAATGAGTCGCTGTTCGTTTGGCTATAACTCGAGAATGGTTGGACCAATTTCGCTTGTTGAAATCTTGAAATATTTGTGAAAGTTCAGGGAAGGCTTAAAAGTAAAGTACTGAAGTAAAGTAAAAAAACAGCGGGTGTATCCGCCGGGTCAGCTAGTCTTTATGTAAAAATGAATCGCTGTTCGTTTTCTGGCTATAACTCGAGAACGGTTGGACCGATTTCGCTAATTTTGATCTTGAATTATTTGTGAAAGTTCTGGGAAGGTTTAAGAGTAAAAAAATAAAACGGGTGAAACCGGGTGCAGTTAGTAAATAAATAAATCTTTATTGTTTACACCAAGAAATTACAATACATACTCAGCTAAGCATGCCCTCTACTCACAGCCGTGTATTTAATCTTTTCTAGTCACGTACAAGCAGAAACATGCTAAACTAACCTCTATTTTGTTACCACTAAGGTACGATGACCGGCGGCGGCAGGACTACGAAGCGCGGCTGTATGGGGAGCCGGGTGCAGCAGAGGACCGACCACGACCCCGCCGATATCGAGGAGGCCGGGAGGAGGCTGGCCGAGATGGAGGGAAGGTAAGTCATTAAGAAAAATGAGTGTGTGTACTTATGTACCACGTTAGAAGTTATACTTTTGTAGTTTTTTGTAGTGGTAGGGCTCTTTTGCAGAGCCCGCCTGGGGAAGTACCACACTTTTGCCAGTTATTCCACCGCCAAGCAGTAATGTGCAAACATTACTGTGTTCCGGTTGGAAGGGCATTGTTTCCAGTGAAATTACAGGGCAAATGGGCGGTGGCAAATGGCAGTGCTGTGCCGCGCAGGGTCTTGAATTATGCAAGTTCAAAATTCTGGGTGGTGCAGACCTGTTATGGGCAAACGTGACGTTTAACATCAGGCGAGCGATTTGCTCGTCTCGTCACTCAATTACATAAAAAAAAAATAAAAATAAAAAATATATATACTTTTTTGGCGTATGGAAAAATAAATTATACAATACATACCGACAATTAACCTCAAATCTATAAATGCACTCAAAACAGTTTATTCAAATCAGTTTAATCACTAATATTCAATATATATAGATATACTAATAAATACTAAATTATTAGTAAATACTATCACCGTCGTATATGAAATTGATTTAGTAAAAACACCAAAATAATATTTATTTATTCACACTGTTTAATTGTACTCTTACGAAACACGTGTTCTAAATATAAAAATAATTGTAGCAATATTAATGTTGACACGTACCAAAGCCAAAAAATAAATTGGAAAAAAAATAATTCTAGCAATATTAATGTTGACACGTCGTATCAAAGCCAAAAAAAATATGAGAAAAATATTTATAATGGCGGCAATATTAATATTGACACGTACCAAAGCCAAAAAAGGAAAAAAAAACTAGAATATACAACTTGAACATAGTTATCAAAGGTTATCAAACCCCCAAGGAGGAGTGATATCCCCTATTCTTTGGGTTATAGTGGTAAATGAACAAGTCGAACTCTTAAACAAAAATGGAATAACTACCATTGCTTATGCAGAATCAGATGATCTCGCAATAATGATACCTGGACTTTTCGAATCTACACTATGTGAAAAAATGCAGAAAGCTCTCCGAATAGTAGAAGATTGGTGCGAAAAGCGCAATCTCTCTGTTAATCCGCAAAAAACAGAAATGGTGTTATTCACGCGTAAAACAAAAATACCAAAATTAAAACTACCGACCCTTTTTGGAACGGGACTAACTTTAAACAAGGAAGTAAAATACCTCGGAATTTGGCTAGACAATAAACGTCTTTGGGGAAAACAACTAGATCACGTCACTACTAAAGCCACAAACATACTATGGCAGTGCACCAGGGCAGTTGGCAAAGACTGGGGACTGAAACCAAAACTATGTCGATGGCTATACACGGTAATAGTCAGGCCAGTACTCACAAACGGTAGCATAGTGTGGTGGCCCAGAACAACCCTGGCAACAACCATCACCAAGCTAGAGAAACTACAAAGGCTGGCATGCTCACTAATAAGTGGCTGTTCAAAATCGACACCATCGGCCGCCCTTAACGTAATTCTAGGTCTGACGCCATTACACTTGCACATACAGCAGGAAGCAATGGCGTCGGCACTAAGAATCAAATCCTTAAACCAGTGGAAAGGCGTCGGATACACCACAACCCACTGTAGAATCTTAGACAGAGCAACAAAAATCGTCCCAGACGCAAGCCGAGGGACTGACAAAGTTGCTAATATACATTTGGACAATAAAAACTATGAGCGACAGAAGAACGAGTCCAAGCTGACATCGTAGATGCTGGTCCAAAGAAATATAACATTTACACGGACGGTGCAAAAAATGATAAGGGTGCTGGTTGTGGTTACTACTCACCCGAGCTGGGTATCAAAGAGTCCATAGCCCTAAATAAGACTAAAACCGTATTGCAGGCAGAGGCGATGGGCCTTCTGCTTGCGGCAAGATCGGTTCTAACAAAAGACTCGGAAAGCAGTATAGAGAGAAAAGACGATCAACTCACGTTCACCACTGAGCGCAGCCATCATCTACGCACTCGGAAAGCCAACAACTAGAGTGGTATCGGAATGCCACTTTACTCTACAAAATTTGGCAACCAGATATACAGTTACCGTGGAATGGACAAAAAGTCACAGCGGATGTGAAGGAAATAACAAAGCCGACTTACTCGCAAAGGAAGGCATAAAGAAAGAAATTAAGGCAGATGTCGCAGCACTGTGTAAACCAACGGCATTGGAAACGCGGAACCTGTTAATTGCCTGGAACAAAACTACAGATTGTAAACACTCAAAAGCTTTTTACCCATCGATAAATAGAAAACGACCAACAAACTACTCAAGTTAACCAGGACAGATCTCCGTACAATGATAGGCATTATCACTGGCCACTGTGAGCTAAATTACCACTTACACAAAATTGGAGCTACGGACAGTCCGCTGTGCCGAGGCTGTTTACAGGAGGACGAAACCGTGGAGCACGTGCTGTTGCACTGTGAGGCCACGGAAGACATAAGATCAAGGTCGAGGCTCCTTGAAGAAACCACACAACAAGTCTCAAGTACCACAACACCTGGCGCAATGCAAGTGGAGGAGGTATGCCAGCGACCCCAGGCCGTGCTCCGTTATTTTAGGGAGCTCGGATGGTTGGGGATACACCCCAAGCGGGACGTCGGTGCAGGTCGTATCACCCCCATTTAGAATTAGAATTAGTTATCAATTTTCATGCCACCTAGAACTAACTTCACGATATAGAATTTAGGTGGCGGTGTGCGCGCGCATCGTGCCACCTAGAACTAACTTCATGGTGTAGAATTTAGAGGTGTCGGTGTGCGCGCGCATCGTAAAAATTCACTCTCATCATTTTTTTTCTGTATCGCGCCAAAAGAAGTATAACTTCAAAAAACTATGCATAATATATAACCTGTTGCGGTTGGTTGTTGAATTATCACAATATATTCCCAAAAAGCTCACCTGAGTCCACGCACTTAATTATTTTCGCAATTTTGTCGCACAAAATGACCACCACCATGATACTCGTAGTTGTAAGAAGTGGAATTCCTTCGAATTCCGGTCGCCGGCCGTCGTTCGATGACATATCTGGGTTCTCATCATCATCATGGGGGTTCTTGTCTGCTCGCGTCCGTAGGCCTTACTCTAGATACCTACACGTAACCCCTGGGTAGTGCTAAAGGAGCAACCAAAACAAAACACTGGTGGTAGGTTTCGGCCGTCGGCTTAGTTACCACCCTTCGGGCAAAAACATGTTGTCAAGCGACTTGTCGTGTTTCAGCATGATGCCCGCTGAAGCCGTTCCGGTGACTGTGATGATCAGCTGTGTAGGGTTTAGTGACAGGTTTCTGAGTATCGAGTCATGCGCGCTGGAGGGCTTGCTTCGGAGGGTAGCGGGATCTGAAGCACGGTGATCTCTGCTGGCCGACCGCAAGTTGTAGGGGGCCCAAGTAGTAGCCTAGCCAGCTACGAAAGGCTGCCCCGCCGCTTGTGAAAAATCCTGAGTTAGTCCGTCGGGCCGATTGGCGATCGGTCGTGAGGAACCGGCGGTTTTGCTCAGGGGGGTTCGGGCGTCCCCGCAGTCTCCGTGCAAGTCCTCTATTGGCGTGTATGTTCATGGTACTTCAGTAGTCATCAACCCAGCACCTCGACCATCCCTTCTCACCATCCCTATTCACTAAATCATGAGAACAGAAAATAAGAGAAACAAGTTTAAACGGCAGATGCACGTCCTCACACTCAAAGTGCATCTCACTAATATTCGCGGGATGCACTCTAATCTCCAACCGGTCCACCACCATCTCGAAACCGTTAAACCGCACTTGTTTTTTATTTCGGAGACGCAGATAGGATGCCCGTCGGATACAGCATACCTTGACTACCCAGGCTATATCCTGGAGCACCGATTTGTCCCACACGCTGGTATATGTGTGTATGTCCGTGACGATATATGCTGTCTGCGACTCCGAAACCTTGAACACCCCAACTTTTCAGTGATTTGGCTATTAGTGGACACGGGCGTGGATAGGATTATTTATGCCGGTGTTTACAGATCACATAGTGGAAACGAGGAAACAACTCTACTGGCAGAACACCTGAGTGATGCAGCAGATGTGGCTCTACAACGCTACCCTTCGGCACAATTGGTTCTTCTGGGGGACTTTAATGCCCTCCACAAGGAGTGGCTGGTTCCACACCAGAAAACTGATCATGCAGGACAAGAGATTCTCAAACTTTCCTTAGCGTTGAATCTCTCCCAACTTGTCCATGAACCAACACGGGTGCCTGATATTGTTGACCACACTGCCAATTGTCTTGACCTGCTGATGACGACTGAACCTGACCGATACTCGGTGTCGGTATCCTCCCCACTTGGGAAGTCCGACCATTGTCTGGTTAAGTCTGTCTCAGTATACTCCCCACCTGATCAAAGCCCCAAGGGAAACAGGCGAATATGGAGATACAAATCGGCAGACTGGGACGAAATGCGGCACTTTTTTGCTTCATATCCTTGGCGGGAGGTATGTTTCTTCTCTGAGGACCCAACGGTTTGTGCAAATGCTGTCACCGAAGTCTTAAGTCAGGCTATGGAATATTTTATACCATTTTCTGATAAGCCCATCTCAAACGAAGCTAAGCCTTGGTTCGGATCCGATTGCGCTCGCGCTGAATCCCATAAACATGCGGCATATGTGGACTGGGCAAATGCACGTAAACTCAAATCTGCCGACATAGGGACTAAAAAGAGGGCATTCAATTTGGCCGCCAAGATGTGCAAAAAAGCCATAAAGAAAGCATACTTTGACCATGTAGGACGGATTGGGTCAAAATTAGCTTCGTATCCGGCAGGGAGTAAAGCTTTTTGGACTCTTGCCAAATCGGTCGAGGGTAACTTTTGCCGCGCGTCACTGCCACCTTTGCTTAAACCCGATGGATCACTGTCTCATACCGCTAGGGACAAAGCAAACTTGTTTGCTAAACTCTTTGCGGACAATTCAAGCCTAGATGCCACCGGTCAAACACCTCCCCAATTGCCACACTGCGGGGTGCATATGTCCGATCTTCGCATTCGGCAAAAAGAGGTACTCTTGACGCTTCGTGCTCTTGACGTCAACAAAGCCAGTGGTCCTGACGGAATACCTGCAATTGTGCTTAAAAACTGCGCACCTGAGTTATCTCCGATACTTACACGCCTGTTCCGCCTCTCTTTAGCTGCTGGGATAGTGCCCAAGTGTTGGAAAATTGCTAATGTGCAGCCAGTTCCAAAAAAAGGAAGTCGTGCAGACCCGGCTAATTACAGGCCCATCTCCATTACTTCTTTGCTTTGTAAAACTATGGAGCGGGTCATTAACAATAAGCTCTTGGCGTATCTTGAAGCAAATGAACTCCTCAGTGATCGGCAATATGGCTTTCGCAAGAACCGGTCAACTGGGGATCTTCTTGCGTACGCTAGTTACATATTGAGTGAAGCAATTGAGATGCACGGAGAAGCACTTGCTGTATCTCTGGACATCTCTAAGGCTTTTGACCGGGTGTGGCACGACGGTCTCTTAAATAAACTTCCTTCGTATGGACTTCCAGCTGGCCTGTGCACTTGGATTTCTGACTTCCTGAGGGATCGATTGATTCGAGTTGTTGTCGATGGTTGCTCGTCAGATCTAATGGCTATCAACGCCGGCGTACCTCAGGGGTCAGTCCTCTCAGCAACACTGTTCTTATTGCACATAAATGACTTACTTAAGCCTGGTACATTTGGGTATGCTGACGACAGTACAGTTGTTGAGAGTTATAGGTCCAGTGCTCGAGCTAGCAGTGACGATATCCGACTGCAGAGAGAGGCCATGGTAGCCCGTCTTAACACTTCTCTTAGAGCTGTTTCTGACTGGGGCGACGAAAACCTGGTGTGTTTCAATGCCACAAAAACGCAGGCGTGTCTGTTCTCCGCGAAAAAGTGTCCTTTTGATCTGTCACCTACTTTCCGTGGTGTATCCATACCAATAGTTGACCATCTCGAGCTTTTTGGTGTCCATCTAAAGTCGGATTTGAACTTTGGCTCGTACATTGGGTCTAAAGCCAAAGTTGCTGCTAAAAAACTTGGCATCCTTGCCAGGGTAAGGCGGTACTTCACACCAGAACAGCTTCTAACTCTATATCAAGCACAAGTTCGATCGTGTATGGAGTACTGCTGCCACCTTTGGCATGGGTCTGCTAAGTATCAGCTTGAGGCTTTGGATTCCATAGAAAGGCGCGCCAAAAGGCTGATCAATAACGACTCTCTGGTGAAATCCAAGCTCCTGAGCCTGTCGCACCGACGTGAAGTGGCCAGTCTGTCGGTGTTCTATAGAGTACACCATGGAGAGTGTGCACAAGAACTGCATGACCTTGTCTTGCCTTCGCCGTTCTTTTATAACAGCACCAGACGCACGAAAAAGAGGCACCCTCATACGGTGGAAATTCCATGTAACCGTACTAAGCGTTTTCATTCGTCTTTTTTAATCCGAACGGCAGAGGTATGGAACTCACTGCCCGCGTCTGTTTTTCCTAGAAAGTACAACCCGGGGGTGTTCAAAAATAGAGTGAATAGGTTTTTCCTAGGCAAGCGTGCTACATCTTCGACCACATCGTCACTTCCCATCAGGTGAGATTGCAGTCAAACGCATGCCTAGTCCGATGTAAAAAAAAAAAAAAAAAAAAAAAAAACATATGCGCGGGCGATTGCGGGTAGATAAAAGTCTAGGTCGCTCGCTACCCTACATAACTTTATCTACCCTTTCTTTGCCCCAGACTCTTGGAGCTCCGTACACAGGCCGCGCAAGTGGACAGGGATGTGAATCTGCTGACGAGGACCGTGAGGGATGGCAGGAAGACGCTCGCCATCGTGGCCGGAAAGATGCCGTCATACGAACACAACTTGGCTGCACTGAAGGTAAGGCAATCAGACATACAGAAATCTTATATTTTGGTTACAAAAACATAGATACATAACAAACAAACAATTTATTTATTTATTGAAACAAACAACAAAAAAAATTAACAAATCGACACGAACACTCAGATCAAATAGAAAGGCAGATAGAGTCCCGCCTTAGATACAGGTGAAGCCAAAAAAACCACCCTACTGCCCGTGTACTATACTTCAAACAAAACACAACTTGTTCTATTTTGATTGAAGTAGTATTTGTGAATATTACCGTAATTTAAAATCACAATCCTAAAATTTAAAATATTAATATCAAATAAAAATTAAGAAAAGATTTTGCATATAAATAAAGATACAGACTTGGAAATATTTTTTCACGCAATTATAGACTAATTACTACTAGACTAGAGAAAAATAATTACGTGATATTTGCCAAGACCCCCCCCCCCCCCCCCCCTAAGTGAGATTTCGAAAGATTTAGCTTGATCCCCTCCCCCCCTAGTACACCTTACGTAATTGATGGTCGCCAAAATATTTATATTTGTCCCCCAGGATCAAATAAGAGTGCAAGAGCAAAAAGCGAGCTCGGCCCGAGTGGACCCGGCGCGCACGGCGCAGCTGCAGGAAAACGTGGCGCGAGCCGCCGAAAACTTGCAAGCCGCTGTCGCTAGGAAAAGCGAGGTCAGTTCCTTTTTTAACACGCTTTTATTAGTTTCACCTGTATGTATGTATGTAACCGACTCCTTTGAGCTCGATTTTGCCCTACTTTGAACGATCAGATTTAATTCAAACTTTGCACACCTGTCAAAGGCCGATGACAATACGGGTTTTTTAGTTTTTTAAACTATTTTGTTATTTTACATCTGCCTAGGCTTACATAAAAAAAGCCCCAAAAAAATGTCTCCCCTAATATTTTGTAAAATTCCTAAAGATGTTAGACTTAGTTGGAATGTTTAAAAATAAATTACATAAAAAGAATATACCTATTAGCACAAAAATGTTATTACGAGGTTTCGGAATTTCTTGTTGATTAAAAGAAGGATGGCGACGCGTGACCCAGTTGAATAAAAAAAAACCAGGCCCCGTTCATTAATGTTATTATGATTGTTTTAAATGATAATATTTCTCTAATTATTTTATAGGTCTCGTATATTTTTAGAAGTAGGGACTCAAAAGTTCAATTTTTTAACAAATTATTGCAGGTTCGTGAAATAAAACGCAATACCAGCGTATTGGGTTTTATTTCATTCTGTCGTCAGTCATCTATCAGTAATGTCAACTAATGTCACGTCATTTTCAGTAGTCAACCGACATCCCGACAGCGTTTTTTGGCGGGAACGTGGAAGAGACATGTTGCTTCATTTTGTTATTTTACTAAACTTGTGTAATTTTGAGTGTTAATGTTTATTTTAAGTGGGGAAAATAACCATTAAGTGCTCGAGGACGTGCACGAGTGTGGGCAAATCATAAAATGCAGTGAATCGTGTCATTCCGTGTTGCTTCCAAAACTCCTTAGAAAAGCCTCTAGTAAAGTCTCCACTACTTTACTGGGGTACACCGACCATATTCTTATTAAAAAACGGACACTGGCAGAATTGCGGCTTACATAGCCGCAGAGTCCAAACCATAAAAGAAGAAGAAGAAGACATCCCGACAATCGTGTTATTATAACTGAACGAAGTTTCCGCAGTGTTTGCATTATTTGTTGATTTACCGAAGATTTGGCCTGATAATATTCCTCTCTGACGACTCTGCTTTTCACGAGACACACGGCATTCCCTCTGGACTAAAGATTTGCAAGTGATTTGATCTTTGTTGAAAATGGCTCTGCGGTGTATAAATTGCCGGTTACGCAACTCGTATTCAAAAACATTAATCATGTAAATAAACCTATTAGTGAAACGCATTTTTTAGACTTATACTCGTATTTATACCTGACGCAATCACAATACAGCTGGGTTTACAGTAGATAGGTATGTAGAAATTTAGGCAATAATCATAATAACATTATAGGTTAAGTACCTACACAATTTAACCTTTGTCAATTATTTTCTCCCAACTTCTGTACATGAAATACTATTTGTATACGTATTCTTGTAGCATAAGTTATCATTGCTAAAAGTATCTCTAATGAACGTAGCTTGCAAATGTTAAAAAGGCTGGGTAAATCAATGTATGGGACGTCGCCATTGTTCTTTATGACATGTAACGGTAACAATGATTAATCAATTGACATAATCTACTATATAAAAATAAGTCGGGTTTTCCTTCCTGACGCTATAACTCCAGAACGCACGAACCGATTTCCACGGTTTTGCATTCGTTGGAAAGGTCTCGGGCTCCGTGAGGTTTATAGCAAAGAAAATTCGGAAAAAAATTCAACATAAAAGCGGGAAAATCTTTTTTCAGAACAATGTCCACCCGTGCGACGCCGGGATGGGCAGCTAGTTACTTATAAAAAACTAGCGGCTCGTCCCGGCTTCGCACGGGTAGACACTATAAATTGAGATCTTAAAAAAAAATAATCTAAAAACTATCCTATCTGTTATGTTAGATCGAACTGCACCCGGTGTGCAAATTTGATTGAAATCGGTTAAGTAGTTTAGAAGTCTATAGCGGACAAACAACGTGACACGTAATTTATATATGGTAATTACTTAATCTAATTTTCCATAAATATTTTCTAACTGCATTGTTTACTAAATTTTGGCTTCGCGCATTCAGTGCATTTAGCACTATCACGTAACCCATTCATAGACAAACAATATTTTTACGAGTTTTGGTGTGGTAGAACTGCTACAATCCGATGATGAGTTCGTAAGGTTGGTATTCGACCGCGCGACACATCCGACCATCGACCAGAGCGTGAGAGCATCAGCGAGCTTGAGAGCGACCGTCGAGCGGAACAGACGTGTCCTGACATATATCCGAGTGCGACCGAACTTGAGGTGCGCGAGCGCGTCTATCGCCAGTCCTTTTCTTCCTGTTCACGAAGTATAAGAGTCTTCCCATTGTTACACCACCCAGTGAAGTGATCGCTGCAACTGCGTCCTATGGATTTTGAGTTTCGGAGATAGAAGACGAAACACCACATCGAGGCACGTAACCCCAGCGCATACCCGTGAGAAGAACGCCTCCTGCGGCTCCATCAAGGTCAGTGGCGTTCTCCTAACCATATTTTGATCCGTTCGAGCCGGATCCAGTGTTTCCTGTGTTGAGGTTACGTTTTTTCGTCATATTTTAACATATTTTGGAAAATTTTATTACCTTGCCATACCGCTGTTAGGTAAAAATATCCGAGTATTTTGGTGTAATCAATCGTAATTTTCGAGTAATTGAGCATATTTCGTGAATTATCGTTGCGATCTTACAAATCCCGATAATATTTTGAGTGTAAAATTGAGTTTTCCTCTTGTTTTTTGCCCATATTTGCATTGCGCCGACTTTCGACCTGCAAAATGGCGGAACAAGATATTTTCGAGCGAGAAATTATACTTGACCAAGTCAAACGTATCTTAAATTATCATGAGAAAGATGAGCAACAATTTAGAATCCGAGCGAGAGATATTACACAAACCCAAAGAGATTTTATTAAATTACAAACTAAAATTGAGAAGTCATTGTTAAAATTACAAAGTTTTGATCGAGATGAGCAACTACGCATCAGAAATCAATTCAACGATTGTTACTACGCGATCCAAGGTCATGTAGACGAGCTAAGGCGTAGGGATGATGAAGGCAGACGCATGAGTAAAGCTTTATTATTGAATAGTTCAATACAATCGAGTCACAATAATTGTCACGTCAACAAACTGCCTGTGTTACCGTTACCCTCATTTTCGGGCGAGTCCACCGAGTGGACTTCGTATTATGATTTATTTCGATCAGTAGTACACAACAATGACAACTACACGGATTCCGAGAAGTTTAGGTATTTACTCCTGACTTTAAAAAATGAGCCATTCAATCTTATCAAGTCGATACCTATCACGGATGAGAATTATTCGGTTGCGTTAGATATTCTAACATCGAGATATTCCAATAAACGAGCCATCGCTTCAAAACATCTTGATCGCATTTTTGACATCGAGTCTTGTCCAGAGAAAAACATTACCGCTGGTCTGCGTAATATTTTGAATAGGTATCAAGAAAACATAAAGGCGCTGGAAGTTATGAATTTTCCCGTTAGAGAGTGGAGTTTCTTGTTGTTGCATATTTTACTACGCAAAATACCTATTTCCATTCGAAAACGTTTTGAATTGTCATTGAAAAAACCTTCCGAGATACCGAGTGTCGAGTCATTAGTCAGTTTCCTAGAAAAAGATTTGATTGCGAGCGAGATAGTTGACTCCGGCGAAAAAAGATATCAAAATGTGGGTAGTTCTAAAATTCCTCAGTCACGCGGCACTTCGACGCCGTCGTCGGCTCAAGGCCAGAGTTTCCGAGCACTGAGTGTCAATGCCTCGAACATTGATAAGAATCCGAGTTCAAACGAGTTTCGATCTTCACGGTCTGAGAATAAAGAGTACAAATGTTTGTGTTGTGATGATCAACACTCATTGGCTAAGTGTGCTAAATATTTGAGTTGGTCACCCACTGAGCGTTATGCATTTATTAAAAATCGAGATGTGTGTTTCAATTGTTTAGGCAGGTCTCACACTGTGTCACAATGTACGTCGAAGTTTCTATGCCGATCGTGTTCGAAAAATCACCATAGTTCTATTTGTTTTAAGAACAAGAGCGAGAATCCGAGTGAGGTGTCGTTATCTATTTCAGAGAAATGCACTGAGATCCCTTTACCACACAATAGCGTGAGTTCGAGTGCAGCGACGCAAATAGATTGCGCGTCGTCCATTGCGCGTTCTGCTCCGAGTATGACTGTATTGCTTGCTACTGTACTCGTCGATGTATATGTAGGTGCTGAGAAATTATCGACAGTGCGTTGCATGGTAGATACAGGCTCACAGACCACATTTATTTCAGAAGCTTGCTCAAATAAGTTAGGCCTGAAACGTCGTTACGCAAACACGCCGATTTATGGTATAGGAGATAAGGAACCGATTCGTCCTAGAGGAGTAGTGTCGTTCAATATAACCCCGAGAAACGAGATACAGCCGGCTATTCAAGTTAGCGCTTTAATTTTACCTAAATTGACACACAATTTTATGCCAAGTATAAAATTACCTACTTCCGGTTGGGCACACATTAAAAATTTAAAACTAGCAGACCCGACTTATCATTTACCTCAGGCAATTGATATGATTTTAGGAGCAGATATTTTACCCCAGGTGTTGCTAGGTAACGTGATTTCCGGAGGTCCCGATTTACCTATAGCTATGAGTAGTGTTTTCGGCTATGTGTTATTGGGAAAGCTAGCGTTCGATTCTCCGACTTCGTCCCCAATTCAAGCTTGTTTCAGCTCATGTTCCGATGACGGCGACTTGAAGAGATTTTGGGAAATCGAGTCAGTACCTGAGGTGAAAGTACTCACTCCCGAGGAGCGTTTATGCGAGTCCATTTTCGAGAGCTCACAATCTCGTGACGTCACAGGGCGTTACTCAGTTGCTTTACCCCGTAAACCTGATGCACCACCCCTAGGCGAGTCACGTGACATTGCACTTTCCCGTTTCCAGAAGCTTGAGCAGCGTTTGGAGCGGAACCCGAGTCTTAAAGAGGAGTATCCTGCATGCTTACAAGGCTACTTAAAGTCGAGTTATATGGAACCGGTTACTGAGCCTCCAACTTTAGGGAGTACTTACTACATTCCGCATCATTGTGTAATCAAGGAGTCATCGACGACTACTCGTGTTCGCGTTGTCTTTGATGCGGGTTGTTCGAGTTCTAACGGGACGTCATTAAATGATATACTTTTAACTGGTCAAAAACTTCATCAGGATATTGTTGACATTCTTTTGAAATTTCGAGTTCATAGTGTCGCGCTTTTAGCCGATATTAGACAAATGTATCTTAACATAAATGTTCGTGAATCAGATCGTGATCTTCAGAGAATTTTATGGCGTACTTCGCCGAGTGAGCCTATTCGAGATTATCGTTTGTGTACGGTGACATTCGGAGTCGCGTCGTCACCGTATTTAGCGCTTCGTACGATGCGGCAATTAGCCCACGACGAAGCAGAGTCTTTTCCACTTGCATCCAAGGTGTTATTGGACCAAGTATTTGTAGATGATGTTTGTTGTACTGTGGATAATGAGGAGAATGCACTCTTAGTGCAACAGCAGTTGATAGGTATTTGCAAATCAGCTGGTTTCGAGTTACACAAGTGGCAGAGCAACTCGCCAGCATTACTCGCTGCAGTGCAGGCGCCAGTTATTCATGGTGAGCGGCAGGAGGACGTGTCCTTCGCTCCCATGGAGAGAGACAACCAGACTAAAGTGTTAGGGCTTCAGTGGAACCCTCAGTCTGATTCATTCACATTCAGTGTGCAATGTACCTCAAATGTCACTACTAAACGGAGTATTCTCTCACAAATTGCTAAGATTTATGACCCTGTAGGGTGGGTAGCCCCGGTAACGATTTTTGCAAAACATCTTATGCAACTTTTGTGGATCAGAGGTGTCACGTGGGATGAACGACCCCCGATTGACATTATCAATGCATGGACAGCTTTCGTCCAAGAGTTACCTCTTTTATCGCGAGTTTCAATACCTCGTCAGGTATTTTTCCCGTCGAGCAGTGTACAGCTTCATGGCTTTTGTGACGCGAGTGAGCGTGCCATGGCAGCCTGTGTGTACGTCCGTCTTACTGACAACGACACAAATCGCGTTCGGACATTTCTTCTTCTCGCGAAAACGCGAGTCGCGCCGATATCACCGTGCCTGTCCATCCCGCGACTTGAGCTTATGGCAGCCGTGATATTAGCTAAGCTTATCGAAAGAGTTCAGAGTGTGTATCGAGATCGTATCGCTATTGAGGAGATATACGCGTGGTCGGACTCGTCAGTGGTGTTGGCGTGGCTTCGATCGCCGCCGTATGAGTGGAAAACTTTTGTTTCTAATCGCACGAGTGAGATTCTTACTAGAATTCCAGATTGTCGTTTCGGGTACGTTCCGTCGGCCGATAATCCGAGTGACGCACCCTCGAGAGGTCAATTACCTTCGACTTTCTTACAAAACGATATGTGGTTTCACGGTCCACAGTGGCTCCGCGAAGAGCCCGCTGCTTGGCCCAAGTCAAGATTCATTCCTGTTACATCCGAGGAAAAGCGAAATTTACCCGTTGCGTCGTTACCCGTGACACACGAAGACGAGATTGATATTATTGAGAAATATTCAACGTTAGGTAAATTACTGCGAGTTACGTCTTACGTATTTCGATTTTATAACATTTTAAAATCACGAGTCAAAAAAGAGAAAATTTCCCTTCCTAATTACATAACAGTCCACGAGTTTAATTTTTCTTTAAATAGGCTGATTTATTTAGTCCAACATCGAGTCTTTCACGACGACTTTAAAAACATTCCGAAAGGTCAGCGACCTTCTAATCAGCTGAAACGCCTTGATCCTTTTGTTGACGAGTCAGAGTTCCTACGTGTCGGGGGGCGTTTACATAAATCTTTGCTTCCCTATGAGACGAAACATCAATTAATTTTACCTAAAAAACATCATTTAACGAGTTTAATTATTGACGATGCACATGTCATGCATTTACATGCGGGCATTCAAACGGTTCAATACCTACTTCTACGTAAGTATTGGATATTATCGAGTCGAGACATAATCCGTCAACGGATTTTTCTTTGTGTGCGTTGTTTCCGTGCGCGGCCGACTGCATCGCGCCCTGCGATGGCTCCGCTGCCCGCCGCGCGAGTGCAGCCACAACGAGTTTTCATGAAAACAACTTTAGATTATGCAGGACCCTTTTACGTGCGAGCGAATAAAGTTAAAAACGCAAAGGTCGTCAAATCGTGGATGGCTATTTTTGTTGACATCTCTGTGAAGTGTGTACATCTGGAGTTAGTTTCCGATTGCACAACTGAGGCCTTTCTGGCAGCCTTACGGCGATTTACCTCCCGAAGAGGAATGATAACCGACCTGTATTCGGACGGAGGGAGAAACTTTGTAGGTTGTAACAACTACTTACGAGAGTTGTATGAGTTTTTGAGAAATGATTCTGTCCAAGCTGCTTTAAATTCTCAAACCTTGGAACAGGGTGTAACTTGGCATTTCCAGCCAGGAAATTCTCCCCATATGGGATCCCTACATGAGACGTGGGTGAAGGGGGTTAAGAGACATCTTTATCGTGTCGTAGGTACACGAGTACAGACCTACGATGAGATGCAGACTTTGTTGTGTCAAATCGAAGCCGTGATCAACTCGCGGCCGGTGTGTGTTTCAGATGCAGCTGATCCGCTGCCCCTTACTCCGGCCCATTTTCTAATAGGTGGCCCTTTGACGGCACTTCCCGATGTTCCTCTGACGGACTCAAATCCTGACAGGCTCACTAGGTGGCGTTGGGTACAACAATGTGTTCAACATTTTTGGAAGCGATGGAGTCGTGAGTACTTACACGAGATTCAACAGCGTAACAAGTGGTATTCTGATATCGGATCCCCGGTCAGTGTAGGTGACATTGTTGTTATGTGCGATGATAATCTCCCTCCACTTAAGTGGAAGTTAGCGCGTGTACATGCCCTTCATCCCGGTACTGATAACAAGATTCGAGTCGTTACGGTGCAAGCTGGTAAAACTTTTATAAGCGTGCAGTTGTAAAGGTTTGCAAGCTTCCTATAGAGTAGTAAATGTACAGAGGATTAGGTAGCTTTTTTATAAGTGCCTCTCAATTTTAGTGATAAGAGTTTAGTATAGTTCTTAATATTTTTTTTGAGTAGTGAGTAGAGTAGAGTTAGAGTGAGTCGTTATTTAAAAAAAAGGATTAGCCTTTTTTGGTGAGCGGTATGGTAATTACTTAATCTAATTTTCCATAAATATTTTCTAACTGCATTGTTTACTAAATTTTGGCTTCGCGCATTCAGTGCATTTAGCACTATCACGTAACCCATTCATAGACAAACAATATTTTTACGAGTTTTGGTGTGGTAGAACTGCTACAATCCGATGATGAGTTCGTAAGGTTGGTATTCGACCGCGCGACACATCCGACCATCGACCAGAGCGTGAGAGCATCAGCGAGCTTGAGAGCGACCGTCGAGCGGAACAGACGTGTCCTGACATATATCCGAGTGCGACCGAACTTGAGGTGCGCGAGCGCGTCTATCGCCAGTCCTTTTCTTCCTGTTCACGAAGTATAAGAGTCTTCCCATTGTTACACCACCCAGTGAAGTGATCGCTGCAACTGCGTCCTATGGATTTTGAGTTTCGGAGATAGAAGACGAAACACCACATCGAGGCACGTAACCCCAGCGCATACCCGTGAGAAGAACGCCTCCTGCGGCTCCATCAAGGTCAGTGGCGTTCTCCTAACCAATATATATTATTAAGATTAATAAATGTGACTAACCTTAGAAATGATGACTAATAAATTTTTACTAGACTTTGACTTTGACATTTGTTTTTATTTAATTTTAATCAAATCTAATTAATTAACCACACTAATATTTGTATGTTACACGTTGCAATAGCATGAGACTGTAAACTAATAATATTATTATAACACCATGTATGCAATTCTGTATTTTGTGTACGACCATGTTCTGTAAATAAATATTCTGATTCTGATACGTTTGACCACAATCTCACCTGATGGGAAGCGATGTGGTCGAAGATGTCGCGCTTGCCTAAGAAAAACTTATTCACGCAATTTTTGAACAACAAAACACTAACTTCAATTTTTATGTATTGAAACTTTCTCGAATCACAATGATAATTTTGTTGAAGCTTTTTATAACTATTTCAGTGATTTTGAAACTTCAAAAATGTTGAAATGTGCAAGTGAGATAGCGGCACGTCAAAGTCTGCCCCAAAGATCTAAACCAGACCTTCTGTAGCTACGATGAATTTATGATTAATTTATTATTCTCATTATTGTTTTACACTTTACTATTACATATTTACACTTTTTGACATTTTTTTTATTTTTCTTTTTTGAGTGTGAAACTTTTTTTTTTAATATTTTTCTTCCTGCAACAGATCAACTATGTTTGACATCCTATAGATCATGATGATTGTACTATAGTATTAATGGTATAATTAATTATTTTATTTTTTGTTGCGACCTGTTATAAAATTACCAATATGAACATGATTAAAGTTCAAGTGCTATATTATTTCAGGTCGAGGCGAAAATCAAAGAAGCAGATAAGCAGATATCTGCGCTACTGGCCGGAAAACCCACGGAGCTGAAGAAAACGTCCGACGATCTCGCGAAGAAGATCACCAAGATAAATACCAGGATAGCCCAGCTGGGAGTCGCTATTAAAACCAGCGTAAAGTTAGTGTATTTTTGTGAATTTTTCCTGTGAAAAAATATTTATAAAAACAAGCTTTTATTGAATCGTTGGAGTTACAGTCGTATACCAAATTTCAGCTCAATCGGACATCGGGAAGTGGTTCAAATTGAGTTGCAAGATTCCACCCGAACAAACATGGTTAAATGTATACTTACATTGCAGGTTAAATAAAAGCTATAAAAAACTAACGTAAATATGACACTTTTTGTAGTAATTTTATCTTGAGTATCCCGTGTAGGTAAAATATAAATTTTTACATATTTGTAGGTAAGGCATTCTTGAGGCACTACGTGTGAAATCAGAAATCCGAAAATCTCTTAGATGCAATTTTAGAGTTCCTTGCTCGTCGATTATACGATAGTTCAGCACTCGCTGGTCAAGGACCAGCGAATTTTCGTTTTGGTTTTTACTGTTTGATTGTAAACAATTGAATTATTTTCCAGGGACGCGACAAAATGCAAGAACATGATCAATTCAATAGAGGCGGACTTGCGTGGCACGACAGCCAGTTTGGAAGACTTTAAACAACAGAAAAAGACGCTCACTACTGAAGCGGCGGAGTTGGATACTAAAATCAAAGAGGTATAAAACAATTATAGTTCGGCCGTTCAGAGAATGCGTTTGACGTTTGAGTTTTGAATTTTGTGCCAAACTGAGTGCAGTTTGGCACAAAATTATAACATTAATTGATTATTGATATAATAATGTTGTTTTAATGCTCATCAATTGTTAAAACGGTAAACAACCAGCAAAAATATTTTTATCGTAACTGCAACGCCATTACAAAGTTACGTCGTTAGTTCAATCGCGACTGTCAGGAACGCATTCTCTGAACGGCCTAGTTATAAGTATACAGTATTATAAGGAACGGCTATGCCAACCCGAAAAAGGCTCATAGTACTCTCTATTATGAGAACTTTTACTGTGGGACTAAGTCTAAATGAATTATGGAGCATTTCTCGGCTTTTATTTGATAATGCACTGTGGCTGGCTAGTGAAATCGGAGGATGCAGTTGGTAACTTTTTTATCATTATCACAAAATATCATCATTTTAAAAAATTTTTCGTGCGTTTAATGATTTTTTCTGTTTCATTTTATTCCCAGGTCGAAGAACTAATAGAGGAAGGTTCCAGTGATTTCACGGCAATAAAAGAAGAGATGAAAAAGTTGGAGCAAAAAGAATTTAAGCGCAGCGGTGAGCGGTTGGCCGCCTTCGTCGCCGTGCAAAAGAAGGAGAAGAGTTTGGAAGAGTATAGAGCGAGAGAACCGGCGTTCAGGAGAGAGGTGAGTATACGGGTGTGAGTGGGACGGGGAGAGCTGTGAGTGAACAGATAGCTGCAAAATAAGAAGAGTGGAAGAGTATAGAGCGAGAGAACCGACGTTCAGGAGAGACGAGAGTATACGGGTGTGGAGTGAGTAGGATGGGTAGAGTGAAGTGTATGAGGTGCGAGTAGTGTAGAGAAATGTCTCTTCCCTTGTTCCTTAGCTGCCTGATACAAATAAATTATTATATTATCGTATCTAACTATACTCGTAATATTATAAATAAATAAAATAACGTTTCACACTCATAGCTCCCCACTAGGAATAAACCTGTGTCGGGGATGCCATGGAACACACACAAAGACAAGGACAACTAACACCCAGACCCAGAACAGATATTTAAATTCATCATTCAAACATCTGCCCGGCCGGGAATCGAACCCGGGACCTCTGGCTTATAAGGCGGCTACACTACCGCTGAGCCAAACAGGTCGATTATAAAAGTATTATATGTTTGTTACTACAGGGTTATTCATAAAGGGTATGCTAAGCCAAATAGAGCTCATAGTACTCATCATTATGAACAACTTTTACTATGGGACCAACTCGAAATTCGCGAAAAAAAAAATCAGCTTTTCCATACATTTTGTTGAGTGTCACATTGACATTTTTCTATGGAACAGCTGATTTTTTTCGCGAATTTCGGGTTTGTCCCATAGTAAAAGTTAAAAGTTGTTCATAATGATGAGTACTATGAACTCTTTTCTGCTTAGCATACCCTTTATGAATAACCCTGTATATATTGAAACGGCTGAACGGATTAACATGAAACTTGGAATGTAGGTCTATCATAGGCTGGATTATCACATAGGATAGGCTACTTCTTATCCCAAAAAAAAAATACGGTTCCCCTAGGATAGCGCAGACTAGAAAATGCGTCAATTTCAAAGGTAACTTTTACTAATATTATAAAGCGCCATTTACACGATGCAAGTTTCTTGCCTGTTGCATACAATAAAATTGAAGCAATAAATTACCTGCATGGTCTAAACAGTACGTAACGTAAACAGGCAAGAAACTTGCATCATGTAAACCAGCCTTAAAGGTGAAAATACTCGTATATATGTTTGTTACTAATGAACGCTGAAACGACTGAATGGATTTACCTGAAACTTGATACATAGGTTGATCCTGGTCTGGATTAACATAGGCTACTTTTTATCCCGAAAAACGCGGGTGAAACCGGATGTAACCGGGTGAAACCGTTACCACAATGAAGCTTTTGTTTCCAGTTAGCCGCGCTAGCCTTCGAACATCCACAATATGAAGAAGTCCCGAACTACGTGGAGCCAGGTCCTCTGGAGGAATTCACTCCTGAGCAGCTGGAGACGGAAAACCTGGATGACCTCAGGAGTCAGTATGAGGCACTCAAGGCGAGGATCGGGGGGAGGGTGCCTAACATGTTGGATATACAGGTGAGGATATAACCACTGACAAAATAAATTTAATTCCGATGAATTCACTTAAAGTACGGAGCATACTGATACACCGGCAGCCTGATTCAGCTATCCGAAATTCGAATGCTTTCGAATCGAATGTATCCGAAAAACAACTTGACTTTCGATATCGAATCATGTATCCTTGCGAGGGAGACTATCGCGAAAAAATCCCGTCCTCGAATTCTTTCCGAAGGTGGAAGCCTTTTCGAAGATAATCGTCGAATACATTCGAATTTCGGACACCTGAATCGGCCTGCAGTTTATGATAGTAGTCACCGTAAAAACTGGTGATTATCATCGTACTTTTTGGTGATATCAGTATGCTCCGTACTTTATGTGAATTCATCATTTTTTTGCGGAATTTTGATGCGCATATTTCAGTGGGGGGTTGTAAAGAAAGGGCATGCTAACCTGAATGGTGATGATGTATTTCATGCCGATTTCAGCTACGGCGACCACATTTCTGTTGGTTACTGGTGCGTCCTTACATGGCTGATGTACCCAATTTTAGCAGTAAATGTCCAAGAACAGTTGCTATATATGACGCCATTTACGTCTAGCTGCAACCGGCGGTTTCACCCGCTGTTTTTAATCCTTTTATTACCACCCCTGTTGGAGCAAATAAGACAAAAAAATAATATTCAAATCGGTCCAGCCATTCTCGAGTTTTTAGCGGCCCGTCCCGGCTTCGTACGGGTGGACATTATTTTTTTAAACATTTTGGGATAAACGTATATTAAATGTAGTCCGTATGCGGGTGAGAAGTAGATTTTTTTAAAATTAATATTTTTATTTTCTTATATTTTTTTTTATCTACAGGGTTATTCATAAAGAGTATGCTAAGCTGAAAAGGGCTCATAGTACTCATCATTATGAACAACTTTCACTATGGGACCAACCCAAAATTCGCGAAAAATATCGGCCGTTTCATACACTTTGTCGAGTGTCATTGACATTTTTCTATAGAACAGATGTTTTTTTTTTGTGAATTTCGGGTTGGTCTAATATTAAAAGCTGTTCATAATGATGAGTAAAACGAGCCCTTTTCGGCTTAGCATACCCTTTATGAATAACCCTGTATAAACGTATTTTTATTCTCAAAGTTTATTTTTTATTTATTATCACATTTTATTTATATTGTGTTTTAGTTCAAATACCTACTTCATTTATATTTTTTTTAGATTTTAGATTTATTTTTTTACTTGATCTTATTTTGTTAGCGTTCGGCACTCGACTGTCGTTCGAATAGCATTTTGCTTGCATTTTATTCTGCTAGACGAAGTGAACGTTCGGTGGTACATTCCCTTGCCCGTGCTTGCGATTTTGGGGTCGTCCATTAATCACGTGATCTTTTTAGACTTACGTACCCAAAGGGTAAAACCCTATTACTAAGACTTCGCTGTCCGTCTGTCACCAGGCTGTATCTCATGAACCGTGATAGTTAGACAGTTGAAATTTACACAGATGATGTATTTCTGTTGCCGCCATAACAACAAATACCAAAAATCAGAATAAAATCAATATTTATGGGGGCTCCCATACAACAAACGTTTTTATAGGTAATGGTACGGAACCCCTCGTGCGCGTGTCCGGTTCGCACTTGGCCAGTTTTTAGCAACTTTTCCCTCCCCCCCCCCCCCTCCCTCACCCTTGTTGATATATGGTGAGGTTATAAGTTACCGCCCTCCCCCCCGGCCGATATCACGTGTATTTTTATTGGTACAAATTTTCTCTAGAGGTACAATCCCCCTCTCCTCCCCCGTTCTGATATTTCGTGATGTCCCTTTCTCCCTTTCTCGAGTCTCAAGTGATTAATGGACGATCCCTTTCTAGTCTGTTTGCAGCAAGGCACTGCGAGCGTTTGGCACTCGACTGCCATTCGTATTGCTGCAATGATCTCGCATTTTTGTTTTGCTAGACGAAGTGAACATTCGGCGCTAACATATAAAAATTAAAACAAATATAAAATTCAAAAGTATAAAAATATGTAATAAGTCACGAAAGGTTTAAGTAGGTAGTTCCATAAAAAGCTTTTGATAAATACTTACTATAAAGTAAATATATAAAAAGTGCGAGAATACAATGAAAATTAAACCGTAAAAGTCAAATAAAATAATTCATAAGTAGTTCTAAAAATAACTTTTTAACTGGAACAAAAATGCAATGAGAAAAGTCAAAATATTCAACGTCCGCTGCGTATTAACTGCGCAGCTGCGTTGCGTAACTTATTTCATAGATGTGCAATTGTGCATGCGGCGTTTATTTTTAAGATTTTAATTTTAAATTCCATTCGTAATATCTTTGAACGGAATGTCCGATTTAATTAATTCAAAAAGAAATCTTCATCAGGTATTAAAACAGTCTTAAATACAAAATAGTTTTTTTAGATAAGGATTAATACAAAGGTATGTAAAACATGGTCTGATTTTGGTCGGCATTTCTATCAACTTTTAAAATGTAAAAAAGTAGGTATAGTGACGTAACTACAATAGTTGGACAAAAGGTATTGCGTAGTTTTTTGTAGATATCAATAATTATGTTCTTAATATTGTAAAACATTTTTTAGTTCTATCATCGATAGTTTCCGCAGCGTATGCGATAGAAAAATATTTTATGGATAATTTTTTACACCCAAGGTAAAAAAGTAAAGTAAAGGGTATGAAAGTAAGTAAGTAAGGGTGTAAAAGTTAGACTATTGAAGTTTTAGTAAGGATCCCTAATTTTTTCAGGTAGTAAATATAGCCTATGCAACTTTGGGATAATGTAGCATTCGAATGGTGGAAGAATTTTTGAAATCGGTCCAGTAGTTTTTGAGTTTATTCCACACAAACATCCAAAACTTTCCTCTTTATAATATTACTAGCTGACTCGACAGACGTTGTCCTGTCAAAAGCCATTACGTCAATTCTATGTCAAATGTCAAAAGTTACATTAAAAAAGTTTATTCCACAAAAACATCCAAAACTTTCCTCTTTATAATATTATTATCTGACTCGACAGACGTTGTCCTGTCAAAGTCAAATGTCAAAAGTTACATTAAAAAAGTTTACATTGTCCAAAAAAAAAAGGTGGAAGACTCAAAAATAAAAAATTACATTGTCCAAAGCGCTAAAGTTAAATTGGTTTAAGTATTTTTAAATTTTCTAATTTTTCATGTTTTTTTACTATAAATTGAGATGTGAGCTATCCTATCTCCTAAGTTAGATCGAACTGCACCCGGTGTGCAAATTTGATTGAAATCGGTTAAGTAGTTTAGGAGTCTATAGCGCACAAACAACGTGACACGTAATTTATATATATTAAGATAGTATAGATAAATATGATTATTAATTATAATTGAATTATATTATGCTGATGCTGATAATGACAGGTGTGCTCACAGGTGCAAATCCGAAAACAGTTCATAGTAGGTACTCATAATTGGTATTTCAGTATTTTTCCACTTAGATACAGGCCATACCAAATTTCATTCAAATCCGTTCTTGGCGTCAGTGCCTTCCTTTTGTTTCATTTAGACATTTTACACATTTCATTACATATTACTGACGACCTGTTTGGCTCAGCGGTAATATGTAAATCCGCCTTATGAGCCAGAGGTCCCGGTTTGATTCCCGGCCGGGCAGATGTTTGAATGATGAATTTAAATATTTGTTCTGGGTCTGGGTGTTAGTTGGCTTAGTTGCCTTTGGCTTTGGGTCGGTTCCATGGCATCCCCGACACAGGATTTATCCTAATGGGGAGCTATGAGTGTGAAACATTATCTTATAAATAAAAATGAATCGCTGATTGTTTGTTATGTTCTGTTGTTGTTCGTTGTTCTATAACTCGAGAACGGTTGGACCGATTTGAATATATTTTTTGTTTTGTTTGCTTAATAAAGGGAAGGTTTAAAATAAAAATAAAACCAGCTGTTGAAACCGCCGGGTTCAGCTAGTTATATTATATTATTATACTTTACATAACCACTATCTGTAGGATGATGATTGCTTTTTGCTGTTGTACTTTAAACTATGATGTTTTTTCCAGACATACAAAACTAAAGAACAAACATTCATGCAACGAACGCAGGATTTGGACGCTGTCACGAAGGAAAAGTTGGAGACTCGGGAATTTAGGAGCAGTGTGGTTAAGAAACGCCTCCATGAATTTAATGGTGGTTAGTAGCATAAGAATTCAGTACGGTTTGGGTAGCGTAAGAATTTAGTACCGTTTGGTAGCGTAAGAATTCAGTACAGGTTGGTAGCGTAAGAATTTAGTACCGTTTGGTAGCGTAAGAATTCAGTACAGGTTGGTAGCGTAAGAATTTAGTACCGTTTGGTAGCGTAAGAATTCAGTACAGGTTGGTAGCGTAAGAATTCAGTACAGGTTGGTAGCGTAAGAATTCAGTACAGGTTGGTAGCGTAAGAATTCAGTACAGGTTGGTAGCGTAAGAATTCGATAGTTTGGTGGAAAAACTGTGTATTTTTGCTCATAATTTTAAGCTAATTTAAGAAGTTCTGTTCAGCTGTTAAAATATAATGTTTCAATAAGAAAAAAATATATAATCTAACGTTATAGTTTTTTTACTAAAAATTTTGTTTTCGTCGTTCTTATGAAATCGTTTTACTTTCAGGTTTCCACATAATAACAAATAAGCTGAAAGAGATGTACCAAACGATAACTCTGGGAGGAGATGCTGAGCTGGAGCTGGTGGATTGCATGGACCCCTTCACGGAAGGAGTCACTTTCAGGTATTCACCATTGGCTAAGATATTAGTTAAAAAAAACACGTTTTTTTGTCATTACGATATAGTTTCACACTTGACTCTTTTGGCACGTAGTAACTATTAGCTAAGCTGCGTTAGCGCATGCGCGTGACCGTCTGGTTTTCGTGCCATCTGAGGCCGCCATTGATTCCATTTTTAAATTTCGGTGGTGTGTTTATAAATTATGTCAATATACATTCGTATTAAAGTTTGTAATTTGCATTTTATGATAATATATGAGAGTAGATAAAGTAGTGTATGAAACTGCACATAACTCGGTATTAAAACACTCGTGTGATACTATAAACCTCGCCTATGGCTCGGCTTTTAAACTCACACTCGTGTTTTAATCATTCCCTCATTATGCAACAGCTTCATAAACATAACATAACATAATAAAACAGCTTCATAATTTTTGTAGTGGTAGGGCTCTTTTGCAGAGCCCGCCTGGGGAAGTAGCACACCTTTGCCAGTTATTCCACCGCCAAGCAGTACATAATGTGCAAAACATTACTGTGTTCCGGTTGGAAGGGCATTGTTTCCAGTGAAATTACAGGGCAAATGGGAGATTAAACAACTTATATCTCAGGGTGACGAGCGCAGTGCTGTGCCGCGCGGGGACTTGAATTCTGCGAGTTCAAAATTCTGGGTGTTGCAGACCTGTTATGGGCAAACGTGACGTTTAACATCAGGCGAGCGATTTGCTCGTCTCGTCACTCAATTACATAAAAAAATCTATATCCTTATAGTCGTCACAAAGAAGTCAAAAAGGCCCGTTCTGACATTTGTCATCGCGACGTAACTAGTGATGTAACCATACGACTCAGTACTCGAAGTGCATTGGATTAAGATTCTGATTAGAAAATTTAACTTAAACTTTAATTTTGTAGGTATTTTGAAATGATACAATGGTACGAAAGGTCAATTTGTCTTTAATTTAATATTTTTAGTTACAATAACATTCACTTAATCACAAAAAAAAAAAAAAACTACTTTTTGATTTTTAGTTTTTGTAAATTTCTTAGTTCTATTTAGTTTAGTTTGTTATTTTAGTTTATTTAAAATTTAAGATGTAAATATATTTTATGTATCACAAAAAAAATAAGAAAAAGAGAGAGTTAGTAAACCACTCTATGAATTTATTTGCAACGATTTTTTCGTGATATTCTTTCGTACTTTTAAACTCGAATGCAAGTATGGCATCATTCACAAAACCTCCCCCGGCTGATCAATATTTAATTACTATTAAAATCGAATAAAGCTGGTGAAATTCAGTACATAATTATTTGGTTACAACACTAATACTTGAAAAAGGAACACTGAGAACCTAACTGTTTCTGAGAGTTTCGTTATAATTAGAAAATGTATGCTAACTGTAAAGTATGCGCGAAAAGCGTTCCAAGTTACATTCTAGAGTCTTTCTCAAGTGTCAAAACGGGCCTCTTATTTTGTGACGACTATAGGTTGCTTGGAAGACACCGCTCTAATATAAGCGATCGCGATAATGCCCAGTAGCATTAGTTTTAAGTGCTAAGATCCTTTTTTTTTTTAATTTCTGGTGTGAACAATTAAGAGTTTATCTATCTTATCTAATTATTTATCTATCTTACCTATTTTTCTACTAAATAAAACAAACAGAATAGTTATTCCGTAGTTTCCTACATTTTTAAAAAGTAAACTAGCCGATAATTTTTTATACAGCTGGGATATATATTTTTGACATCGAACTAGGCATGCGTTTGATCACAATCAACCCAGGGTTTAAACATAAAGTAAATAGGTATTTCCTAGGCAAGCGTGCTACATCTTCGACCATATCGTCGCTTTCCATCAGTCTGTTTCCATCATATTGTGGTCAAAGGCATGCCTAGTATAAAAAAAAACAATCAAGGTTTATCTTATCACGCTTGTCTAAGAAAAACTTATTCGCTTTACTTTATTTTTGGATATTACTACACTATGTAATGTTGTAACATAGGTCCAAGACTAAGTAAATATCAATTTGTCTTTTCATTATCTATCTACAGGTTTATAAGGAAAGGGTATGCCAAGCAGAAAAGGGCTCATATTGCTCATCATTATGAACAACTTTTAGTAAGGGACCAACCCGGAATTGGCAAAATAAAAAATCAGCTGTTCTACACAATTTATCAAGAATCATTGACATTTTTCTATGAAACAGCTGATCTAGAGCACATTGAAAAATGTTTTTTTTTAGTTTTTCTGTTTAAATAAACGTTTCTATTATTATTTAACCCCACTGAATACGTAAATTCATACCATAAATGATAAATGGCATGAAAACTTTAAAAATAATTTATCGAGCGGCATAAATCTAACAACATTTAAAACATCATTTCAGCGTTCGTCCCCCAAACAAGTCCTGGAAGAACATATCAAACCTGTCCGGCGGAGAGAAGACTCTCTCGTCTCTAGCCCTGGTGTTCGCTCTCCACTACTACAAGCCGACGCCGCTCTATGTGATGGATGAGATCGATGCTGCCCTGGACTTCAAGAATGTTTCCATTGTGGCTAGCTATATCAAGGTGAGATACAGACTATATCAAGGTGAGATACAAACTATAGCAAGGTGAGATACAGGCTTTATCAAGGTGAGATACAGGCTATATCAAGGTGAGATACAAACTGTAGCAAGGTGAGATACAGACTAGACTATATCAAGGTGAGATACGAGCTATATCAAGGTGAGATACAGACTTTATCAAGGTGAGATACAGGCTATATCAAGGTGAGATACAGGCTTTATCAAGGTGAGATACAGGCTATATCAAGGTGAGATACAAACTGTAGCAAGGTGAGATATAAACTATTTACCTATGTATCTATTTTGTTTTACTCGCCTCAGTATAGCAGGAGTGGTTTAAGAAAAAAATAATAGAAAACACCCAAAGGAAGAAAATATTTTTTTAAGATGCAAATTATTTTTATGCTCTCAGATTAGAGACTGAGTCAACAAAATTGAAGTTGAAAATAGTCGAATTGTCCAAAAACGTCCGATCCTTATTCTTATTCGATATGGGGCAAGAGGTCCCGCACTGGCGTCCCGCAAAGGGTGCATTGTGCATTGTCCGATCTTATTTTGTGTCACAGCTTTCTTCTACAAGTAAATTGAATTTCCTTTTTCTTTCTCAGACCCGCACGAAAAACGCCCAGTTTATAATAATCTCGCTTCGCTACAACATGTTCGAGGTTTGCAACCGTCTCGTCGGCATCTACAAGACTGATGACTGCACCAAGTCGGTTACTGTAGAAAACGTCTTGCCTGAAGAAGAAGAGGAACCAGCGCCGGTTGCTGAAGAGATGTTAGACATAGATTAAGTAAGACGTAGCATATGAAAAAGGACTAAGAAATATACTTTTATTTATTTTGTTACAAATCTGTTTTAATTTATTTACCAGTTATTCCACCTCCAAGCAGTAACATACAAACATCAGTGTTCCGGTTTGGGGGGCATTGTTTCCAGTGAAATTTCAGGGCGGATAGGAGATTAACATCTTATATCTCAGGGTGACGAGCTTAGTGCTGTGCCGCGCAGGGTCTTGTTTGAGTTCAAAATTGTGGCTGCGAAGCGGGCAGGTTATTTTCACCAAAGCGGAGAGGAGCTGTGTCAATCGAATGACAGAGAAGGCCTCGCGCCGCCGACTACACACTTCTCTGCTCCGCCGCGCCGCTTGCTCACTCGCGGCACTAAGTTCTATAGTATAATTATTATTAGACATCCGCTAGAACAATTTCTACTGAAGCTAGGAGGAGAGATGTGGAAATAAAGAAATGTGATCGGTTATTCAAAATACATCTCTCGTCTCCACTTTGGTCGAAACCGGGCCGCGCTGCGAAGCTGGAAGGTTATTTCAAGACGGATTGACGGTTGTATTCAACATTAAACGGTGAATTTATCGTTTTTAGCATGGATATATGTATTACCTAAAGATAGAGCCATAGTGTAACCGCACATGCGACAGCTATATTCTAGAAATGATACCAGGATGGAAATGCTTCTCCATTTTAGGGGAAATTTTTATAAAACATTCCAAATCTGTATACTTCACAAAATAAAACATTATTATACAGGGTTATGGAAAGGATATGCTAAGCCGCAAATGGCTCATATTAGAAAAAGGTCTAATAGTAGGAAAATAACTACTTAATGTTCATAATTATAAACATCTTTTATTAAAACACCAGTCTTGCAATCGCGAAAATAATGTACCTAATGGTAGTTTTGGGACAGAAGAAAATATGAAATAGTCCAATAAATATTTATTGGGTACAATCCTAAGCAAACATAATTCGCAACCTGGCAGCACCAAATCGTAGAAGACTCACGTAGTAGGTAACTATTATTCCTAATCTGTGGTTTGCCCACCTTGGCACGGTTACGGCGACGGGGACAAAAACTGAAATGTCTGTCTCTTTTTCAACCATGTTTGGCACTTGCCATCTTGCTCTTTTTTACAAAGTAGCAATTATGAGGTTTTTAGAGGTCCTGGACCTCTTTCGGGGAAGAACTCTTGAGGCGGGACTCGTGCGTCTGTCATTCTGTATGTCACAGCCAATTATCTCAGGAACTATAATATAACAGCTAGCTGTTTGAAATTAGGCATGACGCTAGATAATGTTAAAAAAAAAACATGCTGAGAAATAGGTGAAAGTTGGATCCTAAAATGAGGGTTAATACATGAACTAGACAGAAAAATATAGCGAAGTTTCCCAACTTAATAGTTTTTCTGTAAATTACTAAAATATGAAAAATTTAAGGGTCTTGCTTCACTGGTCTAGGTCTTGTGATTTCTATTGCGGAATTTGTGTGTGGATGGATAGATTCAAGTAGTTGTTGATGGCTGAAGCAGCCTGCAGATTTTAAAAGTAAACGTACGTGTAGGTCTTAAGCGTTCGGAAAAACGGACATTTACCTTATTGAAAAGCTAAAGGAACTCCTTTTATCAATTCACAACCCTTTAAATATTTTCAACCCCAAATATCTTCGCAATCCCTTCGCCGATACTCAAGTTACCGTCGGAAAAACATACGCAATACTTACGATTTGTTTCAGTTAACTGTGAGGCCTCGCTTCGCTCTGTCAATTTAAACACATTTGTTTCCAAATAAAAGTTTATTTCATAGTAAGTATCTGCTCATAGGCTACATTATTTTAATATCTTAATATATTCATTTAATAGTACCTGCTCGTAAGCTACATCTTAATCTATGTCTCTAATATCTAAATATTTGGAAAATATTGGTTGCTGCGTTCATCCCAAGCACAGAATATATATTAATCTAAGAGGCTATACATATATTAATCTGATTAAACTTAGAATAGATTTCGGCTATTTTTTCATGAAAACCAAGGAGCCTGAGATGAAAACAGTGTAAATTGTTAAAATTATGTAAATGCTAACATCAAGATAAAGTACAACATTAAACACTTAGAATTATTTACGTATACAATCAACTCCCATACACGTCGTGGAGAGTAAAATATAGATTCCTCCTTCGGTTATATTGCAAGGAGAAAACATTGAGCATATTTACTGCCTCAAGACTATTATAGATCATGGAATACATATAAAAAATATTATTTAAATGTATTAATACAAAACATTTTATAGATGTATGAACACAAAAGATTATAATGGTTGATAATAAAATATAGGTAGAGTGTTCAGATGGTTCAAAAGGGTTGACAGTAATGTTTAAAAAAATAACGTGCTAAATGAGCTAGAAGGATAAAAAAATATAAGAACTGACACAAAATATTTATTGACAGTTACTAGATACTATCTATTCAGTAATAGTCCAGTCATTTGGTTTTACCTGCGGAAACATTCCTAGTGAGCTTTATTACGGCGTTTCTCCAATTTTTTGTTAGTCAGTGGAAAGGGTGACACGGGCCGTCCATTAAATGAAAATATTAGAATTGCCATGAAGAATGATTTTCATTACATCGAAAATCGCGATTGTCAATTCACATTGGCTGAGTAAAAAGATGTGATGAAAGATTACGTTCCAGACGATAAAACAACAATAAAAAAAATTGCTCGATATGAGTAATTAATTGTAATTATATTGTAATTACCACGAAAAGTAAATCTTTAACAATAATTTGCTTTCGAGATATTGACTAATTCGGGTACGAAGAAAAACAAAATCATTGTGATGAATGTCTTCGAATAATCGTTTTCGAATTCGAAAACGGTTAACTTTACAGAAAAATGCAGGAGGGATTTTATGTAGATAATTTCACGACAAACAATTTTTATCATGACCTCTATTGACCTCCGAGCAAAAAACTGCTCCTCAGCGAAAAACTGATTTTCGTGTCCTTTTGACCTTTATAACTTTTTTAGCCGGCACGATATCAATGTCGATTTTTCACATATTCATTACAACGCCGTAATAGAGGTGTATACAAAAATTAAGCTCACTAGGATTTTTTCTGCAGATTGGGGTTTAAAATGCCTAAAATTACTTGACTACAACCGGCGCTAACCCAGCCATATTTGGTCCGGGTCGATGGCGGTAAAAGTGTTGGTGCAGCTTCGAGTCCTCTGTCCGAGAGATTTTGATGTAACGGCTGGTCGAAGTTAGGTACATCTCGGAAATGTCGCTGCCAGTCACGCTTAATATGTACTGGACGTTCTGTGTTATCGTGAGAAACTGAGAAAAAAAAATCATTATAGTTATTTTATTTAGTTGAAAGCTGTTACAGAAAATAGGATTGGACAAAGCACAATGCACTCTTTGTGGGACCTGTCGCCCCATATCGAATAAGAATAAGGATCGGACGTTTTTGGACGATTCGACTATTTTCAACTTCAATTTTGTTGAAATCTGAGAGCACTAAAATTATCTGAATCTTGAAAAACTGATTTCTTCCTTTGGGTTTTTTCGAATTTTATTTTTACCTAAGCTGTTATATTGAGGCGAACAAAACAATATAAAGAGCGGCGTAGGATTCTAGTAGTGGAGAGCGAACATCAGAGCTAGAGACGAGAGAGTCTCCTCTCAAGTCCTCTCCTTCGGACAAGTTGGATAATTGAATATGTTCTTAGGGACTTGTTTGGTTTGCCCATAATATAAAGTAATATTCTAAGTCCTATTCTATTATACAGGGTTATTAAAGGGTGTGCTAAGCCGAAAAGGGCTTATAGAACTCATCATTATGAACAACTTTTACGATGGGACCAACCCAGAATTCGCGACCGAAAAATCAGCTGTTCCATTTTTTTTTTACATCGGACTAGGCATGCGTTTGTCCGCAATCTCACCTGATGGGAAGCGACGATGCGGACGAAGATGTAGCACGCTTGCCTAGGAAAAACTTATTCACTCTATTTTTGAACATCCCTGGGTTGTACTTTCTAGGAAAAACAGACGCGGGCAGTGAGTTCCATACCTCTGCCGTTCGGATTAAAAAAGACGAATGAAAACGCTTAGTTACATGGAATTTCCACCGTAAGAGGGTGCCTCTTTTCCATACCATACATAGTATAGTGTCACTGAAATTTTTCTATGGAACAGCTGATTTTTTTCGCGAATTTCGTGTTGGTCCCATAGTAAAAGTTGTTCATGATGATGAGTACTATGAGTCCTTTTCGGCTTAGCATACCTTTTCTGAATAAACCTGTATACCAGAAAACCTTCGAAATAATTCGTAGAACGATAGTTCGTATACAGTGAGTTGCGCAGATAGTTTGTATCTCACCTTGATATAGTAAGCGACGACGGCCACGCTCCTTCGATCTAAGCCCGCGACTACCTCGTGCATCACGTAGAACGGCGACGGCTTAAAAGTTTGGAGACCGAACACCAGAGATAGACATGAGAGAATCCTATCTCCCTCGGACAGCTCGGATATCTTCATCCACGACTTGTTTGGGGGACGTACTCTGAAATTAAATTTAAATGTTTAGTTTAATTTTTACGATGAACTTGAGTGTGAATGGAGTATAGCTGTAGAGGACGACCAAACAAAGTATGGGTGAACTGTGTGAAAGATAATACTTATGAGAAAGAAGATATGACGAGTGATAGAGATGAATGGAAGTGAAGTGTACATACTGCACCGACCCCACGTAGTTGGGATAAGGGTAGGCAGATGATGATGATGATTTTAACGCCACTTAATAAAATATTTTCAAGTTTTCATGCCATGTGGTCACAGGAAATGTATACCGAACGAGGGGGACGTACTGTAATGAAATTTTAAATGTTGATAGATAGATATTTTTTTATTGTTCACACCAAAAATTACAAACAAAAAGGAGCGGCCTTATCGCTAAGAGCGATCTTTTCTAGACAACAGGAAGAGGTGATTTCTTTAAGCCTATATCTGAGCGAATGAATACCTGAACGTAATTCCCTCCGAGAACGGGTTCATTGGATCCAAAGGCTCCAGTTCCGCATGCCCCCCCTGAGTTAACGTTCCGTATATACCTTTCACATGACCCCTTATTTCTGCGAGTCCTGGAAAAAACGATTGCAATAGAGTATGTATGATTATATTGTATGTATGTATGATTGTAGTAGTTGTTGAGTGTATAAGAACGTTTGTAACCTACTCGTACCTTTACTGAATTCTTACGCTACCAACCTATACTGAATTTCATACGCTACCGACCTGTACTGAAGTCTTACGCTACCAACCTGTATTTAATCTATACCCTACTATACTGAGTTCATACGCTATCGATCGGTACCGTAAAACGGGTGAATAAAATCTCAGGGGTGAATGTATATAAAACTAAAAATGATTTTACAGACAATAGCCAAACATTTCGAAAAAAAAAATTAGGTGAAAGGGGGTGAAGGTTCCGAAACTTTCGGTACTTTTTTCTTCTTTCGTACTTCTTTCGAAATATTTGGCTTTAGTCTGTAAAAAACATTTTTAGTTTTGTATCTATTCATCCCTGCGATTTTATTCAGCCCGTTTTACGGTACTGAATTCTTACGCTATCAGCCTGTATTGAACTCTTAGGCTACCAAACTACTGAACATAGGCATGACGAAAGATTTTAGAATCCTCTTCCATAATGTGAGTACACATTTACTATTTACAAAAAAGCCTTTATTTCGGTAATGAACTAAAGTTTAACGAAATTTGAAGCCATTTTTTTCATAACACTTCGCATATGTCATGGCGCCGGCTTGACGTCACGGTTAAGGTGGTTGGTTGCGGTTAGCTAGGCACATCAGTGCCAATAGATGGCGCTGATGTTTTAATTTGACGTATTTTATTTTTTTATAAATGAAAATGTGCATATTATTTCATGGTAATATATTTGTCGACAATAATAAATTATTTGCTATTTTCTCAGCTATATTTCAGTAGTGTTTTCGTTTTTTAAAGAACTGAATTTGTACCGGGCAATATTGCGGGCCGCGGCAGACTACTCACTCACACAGAGACAAGGCTCTTGTTGTGTTCGAACGTGGTTCCAACTATGCGCTAATTTCGACATACTATCCATTACATAGTTTGGACCAGTGGTTAGAAGTCCCGGTATTAGATACCGCGATATCGAGTTCAAATCGCACCTAGCATGTTTTTTTTGCGATGTTTTTTGTCTTCTAAATAAAAATCAATTACTGTTACTTAGTAAGCGCATAATTTGATAATGACAGGACACTTGTAATTTATTTTTAAATGTTTTCTTATTCAGAATTATGGTATAATTAGAAAAGTTAAAATAACCTTATTCTGTACATATTATGACTGTAAAGAGAAAGTGTGTTCGTATTCCTTATATCAGGTAAAATAAAAAACAATTAGGTAGTTGATATAATTATGTATGTATTTCTTATTGTTTATATTTCCGTACTTAACTATTTACAATGTTTTTTTTTTATCTTTCACGACCAACTTTCTTGCCTTCCTCTGGCTGCACAATCGCATCTACCGCAATGCAATGTGTAAACATTTTTGATTATTGCGCACTCTTTGTAGGACAACTTCGGGCAATACCTACACAATTTTTATAAAATTTCTCCGGCTTTGGTAACATATTGCTGATGAAAACTTCATCGCGCTCGATTTCCAATACGGTGATGTCTTGAGTAGGAGAAATAAATCCGACAAAATAACATTTTTCCAATCCGGAAACCCGCAGTTGTCCCTGGATCTGAAAAAAAAATAACCCATTTATTCACACATTACATTTATTCAATTTTATTTTATTTTGCTAAATATAATTAATCACTACCAACCTGATAGTAGAAGTTGTGTTTTTTATTCATTTGCAAGCTTCCATCGCATCGCTTCTGCTTCTATAACCCCTGAAATGAATTGAATAATAATTTGGATTATGCTTTATATAAAAAATACAGTATAAAACAATTATAATATAAAATGAGACAATACACATTTCAGCTAAATAAGTATTTATAATGTCATAGTTGGATGAATGCTTGTTTTCCAAGAAGAAAGGAGTTCAGTACCCACCCCTGGTCTTTCACATATAAGTCTTTTCCCACAGTCCATAACCCAAAAGTATTCTAATCAAGACCCTTAGAAATCATTTCAACATACATTTATATGTTTGAAAATTGTAGTTTCACTTACACAGAATTTGATGAAACACACACTGGAATCGTCTGTTTTCATCTTTTTGCACCACACATCATTTCGACTGCAACAAGCAATAATGTTATTAGCGACAAGTAAATTAGAAACTTTAGAGAGGTTATGTTTTAGAAAGTTAGCCGAAAATAATCAACTGCGATAACTTTGTGTGTAATTCTAATAGAGTAACAAGTAGGTACGTATTTGTACTAAAAGTACTAACCTTTTGATTTCTCCATGATATCGTTTCATTTGCGCACGAATCCGTTTGCGACTTTTCCTGGGACCAGAGTATTGGTGGCTTTTGAAAGCTTTTTGCGATGTACGTGGTTCCATGGTTTATTTTGGTAAAACATCGATAAAGTCTTTATAGAATGGCCCTCTGATATAGGTATCATATAAACAAAACACTGAAAACAAGAATTCAAGAAAAATCGAATCGTAAACGCGCGTATACTTACGCAATCAGTGTTGCCAACGCCATGAGTTGAAATTATCCATGAAAATTATCGTATTTTAAAATAATGTTTTCCTACTATTTTTTATAACCATGCGAGTAAATAAATATAATTTATGTAATTTTTTGGAACTCATAATGATTTGTTTTAGAGGTAACACTTTCTTGTAAATACTCTGGAACAACTAAAACTCCACACTCCTCTCACGTATATATTATTTACCGACGTAATTAAAAAAAAAACATACAAATTTTCTGGACAACTTCCAAGCTTTCATTCCATAAAATCTAAGTAGGAGTATATAACTAAATTTAAAAAAATTACCAAATCAGTCCAGATGTTCCCAAATGATGCACTTACCAACGAACATCACTTGACGATTGACGTTTGTAAAGAAAAAAAAATTATAAATTGTATGTTGTAGGTATATTTTAATAGTATTTACATCATAGTATTATAATTATTTATTGTTTGTATTGTAATATAATTTCCCTATAATTTATCCAAATTCAAATACTGGCAATACATTGTCCAATATTTCAATAATTGATTTTTGAGCTGAGCTAATTTCGAAGACCGAAAACAGAGAAGAGCGGCAACAGCGCGTGACTCGCGTATGCCACGAGCTGGCAACGTCGCGCGTCATCGCCGACACACGGTGCCTACACAGAATACTATTATGTATTCTGTGTAGGCACCGTACGACACTATCTGTGTTCACTCACACATTGACAAAAATTAACTAAAATTCGATGTTATTTCTACTATTAAATTTACTGTTTTCTTCAACTAAAGATAAAATGCCACCAATAAAGACAATTTAAAAGCCCAACTATAGTCATTTCAGTGTAAAATTATACACTCGTCGCCCATGAACGTACAAATAGATTAGTATGAAAATCGAACAACCTTAAGTAAACATGTCATTGTGTCTATGCGTGATGAGCGGCGGATGACCTATGATCAGCGGAGTTTACTTAAGCGTGACGTCATACGCTGTGATTGTTGTTTTAGTCAAAATGGCCGATTCCAGTATTTTAATGTTTTATTTTATTGAAAATCTTAATAACCTGTTTTTTATAAATAAAACTAAACCTGTTTTAAATTTTTTGAATCTGACTTCTCCCCTAAAATCATTGAATCGGCAATTTTTTGATACTGTCGTCAAATTCATGCGCTACCAACCTGCATTGAATTCGTCCAAGCGTCTCTTAGTGAGATCGTCTTTCAACGCCTGAATCCTGTTTCTGGCCGTCGTGGTTTTTTCCATGTCCTGAACTTGCCTGAAGTAGGCGTCCTCTTTACTTTTGTACATCTGCACAAAAACATCATGGTTCAACATTTAGTACAACAGCGATTTAAATAATCGTCATCCTACTAATGACCAATGAAAAATGACGATTAAGTAAAGTAAAATGTAATGAAATGTGTAAAATGTACGTAACTAAAACGAAACAAAAAAGAAAGGCACAGGTTCTTTACACCCAGTTTCGAAGACAGTGGTTATAAAAGTAATGTACATTTTTTTTGGATAAAATATTTTGCTTTCTTTTTATTAAGTACTAGCTGTCACCCGGCGGTATCACCTTTTTATTTTTACTTTTAAACCTTCCCTGAACTTCCACAAATATTTCAAGATCAAAATTAGCGAAATCGGTCTAGCCGTTCTCGAGTTATAGCCAGCCAAACGAACAGCGATTCATTTTTATATACATATAAGAAGATACGAGTGTCAAGTTTGTTTGGATGCTTGTAAACTCAATCATGCAAAAATGGCTGAATGGATTTGAATGAAATAGATGTGGCTGTTTCTTTTAAATTTCTCTAAGTTATAAATGAAACTGGAGAAAATGGCAACAGCCAATATTTTTTCTCGATCAGAGTTGGCCACATAGTAAAAGTTGTTCATAATGATGAGTAATATGAGCCTTTTTCGGCATAGCATACCCTTTATGAATAACCCTGTACATCCTACCTGTATATCAGCCAAGTTAGGCGCCTGCCCCCCGAGCTTCGACTTGAGTGCCTCATGCTGCTGCCTGAGGTCCTCCAGGTCGGCCGCCTCCAGCTCTGCCGCAGTGAATGTGTTGAGAGGACCTGGGTTCTTGAGGCTGTCTCCTACGACTGGGTCTTCGTAGAATAGCTTGCTTAACTAGAAACAAAGGTCGAATTACTATGGAAACTAACATGGTTTGTTTGGTTGAAGGTTACCGAATGTGACCGAAACTATATCCCAACCGTTTATGTTAGTCCTCGCCTGCGCGGTACAGAGGCGCGGGCGCGGGGGGGGGACGGCGCGGGGGCTGGGGGGGCGGGGGGCTCCGCGCACGCGAGGACTAACATTAACGGTTCGGCTATTATAGTCGTAATAGACGACTTCATTTTTACGTGAATAAATCCCGTGTTAATTATAAATAACAAAATGGTCGAATTCGTTCTTGTTTACTTATTACTAGCTGACCCCTGCAGTTTCACCCGTTTTGTTTCCCACGCCTGTATTAGTGCAAAAAAAAAACTAAAAAAAAAATGTTAAAATCGGTCAAGCTGTTCTGGAGCAGAGATAGTGTATCTGTAGCTTTCCACAGCAAAAAATAATTTCGTCACCGTCACCGTTGGCCCTCACACTTACTAGAGCCCTCTAGGACAAGGCAGGAACCCTAAAGGTCGATTCACACATATCAGTGAAGGCACAGTTCCGACACAGTACCGGCACAGTGCGAAATATTCTTTCATACATCCCCACTTGTCAGTGTCAGTGACGACACAGTGCTCTCAAGGCGTTTATAGAGAATGTATGAAAGAATATTTCGCACTGTGCCGGTACTGTGTCGGAACTGTGCCGGTACTGTGTCGGAACTGATATGTGTGAATGGACCTTTAGAGTGGGACCGGTCCGAGCCGCCGACGTGGAAAACGAAATCAATGTAGCGACGGAGACTGACGAGAGGATAGAGTTCACACAAGTTCAAGTTAATCTTTCTTTTTTAACCGATAAAAAACGGAAGAGATTCTTGAGACTCTCCTCCGTTTCTAATATTATATCTCAGCCCCGTCATGATTTAGAGCAAAGAGCGCTAATATTTTATGCTGTGCTGTGATGTAGGCCTATGAAATAATAATAATTGTTCAAGTGGCCGCCTACAAAAAAAGGTCGCCCAAGGTCGAACAAAATTACCCAAACTCTTTCTGTGATAATCTAGTGTCGTTATCTGAGTGAGACCAATACTAAATAATACCCGCATTAGCAAAAAAAAAAGCAGTAGCAATAATTTTTATTTACTATTTGAAATGTATGTGCAACTGCGACTTTTTGGATAATAAATGATATTCTATATACCTACTTTTCTAAATACATTTCGTTGGTTAGAAAATGAGTAAGGTCCGGCCTTGGGTTAAAGTTATAAGTTTGTATCAGAGGCGATTTGCGGAAAAACACTAAACATTCAATTGAAAATAGATTTTAGTATTTCTTACCCGTTCAAGTTCGGAGAGCGTTTCCTTGTGCTGCTCGAGGAGTTGATCCAGATTCTCTTTTTTCAGGTTCTTCGCATTAATAGTCTCTGCCACTAACTCCCTCTTACGGTAGCACACTTGCAATTTCTTTGTTGCTTCAGTTTTACTCGTACCATTACTGAGTTTGTTGTGTCTTCTGCGGTGAGATAACGATAATAAGACTAATAGAGGGTCATAAGGAAAAGGTCCTTCGTCAATCATCAGGACCAACCCGGAACGCGAAAAAAATCAGCTGTTCCGTAAAAAAAATGTCAAAGACACTCGACAAAATGTATGGAACAGTTGATATTTTTTTTTCGCGAATTCCGGGTTGATCCCATAGTAAAAGTGGTTCATAATGATGAGTACTATCTATGAGTCTTTTTTGGCTTATCCCCCCTATAAAACCTGTACAACTGATATTCATAAGTGTACATTATAGTAGAGGGTTCAAGTGAGATTTTGGACCCTTCTGTGGGAGTTTGTTCGGTCATGCCGTACGTAGGTACGTACTTATTACTACCGTAGTAGGTACTTGTTCGGCATGATTTTATAAATCTGAAAAGTGTGGTAGTCACCCCTTAAGTGTATGGATGGGACTTATGATACGTCACAAAGATGGCGGGTGGGCCATTCTATTAGCAATATATCTCGATAACTGCTGAACCGATTTACTTGATTACGATGTCAAATGATGATGGCCATAAGATGGACTAAAATTAATTTTGTGCACTGAATCATGTAAGCAAATGAAATATTGACAAAGGTCAATATTTTTGACAAAAAAATCTCGTGCTCAAATTTCTTACTAACCGTCAGGAATATCGAAATTTAATGTAAGCATGGGTTATTGCTACGTTTGTAAAGATTCAAATGAAATATAAATCGTACGAATCAAGTAATAAACAAAGAAGCTACATTCATTTGAGTAGGCGTAGGTAGCGCGCCGAGCTGACCGAAGCTGTCAAAGCGCTTAGGTTGGTATGTAAGTTTTTCGTTCAGCCATACCGACAACTGGTATATATGTGTTCGGGATGTTCTTCTGGAAACGAAAAAGTAATTGTCACTTCCTATGTACATGGAGGGAGCTATGACGCCATGAAGATGGCAGACGGGCATCTGTATTTAGCGATGTACATTTATATAGATAACTACTAAACCGATTGACTTGATTGAGGTATCAAATGAAAGACTATAAAATGCACATTCATCAATATTGGATATTAATCTTTGTCTTAAAACTGGAAATATTTCATTTGATTTGGTATTTGGTACCCAATACCAAATGAAATATTTCCAATATTCAATTTCTTGGCTATATTTTTTTAACAAT
This sequence comes from Alcis repandata, assembly GCA_949125135.1. Lineage (NCBI taxonomy): Eukaryota > Metazoa > Arthropoda > Insecta > Lepidoptera > Geometridae > Alcis > Alcis repandata. The sequence goes on along the minus strand of OX421245.1, from coordinate 3,572,741 downwards.
TAGTCGATCGCCAATAACCAGGTAGGTAACCGTCAAAGATTATGGAATTTTAGTGTAAGAATAAGGTTGTTGCTACTCGTACATTTATCAGAATTTAAATCTATCTATTCATATCATATCATATCATCATATCATTTCATTTTTTCGACCTGTTTGGCTCAGCGGTAATTTATCCGCCTTTTAAGCCAGAGGCCCCGGGTTCGATTCCCGGCCGGGCAGATTTGAATGATGAATTTAAATGTGTGCTCTGGGTCTAGGTGTTAGTTGTCTTGTCTTTGTGTATGTTCCATGGCATCCCTGACACAGGATTATCCTAGGGAGCTATGAGTGTGAAGCGTTTATTATTTATCTATTATCCGAGTTATTTCTCGCGCAAAGAATTTCACAGGCAATTCAGCGCGGGAATGCAGCTAGCGTTCTTGGTACCTTGCCAGACGCGCAAAACCTACTTTTTGATTTTTAGTTTTGTAAATTTCTTTGTTCTAGTTTAGTTTGTTATTTTAGCTTATTTTAATTTAAGATGTAAATATAAAATGTTGTAAGTAACTTACTAAGATAGATCAAATTGTCTTTTTTAATTTGAGATATTTTTTTATTTGTATTGATTACAAAAAAATTATAAAAAATATTGAAAGCTCATTTCTCAAAAAAATCATAATGATTGAGTAATAAACAACAGAGCTACAGGCTACAGGCGCTGATGACTGTAGTAGCTCAGTACTTTAGCTCAGTATTGCACAATGGTGGTGATTTATAAGTTATTCAAATTATGATAAATGTTGCTACAACTTATTCTTACAATAAATTTCCACAATCCTTAACGGTTACCTAGCTATTGGTAATTGACAAACTGATAAAAAAATATCGTTAAAATATAGAGAGAATAAATAATAGTTAAAAAAAAACTAAAAAAACACGCTTTTTATAAAAAACCGAACTAAAAAAATAGAAAATAAAATTTTATAAATTTAAATTAAGAATAGGGTTGAAAATTTCAATAAATATAAATTAATAATAGTGTAAATAAATAAATATATGTATTTTATTTTTAAAAAGCGTGGGGTGCATGGGTCAATACATATTATATATTTTGTAGATACATTTTGTATTGACAGACATGAGTAGAGTGATTAGCATTTTGATAATATCTTAGAAAGCACCCCACGCTTTTAAAAAAATAAAATACATATATTTATTTATTTACACTATTATTAATTTATATTTATTGAAATTTTCAACCCTATTCTTAATTTAAATTTATAAAATTTTATTTTCTATTTTTTTAGTTCGGTTTTTTATAAAAAGCGTGTTTTTTTAGTTTTTTTTTAACTATTATTTATTTTTCGCTTTTTAGTTCGATTTGCTAACTATTAACCATTATTAATATGTACAAATGTGTTGGTGTTATCCGATTTTGGCCGTCTGCTCAAGCAAATTAAAAATAAAATTGATGCGTAACAAAAAATATTGAGCAAAAAGATTTGTAGCCGCGTGGTTTCGATCCTCAGACCTCATAAAATAAAATTGATGCGTAACAAAAAAATATTGAGCAAAAAGATTTCTAGCGCGTGGTTTCGATCCAGGGACCTCTGGGTTATGAGCCCAGAACGCTTCCACTGCGCCACTCTGTTCTCTGACACGAATTACGAAATTACCATTTGTAAGTTAAACGGTATTAAAAGTTAAAGAAACTTTATAGAAAAAGCGTGTTAAACAAATTAATAGTTAAAAAAACTAAAAAACACGATTTGTTTAGTGTATTGTCATCGGTCCTCGATATATCTACAAAGTTTGAAAGAAATCTGACCGTTTAAAGTGGGTCAAAAACGCGCTCAAAGGAGTCGGTTACATACAAACATACAAACATACAAACATACAAACATACAAACATACAAACATACAAACATACAGGTGAAGCTAATAAAAGCGTGTTAAAAAATGGAGAACGCGCGCCTAGAATAACACCCAAATTATATCTAGCGGCGAAAACCCCAGGCAAGACATTCCACTCTGGTGGTTTTTTTTTAATTCTGTGTTAGGCTGCGTTTGACCGCTACCTCGAATCTCGATGGACCCCGATGGCAAGCGATGATGCGGTCTACGGTTCGCTCAGCTGTGTCCGTGTGTGGTGTGTGGCGCCCACTTACTGGCGGTCCGCGTCGCGCGCGGCCTGCCTCCGCCGGACCTCGTCCCGCAGTGTCCGTGTGTGGTGTGTGGCGCCCACTTACTGGCGGTCCGCGTCGCGCGCGGCCTGCCTCCGCCGGACCTCGTCCCGCAGTGTCCGTGTGTGGTGTGTGGCGCCCACTTACTGGCGGTCCGCGTCGCGCGCGGCCTGCCTCCGCCGGACCTCGTCCCGCAGTGTCCGTGTGTGGTGTGTGGCGCCCACTTACTGGCGGTCCGCGTCGCGCGCGGCCTGCCTCCGCCGGACCTCGTCCCGCAGTGTCCGTGTGTGGTGTGTGGCGCCCACTTACTGGCGGTCCGCGTCGCGCGCGGCCTGCCTCCGCCGGACCTCGTCCCGCAGTGTCCGTGTGTGGTGTGTGGCGCCCACTTACTGGCGGTCCGCGTCGCGCGCGGCCTGCCTCCGCCGGACCTCGTCCCGCAGTGTCCGTGTGTGGTGTGTGGCGCCCACTTACTGGCGGTCCGCGTCGCGCGCGGCCTGCCTCCGCCGGACCTCGTCCCGCAGTGTCCGTGTGTGGTGTGTGGCGCCCACTTACTGGCGGTCCGCGTCGCGCGCGGCCTGCCTCCGCCGGACCTCGTCCCGCAGTGTCCGTGTGTGGTGTGTGGCGCCCACTTACTGGCGGTCCGCGTCGCGCGCGGCCTGCCTCCGCCGGACCTCGTCCCGCAGTGTCCGTGTGTGGTGTGTGGCGCCCACTTACTGGCGGTCCGCGTCGCGCGCGGCCTGCCTCCGCCGGACCTCGTCCCGCAGTGTCCGTGTGTGGTGTGTGGCGCCCACTTACTGGCGGTCCGCGTCGCGCGCGGCCTGCCTCCGCCGGACCTCGTCCCGCAGTGTCCGTGTGTGGTGTGTGGCGCCCACTTACTGGCGGTCCGCGTCGCGCGCGGCCTGCCTCCGCCGGACCTCGTCCCGCAGTGTCCGTGTGTGGTGTGTGGCGCCCACTTACTGGCGGTCCGCGTCGCGCGCGGCCTGCCTCCGCCGGACCTCGTCCCGCAATGTCCGTGTGTGGTGTGTGGCGCCCACTTACTGGCGGTCCGCGTCGCGCGCGGCCTGCCTCCGCCGGACCTCGTCCCGCAGTGTCCGTGTGTGGTGTGTGGCGCCCACTTACTGGCGGTCCGCGTCGCGCGCGGCCTGCCTCCGCCGGACCTCGTCCCGCAGTGTCCGTGTGTGGTGTGTGGCGCCCACTTACTGGCGGTCCGCGTCGCGCGCGGCCTGCCTCCGCCGGACCTCGTCCCGCAGTGTCCGTGTGTGGTGTGTGGCGCCCACTTACTGGCGGTCCGCGTCGCGCGCGGCCTGCCTCCGCCGGACCTCGTCCCGCAGTGTCCGTGTGTGGTGTGTGGCGCCCACTTACTGGCGGTCCGCGTCGCGCGCGGCCTGCCTCCGCCGGACCTCGTCCCGCAGTCTCGACAGTTTCTCGTCGGTTTTCGCGAGCGCTTGTTTCAGCACGTTCAATGCAGCTTCCTGCTTCGAGTAGATTTTTCTATTTTCATGACTGAAACAAGCGGAATATTTTTAGTTAGTTCTTTGCGTTGGACCAATTCCACCACGCTGGCCAAGTGCGGGTTGGTGGATTCACATACACCATTGAATTTCTTCTCTGGACGTATGCAGGTTTTCCTTCACCGAAAAGCCAGTGGTATGTAAATTCGTAGATCGAATACGGCCAAATCACCCTTAGAGGGTAGACCTGTATCCCAGCAGTGGGAGGATTAAAGGTTGCCGAAGTTGGACCTATAACTAGCGGCGACCCCAGGTTTACTTGATATCCTACAGTTTTCAGTTTTTCATGTCACAGCCATATTAATAGTATGGAAAATTTTTCGCGAGCCCTTTGAGCTTGCACTTTTGTGTAAACTTTTTCTTGATCTATATTTACGAAGGAACAAGCCCTGACTCACTGACTGACTGACAGACAACGGACGGAAATAAAACAGCTATTTATTAATTAGTATGTCTTTGCAGAACGAGTATGTTTTATGTTAGGATTATCTGGCTGTGGGTATGGGTTGTCGTTGACATTACTTGGTGCTTAGCACCGGTGTTCGATCGATTAGTCGGACTATATTCACATGTACTACTGTTCTGATAGGTACACCTCTGTTCTATTCTGTACTGTTCTGTTCTGTGCTGAGTACGAAGTTCTTCATCTTAATAGCCACGTTGGTCCTGTTTAAAAAGCTAACCGCGATGGATCACGGCTCGTGGCAGCGCTTCCACAGCTTCCACTCAACACAACACAGTCAGCGCCGAACCTAAGGATAGAGCGAGAGGAGCGGTCACTCTTCTCTAGACCAGCTACTCCATGTGCAGAGTATATTCACCTATATTTCAGGACTATTCAGGAGTACGAAGTTCTCCACCTACGGAGTAAATTCACATATAGGTACTTCAGGAGTGCGAAGTTCTATATCTACGGAGTATCCTCCCATGTACTTCTGCAGTGCGAAGCTCTTCATCTACAGGGTATACTCACATGTACTTCTGGAGTATGAAGTTCCTCCCGCGGATGGCCGCGTGTGTCCCGGCGACTCGGTCGCGCGGGGTATACTCACATGTACTTCTGGAGTATGAAGTTCCTCCCGCGGATGGCCGCGTGTGTCCCGGCGACTCGGTCGCGCGGGGTATACTCACATGTACTTCTGGAGTATGAAGTTCCTCCCGCGGATGGCCGCGTGTGTCCCGGCGACTCGGTCGCGCGGGGTATACTCACATGTACTTCTGGAGTATGAAGTTCCTCCCGCGGATGGCCGCGTGTGTCCCGGCGACTCGGTCGCGCGGGGTATACTCACATGTACTTCTGGAGTATGAAGTTCCTCCCGCGGATGGCCGCGTGTGTCCCGGCGACTCGGTCGCGCGGGGTATACTCACATGTACTTCTGGAGTATGAAGTTCCTCCCGCGGATGGCCGCGTGTGTCCCGGCGACTCGGTCGCGCGGGGTATACTCACATGTACTTCTGGAGTATGAAGTTCCTCCCGCGGATGGCCGCGTGTGTCCCGGCGACTCGGTCGCGCGGGGTATACTCACATGTACTTCTGGAGTATGAAGTTCCTCCCGCGGATGGCCGCGTGTGTCCCGGCGACTCGGTCGCGCGGGGTATACTCACATGTACTTCTGGAGTATGAAGTTCCTCCCGCGGATGGCCGCGTGTGTCCCGGCGACTCGGTCGCGCGGGGTATACTCACATGTACTTCTGGAGTATGAAGTTCCTCCCGCGGATGGCCGCGTGTGTCCCGGCGACTCGGTCGCGCGGGGTATACTCACATGTACTTCTGGAGTATGAAGTTCCTCCCGCGGATGGCCGCGTGTGTCCCGGCGACTCGGTCGCGCGGGGTATACTCACATGTACTTCTGGAGTATGAAGTTCCTCCCGCGGATGGCCGCGTGTGTCCCGGCGACTCGGTCGCGCGGGGTATACTCACATGTACTTCTGGAGTATGAAGTTCCTCCCGCGGATGGCCGCGTGTGTCCCGGCGACTCGGTCGCGCGGGGTATACTCACATGTACTTCTGGAGTATGAAGTTCCTCCCGCGGATGGCCGCGTGTGTCCCGGCGACTCGGTCGCGCGGGGTATACTCACATGTACTTCTGGAGTATGAAGTTCCTCCCGCGGATGGCCGCGTGTGTCCCGGCGACTCGGTCGCGCGGGGTATACTCACATGTACTTCTGGAGTATGAAGTTCCTCCCGCGGATGGCCGCGTGTGTCCCGGCGACTCGGTCGCGCGGGGTATACTCACATGTACTTCTGGAGTATGAAGTTCCTCCCGCGGATGGCCGCGTGTGTCCCGGCGACTCGGTCGCGCGGGGTATACTCACATGTACTTCTGGAGTATGAAGTTCCTCCCGCGGATGGCCGCGTGTGTCCCGGCGACTCGGTCGCGCGGGGTATACTCACATGTACTTCTGGAGTATGAAGTTCCTCCCGCGGATGGCCGCGTGTGTCCCGGCGACTCGGTCGCGCGGGGTATACTCACATGTACTTCTGGAGTATGAAGTTCCTCCCGCGGATGGCCGCGTGTGTCCCGGCGACTCGGTCGCGCGGGGTATACTCACATGTACTTCTGGAGTATGAAGTTCCTCCCGCGGATGGCCGCGTGTGTCCCGGCGACTCGGTCGCGCGGGGTATACTCACATGTACTTCTGGAGTATGAAGTTCCTCCCGCGGATGGCCGCGTGTGTCCCGGCGACTCGGTCGCGCGGGGTATACTCACATGTACTTCTGGAGTATGAAGTTCCTCCCGCGGATGGCCGCGTGTGTCCCGGCGACTCGGTCGCGCGGGGTATACTCACATGTACTTCTGGAGTATGAAGTTCCTCCCGCGGATGGCCGCGTGTGTCCCGGCGACTCGGTCGCGCGGGGTATACTCACATGTACTTCTGGAGTATGAAGTTCCTCCCGCGGATGGCCGCGTGTGTCCCGGCGACTCGGTCGCGCGGGGTATACTCACATGTACTTCTGGAGTATGAAGTTCCTCCCGCGGATGGCCGCGTGTGTCCCGGCGACTCGGTCGCGCGGGGTATACTCACATGTACTTCTGGAGTATGAAGTTCCTCCCGCGGATGGCCGCGTGTGTCCCGGCGACTCGGTCGCGCGGGGTATACTCACATGTACTTCTGGAGTATGAAGTTCCTCCCGCGGATGGCCGCGTGTGTCCCGGCGACTCGGTCGCGCGGGGTATACTCACATGTACTTCTGGAGTATGAAGTTCCTCCCGCGGATGGCCGCGTGTGTCCCGGCGACTCGGTCGCGCGGGGTATACTCACATGTACTTCTGGAGTATGAAGTTCCTCCCGCGGATGGCCGCGTGTGTCCCGGCGACTCGGTCGCGCGGGGTATACTCACATGTACTTCTGGAGTATGAAGTTCCTCCCGCGGATGGCCGCGTGTGTCCCGGCGACTCGGTCGCGCGCGGCGGCGTAGGGCTCGTTGCAGCGCTCCCACTCGGCCTCGGCCGCGCTGACGAGGTTCAAATTCTCTTTCCATTGCTGGTTCAGCACATCCAAAATGCTTTCGAGCTTCCTTATCGAATACTGTCCGAATAAAAACTTATTGTTAACAAGCTGCGCCCTGTTATTTTACCCTTTTTTTTCACACCTGTATTAGGCGGTCGTCCGACCGACGGCGATTAAACGACTGACTATCGGCGATTTTCTCTCTCAAGGAACGTACAATAAATGTACATTCAGTGTAAACGAAAGAGATGCATATATTAAAAGGTGCTCGCTGACTGTTCACACTGCCGGCGACAACTCGCTTTACTAGTTTTGTCGCTGAGCGACGAGCTTTCAAAAATAAACTCGCTCAGCGATACTCGTTCAGCGATGCTCGCTCGCTTGATAATTTCTTTACAGTGATCTTTTGTTTACAGTACAGCCTGAGCGACCGCAGGCGAGTGGCGCGAGTAATCGCCCGTCGCACTTGCACAGTCGCTTATAGCCCGGCGACAAAACTGTCGAAACTACACACTCGCTTCCCGCTGATCGCCAACTCGTTTATAGTTTCTAGTTTTACTCGTTTCTCGTTCATCGCCGGCGGTCGGACCGCTACCTTAAGGCGAACAAAAAGAAGATATTCAAATCAGTCGAACTATTTTCGAGTATTTTTTTCATGACTATTTTTACGCACGCCAATTATTTTTTTTACAAATACATATACAGGGCTATAAGGAAAAGGTATGCTAAGTCAAAAAGGGCTCACTGTACTCATCATTGTGAACAATTTTTACTATGAGACCAACCTGGAAATCTTGAAAAAAAATATCAGCTGTTCAATACTTTTCGTCGCTTGTTATTGACATCTTTCTATGGAACAACTGATTTTTATATCTCAAAATAAGTGTTAGTCCCATAGTATAAGTTGTTCAAAATGATGAGTACTATGAGCCCTTTTCGGCTTATCATACCCTTTCTTTATAACCCTGTATAGTTATATATAGAATAATAATCATCATCAACATCATCGTTAACCATTTTCCACCCCCTGAGTGAAGTGAGTGAGTGCTGAGTATAGGTCTCTTCTGCAGCGCGCTGTACTTTCCGGTCCTGTGCCAATCTCATCCACTGCCTGCCTTCCATATTTACAGTGACAACTGATCAACGAAAAAAAAGATAAAAAAATTGAGTAGTACATATTTACAGTATATTTGTCGGTGGCCATGATGTTTTCCAGGTACTCCAGCATCCCGACTTGGTACCCGTTCCCAGCCATGGGCCCCAAGCCGGCTAAATTGCTCGAGAAGTCCTAAAACAAACAGAATCTATTGCCTGCGAGCCTGTGCTAGTGTGCATTTCTGGCGGATAGTTACGCTTCAACTTCCCATGCTCGGTCCAAAGGTCTCATCCAAAATCAGACCCAAGACAAGGCGGTTAACCGCCTTGTCTTGGGTCAGTTAACTGTAGTATTCAGAATTTCAGATTCAGACATATTTATTGAACAACTGATAGTTATCGTCGGTCAAACATACAAGCATACTAAAGCCGATTTGCCCCATTAGACTCTGAGACCTTGGCACCGCTCGGCCAAAAAGATATTTCGAAATTAAAAATCAAATTGACTTCACTATTATCACAGCCATTTTAGCCTAAACTAATTCTAAGTTGCCGACCCAGAATCCGATGGATTCTGGGTTGTGCTCCATCGTAGACCGCATCGCTTCCCATCAGGATAGATGGCAATGAAACGCTAGCCTGTTATAAAAAACCTGTTATGGGCAAACGACGTCTTGCCAAGCAAGCAATTTGCTCGTCTCCTCAATCAACTGTGTAAAAATGACAAATGAAAAGTAAATTACAGGAAAGGTTAACATCCGATTGTGATACAGGTCGATGCCTAGCGACCGTAGCAGGATTTTGACCTCTTCGAAGACCGCAATCTTGTCGTCGATCATATGGAACGTGGTGCCATCCTGGGAGACGCAGCGAGACACCATGAGCTCTGAGCCGGGAACTATGGTGAACGAGTCTTCATCCTGCTGGGAGAATAAACACTTATTTATTTATTAATCAACTTTCCAAACACTTACAGTTGTTTTCCACCAAAACGTGTTTGAAACAATTTATATTATAGCTTAATAAAAAAATAATTATAAATAATACGAACTTAACCTAAATTAATTATACATAATTATAGTATTACTTGACATTAATTTCGAATTAAAACTAAAATAAATTACACAATTTTGAATTAGAACATTAATTTTTGTAAAAAATAAATTAACATCGGGCTGGTGAGTGCGTGGTGTGTAGCGCATACCGCGAGGTATCGGTGGTTCTTAGTTAGGTACAGATTAACAGGATTAACGGATTACAGGGCAATTATGAGAATAAACAACTTATATCTCAGGGTGACGAGCGCAGGGCTGTGCCGCGCAAGGTCTTGAATTCTGCGAGTTCAAAATTCTGGGTAGCGCAGACCTGTTATGGGCAAACGTGACGTTTAATGTAATGTAAGGCGAGCGATTTGCTCGTCTCGTCACTCAATTACATAAAAAAAAAAATTGCAACAAGACTAAAATGATGATTGTGGACCGCACTAACAATATTTCGCCAGAAAGGATCTCGCAGAAAGACAAGGTTCTCTTTTGTTTCGCCTAAAATTTAATATATTTTAGTTGGAGCACATTGACAGTTTCTTAACAATCTATACTTTTAAGCGGTATATTGTAAGTTACGTAGTTCATAAAGAGATGCGCCCTGAGACTGATGGCGCTAAACCTAGCCTGTCACCGCGCATTCGCTAACGCACAGCTTAGGTAATAGTTACTAGTTGACAAAAGTGTCAAGTGTGAAACTGTATCGTAATGACAAAAAAATACATTATAACACTAATTTATTTGAGGAATAGTGTTATAGTGATTTTTTTTCAATATCGGTATAATATATCATGCGACCAAAACTGAAATCGAGAAAAAAAACTAGCTGTTCCGTAGAAAAATGTCAACGACACTCGACAAAATGTATGGAACAGCTGATTTTATTTTAGCAAATTCCGTGTTGTTCCTAATGATGAGTACTATAAGCCCTTTTTGCGGCTTAATGCGGGTGAAACCGTGGTTTATAATAAAAAAGTAAAAAATATCTTACCCCATCAATTATCTTCCGAAAATGGACCTGCACGGTAGCAGTTTCACAATCTTCAGAATGTATCAGCTGCGATATAGCCTCAGGTGGCATGTGTAGTGGGTGCTGGAAGACAAATCTCAAGCCCTCTATTACATTAGAGTGGCCACTTTCACTTGAACCGAAAAGTGACGTGAAGCGCTGGAATGTTAAAGTTTTTATTTTAAAAAATCTGTCTTTGAACAGTACTGATCCTCACTCAGAAATCTTATACGAATAAAACTTAATGGTGTTCTTTTACACATCAAAGTAAACAACTTTTAGAAGACAAGTTTGGTAAATTCGAGAAAGAAAATATTCAGTCTCGATAGCAAATTGATCATGTGGCTAAATATTTTGTATAAAGATTCAATATTTTTTTTCTTGAATTTAGCAAACTTGTGTTTTAGAAGTTGTTTAATTTGACTTGTAGAAGCACACCATGGCCAAGACGCTACAAAAGAATACTATGCCCGCTCAACTGAAGGTAATGATTTAATCTATATATATAAAAATGAAACCCGTTTTCCTTGGTCATCGCATCACGCGTGAACGGATGGAGCAATTTCGCTAATTCTTTTTTTGTTGTGTTAATTATTGTCAGGAGAAGGTTCTTATGAAAGAAAAAATTAAGGAAGTTGAGCGGAACATAAAAAAAAATAAGACAATTCGAATACAATACTCATTTAGTTAAGACAGGACAACGTGTGTCGGGTCAGCTAGTTGGATATAAATTTAACATTAATTTAAAGCAGTCATTTCTTTATTCATAAACTTGTTAAATAACGCTCAAGTATTCTGTCGTAGTAATCAGTGAGGTACAGAAAGCTGTTAGAACTGAATGGTTACGAGGTAGACTCTGATTGCTTGTTGTGTTAGAGTAATCGAATGAATATATTATTTTATAATAATTTTTGGCTAGAAGTCAAAAATATTAGACCACCCAAAGGCCTGGTCTCAAATTTATTGTTTTGGTAGACAATAAGTGCCTATTTCAAAAAATTCAGATAGGATATTGAAATTGACAGATATTTTGCATCTAGTTTGAAAAATCAAATGCGACTCGCATAATATTTTGTCACTATTTAAAGATAATAGATAGAAAGATTATTTTAGTTTAAATAGTTTAATTTTTCAAATTAATAATTTTAAGCAATTATTGGACTAGAACATAATTTAAATTTAATAGACCATTATCATGTTATCAGTTGCAAATAAAATATATAATTATTATTTATATTAAGTAAGTATTTAGTTAAAGCTTACCTTGTGAAACATTCCGAAACTCACAGAACCATTGAAATTTTTGAAGTTGTGAGTTACGATGTGATTTAAGATTACTCGAGGACTAGTGTCACCAGCAAGTGGTTCTGGCGGTGGCGGTATCCTAATATCAAGAAGACGCATCACGTCTTCTTCTTTGTGCCTTTCGATGCCTCCGGGAACGTCGTCCACTTCCATGGCCTCGTGTGGCGGTTTGTTCCGCTTAGTATCGGGCTTCTCACCCATTTTATCTTCGGCAGTAGCTTTTGGCCACAAGATACAAGGACAGTTGACAGTAGATAAAAGATTACTTTACAGGTGGTTTTCAGTGAATAAACGGGTACACACACAATCAATAAAAAGTTGCCATGTAAAAAATAAAATGTCGCAGTGTTGCCGGCAGTCATAACGTTGAGAAATGTCCTATTGATGAAAAAACTTGTTCAAAATGATGAGTACTATGGGGCCGTTTAAGTATGCATAATCACTCTAAGGGAGGCTTATTTTTTTACCATAGGCCTTATAGTTATAGTTATAGTTATAGTAAACGAAACGCATGTTCGAGGATTGGCATCCCTAAACATGCGTTTCGTTTTTTTGTGGGCACAAATAAATTAATAATACGTTTAGGTATTCGCCTATAACCGAATGAGGGATTTACCGCGTGTAATCTATTGTTTTAATTAGAACCTCCTGCATCGATTGACACCAAAAAATTAATACTTTCCTGACAAGTTATGTAAAATAATTCATTTTAAAATTACCATTCAAACGTAATTTTTGCCGGAAGTGTTACAATTTTTGAGAAGACAGACGAATTGGGAACTTTGTATTAAAATTATACGGATAAAAAACTTCTTATCAATTTCTTTGTACGATTTGCAATTTTTTAAGCCCAAGAAAAAGTGGGTTCACCGGTAATTCTGCGGAAATATTTCAAATTGAAATTGATAAAAACTATCCTTCGAAAAAAAAAAAACTGTTAGGCCGTAGTAGTCGCAATAGTCAAATTACATCTAAATTTTTTTGAATTATAATTAAATATCGAATAATTCCTTGAAAATCTATTAAAAAAAATCATTACAATTAATAATAAGTGTCTGGGTGTCCAATTTTTAACATATTTAATTTTTAACATATTTAATTCTTTCCTATTTTAATTAGATGTACTACTGAATTTGACCATAAATACATCTAATAAGGCTCATCTTTTGGTAATATTTTTAGGGTTCCATCTGTTTAAGCCCGTCACACACGTAGCTATAATATATATTAATATAAATATAGCGAGGCTTAAGATATATTTTCAATACAAATATTGAAGTGACCGCACACGGAGCTTTATTATATATTTCTATGACGTCACCAAAATATACCGTAATTTAAAGCATCGCATATTAATATATATATTACTGTATATTATGGTATAGCAAGACATATTACAACATATTTGGAATGTACAGCATGTTCCAATTTGATTTAAAAGTTTTTAAAATGTTTTCCTTTAGCTAAGTATTTAAATGCAAAGTATTTCTTAACTTTATAGATAATAGAAGATTAATTCAAAAGTTTTTATAATGTTTTCCTTACCTAAAACACACAGCAAGTCGTTCTTCAGAACTAATACTTTTGCGCATGATTGTGTCTTTTCTGCATAAATCATTTTTTATTAATTCATGAAGATCTACAAATGACGATTTTGAACTCCTAAAATATTGAATGATTTTTTTTGAGGATAGTTCACGATACAAATTAAATTCGCCACGAGTTTTTTTATTCTATAAATGCGATTCAATCCATTTAGTTCTAGTTTTTGAGCCTGATAGGGAGCAACTGACATATCAAAAGCGGCATCAGAATCGTCCTCTGAAGAACTGTCAATTAAATCCAATAACCATGTACCTGCTTCTTGAATTCATAATTATCTAATTAGTAATCAAAACACCCTGTATTATAAAACGCGTGCAAACGCTTGGCCGACCATCAATGAAATGAAGGCAAAATATATAATAGCATCGTCTCCGTGTGTGGTAGCTTGCTATATATATTATAGCAAGGCATATTACTATATATTATAGCTAGGTACGTGTGTGACGGGCTTTATCTGAGACTTGTACCATGAGTTGAGTATGTCAATGTCAGTTAGCAAAAATAAACAAAAATGGCGAACCGTACAGTAAAGGACGCAAAATCAATTCGCGGTACAAATCCCCAATATTTAATTGAAAAGATCATCCGATCTCGCATTTACGACTCCAAATTCTGGAAAGAAGAATGCTTCGCTTTAACAGCGGAATTGTTAGTCGACAAGGCCATGGAATTGCGATATATCGGTGGCGTGCACGGTGGCTTCATATATCCCACACCGTTCCTATGTTTAGTTTTGAAGATGCTTCAGATTCAACCAGAAAAGGATATCGTGGTTGAATTTATCAAGAATGAAGAGTTCAAGTACGTGCGCGCACTTGGTGCCTTCTACATGAGGCTAACTGGAACTTCGGTTGATTGTTTCAAGTATTTAGAGCCTCTGTATAATGATAATAGGAAGTTACGGAGACAAAATCGCGAGGGACAATATGAGGTGGTGCACGTAGACGAGTTTATTGATGAACTTCTCAGGGAGGAGCGTCTCTGTGACGTCATCCTTCCCAGAATACAGAAGAGACATGTGCTAGAAGAGAATAACGAGTTAGACCCTAAAGTGTCGGCTCTAGATGATGATTTGGATGAAGAAATGCCTTCAGACGATGACAATGGTGATGGAGAATCCAAAGAAAACAGGAGAGACAAAGATAGAAGGGACAGAGAGAGGAGAAGAGACAGGTAAACAATACTTAAATGGTTTTTCTTGAAAGATTTAATTCTGTTAAGTTCAGGACATTACTTCCGAGTTTTATCATTTTCACAGGAGGCACAATTTATAATTGATAAGTTGACATTAAAGTTTTATCTTTTCATAATACTGCTAAGATCTGCAAAGATAAAATTGGATTGTTCAAAGTATCACATAACTGCATAACAATGCATTATTTTTTGCCATTAAACAGCACACATGAGTCTCGGCTGTGTTCAAGTTAATTAAGAGTGATACTATTTTCATGGTAATCCTGCTTTAGTGTTTAGTGCAGAACCTAATCGCTCTGTCAAACGCAATAACAATTTTTTTAATAACATTGTACAAAGCTATATTAAACCGAACAAATCAGTTAACCTTTAAAACTTTAATGGGAAAGACCGCCTCTCTCTCGAATAGCACAGTTTGCAACATCTTAGATGACATGTACCATGTTATCATGGAGTGTACTCAGAATGAAGACAATCGAAGTATGGCCTTACCCAACGAAAGGGTGCTACAAATTGGCTGTTGCAACAGCATTCTGTCTGATCCTCTCTCGAGTTTGGCCAGAATGTTGTTTAACACTTTGACTGCGGGAAACACATAATTGTTTTCCTTTGTGCGACGCGAGCGCGGTTGCACACGCCAGGCGCGTAAAACACAACGCATTTCACGATTAGCCGCACCTGAGGCAAGCGCATGTGATTATTAGCCACAGTCAAACTGTTAAGTTAGTGGACCGTGACTAACCTAAATATATTATAGAGCGACACACTCGAGCATGAGAAAGCTCTTTTGAATAATTAAAACAAAAACCTTTAACTACAAATTTTTGATTTCAGATCACGAGATCGTGAAAGGCGAGACCCTGACAAAAGTCGCAAACGCGACCGTTCCCGAAGCAGAGATCGCGAACGCCGTCGAGAACGCGAACGCGAAAGGGAAAAGGAAAGGGAAAAAGAAAGGGAAAAGGAAAGGGAAAAAGAAAGGGACAAGGAAAGAGACAGAGAACGCGTCAGAGAGCCGCGAGACAGAGAGAAAGATAGAAGGGAACGAGACAGAGATGGGGATAGGAGGAGGGAAAGAGACAGGGGACGGTATTAGGTTATAAGTACAGAATAAAATGTTGAGATATCTTAATATGGTTTTCTATGATACCCTTGCCTTATCTAGAGAAGGAAATTATGTAAATGAGAACCTACTGCCTAGACAAGCAAAATGGGTTTTAACACTTTGACTGCGGCTAATAATCACATGAGTTTGCCTTAGGCGCGCCTAATAGTCAAACGCGTTGTTTTACGCGCCTGGCGTGTGCAGCCGCACTCGCGTCGCACATAGGAAAACACAAGGTATGTGTTTTCCGCAGTCAAAGTATTGTTTAAAAATATACTGAGATAAATAAACCAATAGCACGCAACAAAATATTTTGGGCATACCACCGCCCAATAATCACTATACAGGGTTATTCATAAAGGGTATCCCAAGCCTAAAAGGGCTGAGTACTATGAGCCCTTTTCGGCTTAGCATACCCTTTATGAATATCCCTATATAAGTCCAAATTATTTGACAGCAAATCTATCCTCATTAAACATTACTTTAAAAAAATCTTGTGTGGATCCGTAAAGGTTTGCCATCAGTGTCCACAGTTCAATAATATTATACATAACCTCAAATAAAAGCCAATATTAAAAATCTACATTTATTAATTTCAAAACGTTGATTATCGCATTTTGCTACTACGTTACATACTATACAGAATAATTTCATAAGTACATTTAGAGTACATTTTGAGACTACATCATTTAGATAATATTTACAATTCTTAAAACACCTAAACACACTATTAATAAATAATACATCTAATAAATATGTATAATTTTATATAAATTTTATTCTCAGAAGCATTAACACATTAACTGCTGCTAATAATCATATGCGTATGTTTTACCGCACAGTTGTATTGAAAGTGGCTTTACGCGCCTGGCGTGTGTAGCCGCATTCGCGTTGCACAAGAAAAACAGCAAGGTGTTTTCAGCAGTTAAAGTGTTAAATAGTAGAGTACCAGGGTACAATCAATCGAATCCTATTGTGAAGCGTAACGTAAAACGGGGTGAATAAAATAGCAGGGATGAATAGATACACAACTAAAAATGTTTTTCTACAGGCCAAAGCCAAATATTTCGAAAGAAAAAAGTATCGATAGTTTCGAAACCTTTACCTCCTTTCACCTTTTTTGTTCTGTTTCGAAATGTTTGGCTATTGGCTGTAGAAAAACATTTTTAGTTTTGTATCTATTCACCCCGTTTTACGATAATATTGCAGGACAGCTTCGTCACCCTTTTTATAGGGATAGGGTATGCTAAGCCGAAAAAGATACATAGTACTCATTATAAACAACTTTTACTATGAGACAGACCCGGAAATCGCAATAAAAAAATTGGCTGTTTCATAGAAAAATGTCAATGAGTGTGCGTCCACACTGCGAGCCTAGCTCGGTTGCGACGACGGGCGCGAAGTATCAAACATATGAAACGCGCCTTTGCGTCCATATTGTAGCGACTAAGGCGGAAGCCTAGTGCGGCGGGACTGAGCGAGACAGCGCGCGTAATTTTCAAACGCGCCTGTCCGCGCGTTCTGGGCTCTGCCCCACTACGGGCCTAGTCGGCGAGCGACCCAATGCGCGGGTGGCGGGGGTATCAAACCAATTCGGTCTTGTCGCTCGGCGTATGCGCGTCCGTGTAAAATGGCGATAAATCGAACCGCTACAAGAGCTCGCGCGTCACTGTGGCCACCGCACGCCCCCGCTCGCCGCGCACACAGTGGACGCACACTCCAAAATGTGTGGAACAGCTGATTTTTTTTCACAAATTCCGGGTTGGTCCCAAAGTAAAAGTTGTTTATAATGATGAGCCCTTTTCGGCTTTTAACACACCCTTTCATTATAACCCTGTATTGTCACATCTAGATACTTTCATAATGAATGCTCGTCGAGATTTTCATTTGTTCTACTTTTAAGATTTTAAATGACTATGATTATAAATGCAAAAGTGAGTTTGTTTGTTATGCTTTCACGCTCAACTGCTCACACGCGTGTTGATAAAATTAACACTTTGACTGCGGGAAACATACCTTGTTTTCCTGTGTGCGACGCGAGTGCGGCTACACACGCCAGGCGCGTAAAACAACGCATTTGACTATTAGCCGCAGTCAAAGTGTTAAAAAACCCCCAACTTTGAAACAGCTGAACCGATTTTAATAAAACAGCTAGAAGCTCGGCTAGAAAACCTTCAAATAAAAAACCGTAAGAGCTATTCTCTAGCCCTCATTAGTCCAAGAGCGGTATTATATTATCTCAAAACAAAAACAGACAGTTTTTAACAGACTTCAAAAAAGGAGTAGGTTCTCAATTCGACTGTATGTTTTTTTCACGCATCTGATGCGTAATTTTTCAAGCTGTCAGATGCATAAATAAAACAGGCTAAGTGCGAGTCGAACTTGCGCACGAAGGGTTCCGTACCATAGACTATAAAAACGGCAAAAAATTCGTTTGTTGTATGGGAGCCCCTAAAATATTTATTTTATTCTGGTATTTAGTAATTTTTGTTATAGCAGCTACATAAATACATTATCTGTGAAAATATCAACTGTCTATCATGGTGCATGAGATACAACCTGGTGACAGACGGACGGGCAGAAGGACAGCGGAGTCTTAGTGATAGGGTCCCGTTTTATTCTTTGGGTACGGAACCCTAAAGTTTTTTGTTTTAAGAACCGCTCTTTGGCTTATGAGGGCAGTACGGTGCCACAGACAGATACAGCGGTCAAACTTATAACACCCTTCTTTTGCGTCGGAGGTAAAAAAATACTACGACCGATTTTTTCACTTCCTCGCACTTTTTGAAGCCTTCAAATATTCCCTGATCGCGTTAATTTTATCCTAAAAAGTCGGCGCGTTCATTATGAATATCCTCTGTTCTTCTTTCTTGATCCACCTGAGTAGACGGTCTACTGCGCGGATGGTTTGGTCTTTTTCCATTAAAGGGTCGAAAGTCACGTAGAGCTCGAAACCGTTTGTTACCTGGAAAATCATAATAAAGTTCAAGTTAATCAATGTTGGCGGAATAATAGGCGTGACGAAAGATTTTAAAATCCTCTTCCATAATGTGAGTACACATTTACTATTTGCAAAAAAGCCTTTATTTCGGTAATAAACTAAGTTTAACGAAATTTGAAGCCATTTTTCTCATATTTTTTCAATAGTGCCCGAAAACACCTCGCATGTGTCATGGCGCCGGCTTGACGTCACGGTTAAGTAAACATGTCATTGTGTCTATGCGTGATGAGCGGCGGATGACCTATGATCAGCGGAGTTTATTTAAGCGTGACGTCATACGCTGTGATTGTTGTTTCAGTCAAAATGGCCGTTTGCAGTATTTTGATGTTTTATTTCATTGAAAACCTTAATAATCTGTTTTTTATAAATAAAACTAAATATGTGATTTAAATTTTATTAAATCTAACTTCTCCCCTGAAATGATTGAATCGGCGATTTTTGATACTGTCGACTGTCGTCATGCCTGCTGGGCTTCGTAATCTTGAGCTAGTATTTTACCTCCTTGTAATAGTAACCTATTACACTCACTCACTACTGTATCGCAAATACAGATACAGGATTTGAATGAAATTTGGTAATTTGCCTAGATTTACAGGCTGCTTTTTATCCTAGTGTCTTATCTCAACAACCTCTGGACTGATTTTACTCATGTTTGAAATTCTTGTTTAGAATTGGGTACCATATACTTCTGCAAAATTTTGTCAAAATCGGTCGGTAAATGACGCTGCAGCAGGTTTCCCCCAATTTGAGGGAAATACGGGGGATATTTCAAAAGGTCCCGACGACGAAAAAATTCTATTAAATCGTTGAGCCTGTATACCAGGCTCAACGATTTAATAGGGTTTCGTTGAGATTTGTTGAGAAGTGCGACTTGTATGAAGTACCAACATACAAACTCACGGACTCTCGCGCGGTCTACTGTTCGCAGAACTACTTGCAATGTTAGTTGAAAGGTACTTACCCAGGCCAATATCGTATCATCAGAATTGGACCTAAAAATCAACTTAGCCGGCGTCGACGTACAATGTATCTGACTACAATACGTCCTGTAACTCTTCACATGCCTTCTATACAACATGTTATCTATCTTGTTCTTGTAGAAATCCACCTCGTCCGTTCTGTAATCCTGCAACCCATCGAGCCATATCACGTCGGACGAGAATAGCTGCGCCGTAGACTTGCATTTGTAGTAAAAGTGCCTCATTTCTGGTATCCCGATGTGTTTCAACGGGTTCGTGGTCGGTAATTCTTCGTGGCGGTTCAATGCGTCGTTGATAGCGACGAGGCAGTTGGCCCGGCGTAGTTTGTCGGCGATGGTGTGCTTGGCTTGCGACAGAGTGAAGAACGCGTCTCTGTGCACCGTGAGGAGCAGCAGGCAGGCCTGGCAGTCGTCCGAGATGTAGGACACGTGGCCGTGCAGGAAGCCTCTGGGAGACACGAAACGTCGCGTCGGTTTAATAATATTAACTAAAAGTATACCTAATCGTTTTAAATAAAAATTAAAAGAAAAATAATAATACAGGGTTATTCATAAAGGGTATGGTAAGCCGAAAAGGACTTAGAAAAATGTCAATGACACTCGACAAAATGTATGGAACAGCTGATTTTTTTCGCGAATTTCGAGCTGGTCGCATAGTAAAAGTTGTTCATAATGATGAGTACTATGAGCCCTTTTCGGCTTAGCATACCCTTTATGAATAACCCTGTATAGTAAGCGTTTTATCTTCGAACAATTCATGCGAAAAGCAATTGCAAACTTGACAGAAACTGTCTAAATAAAGTGTAATTTTATTCGCATGTACGAGTGAGTGAGCTAGGTACCTATCAATTTTAGCTCTGGTCTTAAGGCTTAATTTTTTCTACAATGCTTTAGAAAGAAAAGTGAAGAAACGGTCACAGATAATGAATGAATTTTGAAACTGCACATGAGGTTATGCTGCTCGTCTATCATCAGATAAATAAGTAAAACTCAGTGCCAAGCGAGACGCAACCGCGAGCGAGTCACGTTCGTAAACTCACCAGATGAAGGTCACCGAATGTGACTGAAACTGGTCGTAGTAGACGACTTAATTTTTACGTGAGTATTCCCTTGTTTAATTATAACAAAAAGTAAAACTCACGTAGAATCAAACTTGGGCAGGCATATTGGTGTCCAACTCTCAGCCGTCTTGAAACTCTCCGAGCTCCTCACCAGGTTAAACAGGAGGTGGATATCCGACGGGTGCAGGGTGTACTTCTTCATCCTCACCAGGGTAATGAGCTGGTTTCCAGCCAGCATTATAGCGAAGACCAAGTCTTTTATCTTGTTGCATGTGGATGTTATAGCGTTAGTGATGTTCTCTCGAGCTTTTTCTGGTAAGGGCAGGCAGCGGACTGCACCTATAAATTATAATTTAAATAGGTATTATTTTTGTGCAATTGTTTGTAGTGATGCCACGAATATTCGGCAACTATTCGGTATTCGGCCTATTCGGCCACTTTTTTGCTATTCGGTATTCAGCCGAATAGAACGTACTATTCGGCCGAATACCGAATAGCAAATCTTGTAAAAAAAGACACGTTATTTTTTATTAACCGGTGTCATTTTATAAGCCTTCTGACGAAAAAACAATTGAAAATGAACTAAGGAACAAACTTCTTAGCAAAATAGTAATTAGGTTTCACTTTACGTATTATTTAAATACTAACAAAGCGCTCCGTGACGCGATTTACTCGCAATTGAAACAAATACAAACAATGTTTGCTTGCACCCCGCCCGGCGCGCGTGCCGTCGTCGCCTGCCGCGCGAACGCAACAAGAAAAACAGGTTGTGAGAGTTGTGACTTGTCTTATTCCAGCTAACGCGCCCCCACCAAGCATGTACTTCGCGCCGAATATTCGGCGCTTCGGCCAACAGTGTTGCCGAATATTCGGTATTCGGCCAATTCACTATTCGTGGCATCATTAATTGTTTGTAAAGACAAGTCTTTTCTCTCATCTCAGAGAAAGTGCCGTGATTGCCAATAACAGTTTAGGGCCACCCATATTTGATTTGAAAATTCTTTATTAACATACTCGTAAATTAAAATTAAACATATTATACAACTCAGGATTCTGAAATCTATTGTTTTGTAGGCTATGAGCGCCTTCTAAAACTTTAACAAACTAATAAGGGGTCACCCTGAATTTTGAACTTTAGCAGTTGAATTTTGTTAGTTAACCAAGCTAAAAAGGTTGAACGACTTTGGATCTGGCGCACAGATATTTTATAACCTGGATTAAGACGCCGCTAATATTGCTGGTGTTCATTGGCGCCGGTTTTGCTTATCATCAGACTGACCATTACCTGTTAGCCACTCTTTGAAAAACAAGAACATTATTTTTACAAAACAAAAACCAAAAACCGACTTCAAAAGACCGACTATTGAGTTATTCATCTATTTGTCGCGCACGTACTTAATGCAAATTTAAGGCTGGTTTTAGTCTCACGCGCACCGTCGGCGCTGAGGACTACGCGCGTAGCTCTCAGCGCGTAGCTGTGAGCGGCAACTCGTTTTAGTATCGTACTGACCGTCTTACTGTACAGACGACGACCAAAATGCGGAGTGTATTACTTATTGCTGCTTTGTACTATCTGGCCCAAAAAAATAAAAACCGGCGACGACGAAGACTCCATGTTCATCCATTGATTGAGCAGAGAGCCGTTGCAGGAGACTTTGTCTTGTTATATGGCACTTTGAGGGCTGACGGAAGTAAATTCTTTAATTACTTTCGAATGTCAACTAGAACTTTTGACGAATTACTGGCAAAGATACAGGATAAACTGGTCCATTGCAGCTTACGAATCGTGCCCATACCACCATTCGCCATGACTGTACGCGCTGATGACGTCTGCTCCGCTCGACACTAGAACGCTCACTGAAAGCAGAGGCGCTCGACCGCTCGTGCGATCGTCACGTGCTACGCGGGGCCGACGCGTGACGCGTACGGCCGCGTAGGCTGTCGGCGCCGACCACCGTGCGCGCTGATAGCTACGCGTGATTCAAAAACGATTCCTAGAAGTTCATATATCTCGGCCATCGGCGCTGACGGTACGCGTGCCGTCGGCGTGAGACTAAAACCAGCCTAAAACCAGCCTAAGACTTATATGGTTTTCTCATGGATACCATTATCAGAACTGGACTAAATTGAAATGGGACCAAATGGGAAGCGTCAGCTTTCTAATAAAAAAAGAATCATCAAAATCGATTCACCCAGTCAAAAGTTACGAGGTAACAAACATTAAAAAAAAAAAAAAAAAAAAACATACAGTCGAATTGATAACCTCCTCCTTCTTTGAAGTCGGTTAAAAACTAGCGACCTGCCCCGGCTTCACAAGGGTTAAAAATAACCTAAGTCACTCAAGGATAATGTAGCAATCTAATTAGGTAAAAAATTATGAAATCAGTCCAGTAGTTTTTGAGTAATCATTATAAACATCCAAAAATACAAATCTTTTCTCTTTATAATATTAGTGTAGATAGAAGACAGGATTCTTTTCATCCCGGTAATATTAATGGTTCCTTTAGAATAGCAGACGAAATTGGGTTCAAATACCTAATAAGAATGCCGGGTCTTGCTCCATAAATATGAACAAGTGTTCTATGAGCCTCTCAACTCCGGAGAGCAGCCTCCTCAAGTCGTAGTTCCTCCTCTGCTCAAATATTCGGGTCAGCTGCGTGAGTGTTAGCACTGACACTATTAGATTAAATGTATATCTGAAAAGAAAAGCTTAGTTAAAAAAATCACAATGTACTTATGTTTTTGAGTTTTTGTGGTTTTGTTTGTGGGAAAAATGTAGCTAGTAGTTCTCTTCATTTGCAACCTTTAATCTGCCCACTGCTGGGATACAGGTCTACCCTCGAAGAGTGATTAGGCCGTAATCCACCACGCTGGCCAAGTGCGGGTTGGTGGATTCACATACGCCATTTAATTTCTTCTCCGGACGTATGCAGGTTCCCTCAGGATGTTTTCCTTCACCGAAAAGACAGTGCTATATAAATTGGTACATTAGTCTTCTTAGAACTCATTTCTTAGTAGTTCTCTATAGTAAATTATTTTTAATAGTAGGTATGTACATTATTTTTTTCTCTCCTCTCTACACTAAAGTTTCTTCAGTAGGGTTTACAGGCGTCTTTTTAGTTACATAATTTCATAAAGTTTATGGAAAATAGATTCTGTATTAACTTACGTAAGCTGCAAAACTAGTTGCGTCTCACTCTCATTCGTCTTCGAAATGACAACCAGTATCAGAGGCCCCTTGACCAGGAACACAGTCTTGCAGTCGCTGGTGGTGATGGATCTCAAGATATCCTGGTCCGGGCCCTCAACCACGCTGACGAGGGCTTGTATGACTCCGAACAGACCTGCCAGTTTGTCTTCACTATTGTATCTGGAATATTTTGTGGTTTTGAAGTGGGGTACTGAGGGATTTGTACCATGGTAGCAGTCTGTTAGCAATCCTACGATAATTATGAGTCAATTAAAAAATATTTTAAAAAACAAGCTTTTTTTGCATTGTTGTTGGAGTTACACACATATACCATATTTCAGCTCAATCGGACATCGGGAAGTGGTTCAAAATTGAGTTGCAATTGCAAGATTCTACCTAAACAAATACAGGGTTATTCAGATAGGGTATGCTAAGCCGAAAACCCGTTAAAGTACTCATAATTTTGAACAACTTTTGTTCTAGCAGTTTCCAGAAAAGCTAGTAGTTTTTGAGATACAGGTCTTCAAACATTTCGTAAAAACATTGTAAGTGCTACCCTAGCTAACAGCTGGCAAGGTCAGCGGCCTGAATTAGATCACAAAATATGCCGCCGCCGCCGCGGCGCTCGCCGAAAGACGAAAGCGCCGCGGCCGCGCCGACCGACAATCGCGGCGGTCTTTTTTAAAGAGACAAATTACCGCGCCATCTACTCACCTGCTCTTTAAAAGGGCCTGTGCACACCGCGTTTTTTAAACGCGCCGTCGACGCGCGTTTCTAAAACGCGCGTCGACGGCGCTTTTATCCTACAGAGCAGTTTGTTGTCGTTTGTATCGATACAAACGCACGGCACCGGCGCGTCTGTATCGATACCCAATTACCCACGCGCGTTAGTATATGGTGGGGTCAAATTAGACCAGCAAATAGATGTGACCTTACATTAATTCCTACCCAGCTGAAAATCGGTAGGATTGTTTATAACACCATCATAAATAAAACCTAAAAAGTCCTCATCGATCGGATATGTGCAAAAATTTTTACTCCGTGTAGATATTAAATTTATATTAAATTAATTAATTTAATATTAAATTAATATTAAATTTTTACTCCCGTCACCAAAACGGGTATTTCGTGATTTTCTCAAAAACTGTTCAAGCTACGAGAAAACTGTTCTAGACAAGTATGTTCACTATTTAGACACGCGGTAGCGTGTCAAGCCAAGTTCAAGTAACAGAAATTGTTTTTCTTGAGAAAATGTCTAATTACAACGAAACTCTCAAAAACAGTTCTCTATTTCTTGTTCTCAGTTTTTTTTTTTTTTTTTTTTTTTACGTCGGACTAGGCATGCGTTTGACTGCAATCTCACCTGATGGGAAGTGACGATGTGGTCGAAGATGTAGCACGCTTGCCTAGGAAAAACCTATTCACTCTATTTTTGAACACCCCCGGGTTGTACTTTCTAGGAAAAACAGACGCGGGCAGTGAGTTCCATACCTCTGCCGTTCGGATTAAAAAAGACGAATGAAAACGCTTAGTACGGTTACATGGAATTTCCACCGTATGAGGGTGCCTCTTTTTCGTGCGTCTGGTGCTGTTATAAAAGAACGGCGAAGGCAAGACAAGGTCATGCAGTTCTTGTGCACACTCTCCATGGTGTACTCTATAGAACACCGACAGACTGGCCACTTCACGTCGGTGCGACAGGCTCAGGAGCTTGGATTTCACCAGAGAGTCGTTATTGATCAGCCTTTTGGCGCGCCTTTCTATGGAATCCAAAGCCTCAAGCTGATACTTAGCAGACCCATGCCAAAGGTGGCAGCAGTACTCCATACACGATCGAACTTGTGCTTGATATAGAGTTAGAAGCTGTTCTGGTGTGAAGTACCGCCTTACCCTGGCAAGGATGCCAAGTTTTTTAGCAGCAACTTTGGCTTTAGACCCAATGTACGAGCCAAAGTTCAAATCCGACTTTAGATGGACACCTAAAAGCTCGAGATGGTCAACTATTGGTATGGATACACCACGGAAAGTAGGTGACAGATCAAAAGGACACTTTTTCGCGGAGAACAGACACGCCTGCGTTTTTGTGGCATTGAAACACACCAGGTTTTCGTCGCCCCAGTCAGAAACAGCTCTAAGAGAAGTGTTAAGACGGGCTACCATGGCCTCTCTCTGCAGTCGGATATCGTCACTGCTAGCTCGAGCACTGTTCAGTTTTCTTTTTCAAATATTAGTGTAACACATCGTTGCACTACGCGTTTGCATCGCGTCTGTATCGCTACACACGCGCGTTTGCATCGCGTCTGTATCGCTACACACACGCGTTTGCATCGCGTTTAAAAAACGCGCAGGTGTGCAAAGGTCTACAGGCTGCGTCTGACTTGCGTGTGTATCGCGTCTGTATCGCTACAAACGCGCGTCAACGGCGCGTTTAAAAAACGCGGTGTGCATAGGCTCTAAGTCATAATTTTTGATTAAATGTATTTTTAGAACTGCAGTCTGTCACTGATTTCCGATTCGTAACGTCGCGTGTATTTGAATCGTTGAGACCGGGTTTTTGCGATTAGTTTTGTTTGTTATTGTTAATTTATTCTGTTACTGTTTATCTTAGTTGTTTTTGTTGTGTTCCTGTGAGAAGTTTATTAGTAGTGTGTAGTGTAGCTGTTAATCGAAATGGCCATATACTCCAATGAAGAGTATTACAAGATTACAATGTGATGTTATGCGTAGGGAAATGTGATGAGGACTGTGATGTGATGTGATTAGACGTCTGGCTACCTGGTCTGGGTAGGGTACTAATGGGGTTCTTGTGAATGGAGCAGGTGAGTAATTTAGTAAGCTTGGTTTGGTTGTAGGCTTTAGAATGTTTGTTAATCTACTGCAAGTACCTAGATGTGGTAATTATCTGTAATTTTTTTCTATTTCCGGCACGGGGCGCGGCGCGGGCGCTAGCGGGGTAAGCGAGGGGAGCGGGGAGCGAAGCGGCGCCTAGCGCCCGCTTGTTGCGTGTGTGTGTGTAAAACTCCGCCTGCTTGTGTGCGTGTCGTGTCACGTACGCCCGCTAGGGTTGTGTAATTTTAAAATAGAAAATCAATTTTAGACTTTTGTATGAAAATCTAAATTTGCTTATTTCTTAATGAAATTTTCAGGATGTTATGGTTACAATGGATACTTTAAGGTATTTCCGGCTTAGCATACCCTTTCTAAATAACCCTGTATAGTTACAGACACTGCAAGTTAAATAAAAGCTATTAATAAATGTGAAAGTTTGTGTTTATTACTCAATCATAAAAAAGGCTATTCAAGCACCAAGGGGCAACAACAATCAGTCTACAATTATCGTATTATTATTGTTGTTGTCATTATTTTCGAGCACAATTTCGTTTTTGACGGATAAATACTAACTGTTAATGAATAATTTTCGACACTGCAAGGTATAGGCACATCAGCTTATGCTGAAAATAAAAATAAATAAATCGTCAAATAAATAAATATCCTAGTAGGATTTCCTATAGGAATGTGATATAATTTTTGTGAAATTGTTCAAAGATAGGATTATAGTCTATTCTCAGATTGAAACATGCTTTCTTGGATCGAAGCTAGTAGAGTAGTGAAAATCTTCTTACAACTCTTCAGTAGTGATGATCAGACTCCAAACGTCACAAGAAAACAATTTATGACTTTTTAGTAACATTGCTAAAGTGTGATTTACCTAGAATAAATAGGTTTCCCCGCTGAGTATGACTTTTTAGTAACATTGTTAAAGTGTGATTTACCTAGAATAAATAGGTTTCCCCGCTGAGTATGACTTTTTAGTAACATTGCTAAAGTGTGATTTACCTAGAATAAATAGGTTTCCCCGCTGAGTATGACTTTTTAGTAACATTGCTAAAGTGTGATTTACCTAGAATAAATAGGTTTCCCCGCTGAGTATGACTTTTTAGTAACATTGCTAAAGTGTGATTTACCTAGAATAAATAGGTTTCCCCGCTGAGCTTAATATGAAAACGTGTTTTTCCTTGCCCTTCAGATCCGCTCCTCCTAAGAAAGTGTCCCTGTCATCATCGGAGTCTTCATCTTCGTCTACAAGATTTGAACTGCTAGGGGATGCCGACATGGGGTCCTGAAAAATTATAAACATTCACGTTAAGATAGTGGAGCAATTTTAGAATGTAACCAAACAGAGTACCAAATTGAAGTACCTTTTTAACACGCTTATATTAGCTTCACCTGTATGTTTGTAACCCACTCCTTTGGGCGCGATTTTGACCCACTTTAAAAGGCCGGATTTCATTCAAACTTTGTAGATATATCGAGGATCAATGACAATAAATTATTGTACAAAAAATAAAAAAAATATACTTATAAATAAATTAAAATAATTATATGAAGCTAATAAATTGTGTTTTTGCTCCGAACGCGATTTCTACTATTACTGTTAGCTAAGCTGTGACTCGGTACGCGAATTCTGTGATTACTGCTGGCTAAGCTGTGGTTCCCCACGGCTGCTGGTACATATTCTGCTACGTGCCGCGTTTGTCAAAGAGCGATGACAATGCGTGTTTTTTAGTTTTTTAAACTATTCTATAGATTAGCTGTAATTTTACACAGCTTCTAGACAAAATTCAATTCGTCTTCTTTTTGTTCTAGAGCTTTTACATGTTTTTTTCGCCTATGAAAATGAAAATGATGAAAGTATCTACGTAAAAACTTACATTGCTCTGCAAATCATCACTAGATTTTGTGTCCTTAATTTCACCTTCCTCGTCCTCACTCTCACTAATTTCAGCCTGTATCTCACTTATATTGCTGTTTTTGGCGGTCAAACTCGAGTTTCTATCTTGGAGGCTGGAGCTCATTTCTGCCGCAAACTCTTCAAAAGAATCTGTAGGATTCAGTATGCTCTCGGGACATGCACCTGGTTCTAGTTCATCGGAAACGGTTTCCGATTCTTTAGAACAACCAGCCACACTATAATCGGATGTGGATGCCATTTTTATACACTGTATTAATTAATTCAATCAATGTAGCCTTTACATTTAACAGTTCAAATCAAATACAAAGGGGAGTACCGAGTATTTTCCAATTTTATTTATTTGATTTGAAAGAGTTGCTAAGTCAAATTTTTCATTTTTCCTCATATCGAAAATTTTCTCCCCAAATGATAGTGATATAAAAACTAAAGAATAGCTGGTGGCTGGTGCTGATTTTGCTCACACAAGAGCAATAATGGGTGGTAAACTTAAAAATAAAAATGTCAGCAAAAATCCTGGTACTGTGGAACACCACCGGTGTGACACAATTGTGATTTATTTATTATTAGATGGGCAAAACAACGTCCAGAACACGGTGTACCTATCTAAGAAAACACCTTTATATAAATCCCCAAAATTCCCCTAGCTAATATTTTTTATTATTTTTCAATTTTTTTAACCCAAAATCGCGAGAAAAACCTCTAATCTGGCAACCCTGATAGAAATTGTTTGACGTTTCGAAGGTCTCTTTTTTTTTGTTTGGGAACCATTTTTTTTCAACTTCATGTTAGCATTTTTTTAGCTTTGTTTGTGACTATAGACATTTTATTCGTTTAGCCAGTTTCAATTTAGGTACCTGCGCTACGTGGATTACACGATTTACGATTTTATCTTATTTAGTGTACGCGATTTAGTTGGTTTTCTGTTATTTTTTTTATAAAAAGTTGTTTCGTTCTTTATTAGTCTCTCTTCAAATAAGTGTTTTTTCTATGCTCACTCTGCCTGCCCACCCAACACTCTTGAATTTGTGCCTAGATGAACGAATCGACAACAATAAGATCGTTCCTATTTGAACTCGTTAAAACAGAAATTCGTTTTGCTATGCGATCAGTGAATTCAGCCCTTAGAGTTGTCACAATATAAGATGCCCGATAAGACACTTGAGAAAGACCGTAGAATGTAACTTGGAACGCTTTTCGCGCATACTTTAGGGTAGCATGTAATGTCAAACTCTCAAAAACAGTTACGTTCTCAGTCTTCTTTTTTCAAATATTAGTGTTGTAACTTGTAACCAATTAATTATTGAATTGACGATAGCTCAACTGACGATTTTGGCTCATCATCCGAAGAAAATTATTGAATGAAGATTCAATCACTTTCGTTTTTTCTTGTTTATTTGTGATTGAATGAATGTTATTGTAACTAAAAATATTAAATAAAAGACAAATTTCGTATCATTTTATTATATGTACCTATAATATTCAAGTTTATGTTAAATTTTCGAATCGTAACCTTAATCCAATGTAAGTAGGTACTTTACAATACAAAATCAAATGGATCAAATACTCATACAAACTTGAATTGATTTATCGTGAGTATCGAGTACCGAGTCGTATGGTGACATCAATAGTTACGTCGCAATGACAAACCTCCTAACGGGCATCTTATTTTGTGATGATTAAAGTATGTATGTCGACATTTATCTGGGTAGTATAGCAAATTGACGCAAAGACGCGTTCTATGCCTCTGTGCTTCTAAAAGTTGAAGAAAAATAAAGAGTATCCAAACTTTAGTAAATATCTTTATTAATATCAAATTAAAAGAGGCACAACAACTCCAGTCCAATATTGTCTTAGTCAAATATCATTGAAATAAAAATAGTTGGTATATCTTATAAGGGTCATACAAACGACGGACCTATGTCGTTGACTCGCTTTAGTAATTTGGCAAAGTTCTACAAATAACATGCGTATAAATAAAGATAGGTCTAATATGGAATATTATGGTGTCACTATGAAGGATACTTTCCGATGTTGGGTCGCGCGACTAAGCCTGCGTGTATAGGAATATCTACTCTAAGCACTTGACATTATGGTAGAATTTCGATGTAACACGCTCCGCGAGGTTATTTTCTAAATCGGAGCATCAAAATCGAAATGCTGCCTTATTTTCAGGACATTAGGGCAAAGATTCGTGTGAAGACGAATAGCGCAACCATAGCCGCCTTAATTGGAATAACTCCTTTAATTTATACAATGCAATATCTATACAATACAAATAATAAAAATACATTTTTATGGGTATATCTTTCTACTTATCTAGATACATTCACTAATAATTGCTTTATGTATTAAATCTATATAATATACATAATTTATTCTTTACAAAATCATTATATAATCCAGTTTTTTTACTTTGCAAATTGTATGTGAGAAAATAAATGTAATGTACAGATTTAATATTTCGCTATTTTTCTTAGAAGTCTTAGACAAGGACAATAACACTTTAGTTAGTTATTTTACCATGTAAAACATTTAAACACCGATTTTATAAATCCTAAAGCCCCATTTCTATTACCATTTTATTTTGCTATCAAAAATTATTAAGTTTAATAGAAACAATAAAATATATTTAAAAAAAAACTTTAAATCATAAGTATGTCGGCGCTCTGAGCCAATCTTTATTTAGAGTGGTAAAGAAACGTAACTGACAGTGACAGCTGCTGAGCTGCTGACGTTTACCACTCTGGCACAACTACGATCCGTAACGCGGGAAACGATACTTTGGAAATCTCGAGCAGAGCCTCAAGGGCAAGGGTTAATATTGATAGTTGATACGTAGAAAGCTGATTACAATAGTTGCAATTACATCTGGAATTACAGTGGTGGCCATAGAATCTTATTGTATCGTGTACCTATGCGCATTACGTGTTCGGCGGAGTGCCTGTTTGAGTTGTATTGTGAATACTTAGAATATCCATTGGAGATCATAGTTGAACGGATCATTGTAACATTAATGTACTGACATCATTCAAGATTATAATCTACGTGTGTTGCAAGTAATGGTTTTATTCCTCTCGCCCGATTATCCACGCCTGTTTGTCTAATAGAACCTAACTACATGCCCACATTATGAACAGAACCGCTCGACAATACCTAACTTCTGATAATTGGCAACACCTCTACCTATGAGTGCCTATAAGTATAATGGGCAAGAAAAGTTTATACATAGACCTATACCAATGGTCTACATAGATTTATTTGGGACAAAAAGAAAAATAGCTCTGAGTGTACCTGTAAACAAATACAGGGTTTACTATGGGAAAATACGAAATTCGCGAAAAAAAATCAGCTGTTCCATACATTTTGTTGAGTCATTGACTTTTTTCTATGTGTCATTCAATTTTAGAGCCTTATCACACTAGCGGTTCGGAAGCGGATGCCGGGCGGAGCGGACGCGCCGCGAATGCGTCGCGAACACGCCGCGGTTGCGCAGCGAATTCGTTGCGGACGCGTGGCGAATACGTTACGTTTTCGTCGCGTGTTTGTAGCAAATTATCGCTGTACAATACACTCAGTAACAAGATGGATTCCGACGAGGAAACACTGCTTTTGGCTTTATTACTTCGAAGACGCCGGAGACGAAAACGAAAGCATCGACGAATTTGGGAAGATCCATTAACAGTTAATCGAATGGAGGAGAGCGACTACTTTGTGTTGTTTTGCAAACGAATAAAAAATAATGCAAAACAATTTCGTTCCTACCTGCGAATGTCGAACCTACATTTTATGAGTTGTTGCATCTGATACAAACTGACATAAGACATAAAGACACACATTTGAGATTATCAGTGTCACCTGAAGAAAGGCTCGTTATTACGTTTGTACGAGACAGTACAAAATGGCGTCCACTTTGCTGTTCGCGGCGATCCCGTTGCGCGTCCGCAACGAATTCGCTGCGCAACCGCGGCGTGTTCGCGACGCATTCGCGGCGCGTCTGCTCCGCCCGGCATCCGCTTCCGAACCGCTAGTGTGATAAGGCTCTTAAGCGTCATAGCACAGATTACTTGATATTCAATTACTTTTAGCTCAGTTTTGAACGCTGTCCCAAAATCCATAATTATGCTTGTAAATCTATGTCATGAAAGTAAATTACCAAACGCTTTTTCACAAATGCAGTTTCAAATCACTAGTAAATTAAAAATGCAATATTCTTTATCGTTGTCCCACATAATACGTGCAAAAGAGATAGTCTTTTTATAATGCGTATGTAATACTCGAGGTCTCTTGTCACTGATTTTTGTCTTTTTTAAATCAACACCAATAAATTGCAACCATATTCCGCGCCTGGTTGCAAGTCACGCACATTGGTTGTCAGACAACCCTAGGGTTGTCCCTTGTATAGAACAGGTTAGTGTGTGTGCTGTTCTAATATTCGCCTAATTATCATTGCCTGTCGAAGCAACATTTATTTTTATTTTAGTTTTCCTATATTTTTTTCTCAACCAAATAAAATAGGCTGTCAGCAATTGCAACGTCAACACATCCCGACAATATTCCGCTGGCGGTTGCAACCTGCATTTCTTGGTTGTAGTAACAACCACAGAATAAATAATAGTACAAGCCACAACCCTCGTGTCGTATACACATTACACACACATAACCTGACAGTGCTATTGGTATCTTTAGCTGCAAAAGCAACTCATTAAACTATCCGTTTCTATAATTTAGCTAACCTACATACATGAGTACAGTTCATTAGTTATTTACATCTCTTTGCGTTGTGACAATATTCCGCTAGCGGTTGCAACTCGCACCCGGTGGTTGTTGCGACAATATTCCGCTGGTGTTTGCAACGCGCATTCATTGGTTGACGCGACAACCCCACTGTCGTGTGTATACTTACATAATCAATTCATAATACTATTGGCGTGTTTTTATTAACTGCAAAAGCGGTTTTATTAAATTCTCGATCACTGTAACTTACTTAATCTAGATAGATGAGTACAGTTAGATTATTTTTGACATGTCTATCGTCTAAGCCAATGCATCGTGGCAATATTCCGCTAATGGTTGCAACCCACAGCCGTTGGTTGTCGCGACAACCCTGGTATTGTGTGCGCACACGTTGGTATTTATGTGTGCGTTGTGTAGCTCGGCTACTTGTGTGGAGCAAGCCGCCGCTGGATCGCCTGAATCATCTAAACTGCCGAACCTGTAGGAAAAAAATATAGGCTGAGAAAAATTGTTGAAGTAAGTTTTTGGAAATTTGTTGTCGATTTGTTTGAGGAGTATATCTATTTAAACTACGCGCCGCCTGATTAGATTTGGATATAATTTAAGCTTAAACCACACATTTTTGTTTCATTTTCTATATTTATTTAAAGACCTCGCAGGTTCAGTGCTATCAAATTTAAGAGATAGTGGTAGCTTTCCATTGAAAAGAAAAGATCAGAGAAAAAGAAAAGAAAACAAAAAAAATATGTAAGAATGACAGAAAAAAGAGGTTCGTAAGATTTTTTAAATCGGACCCGTAGTTTAGAACAGATAGGCTTGCATTTGACCGCCATCTCGCCTGATGGTGAGCAATGATGCGGTTTACAATGCAGCATGCTTGTCTAGAAGTATACTTACCAAAACTCATTCCCGGGATGCGCATTTCCGTCCCAGGGGTAGGTGATAACTAGTAGCTTCCCCGAATGCTCGCCAGAAAGCCGCTCGGAAGGCTCGCGGTTTTGTAGCTGGACGTTTATACCTCCTGGAATTAAAGAGAAATTGAAAAAAGAAATTTCACAGTTTGTCCGTTATATTTTAGTATTTTACCATACATTTCCTCATTTAATTTTACCTTTTGGGTGCTTTTTGCTTTCTAAAAATATCCTCATTTCAGCATTCTCGCTATTGCCATCTGAGTTTTTGAAGAAAGCTGTGAAAAAAAAAACAAAACACTTTAAAAGGTTCAAGGTTTAGATAGACAAGAAATAACGTAATAAATGTATTAATTTCAATTTAGCTATCGCAATTAGGGGTTGCAGTACCGGTACTGTGGAAATAATCTGATTTCCCGGTAGTGAGCTAACTGAGTACCGACAAATACCGGGTTCCCGGTTTTTTTTACTCAAATTTGAATAAAATGACGTAAAATTATAATATTCACAATACATCATGTATTTGCAGTATTGTACACTAGATGTGTCAGAAACAGCTCCCCACTAGCATACCCTGAGTCGGGGATGCCATGGTAGTACACACACAAAGACAAGGACAAGTAACACCCAGACCCAGAACAGATATTTAAATTTATCATTTCAACATCTGCCGGCCTGGAATCGAACCTGGGACCTCCTTGTTTATAAGACGGATATACACCGCTGAGCCAAACAGGTCGTCAATAATTATAAGGGTTTTATGTTTGTTTTTAACTACCAAGGGTTACCTTTAATCCCGTCCGTAGTAGAGATATACGCAAAGTTTACATCAGTCACATGCGCAAGGGCATCCCGACGTAATAACGCACGCGTACGCTCTATAAACGCAAGGACGTATACGTCCTTCTGGTGCGGGGATATCTTCCACACGCCAAGACCTAAGAAGGAAATAAAACAGAGTAAACAAGCATTTCTAAATTTATATGTAAAGGAACCATAATGAAGAGCGTAGGAGAAAGTATGCTACCCTGGGGAACACCAAAAAAATCCCTGCTTTTATTCAAGTGTTCAAGTGTTGTCATCTGTCTATATTCTTAACCATTGTAGGCTAAAAGAAAGAACAATCGTAAGAGCATCGTCCCCGATCACTAAGTTATTCCAATTTCTTTACTATTATAAGAATCAAAACAGTATCGAAAGCATTAGCAAGGTCGACATATAATTTTATATTAATTTTCCCTTTAGCTTCGATATGTTATAAAATCACTAGTAAATCAACGTCTAATAACAATTGATGTATCTTTCAAGTCATGTTCTAAAACTACTTCATTTAGCAAAATAACGTACCAGCTCCAATAACATTAATGAAAGCATCCTTCCCCGCTAGCTGAGCCCTGTGCTGTGCCTCCAGTAACGTGGTCTCTGCTATTACGGTGAGTCGCTTGTAATACGCTTCATTGTCAAATATTGCCGATTTCATTTCTACTGTCACAAACCTGTTGAAATAAATATGAGCTTAAAGACTAGTAACAAAAAGGATATATTGTTTTGAACGCGTCGAGCATTTAGCTTGCCGTGTGCCTTGCCCCATATTGTTCCTGAGCTCTGATTCTAATATCGCGCATAAGTCTGTCGTGTGCGTTACATAATATAAAGGCCTTAATTACCTATCTGTATATCTTCTCTCGTCGCTTTTCGCTTCTGAATTGATATATGACGACAACTCTTGGTAAGTGTAACTTGGTACCTGAAATAAATTACAGATAAAAAAAAGATTTTTAAAACATCTGTATCAAAGAAGGCTTGTCAGTTGTCATGGCAATCAAACAAGGAAGAAGCTCTAATTTTACGTGAACGACAATTGGTGAACAATATATCAACAATAAAACATAAACTCTAGAATTTCTAGAGAGTTAGTGTTATCGTTACTATATAGGTACAAATATTTTTTGTCAAATCATGAAGAAACACACTTACACTGATAACTTGGATACACACAAAAAATATTTCAAAAATTGAGGGTGGTTCACAAAAAGATTCTAAAAATTCGTACCTGATAGAATTCCGCCCACATCTGTCTCCACATATGCTTAGCCGACTGATTGTTCCTCACATACGTTGTCTTCAATACATTTAGACAAGTGGTGGGGGTAACTTCTTCTCCATAACCATTTTCCGGGCAATTCTGCTGTTCCGTGATTAGTATGTCTTCGTAGTCCATTCGCTCGAGACGTTCGAATCGGGGGCCTATTACACCTGGAAAATAAAACGGAGTTTAACCAACTGTCTAGAAAGATGATGTTTTACAAGCTTGTATTTAGCTTGCCCTGTTTGTTTTTGTGGTTTTTTGGGTCAAATCTTGTAACTGAACTATGAACCACTTCATGACTTCCTTTTTTACATTTGTCTCTGTACCCAGATGGTCAGAGGCTAAATGCAGTATTTTTTTCATTTTAATAATAATACTCGTAAAGTTCGCTAGATGGGTGAGGTATTGTACAAAACGAAGCATCGTTCACATTTTTTTCTTTTTTTTCATGTTGAAAAATATTCATCATCATTTATCTTATCTATCGTTCAAGAAGCTAGTTGAAAGGCGCCGTTTAGTAAAAAGACTAAGCTGTTAACTGAACAGCTAATTAAGCAGGTTGGCTGCGTCATATAAATTTACAAGGTTATACAGAAGGGGTATGCTAAGCCGTAAAGGGCTCATAGTACTAATTATTATAATATGGCTATGGGTATGAGCACGAATGTGAATCGCAAACCCAAATTTAGTTTGAAAAGTTCTGTTGCAAGGCGCACAATGCAACAGACCGTCGCTGTTGTACTTATAAGTATGTACATTAAGGCTTTGGACGGGTCTTGACAGCAAGGAGCTTCGCATCTAGATATCAAAAAAGCGACATCGTTTTATGGTTGATATACGAAATATTCGAACGAAGCGCTTTGATTTCACTCTTATTTTGCGAGCTGTCAGTGTGGAATGCTTTGCCCGAGTGGGTGTTTCCCGATAGATATAATATGGGTGTCTTCAAGTCGCGAGTGAATCGGTTCCTTCTAGGCAAGCGTGCTCCATCGTAGACCGCATCATTGCTTACCATCAGGCGAGATGGCGGTCAAGCGCAAGCCTATAATTATGGCTTACCTATAATAACAGCATGCTCCTCTATATCCGTCTCGCTCACCACCCCACTGTTTCTTCTCTCTCCATTGTTGATGCACTCTGTTTCTGAACTGACATACAACATGGCGGATATCTTCATCTCATCGTAGCTGAGACAGTTGTTCAGTATGAGCGGCTCACGTTGCTGCATTGTTCCCACATTTTCCCATTGCTCTTTCTGCCTGGAACATAGAAATCTTATAAATAGCTTGTTTAAGGTTGTTTATTAAACATGTGTGATTCCAGATTATCTAATATGACGTACCTATATCCTTAGAGGTTTTATTTAAAAATCAAGATAAATGTATAATGTACGACTTTCAAGTTCAATTAGGCCCACTAGTTTAGGCTGTGCAATCTGTGCATTGTCTTTCAGGCAGAAATTAGGACTTTGACTTCTACAGTGTTATAAGGATAGGGTATACTAAGCCGAAAAGGGCTCGTAGTACTCATTATTTTTAACAACTTTTACTATGGAACTAGTCCAGAATAAGTGTATAAAAAAAACAAGCTCCATAGAAAAATGTCAATGACACTCGACAAAATGTATGGAACAGCTGTTTTTTATCCCGAATTCTGGGTTGGTCTCATAGTAAATTTGATCATAATCGTGAGTACTATGAGCCCTTTTCGGCCTTTCTTTATAACTCTGTGTATTGATGTAATAAGAAGTTTGTATGATTGTATAACAAGAATATTATTTTTGCAAAACAAAAAACAAAAACCGACTTCAAAAGACCGACTATTGAGTTATTCATCTATTTGTCGCGCACGTACTTAATGTAAATTTAAGACTTATATGGTTTTCTCAAGGATACCATTATCAGAACTGGACTAAATTGAAATGGGACCAAATGGGAAGCGTCAGCTTTCTAATAAAAAAAGAATCATCAAAATCGATTCACCCAGTCAAAAGTTATGAGGTAACAAACATAAAAAAAAAAAAAAAAAAAAAAATGAATAAATAAAAAAAACATACAGACGAATTGATAACCTCTTCTTTTTTTGAAGTCGGTTAAAAATATAAAGTCAATTTCTCAAGTTTTAGGAAGTGTGTTGTAAAAATATATTTAGACAAATACAGACCCCTTTTCTCCTCCCAGCAGTACATAAAGGTCGTGAGGGCCCACAAAAGATATGGCGCGTTTAGTTAACAGCCTGTCGATAAACTCTTGCACCGTCATGTCTTTGTAGAACGCTTTCTCTATACTGCTTCCAAATTCTCTGGAAACAGAAAAGTAATTTACATCATTTATTGGTGTTGCTTTTCACCACAATGTAAATAATAAACGTTTCACACTCATAGATACTGTGTTGGGGATGCCATGGAACACAACATAGACTAATAGATAGAAAAGCAACTAATACCCAGACCCAAAGCAGATATTAAAATTCATCATTCAAACAGCTGCCCGGTCGGAAATCGAACCCGAGACCTCTGGCTTATAAGGCGGATATACTACCACTTAGCCAAACAGGTCGTTTAATGCATGTTCATTTTTCGTTTAACCGCAAGTACAGGGTGTGGCGTAAGAGTGGATAATCTTTTACTTACGGCTCACATCACGACTATTCGGAAAAAGTCAATTTGTTTTTAGTAAAAGTGACACGGGTTTCGAGTTACTTGAAGTATAATTTTACTCAAATATTCAAAACTATCCAATTTTAACTTGATACCGTGACTCTTTTACTGAATACAAATTGTATTTTTCCGAACAATCATGATGTCTCCCAGTCGTCGGTAAAGGATTATCCACTCTTTACGCCACACCCTGTATATATGAATACTTGTTGGACCGTTCTATAATTTTCTCTTTAAAGCCAATACACTTTGAACTCTAATCTCACCTCTTATAGATAAGGAAATGCGTCATCAGCAGCAACACTCTCTCGTGAATGATCGGGTACGCCGACACTATGTTCCTCTGCAGCCTCTCCAGTGGCCTCCTCTCTTTTAGAGCTTCTAGTCTGTAAACAAGATAAAAGGCCTTAAATCTTGTCTTTTTATTCTTTTTTTCTTATCTTTTCTTTTTTTAACTTGCAATTTCTGTATGTTTGTTCGGGTGGAATCTTGCAACTCAATTTTGAACCACTTCCCGATGTCTGATTGAGCTAGAACAGGCATACTTTTTATCCCGGAATACTCATTTTGACCACAGGGTGCAGCTTGTAATACATATTATACTTCTCTTTTATACATTCTATATACGGGGTTATTTTCATCTTGATGCTAAGCCGAAAAGGCTTATACTATTCATCATTATGAACTACTTTTACTATACCCGGAATTCGCGAAAAAACAGCTGTTCCATACATTTCGAGTGTCGTTGTAATGTTTCTATGGAACAGCTGATTTTTTCGCGAATTTCGGGTTGGTCCCATAGTAAAAGTTGTTCGTAATGATGAGTACTATGACCCCTTATCGGCTGATTCCAGCTGAAATTAACCCCGTAGTATTCTTGTCTCTTTCATCCTTACCTGACAGTCTCAATAGGGAACGGGATGGGGAATGCCTTGCTCCTCTTGATGACGTCACTGATGTCGCCCGTCGCGGCTGAGGGCGGTATGTTGGCGCACTGCCGCAGCAGCTCATCTGTTTCCTTGCTAGTGCTGGGTAGGCACCAGTCGGGTTTACACCTGGAATATTGAAGATGCTTTACTAAAGTAAATAGAGGGTTAGTTAGGATTTGATTATATTAAACAGAGTTAAGGCTTCCTCAAACAGAACGCGTTCTTAGCGCGCGTCAGAGCGTTAACCTGACGGCGCGCTATGACGCCGAGTTGTGTTGTACTACTATGATAATATACCGTCAAACAGAGCGCCAGCGTCGTAGCGCTGGCGCTCTGTTTGAGAACGCGTTCTGTTTGAGGAAGCCTTTATTGATAAAGGGTACGCTAAGCCGAAAAAGGCTCATAGTACTCATCATTATGAAAAACTTATAAAATGGGACCAATCTAAAATTAGCGAAAAAAAAATCAGCTGTTCCTGTTCTGGGTCAGGGTGTTAGTTGTCCTTGTCTTTGTGCGTGTTCCATGGCATCCCCGACACAGGAATTTATCCTAGTGGGGAGCTATGAGTGTGAAACGTTATTTATTTATTTTCTTGAGTGTCGTTAACATTATCCTATGGACCGGTTTTTTTTTACCGGGGCCGATCCAGCAGGGTCAAAATTTTCCTTAACTTGAGAAACACAAGTGTTTTACTTTTTGTAACTTTATAGCTACAAACCAGTATAAATACATAAACAGGTTATTTTAACTCATTTTCCTCAACAAACTAGTTGTGAAACCAAACTTAATTGTTGCCATCTCTCTCTCTCATATTTTATAATTAAAATAGGCGCAGTATATTTTTGGTGCTTTTAGGTTAATTATAAAGAATTGTATCAAGATGAGCAGAATTGACACAAAGTGTTTTAACCGACTTCCAAAAAAGGAGGTTCTCAATTCCGATGTTTATATTTCTTTTATGTATGTTCGGGCATGACTCCGTCAAATATAGATGGTTTTGCAAAATTATCTTTTTGAGGTAGATTTTAGCAAAAACTCACTATTATGTTACACAGTACTTTAGGTATTACTTGGAAAACTAAATAGTTGTTGCTTTGACCTATTATAAACAAAAAGAACAAAGACCCAGAAGAAATAATAAATTTTAAGTTTATATTTTATTTATGTATAAGTATGTTAGTTTGTAAGGTATTTATTTTCTACGGGCCTCTGTAACTTGCATTGTTTGCAAGTTATATTGCCTGAAATAAACGAATTTCTACATATAAGCATACATACCATGAAAAATTTTGAAAATGCCTCAGTTTCTCCATCTTAGACAATTTCACCTGAAACAAATTCAAGACTGAATAAATTTGAAAGAATAATTCATTTATTCATTATTGACACAAACACTTTCAATGCCCCTGTAAATATTTATAAACTACTTTGAAAATCCAGCAGCTGAAACTGTGAAAATTTTGTGAAGAAATAGTATGTTTTTAATACTTCAGAAAAAAATAGCAAGTCTGGAAAAATGTTAGTTAAACTATATAGGGTTATTCATAAAGGGTATGCTAAGCCGAAAAAGGCTCATAGTACTCATCATTTTGAACAACTTTTACTATGGGACCAACCCGAAATTCGCAAAACAAAAATCAGCTGTTCCATACCTTTTTTTGAGTGTCATAGTGGCATACCCTTTATGAATAACCCTGTAGTACTCATCATTAAGAACAAATTTTTGCTACAGGATCAAACCTAAAATTGCAATAAAAAATCAGTTAATCTATATTTTTTGATGGATTAACTGATTTTTTTTCGCATATTCAGTGTTGCTTCCATAGTAAAATTGTTCATAATGATGGACTATCTGCTCTGTCCCCCAATTTTGTCCTCTCATGCAGACAGACATATCAAACAAGGTTCAATCTGTTCCCTGTATCAAACATTTTTGTCCGATCTGTCTCTCTGAAGGGACAAGATTGGGGGACAGATTGGAATAATTCATAATGATGAGTACTATGAGCTCTTTTCGAATAAGTATACCCTTTGCTTATAACCTTGTATAGTCTGAATAAATAACAAGAGTATATTCTTACACAGGCCACAATTATGATGAGTAATAACAACATCTTCCTTATTAACATGGTTGTCATACAGCAAAGAACTTGTCTTTATAATAAACTTGATTTTAATATTCCGTCGAAGGAACTTTGATTTATAGTAAACTAGTTGACCCGACAGACGGTGTCCTACTATGAATATTTAATTCGAATTGTCTTAAATTCTCGAATGGTCTCAGCTTCCTTAATTATTTTCTTTCATAAGAAGCTTCTGACAATAATTAACACAACAAAAAAGAATTAGAGAAATTGTTCCATCAGTTCACGCGTGATGCAATGACCAAGGAAATTAGAGATTAATTTTTATTTGAATAGAATAGATTGGTAATAAGATTTGCTGAAATTGCTATGTTCAAGCTATTTTCTAACTTGTAAACAATCAGTGGCCGTTATTAGCAGATTAATGGATGAATAAACTGCAATAAGCCAATTTAGAGCACTACAACAGATTACTAGCAAGTGCAAGTAAAAATTGCTAGCAAATGGTGCACTTCTGCAACTTTTATTCTAGTCTAATCATTGCATCACGGGACTGTATGAAAGTCTTGCTATTCAATTGGATCTAGACTTAAAGCTTTTAGGAATATGAAGGCACTTGGTTTAAAAACTTGAGTATCACAATACAGGATTAACAATATCACAAAACACGAATAGGGCCAGTGGCCGCCTGTTAGTCACTGAGTGACCTAACGTTTACAAAGATTTTATCAGTTTTGGTGAGAATTATTGTGATACGATTGTAAAAGATAAAACCAACAAGTAACTGCGAGCTACGGGTAGATAATGAATCTTTGTGTATGGAAACCGGTATATGTATAGCCGGTAAAAGGGCAAGAAGTTTAATTCTGTCAGAAAATAAAAATAATAGGCCTCTGCCTTAACGGTACTTACTCGGTGAGCAGACGAAGTTCTAGTCAAGAAATGTAAGCGAATTAATAGCTTATGCATAAAATTAGTTCCAGTAATTGTTCAATCTGTTTATTGGGCCATTTAAAATTATTTTCTGGTTTCTTATCAATCTTTTAAACAATTTTTATTACAAAATTCACAAATCACAACTCTATCCTCTCATCAATTGGACAGTTTCGAATGAAGTGACAGTGACACATCATTGACAAACATTAGAGATTGACAGTGACAAAGACGTAATCTGTGATTTGAAATTGAAATTAGGTCTATCACTCAATGTCAAAAACCATTTTAGTTCTCTCTGCTGATGTTTGATTGACTTGTGTTCACAGTTTTCTTCCAAATAAAATCTAAATTAAGTTTTTCTGCCAATTCCCTCCTGTAATTACCTTATATCCAAGTAAAGTGAAATATCCACATAACTTTTGCTTCAAAATAACTGGACTGGCTCCGAAGAAATTAAGTTTCCAGGCCGTTTGTCGATTGAAAAATGTTCGCCTTTACCTTTCCTATTATTTAAACAGTGACCAAACTTGTAGATATACAAGGAATATTGTGATAATTGTGACAATTTGTACAAAAAAAACACTTATGAATTACCTGCTCGGCTATTATGAGTGACTCGACGGGTGAATCGTCTGCGAGCTCGTCACGAAGCTACAACATTGCTATTGAAATGGCTGCAGACGTTGCAAAGCAATATGAAAGCTGCGATAGCCAAGCCAGTTGTGACGATCCACTTGCTTATGACTCCTCTTTACTAGACGTTAAAATTGAAACTGAATCAGACTTAGAAGATAAAGGTAATGATTCTGACAGCCCTGATACACCTAGACAGACAGACAGTGATTATACCCAACCCCAAGAAGTCACCGA
Organism: Alcis repandata; assembly: GCA_949125135.1. Lineage (NCBI taxonomy): Eukaryota > Metazoa > Arthropoda > Insecta > Lepidoptera > Geometridae > Alcis > Alcis repandata. The sequence goes on along the minus strand of OX421245.1, from coordinate 3,529,063 downwards.
CCAACTAATCCAACCTACCTGTAGTTTGGCATCTCTTAATCAACATATAGTTTCTTTGGCTAAGAAAATCAGACAATCAAAGCCTGGAGAGAAGCGATTTAAATGTGAAATTTGTGAATATAGATCAAGAAAAGCAGATACATTGAAACGTCATATGAGGACTCACACCGGTGAGAAACCGTATGCTTGTGATATATGTGAATTTCGATCTGGACAGCCTGGCCATTTGAAACAGCACATTAGACGACACACTGGAGAAAAGCCTTATCAATGCAATGTGTGTGATTACAAATCAGTTAGAGCGGGGAATCTAAAACAGCATATAAAAACTCACACCGGTGAAAAACCGTACAAATGCAGTTTGTGTGATTACAAGTCTATACAACTCGGACATCTGAAATTGCACATGAAATCTCATTCCGGAGAAAAAATCTACAGCTGTATTGGATGTGACTACAAATCTGAACATTATGTACGATTCAGAGAACATTTAAAGCAGCATTATGGGGAGAAAAATGTCAAATGTACAGCTTGCGATTACCGAACTGATACCTCAAGCAAATTAAGACGGCACATGATGACTCATACGGGTGAAAAGCCATTTCAATGTCATTTGTGTGACTATAAGTCCATTCAACACGGAGATTTAAAACGACATATTAGACAGCACACTGGGGAAAAACCGTACCATTGTACGTTATGCGACTACAAATGCATCCAGCAAGCTCACTTAAAAGCACACTTAAAAACACATGACGAAGTCCAATTTGAATGTACCATGACTGTAGGAGACGAACCTCTAAACAATACTTTAATACAGCCGGGAAATCTGGACGAATGTGAAAATGAGGACCAAAGCGAAACTAAGGCAAACATGACGTGAGTCCGTCAATGCCTAACTGTCGCCAAGACACAGAGAAAAAATATTTTATCAGGTTTAATTACGCTCTTATTGTGCTTTATTTAAACCTTTTGTATTCCGTAGATGTAAGATTCATTATTGTCTGTTAGCTAGTACCTATTTAATTATGTGGTTGGCATTATATTGTTATTTTTAACATGATTTATCAAATATGAATAGGTATTTCATAAGATTTATGAATTTATTTGTTATGTTCTAAGAATAAAATGCGCTACGCGTTTATTTATTTACGTTTCGCCTTTTACACGGATCCAACATGTTTTAATAATACAGCTATTTAATACTGTATAACAGAAATCTACCAAAGCATGGGAACTATCAAAACTGAAACAGTTATCATCATCAACCATTTTCCACTCACTGCCACAGAATAAAAATTAGTCCAAGGAGTAGGTCTCCCTTTACACATGCCACTTTTTTTGTTCCTATGACAGTCTAATCAACGGTTTTCTTGCTACCCTAATTGGGCTGAGTTTTGATAAGATGGTGATTATGACGGGTTATAGACTTGAGTCGCTCTGAACAACAAGAATTATTTTCTAATACTTTTTGGTTACTTTACTCTCTTTTTGAGCAGTCTGGTACAGTTCAAGGTATTTTGGGTTTAATGGCTTTAGTCTGCCTACAATGAGGCAAAAAAAAACTTAGGAAATTATGACACTGACACCTTGTAAGAATTGTTTGTTGTCATCATGGAATGATTTTTCATCCAAGGTCACGGCTGCCAACTTAGGGGTTTTCCCCCCAGATTTAGGGGGTAAATAAGTGAGTAGGGGTTTTTTTAGGGGTATTTTCAGGGATTTTTTGACTCATTAATATTTTTAAATTTATAATAATAATATTCATTTCTTGACCTAGCGACTTAAAACGACATCTAGTACGTAATTCTACAACCACTCTGTGGTGACTGGCGGCAATACTGGCGCTACTGGCGGTAATTTTATTGTCTGTGCATATGGCGGTTATTGTTGTGTTTATGTCTATATTTTTTTAAGCTTGAACGTATGTTTGACATTAGCTTATGTCAGATAGGATACCGCAAAAAAATGAATATTCTTACGACGATTGTTACAGCATATCTTCTTCTTAATTTATATAAATTACGTGTCACGTTGTTTGTCCGCTATAGACTCCTAAACTACTTAACCGATTTCAATCAAATTTGCACACCGGGTGCAGTTCGATATAACTTAGGACATAGGATAGCTCACATCTCAATTTATAGTAAAAAAAACATGAAAAATTAGCAAATTTAAAAATACTTAAACCATAACTATAGCGCTTTGGACATTAAAAACTTTTTTAATGTCACTTTTTTGACATTTGACATAGAATTGAAGCAATGGCTTTTGACAGGACAGGACAACGTCTGTCGAGTCAGCTAGTTATTTCTAAATCATAATGAATTTATTTATTTATTTTTTAGGGGGACAACTCATTAAATAAGGCGATTTTAGGGGTTTTTGACACAAACTTTAGGGGTAAATATTTTTGAGAGTTGGCAACACTGTCCAAGGTTGTCATTGTCAAGATTTCGCGCCTTAATAGGACCCGTCTAGTCGAATCAGTCGGTGTTTATTGTTTTAATTTAAAAGTTTAGCTCTAGGTATCCAATGAATTTCTGGAAATCATGGCAGACTTGCAACAAATACGCGCCGAAGTCAACAACGCCTTCAAGCTCAGTGGTTTCACCATCCGAAGAGAAGCGAGCACTTATGTAGCCGAACAAATTTTAACCCTAGCATTCGAGCAGCGACAAGCGACGATCGACAAACTTACTGCACATTTGCTTCACCAATGTCTTTCTCAGCCTGTCTTGGAAAAGCATCACTTAGAAACTGCCTATACAGAGTGTTCCTCACAAGGTCTTGAGGAGACCGAAACTGTGCTGAACGTCATTGACGCATTTACCGTTCCAAAGCTTTGTTACGACAGTGAAAGGAAGAGGTTCGTCAAAGATGTGAGTACGAACAATACTATATATCCTGATCCTAAATGGAAGGCACAGTTTTTGATAGACAGATACACTGTAATATGGCAAAGAACGTTGAGAAACAAGCTTTTTGCTAAAGAAGCCTTGCCTTTAGCTGAAGGCGAGACGAGGTTCAAACTACGTACTTTAGAAGTTTTGCTTAGCTCCTCGAGTAGAGTTGACGAGGTTATAGCACTTGGTTTACTAACACAATTGACAGAAGGGAAATATTACCTTGAAGATCCTACGGGTAGTGTTTTGCTAGATATCTCGGAAGCAAGGTTTCATTCAGGCCTGTTCACCGAAAACAGTTTTGTATTAGTGGAAGGGTACTATGATGACAAGCTGTTGCATGTTACGGGACTTGTGTTACCACCATCGGAGAATAGAAATGCGTCGCTGCCATATTTTGGCAACTTAAATACTTTTGGAGGAAAATCAAAAACGTTACTAAAGAACTCAAAAAGTCTGCTGAAAATTGAAAAGGATGACAGAGATGGCATGATCATCTTTCTCTCGGACTGCTGGTTTGACAACTTGAAGGTTATGGCAAAGCTAAAAACCTTATTTACGGGTTATGATGACTTTCCACCTCTAGCCATAGTATTTATCGGAGAATTTTTATCCAATCCATACGGACACGAACACAGCACCCAACTGAAAATTGCATTGACTAACTTAGGAGATATAATCAACCAATTTAAGAAGCTGAAAGACGCTACAAAATTTATCTTTGTTCCGGGCAGAGGTGACCCTGCTGCAGCAAACATTTTACCGAGACCAGCAATTCCAAACTCTATAACCAAAGACATAAGGGACAGAGTTGGTGATTCTGTCATCTTTACTACAAATCCATGTAGAATACAGTATTGTACACAAGAAATTGTAATCATAAGACAGGATTTAGTGATGAAAATGTGCAGAAATTCAATACATTTCCCTGAAACTGGTGATATTCCTGATCATTTAATGAAAACGTTGTTAAGCCAATGTACGCTATCGCCTTTGCCTCTGGGCGTCCAGCCAGTATATTGGAAACATATAGATGCATTAGCCTTATATCCCGTACCAGATCTGATAGTTGTTGCAGACCATTTTCAACCTTATGCTAGGACGTATCAGGACTGTCAAATGATTAATCCAGGTTCTTTTCCGAGAACAGAGTTTTCGTTCAAAGTGTATGTGCCAGGGACAAGAACTGTTGAAGATTCACAGATACCAAAAGATGATTTCTAAATATGTATTAATAAATATCTACATCTACAACGGGCTTGAACATGTTGTGTCCTTGTCTTATAGGCTGAAATTACAAAAATGTTGTAATAAAATCTTTATGATTTTTCGTTTTGTAAATACTATGTAAAAACAGGGTGCCCTAAAGTTTAATTTAGTTTGTAACGGTAGGATGTAACTAATTTGTAAATAAAAAAATGCATTCAGAGTTAGGTGTTTATTTTCATAAATAAATAAACTATATTTACATCAGATCTTATTCTTATTTATATAAACCTATTAGACACATTAATTCTTAATTTTAACGTTTAATACTTAACTAGAGTATGTAATCTTAAATTTAAAATTCAACAAGTCAAATTCCAAAATAAATTATACATTTAAATAAAAACTAAACACATTTGTTCAAAACATTTGAAATGAAAGTCATTCTTACTGAATTTCGGTTTTCGTATATTTATTTAAATTTTTCTTTGATTAGTTTCTTTTCTACTGTAAGTGTGTTTTCCTTATCAAGGTCCAACTAAAAAAGTAAATATTTTAACTTGCATCCAAAATATCAAAGGCAGGTCGGAAGAATCAAGAGTGTGAACTATACTACCAATTAATCTGTGCCTTTGCCTCAAAAGTTACACCATTCAAACTCCCATCACACTCTCGTAGGCCTGTCCAATTGGCGCGAGAGCGACGAGACAGATCATTACGATCGTGAACAGCAGGATGATCGGGCTGTACACTCCTAACAGAAGCTTTCTGAAGCCGGAGAACTGAAATAGAAAAAAAACATTAGTTAAAAGAAAAAGAAAGAAACCTACAGCTGACCTAGCATGGGAAAGCGTTCCCGTTTTTTTCCATGCATACATATTTTTATGCTTTTGAGTGATGAGACATGCAAATCACGTGCCTGATGTTAAATGTCACGTTTGCCCATAACAGGCCTGCGTCACCCAGAATTTTGAACTCTTAGAATTCAAGACTACGGCACAGCACTGCGCTCGTCACGCTGAGATATAAGATGGTTTATTTCCAATTTGCCCTGAAGTTTCTCTGGAAACATTGCCCTTCCAACCGGAACACAGTAATGTTTGTACAATGTACATTACTGCTTCGTGGTGGAATAACTGGCAAGTGACAATAGTATGACAACACTCGAATATGGAATATGGATAGGTAAGTTTATCTCTTTCTCGTGGGATAAAAGCGTATCCAGCAGCCCAAGTGGATTCTCACGAAGACTGCGAAAATGATTCTCAGTAAAAATATGTTGTCCAGCTGGAGCCAAAAGTAAGCACCGCAAATAAATCTAGCTTGACTACCTGTCCACTGAAGCGAAGAAGAGAGGAGCGGAGCAATATTAACCAATAGGATTGCATAAAACCTCCGATCGGAAGGCGGAGACAAATTCTATTGGCTAATACCGGGTTATAAAGAACGGGTATGCCAAGCCGAAAAGGGCTCATAGTACTCATCATTATGAACAACTTTTACTATAGGACCAACAGCATTCGCGAAAAAACAAAATTAATAGAACAGCTGATTTCTTTTCACGAATTCCGTGTTGGTCCCATAGTAAAGTTGTTCATAATGAGTTCTAAGTAAGAGCCTTTTTCGGCTTAGCATACATACTCTTTCATTATAACATAGATAACACTGTATTGCTTAGCTCCTGTCTCCGCTTCATCAGACAGGCAGCAAGCCAGTACAGCTAAAGCCCATCTTACCGGCGCGTCGGTACTCCGGTCGACCGGCGTGGTGTGGCGCGGGTGCCCCATCATGTCCTTCATGGGGAAGGAGTTGACTCGGCCGTTGCTAATGCGGCCGTCCGACACGCACGCCGTCAGCTTGGGAACGACACTTTTATTAGCACATTCAAAGCTTTGCTCAGCATTCATTAAGCTTTGCTCATTCTAAGCAGTCCCTAGCCAAGTTGCAGTTCTATAATATAATCGAATCGATTTAGAAAATTGGGCAAATGTATGGAAATCATTCAGCTTTGCTCATTCTAAGCAGCCCCTAGCCAAAGTGGCTATCAGCTGTGGCATAGCAAAATTTCAATGACTACAAAATGTATGGAACGGATAGTTTTTTTTTTTTGCGAATTCCGGGTTTGTCCCATAGTAAAAGTTGTTCATGATGATGAGTACTATGAACCCCTTTTCGACTTAGCATACCCTTTCTGTATAACCTTGTATAATCGATACGATATGGAAAAGTAGGAAAAAATATGGGATTGACATTTCTGTCTCAGGATATACTCTTAAGCTACAAATTAATTATAGAAATGTCATTCCCATACATTTTCCTACTTTTCTATAGCATTTCGATTGTGGAATTGCAACTTGACTAGAATTTTGTGATCGAAAGCTACACATACTAAGCGGGTTGAATATTGCGATTGAAAGCTTTTACAAATTCTAAGCAGTGGATCTTCCGTTCTAAGGTTTCTAGCGAATATTTCAAGATAATAGTGCAGATTGAAATCTTTGTGTTGTACACTGATTGCAAAGTCTAAAACCAATACCAATGATTATTTATTGGTGACCTTCAAAATGTCTCATTTCTCAATACGTGAATAACTCAAAACTCAGAGTTTTCTGACCATACTGAGAAAAAGACTAAGTACAGAATTCAAATCCAAAAACAACAAACCAACAATTTCCAAAAATACTAGGTACTTTTGATACCCTTCATGTCAGTGGTAGATACTTACAGACAGTACTAGATGCATGATAACATGGAAAACGACAAATGCCGCCAGGATGTAGACACTCCAGATCGGCAGCTCAGCTTTCTTCAAGTACACCGCCAGGAATATCGTCACGACTGCAATGGAGAACGTTTACTTTAGTACCAGTCAACATACCTTGGACATGTGCTGCGACATGACCGGTATCAACTTCTGCAGACCATAATGATGGGCAGAATACCGGGGAAGCGTAAGGTCGGAAGACGGAAGATGTCGTGACTCCGTAACATCAGGGAGTGGACTGGGATAAAGACGGTGCAACAACTGTTTAGACTCGTGCTGGACAAAGAACATTTTAAGAAGCTGACTGCCAACCTTCATTAGTGGAGAGGCACTTGGAGAAGAAGAAGAACGGTCAACAATATCATGATGCAGCGAGCTCTTTGATAAGTTAGAAAGCCATGCTGTAGAGTAATTTATCTGAAACAACTCTCTTAGCACGAGCTTAAACTGGATCGCCTTGCTTTTTCTTGCTCTGTCAAAGAAATAGCGAGACAAAAACCAACGCAACTCAATTCAGGCTCGCGCTGAGAGTTCGCACTCGCAGATATGATGCTCTGGAAACATCATTACGGTGATAGTAAAACATCGTTAATAGTTCGCTAAGTAAAGGATAGTTGGCACTTTCTAGTGATCAGTTGTTATCATAGAATACGAGAGTAGAAACTCTGTCGCCAAACGTTAACAAACAGTGTTTTATGGGAACTGGGAAGATTCACTTGAGAATGTTGTCGCTACTAGGTGTGCAATACGTTTTATACTCAACTGCATGTGAGCTTTTATACTTACTTCCAAGAATGTGCGCCGAGTTGCCAAAGAGCCAGTGGACCCAGTTGAAGATGGGCCGTTTCTTGGTGCCAGGGTGCGGTCTGAAGTATGCACCTGGAAGCATTAAAAAAATACTTTCAATTATTTTAATAACATTTTTTTAAACGGTACAGTTTAAAAAAATACATTGTGTCACCAAGCTCAAATCGGTACTTTACAGCAGCCTTGCTTGAGAACCAGTTAGCATTCTAGGCCACGGAAACTAGCGTAGTTTTGACATATTTTGTTATAATTACTCCCGAAAAATAACGTGAGAATACTCACGCAAAAATTAAGTCGTTTACTACGACAAGTTTCGATCACATTCGGTGCCCTTCATCAGGTGAGATACAAGCGTGACATGCTCGCGGTCAAGTCTCGGCTGGCACTGAAGTGTACGTGAGTATTTCCGTGTTAATTATAACAAAACTCTGGGCCCTCTTAAAATCAGTCAAAGGCCGAGCCTGACAAAGATAAAATCTTAATATTCAAAATCATAAAAACAGAATGACACTACTCACCAACAGGCTGCAAGAAGCAGAGTATGACAGTGACGAGGCCGGTGATGGCGTGCGGGTTGCCCTCGATGGCGTTCCAGCCTCCCACCTCCACCAGGATGAGGATGAACCCGGCCATCGTCAGCAGCCACGTGCTCACCATCAGGATTCTGTGCCACTGGAATGAGAATTCGTTGTGATAAGAACGCCACAAGCAAGTGGATGCTTAAAGCAGAAGATAAAATTAGTATTTGAAGAAAATATTTAATCAGAATTAAGTACATGCCACTGGGTGGAAAATCGGTTTTTGGTGATTCATCAAAATAACAGATTTTTACTTACAGCGAACCAGATGTCTTTGCCCCCGATCTGCTTGCCAACCCAAGTCTGTCTGAAGTACCTGTAAGCAGAAAGAACCATGATTTAGACAAAAACATTGTCATTATCTACTATCGTAATGGAATTAATGGCTCAAATAATAATCAAAATCAAAATAAAATCGTACTTTTCGAAATACAAAGTACCACTTCAAGAAGCTGCATACACGGCTAACGGCTTTTACGAGCCTTCGATTCAAAATAAACGGTTTTTTTTTTGTTAAGGATGTTTTTGCTAGTAGGTATATCAAGACTGGCAAATAACTCGGCATGCTTCAGCTAAGCTTTATAACTCTCACATGCTTCCAAGACAACTTTGGGTAACGCTCTTGCGTGAGCAGACAACACTTATGTCAAAATGCCGCACGCCACCCAAATTGGTTTCTTTTATCTGATTCCTCCATTGTAAGAACTCATCGTTGCTTACTGTCAGGCGAGATGGTGTTTAAACGCAAGCCTATCTCAGAATGAAAACCGACCGCAGCGTCAGCCTCCCCACCAGTTCAGTGGACCTAGCACTTTTCTATCGAATACTCGCTACGTATTTCACGTCAGAAGTTGTGTTAGGCCCACAGTATTATCCCCGGGCTCACCTGGCGAGCAGTATCCCGAGCGAGGCGGCGCCGAGCCACGCCGCCAGCATGAAGGAGCCGTGCAGCTTCACCAGCAGCCGGGACGCGCCCGCCGCCGCGCCCACGCTCGCCAGCGCCAGCGGGGAGCCCGTCGCGCCGTACACTATGTCGTGGAAACCTACGCGGTTCGCGTCTGTTGGAGAGAGAAGACGTTACAATAAATAAACATTTCACACTCACACTCATAGCTCCCCACTAGGATAAATCCTGTGTCGGGGATGCCATGGAACACACACAAAGACGAGGACGACCGACACCCAGACCCCGAACAGATATTTAAATTCATCATTCATACATCTGCCGGCCGGGAATCGAACGTGGGACCTCTGGCTAATAAGGCGGATATATTACCGCTGTGCCAAACAGGTCGTACAGAATATACTAACGAACACGCAAACAATCTCGTGGAAACCTAGCTGATTCGCGTCTGTTGGAGAGAGAAGAGGTTAGAAAAAAACAAACAAACACGCAAACAATCTTTCACCCTAAACGCTTTTAACTTTTCCATTTCGTCGTGGGTTAAAAAGAAATTGCTGGGTGAGAGAATGTGAAAATCGATACTGTAAATGCCAATTTTTTTGCGGGTGGAGTGTGGTACGATTCTCATCCTTAACTAATTTGGATAAAATATTATGGATGTGGTCGATACCGATTCACGAAGACTTAATGAAATGATGTTGTGTAGACGTGTAAAGCTATGGGTGTTTCGATATTTATTTGCTGACCTTTCATAGAGCTCCCAGCGAGCACCATCAGGTTGTACTTGTTGGTCCCCAAGTCGAAGGTGACGCCTTTGACCGTGGACACCACGTCCCTCCTGAACTTGCAGTACAGTTTCCCGTCGATGACCGAAGACTCCATCATCTGGACTATGTCCTGCGGCGAGTCGGACCGGTTTACGTATGGTTCTGATTTCGGGTAGGTCCAGGATGCGAAGAGACTGACTCTGCCGTTGTCGTTTCGGACGCATTCCATTGCGCTGTCGTCACCCATTTTGTTGTCCATGCTGAAGAGAAGAATTTAACCATTATTACCTACTAGCATAAAATTCCGGATAGCGTGTGTGGCTCGTCCTTACGAGAACATCTATCATAAATAGGTATCTAATATTATGATAGTGTCATTCTGACAAAAGTGCGAGCCGCTGCGGCGCGGCACGATCAAGGTGACGTAGAAAAATCAGCATAAGTGCCTAGATACCTACTAAATCTGTTATTAACGAAGTGTGGACAATAATTAGAGTAGGCACCTATCATTAATAATTGTTTGAACAATTTGTTTACTTCTATTGTAGCCATGATGTCACATCTTAATAGTCTTTTCTCGGAAAACCAATATTAACGAATCTGGGGAAGTCCAGTCCATCAATTTGGATAATAGTCAAACATTGAAATGAAAAATGGCACTGCGAATTGCATGAAAATATTCGTGGAATATTTAGTCACAAACTTTTTTGCGCAATTCCTTCAGTGGATATTCTGGTCTGTTGAACAAGAAGTCTGTTTTAAAATGAACTTTAAATCGGAATCAATTTCCTGCCTTCCTAATCAAGCATCCTTATTGTACTTGCAAAAATACGCATATTAAAAAAAATTATTTTTTAACGTAAACTTAAACTTAAACGTAAACTTATTATTTTGTATCTGAAAGTACCTCAATCCAGCGGCAACATATTTAGGGTTGCCAGTGCCCTGAACTTCGAAGGTGTAGACATCGCCAGCAACAAAGATGGCGACGACGGCCTGACAGTCTCCTTTCTGGACGCAGTTCTCCGGGAGACCGAAGCAGAGCTTGTTGTCGGTGCAGCCGCGGTAGATGACGTCTAAAGGCGCATCGGCTGGCTTCGGCTGAGGGTACGAGAAATATAACTTTTTAAAACCAAATTGTAAGTTTTTTTGTACTGCCACATCTCTACCTGAATTTGCATTTGCCACAGTATCGTCATTTACTGGTAGATCTGGTAGTCTACCCGGACGTATCACGTGTTTTTTACCCGTCACGAGTACCTATATCTTTACTAGTTGACGACCATTGACTGTTACTGTTACGTATTTCGTCTATGCTGTTATTGATGCGAAGTAAACGTTCTTTAACTTTTTCTATTTTTGAGGACATAATTTTTGAGGAGGATCAAGATCGTGCTTACGAGTACGTTCATTTCGAATCGTGTATTGTTTTACAAAAATAAGTCTGAAACAAGCGACGGACCACTTAATATTTATATGGTCTGTTCGCCAATGTTCTACTTTGAACCTTACGAGTATTCCGTAAAGGGCAAAGGCCCCTGAACTGAGGTTATCGGCTGTCCGTGAAGTCCACAAAGTTTTATCTTTACCTTATTCTCCATAATAACCGGAGGTGCCTGAGTACTGGTCGGCGCAGCAGGCGCGGGCGCGGCCGCTGGCAGCGGGGTGTCGGGCCTTACCACCTCCACCAGGGAAGACTTCACTCCCGACCAGAACGTGTTGTAGCTCTGTGCTACTGTCCCTCTGGAATTAGAAAGATCTGTGTGACCAGTGTTGCCACCCTCTCTGAGAGGAAACTGCAGACTTGCTCTAAAAAAAACTGTAGAAAACTGTAAAATCTTAAAAAATATACAGTTTTTATAAATAGCATTTGCAAAAAAACTGTATATTGTACTGTATAGCATTTCTATAAAACTGACACAGCTTTCAAAAAAACTGTAGATCTACAACTAAAACTTTAGGGTTGGCTACACTACGTGTGTCTTTGATCGGAAGCCAACGTTGGATCAGTCAACGTTGTCTCTCTGGAATGAGAAAGATCTGCGTGACTTTTATCATATCATAAGCCATCGTTGATCAGATCTGTTGCCATCTAAATTGTACACATGAACGTACAATAAGGGTGTCTTTAAGTTTATTTCTTCTGGGCAAGCGTGCTTCATCGTAAAGGAAGTATCCAACCATGATAGGCCACACTGAATTACAGGACAGCCTCGACGGTTTATTTTGAATGTTACCCATGACAATTATTAGGTATTTATGGACTGTTACCATTACGCTTTCTTGGGCGTGCCATGTCCTACCAGCTATGATATACATATATGATTAAGTACCTGAACTCAACCCCGCCCAAGAAGTCGGTAGGCGCCTGCCAGACGAAGGTGAGAGCTGATTTGCCCTCGGGTGTGTTGTGGGTAGCGGTGTCGTGGTAGTGGCTACAGTTCGTGAGGTGGCTTATTGAAAACGGACCGTTTATGAACTGGCCCACTATCACGTCGGTATTCTAAAAATGAAAAGTTACACTTGTTAATTGGATTATACATACATACCTACGAGTAAATACACAAAATAACATCGCGAAATAAAAATCAGCTGTTCGGTTTTGTCGAGTATCATTAACATTTTTCTATGGAACAGCTAATTTTTTTCGCGGTTTCAGGATTGGTCTCATTGCAAAAAGTTCATGATGATGAGTACAAGGACCTATGAGTATTTACTTGGCTTAGCATATCTTATTTTTATGACCTTGTCCGCCAAACCATGTAGGCAGCCTACAAACTCTGAGACCAGAGCTAGCCACTCAGCCTAAGTAATAAGTAGGTATAGCATCTTAAGCTGCTCTACCCTGTATTTCATGTTCAACAAAACACTTGCCTGAATCTCTCTAGCCTGCAGTAAAAAGCCGCCAATCGTCACCGGCGCGCCTGCAGGGCTCCCCACAGTCACGTTGACAGTATCTCCCTGGCGCACTTGAGTTGCTGACGTAAGGATGAAGTATGGAGGTACCGAGCCCTGGGGCAGGACGTCCCTGTGGCGGGGGAGCTGGTCTTCGCATGCCTGAAATTAACCAAAGAGGTCTTGATAAAATAACCAGACTCTATGGACTCTAAACGAGGTTTAGTTTGACAAATGTCATTTAGATTGTGAGCAATACAAAAGTTTTCTGCACAGTACCAAATACCAATGTCACTTAACTTTTCCCAATTCAAATTCAAAATTAATTTATTTCCGACATTTGACCCATAATCACACATTAACAAATAACTTGAATTAAATTAAATTTTACATTGTGTAATAAAATAATTTTTCACGTATGTATACCTATACATATTTATGGTCTTAGTTTTTAATTTTTTTACAATACAAAATAAAACACAATAATTTAAAATAAAAAACTTAAAAACTAGTCTAGTCTGCCGCCGGGGCAGGGCCCAAGCTATCGGTGGTTAGGGCTGCAGAGACAGGAACCTCCGGGCGATAAAGAAAATTATTATTATTACCAGCGGCGGTTAATAAAAGGTCAAAACTCACCGAGGCTGGTGCTCCTGATCCATATTGCTCTGAAGACTTTATCAGCAGCAGTATAGTGATAAGTAGACACGGTATTCTTTTCCTCGGCAACATTTTGTATGACCTGAAAAAAGAAAATGATTAAATTAGAAACGTGCCTTAGAAAGAAAGTTAGGAAATTGGTCATTCTAAAAACACGACTTTCTTTGTAGATTGTTTATCTACCAAATATAAATTTAAATTATTTATTTTTAATGAAACGCCAAAAGAGCTGTTTAATATGAGGGGTCCAACGAGTCACACTGTGACTCGTTGGGATTTTTTTCCCAACCAGTCACACTGTGACTCGTTGGGAATCTTTATAACAGTTCAACCTCAGGCTATTTTTTTTTCTTATTTTTTATTAACCTATGGTTATTTTTATTATTTTTTTTATATATTGGGTGACGAGACGAGCAAATCGCTCGCCTGATGTTAAACGTCACGTTTGCCCATAACAGGTCTGCAACACCCAGAATTTGGTGTCTTTCAGTCCTGGGCAAAGATATCATCCATGTCCTTCCTGATAGATCCAGATTTGACTAGTAAGTCATTAAAATCTAACTAAAGTAAGTCATTTCTAAATATGACTTCTTTTTTTAGATTTACCAAGATCGACTGTTATAAATATTTTTTTTCAAACTAAACTTACCACTAAACTTTTAACTTCTAACTTTTTTATTTTCTACTTTTGTCGAAAATTCGGCCGTTCCCGGGACAGTTTATATAACATTTCTTTGTATTTGACTAAACCGTGCTAATACCGTTAAATCTCCAACAATGCAACCACCTGTGTACACGCGTGCTCGAGTTAAGTACCTACGGAATTCCGTGAACCCAGCCAACTTTAGCAGACACCATGAGTCCCTTCACTTGATCTGACCTTCCATGCATGACTTGATCTACGAATACTGTCTCTTTCTCGCAAAAGCTGTTGTGCTCCTGTCTCTGTCTGAACGGACCTCGCTTATGTCATTGTCTGGTATAATTCGTAAGGCTTTTGTGGTCATGTTTTTGCATAGTATAAGGAAGTTGAAAAGTTTTGCTCAGTCGCTAAGGTTGCGCCCCTGAATTAGTGATTTATCTGTGTTACCAATGTTGCTTATAGGTTGATTAGACGTAACTAGTACAGTGGCGAGACAGTGCCCTCGGTCGAGTAGTCAATTCGTATAAACATTGACAGTGACTTGTAATTAGAGCCATAATTTGTTTGCTTGGCTGAGTATTCCATTTACTGTCTCTAGTCGTTACGTTTAATTAGTCCATTAGATTGATAAATGTCATATAACTTTTTTTCAATGCAAAAATGTAGCACGGGGTACTAACTCATGCTAGTTAACTTACTTAACAATTAGGGCCTTAATTATAAAGTTTTCTTAAAGTTAAATGACATTGCTTACTTAGTACCTACTGCGCACTACATTTTTGTATTGCGCATAAGTTAAATGACATTTGACAATCTTAGCAACTGCTAAGCACCGTTTATAAGTTTAGTAAAGGATAAGGCCCTTAACGTTTTGGTTTTGCACGGTAAGTTTTTGAGTGCAAATTAGTAAAAAAAGGGAATTGTTTATTTACAGAAATTTATAAAATTTTAAAATGAAAGTAAAAAAAACTAAATCTAAGTACCTACAAATTAAAAAAAATAATCAAAAAGCAGTTATTAACCGTTTTTTTAAGACAGGTAAATAAATTTTAAATAGTGTTTGTTATTTTTACTAAAAAAATATTTAAATTTGGCTGCAAGATCCAGGCTTTTAAATAGAATCCAGTCTAACAAGTTTTATTTGACTCCCAGACCAATTTTAGTCAGTCGCAATTTGGTAGCACGCATCAATGTCAAACGTTTGCCCTCTGCGCATCTCATTTCGCTTAACCAAACTAATAGCCCCAGCCGTGTGTGAATCACACTTCAATGCATCCTAACTAATGTTATGAGTGCGAAAGCCTGTTTGTTTTGTTATATTTAAACACGGGAATACTCACGTAAAAGTTAAGTCGTCTACTACGACTAGCTTCGGTCCCATTCGGTGACCGTCATCAGGTGAGTTTACAAACGTGACGCGGTTGCGTTGCTTCAAAATGTGTGAAAAGCACGTTAGTTTCCATAGTCTGTTTGTTTGTTTGTAAAGCTTTCACTCCTTGACTACTCAACCGATCATCATGATGCATAGGTACACGTTATTAGGGGTACAGCAAAAAGGCATACATAAGCTACACGTTATCAGGGCTACAGAAAATGCTACCTTTCATCATCATCAGTATTCAGTGTAATCATCACTGTTGTCCATCATAGTTATAGAGGTCTATTTTTCTTGAACTAGGTACATATACCCTCTATAGATTGCATGATTCTAAATTCTAGAGGAAGCAATTTACATAGTATATGGACTTAAGGTGCAACGTTCCACTTATGGCGCGAAATTTAAATTTCAAACGGATTTTTCGTTTTTAGTTAGAGTTAGACCGGGTAACTAAATTAAGTAATGATGAAATTTGCGACAATCTTACGTATTTTTTACGATATTTTGTAAAGGTATATGTACAGATGATGATGACATCTTTCAAATATGTCAATATCATCTCCGATCGCCAGTTTAACGCTTAATTGCCTTTTTTGTGTTATCTTATGCATTACTGTTTATTAGCTCTACAAAATACCGTGAGGAATGCTTAAAAATTGGCGCAAACTTTATGATTCCTTAATTTAGTTACCCGGCCTGGCTCTAAAAACGAAAAAAACAGTTTGGAATTCAAATTTCGCGCCATGAGCAAAACGTTTCACCTTAATGTTATTCTCACTGATTATATCTAGAGAGAGAAAATACATGTTACCTATACCTACTTAAAGCTACCTAGAGCTAAAACATTTGACTAAATCGTTCCTTTACCTTTATAAAATTCACGGTAAGTAATGTGGTAAATATTGTTTACTTACCGTCAATTGATCATATCAATAACACGTCAAAATTCATTCATAAATATTCCCAAAAAAATTACATCCTATTTTCAAGCGATTAACTTTTTAAGACCGGAACCGGACTTTCCGGAACTGGCAAACAACTAACCGTCCGTGCTAATTTTTTATTAGTAAATCTTTTCCTTACGTAATGTTTGGACTAATAAACACTAGAGGTCGACAGTGGTTAGCCTTGCGAGCGGCTGTCAATGTCATATTGTCGTTAAACTCGAGCGCTTTTTAGCTAGGAATGTGCTGTTGAAGGCGTTAATTAATTATTTAATTGTTTTGGATTATTTTTTATTCGTTTGCAAAACAACACAAAGTAGTCGCTCTCCTCCATTCGATTAACTGTTAATGGATCTTCCCAAATTCGTCGATGCTTTCGTTTTCGTCTCCGACGTCTTCGAAGTAATAAAGCCAAAAGCAGTGTTTCCTCGTCGGAATCCATTTTGTTACTGAGTGTATTGTACAGCGATAATTTGCTACAAACACGCGACGAAAACGTAACGTATTCGCCACGCGTCCGCAACGAATTCGCTGCGCAACCGCGGCGTGTTCGCGACGCATTCGCGGCGCGTCCGCTCCGCCCGGCATCCGCTTCCGAACCGCTAGTGTGATAAGGCTCTTAATGCGATGCTTTTGTTGTTTCGAATCAGCTTGTACTCGTAAAAATCAAGTTTTATGAGTTGATTACACGTAACGAGTACAGTGGCGAGACTTTAATCGCAGCTAATTCGAACAATTCATACTTAAAGTAACTTTTGTTCATCATAAATTGAAAATAAGTTTGAGACTGGGAAGGTTTTGTTTAATGTAAATTATGTAATAACCTTATATCACTACACGTTGGTGTAAGCATGCAATCTCATATAGGTAAACATACCTACCCATAGGTAGAGCAAACAAATTTCAAAGCACACAGTTTTAGTGAGCCATATATTTTTGCTCATTATTTATATTAAAGTATTTATTAAAAATATTCTGATAACACCTTTACAGTTGGACCAAGGCGGTGCTACCGTTATGCCTATGTAATATGTATTACACAAAATTAAAAAAATAAAATAAACTTAAAACAATAATAATAAAACAATAGAAATTATTTAAATTACAAGCTCACACCTCTCACAGAGTCTGTGAGCGGCCCTTGTGAATTCTGCCAGGTTACAATAAAATAGGACAGAGTCACTACAGTGTAGGTAAATTCACACTGCCTTGTATTTATTTGATTTAATTTACTTTTCACCTCTTGTTGTTCTCATGTCTAAGGGGGTCGTGGTCATGACCACATCCCTCATTAGTAACTCATTAACGATTAAGACATTTTAGATCATTATCCGATTAGACGACCTGTTTGGCTCAGCGTTATAAGCCAGAGTTCCCGAATTCGATTCCCGGCCGGGCAGATGTTTGAATTATGAATTAAATATCTGTTCTGGGTCTGGGTGTTATTTGTCCTTGTCTTTGTGAGTTCTATGGCACCGACACAGGGTGTCCTAGTGGGGAGTTATGAGTGTGAAACGTTTTTTTTAGGCTGAGTCTATTCGTACGGGTACTGTACGAATAATTTATGATTATTAATACGGGTACTGGACAAATAGTCACTTCCTATGGCTGAGTCTATTAATACGGGTACTGTACGACCAATTTATGATTATTAATACGGTTATCATATTTAAAAAAAAAAAAAAACCTCACAACCTAACCGGACACGATTAGTACAATTTTTTGGAAATAACATCAATTTTCTTTAAAATTTTTGCAAACTTTGAAAAATAGTAGCGTCGGTACGACTTTAGAAACGCACCAATAACCTAACTTTTTTCGCTTCCGTAGAAATTAACCTAACGCCTTTGTCCTAAAAAGCGATTGGCTTTCTAGCACTTCGCCGGCCGCTGCCGCGGCACGCTCGCTACGCTCGCTCGGCTCGTGCGTTGTTTTTCATGTTCTAACATAACCTAACCTATTGATCGTTTGCTTCCGTAGAAAATGAACCTTGTCTTCTAAATTTCAAATTGAATTTTTATATTATTTTATTCGTTTAATTCGCGTCGCGCTGCATACTTGGATTCCTATTATTAGCTTGTTACCATAATTATATTAGCTAATCATCCAATTCATTCTTAATTTAAAAAAAAAATTACCCGTACAAATAGTCACTTCCGTAAAAACAAGCTACGCATCCAGTACCCGTATGAATAAATATAATTTATTCGTCCAGTACCCGTACAAATAGTCACTTCCTTTTTTTTATCCTCTATCCACGGCGACAAACACCGAATCGTACACTGCGGAATTCGAGGTGATGCGAACTGTTGTCGATGCTCTCGGAATAACAATTTATATTTCCCAAGCATGGTCACGGTCTCTAGCCAAGTAAACGAAATGTACCCAATGTAAGGTAATGTATCCGAACGTCGAGGTTTTAATTACCAATGCTGACCGGTTTCCAAGCATTCAACTGCCACTTTTCAACGTTACTTAACTTAACTTGGCACGCAACTTGCCTAAGAATGGTTTAACCGTGTCAATCGCCTACTCGATGAATAACGTAGACTATAACTTATAGGGATCGTCCATTAACGTGAGGCTAGAGAGGGTTCGAAAAACATCACGAAATATTACGAGGGATGTTTATAATATGGAATATTTAACAATTAAAACTTTGACTGCGGGAGACACATACCTAGTGTTTTCCTTTGTGCGACGCGAGTGCGGCTGCACACGCCAGGCGCGTAAAACACAACGCATTTGACTATTAGCCGCACCTAAGGCAAGTGCATGTGATTATTAGCCGTAGTCAAAGTGTTAAATATCACGTGTATTAAATTTTTCTATAGCAAAAATTTAAAGACAATTTCTAAAAAAAATACACGTGATATTAGCAGGGGAAGGGGGGGTTATTTATAAGCTCACCGATTTACCATGTATCACCAGGGGGAGGGGTTCTAAAAGTTGCTAAAACATAACGTGATTAATAGACGACCCCTAAGGAGCGAGGTAGATTAAAATCTAGGGCAAGGGTTTTGGTACAATAGTGCCCTATACTCGTAAGAAGTTGGAATAATAAATTGTATGGCTAAAGTAGGGCAATTATGGGTCGTTTCTTGAACTGTGAAAAGTAGGTGACAGGTATTTTCTTTTGTTTCGCTCAGAACATGCTTAGAACTAATCGATTACCACGACATATGTATGTAAACTTTACCACACATTTACATATATGTATCTACATGTGTTGGTCGGGAAAGGTCAGCTACAATTGATCACTAACCTTTTAGTTATGTAGGTATGAAAATGTAACCTATAAATCTAAAACTAAGCTTGCCACCATCAACATCCCGACTATTTTAGAACCAGTAGGGATAGTCCGGGATGATGGCAAGCGCCCTGACGGCCTAACTTTGATCCCCTGGGAGCGGGGAAGGGCTCTAGTATGGGACGCTACATGCGTCGATACTTTAGCCCCTTCTCACCTCAGCGGGACCAAGCAGAGGGCCGGAGCCGCGGCGGATGCCGCAGAAGACGCCAAGCGGCGCAAATATGCGTCTCTTTCGAATGAGTACATATTTCTTCCGCTTGGCGTCGAAACTTTTGGTCCATGGGGTCCTAGTACTAAAAAAATTGTCAAACAAATCACACCGCGCTTAGTTGACGCCGCTGGTGATAAGAGGGCTGGCTCATTCCTCGCGCAAAGAATTTCACTGGCAATTCAGCGCGGGAATGCAGCCAGCGTTCTTGGTACTTTGCCACACGGGCAAAAACTACTTTTTGATTATTAACTTTTTGTAAATTTCTTAGTTCTATTTAGTTTAGTTTGTTATTTTAAATTTAAGATGTAAATATATTTTATGTTTCTTAAGCTAATTTAACTTAAATATATTTTTGACAAATGAAACTGAATCTGAAAGGTCCTTAACGCTTTAACTGTTGAACACACATACCTTGTTTTTCCTTGTGCAACGGGAACACACGCTAGGCGCGTAAAGCCCACTTTCAATACAACTGTGCGGTAAAACACAAACGTGTGATTATTAGCAGCAGTTAAAGTGTTAAAATCTTTCCTAGAAAATTCAAGGTTCAAATTCAAACCTTCACTGGAACTTTGACCAGTCATTGCTTATCATGCTTTAACTTGCGACCTTGTATGCGATACAAATGAGTAAGTACAAACAAAGTATCTACTTATAGTACTTGTTTCACACATAAGCTATTGTACCTGTTTCACACCATCATTGTATGTGGGTACTAAAATGTAACAGTAAAATGGCTTTGTGTGTAGCTTTCAATACAAAACCGTACAACAGTTGTTCGCGAAATTTAGCAAGTAGAGTTCATCACGAGTACAGGATAAGTTCTTTTCAGCTTTTTAGTTCGGATTACCACTGTATATCCCTACTAATATTATAAATGTGAATGTAAGTTTGTTTGTTACGTTTTCACGCGAAAACTACTTAACCGATCATCATAAAACTTTGTACACATATTCTTGGAGCTATTAGGAGTAACATATGGTACTTTTTTTTTTACGAAAGATAAAAACATTGTTTGCCAAAAATCTCAAAATCTAGCTACTTCAATGGCTTCTATGCGAGCGAAGCCGCGGGTAAAAGCTAGTAGTGTATATAGGCCTCTTCTCTTATACATCACTCATCTTTATACTGTGCCAAGATATATAAGATATCTTCTAGTAAAACCTGCTCCATCGTAGACAGCATCGTTGGTTGCCATCAGGCGCAATGGCGGCCAAACGCAAGCTTATTACCTACAGGTTTAAAAAAACTTTGACTTTGAAAACTACGGTAGTTTCATAGTAAGCGTAGTAAAAGTTATCGTCACCAGCCATCATAGTTACGTGCAGTAACCATGGGAACTCAGTTTATGTTTTAATTTAATCGATCATGCATAGTTCGATGCACTTTCCACGTAATAAATAAGTGCCTTGACATGCTTTCTAGCACTCTGACCTTTTTACACGCTTTTCATTAGCTTCACTTGTATATTTGTTTGTATGTATGTTTGTAACCGACTCCTACAAAGCGTGATTTTAGTTTTTTTTTAACTATTAATTTTTGCTTATAAACAGCATATTTTTTTTTCTGTTTAACTCTGAAACAGAATTGGTACGTTTCTTAGCTACCTTTTTAAGCATTTCAGTTAAATTAATCGTTTCTTTTTACAAATAGTTAGGTACCTACCTAAAAAATTGGTTGTCTGTTAAGTCGGTTTACGGACGATAGTTTACCGTGACAACGTCCTAACAAAGCATTGATGAAATGATTGCATACTTTTCTCGCTCCGATCGTGACGTCACAATGAGCGTAACGGGACACGTAACGGGACACTTTTTCGTGCATGCAGCCGGCGTTCATTGATTTATTAGACGTTGTCACGTCAAAAAGCATGCGTATGCACACGTGTTTATATTCTACATACTCGTGTACACACCTACCCAAACCTATAAAATAACTGTGCGTCAGACAAACCCACTCTCGCACCACTATTCTTAGCCGCTCGAGATTATCTCCGTCACTCTCACTCTTATGCCATTTGTAATTCGAGCGACAGTGACCGAGACAATATCTCACTCGCCAGAAAGCACCAGACCGGTTCTCGTCCAAAAACTAGACATCGGTTCCCCACGCGCGCGGAAAATTAATATTAATATTCATGATGTCCACTTGTAGGTATGTCTGATCTTCGATGTTGTTTTCCTTAGTTCTGACATTTCCTTCTTGCTCATTTAATTTTATATTAAAAACAAATGACATAACATTCTTAACTCAATACTGATGTCAATGGAATTTACGTCAATAAATGAACAATTGCTATACGTTTGTTGCGCCATTTTGTAAAATCTAAAATTAGTGCGCATACGCATCTAAAATTGTGGTTTGGTAATGCGGCTCTTGCTGGCATCTACAAAACTGATTTTACCTGACATCCGATCAACGGTAGCGCTCAAAGCATCAACGAAAAAGATTCCTAAAAAGAGTTTCTTTTTATTAATGCATTACATTACATGGTTACACGATACACGTTATTGCATGTCGTATTTCAAAACGTCTGGTCAGAATTTTACAGTAAAAGAAACGAAAATTCTATTTGAAATATTTAGAATAATATACATAAAATATATTTACATCTTAAATTTAAACTAACAAACTAAACTAAATAAAACTAAGAAATTTACAAAAAATTAATAATCAAAAAGTAGTTTTTGCCCGTGTGGCAAAGTAATTAATAAATATTTAGTAATTTTGTTACTTAGTTCTTTACAACGATAAAATTAATCGAGTAATTACTAAGCAATTCTACTCGAGTTGAGGTTGGTTGAATCTGATACCTGCGACATAGGTATATATTATGCGGAAGTGTCGAGTGTCTATCATATTTTGGCAAAATGTTTATGGACGCATTCTATCAGTGACGTAAAAATTAAATATCTACTTGGACGTAAAAATACGTAGGGAGTATTTGATAGAAAACTGTACGCCATTTACGCTCATCAAAGTCAGCCCTGACGGGTGTAAATGGCATACACTTTTCAATCGAATATTCGCTAGGTCAAAGTTATGCTGGGCCCACAGATATTCTATGCTCGCTCAGTACTGTTGCAATCTTCTCGATGTCAAAGTCAAACCACTGAGTAATGCTGCTCGAACACTATGCAAACTGTTATAATGAGGTCTTTAAGTAGGGAAACCTATGAATCTATAATACACTAGCGGCCCGTCCCGGCTTCGCACGGGTCGACTTTGGGATAAACGTAGAGTAAATTGAAATCGGTCCAGTCGTTCACGCGTGATGGCGTGACCAAAGGTGTTGAGAATAATTATAGGAACTCTTTGTTATAACCTCTATTCTCATGCTATTGCGTAACTATAGCAACCGTAGTTTGTTGATGCTAACTTGTCAATTTATAGTAAAAATTATCAGTATAAAACGCACACTGTTTTGATAGATATGATTGAATTTGAACTTTGTACAGAGGTAATAAAGTGCAAATTGACTCTTGGACGTTAGGAACATACCTACATTGCTTAAACAACAGTGAGTGCTTGCAATTCAATATGAACTTTATACAATAGCAATAAAGCTCGTTTTAGTTAGAAAACGTTTGTATGGGAAAAATAAAAGGGCTGTTTTTAGGGTTTTTCAATATTTCTGAGAGATTTTCTTAATATTTTTTCCCGTAAGAACCTTCTCCTAATAATAACAAATACAACAAAAAAAGAATTAGTGAAATCGGTCCAGCCATTCACGCGTGAGGCCGTGACCAAGGAAAACGGGTTTCATTTTTATATATATAGATTATGGAGCTAATCTACGACTCAACCCCTAAACAAATTAGATTTAAAAAAACTTTACACGCCATTTTACACGAGCTTGAACTCATGAATGGCATTGAGCGATTTGGGCGCGTAGTTTTTGTTCGACCTCTGTTTTATGAGTCAGACGCCGTGGGAGCTTCTGGGTATTATAATATTATTACCTAGTCGTAATAAACGAAACTATTACAGGTTATGATTGCAGCGAAGTTTTACAAATCATTATTAGGTACTTGTAGTTTTATTGCTTGCGCTACAGCGTTTCCTCATTTGAAATGTTCTCAAGTCTCGCTCTCGTATTGTATTGTACGGGAGCGAGACTTGAGAACATTTCAAATGTGTCTGATGCTTGGAACAATTTAGGTAGATACAAAAAAAAATTGTTACACGGATTTACGTTATAGGTAGGTATGGTGTAAGTTATTTAATCTACGTGTGTAGAGAATGGTGCCGAGTTTGAAGGCAGATTTAAAATTGCTAAAATACTTAAACCTCGACCTAAATAAAACCTTAAACCCGTATTTAAAAAAAAAACCATTGAGACGAAAAAGACTTAAACCCCAAAGATTTGGTGCTAATTTTGCTCACACGCTTGGTTTTCGAATAGCTTACATTTTTCCCCAAAATCGCGAGGAAAACCCCCAATCTGGCAACCCTGACTGGATTCAACCCTGCGCATGGAGCAACACCAGCTTCATAAAAGTAATAAACACCGACGACAAGTGACGACAAATGTTCGAAATTGACCAGTAATTGGTGGCAATTTAATTACTTAGGTAATTGAGTAAGTTAACGTTATCATACCCCTATTTTATTATCACCAATTTGATAGCTTTATTGACTTCAAAATCAACATGGTGGTGGCATAGTGAGGTCATGGTTGGTAAAATTAAGAATTTACGAAATAATGCTTAATAAGTACCTAGTATTAAAATTTGATATTACAAACTGAGTACCTCTGAGTAAAAACAGAAACAAGAAAAAGAGGTTTCGATATTGTCCGGGAAAAAAAAGCTTTGGCAAAAGGAAAGAAAAAGGTTTTATTACGTCGTTTGGAAGTTTGGAACTGACCAAAGAGCATGAGCTGACGTAGCTACCTACATAAAAAAATCGCATATATTACACATTCGATTTTCCTAACCATTAGTTAGTCACAATAACAACCGCAAAATTTAATTGTTACTTATTTAATTAATCATATAAATGACTGGACATGTAGGCAAGTTGACATTGATGCCTAAGTTATTAGTGTTTCTATGTAAACTATACATGGTTTGTGGCGATGGATTAATCCGTGGAGACGTGCTTAGCTAAAAACACGCTAACTTAGAAATGCAAGCTGAAGTATAATAGGCACAGAACATTTTTTTAATAATACTAATTTATTAATTTGCTAAAGTCCGGTCGGTAGAAAAAAGGCGTTTGACAGCTGCTTTAAAATAGGTACTGTGAAAGTACTAAAAATATGTCCTCACTATATTTTTATTTTTGATATATAAAGAGCCCTAAGGAAAGTTTACGCTGCGCCAAATACGAGTAGGGCTCATTGTACGTAGGTACTCATCATTATGAACTATTTTTATTTTTGGACCAAAACGGAAATTGGGAAAAAATAATAAGCGGTTCCAAATAACACTCGATAAATTGTATGGAACCGTTGATTTTTTTATAGCAGTAGGTACTGACTTACTGTATTAAATATCTAAGTAAATTCATTCTTTACATCTGTTACCTCAGTACAAAGCCAACTTTGTGCTGTAGGTACTTGGTTTAATATAAACCAAAAACAAAACGACAAAGTGACGTAAAAATAGTGAACTTGAAAGTATCGGATAACATTCACTCGATCAAGGCAAGACTAAGGTATTTTGCCCGGATTTCCTCATCTCGTTCGATGTGTCACTGTTTAAATAAACATTTATTCGTTGTTGTTAAAATAAGACAGGTTATACCTGCTCTGGTTTCACAGAAAAAATAGTTGCGAAACTTTCCTCATTACTGGTCAAATTATTTATGTATTTCTCAGCAATGACTCCAAACGAGGGAAAAATAATTAAAAACTTTTTGAAGGCAATACAAAAAGTTCGTTGTCCAAATGTTTTAAATACTTACCCAGCGTAACTTAACTTAACGAAACTTTATGTATCTAGCGTTCTTCAAACTCTACCTAAGTAGGTACCTACGCTCCACTTTTTGTTAATTATTTCTATCTTTCAACAAACGATGGAAAACAAACGTAGAAATAAATTCACGACATACTAAACATTTCACTCATATTTTAATTGGTTGAAATTGGTTCGTAACTGTCGGAGATATCGCAATACACAACATTACATGAAATTCATGTATACGTTGTAAAGGTATACCTTGAAATTCATCGCTAATGTATAGGGACTAGGGAGGGAAGCAGAGTGACGCAACTAGTTAAAGCAAAAGTATAAACAGCTCTAGGAGAAGAGCGAGAGGACCGATCGTTCTAGCCGCCAGGTATAGCAGGGTTTGCTAGGTAAAATTTAAAATATTTCCCCATTTCGCATATTTTTTTCCAAAATGATTCTTGTTGGATGAAAAAACACCCAAAAACGTTTGAGACGAAAAAGTCAAAAAAGTGACTTAACAACCAAAGAATAGAGAAAACAAGTTAAAACTAAAACCTCCATAATTTCCCAATCAAATTTTTCCCCAAGAGCCAATTGTTTTCCCAAAATAGCGAGAAAACCCTCTTATCAGGCAACCCTGAAAAGGCAAAGACAAAAATATGGGAAAGGGCACTAAAATGCCAAATGCAAAAACATTTACTGTGGTGTGGTAGCAAAGCAAGCGATCGCTATACTCTGATCAAGGGCTAGGGCCTGCTCTGAATACAGGGTTATACGGAAAGGGCAAGCTAAGCCAAAAAAAGCTCATAGTACTCATCATTACAAACAATTCTTACTATGGGATTAAGCACTATAAGCAGGCTTTCCTACCGAATGAGAATGTAAAAAATGCAGCTGACATAGTCGCAAAGCGACTCAAGCCCTAAAAACAATAGATAAAAAGAAAACCCTGAAAGCTCAAATTCGTGATTATTTTTCTTAAAACTCTGTATTAGTACACAAGTTGTGACCATTTTATATACGTAAACATTTAGCGTAAGATTAATTAATTAATTTAACATTTATTTAACATTTAACATTTCATTTTTTCATTTTTTTTTTTTACATACTGTCCTTGTTGTAACTTGTTGCTAAATCCTGGTCACTGCACATTAGTTGTAATGTATTATGCTAATACTTTTGAAACTCGTGAGTCTAACTCAAGGATTACCGGTTACAACACTAACAACACGTGGTTCTGGAACTGTGCCGATAATTGGGCTGTTTACGACTGTGTGATATGTTTATTTTACCTTGAACGAACAAATTCGGGGCTACATTGAAATGGTGCACGCCGATAGGGTATAGGTATAGGTATAGGGTGTATTTTGTTATCGTTATGAATAAAAAGTAAAAACTACTAACGGTCAAGCCAAAAATTGTGAAAAAAACAACTGATATTTTTAACCGACTTCAAAAAAGGAGAGGTTATCAATTCGACTGTTTTTTTTTTTTTACGTTTGTTACCTCTAACTTTTGGCTGGGTGAATCGATTTTGATGATTACTTTTTTTATTAGAAAGCTGACGCTTCCCGTGTGGTCCCATTTCAATTTAGTCCAGTTCTGATAATGGTATCCATGAGAAAACCATATAAGTCTTAAATTTGCATTAAGTACGTGCGCGACAAATAGATGAATAACTCAATAGTCGGTCTTTTGAAGTCGGTTTTTGTTTTTTTGTTTTGTAAGAATAATTATTATTATGCGTGATTTGTTTGTAAAAAGTAAGTATTTACCTAAGGACGTATAGATCGAGTGGCTACTGTCTAACCCTGGTGTCAGAATTTGGTCGCATTTGAAAATCTTTATTGACAATGGTGAGTCCAAAGTTGAGCTATTTTTGGCTTCGCACACCTTTTCCGTGTAGCCCAGTTTAATCGTTCTAATTTGATAATATCGTTGTCATACTTTATTACCTACGTATTTATTTGATTTGTGGTTAACAGTGGTTATATTTAGAGTTGTTTTCGGCAACTTTGGTTATGCACAATTCATTATATTTGATAGCTATTCAAACTATTTTTATTTTTTTATTTTTATGTACCTAGTTTGTTTAGGTTGTATATTGTAGGTTGTATATTATATCTGTATATTGTTTTGTTGTGTATTTGGTTTATTTTCGTTGCTTTATTTGTTTTTCTTTTAAGGAGGTGATAAATGGTCACTCGTCAAAAAACAAAACAAAACCTAAAGATAAAATATAATTTAAAATATTATCAAACATGTTTGAATTCATTTTTTGTTTTGATATTGATTTTTAATTTGAATGAATAAAGAAAAAAAAAATTGTTTAAAATGTTTAAACGAATTAATCTGCAATTATTTTAAATTCCTCATCAGACTGTATACTCGTATGTACCTATATCTTCAAATATGTAAAATCCGCGTAAAATTGCGCGAAAGGCAGTTACAACCGATTTTCTTTCCGTTTATTATTTAGAGCCTTACAAGCACTGCAAGTGACATTAGTCAGTTTTGCGCACTTCATTTTGTTGCTCAAAAGCAGAGACATTAAGGACATCCTTAATGTCTACTCAAAAGTTAAATGGCATTTGGCAATCAAAGCCAAGTTCATAATTACAGATTTAAAATTTATTTTCTACTAGCTGAGTACCCGGCGCTGTTTTTTTTCACTTTTAAACCTTCCCTGAACTTCCACAAATATTTCAAGATCAAAATTAGCGAAATCGGTCCAGCCGTTCTCGAGTTATAGCCAGACATACGAACAGCAATTCATTTTTATATATATAATATATGAGATTTTTACAGATTTGGAATCCCCGTCCCCATAGCCTCACGTCATGATGCCCGGCATTTCAAGATTCTATGTCGTGAGGTAAACCTGCATTCGACTCACGGTCTATAAGCAAGGCTATAGTTTCTGTAGGCTGTTTCAGCCATCCGAACATCGAATGTATTCGACGATTATCTTCGAAAAGTCGAAAAGTTCGAAAAGCCTTCGGAAAGAATATCTCAAATTTTCCGAGATTTGACATGTACCTAAATTCGAAAGAAATTCGGCCACGTTCCGACGATATGAATCGCGAAAAATTCCCGTCTTCGAATTCTTTTCGAAGATAATCGTCAAATACATTCGATGTTCGAATAGCTGAATCAGCCCGCAGATTTAGCTCTATGTTGGAGTAAACTGCTCGTATCTTATACAGGGTTATTCATAAAGGGTATGCTAAGCCGAAAAGGGCTCATAGTACTCATCATTATGAACAACTTTTACTATGGGACCAACCCGAAATTCGCGAAAAAAAAATCAGCTGTTCCATTGAAAAATGTCAATGACACTTGACAAAATGTATGGAACAGCTGATTTTTTTTCGCGAATTTTGAGTTGGTCCTATAGTAAAAGTTGTTCATAATTATGAATGCTTACTATGAGCCCTTTTCGGTTTAGCATAGCCTTTATGAATAACCCTGTATAAATGTGTCTCAAACACTCATATTTAATCAAGACGTCTCTAGTCATTATGCTTACCATTATGTTCATTTAGCGGTGTTCATGCGATATACTTACCCATCTCACTTCGTAACGTCGCGAGCCGACTTTCACCTGTGAAGTGCTGACATTCTACTCACCGTGTAACAGACACTTCTATACTAGAGGTATAGTAGCTGTTGTAATAGATAGTTGTATGGATCTGTTTTACTATCTAAGTGATATCGTGTATCTATACTAATATTCTAAAGAAGTAAAGTTTGTGTGTTTGTATATTTGTTAAATTGTAAGGGGTAATCTCGGGATCTACTGAACCGATTTTAAAAATTCTTTCACCAATAGAAAGCCACATTATTGCTGAGTGTCATAGGTTATATAAAAAACCGAAAAATAAAAAGGGTTTTACGTGGTAGTCCGTTTTGCAAAGTGAATCGGAGAAAAAACGGTCCGGACGGCGCGCGATGGCTTCGGGTTTAATTAACATTATGCCCAACGAAGCGGGCACGGGTCAGCTAGTAGGTTATAAGGAAAGAGTTTTTTTATGCTATTAAGTGATGACGTTTAACGTCACGTTTGTCAAAAACAGGTCTGCACCATCCAGAATTTTGAACTCTAAGATTTCAAGACCCTACTAGACTGCGCTCGTCACCCTGAGATTTAACATAAAGATGTTTTATCTTCTATTTGCTCTGATGGTAAAGCTAGAAGAGACTCGTGGTTCTATCATTACGAAAACTTTTACTATGAGAACAACCCTGAAATCGCGATTAAAATAATTTTTCCATACATTTTGTCGAGAGTCTATGTCATTTTTCTAAATATATTTTTTCTTGATTTAAAGGTCCTATACCCTTTTGATTACCCTTTTCTTTATAATCTTGTATAACAGAACTGTTTTACTGCATAATTTATATCGTACATCGTTCTTCTTGACGTTTCCGTCAATGGCGACACTGACTACCTAACTACGGTTATGCACGGATGTGGCTTGCAAACCCAAATGTCGTTTTAAAGGTCCTGTTGCGAAGCGCACAAAGCAACAGACCGTTGCGGTTGTAATATAGGTACTTAGCTACTTAGGTACATACATTACTCGTACACCTATACTTGTAGTGGTATAGTAGGGCTCTTTTGCAGAGCCCATCTGGGGAAGTACCATAGCTTTGTCAGTTATTCAACCGCCAAGCAGTAATGTGTAAATATTACTGTGCTCCGCTTTGAAGGATAACGTTTCCAGTCAGGGAAAATAGGAGAATCACCTCATATCTCATCATCTCAGTGATGAGCGCAGTGCCGCGCAGGGTCTTGAATTTTAAGAGTTCAAAACTCTGAGAGGCCCAGACCTGTTATTGGCAAACGTGCTCGTCTCGTCACTCATGTATAAAAAAGTAATAGGAAGTTTTTGGTTGCGTCTTGACAGCAACGCGCTTTGCATCAAGGCTGTATAGACGTTTTTCCAAGGACGCTGTTTTTAAGGTTCTTATTTTGTTTTTAGACCTGAAGTAGTGGCGGGTCCAGGACTTTCGTTTGGTAGGCTTGACGCAGCTCTAGGAGTGGAAGTACTTAGTTCCATCTCTTTGTGCATAGGCTATTTCTTGCGCATCGTAAACAAACTCTGTGTGGGGTTTATTAGTCACTATTTGTAGGATGGTAATGATTATGGTCTAACGATACCAAATATTGGGACACGTCATAGTAATAATTTAAATCATTTAATTTTATATAGACACATACGCCTAAACACAATATACCCTTCCATATAGGTACAAATTTTAGAGCTCTTAATGCATTTAGTATGAATACAAATGCATCATAGACATATAAATTAAAGAATTGCCTATGTGTCATTCGGCTATATACCTATAAGTTCCGGCTGCAAACCTAATAAGGTACCAAAATAAAAATATGATGTATTGATAGCAATAAGTAATACTATAGGGTTCTTCCAAACTGGGGAATAGCAACCCAATACAAAGTTATTGCCATCGCTACATAATAGTCCTATTTTGGCATATTTTGAGGTAAGATTTCTTGCAGCCGAAGTTTACAAAATCCTCCTGTGCAAAATGATACAACTCGAAAGAAACTACTGAAGAGGGGTCTTCAACGGATTAAACTGTTGATACTTTTTAGTTCTGAACAGCCTGAACAGTTCTGAACCTTCTTTTTATCTTTGTGTTTTGTAGTACACAGTTTTTTGCAATAAAAATGAAGATATGGTTCGAATTTAACAAACTGGTTATTAGTTTGTGACGAAAGCAGGCTTAGAAGCACAAAATACCTGCTAAGTAGAACCCAAACATGGTAAATCAGAAGTTGGCTTTCGTACGCAAACATGACGTGCTCGCCGCGCGTTACTTTCCACGATCAGCGAGGAAATCGGCATTTATTTAATGTTTATTTTGTCGGGTCAACGCTTGATTTCATCTTTTTTTCTTTTTTCTTTTATACTTAGGCTTGAGTTTGACCGCCATGCGCCATTTTGCTTGATGGTGACAATAACAACAACAAACAAACGTTTCACACTCATAGCTCCCGACTAGGAATAAATCCTGTGTCGGGGATGCCATGGAACATACACAAAGACAAGGACAACTAATAATGAATATGATGTATGGAGTAATGATGAGTTTACGATGAAGCACGCTTGCCTAGACCGAATACTCTGCTGATGCTGATGATAATTTTCTCTTGGATATCAGCAAGGAGGGCAGTACTCCACTATACCACTATTCAGGGTTTTAAAGAAAGGGTATGCTAATCCGGAAAAGGCTTGCAGTGCTAATCATTATGAACCACTTTAACTATGGGGCCAACCCTGAAATCGCAAAAAATAAATCAGCTGTTTCATATACGTTTTCATTGACATTTTTCTATGAAATACCCAGCGTTGGTCCCATAGCTAAAGTGGTTCATAATGATGAGTACTATGAGGCTGTATAATATTTGTAACTACTTTACCTACCGACACACTCCGTCATACAAGCCGGTAGGTATACCATGTGCAGAATCTTTGAATTATCCATGGGCTCCACAGATGGAATGTAGGGCAGTTAGCGGTCGGTCACCCATCTAAGGACGGACTAGCTAGACCGTCGGCTTTGTGTTTACTTATTTGTTCGGTCGTTTTGTTAAGCAGTGCAAACAAATGAGCTTTAAACCATATTATTATAATTGTTTATTTTTCTATTATTTAATTACGTGCTATTAGAATTATTTGCTACAAAAACTCAAGAATGCAAATCTTTCCTCTTTATAATATTAGTGTGGATATTGTATACGTTTTTTGTTCAGGTATTTGCACCTATCTAGATAAACGTTTCACACTTACACTTATAGCTCCCCACTAGGATAAATCCTGTGTCCGGGATGCCATGGAACACACACAAAGACAAGGACAACTAACACCCAGACCCAGAACAGATATTTAAATTCATCATTCAAACATCTGCCCGGCCGGGAATCGAACCCGGGACCTCTGGCTTTGGCTAGATACAACTATACTACAAATAAATAATAGTGAAAAAAAAAACTAAAAAAACACGCTTTTTATAAAAAACCGAACTAAAAAAATAGAAAATAAAATTTTATGAATTTAAATTAAGAATAGGGTTGAAAATTTCAATAAATATAAATTAATAATAGTGTAAATAAATAAATATATGTATTTTATTTTTAAAAAGCGTGGGGTGCATGGGTCAATAGATATTATATATTTTGTAGATACATTTTGTATTGACAGACATGAGTAGAGTGATTAGCATTTTGATAATATCTTAGAAAGCACCCCACGCTTTTTAAAAAATAAAATACATATATTTATTTATTTACACTATTATTAATTTATATTTATTGAAATTTTCAACCCTATTCTTAATTTAAATTCATAAAATTTTATTTTCTATTTTTTTAGTTCGGTTTTTTATAAAAAGCGTGTTTTTTTAGTTTTTTTTTAACTATTATTTATTTTTCGCTTTTTAGTTCGATTTGCTAAACCATTATTAATATGTACAACTGTGTTGGTGTTATCCGATTTTGGCCGTCTGCTCAAGCAAATTAAAAATAAAATTGATGCGTAACAAAAAATATTGAGCAAAAAGATTTGTAGCCGCGTGGTTTCGATCCTCAGACCTCATAAAATAAAATTGATGCGTAACAAAAAATATTGAGCAAAAAGATTTCTAGCGCGTGGTTTCGATCCAGGGACCTCTGGGTTATGAGCCCAGCACGCTTCCACTGCGCCACTCTGTTCTCTGACACGAATGACGAAATTACCATTTGTAAGTTAAACGGTATTAAAAGTTAAAGAAACTTTATAGAAAAAGCGTGTTAAAAAAATTAATAGTTAAAAAAACTAAAAAACACGATTTGTTTAGTGTATTGTCATCGGTCCTCGATATATCTACAAAGTTTGAAAGAAATCTGACCGTTTAAAGTGGGTTAAAAACGCGCTCAAAGGAGTCGGTTACATACAAACAAACATACAAACATACAAACATACAAACATACAGGTGAAGCTAATAAAAGCGTGTTAAAAACTCCATGGTCAAGGTTGAATATTGTCGGCAAAACATAAATCTTTTACACGTTTTTCCTTCTACTCGTATCTGCTTCCGCCAACAAGCCAGACGCCAGTGACTTACCAAACAGTAGAGTCATTGACTTCCGTAAGTCTTTACTTACAGCTTTGTAATGCATAGCTGTAGGTACCTATGCACAATTGCACATAGCACTGTTACGTATACTGTGCGTTTTTTGTTTTCTAGGTTGTCTTGTAACACGTTTCGAATCTATGTTTCAGAGTGCCTAGTGCGAGCTTTTTACTTTAGATCGCGTTAATGTAAACTACAATTTGTATGGGATAAAAACCGCGACACCTAGTGTTCATGGCGCCGCCAGGCTTACTTTCAGGGGGGTGCATCTGCATTCTGCATCGACATTATGCCTTTAAATAAATATAAAATATAGAATTATAGGTGTTAATTAAGAAAATAAATGTAATGTCAAATTCAAATCGCGCGGGTATTTTAAATGGCGCCATCAAACTCGACACCTAAAAAAACATGTATTTTTTCTATGTATTTTCTGTATCCCCCTGCACCCTGCTGCCGGCGCCCATACTAGTGTTCATAATATGAATTACAACTAGTTCTATTCAAATTGCAGTTAACGTTAACGAGTGATAAAAACTCGCACTACGCCACCGAAGTCGGATTATATAGATCGATGCACTACGCACTCTGATTCGTACAGCCAAAGAATGGAACAGACTGCCGGCTTCCTTGTTTCCTGAGAGGTACAATCTTGGGCTTTTCAAGGCGGAGTGAATAGATATCTTTTGGGTCGGCGTGCTTCATCTTCGGCTACATTGCGCTTACCATCAGGTGAGTTGGTGTTGAAACGCGGACTTAGGTATTCAAGTTAAAAAAAATAAAAAAATAATTTATTTTTTAAAACTCTTTTAGTCGTTATAATTTATAATTCACTTAAATATAAATATTAGCCTATCCTTTGTAAAATAATAATCATTTATTATAATGATGACCTCAGCAGTAATTTCCTTAAAGCCAACGACTTCATAAATAATAAAATTTAATACTTAGTAGTAGATATAATGCAATTTATATTTATATACATACATATAAAATTATACTATATATATGTATAATTATACATCCTTGTAACTGAAACAATGATTTACCTTTTATTTTGTACATTATCAACTTTGTACCTATTTAAGTTATTTACGTTTTATAGTTAGGTACCTAATATTTCAGAGTTCGCAAGAATTACGGAATGACGTAAGTAATATTAAATAAAGTAATTGCGATAAAGGGTGAGTTGAATAAATTAAAGTCATAACAACTCACTTTGCGTGTCTGATGCCGCGGAGTTTCTCTAACATTGATACGAAAAAACTGCAAATCGTACGTTCCCGCTGCCATCCAACAAACTAGAGTGTGATGGAAAATGTATTACTATATCTTTCTCTTTCACACTCAAAAAATTAAATAAACTTTAAATAAAATGCTTATAAATATGTTACAGAACAGAATATTTAAAAATACGTAAATGTGTGTGATAGATAAGTCAAGTCTGATTTTGAACACGTTTTTATTATTAACATAGTTTCACCTATAGGCTTGTAACCGACCCTTTTGGACTCGATTTAGCCCTACTTTGAACGATCAGATTTAATTCAAATTTCGCACACCTGTTAAAGACCGATGACAATGCGTGTCTTTTAGTTGTTTGAACTAAAATTTTTGTACCTTTGCGCTGATATTGCTTTGAGCGCGATATAAATGACAGTTTGAGTTTGTATAACATTAATAACTTTCCATTAACACTTGCATTGTAAAACAGGTTGAATCTGTTTGTCAGAAGGTAATTATTAATACCATTGTTTGCAAGTTTTATAGGTATGCATACTTAATGAGTAATGCTTTGTTGACTTATCATTGAAGAAACTGGTTATGATAAACTCAGCTCTTTAGCTTCATTACTTATTCAGTTTAATTATCAAGTCTTAACTCTTTTGGGGAAAGTTGCGGAATTTTCTTTAAGTGGTTTTGAGTCAATGAAATGGGTTTCAATTACGTAATTGATGATTTGTCACCAATGGGGTGACTTAATAGCTCACATGTACTTACCTAATTGTTAAAATTCAACTCTTTGGCATAATTATTTATTCAGCATCATTACCAACTCTTTTAGGGAAAGTTTTACTTGAATTTTCTTTGAGTGGGTTTGAGTCCATTAAACGGGCAAAAAAAGCCGTGGTGGCTCAGTGGGAGAACAGCTGCTTCGCATTCTTGAAGTGGTTGAGGGGGTTCAAACCCCGACTCGTACCAATGAGTTCTTTAGGACTTACTCGTATGTAGGAATTTACATACCACTGGCTTTTCGGTGAAGGAAAGCATCGTGAGGAAACCTGCATATGTCCGGAGAAGAAATTCAATGGCGGTTGTGAATCCACCAACCCGCACTTGGCCAGCGTGGTGGAATATGGCCTAATCACCCTTCGAGGGTAGACCTGTATCCTAGCAGTGGGAGGATTTAAGGTTGCAAATGAAACGGGTATTCAATATACAATTGATGATTTGTCATCAATGACTAAATGACTCACACGTACTCAGTGACTGAATGATTGAAAAAGGAACTGACGACTAAAGACGTAAGGACATGTAACGAAACAGCCTTCGTATCTCTCACAAAAATAACAAATAAAAATATTTATAATAAGTTGGTTTGTTGATAAATCATAGCAATGCTCTAGTGTTCTGCAAAGGTTGCTCAGGTTAGAACGTAGACTCGTAAAATAATGCAATGGCAACATTCTAATTTTCTGGGGTTTTTAAAATCGAGGGATGGCAACTTTACTTTGGACAAGGAGGAAGACATTTTGGGTTTTTACAAGGAAAGGCAACGAAAAAACGAATTAAAACAGGATTAAGTAAATAGTTTTATGGAATTTTATCCATAAAATGGTGCCGAAACCCTGAGAAAAGGAGCGATCGAATCTTCGAGCGTATCACCAGGAGTTGGAGTTGGAAATGCCGGCCGAAGACAGCGACGGGCCATGTGTTTTAGATGGTTTTTGTTTCAAGTTTTAGAAATTGGGTGTGATTCAATAGGTACAGGTAGAAAGAAGATAGGTAAGCGATATTCCAGCCATTGGGAGTTGCCAGATAGGTATGGCGTCGAGTCCAAAGACCTAGGTAACCTAAGAGACCTAAGAGATCGCCGCACGGGGTGAGTGACCTTAGAATATCTTGAGGAGTCTGTTCTTGTGTTCATTTTAACTATGTGTACTTCCATATCAGTGATTACATTGTTTTAGAATTCAGGGATCATTTTAAAATAGGTTAAGAGTTAAATTCATAATGTAATGATGTGGGCCACTAAAGATAGAGGTCTGGTATTTGTACATACTTATTGAGCAATAGTTTTGAATTAGGATCGTGTAAGTATTTTAAGCAAAGATCATAAACATTGTTGATGGTTGATCTTGGACTTCCGTTCGATCCGACAACAGTGTGAATTTTACACTGCAAATTCGGGTTGATGGTACCCGTCTGCTATTATGTAAATACAAAAGAAGGAGCGATTAGGACATAGTCTTAGTCACTGACTGAAGATACTTGTGACCTTTTGTGTTTATAGGATTTGTTTTTCTTATAGGTCCTGTTCAACGGGGAGCTCACTTTACTGACTTTATTTTACTTCTATCTGTTTTATATGATTTACTCCTAATGATGTGTGTTTGTTTTCAGGACGTAACGCGTTGTTAATTGTGTAAAATATCTAGTGTAAATAACATGCTTAATAAATCAAATGAAGTAAAATCAGATTAACTTAAATTAAAATAAAATCAAATTAAATCAAATAAAGTAAAATTAGATTATATTAAAATTAAATTAAATCAAATAAAATTAAACTAAATAAAATTAAATAGAATTAGAACAAATAAAGTAAAATCAGAATAAAATAAAGAAAAATAGAATAGTTCAATCTAGCTCAATTCGGTTCAGTTAAATAATAAAATAAATAAAAGTACAATAAAATAGGGTTATCAGGACCGGTGGTATTATGTTCATCTTTCGGGCCGAGGGTCCCAGGTTGGATTCCTGGTCCGACGGTTGTTGAGTAATGAGGTTGAGTACCTGTTCTGAGTCTGTTCGATTAGTTAGGATCTACTATAGCGTATACACGATTACGTTTATGTTAGGTCGCGGGTTCGATTCCCGACTGATATGTTATTAGAGTCTGGGCGTTAGTAGGATCTACTATAACGTATACACGATTACGTTTATGTTAGGTTGCGAGTTCGATTCCCGACTGATATGTTATTAGAGTCTGGGCGTTGGTAGGATCTACTATAGCGTATACACTATTACGTTTATGTTAGGTCGCGGGTTCGATTCCCGGCCGTTATGTTTTGGTCGAGACTAAACTTAGTCAAGTCAATTCAAGTAAATCGGATAGCCGACCAATTTGTAGAATCTACTATTAAGTATACACGCTTACGATTATGTTCAGTTGCGGGTTCGATTCCCGGGTCGATATGTTATTAGCAGAGTCTTAGTTAAGGTTAAGCTTAGTCAAGTCTTAATTTAAGTCTTGGTCAAATCAAGTAAATCGGACAGCCGATCAGTTTGTAGAAATCTACTGTAAAGTAAATAGGTACGTTTACGATTAAAGTAAATCGGACAGCCGATCAGTTTGCCGAATCTATTATACGATTCACATGTCTACAATTAAAGTAAATCGGACAGCCGATCAGATTGCCGAATCTATTATAGGATATACATGCTTACGATTAAAGTAAATCGGACAGCCGATCAGTTTGCCGAATCTATTATACGATTCACATGTCTACAATTAAAGTAAATCGGACAGCCGATCAGATTGCCGAATCTATTATAGGATATACATGCTTACGATTAAAGTAAATCGGACAGCCGATCAGTTTGCCGAATCTATTATAAGATTCACATGCCTACAAATAAAGTAAATCGGACAGCCGACCAGTTTGCCATGTTAGCCATTCGTAGTTATACGAACTATCTCGAATGGTTGACAATAGTTGCTGTCAGATGAGCGGCCAACTATAGTTTGACGAGTAACTATTTAATATACGAATAAATGTAAAGTAGATCGGAAATCTCTTTACTATTTTAATAATAATTACACAACGTGAATTCACGTTATGTTTGACTCACCAAGTCTTACATATTATAATATTTTGACTCACCAAGTCTTACATATTATATTTTGACTCACCAAGTCTTACATTTAATGGAACATAGGTTCTGAATCGACACGATGACATTTAAGTCAATTTACCTCTTCAATTCGAAGGTCAACGATGATCTTTCTTTACACACTACTTTTATCGAAGGTTTCTATGGAAAGATCCTTTTGCTGATAATTATCTGAGCTGTAACATGGAGCGATATCTCCGAGGTTACCCTTGACTCCAACGGGATGACAGGCACCTCTTATGTCTATGGTTTAGTAATTGTTGGTTGTCTTCGTAAGATACTAAAGGCTTCCACGGAAAGTACCTTACTGGTAATTATTTAACTTAAGCATGGAGTTTTATCTCCGAGGTTATCCTTGAATCAGACCCGATGATAGGCCACCTCATTATGCCGATGGTTTCTTAATTGCTTGTCTTCATTTAGTCTACTGATAGAAAGTTCTATCTGAGACTGACGACTTGAGATGGTAACGGGAGAGTTACATTCATCTTTATCACACTATGTGTTAGACTTGGTTGTCTAATTAGATGCTTTTAGATAAAGGTTCCGGAGTATGTATTTACGCGCTAACTTCAGAATAAAACGATATTCTAGTTGGATGTTCACTGCAGTACTATATTGAGATAGGCAGTTAGGTGGTTAGGTAGGGATCGGGCAGTGTGCCCAGGAGAGCCTTGATCGAAAGATCAAGGCGACCTCCACATAAAAAGATGATGGATAAAAGGGATTGCATTCGTTCTTCCGGGACCAGATTCATTACCTTAAGGTAATGAGTAAGCTCTTTGAAGAATAAATGTGTGAAAGGTAAAAGATGAAGGATGAAATGACTGACAGACTGACTGACATTTGCCAAAAGATTATGTCCTCTTCTCTTAGCTTTTGTGTTGTTATAATATTCAAATATGTTAAATATGATAGTTGAATATGATAACGACGTTTAAGTCAGGCGCTCTAAGCTGCTGTATTGGCTTAGAGCATGTTAGGAACACACAGAGGTGTGTATTTGTACACGTAATGTGGAGGGACGAGCCCAGTTTGGTTGACGAATCGTACTGCTTTGTCGCGGGGAGGCGCGGCGGCCATAGCCACAGTAATTTATGTGTACAAATACATACAAACATAATACATAAAACACATAAAATAAATAACAAAAAATATTTGATGTAAAATCTTAGTAAAGTCTTAGTAAAATATTGTTCTGAACTTATTAGGCTTGAATCTAGTCCAAAACTATAATCTAGAATATATTCCATATCATATTTGGTAATCAGCTAAGTCAGTTTTACATTAGGATTACTAAGAAAAATAGTTAAGGGTTAAGACTTAGCATACCCTTTATGAATAACCCTATATAACTTACGTAGTAGGAATCTTGTAGCTTTAGAGTAGGTAAGTCAATTCATTAGGAAATCTATTCAGGTAACTCGGTTGCTCATACTTATTCGTAACTTAGGTTCTGCGATCACAACGCAAGGTTTTCCCACTAGACAATCACTTGGCCAAAACAGTAGATTAACGTTAGCAATCGGAAAATTTAGGTATAGCTAGTAATACATAGTTTGCATATAGGTAGTTAGGATAGATATAAATAGTTAAGTAGATAGATATGTTTTTTTTAAATAATAGGGTAGGGGTTTTTACAGACATATGAGGAATTGATGAATGACTTGACAAATAAAAAATTGCAAGTTGGTAAGCTATGTGGATGTCATATATTAACCAACAAAACATAAGATAGCATCAAGTGTCATCATTTAGCACACGTTCTAGCGAAGAATGAAAAAATTACGATTGGTTAGGTTAGGTAGGTATTTCTATGTAACTAAACTAAAATTAAAAATATGCTATAATTATACTAATAGCTGCGGCCCGCGGTTTCACCCGTTATCCTACAAGAACTATTAATTTTTCCAAGAGGAAACGGGGCCTAGGCTAGGTATTAATCCAGGATATCGACTACTTCCGTACCAAGTTTCATCCGAATCTGATTACGCGTTTTGGCGTAACTAATATCCAAAAGTAAGATAAGATAGGACAAAATTTATTAGGATTTATAAAAACACCTACGCATACATATTTTTTATTTAAATTGCCTGATGACTGCAGCTACCTCTTAATTAATTCAATAAACATTATGTTATCTCCTTGAATTAACGAATAAAATAATTATTATGTCTTTAATTCTAAAAAACAAAGGTCGTTAACGATGACAATTCAAGATGAGATGATTTTGTCATCAACAATGACTATTGAAATTCAGAGTGATATTCAATTCACACCTATCGAGTCATCAGGTAAATACAATTGTGGCCTTATTGCGTAACTAACTGGCAATCAGAATCGGCTTCATTTTCAACCCCCCATAGCAAAAGGAGGGTGTTATGAGTTTAACGCGTGTTTCTGTGTTTCTGTGAGCTTGTCTGTGGCATCGTAGATAGTAGCTCTAAACGGTTGTTCTGATTTTTTTTTGTTTGAAAGGTGAGTCGACCGAGAGAGCTCAAATTATAAGCTATTTTCTAGTCGAGGGTTTTAACATTTTTAATAACTTTAGGCTTGAAGTAAAATCCAAATTTCAAAATGATACTGATTCCGATAACCAGTCAGTTAGTCAATAAGGTTGCTTCTGTTGGTTATCGAAATAATAGCCATAGGAACTATTATTTGTTCGGTAGTCATACTTAAGTATTAAGCCCGTCACACACGTAGCTATAATATATAGTAATATGCCTTGCTATAATATATATTATAGCAAGCTACCACACACGGAGACGATGCTATA
Organism: Alcis repandata; assembly: GCA_949125135.1. Taxonomy (NCBI): domain Eukaryota; kingdom Metazoa; phylum Arthropoda; class Insecta; order Lepidoptera; family Geometridae; genus Alcis; species Alcis repandata. Next base: position 3,487,157 of record OX421245.1, on the reverse strand, counting down.
ATATATATTTTGCCTTCATTTCATTGATGGTCGGCCAAGCGTTTGCACGCGTTTTATAATACAGGGTGTTTTGATTACTAATTGGATAATTATGAATTCAAGAAGTAGGTACATGGTTATTGGATTTAGATGACAGTTCTTCAGAGGACGATTCTGATGCCGCTTTTGATATGTCAGTTGCCCCCTATCAGGCTCAAAAACTAGAACTAAATGGATTGAATCGCATCTAGAGAATAAAAAAACTCGTGGCGAATTTAATTTGTATCGTGAACTATCCTCAAAAAAATTCGCTCAATATTTTAGGAGTTCAAAATCGTCATTTGTAGATCTTCATGAATTAAAAAAAAATTATATAAGCAGAAAAGACACAATTATGCGCATAAGTATTAGTTCTGAAGAACGACTTGCTGTGTGTGGAAAACATTTTAAAAACTTTTAAATCAATCTTTTATTTTGAAATACTTTGCATTTAAATACTTAGTTAAAGGAAAACATTTTAAAAACTCGAACTCGAACCCTCGAACACGTTGGAACATGCTGTACATTCCAAATATGTCGTAATATATGTCTTGCTATACCATAATATACAGTAATATATATATTAATATGCGATGCTATAAATTACGATATATTTTGGTGACGTCATAGAAATATATATTATAGCTCCGTGTGCGGTCACTTCAATATTGTATGGAAAATATATCGTAATATGCCTCGCTATATTTATATTAATATATATTATAGCTACGTGTGTGACGGGCTTTATACTGGAACCAAGTGTGTTTAAGTTAGGACAATCAATTTACACTTATAAAACAAGTCAAATAACCAGTTAATTATGTATTTCCTAAAACGAAAGGAGAACCGTTTGTTTACAGGCCACTGCAGGGTTATAAGGAAAGACTATGCTAAAGTGAAAAAGGCTCATACTAATCAACATTATAAATAACTTTTACTATTGGACGAAACTGGAATTCGTGTAAATAAAAGCAGCTGTTGCATAGAAACAAAATAGTTAAAAAACTAAAAAAACACGCATTGCGATCTGTCTTTGACAGGTGTGCAAAGTTTGAATATCGTTCAAAGTAGGGCAAAATCGAGTCCAAAAGGGTCGGTTACAAACGTACAGGTGAAACTAATAAAAGCGTGTCCAAATGTCAACGACGCTCGACAAAATATATTCAAAATGTAAGTTCTCACGAAGTGTATTCGCAGAAATACTAGAATTAGCAATTTAGATACTTCCTTTTTGAAACTGAGCCTTTAAACCTTTATATCTTTCGCCTTAAATCTTCAGGTGGCATCAGTTATGCAGCCCAAAGTGATAATAACTCCAAAGTGATAATAACTAGTTTATTTATGTCATTGACAGACAGAATTGTTGTTAAATAGCGTGACAAAGACGACCTTCACGCTTCGAGTCTCGCCTTGTCAAACCTGTGATAATGTTATGCAGTTTTGCAGTTGATTTGTGATATTTGCTATTAATATCAATTTTAAAGTTTTTATAAACTAAAATTTATTTTTATGTCGATGTTTTCATTGGTTGCTAGTTGCTAGATGCACCCCGCGGTTTCACCCGCGATGTGATAAAAATGGTGATGATGAAATGTAGCCTGCGTTAATTCAAGGCATAAGCTATTTTTAGTACTACTTTTCAAATTTTATCAAAATCGGTTCAGTAGTTACGGAGAAACGTGACAAACATTCAAACATACACTTTCGCATTTATAATATTTTAAGGATAGGATATTTTGCTTGTTTTTTAAGGTTCCGTACCTAAAGGGTAAAACGGGACCCTATTACTAAGACTCCGCTGTACGTCCGTCTGCCGGGTGACGACTCGTGGTCCCACTGGGATTGTACCACTATTACTCGTGGTCCCACTATCCCTGAAATCATGGATTCGTGGTCCCACTGCTTAGTGGGACTACAAGTCATAGGTTCGTGGCCCCACTGCATCAAATTTATACGTAGAGTAAATACTTGAATTAAAGTGAGTTCCTCAGGTACTGGCCTGCCCGTCTGCCACCAGGCTGCATCTCATGAACCGTGATAGTTACGAGTAGACAGTTGAAATTTTCACAGATGATCTATTTCTGTTGCCGCTATAACAACAAATATTGAAAACAAAAACAAAATAAATATTTAAGGGGGCTCCCGTATACTGATTTTTTGCCGTTTTTATAGATAATGGTGCGGAACCCTTCGTGCGCGAGTCCGACTCGCACTTGGCCGGTTTTTTATTATTTTATTTCATAGCCGATGCCTGGGACTTCTTACCCGGTGAATGACTGTATTATTGTAATATAAATAAAACTATTGTAGGTACATACTTCCAAATGACCTAACAAATAATACTTATATCTATTTATGTCTAACTAGCTGCCCCCCGCGGTTTCACTCGCGTTTTTCGGGATAAAAAGTAGCATGTGCTAATCCAGACCATAAACAACCTTCATTCCAAATTTCATGTTAATTCGTTAAGCCGTCTTTGCGAGAAAGAGTAACAAACATACATACATCCTTACATTCTTACAAACTTTCGCGTTTATAATAATAGTATGATAATTTTTATCAGAATATGGTGAAAGACCTAAGAATTGATATTATCAAAACAAAATTAAGCAATAAATTTTCCGGTCAGGGTCAACTACTTTGATTTATCAATTCCGAATTGCTGTGGAAATGAATGTTTAAAAAGATTTATTTAGGTGTTTCCCAAGTAGTATCTATTTTACTTTTATTGTACTTAGGTACTTATTTTTTTTTTCAAAAGTACTTTTAAATTATAAAGACAATAAATTATGATTAAACTAATTTACTCAATAAGTACCTACTTTACGAATGCTTACCTATTAGCTACAGTAATATTGGCTAAGTATGTAGCTATAATCAAGATAAATAATATGCTTCCCTGAAATATCTACTTACTATAAAAAGTATTTAATTTAATGTCACATGTGATCTAACATAGAAGAAATAATTAACATTAGGTACCTACTTTCTTACATAAATGCATGTCATAGATTATGATGTTAATCTCACAGACCAGACAGGTGGTATAAAAGTTGTTGGACAGCATTCTTCGGTGATACCTACTCGAAATATTCCAAATTCTTATTGGGGAATTTAATGCCCAACGTTTCTTCTTGTATAAAAAAATAAACATTGTGGATAAGTTTCTATTACTACTGAAAATACCTTCCCAAAAACTTACTAGTCGTCTATACCAATTTTTGTTGTTTTAAACTTTTACTTTCAATACTTACTAAACCACTCGTCCAACAAGGCTGCACTAATGTAACCACCACTGGATTTCTACCGTTTCTTCACTGGACGCGGTCAAAATTTAAAAACAAAATTCTTTAGACACGACACCACACTTTTTAGTAAAACCTTTTTTTCTCAAGCAAAAAGTTTTCAATCCAAACGTCACACAACACAGAGTTCGGAACAAAAAGTTTACAAACTTTTTATTAAAAATTCGATGTTTGAAATTCGAGCGGGATATTGACACGTTCGCGTCGGCGGAACGCGTTCTGTGACTGGTAAACTGGAACTGGTTGCTGGCTGGCGGTGAAAAAAAATGTTGTGTTGTGGTCGCGAATGAATGAACGGAACGAATGATGACTCATACAGGGCATTCACATGTTGGTAAAACCGAGCGATATCAGAATAACATTCAATTTCCCACAGCTGGGTTTTCCCATCGCATCAAAAAATTATTTTGGAAAGAAGCCCACGTATGATCTGATTAATTTATAAACAAACTGATCTGCTTATAAAATGTGTTTTGAGGTATCTTCATAGATAGGTACCTACTACCTACTTACAAAACACATTTGTCTTTAGGAGACTAGACTCTCTTATTTAAAGCTAATTGTTGAAGGGTTCATTTTCTTTGGCTTTTAGTAGGATTTTGGGGTTCCGTTACAGAACAAGAAATACACTATTTTATTTTCGAGAGTAAAATTTCTTATTTATATGATAAATAATAATAACTTATGGCTAAGAGTATGTACTATGAGTAAAAATAAAAAAATACAATACTTTTTAATTATATTTTATTGATATAATTTTGTACAAATAACGGCATATAATACATCGGGCACGTCTCACATACAAAACTATTACTAGTCAAGCTATCAATAGTATGTCACAAGTAGAAACTACGTTGCCTATTTATTAAATGAAACCACAAATAATTTAAAAGTATGTACGAAAATTTGAATAACCTTCAAAATATCACGACACCGCACCGAAAAAAAATATGACGACAGCAGAATGCAAGTAACTGCAAGAGCCAAAAATTAAAAAGTTAGTAGCTTTTTAAGGTTCAATGATAAAAAAGTGTGATTATGGTGCGTAGTCACAATCATTTTGATTATTATTCTAAAACAGAATGTTATTAGTTTACAAAAGCGCTTGGTGTTCTGTTTAAGTCCTATTATAATTATTTAAGTTAGATAAGTCATGGTCAGTTAAATACAGGTGATTTTAACAGTATGTATAGTGAAATAAGTAGGTACATTTTTATCTATCTATTGATAATTATCTAGTTTATAATAAACTACGATAAATATGGCAGTTACCTTGATTATGCGTTAAATATGTTTTGGACTTCAAAAAGCCTTCATGCTGGTATTAGAAATGCATAAAAAATAGGGGTTGATTTTACTTATGTGGCAAACGTTGTACTTATAAAAAAGTTAGAATAAAATTAAAATACGTAAAAAGACCTATATATACGTAATTATTTGAGGAAATGACAACAAACCCTGTGGATAGGTAGGTATAATTAATAATTGACAAAAATGTGTAAAGAAATCCCAGCTTAGGGTTCTAGGGACATTTAGGTGTAAAACTTTATTTGCACTTTTCAATTGACACGTTAGCTATAACAATTGAAAAGCACAACATGATATTTTGTACACACAAAGCGCGCTAAATTTTATTAATCTACAATATAAAATATTTAGTGTAAATGTAATCACGACCTTAAATGAAATCACTCATGCAAATTAAACTTCATATTTTGAGTAAGTTTAAATTTTTTTAAGGATCTGTATTCTTGCACTGGAAAATTAAAAATGTTTTTGACAAGCCAATTTTTTTTTGTCTTAGCAGTTTTTTCAATAAGCATTTCGGAGATGCAACGCAAACCTCTTTGCTCAAATAATTTCATTTAACATCATAGATACGTAAACACTGTGTATTTCTATAACTAATTTGACTAGATCCGTGCTAAGTTTGGGAGTCTGAAGCAAAGCAAGTGAACGCAAAACTTAAGCTAATTTATGCTTAACACTAAAATGTAAAAAGCTCAGTATTAAAAACTCTATTTTACAACTACTTTTATACTTTTCAATGTTTAACGCAATGAATAGACATGACACGTAAACCAAAATATTTATAAACTAATATTTTTATCGTCTTTCGTTGATCAATAATTTTATTCTTGAATAACTTTTTTCAAGTTTTTAATGGCTTTGTACCATATCTATTCATAGTAAAAATTGCGCCATTCATGTTAGAAAATGTACCGATATACAAAACGCTATGTATACTTATTGATCTATTTATAAAATACACTCAGGTTGTAACAAATTGTGATAGCTAGTGAAATAAAATGTTCGAAATTATCAAACAATAAGTGCGTGACACACAATTTAAAAGGAGAGTTCTGTAGTACATATATATATAAAATTACATAAAATAAGTTATAAACTTTAGGGTAAGAATTTTTGAGAAGTTATTTTTAAAACAGTTTCATTTTGTTATAATGTATTCCAATTTACAATTAAGTATGTTTATATTGTATGTCTGACGGCAAGCAATTAACATTGCTATCTGACACTCAAAATTTAATTGAAGTATTATATTTTATAATAAACCTCAAAATTATGTATTACCATACAGAACCCTCCAAAAATGTGTGCAGATCACTCTTTACGCCTACAATTTAATTTATTAACATTACAAATAGTTTTTTTCATATCTACTAGATAGTAAAGCACTTTGAAAAGTTATTCCATTTTTTATGGAAACAAGGATATTTATAAATCATCTTACTCAAAAATAAAAGAAGAGAAAATAGTTTTCAGTTCAGCTTATACTAAATTGACTAGAGTATTTTTTATAAAATATTTTAATTACAATTTATTTAAAAAATTAAAATTGTGTAAAGAAAGTTGTAGATTTTAATCTTCGTATTGTTTATTGCCTCCGTAATTCATAGTATTTTACATTGATATGTAGGATCGGAGATTTAAAAAGGGCAACAAAATTTATACTAAGATTGGATACTTTTAAATAATTTAAAACAATCAATATTATTGTGTTATTGGGCCCAAGTTTGAAGCCTTTATTTGACAGATCTAAATTAAAAATATATCTGTCTTTGTCATTGCAACCTATTAGATAAAGACCTCAATACTTTTATATTAGATCTGTCAACTAAGCCTTCAAATTTGGGCTCATTATATTTGTATGAATATTTAAATTTTAATTAAACAATAACACCAAAAATATATTTCATTGTAAGTCCAGGGGCATGAATTATGCAATTTAATTGAAGTATTTTTAACCAGGATATTTTTTTACTGTTGATACATTTTTGTAAAAAAACTTCTTTTAAATTAAAAAAAACTTTTTTGAAAATATTAAATAAAAAAAACTTCAGAATATTTTTTTCCCAAAACTAAAAATACATTTAGTTTCGTTATGGCGTGCACCGGCCCACGTTGTTGGTGATGGTGTGCGGCAGCTTGGACAGGGACAGCGGGATGTCGTAGTCGCCGCTCAGAGATATCTGCGACACGCAGCCCACTAGACCCGACTTGTATTTACCGCCTGTGTTCATGTCTATGGACGGTAGACCACCTGAAGAAAAACAAGAACATTATTTTTACAAAACAAAAAACAAAAACCGACTTCAAAAGACCGACTATTGAGTTATACATCTATTTGTCGCGCACGTACTTATTAATGCAATAAGACTTATATGGTTTTCTCATGGATACCATTATCAGAACTGGACTAAATTGAAATGGGACCAAATGGGAAGCGTCAGCTTTCTAATAAAAAAAGAATTATCAAAATCGATTCACCCAGTCAAAAGTTATGAGGTAACAAACATAAAAAAAAATAAAAAAAAAACATACAGGCGAATTGATAACCTCCTCCTTTTTTGAAGTCGGTTAATAAAAATATGTTTTTTTTATCAACCATCATTTAAGATCACATAATATGGTTGAGAGAGGCGAGGCGTTTGATCACACCTTATCTGATGTTAGATGGGTAGGTACAGATGGCCACGCTGAGCCTTATTCGTAATAGGAACTAAAAAGGTGATCGTTAAAAAAATGTGATATTATAAAATAAATAATTACAAGTTTTGAAAAGTAATGAAATCTTACCGATATACAGTCCATTCTCAGTGTTCAGCTGTTTATGTTTACCGGGCGATATTTTCCCGACGGAACCCAGGCCGTCTACTTCTAGAACACCCGCTTGTCTATTTCTGAAACATTATCAGTAAAAATAATACTTACTTTCTAAAGCATAAATATATTATTTTAAACTTTGTGTTGCGTATAAGATTGCCTAAAAAGAACGAATGACTATCTGGTTCGTTCTTTTATATGCATTCTAAAATTTTTGCACTTAGTTTCTATTTTTCAGAAGTATAATTTTTTTATGAATTTTTATATTATTTTATACGAGACGAGCAAATCGTTCGTCTGATTTTAAACGTCACGTTTACTCATAGCAAGCATTACAGAGTTTATCTACGTATGTACCTACGCTAAAAGAAGTTTATTGTTAAATGTATGTTTTTTACCTTGTAGCCCGTGCTCTGTGCCACAGACCGTCATCGACTTTCGTGTGATTAGCTATAATCACCACCTCCCCACTACCCAGGTCGTATCTGTAACAAATAACGTTCACTCACTCTTTTCATGTACTGGCACATACGCTTCTTTCGAACCGAGATGGCAATCTACAGGGTTATAAGAAAAGGGTGTGATGTATGCTAAACCGAAAAGGGCTCATAGTACTCATCATTAGGAACTACTTTTACTATGGGACTAACCCAGAAATCGCGACAAAAAAATCAGCTGTTCCATACATTTTGTCGAGTGCTATCACAGTGCTATAGATATTTTTCAGGGAACAGCTATTTTTTTACGCGATTTCTGGGTTGGCCCCATGGTAAAAGATTTTTATTTTATTATTTTTTATTCATAAATAGGCTTGCGTTTGACCGCCATCTTGCCTGATGGGAAGCAATGATGCGGCCTACGATGGAGCACGCTTGCCTAGAAGAAACCGATTCACTCTCGACTTGAAGACACCCATACCTATTATAACCATCGGGGAACACCCATTCAGACATATCATTTCACACTCGTGCGGTTCGCAAAATTAATGTGGAGTTTGTGGAGTCAAAGCGTTTCGTTGTTCGTAATGATGAGTGCTATGAGCCCCTTTCGACTTAGAATGCCTGTTCCTAAGAACTCTGTATAGTGCTCTCGCAAGAGTAAAGATGCTACGTTACCTCAGCACGAGCACGGAGTTCTCGACGGCGAGCGAGAGGAAGTCTCGCGGCGGGCGGCCGCTCCACACCAGCAGCGCGCCCGCGGCGGCCGACTCGCTGCGGAACCGGATGTTGATGTCGAGCGTGTAGCGACGGAGGCTGGGATTCAAGATGAAAGGTTAGTGTTTTGTCAACTTTACATATGAACGAGGATGAGTAATTCAGGGCTAGTAAAAAAAATACGGGTTATTATGTTGGTATCAATTTACAGCTAAAATCGAGCACAAAACGTTTACTTTCATTATCATCAGACATCCTTTGTCTCGTTCAAGTGCTCCTCTCGATAGACCTTATATTTTGAGCAAAATCAAAACATAAAATATGAGGGAAATATTGTAAAGCAATAGAGCTACGAGTAAGAACATAAAGCCAATCGTCAATCAATTTGACCGGGATGAGCGGCGTACAAGAAGAGAAGACTTTGCTCTTGCTTGGAAGAGATCGCTCTTAACGATAAAGCTGCCTGTTGTTGCACTAGTTTAAGTTTTATGATGCTTTTTGTCTGTAATTTCTGGTGTGAACAATAAAGAGTTATCTATATCTTTGCTCTTTGGGTGATTAGTGATTACGGGCTGACAATGGCGAAGAATATTTCTAATGTTAATTTGTGTGGGCTCTTACCGTTTCATAGTCTCTTCATCATCGATGTGTATGAAGCTGTCCGTCCCCGAAAAGCTAGGATACGTGTTAGTATCTCCCCAATTAATTTCATTTTCACTTAAATACTTTATCTGCATGTACGTTTGTCCATCGTACGGCTTCTCTGTCATGACATCATTCTCTGTATACCTCTTTTTACTAACAAAATATTTCTTCTTCTTTCGGTCTAAGTGGGGATGTATACTGTGCTTCCTCGGCTTTGTCTTATGATATTTCAGTTTGAAGCCTTTTTTGGGGACTATTGCGTGGTGTATGTCGTTTTCAGATATGTTTTTGGGGTAGACCGGCATTTGAACGATTTCTTTGCACAGGGTTTTGTCGCTGAAATTATAAATTGAGAAATGTTACCACAATTATAGAGGTAAATAACAAAAAAAAAGAACAAAAAGATATTTTGATTAAAGTGAATTCTGAAATTGAATGAATTACACAAATGTAAAGCTATCGTTATCTAACAGACGTAGGTACAAAAGATATGAAGGGAAATGATGAATCAATCACAGTACCTAAGTGGTTTTGGTTTGTTTTTATCACCAGAACACAAAATTTGTAGTTACCATATCTATATTTGCAGACACCCACTCCGTGACCGGAAGTACATGACGAACCAAACAGTACAAATACCGAAAGCTCTCTGACATGGCTCAACACAAACACACGATAACAATTAAAGTCATGCTAATTTCAACATAGGCTTAAAAAAAACTGTAATAATTTAAACTATTACACCAAAATACAATTTTTACTACATTGGGTGGTTAGGGTTTAATTCTAAATTGAATAATGTTAAGCTATGTCATAAATAAACTATTGGATCATTAGGCAAAAATACACACAATTAGGAAATTTTATTGACAAAACCAAAAACTTACGTGCAGTTTTTGTCGTGAGGTTCCTCGCAGTTGTCGACATTTAAGCCACCCAGCGCCGATGATACCACCGATAGCTCAGCATCGTTTATTATCAGCTGGAAAAGAAGGAAATTTTAAGTAGCAAAAACAAAGTTTTAAATAACCTACGTACCTACATAGATTTGGTGAAGACCTTTGATATCCTGACTGCACTTTTTCAAACAACTAAGATAGGGTATCTCAAGGTAGCTTCTTTGGTCCAACTCATTTCCTATTATGTTAGTAACAAAAAACAATTTTATTTAAATCGATATTCTAATGGAATCACATTTTAATTCAATTAATAGTTCTAATGGCATCGTCTTTAGGATAATTACAACGCACGCGTTTCTTCTGTGACAAGGGCTGTAATCACCTCGAAATTGATCGATAAATACGTTTCAAATGATACTCATCATAATCAAAGGCATTGCATTTGAACTCTTGGAAACAAAGTATTACTAACTTTATGTCAACTTTTTAACCGACTTCAAAAAAGGAGGAGGTTATCAATTCGTCTGTATGTTTTTTTTTATGTTTGTTACCTCATAACTTTTGACTGGGTGAATCGATTTTGATGATTCTTCTTTTATTAGAAAGCTGACGCTTCCCATTTGGTCCCATTTCAATTAGTCCAGTTCTGATAATGGTATCCATGAGAAAACCATATAAGTCTTAAATTTGCATTAAGTACGTGCGCGACAAATAGATGAATAACTCAATAGTCGGTATTTTGAAGTCGGTTTTTGTTTTTTGTTTTGTAAAAATAATGTTCTTGTTCCTCACTGTGTTACTGTGGACTCTGCTGACTATTAGGTACTATAGTCGTCGAAAGAGCATACCGATAGCCAGATAAAGGATTCACACTTTAGGTACATCCCTTTTTCGTTAATGTCAATAACTTGACCTTCATATCTCACATGTCCCACACACCCGCTAAAGAGCATACTTGTATCTAGACAACAGATTCCACTTTAACTCCCTTTTTTGTCAGAGTTTGAATTTGACCTTCATTCCTCTTATTTTACCCCTTCCCTCTTTTCGTCATGGCTAAAAACTTGACCTTCTCACATGTCCCACACACCCGCTAAAGAACATACCGATATCCAGACAACAGGTTCCACGTTAACCCCCTTTTTCCGCCAGAGTTTGAACTTGACGAGAGGAGGGGTCTAAAAAGAAGAATGAATCTTCTTTTTAGACCCCTTTTCTCTTTTCGTCAAGGCTAAATAAATTGACCTCCTCACCTGTCCCACACACCCGCTGAAGGAGGCCGCGAGCGCGAGCCGCCGCGGCAGCGGGCGCGGCGCGCCGCCCAGCAGCAGCGGCTGCTTCAAGCGGAGCCTGCGGGACGAGCCTTGCGACATCACCCAGCGGGTTACACGGTTCTCCTGGAGTAAGCAAAGTTTATTTAAATGAAGCAATTTAGATGAAAAGATAAAATACGGACTAATCACCCTTTGAATGAACCTGGTGTCCCAGCTGTGCGATGATTTAAAAGGCTAGGACAAACACAGATGAAAAGAAAAAAGAGACCTATAGATGAAAAGTAACTTTTTAAGTGCAAGGTATTTGACTACAAGTGATTGTGGTTGAAAATGGTAACTATATTTTAAAGGCTAACTCTGACTCTCAAGTGAGGGAGAAAAGACTACACATAAAATCGATTGACACAAAAGTCATTTGCTATGGCAATGCAAACAGGTGTGTAAAATAAAATAAAGAATTGATGGTAAAGAACAATATACCTATATTAGCAATTGCACTTTATGCTAATAATATAGTAAGTAACTAACCTCATTAAAATCATATCGTTGTCCGAAGGCCTCCACCTTCAGGGAAGCACCCCGACCAGCTCTCGTGGCCGTCACGTTGTGCCAGCGGTTCGGTTGCAGGGGGTATGCCGATCTGAAGAAGAAAATAATGATAAGCACATAGAACATATTTTTTTAACGCAAATAAGTCCGCGTTTGAACATCGACGTAAGCGTAAGCGTAAGCGCGTAAGCGACGATGTGGTCGAAGATGAAGCACGCATACCTAGAAGATACCTACATCGAGGTAGTACTTTACGATAGTCCTAATTAGCCTTTTCACCGCCAAAGTCACATGTACCTAGTCGCTATCAGGCCTTGCGCGCCAACAACGTATTATTAAAGTAGACAAACATTAATATACTCACCTAAATATGAATTGATTAAAAAGACAATTTCATGGGTATTTTACTATTTTAAGCTTTAAGAATATTTTTTAATCATAAGTGTATCCTGACTTACAAGGCACGGCTATGTATTTGTGGCGGGGTTTTGTGAGTGACTGTGTGAAGTTGAGTAAGGTAACAAAAATTGCAAGGAAAAGGAAGGTAATTGAAAAAGGAAACTGCGGCGAAGTGTGCTATTTTACATCCTAATACAATCCTAAAGGTCGTATCGTTACCTAATTTCGTAAAAACGCTTTATCATTGAATACCATTTCTTTTAACACAGTCTCGCTGTAACGAGTATTAAGCATTTTACCGTTTTTTATCTTTATTTTATGATTCAAGTTCTTATAGCTTTCCAAGTCCATACCTGACGAGTGCAATCCCAGAGCCAAGATCGAAGGCAAACTCCATGAAATAGTCCCGCAGGTGGAGCGAGAAGAAATCACCGTCGCCGCTCGCGTGCTCCGAGTTGTAGAGCACCAAGCCATCGCCACTGGTCGGCTTTAGGGTTATCTGGAAATGGTAAAAGTTTTCTTTAAGAAGTGGGATTATGGCAGTAAAAGTTAGTAAGTTCGTTGAGGTCGAATGGCTAGCCATAGCCAAGTCTTTATACAACTGAAGATGACCTAAAACTATATAGCTTTACTGGCTAAAAGAGTGGAACAAAAAATGACGCAGTTTGTGGTATCGCAGGCCAAATACATTTTGGATAACCAGCAAAAATGGATATAACGAAACAATAGATAAATTGCATATCAACTACAGGTTCGTGGAAAAAAATCTACCTACTGACTAGGTACTAATCATCCTAGCGAAGCTCAAGTAAAAAACATTAAAGTATTTCATCTCAAAAACAAGCAAGTTACTCAGTAACTAGTATATCTTCGAAGAAAATAATTAAAAGCGACATTAATACCGCTTTATTTTAAACCAAGTATCAAGTATCCAGGGCAGAGGAGCGTTCGCTCTAATTAAAACTTTTCTCCCAGTAGTTTCCACTTCAAACATTGAGGACGGAAAGAATACAAACTCAGTCAAAGAACTTTTGATGAATGGTCTACAAATGAATTGATACAAAAGTTTTCAGCTCTGACTGGGAGAAGGCTTGAAAATTAAAACATTTATAAACTTTCTGGACCGGCAATGCAAATTATTAACATAAAAAGTCCCTATTCTAACCATCAAATCTATCTAACATTGGGTTCTTCAAAATAACTGTTAACAGCGTCTTCAAAGGTCGGCACCATATCTGTAACGCCTCCAGTGTTCCAGGTATCCATAGGCGACGGTGATCGCTTACCATCAGGCGTTTGCTTGTTTAAAATAAATAAATAACAAACACACGAATGAAACATGTTTACAGTTAAAAAGCTTCACCCGTTTGAGAGACTTACAAACACAGATACATCACAGATTAAACATACAAACATCATCATCATAATCAACCGTTTCCACCCACAGCTGAATACCAGTCTTTACAGCGCGTCTCCTCTTTCAGACCTGTGACAATGTCATACACTACCATTCAGCTGTCTTTACAATGTCATTCAACCAGCGACACTCACACATAAGCCACACATAGACACAGTCGTAAGCTTCAAACGTACCTTTACGTCGGGGTTAAAAATCAATAGCTCAAACCAAACTACCCCAATCCGAAACCAAGAAACTTTTTCCCCAACTTCAACTGGTTCGAAACTCGACTCATTTTCCACGTGAACGCTTCTATGATTCTGAGTTAGCGTGTTTACTTGGAGTTTGTACAAATTGGTTGTCATGTGAAGAAGCGGTTTAGAGTCCACTTCTTTGTGATGATTATTAAAAACATCTGTTTTTTTTTTAACTCAGTTATAGGCTTGCGTTTGACCGCCATCTCGCCTGATGGTAAGCCTAAAAGGAACAGATTCACTCGCGATTTGACTTAAAGACACCCCAATTATAAATCTGGCAAATAAAAAAGCGTTTTTTCGTTTTTGGTTTAAGTTTTTGGTGTTTGTACCTAAATCAATTTTGTACGTAGGTCTGTAAGTTAAAATGGGACGCAGAGAAAATAACAACGCGGCTTATAATAAACATCAATTATAATCAGAGAGAAGGATATAATGTCTTAGACCAACCTGTTGGACTGTCTTAAGTACGGTTTTGTTTTGGTACCTACCTTCTTTACGATTCTGTTACAAAAATTATATCGATCGTAGCTCTAAAAGCAACAGAGTTAAAAATTCACGCCTTACTCTATTTTCTCAACTTGATACAGGCACCTATCCGTTACCTAAGTGCCTAGTCTATATTAATTTACGCCACAAAGTGTCTCAGCATAATACCTCAAGTTATATTTTTCCCGACGGCCAATTTACTACCGAGAAAGCTTTTAAAAAGCTCCCCCGTCCAAGTTTGTTTAAAAATTATGGAGGTCTGTTATAACTTCATTTTGGGAATCAACACTCGACGCGAATTTTACTTTTTCGCGATGGGGTGTATCGTTCTGGTTCTGAGCCGCGTTTGGGGGGAGAGATGAATAAAATGTGGACAGGTTTTGGGAAATTGGAGATGTTAATTGTTCTGTGTTCTGTTTTTATGCTATTGAGTGGCAAGCTATAGCTACGTTAACACTCGTCACCCTAATTCAAAATAATTTATTCAAATATGGGTACATCAATTATTACACTTATGAATGTCAAATACAATTTTTACGAATAAATGAATACACATTATATTAAATGTCAAAGAAAATAATATTATTAGAATGTCAAAACAAAATATATAAATAATTGCAATGTCAAAATATCAATGTATAAAATAATTACAATAGTGTAGGTATAATCAGTCAAGTATTATTATTACAGTCTAAATACAATTTACGTCTATTTACGTATTTTTTCGTCTGTGATAAAGTCTCTTTAGACTTTATCACAGACGAAGTCTTCAATTTTATAGTAAGCCTTTTTAATTTAAAAAGTCTTTTAAAATTCTTTGAAATTCTAAGATATTTAATAAGATGTTCAATCTCATATTTGCCCTGAAACACTGGAAACGTTGCCCTACCTATGTATGCTTGTTCTTAGTCTTTTGTTATCGGACACATTTCAAATGATTACGACGCCGAAATAAACATGTTTTTTGAAAGTGGAAAGAAAATACGTTTGTTTTGGACGAAACTAATCAATAAATAATTAACCCAAAAGTCATTGATGACGCCCTGCTTATTTATGATATTTATTGATGGCTTGTACCTACTAACTGCCAGACCATCTATCTCTCTTCTTCTTAGTCGTTCCACTCTTCCTCTCGGCAGAGTGGTCGTGGTTGCAATGTTACACGGAGGCTCTTCGCCGTCGTCGACGCCCCCTATCATATCATCTATCTAACATAGTTAAATTACCAACCTATAGCTATATAAAAGTTAATGTCGTGACTGACTGAAAGATCAACGCACAACCTAAACCATTTAGGCTGCAAACGTCAAATTTCGACAAAAGTTTTCTAATTCAAAGTGGACCCACATTTTGAAAGAGATTTGTCTAGTTATCAATCAATATATATAAAAGTGAAGGTCGTGACTGACTGACAGATCAACGCACAGCCTAAACCGCTTAAGCTACAAACGTGAAATTTGGACAACAGTTTTATATCAAAAAGCGGACGCACACTAAGAAAGGAATTTGCCCAATTCAACCCTTAAGAGGGTGAAAAGGGGTGTTTAAGTTTGTATGAAAAATTTTTTTTTCTTTATGCTACGATTATCAAACTTTGCGAATATACTAAAGTTAAAAAAATAATTGACACCTATTTCAACATTTTTTAAAAATCAACCCCTAAAGGGGTGAAACGGAGCAATAAAGTTTGTATGAAGATTTTTTTTTTAATGCTGTGGTTATGAAACTTTGCAAATATACTAAGCTTAAGAAAATAATTGACACTTATTTTTTTGTTTTTTGAAAATCAACCCCTAAAGGGGTGAAACGGAGTATTGAAGTTTGTATGGAGATTTTTTTTTTGATACTGTGGCTACGAAACTTTGCAGATATACTAAGCTAAAAAAAATTATTGACACTTATTTTTTTGTTTTCTGAAAATCAACCCCTAAAGGGGTTAAACGGAGTGTTGAAGTTTGTATAAAATTATTTTTTTCCTAATACTTCGATTATTTAACTTAGCTATTGTAATAAGCTAAAAAAAATATTAGATACCTGTTTCATTATTTTTTGAAAATCCACCCCTGAAAGGGTTAAACAGATAAAAGTGAATGTCGAGACTGACTGACAGATCAACGCACAGCCTAAACCGCTTAAGCTACAAACGTCAAATTTGGACAAAAGTTTTATATTAAAAAGCGGACGCACACTAAGAAAGGAATTTTCCCAATTCAACCCCTAAGGGGGTGAAAAGGGGTGTTTAAGTTTGTATGAAAAAAATATTTTTCTTAATGCTACGATTATTAAACTTTGCGAATATACTAAAGTTAAAGAAATAATCGACACCTATTTCATCATTTTTGAAAATCAACCCCTAAAGGGGTGATACGAAGTATTGAAGTTTGTATGGAGATTTTTTATTTGATGCCGTGGTTACGAAACTTTGCAAATATAATAAACTAAAAAAAATAATGGACACTTATTTTTTTGTTTTTTGAAAATCAACCCCTAAAGGGGTTAAACGGAGTGTTGAAGTTTGCATGATTTTTTTTTTCCTAATACTACGATTATTTAACATTGCAATTCTACTAAGCTAAAAGAAATATTAGATACCGGTTTCATTATTTTTTGAAAATCAACCCCTAAAAGGGTTAAACAGATACAAGTGAATGTCTAGACTGACTGACAGATCAACGCAAAGCCAAAACCGCTTAAGCTACTAACGTCAAATTTAGACAAAAGTTTTATACCAAAAAGCGGACGCACACTACGAAAGGAATTTTCCCAATTCAACCCCTAAGGGGGTGAAAAGGGGTGTTTAAGTTTGTATGAAAAAAATATTTTTCTTAATGTTACGATTATTAAACTTTGCGAATATACTAAAGTTAAAGAAATAATCGACACCTATTTCATCATTTTTGAAAAATCAACCCCTAAAGGGGTGAAACGGAATATTGAAGTTTGTATGAAGAATTTTTTTTTGATGCTTTGGTTACGAAACTTTGCAAATATTCTAAACTCAAAAACATAATTGACGCTTAATTTTTTTTTATTCAACCCCTAAATGGGTTAAACAGAGTGTTGAAGTTTGTATCAAAATATTTTTTTCTCAATACTACGATTACTTAACTTTGCAAATGTACTAAGCTAAAAAAATACTATGTATCTGTTTCATAGTTTTTTTTTTAAATCAACCCTTAAAGGGGTGAAACGGGGTATTAAAGTTTGTTTGGAAATATTTTTTTCTTAATGCTACGATTATTTAACTTTGCAAATGTACTAAACTAAAGAAAATAATAGATACCTGTTTCATTATTTTTGGAAAATCAACCCCTAAAGGGGCGTGGTAAATATAGTACAGAGAGAGAATTGTAATGACTCACTGACAGACAACGCACAGCCTAAACCGCTGGTCGAAGAAATTTGAAATATGGAGGGTGTGTTTGTCTTGATGAGTAAACGTGAACCAAGAAAGAATTTTTTGAAATTCAACCTCTTAGGGGTGAAATAGGGTGTTAAAGTTAGTATGGAGAAGCATTGTTTTTTGACGCCTCGGTATTGAAACTTTACAATAATACGAAGCTTAAAAGAATAACGAACACCAATTTCACCATTTTTGGAAAATCAACCCCTGTGGGGGTGAAATGGCGTGGTAAACATAGTACGGAGAAATAATTTGTTTTGATGCTAACTCAATGAAACTTTACAGATGTACTAAACTTAAGGCAGGTAAACAACATTCTGAAAAAATCTAAAACCTTCGGAAAGTCCAATCCTCGAGGTGGAACTGCTAATTATCTCGAAAACTAAAAACATTTTTACCAAAGCGCTGAGACTAAAAAGTCACCAAAACCTCGGACCTTTCTGGAGCCATTAAAATAACGTTAAAAAAATGGCCGCCATACAAACTTTGAGGGCCTATATCTCCGAAACGGTTGAAGATGGGTGGGTGTTTGACTAAATGTCATCGGAGTTAGCTACTTGATGGTGGCGGCGAAAATCCAAATGATTCAAAATGGCCGCCATTTTTCTAAATGATTCGAGGGGGCTGATTTATTTCATCCGGGGGTTTTTTGGGGTCCCTGCTTCAATTTTGTGACGCTTTTTACATGCTCTCAAAAAAGAAGGGTTACATTAATTATTGGTTCCCGAGGTATATAGTCCACGCGGGCGAAGCCGTGGGCGGAAGCTAGTAGACTGATAAAGAACCTTAGTGTTATTTCGTTGTTAACAGGTAACAGGTCAGAAGGAAGGTATAACTTACCTGTATGTCGAGCCAAGATACTGCCGAGTTTCCTAACCCAGGGAGACGAAGATATGAAGATCCATTGAAACGTGGAACCTAAAACAGATGATAAAGAAAATTGTAATAGTGTAAATTAATTAGTTCCCTGATCTTAGTTATTGCATAAAACTACAGTCTGTTCAAGCAAGCTAGTTCTGTGGAAGTTTTGGCAAACTAACAAACTTTGCAATTCGATTTACAAGTGCTAAAATAAAATATGCGGCTGCAGCGTCGCGTCTGGTCGACGAGATAATTCGAGAAAACTCTATTAAAGTTTCCCAAACTATATACAGGGTTATAAGGAACGGGTATGCTTGGCCGAAAAAGGCTCAAAGTGCTCATCATCATGAATAACTTTTACTATGGGACCAACCTGGAATTCGCGAAAAAATAATCAGTTGTTTCCCTTTTCAGCTTAGCACACACTTTACTTATATCTCTGTTTACTGGATTACTGGTGTTATGTTATTAATGGTCTAAAGGATTCTTACCTTCAAATCTAAAGTGATTTCGCATTTATCTCCCGCGTACCCCAACGGGCAAAGACAAACATGGTTGACACACCCGCCGCCATGTTGACATGCACACTCATCCCTATCCGGTTTCATCGGCTTCAAATTATTACTTTTCACATCATTTTCCACATCATTCACCGACGAAACTCTCCTACTCGGTGTATTTATTAATATTTTCTTCATATCATATGATTTGAACGGTTCAACGGAGTTGTCAAGTTTGTTGTGGTCGTGAAATTTTACGTTAGCGTCTCGCATGACGAGATCGTTGTCCTCGAAATGGACGATATCGTTGATGTCGTAGATAGCGTGTCTGTCGTCTGGGTGTGACGTGGCCTCAATGGTGGTTACTTCGCCGATTGGCTTCCATGGCGCCAGCGTTGGGGCGCATTCACCTGTGAACAACAAACGAGATTTTAAGCTTTAACCAACTATTACTTATACTGTTGTTGACCTCAGAACTCCTGTTTTTATTATTACCTTTGAAACTAAAAGTTTAGATACCATATAGTTAAACAGTGACAGAAAATACTCGTAATTCGATAAAGAACTATGATTGGAGAGATCCCAAACTAGAGTTAGTTAAACTGATTCTCCGTCCCTACGTAACATAATAACACCGGACAAGAGCTAACTAATAGTTACATGTCCACGTAAAATGGGAGTGACATCGAAAATAACCGCTCTTTCGACGATATTAATATACTAGAGGTATAATCATAAATGGTTGGCTAGAGGACAGGAGGACACGTTGTAACCTACGCGACAGTATTTTTTTAACCTACTTTCTTACTAATATTATAAATCAAAGTTTGGATATATGGACGTTTGTTGCTCAAACGCAAAAAATGGTTGATCGGAATTGGATGAAATTTGGTATTAGGAAGCTAATATTTTTTCCTAGATAAATATATAGGCTACTTTTTATCCCAGAAAATTTTACGGTTCCTGTAAGATAGTGTGTGAATCTGCGGGCTCAGCTAATCATAAATACTTAGCTAGAGATCACAATGTATTACCTACGCAACAGTACATATTCTCATATTTCGTATAATAATTACCTGTCACAACACGAGTTATAAATATGAATTACAATAATAGTACTTTCCCTAAATACGAAAGTTATCATTCCACTCATTCGCCGAAGAAAAATAGGCCTCGTATAAGATGGTACGCCTGAGATACCCATTACGAATATAGTACGTGACAAATCATTACGTATTCACGATGGAGCTGGAGGAATTTCATTATTCTGCTGAGATGTATTGGGAGATAGTACATAATCGAAGTCGGGCTAAAGAGAAATTGTGGCAATATATATAGAATTATAGATGCCTGGAGAATTTCCAGCTCAAGATAAATGCCTGGAGCATTTAGAGCAATGTTGCCTGGAGGTTGGACACTTTAAATTCTCTAGTATACAAGTTTAAAAAAAAACCACTTACGCTGTTATACAATCTAATTAAGGCTTTAATAAAATCTGTGGTTTATGTAAATAAGTGATTAAGAAATTTATACAATGTAAAATAAATTTAATGATGTCGATAATAAATTATTTATTACCCAAGTCGAGGTAACAAAGGTGATAGGTCCCGGTAGTGACATTTCAGTTTTTTTTACCCTTTGATTAATGATAAAATAATGAATTAATACCTTTTTTTCATTTCAAAGATACATAAAATTGTTAACATTTATTTCTGCTAAGTTTAAATTGTAGATACACTTACCTACTCCAATTTACATTATAACTTTAATAACACCAAACGATCTGCAACGGTTCTAAAATGAACAACGTAGGACACAGAACCGCCATTATTGACGTTAAATCGAATTGAATTTTCCTAGAAAACAGGGCGCTATTAACTAGGGACGACTGGAAAACTAATAAACTCAGTGTTTGATGTACCCATCGTTACGTAAGAGCTTCTACAAAGAGCAAAGTCGCAAGCAAAGACTGATCTTCCTAAAAAGATCTCTTACATAGGTTAGAGTGAAGTTTTCTCGTTGCAAGGAAAGAAAACCCATTTGTCACAGCAATACTTAATCTTTTAAGTTGTACGTCGCATTTAGATCGGTCTTCGTTGAAACGGAGCGGTGAAAACAAGCGTTCGTTTCCTTTAGAAAAAATGGTTTCTTAATTTGAAGTAGAATCTTGTTAGCTATTTATTTTGCTCAAGGTTCGGTTTAGCAGATGGCCTCAGGCGTTAAACGTTAGTTTTATTTTTGCTTAGAACTCGTATCTTGTTTTTGTTAAGCTCGCCGTACTTTCAACGTTGTTTTTAAATCTTTGTCGTTTTTGTCTTCGTTAGGCAAAAGTATTTCAAAATTTGAAGTTGGTAACATACATAGTACAATCAGAAGCCTTTGTTACATAAGATTGTGTTGGATCAAATAGATTTGCTCTATAAAGTAATTTTGTCCATCTAGTTCATGTTAGTTATTTAATTAAACCAAAATAGAATGGAAAATGGAAACTAATCTATTTTAGGCGTGGGTTGCGGACTGGGCACGTCTATTACTAAAAGCTGGACGTGATTGTCAGATAATAAAGCGTTTTAGATAATTTTAGGCATAATTTGTTTTTGAATCGCCAAATGAAAGCGTGCGAAACACGCAATTTGTTTTAGGTCATACGAGTATGTCAGGTCTTACATTTTGGCATTTATAAAAAAAACGTATGAATTAAAAACGATTTAAAACTGATTTAGAATCTTAGTTTTAGATATAAACGACAACCCATTTTTATTCTACGTAAAGAAAACCTAAAGCAATTGTACGAGAAAAATCTATGGATTCAACATTAATAAAATACTTAAAGAACAAACTGGATAGAACCTCACTGATGTTTACTTTGGTACGGCAATGGGTATGAAAATTCACTATTTCGATAGAGATAAAGAGAGTTCATATAACTGCATTAGACATAGGATGAGGATTCCACCAAGTCAAAGTTTAACGTCATTTTGTTAGAATTAATATCCCCCGGCTTTATTATACCGATGAGTTGGATAGACGGGAGTTTTCGACTTCAATTATGCCTTTGTAGTTCGTTATAAGTCGTTAAGCTGGCAAATGAGACAAGTTAGTTTATATTTGGTGGTCGTATATCTGGATGATATGGTTATTCGCTCGTGAGCTATGAAGTGGCTTAGATTTACGGATCTTTGTTATTGCTTAGTGACAGAAGATTGTCATTACGAAATTAGGGTTTCAGAGGAAAATATTCTTACTTTGAATGATTTATTAAAAGTACCAATTTAATATAAAAATGTGAGTCGAAGTCGGAGCGCACGCAATTCACACGAGATTGGATCATGCATGTTTTTATCAAAGAGTTCTTACTAATATTATTAAGGTGAAAGTATGTATGTTTGTTACTAATGAACGCTGAAACGGCTGAACGGATTTACATGAAATTTGGAACGAAGGTCGTTCATGGTCTGGATTAAGACATAGGCTACTTTTTATCCCGGAAACCGCAGGGCGCAGTTTTACAATAAAATAAGCTACAAAGTCCCCAAAATCAGTCGGCCAACGTTATGTCACCAAACACGCCGAGTCCATTTCTCAAGATTCAAATTCAAGACCTTGCAACAGCAATGGCGACCGCTGACATCGGTAGTATTCTCCACACGTCCCGCAACTAATAACCAAGCGCCGGGACGCCTGATGGCAAATAATGATATAGGTAGCTTCGTGGAAACAAATAAGCAAGAACGTAGCTAGGATTTTCTTTAGGCTGCAATCAAAATAGACATCGGCCTGGCTTTTCGGTACAAATTGTACTTGAAAGCTACATTTTGAGTGCTTCTCTATTTTGGATTTTTCAGCTAATATTTGATTGCTATCTTGTTGTTTTCATACGATGATAAGGACCTCTTCAGTGGAGACTTAAAGATTATGTAGTTTGTATTTTTAAGGAAAACACATACAGATTTTTGTTTTACTGGTCATAGTCATAACCAAAAAACTCTGTTTTCTTTTGCATTGTTTCAATTATTTAACAGCAGCAAATCTAATAAAGCTCTAAAAAATCCTTGCTAACTCTCACAGTCAAATTGCAATTTTATTGAAACAACAGATAAAATCTAAATTCTTATTGAGCAATGGTGCGAATTAAAAGGGTGAGCACCCCACATCATCATCGTCCGTAGTTACGCCCATGAAAACAAACGAAACAAAGGAATCGGGAATTCGCTCGGATTCCGTGAGGCTATGATGAAATCTGTGTACAATGTACACTGTAGGTACATGTACAAACCTACCAACAACCCGACATGTGTTGGAGAATTTGTAATTTTGTTTTGGTGTGTATTGGGGTGGAAGTATTTGCTTAGGGCCACAGCACACATATTTTTAGCTTGAGTAATCGGCGTATATTCACTTTATGGAACTTTATGTCTTTACTTTTCCTTTGCTCCTGCTATTACTTTATTTTATAGCGCTGGCGCCTTGAATCTGCATATTCTTTATTTGATTAAGGAACGCCAGAAGGGCTGTTAGTAGAATAACGATCTAGCTTTAGGCTTATACGAGTACAATACCTAATTTGAATCAAATTACATTTCTGGAAGGTTATTTGAAATGTTATTTTTAGTAGATAAGTGAATCAAAATGTAGTTTGATTCAGCGGTCAAACGTTGTAATTTTTACAAACATAAAAACGCACACAGAAACACACAAAATAGCCAATCGCTGATGTTAACAGTATCAAGTGTGCGTCAACCTTTACCGAGAATAAATCAACATTGAAGGCAACACATTTGACACGTGGATTGTATTGCTTTGATATGGTTCTGTACAGTCAAATCATAATGAGGTATTCGCAATACACAGAAATTAATAATTTGAAACGGATTTGCGGAGAAATGGGAATAATAGGTACTAAAGTTAGCTTGAATATCGAGTAGGGACATGAGCTAGACGTTATAGGTAAACTTTATCAATAGAGAATGATCTAACTTTAGGGTTTGTTCGATGTTCATAATGACAATCTGCCCACACGTCTGTACCTACCTAACTTTGGACGATAATAGGCTGTCGAGACAGCTTTTAATAATGCATGAATTCCACGTAACTTGAAATAGTTATTTCAATAATTCAAGTATAACGTAATGTTTCAATTGTTTGATTTAAAATTATATGTAGCTCCGTTTTGCGGTTTTACTGAAGATTTATATCATTTTCCTGGATAAATCAATGAGTTTGATAGGATAAATTAATATGAAAGTTTTGTAATGTAATTTTGAAACAGAGCTAGTCTTCCTTTTTAATAAAAGATTGTGTCAGTCATTTAGTCGTGAAAAATAATAAACGGAGGATTTGATTACAATAATTTCGATATTGTCATTGTTTTTATAACAAGTTTTTATGCAACTAACAATGTATGTTATTAGTTGATTCAAATCTTGCAACTGATGCCCGATGTCTGATTGAGCTGTTTGGTGTACCTGGTTACTCCGGTAACTACGATTACAAAGCAATAGCTTTGTAGTCGGAGTTACGTAGGAAGTAATGTTAATTTTCTTACTTTAATAAAAGTAACAAAGTTCATATTAGTAAATTAGTATCTTGTTAATATATAATATATAGGTGTAGGTACATGCGTTTAAGTGACGTGATAGTGTTAAAGATGTATTGCGACATTTGCGACGCACTTAAAATCTCAAACTACGAAGATGTTATTTCTCACTTCAATAAATTATGTTTACACCCAGATTTCCATTTCCATATCCAACAAAGCAAACCTTTCAAACGTTGTATCGGTTCGGGCAATTCGATTCCCCTCAACGCGTCAAGGATTCCCTTTGGCCGGGAATATTTTGGGCATATTTTATTGTGTCCTATCATGGGACATCGTCGCTTGAAATATGGCGAAGGGTAGAGCTGTTTTGCGAATAAGTCCGTGTTTTACCAACGCCTTGTTTGTAAGCGATGTGGTTGAAGATAAAGCACGCAGACTCAGAAGATACATTTTCACTCTGACCTTGAAAAGCCCAAGATTGTATCTCTCAGGAAACAAGGATGATATTAGGTACATTACAACAACAACAAGTAATCTTTAGACAGAAATCCAAACAAACAAACTATTCAAACAGCCAATTAAAGCTGTCAGAACTGGGTATAATATCACTTTAATGAACCCTGAAATAGAGAATTTCAAAATAAACCTGCTAAATAATAAAAAAAAGACTCGAATAAATGACAGTTGAAAATGAAAAAGGCACAACAAGACACTTCGAGTCATTATGCAAAACGAACTCAGAAAATTCACTTTCGTCTTTATTGCCTCCTCGATCGAATAAATCGAATAAAACGAATCGAGTATCGGAAACCTTATTATAATTTTCCTATTAAAGTAATATATTTTCGATAAACGTCGCCATGAGATACGGTACAAATCTCATGCGGCTACGGAAAATGTTTCTTCTGGATGGAATATAAGTAGGTACGTTTCATCCTCATATTCATGTTTGACTGATTTGGAGAGGATTTCCTAAGATTGTGTTATCCTTAATTTCTGCCACAAAAAAAAAAATTGTTGTCTGTAAAGTCGGTTCACGGACGATAGTTTAAACTTTCAAAGTGACAACGTCATAACAAAATCTATATATAAATCTCGTGTCACAATGTTTGTCCTCAATGGACTCCTAAACCACTTAACCGATTATAATAAAATTCGCACACCATGTGCAGTTCGATCCAACTTGAGAGATAGGATAGTTTAAATCTCAAATTATAGTCGCAATTTTAATTTATTGCAAATTATTTATATACTGATAATTTTTACTATAAATTGACAAGTTAGCATCAACATACTACGGTTGCTATAGTTACGCAATAGCATGAGAATAGACATTTGACATTTGACATAGAATTGACGCAATGGCTTTTGACAGGACAACGTCTGTCGAGTCAGCTAGTGATTCCATACTTTTCTCGCTCCGATCGTGACGTCACAGTGATCGTAACGGGACACTTTTTCGTGCTTGCACCCGGCGTTCATCGATTTATTAGACGTTGTCACGTTAAAAGTAGTGGTAGAAAGTTCTGACCGTAAAATAAGAAGAGGAGAATACTAGATCCCAGTTATCTTGGAACCTAATTGTTAAGGCATCTCAAGTTTTCGTAGAAAAAGATCTGACATCAAAATTCTGCTCACTCAGCCTGTACGCTGACGTCCTTCGGATTATATCAGTGTTTTTCTAACCTAGTGTTTCTTCTAAATATCATGTAACAATACAAAAACTGATATGGATAAGGCCACCTACTCACATACACCTAAAAATGGTTATCCTTTAATGAAGTTCAATGAGGTCCATCGTAGACTGCATTATTGCTTACCAGCAGGCGAAATGGCGGTCAAGCACAAGCATATAGTTGAATAAAAAAATGAGGCAAGACATGTTACACAAATATCGTACTAAATAAACGATCACTACAAAAGGATAATTTGGGCAATAGCAGAACACAGTTCTGCCATAACAGAATATAGTTCAGCAATAGAGGTATACTCTACTCGATATCCATAACTCGATATGAAACTCCATTCAGGCGAGTAGTATTCGATCGTACCTCCATCACAACACATTGGCTGCGCAAACACGGCGCCGCTAGATTCTGTTTGTCGTGTCAAATGGGACGGCCCAAATCCGATCGGCGCGATATAGGTACCTATATACGAGGAGATGCAGGCGCGGACACTTCACAGCAATTAACTTTGAGACTGTAATGCCAGGTTTGATCCCTGTTAAAATTCATACGGGCCCGTAGCGAGTGTTCGATAGATAATCACCCTAATAATTAGGGCCGAATTGATATCACTTGTAGAAAAAGTAGCCAGTGTTAATTAAGGGGGTAACTTATCTGTGTGCCGATCCAAGTCCGTTCAGCCGTTTTAGTGTGATTGAGTTACAAACATGCTAACTTTAACATTAAAATTTTTATTGCTCATCTGTACAGTGCAAAAGGTCATAAACAGCTTAAAATATTAATAGGGAGTAGCATATGTTAGTCTGCTTCAAATGAAGCTACCACTTTAATAGCAGGCTGCTGTCACTACGAGTATTTCCCAACTGCAGACAATAACGTAGCTCAAATCTCTATCCTATACTTGGAACCCATCTACCACCTACTTTATCAAAGGTTCCAAAACCCCTCCGCAAGGGTACCTCGAGGCCAGCCTATTGAAAATTCAAATCGCACGTTGTTTGTCCGCATTTTCGTGTTTTCCGATGATCAAAAAGACCTTCCCTTTTAAGTGAATCCGGTTTCCGTCATCCAATCAATCAAATTAGGCAGCTACGCGCGTTTGGTGCGGAACACTCTATTTTTGGATCCGTGAATATTTTTAATGTAATATCTGACTGTGTTCCCGTCGAAATGATCGATGGTGACTATCATTTCTTTGTTCCATTACCCATTACTTTTGATCTCAATTTCCTGTAGACGTGAAGAAAATAATGTGTAAAGAGACGAAGGAAGGAAAGGTAGCCATGCCGACAGTTAGGCACCTACAGCATATATTAAAATAGATAAAGATATATTATATATTGAATGCAACATGGCGGCGTTCGAGTATTGCAGAAGCCAAAAGCATCGGGCTGACTTGGAGTGAAGTGAAGCGAAAGGCAAACAGAGAAGAATGGCGTGACGTTGTTTCTATCCTTTATCCCGATGTACACTTAGTACAAGAAGAAATGCAACATGGGGTCCTTTAAAAGATCGACAAAATAGCAGTGACTCCGGTGTTACAGGTCTATAGGTGACGCTGATTGCTTAACATCAGGCAGCTCGCTGACAAAAAAGACAACAAAAAACAAAGTAAAACAAGAATAAAGACAAGATTCGTTTTCAAAAGGTATTAATGCTGAGTGCCTAACGCTCAGCGCTGGGTCTCTTCGGTTCACGAGTGACTAAGAAAGTAAGTGTTGTGATTTTTCGAACTTAAGTCGCATTTATCGAGTTTGGTAACATGCTAATTCGAACAGCGGGCCTAGACAAAGTGACATTCCATTAACGATAAGGTAATAGAAAAAATCCAAAATATGACTGACTTTATCTATCGAAATTTCACGTGGTCGAACTTTAGCGATAGTTGATTGAAGAAATAGAATGGCTGAAAAGCGAATGCCGTTTGTCTAGGCCCGCAAGTGACTCTGATTCGAGTGCTTCCTGATGATCTTTGAGTCAACGGTTGGATTCAGGAAGATACATAATGGCATTTGGCAGTTATTTTAGTTTGAGTCCTGACTATTGAGATTATCTATTATACAGGGTTATAAGGAAAGGGTATGCTGAGCCGAAAAGGGCTCGTAGTATTCAGAACAACTTTTAACGGAACCAACCCGGAAATCACGAAAAAAAATCTGCTGTTTTACAACATACATTTTGTCTACTATCATTGACATTTTTCTATGGAACAGCTTCTACCTCATAGTAAAAGTTGTTCATAATGATGAGTACTATGAGCGCATCGGCTTAGTATACCCTTTCCTTATAACCCTGTACAGGGAAAAGAACAGGCAAATACGGAAACCAAAACAAACAGGAATAAATAAGGAAATGTGGAAATCACTAATTAATTATCACAACAACAAAGGAAAAGAAAAATAATCAACAAAAAGTCATTTATATACCAAAGTTAGCAAACAAGCTAATGGGCCACCTGATGGTGAGCGATCACCGTCGCCTATGGATACCTGTAACACTGGAGGCGTCACGGATACGTTACTGACCTTTTAGATAGATATATAAATTCTGTATTGTTCACTCACACCAGAAATTACACACAAAAAGATATCTAACACTTAAAACTAGTGCAACAAAAGCTATATTTTCCAAGCAACAAGGATGGAGAGGACTTAAGACTTTATTGACATTTTAGCTATTTATCAATACAAGGTTATAAAGTAAGGGTATGCTAAGTCGAAAGCGGCTTTTAGTACTCATTATTATGAACTAATAATAATTGTATCAATGGGGCCGACTTAGAAATCACAAAAAGCAGCTGTTTTTTTGTCAAATATTATTAACATGATTTTCTTCGCGATTTTGGCGTTGGTCTCAAATTAAAACCTATTCATGATTATAGACTTGGGATACTTAGACTTTGATGAATGACATGTAGCTTTTTGTCAAGAAATGCAAACTAGAACAACTATAAGCCCTTTCCAGATTATCACACCCTTTCTCCACAACCTTGTATCACATTAAAGACACAAAGTACTTTTACAGCTCTAAATTAGCTTCGATAATCTACCCCATTGGCTCCAAACACATCCACCTCCACAAATCAGCCGCTGTCGGGAGTGCTGCCGAGTGTTACTAATCTACAGGGTGGAGCCCTACCTCATATAGGGTGATGTTATTAATCGCTTGTAGTAGTACTAGCATAGAAATTATCCGTTTTTAACCTACGACGCAGAGAGAGGGGTGTTATTTGACCGCTACGCTGAAAAAATGTCCATCTAAATTCCGCTAAAAGAATGATGAATTCACTTCACTTCACACAATTCATCAAAATTCCGATGAATTCACCTAAAGTAGGTACGGAGCATACTGATATCATGAAAAACGTTTTTACGGTGACAACTATCATAGTATATGATTGTCACCCTAAAAACTGGTGCGTACTAGTTTTTAGGGTGACAATCTATTCGGGTGCTTAACACGTCGATACCTTAATTTGCAAACCTAGTAACTCCATTTTTTCACGAAAATGTAATTTTGATACCGGCAGAAACTATAAAAATCTAGTTTCTGCCGGTATCAAAATTACATTTTCGTGAAAAAGTGAAGTTATTAGGTTTGCAAATTAAGGTATCGACGTGCTTTTCGGTGAAGGAAAACATCGTGAAAAACCTGCATACGTCCGGAGAAGAAATTCAAAAGGCGTATGTGAATCCACCAACCCGCACTTGGCCAGCGTGGTAGAACACGGCCTAATCACCCTTCGAGGGTAGACCTGTATCCCAGCAGTGGGAAGATGAAAGGTTGCATATGAGGCAAATTTGAAGATACCTCGAGGTATTGGTGTCCATAAGCGGCTGTGACCACTTACCATCAGGTGGAGTAAGTTCTAGGCTTATCTGTTTCTGCTACATCTTTTATCTGGTCTAAAACATACCTTCTTGGTCTTTTATAACATTAGTGAGATTTAGTTATTATTTTTTATTTCTAGTTCTAAATGATTAAATGCCCGTAATTTAAACATGAATAACAAAGAGATTTAAGCAAAGCTTTTCTAAAACAACGTTTTAAAAATTGTTTAACTAAAACTTTCGACGCAGACCAATAAATCATGCAAATCAAATAAATCACTATGATTAATGTGAACGATTCGTAATCCCTAATTCAATTTCAATACTCGAAAATATTACAATTATCCTTTAAGTCCTTAAAACGATTACTTTTTCCAGCATTTTATTATAATCATATAATTTACAGACCTATTTGGCTCAGCGGTAATACGAGTATATCCGCCTTTTAAGCCAGAGGTCCCGGGTTCGATTCCCGGTCGGGCAGATGTTTGAATAATTAATTTAAATATCTGCTCTGGGTCTAGATCTCTGGGTTTAGCACTAGTGCTAGTTTTCGTTGTCTTTGTGTGTGTTCCATGGCATCCCCGTCACAGGATTTATCCTAGCGGGGAGCTATGAGCGTGAAACGTTATTTATTAACCGACTTCAAAAAAGGAGGAGGTTATCAATTTTTTTTTTATGTTTGTTACCTCATAACTTTTGACTGGGTGAATCGATTTTGATGATTCTTTTTTTATTAGAAAGCTGACGCTTCCCATTTGGTCCCATTTCAATTTAGTCCAGTTCTGATAATGGTATCCATGAGAAAACCATATAAGTCTTAAATTTGCATTAAGTACGTGCGCGACAAATAGATGAATAACTCAATAGTCGGTCTTTTGAAGTCGGTTTTTGTTTTTTAAACGGTTTTATTTAGCTCACCCCGTTTGTTATTAAACGGTTTTATTTAGCTCACCCCGTTTGTTTCTTGGGTCAAATTTAGTAATTCAAATTTCACCCTCTTCCTGTCAACCGATTAATCTGAAATTTTGTATACACTTTGGATTTTGGTGACAATACAATTATATTTATTCATTATCATTATAAATTCAAGATGGCCGCCGCTACAAAATGGCGGATAACGTAGGTTTTATCAATCCCATCAATATGGGTATCAAATGAAAGGGCTCAACAAGCAGAATACAACATACTTACTATAAAAAATTTAAATTCAAGATGGCGGCCGCTACAAAATGGCGGATAACGTAGGTTTTATCGATCCCATCAATATGGGTATCAAATGAAAGGGCTCAACAAGCAGAATACAATATACTTTAAAAAAATTGAAATACAAGATGGCGGCCGCTACAAAATGGCGGATAACGTAGGTTTTATCGATCCCATCATCAAATGAAAGTGCTCAACCAGTATAATACAATGTACTATATAAAATAAAAACTAAAAACTAGAAAATAAAAATAGGTAAAAAAAATTTTTAAGTTAAACGGTTTTATAAAACAAAAAAAAAAAAAATGTACTAAAAACAAAAAATAATAAAATAGATACAGTCGTGGGAATTATAAACATATGCATAGACTAGACTAAAATAAAACCGTGGGGCACGTCCCACCTATTTTATTATTTTTTGGTTTTTAGTACATTTTTTTTTAATTTTTTTATTGTTGTTTTGTAAAAATAATGTTCTTGTTTAATTGACACGGCAGAAAAAACGGGGAAAGTGTCAAAAGCGCGTCAGTTTTCATAAAAATATTTCCAGCAGTTTAAAAATACTGGCTTCTTTCTACTAATATGAAGTATGTGACAGTTTGGATGTCTATTAGTCATCGTACTTGTCAAATTAATGTTATAAAAGCGAAAGTGTATCTGAAGTTTTATTTTGTTACTCTTTCTCGCTGAAATTGCTGGACGGAATTGGATGGAAAGAGAGAGCTTCTGTCTAAGATAACTTATATCCATATCACTTTTCATCATCATTCGTCATCATTCATCATCATATCACCACGTGGTGATGTAACGAGTAATTAAAATTTTCGCTGTTGAATTGAAAGCAATTTTAATAAATGAAATCCTTCCGTATCGGGCAGTCGGTTGATTGCAAACGGCAGACGCCCGTTTCTCGTGAACATCCCAAAAAATCGTATGCACCGATACAAAACATGACATACTTCCAAATAATGGTCCTGTGGTTTATTTTGTTTCTTGCGAATTATAATCGATGTATCTTTAAAAGTGCACAGATTTCTTCTAGAGGTAGACTTTGGTTACCTGACTTTGGTTTGGCTATCAGAGGAGTTGGTCGTCAAAAGAAGATCAATCAACTAGCACTACTTATTTTTTTTATTCTGAGTTATAAGAATAATGGCTCACGCCATTGGCTGACTTATATTGACTTGTTCGATTACAGAGAGTGGCTAGTCACGAGCTCTTAACGTGAGCCTTAACTGAAACGGCCTGGCCCGCCCTGGCTAGGGGTGCATTGTGCGCTACCCCCGCCAGTGGTCCTTAAAATACCTACCATAGTTAGCATAACAGTTACATAGTGGCATAGCAACAGCCAAGCTCAAGGCCCGTATCATGACCTCTTAAAACCATGATGGTTACGTTTTGTTTCCGACTCTGCGCGACCGCGAATCGTATCGCCGCGCGATAAGGTTCATGGTCGCGCATCGTCAGAAACAAAACGTAACCATCATGGCTTTAAGAGGTCACGGTACGGACCCAGTTCAGCTCGTACGATAGATTAGAATATAGCTTTATTACATATTAAAAAAATTTGAAGAAAAAATTAAGACAAATAATATTCGGTAGTACAACAGTACCAGGGCGGTCTTTATTTAAGTGGTTAAGACGACCTCGAACCGCTAAAAACCTTTACAAGCCCGTCGCCCTTCAGCATTCACAAAGTAAATCTTTAATTAGAGCCGCTAAGGTACACGCAAGAGTAAAGTAGGTACCAACACTTTTATTCGTGGCTACCTATACAGGGTTATTCATAAACTATATGCTAAGCCGAAAAGGGCTGTTAGTACTCATCATTATAAACAATTTTTACAATGGGACAAACCCGAACGCGAAAAAAAATCAGCTGTTCCATAGAAAAATGTCAATGACACTCGACAAAATGGAACAGCTGATTTTTTTTCGCGAATTCTGGGTTGGTCCCATAGTAAATGTTGTTCATAATGATGAGTACTATGAGCCCTTTTCGGCTTAGCATACACTGAGAAAAATGGCAATTAAAATTCCAATGAATTCACCTTAAGAGAAGATTAGCACCAGTTTTTACGGTGACAACTATCATATATGGTTCTCACCCTAAAAACTAGTACTAGCACCAGTTTATGATAGTTGTCACCGTAAAAACTGGTGCTAATCATCGTACTTTTTGGTGATTGTCAGTATGCTCCATACTTTAGGTGAAATTTTTCTCAGTGTACCCTTTATGAATAACCCTGTATACCTAGAGGTAGGTAGGTAAGTGCTCAAAGGGCCCTCCTTTCGTCCACAAGGGTCGACCCGTCACGCTCAATGCAAAGCTCATAAGTATACGCGCCAGACGTTTTTATTGATCCACAAGCAAACGAATGTTTCAGTACTGAGAACTGACTATAATTATTAGCCTGTGGTAGATGCATATTACGTTTAAAAGCTTGAAGAACTTGACTTATGTAGTATTTCGTTTCTAGTTTCTTTGGGGATTAAATAGAAAATAGTTATCAAAATAGTAATTTTGATATTAGGTTCTTTATATGGATAAGTTCTCAGTTCCTATAAGTTAATATTGTTACTTCGTTTATAGGTCTTTGGTGACCACAATACCAAATGTTGCACGCCCGATATGCTGAGACTATTGAATAGGCATGACGACAGTATCAAAAAATCGCCGATTCAATGCTTTCAGGGGACTAGCCAGATTAAAAAAATTTAAAACACATGTTTAGTTTTATTTTTTAAAAACAGATTATTAAGATTTTCTTGTCAGAAGGCCATCTTGTCAGAAACAACAATCA
The DNA here is from genome assembly GCA_949125135.1 of Alcis repandata. Classification (NCBI taxonomy): domain Eukaryota; kingdom Metazoa; phylum Arthropoda; class Insecta; order Lepidoptera; family Geometridae; genus Alcis; species Alcis repandata. The sequence continues at coordinate 3,452,816 of OX421245.1, read as the reverse complement.
CAGCGTATGACGTCACGCCTCAGTGAACTCAGGTCATCCGCCGCTCATCACGCATAGACACAATGACATGTTTACTAGCCGTGACGTCAAATCGACGCCATGACACAAGCAAGCTGTTTTCGGGCACTGTTGAAAAAATATGTGAAAAATGACTTCAAACTTCGTTAAACTTAAGTTTATTACCGAAATAAAGGCTTTTTTGTAAATTGTACATGTGTACTCACATTATGGAAGAGGATTTTAAAATCTTTCGTCACGCCTATTGTGCCGCAATAAAAATATTTAGATTTTGATTTTTTTTCGAAAAAAAAACCTTTTTAATGTACTGCGTAGAGATCGCTCTTAGCGATAAGGCCGCCAGATGTTGCACTAGTTTTAAGTGGTTTGATCCCTTTTGTTTGTAATTTCTGGTGTGAACAATAAAGAGTATATCTATTTATCTACTGTAGATTTTATTTCAGTTAAACTTTATGTGCATTAAACGGGATTCAAAGTTTTAAAACTTCAGCTCATTGGGAAGTTTGATATCAAACAGATTTGTACTGAACAAACAAACAAATTCTTTAAGTGTAGAGAAGCTGATGTTTCTTACTGGAACACGCGGATAGTTAAGTGACCGCAAGTGGCATTCACAACCGAGTACTACCGCACCTCTTAAAACTGTGGGCCAAGGTTGTTGTATAAAACAGCCAAGTCACGTGATAATAGCTTTCAGGCGGCCTAAAAACTTTGACACCAGGCTTTTCACTTAAACCAATACCTTCTTGAATTATAATTGTTTATCATTCGGAATTATTTACTTCTAATAAATTTACACCAGAAAGGGAAACTTTTCAAAGGCTTAAACATCTAAGATATCGAAATCATCTTGTCAAAGGATAGATTATCTTGCGCTGATTTTACTTCCATAATAATTAGAGACGGAGGGATAATGAACTTTCTCAAACCTTGGAGAATTTTGGAGTAAACTTATATTATATTTATGTATGTATTTCACCTAGCTACAGCTACGCTATGACTGGTACAGTTTTGCAACGAACGCTATGGTTACGCTACGCCACGAAAACTATATCAACGCTACGAGCGCTACGAGTACTAAACTAGCGCAAGAACTGTATTTCAAGCGCTGCTGCTACGCCACGAGCGCTACGGTTAGGCTAAGAGCGCTATTTTTACGATGCGAGCACTGCAGATATGCTACGAGCGCTACGACTAAGCTAAGATCGCCTTTGTTACGCTACAAGCGCTATCTATTGTTACGCTACGAGCGCTACAGTTACGCTACGAGCGCTCTGAATTTCGAGTGGTTTAATTTTGATTTGCGATGTTATATAATTATAAGACTGATACCAGGGCTAGATTTTCGGCCTGTACGAAATACTAACTTACTATAAGACTACTCTAAACTTACCAATATCCATGGTAGCGACAGCATCCTTTACGAGCTGATAGGTATCTCCATTGATCCTCAAGAAGTCGACGCAGCCCAGCAGCCCGTCCGACAGGCCTAGCTTGCTTTGCAGTCCTGTGGTGTTGCCCGCGCCGCCCACCCAGACGGGCTCGCGGAACGTCATGCGGGAGAATAGGCCCTGGGGAACAAAAGATAAAGGTTAATTCAGCTTGTTTTTTGTTGACTAAATTGCTGAGGAATTTTTTTAATTTTCATTTTATTTTTATGTAATTTGTGTTTAAATTGTAAGAGTTCTGTGAAATCAATAGACGGGAAAATCAGTAGGTATAACATTTTGTAGTTTTTTGTTGGTTAAAAAACTGCTTAGCTCAGAAATTCCAAGCAACTTGTGCATCCTTCTTGCTCTTACGCTCTGTAACTCACTGCATTGTTAGTGGAAGGCGCGTAACTTTATCCCGAAAATCTCCAAGCATAGCGCTATCTACAATCATAACTAGCAACACTGCCAAAGTTTAAAGTCGTCGAGGCGCAAATTTGGGGAATTCCGGCGATTCTTCAGGGACATTACCCAAGCGTTGGGTAATTCGGAAGTGGGGACTTCTTGGAGTACTTAAGAATAAACGGTAGAGGTAAAACAAGAGAATCAGATAAGGACTTGTATTTAAGATTTTTTATGATTGACGTAATGTATAATAACTGTAGTTTAGGACCCTGTAAACTTTTGTGATAGATAAAGGGAGAGAAATAAAAAATCTTAACTCCCTCGGGCTTTTTTCTGAAAAAACGTCTCTACCCTTCAAATATCTTAGGCCTATTACGCACTGTCGACTTGTCGCCGGCGACCGGCAGTCGCTTGTGCGTCGCCACGTCGCGGCGAGTCGCCCAGCCGCTTGGGCGACCGACGACCAAGTGCGTAAACACCTATTTAAACTGTAGTAAGTCACAGTCGCCAGCGACCGAGTCGCCGGCGACAAATCGACAGTGCGTAATAGGCCTTAGGGTCTTTGTGGGTCAGTACACTCACCAACAGAGATCAAAGTTAAACATTCGGTTCTATAATTTTAACTTTTTTCGAAAGGTCTCAAAATCTTTGGATTTTTTTTCTATTTTACTTGCAATGTACCTACTTATGTTACTATGTTTGTTCGGGTGGAATCTTGCAACTCAATTTTGAATCACTTCCCGATGTCCGATTGCGCTGAAATTTGGTACCTATATAAAATATACGTGTGTAACTCCGACGACAATTCAATAAAAGCTTATATTTTAAAAATATTTTTTAAAATTAAAATATTTGTAACATAGTAACATAGTCTTTCAAATTCGTAAGCCCTTCCAAAGACTTCTAAAATGACCTAACATTTTTCTAGAATAAACAACCAGGAATTTAGTTTCTATTCAGGAAATGTCTGTCATTGCTTAGGTCTAAAAGGCTCGAGTCTGAAAGCCCGAACAATTACGCCTAGTTTTTCTTGGCCACAGTTTACGGACTTTTGCGGCCCTATCGGTTAATTTTTGAAGTTCGAGGATCGAACTTCAGGATGTCGTTGTAATTAGCTGATACGATATTTTTTTTCTGAAAGCTGGCTGGAGCTAGCTGGCTGGCTGTACCTTGGTCATGTCACGAGAAATTACAAGTAAGTACGAGTTACTCCAAATCATCATAATTAATTTTTATTATCTTTTGGATTCAATTTAATCTATCATAATTTTTTATGACTTGTAATTTTTTTTCTTTTTTTATTTTAATCTGTATAATTTTTAGGATGTTTTGTTATTCTTTTTACTTTAAAATTTAATTTTAATTAAACAATTCTTTGTCTGACCTGGCGTATGCCTAGCTGTAAGTGCGGCAGGTATTTAATACTAAATAAGTAAATGATCCAAGGAAAGATCCCTGAAAAAGAAGCCTATTTTCTCATTGTAATTAGCTAAAATCTATTCCTACCAAGTATCACCGTCGCGGTCTCATTTTCAATCCAACCCTACCGCTTAATGAGACCCCACAAAGGGGCAATGTTTTTGCCTCTCACCTCGGGTGGTAATTTATTTTGTAGATTAATGACCTATGCGCTAAGACTGAGGGACCCCCTTTATTTATTAGAATGACTTTGGTGTTTTTCAGAAGGTGTTGAAAGGTGACACAGGGTTTTTGGGAACATTTGGGGTATGTAGGATTTACTTTGTCATTAAAAATGATTAAGTCTTTAAAGAAAAAAAAGGAGGAAAATGATTTATTTTTTATTTTTATGTAATTGAGTGACGAGACGAGTAAATCGCTCGCCTGATGTTAAACGTCACGTTTGCCCATAACAGGTCTGCGCTACCCAGATTTTGAACTCACAGAATTCAAGACCCTGCGCGGCACAGCACTGCGCTCGTCACCCTGAGATATACTCGTAAGTTGTTTAATCTCCCATTTGCCCTGTAATTTCACTGGAAACAATGCCCTTCCAACTGGAACACAGTAATGTTTGCACATTACTGCTTGGCGGTGGAATAACTGGCAAAGGTGTGGCACTTCCCCAGGCGGGCTCTGCAAAAGAGCCCTACCACTACAATTATAGTACTTATCATTATGACTTTTAGGTACCTACTATTAGAAATAGTGAAAATACAACCAGCTGTTCCAAAAATAAGCTGGTTCATAGAAAAATGTCAATGAAACTCGACATTCGAACTATCTAACAGCTGATTTTGTTTCACAATTTCAGGGTTGGTCCCATATGGTATTTTTTTTAATAATGAGTACTATGAGCCATTCGGCTTAGCACAGATACCATTACCTTTTATCCCTGCGAACAAAAATGTTGTCAGAGTAAAATATCTCCAAAAGTTTGATAAAACATTTCGGAAATTTAATCGATACGGGAAACCTATACTTAGTAAGTTTGTTACAGAAGTCGAGCATAAAAAACCTAAAGCCATTCAGGTAAGTTATCCTGTCGGAGGCTTTTAAAGGCTGTAAGATACTGTCAGGATGATTCCTATACGATATTAGATACAGGGTTATAAGGAAAGGGTATGACAAGCCAGAAAAGGCTGGCTGGCTTGTTATTACAAACAACTTTTACTATGGGAACAAGCCGGAAATCGCGAAAAAAAAATCAGCTTCCGCTTTTGCTTTTCAAATTTTGTGGAGTTTCGTCCATATTTTTCTATGGCAGCTTTCTCGACCTAGCAGGAATTCTGATGTAAATATTAATAAAATATTATATTACAAAAACATTTTTTAAACCAAGTTTTTATTGCATTGTCTTCGAAGTTACAAAGGTATACCAAATTCCATCTCAATCGGACATCGGAAAGTGGTTCAAAATTGAGTTGCAAGATTCTACTCTAACGAACATAATTATAGGTACCTACATACATACGTTGCAAGTTAAATAAAAGCTTTTAAAAAACGTAGCGACTATTCGATAGAAAGTTTTATGAAAATAATTATGCAGTTTCCATTTACGCTCGACACGCGCTGTTCCATGTTTCCTGCATTTGTCTATCAAAAACGAGTATTTTACGGAATTCTGCGAATTCTGCCACAATTTAAAAAAAAACTTCTGTATCGTCCCCGAGCAGCTCACTACATCTCCCCACGCTCGCCTGTTTGTCCCACCGTAAGAGATCGCTCTTAGCGATAAGGCCGTCAGTTGTCGCACTAGTTTTAAGTGCTATAATCCTTTTGCTTGTAATTTCTAGTGTGAACAATAAAGAGTTTATCTATCTACTTCAATTTTTTCTCGGAACAGGCTAAACTTCTAGAATCGTCCCCCGAGCGGCTCACTACATCTCCCCACGCTCGCCTGTTTGTCCCAGCGTAACAAACTAATCATGCAAGAAACATAGATGTTACAAATCCATAGAAAAATACCAATGACCCGACAAAAAGTGTGGAGGAGCTAAAGAGCTAATTTTTTACACGATTTCAGGGTTGATACCACAGTAAACAGTAAAAATATATCAATAGATAGAAAGAGATCTAACGATGATCTAGTTGCCTCTGATGATGATCGATCTACGCTGAGAAAAATGGCCATCTTAATTTCGATGAATTCACCTAAAGAACGGAGCATACTGATATCACTAAAAAGTATGATGATTAGCACTAGTTTTTACGGTGATATCTATACCTCTATAGGTATATTATGATAGGTGCCACCGTAAAAACTGGTGCTAATCATCGTACTTTTTGGTGATATCACTATGCTCCGTACTTTAGGTGAATTCATATTTTTAGCGGAATTTACTCGTAGATACGCATTTTTCTCAGTGTATGTTTATCGACACGTATACCTAGTACTTCATTTTATTCTCCGAACAGGCTAAACTTCTAGAATCGTCCCCCGAGCGGCTCACTACATCTCCCCACGCTCGCCTGTTTGTCCCATCGTAACAAACTAGACAAGTAACAGAGATGTTACAAAGTAGGAAATTGATAAAACTTTCCTTCCATCTCCAACTTGGAAATAATTCCTGTGGATTTGTTCGATGCTTGAGTTTGTGTGTTTCTAGTTTGGGTTCGATGGTTAACTCTTATTGTCACTGACAGACTGTTTCATTATGTACCTACCTATAGTTTATCTGATAGCTTACGTATATAATAGTCAATAAGGGTCTTACTTATAAAGCATCCTTAAACTTAATCATTGCTTCAATTTTTTTGTCTTGTTTTCGCACATGACAATTCACGTCAGCGAGAAGTAAAAAAATATAAAATTCGTGTGACATACCTAATTTAATGGGTGGCCCCTGGCCCCTACTGTTTTCTGTTAATGTTTAGGCTACGCGGTCGAAGCCAAGAGCAGGAGCTACTGCATGTATGTAGCTTAGTATTCGACCACGCTGAACACTCGAGAGTGAATCGGTTTCTTCTAGACGCGCGTGCTCCATCGTAGACCGCTTCATTGTTCGCCATCAGACAAGATGGTCGTCAAACGCAAGTCTTTAACCGAATAAAATAAACCTCAGCCTATTTCGTTATTCCCACCGGCCAGGCTTTTATTGCCTCAATAATAGTTTTTTCCGTTCAACAATTTAGAACTAAAGCGATGAAAAGCTTCACATAAATGTTCTCGATATTCCGCTGTGTAGGTAACTACGATTCCGGCGCTCGAAAGTACTGCCGGGTGGAAGCTCTCGAAATTGATAAAAGTTGGTAACCCCACGCCTGGGATAGGTTGTAAAGCACAACTTTTTCACGAGAACGCGCAATTTGTACGCGAGTTTCCGTGACGTTTTCTAGATTGAAAATCGATGAGAGCTCATACGGGAAATAGTAGGTGCTTAAAGTTACAAGCGTCGCGCGTCGGAGAGATGAAGGATACGTTTCAAAATTCAAGGTGAATTTTGACATTAGTTCATATCGATGGCATTTGATATTTGTGGCTTTATATATGTAGGTATAGGTAAGATGGGTTTCCAAACGAGTCACACTGTTACACGATGGAAATTAGTTTTCTCATCGAGCAATACATTGTAACGAGGCCGCAGCCCAATACGTTGGTCCAATCAGATTCGCACCACTCTCGACATCTCAGTCTACGATGCACTTCATATTGCTGAAGACAGGAAACGTTGGCGCAACATCTTGAGAGAAGCTATTTCGAGGAAGTGGTCACTACCCTCAAACACGAGGAGCACGTTTTGGACCGAGGAGCACTGTTACTCGTTCGAAATCTTTTGGTTTACGAGTATAAGGATATCTTTCTATTTGAAATTTCTAGTTCGGGAAACTATGTTCATATCTCTAACTCCAAAATGTTAAAATCTATTTACACTTTTTTATTTTATTTTTTGGCGTTTGACCGCCATCTCGCCTGATGGTAAGCAATGATTCGGTTTAAGAGGGAACACGCTTGCCTAGAATTAAGGAACCGATTCACTCGCAACTTGAAGACATCTAAATTATATCTATCGAGAGACACGCACTCGGGCAAAGTATTTTACACTGTGTTCTTATTCAAGCAGAAACATAAAATAATCATAAAGGAAGACAAGAGGAATGTCCATAGCACTCAGTTAGCGTTAATATAAGAGGCGGTAGTTATTCCACTTAATTATGCCTTCATAAAGTTATTCGGTAGGAATGGGCGTTCAGACTCGCTTGGAATTCCGGAGCCGCCCTTTGGGCGCGTCATCATAATAATGTCCTTTCAGGCGGAGGCATTTCAGTAAAAAACGGAAGGTGAGTTGTGATCCTTAATTATTAATTAGGTTAACATATTTGGTACGGAGCCATTTTCAAAGAAGTTTCAGTTAGTGCGTTAGAGACCTATTAGAACTCGTGAGCAATACAATACGTACCTAATTAAACTAAACTAAACTTTTTTATAGCCTAACTAGCTGTACCCTGCTGTTTTTTTCTTTTAGACCGCACTTGTACATATTAGAGCGAATAAAACAAAAAAACAATCACGTCGGTCCAGCCGTTCTCGAATTTTAGCGAGACTAACGAAAGCGACTCATTTTTTACGTACGAGTATAAGAGAAATAGAAGAAGAAGAATGTACATTAATAATTCTAGCTTTAAGTTAGCTTTGGTGACCGCTAGTGATTTCGCAACCGAGCAATAGGTTTGTTAAATCTAATGTATTAACTAATTCTATTAACGTAAGACTACAGTATTAGGCGCGTCGCTCACTGGTAAGTCGAGGTAAGAAATCCTTTGTTTTCTGTGTTTGTAAAGGATTTCTTTACAAATGAATGGCAGTGCGCTTCATATACAAGGTATATACAACCTGCGACGCCGCGCCGCCGCGCCGCGCCGCCGCCTCGACTTACCAGTGAGCGACGCGCCTTAGGTTCTGTAGGTTCATAACTTTTACCTACTAACGGTGTAATACTCAGGTGTAATCGCTGAATGCTACAGTTTGTAACACTGAAATGTTGACATGCTGTTGACGACTCAGTAATTCATGCCATCCAAGTCTCACATATTCAAATGAAATATAAATTTTCAACACAATTTATTTCATTAGAAATCTATCTAACAAAATTAGAAGTAAATTAAAAGTAAAGTAATTTATCTGCCTGAGTTTCAATGAAAATGAAACGGTATCTGCAGTAGATAACCGTGAAGTTTATAATTACCTTCTCGAAGTTTCGATAAACAAAAGTTTGGTAAACAAAAAGTTTTTGTGCCTCACTTTGTCATTTAATTTCTTACACCATTTCACAGGGCAGCTATTTTGGGGCTTTGTTAACTTCTTTTTCTTTTGAGTTCCTTGCGGATATAATTGATCTTTCGATCTTTTTTCTTTGTTGCTACGTTGCTAGTGTAGATATTTTCAGTAACGTAAGACCGTATTTTTATACCAAATCCTGATTAAACTTTTTGGTTGCTGTGATGTTTTTTTTACTTTGATCAAAAGTTATAAAAAATCATTACAAAAAGCAATATTGCAAAGTTTAGGTTTTTCAAATTTAGTAAAAATAATAAAGAAATTATTGATATAATAAAAAGGCGATATAGAACTATTATTTTTAAATGTTATAGAAAGTTTTTCAATTGAATTTTCAGTGTATTTCCGCCTCTAAACCGCGAGAACTACAAAAAGGAACTTCAGAAACGAAAAATAACTGTGAAGTTGAACTTCCGCAAAGAAACTCCTGATTCAACAAATTGGAAATCATCGAGGCAGTAGTCACAAAAAAAAAAAAATTGACGAATAGAAATTCTTATGCCCGGGCCACACTAACGAGAAATGCCATTAATTATCGCGGTAATGGACGTTAACTATAGGTGTAGCCACAACTTAACGGGATAATTTGACAATGGCATTAACAATGCCGTTTGGCGTTAGGCGATAGCTTCAGAGGCGGTACATCAAAGAGTTTAACGCGAGAATTGATGCGATGAAGCGGCCACACTACATATTGTCAGTGTGCGTCGAGAGCGCAACGGGTTCGGACGTATTTGTTTTTTTACGAAGGATTTGCCTCAAAATCGCACGTTTTTGTCTATACGTACTATGGCGACGGAGTGGAGTAACGAGAAAGTAATTACTTTTCTTGAGATTCTGCAAACAGAACCATGTTTGTGGGATCCGAAACTCAAAAGTTTCAAGAACCGTGGAACGCAATTCAATAAAGTCAAATAATATAAATTTACACTCATGAAATAAGAGCTCTGTCGACGACCATCTTGCCTGAATTGAAGTAAATTCAACGCCGTTTTTATCGCCAATAATGAGCATTCATGTTGACCGTTAAAGTGTAGCCACCCACTTTAATGCGTTAAAAATTATCGCAATAATTATCGAGATAATGGGCATTGACGTTAAACGCTAGTGTGGCCCCAGCATTAGAATTCATGCCTATTACGGGCAAACGTGATGTTTATCATCAGACTAGCGATTTGCTCGTTTCGTCACTCAATAGCATAAAAAAAATGTTTTTTTGCCGCGAAATTCGAGTCCTCGTCTCGTCTACAACCTACCTTAGACCGTCCTCGCACCCGCTTCCCATTGTTCAGCCTCAGCCAGGCGTCCCACCGGTGCCGGTACACCGATATAGTGTTCCAGTGGCCGAGCCGGACCGGCTCCGGAGACCGGAGAATGCCGGCTCCGCTGCCGCAGTCGAACCTGGGGGGAGTGTGAGTTATAAACAGAGGAGTGTGCGTACCTATCATACTTTAATTAATTATACTGTTAGAAGCCTGTTTCTTTTTTTCAAAATAAAATAAAAATATATATTATTTTATTTGGAAAATTATACAATTTCAGAAACGGATAGGCTGGTGTTTCGAAGAACTATAATTACACTTGCTGCTTCCTGCCATTTCACCCGCGCCGTTGCCAACTACACTTGGATTTTCGAAGTTCGAAAATTAGCCGATAGCCGGAGAATAGCCGCTGTTCCTATTATTTCCTATTTGTTCCTAAGCATCTACTTCTACTTAGAAAGGATAAGTAGCCTATAATTATAGCCATGAACATTAGCTCAAGTAATCTCATTTTGGAAAAGTTACCAATAAAGCCTATTTTCGTAACCGTTACGCACCAAGAATAAAAATAATACTTTTAGAAAATGCGAAAAAGTTGATCTTTTTTGAGTAAATATACGAAACCCAGCTGGTAGTTTAGTTTACATAACAATTACTGATTGAAAACTATAAATTAAGCCTGAAATGAGAAATAAGAAATATTTATTGACTTTAAATTTAATTGAATGTTACAGGTACGAGGTAGGTACTGAGTAATATTGACGTAGCATTTCTGTGTATATATATATGTATTATATAAAAAGAGCTCTTTCAAGAGCAAATTAAAACAATGGCTCATCGGAAAAGCCTTCTATTATAAATTTAATATTTGAATTTATTTTATTTTATTTTAATTTCATGTGACATAATTATTTTACTTGACATCATTTATAATCATTTATTATTTAATTGAACTGAATTGTATACTATGCTATATTTTTTACATTATTGTAAGAATTAATTATATTATGATTGACGTGTAATCTGACATATTATGAAATAAATACAATATACAATATATACGAAGGACAGCGTCAAGAATTATCATGTCCCCTAGTTCCTCAAGACATCGCTTGAAGTCGTCCTCGGACCCTCACAACATCACGTATTCATTAGCTAGGTTCCCATCTGTCTCTGTTTCAATTAATCATCATAATTCCCTCCGCCACATTGCCACAGAATAAATAATAGTTGCAGATTACAAGTGTCAGAGCTGAGAAATCGAAACCGCACTCCGTAACTAAAGTTTATTCAGGTAGAATATTAGCGTGTACCTAACTTCTGAGTTGTAAGTCTCTAGTTTGGTTGCTGGTCCTTTTGAATTAGTCTAGGGTTTGTGTGTCACGGGATTGATTCCCGGTCATTTTAAATTGAAGCTGTTCCTGATCTGCACTGAGAAAAATGTCCATCTGAATTCCGCTTAAAGAATGATAAATTCAACTAAAGTACAGAGCAATACTGGTCGTAAAACTGGTGCTAATCATCGTACTTTTTGGTGATATCATTATGCTTCGTACTTTAGGTGAATTCATCGGAATTTTGATGACCATTTTTCTCAGTGTGTTTATATTTGTATCAAAGATGTAAGTATTAAAGTTTGATGTACTTGTGTGAGCGATTCATCTTATCTATCCTCTCTAGTTAGATCACAGGTACTTAATTGCACTTCTATAACTTAGATGTTTAATTGTTTTTATCTCTGATCTGCCAATAAAGATTGTGCCCTTTACAAAAATGATCACGACAATTTGTACTGTACTGTGTCTATACAAAAATACCTACGTATGTATCTATGTGTGTTCTATTGCATCGTCACTGATACAGAGAAATCTAGGGAGAGCTATATATCTAGCCGAATAGGTACCTAATGTTGCCTTTACACTAGCTAACTTTAATTAGCATGCAAGGATTAATTTCGGCTGTATAAGCTTTGTCAGCTAGCTTATTAACCAGCGTGTAAGCCACTTGATTGCATTCAGATTGTGATTATACGAGTACCTACGAGTAGGTGCGAGTATGTAATTATGGCGTTGGTTTAACGTTATATGAATTTTGGAGGGGAGTTCAGGCAATGTTATCAAATACATAATCATGATAAAAAAGCCTCTTTTAAGACATTAGTAGGATTTTTAAAGTACATTTATCATTTACATTTATTTTTAAATGTAAAGTCGAAAAAGTTTTTTAAATTGTTTTCTTGAGTTGCTAAAACTGTTTGCGCAAGATCGTTTTATACTTACGTCAATTTTGAATAGAGACATACCTGAGTTCAACGTGCCCGTTCCTCAGTAGCAGCGCGAGGTAGTCCCCCGACAAGTCGTCGTGTTCTCCAGTGAGTAGCAAGCACGCCTTACACACGCTCCGGTCTTACGCACTACACGCTTCATTGAGACAGACATACCTGAGCTCAACGTGTCCATTTCTCAGTAGCAGCGCGAGGTAGTCCCCCGACAAGTCGTCGTGTTCTCCTGTCAACAAACAGCAAAGCTCGCGCACGCCCCGGTCTCACGCATTACACTCTTATTAGAGACACATACCTGAGTTCAACGTGCCCGTTCCTCAGTAGCAGCGCGAGGTAGTCCCCCGACAAGTCGTCGTGTTCTCCAGTGAGTAGCAAGCACGCCTTACACACGCTCCGGTCTTACGCACTACACGCTTCATTGAGACAGACATACCTGAGCTCAACGTGTCCATTTCTCAGTAGCAGCGCGAGGTAGTCCCCCGACAAGTCGTCGTGTTCTCCTGTCAACAAACAGCAAAGCTCGCGCACGCCCCGGTCTCACGCATTACACTCTTATTAGAGACACATACCTGAGTTCAACGTGCCCGTTCCTCAGTAGCAGCGCGAGGTAGTCCCCCGACAAGTCGTCGTGTTCTCCAGTGAGTAGCAAGCACGCCTTACACACGCTCCGGTCTTACGCACTACACGTTTCATTGAGACAGACATACCTGAGCTCAACGTGTCCATTTCTCAGTAGCAGCGCGAGGTAGTCCCCCGACAAGTCGTCGTGTTATCCTGTCAACAAACAGCAAAGCTCGCGCACGCCCCGGTCTCACGCTTTACACTCTTAATAGAGACACATACCTGAGTTCAACGTGCCCGTTCCTCAGTAGCAGCGCGAGGTAGTCCCCCGACAAGTCATCATGTTCTCCAGTGAGTAGCAGCACGCCTCGCGCACGCTCGGGCCTCACGCGCACTCGCACGCGGACTCGCTTGTATGCGCCTCGGAGCGCGCGCAACGCCAGCCATGACGAGCCGGAGAAGCGTGGCGTGCCGATTTTGTTATCTGTGGACAACATTCAGAAATGACTCAAGTATAGGTATAATATGATCAATAGAGGGTTAATAGAGTCGTCAGCGGTAGGCAACGCACTGAAGATGCCTCGGGTATTGGAAGTGTCCATAGGCGGCGGTAACCACTTAGATACCATGAGGTGGCCCGTCGCTGGTTTGCCACTTTTTTATGGTGCAGTTGTAAGTGAAATTAACTAATTATAGATAAGTACAATAAATTCTTAGCTTTTAAAACTGACAAGTTTACCAGAAGTGAGTGTGAAGGTTGACGAGGTTTAACGTACCTATTCGGTACTAAGATCTCATAACGGGTAGGTACTTGGTCTGGTAACTTTGACTCAAGGTCCGATGCGTCTTTTTTCAGATTTATTTATCGCATATATTATAGGTGGTACTCATACTTAGTATGTTCGCGTTTGACCACCAGTAAGTCTGTTCGCCTGATGGTAAGCGACGATGTGGTTTCTAAAGTATTGGTCATTAAAGTGTATCTTTTTCGACATTCCGTATAATTATGTAATTACCAACCTACATATCCCAAACTATGTCGGTCAACTCTAAATAAATAGTCAAATATTTTTCTGATTTTTCTGAAGCTTTGTCAAAAAAAAAAAATACATAAAAAATCAAATAAGTACATATATGTATTATGTACTTACTACATTTTTCTGTTGGGAAAGTGTTAGCATGGCAACCCCCAACGTCTTGATGGTGGGACCACTGTCGGCTGGCTGACGGATGGTGCGTCACTCTCACGACTGGGGGGTCGTGAGAACACCGACAAGATGGCGGTGCCGGTGATATACGAAGGCGAGATAAAAGATGGAAGATGGGAAAGGCTAAGCCGCCTGTCTTCTGATTGTGATTGTGAATAAGTGAAGTGCTGTGATATTATTAAAATTGTGAGTAGCTTCCATAAAACCGATTGAGTATATGATTCTAGTGTATAATTCCCCGAAACCCCATAGTAGTATAGCCATAGGTTACGTAAGTCGGAGGTAATGCTCTGACAATTCAGAACCGGGATAAAAAGGAGCGGTTTTTTTTCTTTCTTTTTTTAACCTACTAATTCGTTCCTGCCACGCTCACTTACCTACTAGGTATTTATTTTTTGTAAAAATTTAAGAAGAAAAAAAAAATATGGGGTAAACAATTACAAACAAACTATGTGAAAGGGCCTAACATAGTGCCCGAACAATTTATGTATTGTGTTCTCAGTTTCTCACATTCCACATGGCCTTGTCAAAGTTTATTTTCCTAATGTGGGGTACCTTGTCTATTTTAAGTGATCACAACTAGACCCAAAGAATAAAAGTTCTCCTCCTGAATAGTTAGTCTGCGTAAAAAAATATGCGTTTCAGTCCCGCTGAGCACCGAGCTGAACGCGACCCTCGGGTGGCGCAGAGCGAGGGCGCACTGCAACGCAAGGCGACCTGTCTGACGCACAGCAACGCGCACGCAGCGCAACGAGACGAAACGCAGATAATCGTTTTCTCTCTATCTGTCTTTTATAGTTCTTTTCGTGACGATATAGGTACATATATTGTCTTTCTTGTTCCACTAATTTTGCAGTGGAAGCTTTTTATAGTATTTCGGTTAAATACACCAGTGGGCATACAAATTGTCGGCTCATAATCACCTAAAACACTTGTCCAACTCTCATAATTATATTTTTTTGGCATAGAAATCATTTTTGGTCACGATATGGCTGATCGAGTGATGTTATTATTTTAAATTTGAAGACATGCATGAATTACACCTACCGTCTACTAAAAATAAAAAACTAAAAGTTATATCATGCTGTCACTGTCATTTTGTCGCTACTGTCACTCTTGAACAATGATATAAACAAAATAAATAAGAGAAAAACTACGTCACAAACAAAGTTGTAGAAATAAACGAGGTCAAAAGTGCCTCCAAATGGTTCGTGTAATATACACACGGTGCTGCTCGCCAATTCTGTCACTTGAACTTGGCTTGACACGCTACCGCGTGTCTAGATACTTGTTAAAGCAAAGCAGATGGCGCTGATCTTCCTTATAACGCACAATTGTTTGGTGGAAGTGTGATTTTTGCAAATCGGATTGTAAAATTCCCTCATAACTAAACCTTTTGTTTTAAAAGTTTGCATTAATGTGGGCCAGCTTGTTGTAATTTGTTTGTTTTACTAAAGTGACAGCCAGATGGATAATCTAGTCTGCGCAAATAAATAAATATGTTTCAGTTTCAATGGACTCGTCTGAAGAAAGTCTTGAACTGTCCCTTATATTCAACTTATAGCCAACTAGGTTTGCCAGAGGCAAACTCCGAAGACCCCCCCCCCCCCCCCCGCACCCCGACCCAATTCCCTCCCTTAATAACACGACTATTTAGCAATCAACGTAGTCACTCACAACAATACGGCGACATACTGCGATGATATACTGCGATAATATACTGCGACGATATAGGTACTGCGATGTTGTACCGCGATGAAATACTACGATACACTGCGATGATATAAACAACGATACGACGACATGCCACGCCGCTCGCGGGATGCAGAGCGACGCACACACACCGCAGCGTGGTCTTCGCGGGACACAGAGCGACGCAGACACACCGCAGCATGGTCCTCGTGGGACGCAGAGCGACGCGCACACACCGCAGCGTGGTCTTCGCGGGACGCAGAGCGACGCACACACACCGCAGCGTGGTCTTCGTGGGACGCAGAGCGACGCGCACACACCTTAGAGCGACGCTCGCGCAGCGCCGGCCGAAGCTCGCGCAGCGCCGAGTCACGCTCGCGCAGCGCCGGACGACGCTCGTGCAGCGCGAGGCGACGCTCGCGCAGAGCTGGGCCACGCTTGTGCAGCGCTGGTCTACGCTCGCGCAGCGCGGAGCGACGCTTCGCGGCGCCAGGTGGCGCTCGGATGGCGCCGGGCGACACTCACACAGTGCGGAACGACGCCCGCACAGTACAGTGCGACGCACGTGCAGCCCACACACCTCAGAGCGACGCTAGCGCAGCGCTGGGCAACGCTCGCGCAGCGCTGGGCAATGCTCGCGCAGCGCCGGGCAGCGCTCGCGCGGCGCCGGGCGATACTCACACAGTGCGGAACGACGCCCGCACAGTACGGTGCGACACACGCGCAGCGCAACAGGACGCCCGCACAGTACGGTGCGACACAAGCGCAGCGCAACAGGACGCCCGCACAGTACGGTGCGACACACGCGCAGCGCAACAGGACGCCCGCACAGTACGGTGCGACACACGCGCAGCGCAACAGGACGCCCGCACAGTACGGTGCGACACACGCGCAGCGCAACAGGACGCCCGCACAGTACGGTGCGACACACGCGCAGCGCAACACGACGCTCGCGCAGCACCGGGCGACGCTCGCGCGGCATCGGGCTACACTCGCACGTCTTATTTAGATCAACGTTTCGTTTCAAGATTGTTGTTTTTGTGGTTTTTGGTGCCTGCGGTGATCTTCACATAATTTTACTTTTGTTGACCAGCGCCGTCGTGAGCGAGTCTTGTACCGAGTTCGTTTTTAAAATATTTTCAGGTGATTTCGATAAACATATTCCTCGTCGTGACGGCGAGTATTCTAGTCTTTCTTAAATTTTAGTTGCTATGGAGGCAAAGATACATAATATGCTCAGAGGGGATGCCGATTGGTTAAAGTTATAGTTGGTTTTCTTCTTCTTTCTTCGCATTTTTTTTTTCTGACTTTGGCTACGCCCAAACTTTGAAAGGGTCACGCATATAGCTTTTTATTGTTCTATGAACCGAATACTTAATAGAAATCAAACTTTTTTTTTGCTTTGATAGAACAACGCAGTTAAAAGGAGGACACAAAAGGGTTTGTATAAGAGCATTGAAGCGCTGAAGTCTATTATAATTGACTAGCGACCTGTCCTGGCTTTGCACGGATGTCAAGTATACTCGGGTACTCAGGGATAATGTAGAATTTTAATGGTGAAAAAATTTTAATGGTGGTTTCTAAATCGGTTTATTAGTTTTTGTGTATAATCGTTACATATAAGTATACACACAAATCTTTCTTTTTATAATGTTAGGGTAGATATTTCAGCGATTTCATGTTTCGTGTTGCGTACCGCACGCAAATACTCGTATTATAATAATGATTTGTGCGTCAAATAATATACAAGGATTCCTACATGTGTGTTTGGTACTGTCACACTAACTTATCTCTAAAAATGTTTGTTCTTACTGCAGATTGTCGCGCTATTAAGAGGTCCTACACCACTCATGCCATTAAAAATCGTTATGTCTTTTAAAGTAGTGCTTTGGTCTACTTGTTCTCACTATAGACGGAAATTACCATCGAAACTCAAAAGTGACTGAATGAAAGTTTCAGCATTAGCAGAATTGTACACCTAATGCTTGAGTTTTCAGGTACGGAAACAATAATCGTATGCTGCCTCCGACCAAATTATAATATATACTTGTCTCTTCAACTAGACTTGGATGTCAGCAGTTGCACAACCCTTGCTTGGAGGACCTGTTAACTGTTGTGTATTTTGTACGCAAGGTGGTGAACTGTCTCTTCTCTGGACTCAACATATCAATCGTATAGTGCTCTTGCATGGGTCGAATCGGGCACAATGGCTGTCACTTTGGGGCACAATTGGTGGTCATAATGTGAGCCGTTAACAGAAGCCGATACCTATTTATTTCAAGTGGTGGCTCGCAGCATCGACATTTCTTCTTTTTTTTTTCTCTTTCCCAGTAATCACGTAACTGAAGCATAAGGTGCCGGAATACATTTTCAGATTGGTAATACTGTGATTTTAACAAAACAAGGAACGTGTGTCTGTTGTTTATCATGTATAATATATTTGAAGATAGGCAAGCAGCATAGACAGATGTGCCTATACCTTGCAGTATTGAAATTTATTCATAATCATTAGTCTTGTTTACGGATGTCAAGTTTATATATCAACCAAGCATCAGTCTAATGCATTTTGTCGAAGTTAGTCAGATGGATTTTCTTGGAGTAACTCTAGGTCATAGATAGGTATATTACCTAAAGATGGAGCCATAGCGTAGCCGCACATGCGACAGCTATACTCTTGAAATGATGCCTGGTTAGAAATATTTCCCCATTTTGGGGGAAAATATCATAAAATATTCCAAATCTTTATACTTCACAAAATAAAACATTATTATACAGGGTTATAAGGAAAGCATATGCTAAGCCTAAAATGTCTAATAGTAAACTAATCTACTCCTAATTATATACAACTTTGATAATGAAGCCAATCTTGCAATTGCGAAAATAATGTAACTACCTAATCTTAATCTTAGTTCCATGTGCTTAATCTGAGGAAGGATGCAAATCTAAACTGGAAGTCACATCTGGCAAATGTTGACAGTAAAATCTTCAGTCATTATAAGCATAGCAATATGCCTTTTCAGTGGTGGTCGATGTCACATCAAATGAAGTTGAAAAAAACAAATAATAATAATGCCTATTATGGAAACATATACCATGTCATAAACAGTTCAAAATGTATCTGAAGAAGTGGCTATTAAATCACGTATTTTAAGACTTGAATGAATCTGTGCATAGAGATAAATCTACGGAAATGATATTATTAAGTAAACAATTGAAAATTTGACATTTAATGAGGAATTATTATTGACATGATATTACGAGGTATATAGTACTATTGACATTTCATTAAAATAATTTGACATATTATGCATAGAATTTAAAATTGAATTGGAAATCGTTAATTATTATTATTTTAAAAACTACTAAAATTATTTGACTGTGTACGAGTTACATATTGAATTCCCGATGTGGGTAAACTGACAATTTCAACCAATAGCTTATGAATTACAAGGTACTTATCAGTAGTTCAATAAATATTTCTTAATCTGAATCTTCCGACACAACTACCTACTATTACGGATACGAAGGATTGATATATCCGATAGGATATAAAGCCACTGTTGAAGTATGGGTTCCCAGTATGCAGTCTCTACTTTGAGAAAGATCCTCCTCAAAAGTGCCCAACAAAAAGCTACCGTATGCTCCATGTCACAAATCCTATGAAGACAGATTAAAAGCACTGCATCTCACAACCTTCGAGAAGCGGCAGTTGGGCGGAGACCTGATTGAAACCGTTAAAGTGCTGAATGGGTTCTATAATTTTACGGACATACAAAACATTTCACATTCTAAGATGTCGAAGACAGCAGACGCCATAAAACCTTGCTATGGCCCGCACTATCCCAGACCAACACTACAAACCACATCCTATACAAGACAACAACTCTGGTCTATAACTGGAACAAATTGCCAGAAGATGTCGTACTGACTGATAAATAATAAACGTTTCACACTCATAGCTCCCTTCTAGGATGACTTCTGTGTCGGGGATGCCATGGAACACGCACAGGGACAAGGACATCTGGCACCCAGACCCAGAACAAATATTTAAATTCATCATTATGACATCTACCCGACCGGGAATCGAACCCGGGTGCTCTGGCTTATGGGACGGATATGTTACAACTGCCAAACAGGGAGTGGATTGTAATAAACATTCGAATTGAGTCAAATTGTGGTGTCAGGTTGTATCACATTTTATTTTCTTATTGGCGCGATCAGTTTTATAACATAAGCTTATTCCTATTTAAAATTGTTTTGATCATTCTTCCTGATTGATTAAATTGTTGTTTGTTTTGAATGTATGTCTAAGTATATACAGTTTATGTAGGTTTACATATCACTTTTATCTAATACTGCACACCCCATTTTTCAATTCAATATGTATCCTCCTTTCTAAGGTTGCCTGGAAGAGATCGCTCTTGGCAATGGGGTCGCCAGATCTTGCGCTGGTTCTTAAGTCTAAATATCCTTTTATTTGTGATGTCCGGTGTAAACAATAAAGAGTTTATCTATCTATCAAGATTATTCTTGGTATTGGTAGATGTGGGCGATTTGTGAAGTGTCCACAGGTGCAATGGCGGCAACTAGTGTTCGTGCGTAATCAAGTACGAGGACGTACTTATGGGTCGGATGGCCGAATGTTAGCATGGCAACCCCCAACGTCTTGATGGTGGGACCACTGTCGGCTGGCTGACGGATGGTGCGTCACTCTCACGACTGGGGGGTCGTGAGAACACCGACAAGATGGCGGTGCCGGTGATATACGAAGGCGAGATAAAAGATGGAAGATGGGAAAGGCTAAGCCGCCTGTCTTCTGATTGTGATTGTGAATAAGTGAAGTGCTGTGATATTATTAAAATTGTGAGTAGCTTCCATAAAACCGATTGAGTATATGATTCTAGTGTATAATTCCCCGAAACCCCATAGTAGTATAGCCATAGGTTACGTAAGTCGGAGGTAATGCTCTGACAAAAGTTTGATTAAGTAATGCTTTTATGGAAATGTACGTCTATATCCATTATCCATCTTAAAAGGTAAGAGTCCGGGTTTCAAAAACTTCCGTAACATTGAGAAATTGCGAAAAACAAACAAAATTACACTTCAAACAAAGAACGACCAAATATTAATGTACCCTCATTTCGGAAGGAAACGTAGCGTTGGGGGGAATTGAGTAATTTCAGAAAGGCGGTAAGATGAAACCCTTAATTATGACAGGACAGGGTCGTCTGTAGGACTTGATTTTGGGGGGCTTAGCAAGTTAGTCGTTATGGCAAGCAAACCAAAATTTGTGAAAAATTTGGTAGGGAATTAGTAAAACTTACTAAATTCTTTACGAAATCGACTTATTGTTGGCCCATGAAATAAAAATATAAATGTAGAGGTACATTTGAGAAAAAATATTACTATAAAATGTATCAGTTAAAATATTTTAACTTTCATAAGCGTACTTGGGTAAATTGTAAACTCTTGGAGAGTTCTAAAGCAATGATCATTGTAGTGTCTTTTTTCAACAGTTCTTATTGATAAATTTAGTATCCTTGTACTAAGGTAGTGTATTTATTTATTGCTGATAACTAAACATTTTATCTATTACATAGTGTTAACATTTAACATTTTTCCAGTATAGTGATCAGCGTGTCTCTGACACATAGGCCTCTTCCAGCCCTTTCCACTCCTTTCTGTCGATAGCCTTTCTTGGCCAAATTTCTCATCAAATGTTTTTTATGTCATGTAACCCCCCCCCCCTCTCAACACCCCTTCCTGAGTACGTCCACGTGACACCGACACATTTGCTCAAGTCGTTTAGCAAACACGTTCACAACTTCTGTGTAAAAGCATTTGACACAGTTTGAAGATCAAGAGTTGGAAATCTGAGTAGATCTAAAATAAGTACCCGTTTGTACTTAATTATGCATAGCGTCTGAGTCTTTGTGAAATGAAACATTTAAGTAAGTCAAGGAAAATTTGAGTCAGGCGAAGGAACGTGTCGCAGACTATAAGTCGTAACTGTACCTTATAATATAACTAGCTGACTCGACAGACGTTGTCCTGTCAAAAGCCATTGCGTAACTATAGCAACCATAGTATGTTGATGCTAACTTGTCAATTAGTAAAAATTATCAGTATATATTAATTTGCAATAAATTAAAATTGCGACTATAATTTGAGATTTAAACTATCCTATCTCTCAAGTTGGATCGAACTGCACATGGTGTGCGAATTTTATTGTAATCGGTTATGTGGTTTAGAAGTCCATTGAGGACAAACATTGTGACACGAGATTTATATATATTAAGATTATAATAGATACCGTATACCGCTGTGCTCCGGTTTTTTTAACAACAAACCAAACATGCGTTTGACCACAATCCCCCCCCCTGATGGGTAGCGACGATGTGGTCGAAGAAGATGGAGCACGCTTGCCTAGGAAATACCTATTCACTCTTCTTTTAAACAACCCCGGTGTTTACTCGCGCGGTAATGGAAACTGTAATGATAAAAGTAGCCTATACGTCAATCTAAGGCTAGTCAAGCTAAAGTTATCTCTATCCCAAACTTTAACGAAAGCGGGTTTGCAATTACGGATACACGTGGTAATAAGCATTGACTAGGTACCTTTCGCATGTATAATATTAGCTGGATTTCATGCCAATTTTGGCGATCATTTGATGTCACTGGGTTACTGATGCGTCTTCACATAGCTAATAAAACAAAAGCTGTAAACGCTCTATACTATACCAATGTTATTCACCTACTGCGTAATACAAAAATTATATACGCAGTAATAACTAATGTCACTTAACTTTAAGCAGGGTTTATAAATAAGCCTGAATTATACTATGAAAACTAACGTAGTTTCAACACATTTTGGAAAGACCCAATTATGTTTCTAATTTAATTTATTTAAAGATTTAAATCTAACACAGGTTTGACTGAGGTCAAACGTCTAGCCAATACAATAGCGTGTCAAACGAAGCACATGTGACATTAGGTATTTAATACAGGTTTATAAGAAAAGGGTATACCAACCCGAACAGGGTTCAAAGCAATAATTATGAATAACTTTTATTATGGGAACACTCCTGAAATCGCATAAAGAAACTGTCTTATACAATTTGTCGAGTGACATTTTTCTATAGAATGTGTGTTTTGGTTTCGCGATTTCGAAGTATTCACACACTCTAGTTAAGTGTTAATTAAGTTATTTTCGGTTTGGTATATTTTATTTTAGCCCTGTATTAAAGTTCATGTAATTCCAGTATCAACATTGACCGGCCGGTTCAGTCCAAGGGCAATTTATCCTAACTTCACAAACCTCAATTTTACAAGCCCCAATAAACAAGGCAAACAAGCATTTCCAAATTAATTACGCGAACGTTAACTTAGCGAAAGCTTTAATAGCGAAATTAATTTTCTCGGAACCAATCATTCTTTGTTCATTTAGAAAATAATTACTTATTGGAAATATTTTAGTAAAAACAAACATTTCCTGCATAATTTACTATGTGCCTAAACAAATGTTATTTCTTCAGTTATACACAACATGCTTATATACAATAATTTAGTCTGTAAGTCACCAACTTTTTTAATTTCATATTTTTGTCAATAAAATTTTACCAACATTTTGTTTAATTGATTGAATTATTAACACTTGAGTAATTCTTTTTTGACAACCTACTACAGAAAAACCACCTGCATACTCCGTTAATTCTTTCATGACAACCAGTTAGATGTCTCATGTCAATATACAAATTCTTATTTAACAGCCATAGTTACAAAAAGCGATCAGAATTTTAGAACATTGATCGGCTAATTCAGAAAACGTCTAAGCATCGAGTAGCCGCCCTGATGTGACACGGCAGCTCCCCGCCAGGCCGTAGATCAAGCACCCTCGACGGGTAATGTAATTCAGGCCGCGTGCATTCTTCAACTGATGTCGATTACGGGGTAGGGATGGGACACGGTTTATGGCTGACAGGTTGGACGAATGACTACACGCCTGATTTTAAACACTCACACGTCGAATTCTGACTTTAGTAGGCTACGGTTGGGTCTGAGTACAGTGGGTCTAGCACAACTTCTGACGTAAAATGAGAAAAATGTTCGCCAATTACGCCCGTCAGAATCGCCCCTGACAGGCGTAAATGGCGTACATTTTTCTATAGAATAATCTCTACGTATTTTTACGTCAAAATTGTGCTAGGCACACTAAGCGCACATTAACTTCATTCATTCGATATTTAAGAGCGTATATCTTGGTCATTACCTAGTTTACCAAAAATACAATGCTGGTTTTACAACTACCGAAATCTATCGGTTTTTTGAGTTTATTTGGAAGTACTGCAAAAGTTCTGAAATTAGATTAGTTCCGAGACAAAAATTAAACTTTTTGCTTAGCTAATGCCTATAAATAGCTTGCTTTAAAAGATACTAAAGTATTCACTGAAGGTCAAATGATCTTCTTTCTCCTAGACCTTTTAATATTTACCTACAAATAATGTTTTTTCAAACTTGTTCTATGGTATCAAAGAACTGGTTTATCACAGTTGGGCTCTCAAACATCCCGAATACCTACAACGTTTCAGAAAGACGAGTCTTGTAACTTGGATACACAAGAATCTCCCTATTTAATCTTTAGATATTAGACTATCCACTAACTATACAATTCCTCATTGCAGAAATTCAAACTATTTCAAACTAACACAATGGTGTGGCATTCGCGCTTTATCACGCGGCCACTTAGGGCCAATTCAAACTAAAGCAAAGGTCTGGCATTACTAGATAATATAAGCTAAAAATTATGTAAAGCTTTTATGGTCCTCCTGGGCAAGCGTAGGTACTCGTATATGTCCTATATGAATTCCCACGATTGATCCTCGAGGGCAGAGTTCCGGGGAAGAGGAGCAAAGGACGACAGAGACGGAAATGGCTAAACGACATTAAGAAGTGGACCGGACTGAGTTATCAGCTTTTGAAAAGCACAAGAATCGCAAGAAGTTTAGCCTACTGACCTCCAAACTTCGATCTGAAGATGGCATGATGTTGATGATGATAGGCAAGGCAAGGCGAGGCAAGCGTGCTCCATCGTAGACCGCATCATTGCTTACCATCAAGCAAGATGGCGATCAAACGCAAGCTTATCACAAAATGAAAAAAAGCTGGGGCTGGTCCGAAAACTTTTACCGCGAGTCTGATCTGGATCACCCTGGCTTCCGTCTTGCTCGTGCTTGCTCTGTCAGCAGAGAGAAAAGGCGAGACAAAAGCCAGTGCGATTCAGTTCAGGCTCGCGCTAGGAGTTCGCGGATTGGCTTTTGGTAGCAAGCAGTCCAGCAGCACTATTTGAAGTGCTTGGAAGAAATCCCTCTTAACGATAAGGCGCCGTGTCGTTGCACTACTTTTAAAACGTAAGGTCTTTATCTTGTGATTTGAAATTTCTGGTCTGAATACGTATTATTGATCTATTTATGTCGAATGTTGTCGAACCCCTGACTAGCGCAATTTTGGATGATACAAAAAGGTAAAAAAAAGTATCAAAGCGTTGGCCTGACACAAGCTAATCACAACGAGATAGGGTTCATTACTCTGCAGCAAAGTGACAAAAAGCAGCAGTTTTTTCTTCCGGAAACGGAAGAGTTTTGATTGCTTCCGTACGTCCATCCCTAGCATAGAGGCCGGGCCTGCCAAAGGGACTTAATCGAAAAATCGGGGTCGATACCTTTCAACGCACACACGCCCTTATACGCCTTTATTACCGAGGAGCAAGGTTCAAATTCAATTGTCAAATTGCTTTATGAACTGTGTGATGTTAAGCACTCCATAGAGGGCAGGACTCAGGAGGTATCAGGTCATCTGATAGCGAACGATGTTACCCTTTTAGTTTTAGTGAGTCAAATCTGAAGTTATTGGTTTTAGGTCTCTTTGGCAAAGGTTTCATGTTTGTATGTGCCAGCTTTGCCCTCTTTACCCCCCGTTTTGCTCAAGATGTTTGCAACTACGTTCCTAAGGGATCGTCCATTAATCAATAATCACGTGAGGCTCGAGAGGGACGGTTCAGAAAACATCAAGAAAAATCACAAGGGAAGGGAGGTGTAGTGAGATATCACGTGTATCGAGTATTTATTAAATTCTAAAAAATTTAAACACAATTTGTACCAAAAAATGCACGTGATATTGGTGGGGGAAGGGGGTAATTTATAACCTCACCGTGTAACGATAGGAGGGAGGGGGGAGGAGGGGAAGAAAAAATTGCTAAAACAGCACGTGATTATTGAACGACCCCTAAGTTCCCATTCAATGTCACTACTATGCTGTTTAGACTATTTCACTTTTAAATGCTTCAGAACGTTGGGCTTGAGAGACGTCTACAGTCACCCACGCGGTATTTTCAAGTACCTAACTCTTTCTTTTTTTACAAGTTCTTTAAACGGGCGTTACGTTAGAATCTTAAAAGTTCGGTAATATATCCGTGACGCCTGCGGTGTTATAGGTAGGTATATACAAGCAATGAAAGCTTACCATCAGGCTGCCCAAAAGAAATCCTAATAGGTATACTGACGATGGCATAGGTATCCATCCTACCTTGCTTGAAAATAAAAAGAGAATTGGTTCCCAAAACTAAATTTTACCTAATACCCGAGCTTTAGATGTCTTCTTCCTGCCCGACGATGTCTTCTTCCTGCTTAATCTATACTAATATTATAAAGAGGAAAGATTTTTATTTTTGTATTTTTAGATGTTTGTGTGGAATAAACTCAAAAACTACTGGACCGATTTCAAAAATTCTTTCACCATTCGAATGCTACATTATCCCAAAGTAACATAGGCTATTTTTTTTTTATTTTTTTTTTATCCACAGCAAAGCGTGGCAGGGAACAGCTAGTCATACATAATCTCCATATTCTTCAAGCCCAATATTTGGATTGGAACTCAACCTTGGACATGGCGTTTACATACGCTTACAGAAAGCTATGACCGGTTTGATGTCACGGCATCTTTTAGTAGGTAAGTAATCCATAATCAAGTCTTAGACCCAGAAATTCAAATCTATAGATGTAGCTAACCTAACCCACTGTCCTAGGTGAACGACGAGCGATAAGTCCAAAGCGATTCGAAGCGAGTAGCAAATCAATAATTAATCGCGCAAACTGCGTTTAATTCGGTCTATACATATTGAAAAAACCCTGCATGCGTCCGGAGAAGAAATTCTATTAATTCTATTTTCTATTCTATTCTATTAAAGTAGGTATGTGAATCCTGGTGGATCCGTACTTGGCAAGCGTGGTATAATACGGCCTAATCAACCTTCGAGGGTAGACCTGTATCCCAGCAGTAGAAGGATTAAAGGCTGAGTAGATACATATTGGACTAGCTTCCGCCCACGGCTTCGCCCGCGTGGACTATACCTCGGGAACCGATAATTAATTTAACCCTCCTTTTTTGAGAACATGTAAAAAGCGTCATACAATGGAAGCAGGGACCCCAAAAACCCCCAGATGCCAAAACAGATGCTAAATCAGCCCCCTCGAATCATGTAGAAAAAACAATGGCGGCCATTTTGAATCATTTGGATTTTTGCCACAACCATCAAGTAGCCCTTGCTAACTCCTATGACATCTAGTCAAACACCCACCCATCTTCAACCGTTTCGGAGATATAGACCCTCAAAGTTTGTATGGCGGCCATGTTTTTGAGGCGACTATGTTATTTTTAATGGCTCCAAAAAGGTCCGAGATTTTGGTGACTTTTTAGTCTCAGCGCTTTGGTAAAAATGTTTTTAATTTTCGAGATAATTAGCAGTTCCACCTCAAGGATATGACTTTTCGAAGGTTTTGGATTTTTTCCTGATGTTGTTTACCCGCCTTAAGTTTAGTACATCTGTAAAGTTTCATTGAGTTAGCATCAAAACAAATTCTTTCACCGTACTATCTTTACCACGCCATTTCACCCCCACAGGGGTTGATTTTCCAAAAATGGTGAAATAGGTGTTCGTTATTTTGTTAAGCTTCGTATATTTGTAAAGTTTCAATACCGTGACGTCAAAAACAATGCGTCTCCATCCTAACTTTAACACCCTATTTCACCCCTTTAGAGGTAGAATTTCAAAAAATTCTTTATTGGTACACGTTTACTCATCAAGACAAACACACCCTCCATATTTCAAATTTCTACGGCCAGCGGTTTAGGCTGTGCGTTGTCTGTCAGTGAGTCATTACAATTCTCTCTCCGTACTATATTTACTACACCATTTCATCCCTTTAGGGGTTGTTTTTTCAAAAATAATGAAACATGTATCTATTATTTTTATAACTTAGTACATTTGCAAAGTTAAATAATCGTAGCATTGGGAAAAAAATATTTGTATACAAACTTCAATACTCCATTTCAGCCCTTTAGGGGTTGATTTTCAAAAACAAAAATATACTTATGTGTCTATTATTTTTTTTAGCTTAGTAAATTTGCAAAGTTAAATAATAGTAGCATTAAGAAAAAAATATTTCCATACAAACTTTAATACCTCGTTTCACCCCTTTAAGGGTTGATTGTCCAAAAATTATGAAACAGGAATCTATTATTTTTTTATCTTAGTACATCTGCAAAATTAAATAATCGTAGCATAGGGAAAAAAATAATTTCATACAAACTTCAACACTCCATTTAACCCCTTTGGGGGTTGATTTTCAAAATCCAAAATAATAAATGTCTATTATTTCTTTTAGCTTCGTATATTGGCAAAGTTTCGTAACCACAGCATCAAAAAAAATTCTTCATACAAACTTCAATACTCCGTTTCACCCCTTTAGGGGTTGATTTTAAAAAAATGTTGAAATAGGTGTCAATTATTTTTTTAACTTTAGTATATTCGCAAAGTTTGATAATCGTAGCATAAAGAAAAAAAAAATTTTCATACAAACTTAAACACCCCTTTTCACCCCTTTAGGGGTTGAATTGGGCAAATTCCTTTCTTAGTGTGCGTCTGCTTTTTGGTATAAAACTTTTGTCCAAATTTGACGTTTGTAGCTTAAGCGGTTTAGGCTGTGCGTTGATCTGTTATTAATGTTGATGCGTTGATTCAACACTCTGTTTAACCCTTTCAGGGGTGGATTTTCAAAAAATAATGAAACAGGTATCTAATATTTTTTTTAGCTTATTACAATAGAAAAGTTAAATAATCGAAGTATTAGGAAAAAAATTTTTTTATACAAACTTCAACACTCCGTTTAACCCTTTTAGGAGTTGATTTTCAGAAAACAAAAAAATAAGTGTCAATTATTTTTTTTAGCTTAGTATATCTGCAAAGTTTCGTAGCCACAGTATCAAAAAAAAAATCTCCATACAAACTTCAATACTCCGTTTCACCCCTTTAGGGGTTGATTTTCAAAAAACAAAAAAATAAGTGTCAATTATTTTCTTAAGCTTAGTATATTTGTAAAGTTTCATAACCACAGCATTAAAAAAAAAATCTTCATACAAACTTTATTGCTCCGTTTCACCCCTTTAAGGGTTGATTTTTAAAAAATGTTGAAATAGGTGTCAATTATTTTTTTAACTTTAGTATATTCGCAAAGTTTGATAATCGTAGCATAAAGAAAAAAAAATTTTTCATACAAACTTAAACACCCCTTTTCACCCTCTTAAGGGTTGAATTGGGCAAATTCCTTTCTTAGTGTGCGTCCGCTTTTTGATATAAAACTTTTGTCCAAATTTCACGTTTGTAGCTTAAGCGGTTTAGGCTGTGCGTACATGTGTCAGTCAGTCACGACCTTCACTTTTATATATATAGATAGATAATAATATTTCAAGCTAGCACGGTCTTACCTAGAAGGTATCTATAGAATAGACTTTCAAAACATACTATGGGATCAAGATATACATGATCACACGTGCACTTTATTTTGTACTAGCGACCTGCCCCGGCTTTGCACGGGTATAAAATATAGCCTATGTTACTCAGGGACAATGTAGCAATCTAATGGTGAAAGAATTTTTGAAATCGGTTTAGCAGTTTTAGTGTTTATTCAACACAAACATACAAAAATACAAATCTTTCCTCTTTATTATTAGTATAGATGTTTTCGAGTAAAGCTGTGGCAGCTGATGGAATAAATGTGCGGATGTGACTGGCAGAGATTCATCGTAGTCCATTTGAGAAGTTTATGCTGTTATAAGCATATTTTTGCAAGAAGTAAGAGGAATTTTACAATGGAAACCAACGTGGTTTTGACACATTTTGTTAAAATGTTTGTTGTTTTGTTTTGTTGTTGTTCGTTTTGTTTATCCCGTTTTAATTATAACAAAACGGTATGAGTCACATTCTCTACTGACGTCTCAGTGATTTGATATCTTCAACGTGTTGCGTCGCGTAGCATAGCATCTGCCGGTCACGTAGGACAAGGCACGCCATTCATCTACCGGCTCCGTCGTAAATTCTGATCCTTCGAGCCCATAGAAACACCGACAAACCCGCCCGTTCTACAAATTGCAGGAATATGTTAGGATTGTAGGGTCGCATTAATCATGCTTGCTTACCGTAAACTAACTATGCGAAGTTATGGCGAGAATGTTGGGTATTGTAGTGTTCCTCTAATGCTTGTGTAATGGGTAATGATTATATTGTTCATAATATACGACTTTTTACGAAAGTTAGGGAACGGGAGTGCCCCCGCGCCGCCAAGGCTTTCTATTATCTTATTTTTAATATTCTTTTTAACGTTATAATTTTTTTCTTATTATACAACGTTGCAGTCAAATCTTTACATTATTAATATTAGTTTTCCCAAAAAGAACAGGTTTCCTTTTTAGAGTTTTGAATTCGTACATTTTGTCGAATGTCATTTACTTTTTTCAATGGAACAGCTGATTGTTTCTCGATTTCAGGTTTGGTTCCAAAGTAAAAATTGTTCATAATGATGAGTACTATGAGCCCTTGTCGACTTAGCATACCCATTCCTTATAACCCTGTATACAGTGTGACGTGATGTGATAGTGAGCTGGAAATATCTGAAAATGTGACCGAATTACTTGCGTGTAATTTTACAGGTTAGGGATCGTCCATTAATCACGTGAGGCTCGAAATGAGGGAGGGGTACATTTAAACAAATCTTATTATGAACTAGAGGAATTTCTTTCTGACGAAGCTACTCGTATTATGAAATGAACCCGCTCCGCACAACGTTGTCATTATGGTCATTATGTGTGACTTTTAAACATATATGTTATTTAAGACCTACATACAAAACCATAATGTTTTGCAATAAAGTATTGAGTATTGGGTTTTGAAAACATCACGAAATATAACAAGTAGGAGAGGGGCCGGGGGATGGAGAGAGATAACACGTGTATTAATTTTTTCGTTAAGTATTGAAAATTTTAAAGACAATTTGTACAAAATAATACACGTATCTAATATTGGAGAGGGGGGAGAGTAGATAGTTTATAATTTCACCATGTATCACCAGGGGTGAGGGGAGGGTGGTGGAAAAGTTCCTATAAAGATCACGTGATTAATGGACGGCCCTTTAGTATCGAATTCCCCCTCGAGCCACGTTTTCGTTTAATTAAGATATTGCACGCAACTGCGTAGTTAGTCGACATAAACTGTAACTTATAGTTTTGAACCTTAAACGCTATGAAATAAAGGTGTGAGAGCATCTGTTTTAAAACGCCTACGTTTTGTTATATACCTTGAGTTAGGTAGGTATATTTGAAATAGGACACCATCAAAAAACAGTTTAAAAGCCGGCCAAGTGCGAGTTGAACTCGCGCACGAAGGGTTCCGTTCTATAAAAACGGCAAAAAAATCATGTTTTTTTGCATGGGAATGGGAACCCTTTAAATAATTTGTTTTTTCTGTTTTTTTAGTATTTGTTGTTATAGCGGCAACGGAAATACACATCAT
Source organism: Alcis repandata (assembly GCA_949125135.1). NCBI lineage: Eukaryota > Metazoa > Arthropoda > Insecta > Lepidoptera > Geometridae > Alcis > Alcis repandata. The sequence goes on along the minus strand of OX421245.1, from coordinate 3,421,325 downwards.
CTGTGAAAATTTCATCTGTCTAACTATCACGGTTCATGAGATAAAGTCTGGTGACAGACGGACAGACAGACAGTTTCGGAGTCTTAGTAATAGGGTCCCGTTTTACCCTTTGGGTGCGGAACCCTAAAAAAGAAGCTTCATCATGTTTTTGATCCCCTTTTCACTTTAACGATGATAAGCATTTTAAGAACTGGATTCGTGATAGCTCAGTGGGAGAACGGACGCTTCGCTTTCGTGAGGTGCATGGCGGGTTCAAATCCTGACTCGTACCAAAAGCACTCTTTGGAACCTACCGAGTACCTATGTATAAACTAGCTACGCTCCGCGGTTTCAGCCGCCTTTTCCTGGATAAAAAGTAACTAAATGTTAATCCAGTGTATGAGCTATTTTCGTACTAAATTTCATCCGAATCCGTTCAGCCGTTTTTTCGTGACTGGGTAACAAACATACAAACTTTCACATTTATAATATTAGTAGTATTTTCATACGATTGGCTTTTAAATAGAGCAAAACATCGTGAGAAAACCTGCATAGAGGAAAATCAATGGCGTATTTATGAGCTTACTCAAATATGAATAGAATCGCGCTACCTTTTGTCTCGTTTCTTCTTTAGCTGATAGAGCGAGATGAAAGCTAGGGCGATCCAATTTGGGCTCGCGCTAAGAACTCACGATTCAGACCCTAGTGTGTGTAAATCGTAGGCTTACTGCAAGAAGTATTTTAAGAGACTTTTTAATTGAAAAGGCTAACTATAAAATTGAAGACTTCGTCTGTGATATAGTCTCTTTACGTAAATTGTATTTAGACTGTAATAATAATAGACTTGACTGATTATACCTACTATTGTAGTTATTAAACAATGATATTTTGACATTGATGTATTTATATAATTTTTTTTTTGACATTCGTAAAAATTGTATTTGACATTCATAAGTGTCTTGACTGATTATACCTACTATTGTAGTTATTTTATAAGTACATTGATATTTTGACATTGCAATATATAATTTATATAATTTTTTTGACATTCTAATAATATTGTTTTCTTTGACATTTAATTTATTGTGTATTAATTTATTCGTAAAAATTGTATTTGACATTCATAAGTGTCCATTGATGTACCCATATTTGAATAAATTATTTTGAATTTGAAAAGTAATTAGCTGCAAAATCAGTGCCAGGCTGGATACAACTTCGAGTACATCACGCTTGAAATCATTCCTTGAAAAAGATCACCGAATGTGATTGTAACTATAGTCACTGCGTTACCAACTGAGTCGTGCGGCCATAAATCATTTCTCTGTGTCTATCTCGCTCGCACTTGTGGGTCTTATGGAGCCGCATAGTGATGTGCGTAAGATGGTTATAGGCGCATATCGATAAGAATAAAATCAGATAGAAACATACTCGTAGTAGATAGTATTGTGCCCGTTTGTAATAGCCCTACGACACAGTTGGTAACGCGGTGACTATAGTCGTAAGTTCGTACAACCCGGTCACAATATCTGTGCACCTGACCTCGTGACGTCATATGTCTAAACTTAACATTAAAAAACAAAACAACAACAAAGCGAAAATATCTCAAAATTATCGGGACGTGTATCGGCAACGAAGATGCTAACCGTACTGTCGCACCGGGGAGTGCGCGGAGAGGTGACAGGGGAAGCGGGAGAGGCGCCGCATTCCAGCGAGGTGCACAGATATTGTGACCGGGTTATAACTATAATAACTTGAGCATTCAGTATTCATTATGTTGATTAAAGCCAAAACGTGTCAAAACCACGTTAGTTTTCATAGCAAAACAGTTATTGACTTTTTGCATTTAATTACTTTTTGCACTTAGCCGACGAAATGGTTTACCTATTTTGTTTGTTTTTTTTTTATTGAGTGATAAGCTTGCATTTGACCGCCATCTCGCCTGATGGTAAGCAACGATGCGGTCTACGATGGAGCATGCTTGTCTAGAAGAAACCGGTTCACTCGCGACTTGAAGACACCCAGATTATAGCTACCGGGAAATACCCACTCGGACAGAGCGTTCCACTCTCTAGCAGTACGCACAATAAAGGTAGAGTCAAAGAGCTTCGTTCGAGTTTTTGGTATATCAACACCGAAGTCGGATTATACAGGGAAGGACCAACCCGAAATTCGCGAAAAAAAATCAGCTGTTCCATAGAAAAAAGTCAATGACACTCGACAAAATGTATGGAACAGCTGATTTTTTTCTGCGAATTCTGGGTTGGTCCTATAGTAAAAGTTGTTCAAAATGATGAGTTCTTTGAGCTCTTTTCGGATTAGCATACCCTTTATGAATAACCCTGTGTACTTAATCGATGTACATAGCCATAAAAACAAGTCGTTTTTTGCGCCCTTTTAGCTTTGGTTTATCTGTATGTCTTGTGCTATTGTATATTCTGTGGTAGCTAACCCTAACTCCATCTAACTCAAAGCATCCATCGGGTCAGACATTTAAATAAGTTCCGAAACACTCATTTACACATAAATATTTGCAGTGTGGTTTCCATGTTAGCATATCGGAGTAGGGAATCGGCAGAGAAACAGGTCGTAAGAGCACAAAACCTTAGTAAAGTAAAAAGGGGAATTTAAGTAGGCAACGAAAAAGTATAGATTGTAAAACCTTAGAGTAGTGAGAAGGGAGTTGGAATTTGCAGCAACATGGTTTTTAACCGACTGTATAATTTATTTCTAAAAAAGTTTGAACGAAAAATGAAACATTACAATTTAATTTTTTACATTAAAGTCTCGGTTTCGAAGCTTTGCTAAAGTCCACAAGTTACGAGTACATGTCTTCTGAAGACATGTAAAATTATTGTCATTTAAAGCTCTTTCAATGTATAAGGCTTCAAACTAGACTGAATAGAAGATAGCTTTATGTAAGTACACCAAACAAATCCGTGTTTTTAGGTTTGTGTTTACCTAAATGCGTTTAACAAATTTCTCTGTAGATATTCTACTACGTGGTGGTAACAACTGCCCAATAACAAGCAGGTTGTATCCGACGGGCTGACAGCTACCCGCGGCTCAAAGGACCAAGTTCGGGCGCCGACCGGAAGTGGCCCAGTCCCGCCATAATGGCGGCCGGCACACTTCCGTTTATTTAACGTACAAACTGCGGTTAATGCTAAATCAATTTCGCTAACTTCTGCTTGGGTCGAATTTTTAACACGTTTTTGGTTGGTCAGGTACAACGATAGAATAAATTACTTAATTTGTTTATACTTTATTTGAAATTTATTTTTGGAAAGATAAAGAAAATTGTTCTGTGTACGAGAGTAATCCATATTTATTCTATAAAAAATTACCTACTAAAACAGCTTGGAAATGATCAAGGAGTCAATTATATTTTTGTAACGTTAACAAGTTAGTTCGTTAATTTGGTTTATTTCCAAAGAATCTTTGCTATATGCTTAAAAACATTTTCGTACAAATATTTTCGTCAAGTTAAAATAGGTAGGATATTTGCTTTAACATTCGTAATTAATTAACATGAACAAAAACTTTCCAACTCGGCGCCATCTTGAAATTTCCAGCCGTTTTGCGCGCCAATAATTCAAGATGGCCGCTCCGCTTATCTGATGTACAATCCAAATACGCCGTAATTTTATCTCCGTTCGAAACTTCGACAAAACGCAGGGTGAAAGTCGAATTGTTACGAAAAGGGTTACAACTGAAGTGGTACTGGAGAGCGTAGCCAATTTTGCGCTCTATGTCGAGTGCACTAAGGAAAACGCCGCTGCATTTGACGTGTTCCTAGAAGTACACGCTTGAAATCGGTTGGAAATGGGGAGTAAGTACTTAGGTAGACTTATTCACTGGGGGAGGCTTTTGAATTCCTCTGACTTCAGTTTCCTTAACGGATTGCTTCGTATTTTGAATTGGTGGAGTGCTCGGGGATTTTCGGGGATGCTCGTGTCACGTTCGTGTGACTGATCAATATAGTGAAAGCATTTAAATCCTTTAATCTTTCTCTGAAGACAAAACAAGACGGAGTACAATATCGTAAATGTTGTACTATTTTCTAAAGCGGCGCTGAAAATGTTGCCTTTTTTATCACCTACTTACTGAAATGCAAAAGCAATGCTAAATATAGGTAGGTACCTAACGTAGGTTTTGTCTTGTCAGGTTAGTTTTGTGTTTATCAATAGAATTAACGACAATGTCCGCAAAGTAAACTTAATTACTGCTTAAAATGGTCTGACAACTTCTCGCTTACGTGAAACGTGAAAATCAAGACGGTATTTTTTTGTATTGTCTTCAATGGATGCCAACCAAAACTCACGCTAGGTCGCTAACTCAGTCAGTATTAAAAAAGCCTCGACTAACTCAGACAACAAATAAATAAATAGGTACCTACTTATGAATAACGTTTCACACTTATAGCTCCACTAGGATAAGCTGTGTCGGGGATGCCATGAAACACACACCATGACAAGGACAAGTAATACTCAGACCCAGAGTAGATATTTGAATTCACCATTCAAACATCTGCCCGGCCAGGAATCAAACCCGGGACCTCTGGCCTAAGGTGGATATAGTACCGCTGAGCCAAACAGGTCGTCAAAGAACCTTGAAAGTAGACTCACCAGGCCTGCACTTCCCCGCGCACGTACACCGGCAGCTGCTGCAGTTGCAGGGCTCCACCGCCGTCGTCCACGCGGGCGGGGCCGTCGCACCTGGCACCTGGATATAGGCAGTAGTTTAGAATCTTCTGTTTTTGACCGAGCAAAGCGGGTCTCCACTTGATCTCTATGAACCACTTTTACTAACGAAATTCGCAAAAAAATCAGCTGTTCCATAGAAAAATATCAATGACACTCGACATGACAAAACGTATGGAACAGCTGATTTCCGGGTTGGTCCCGTAGTAACAGTTGTTCACAATGAAGAGTACTATGAGCCATTTTCGGCGTAGCATACCCTTTCCTTATAACCCTGTATTCAGTTAGTGACTTACTTTCTGTTCCAAGCTAGGTCCAAGCGTGGTCACCTTCCCACTGACTTCCATCAGCTCCCTCTCATCAGCGATGATGTTCAGGTCCGTCTTGCTGATACCATCTTCCAGCAGACTCCTCAATCCTTCCGCCTCTTTACTCCTCTCCCCTGCACAATGCAAAACAATATGACGCAACTAATATGACGCTGGTTTATTTTTATTTATTTAATAATGTAAGTACATTAACAATTACCAGTAAAATTAAAAATATTTTTATATAGAAGCTTTTTTTCTATTGTCATTAAACTGTCTTCAAAACAGTTTTCAATTCGACTGTTTGTTTTTCTAAGCTTTTACATAACTTGCAATGTGTGTATGTAATTATGGATCTATATAGGGTTATTCATAAAGGGTATGCTAAGCCGAAAAAGGCTCATAGCATAGTACTCATCATTATGAAAAAGTTTTGCTATGGGACCAACCCGAAATTCGCGAAAATAAAATCAGCTGTTCCATAGAAAAATGTCAATGACACTCAACAAAATGTATGGAACAACTGATTTTTTTTTCGTGAATTTCGGGTTGGTCCCATAGCAAAAGTTGTTCATAATTATGAGTACTATGAGCCCTTTTCGGCTTAGCATACCCTTTATGAATAACCCTGTACAACTATGTTTGTTTGGGTGGAATCTTGCAACTCAATTTTGAACCACTTCCTGATCCTGATGTCCGATTGAACTGAAAGTTGGTAAACGTGTGTAGCTTCGATGACAATGCAATAAAAGCTTGTAAAAATTACTTATTTTGCGTAAAGAACACAGAAGTAAATGACCATTCTCACCTGTATACGTATAGTTATCTACATCTACGTCTGGCTGCTCCGTGGCCAGCCTCTGTGACCTGTCTGTGATATGTTTCTTAGTATGTAAGGTGGGTCTTAGTCTACTGGACGGGGCGACTTCGAGCTCGGCCGAGAATGACACGTCTTTCTGGTAGAGGACGTCTTCTGCGGAGTCTAGGGTCGCTTCTGTGCTTTTTGTTGAGTTTAGTTCTGTGGGAGAAACAAATTACTAAGTAGGTATGCACAAATAGATACTTTTTTAATTATTATTCAACTATAATAGGCATGCGTTTGACCGCCATCTCGCCTGATGGTGAGCAATGATGCGGTCTACGATGGAGCACGCGCGACTTGAAGACACCCAGATTATATCTATCGGGAATCAGAATCACCCACTTGGGCAAAGTAATCCACACTCTGGCAGTGCGCACAATAAAAGTGGAATCAAAGCGTTTTGTACGAATTTTTGGTATATCTAACATAAAACGATGTCGCTTTTTTGTACCCTTGGTGGTCCGATAGTACTTCATACTTGTTGTTAGTTTAGTTCATTAACGGACTATTACTATTCTTCTGAAATACGTAGGTACACGTCCCTACAACCAAAGCGCTTTGATTTCTCCTTTATTCTGCGAATTGCTACAGTGTGGAATGCTTTGTCTGAGTGGGTGTTCCTCGATAGATATTACTGAAAGTAGGTAATTGCTCTTAGCAATAATACCGTCAGTTGTTGCACTAGTTTTTAGCGTTTATTAGTTATTTCTATTGTGAGCAATAAATTTAAATACAAACATATTTTATTTCGGAATATACAAAAATACATTAAAAATAATTGGAGCATACAAATACAAAATCAAAACTAAAATCGTAATCAAACAAATAAATCAAATAAAATTCCATCAAAAATAAAGAAATAAAATAACGAGTATCTATCTATCTTTCTATCTATCTTTTAGCTATTACATGAGCTATATTAGTTACTTTGGCCGCTTTAGCATCAAAAGCTCGCTACAACAGCGTTCAGATGCGAGCTCAGCGAACCGTGAGCCTTTTGCATCGCATGTGCTAATTTACCGCATCATCGATATTATGGAGGAAATAGAGGATGCAGACCAGTAAGCCTGATTAGATCCCGTCTCAATATTATTTTAGTTGATAGGTTGTGGAGCTTGTAGCGAAATTCGCATAGCAATTCGTAGGACTTTCGTAGAACAATGGTTTACGTAGCATACCGGTTTGCGTTCCTCGCGAAGTTTTTTAGCGTCTTGTGTGCTTCGTTAGTTAGCACTTAGCACTGATTTGGTTTATTTATCTAATGTTCTAATGTCACGTCAACCCTTCGTCGATTCCTCTTTTCTCTTCGTGCACGAGGTCTTAATCTTGTCACGAATAAAGCTGTCGTAAAAGGGTAACTAAGTAATCGCAGCTGCCGTCGTGCAGCGCCTGACCTAGAGCACAGCTTCGTGAAGATAGGAGCTGTCTGAACCAACTCATGCTTTAATAAACATTAACTGTGTTTACCTAGACAGCCGTAGCCGTTGACGTGCAGCAGGTAGCCGGGCCCGCAGCCGCACTCGAAGGTGCCGTCGTGCAGCTCCGAGCACAGCTGCTCGCACGGGCTGTCTGACCCGCATCGCCCTGCAACAAAACACAATCTGTTCAACACACATTCTGTTAAATTTTTTATAAACTACAGATAGTGGCGCTACGCGTTTTCACTTGCGTTGTTTAAGCTAGCTTGAAACCAAATTTCATTTAAATCCATTTAGCCATTTTTGCGTGATAATATAACGGACAGTCGACCTCCAGGTCTAATGCGATGGCGCGACGGATTGGGGAAGTTTAAAAAAGACTGGACGGTGCTGGCCCAAGACCGGCAGAAATGGAAAAAATTGGATGAGACCTTTGCCCAGAAATGAGACAATACAGTTCATTAAAAAAAAATTTAAATAACGCACATTTTCCTAGACGTTGCATTCTCCTTGCCAGTTGCGATCAAATAGTAATTAAATGCCGACTTCCATTCACGCCAATTTGTAGTTCCCTCCCTCGCTCATGGCTGCCGGCTGTTGCAGCGTGGTGCACGGCACACCTTTCAGCATCGTTTGAGATATCTCCGATTTCACGGACATGTTCTCTCCATTAAATTAGTTACTAAGTATTTAAGCTGTTTATCTTCTCTATCTTCTTCTTATACATAAAAATGAATCGCGGTTCGTTTGTCTCGCTAAAACTCGATAACGGCTGGACCGATTTCAATATTTATTTTCTGTTTTGTTCGCTCTAACACAGGAAAGGTTCAAAAGTAAAATAACTGCCGGGTGCAGCTAGTGTTTGATAAATGTACAAATTACGTACTGTAACACACATACATACTGATACAATGTGCTTTATTTACTGGACCTTATCCTACACAAAAACAGTTTTATTACCCAAAGTCTATTCTGGTAGATCTCAAGATAACTCAAATTGACCAAGCCACTTGGCAGACTATCCGGCGTCTTGGCAGCACTACCACGCCAACTGTCAATAAATACCATTTGAGAGGTCAATACATACCTACTTAGTTCCCATATTTTTTTATTAATAATAGGCTTGCGTTTGACCGCCATCTCGCCTGATGGCAAGCAACGATGCGGTCTACGATGGAGCACGCTTGCCTAGAAGAAACAGATTCACTCGCGACTTGAAGACACCCATGGAATGAACCCATAAAACTATGGAAGGGCATTTCCAGTGAAATTACAGGGCAAGTGACGAGCGCAGTGCTGTGCCACGCAGGGTCTTGAATTCTGCGAGTTCAAAATTCTGGGTGGCGAAGACCTGCTTTGGGCAAACGTGACGTTTAACATCAAGCGAGCGATTTGCTTGTCTCGTCACTCAATTATATAAAAAAAACCCCAGATTATATCTATTGGGAAACACCCAAACGGGCAGAGCATTTCGCACTCTAGCAGAACCAACCACAACCTATCTATCTATCTATAACTCTAGGTATAGACAAATACAAAACTAACTCTATCAGGTCTGCAATCAAATAAACGACACAGAATAAACCAGATCCGTCCCGTTCCACGCCGGACACAATAAATCGATATTGTCGAATCCTCACCAACCCTAAACGGTGCAAAAAATATACCAACACCATCGACGCTATGATAAATTGCGGACTGGGATGGACGTGGAAATATTCCCGTGTTGCTGAATAAATGTCAAAACGTAGGGATGCCATTCTATTCAGCTACTCACGCTGGAGTTAAATAAATAACACGTGCCTATAGCACATCTCCGCAAAACCATAGCGGCGAAACCTATTCGTTGTTCATCATCATCATAATCAACCGTTTTCCACCCACTGCTGAGTATACAGGGTTACAAGAAATGGTGCCAAGCCGAAAAAGGCTCAAAGTACTCATCATTATGAAGCGATATAGTCATATCGCGATTTAGTCTTAAAGCGATCTAGTCATATCTGCTACCTAGTCAAATAGAGATGTAGTCGTAAAGCTCCTAACCCGACAAAATGTGTGGACAGCGGTTTTTTTTCGCGATTTCAGCACTGGTCTCATAGTAAAAGTTGTTCATAAGGATGAGTATACTATGAGCACTTTTAGACTTAGCATATCTTTTCCTTGTAACCCTGAATAAAGTATAGGTATGTATTTTCAGCGTGTCACCCTTTTCAGTCCTGTGCCAGTTGTCGTGTTACGAACTTGGCTAGAGCAGCATAACTTCAAACGGGAAACTTCGGACGATAATTTGTAGTTTGTCATTGGGAATTATGCTTTACGTAGCACGCTATAAAATATGATTTATTAGTCCTGACCCGCGGTTTCACTCGCGCGATTATGGAAAACAGAGGAGTTGAAATAAATAAACGTTTCACTCACATCTTCCCACTAAGATACCCTGAGTCGGGGATGCCACAGAACACACACAAAGACAAGGACAACCAACAGCCAGACTCAGAGCATATATTTAAATTCATCATTCAAACATCTGCCCGGCTGGGAATCGAACCCGGGACCTCGGGCTTATAAAGCGGATGTAATATCGCTGAGCTAAACAGGTCAAGCTACCTAAACTTGTGACAGTCATCTATACTAATATTATAAAGAGGAAAGATTTGTATTTTTGTATGTTTGTGTGGAATAAACTCAAAAACTACTGGACCGATTTCAAAAATTCTTTCACCATTCGAATGCTACATTATCCCAAAGTAACATAGGCTATTTTTTTTTAATCCACAACGTTAGTGGCAGGGAACAGCTAGTTATTTATATTTACCTACAGGGCACAATAAAATTCACTCTTAGATAACCGACATGATTACATTTTTACCTACTTTACTTTATTGTTAACAACATAATATATACTCGTAGGTACAAGTTAGATTGAAAAAGCCTTAAAAATCTCAATTACTGAAGAAATGGGGCATTTTCCTACTCAATATGAATGAAGCTAAGTCTATAGCTTTACTAAGGTACTCACTCACCTACCTACCTGTTTCCCTTAACAATTCATATACCTACCGTAGGTAACCATTTATAAATAACGTACAACTCTCCATCATTCCGTATTCTATTAATACCCACACAGTCCCGGAAACAGAAACGAATGGCAACCCTAAACGCACGGAACACCCGTATTTTCACGTTTCTCACACTATTACAGAAAGAAATAACATTTTGCCAGTAATTTTGACGTGGGTGAACGGCTAAAATGGTCCCGTATTGGCGAAATAGAGTGAATTAGAGCTGGGCAGGAATTTACTCGGTGTTTACGCGTTTCATCCTCGTTTTCACATGTGCCATCGTTTTTGTAGTGACAAGCGATGCGAGTTATTTATGACGCTGGCTTTTGGTCGGTACTTCCGGTGATCATCTCGGTTTAGTTCCGGAATGGAAACTTTAAACGAATTTGAAGTTAATGTCGCAAAACATAGAGAGTATAATGTTTTGCGTTAGTGTGCTCTTTAATGTTTGACAAGCATCGCCCGATGTTTATACGCCTGAACTTCATGTTCATATGGATACTAGCATTTTGAAAAAATAAAAAGTAGAAGTCCTTTCTCTACCTTAGTTATATCACAGAATAACGGTTTTGTCCCAGTTTCAATCGCGAATATTCATTTTAACCTACAGACAGATGGATAGATAAACCCTTGGTTTTTTGACGTGACGTTGAAAAATGTAAAATGAAGTTTACAGACTCGACAAAAATTAGACTGCTTGTTACATGGTTGGATGATTCTTTAGTCACACGTGTGAATCGAAAAAATATGTATTGGACTTGCACTCCTGTACCTAGAGTTATGTAAAAATACACAAAAAATAAGAGCTAGAAAGATAAGTAGGGGTTAAATATGTGCTTTAGGAGTTTTGGCGTGAAGAAACTTCTGCCCTAAAACTTACAACCTAACTAAAGAGGTCAGACTTTAAATTACGAGTTTGTTAAAAACAACTTTGCTAAACTAAAGAAGAGAGAAGTCATAAGAAAGTCAGGACAAGTTTGCAAAGTCGGGATTTAAACTTTTTTAAATGAGGTTTACTTTCGCTAAGATCGACTGCAAGAACACTATCGAAACTGCAAAATCACGAATATTCATTGTACCAATTATACGACTATATAAGTAATATTATTCTTTTGGGAAAACAAATATGTAATACAAAACAAAATATTTTTTGTCATTTTTTATTTCGAACAAAATTTAAATTATGAATTTCAACTTATTAATTTAGGCCAAATTTTGTTCAGTTAAATTGCTCTTCTGAAAAAATTGCCATTTGCAGTTTTGATATTGTTCGTAGGTAGGGGCAGTCGAGATCTGAACTGAAACACTAAATCTTACGAATGAATAAGAAGCAAGCATCTAGGTTTTGCGTTAGGTATCTAGCGTGGGAAAACTGAAGTGGGAACTAGCTTGAATATAATTAAAAAGTTTTATTTTTATCTGACATTCAAATCCGAAAATAAGTCGCTACTCTACTTACTACTTAGATAGATACACCTACTCTTCATTGTTCACACCACAAATTACAGACAAAGGATCATAACTCCTCAAACTAGTGTAACAACTGGTGGCCTTATCGCTAAAGGCGATTTCTTCCTGGCAACCTTAGGATGGAGAAGTAACTGCAGAGGCTATAGGTAGTGTTCAGGCGAACAGGTAGGTACCTGAAGATTTGATTTATCTGTTCAAATGAACAGATAAATCAAAAAACAAAATAGAAAAGGATGGTATTTTTTAGTGTTGGAAGTCAAGTCACAATTAGCGTCTCTGCGTCAACAAACTAAGTAACCTATACCTACCTACGTCTACACTTCTGAGCTCCGTTGTAAAAATTCCCATACCAAGCCACCCTCGTCCCAAGAGAGCGTTATGGCAGGCCCATGAGGGATCTATGCAAACTCCAGTCACAGTAAAGTGAAAAATCTCACGCTGCCAATTCAATTCGACGAGGCGTTTGTCAACTACTTTAGTAGTCACAGAATAAATGATAGTAGATACAGTGAAAGGAGCCCGCGGGATTATTTTCTATTTCTACCCTCTGAATGGTATTACTTTGATGCGTTTGTACATCGTAGAAAGCTTGAAAAGGAAAGAGTATCTTGTACACGGGAAAAGCGCAACATTACTGAAGCTATTACGATATTGCTAATGCTAGGTACCTAAGTACTGTATAAGTTCAGCTATGCTTCAAGTCTAGATGTATAAATAAATAAACGTTTCACACTCATAGCTCCCCACTAGGATAAATCCTGTGTCGTTGATTGGCATGGAACACACAAAAGACAAGGACAACTAACACCCAGACCCAGAACAGATATTTAAATTCATCATTCAAACATCTGCCCGGCGGGGAATCGAACCCGGGGCCTCTGGCTTAAAAGGCGGATATGTTACCACTGAGCCAAATAGGTCGTCAACCAATAAAAATAAAAATAGGTACCAATTTTATAAAGAGGAAAAGTTCATATCCATGTCCGTACCTATATTGTTTAAGGATAATCTCCGAAGCTACTGATCCATATACAAAAAAAATTACTAATGGAAAGCTACATATTTATATCACTGAATTCTAGGCTAGGTTTATAGCTAGGTTTAGGCTAGAATTATACTCGTAGCTCTAAACCAACGAGGTCAAAGGACAACCTTCACTGCTCTAGGCACGATTTAGGACTTTAGCTAGTTTAGTCACAAAACTTCTTAAAGCTAATTAACCACGGCGCTCGTCTTCAAACAAAGAATTTCTTTCAAAACATACTGACATAATTTCCAGAGTAGCCAAATAAACTGAAACTACACAATTCTTTGCACAGAAACCTATTTACAACTCGACCAGTCGTGGCTGTCCATTTTTCTCGCAGACCTTAAGTGATTTACAGACCACAGTCTCTGGGTTAGGACGAGAGCAATGAGGCTGTGTTTTTACGGACGACTTTAACTAATTCGATAGATTTTTCTACGAAGGAATACTAGGGAAAGAACTATCTTGGTTCAGTTCCTGCTTGGTGGTACATCGCATTTCTTTATAAATCATCTTATCGTAGCATAGCGTACCGTTTGCGTTTCTCGCCTTTCTCGTCAAGTCATCGCCTATTTGGTTCGGCTCGGGCACAAAACATGTGTTGTTGCTTAATGCCCTAGCCGCGTGAAGTCTTTTTAAATAAAAAAATTATGACATTTTTATCACTGGCAATATCAGTTTCATTAAAGTCCCCCGCAGACTATCAATACGCAAAGGGCATTCCATCAATCTTCGATATTTGAATCAACAGAAAGTTTGATGCTTTTGTCATTTCTTACAGCGATTGGCTCTCGGTTGGTACAGGCAACAGCCGGTGGAACACGATAATTTATCAATCCCTGACCTATATCCGGGTATTGAATAATCCGGATAGAACCGGACGATAATTACATTTCTCTTTTGCATGGAGCAGGAAAAGAGCTTTGGTGAAAATGTGTGTCCACAAAAAGTACCAAGTGAACAGATTTTTATGCGATTTTTTTAGTTTGACACTGGTTCGAGTTTTTATTTGGGCAAATTGTAATATAATTGGTTACATAGAAGGTTTATTAGCTAAAATAAGCTATTTGTATTTGAAATTATATATATGATTGGATTGAGCTATGTATGTTTGATCAAAGGTTCAGCTGAAAATATCGTCATTATTTTGTCTTGTTTTATAAAGTTTATAATAGTTTTTATAGTTTGTACCTACTTACCATAGCTGCTTATCTATTTTTTCTCCCATATTAAGCCAAGAACTTTTTTATTTCTGTGAACATAGTACTTTCTCGTATTTAATATAGCTACAGCAATTGTTTCAGGAATTCAGTTTCAATTCAACTAATATTAATAAAAGCGCGAAATCCACGGGCCACAAACGAACGGCCTAAATAGGAAAACATCCGAACGTTCCACCCCAACAAACAATGGAAATAAAAGCCTCATTTGGCCACCCATTGTGGGCGAACCTATTATCTTGCCAAATTGAATGAATAATTAAATCTACCATTTGCCTATTGCTATGTGCACACCGTTATGGCTGGTTTACATCGTACAAGCTATTAGGCAAGTTCCATTGCTCAAATGACTCCAATTACACCCCTATGATAGCAACTACGTGCTTCACATATTACTGGGTTAGAAGACCACAATATTTTAATATAAAATACGGTATAGCAAGGCCTATAAAAAACCTTCATAATGTCTAAATAAATGTCAATTTTTATGGTTTATGGTAGCCATGGGACCCACAATGACATTTTATTTGACGCGTATCATAGTGCACTGGCCAGCTACTGTTACAGCTTCAACCCGTTATGGTCGTCACAACATAACCGTTACACAGTCGAGCCAAGTATCCAACCATTATTTTGAACGAGCACTCTCCCCAGTTACTGTCAACTGACTTGGCAACTCGCACGGTGTAAACAACCTCAATAAATCTGCCGAACCTGGATAAACATGGCGATAATTAGATTCGAAGTTCACTAATTGCTCCGTCATAAACTGTTGTCATCATTAAAATGTTTATCGTAACTTAATAGTAAGTTACGTTACTGGTAATGAGCATAAATTTGTTCTGTGTGACAAATTTAGTTAACGCTCAGCTGCGCGATAACACGAACAAGTTTCTGGATCTAAGTATTGAGTAAGTTAACTTCGATTTGCTTATCCGAGTACGACTAATCAAAATTATTGAGCCGCCTATCTAACTTTCTTAGCGTTCCGAGTTTGAATCACATTCGTGACTAAGTCTACGTATCTAATAATCTGCAGGATCTTTACCGACAGGTCTAGGGAGATCTGAAGTTTCCTACTTTACGAAGAAAAGTAATTCTATGCAACACAATTTATTTAACATGAAAATGAAGATAGGTACATAACATACCATACATACTTAATCCATAGAGATTATTGAGATTAAAATAGTACCTATCTAAGTACTTAAATAGTAAGTCATCAAGACTTAAAATAATCCACAAGCTTTGGAACCTACAGCTAAATTCTATCCTAACGTAAAATATAAGCTCCGTCAGTTTCAAAATTTAACCCGAACAAATCAGAGCAGTTCAGATCAATCCTGCAACGAACAAATCCCGAGAAGTTCCGATTGAATCCTATCGTTCACAGAGATATTTTGTTGAGTTGAGAGCCATCATGTCCAGGAAAATGGGGCAATGAAATCGACGTTCACTGTTACGATACGATTAGAACGGAAATTGAACAAAATAAATAACAATGATATAACGTTATCGTACCTTCCTTTGTACTCATGTGATACGGAAAATGGTTACTTTTATCCTACACGGCAGAAATCAAACAGTAAATAGAGCGTTTTAGACTAGATAAAAGATGGCAGGACGGTGTCATGTCGTACAAGGAAGTAGAAGCACTAGTCGAAGACCGCCAAGTCTGAAAATTCCTCCACCAACAAGAGCAACGCTCTTAAATGCTGAATGGATGAAATAGTTCGATAGATGTCTCTTCAGTTAGTATTTCGTAGCCAAACCAACATCTGTGTAGAAACACGTGATTTTGTCTGAAATTGGCCGCCCATGCCGCACATTCTCCGATAGGACTTATTGCTGTCCCTTTATTTTGTGATGATGAAGTAACGGAGATTTTTTCGTCTGATAATAACTTTATTGGGGACCCAAAGAGATTGCTAAGAATATGAGACGGTCAGATATAGGACGATCTTAACAATATACGCTAGGTATCTTTTAGGTTCTACTTAGGAAATTAGTTAGGACCTATTACTTTCCTATATAGTTGCGAGTATACCTACTATCCTACTAACATTTCTAATAGATTAGTACATCATTATATTAGGTACCTAAGAGTATTGAATTGATGAAACAAAATCTTTCAAAAGAAGGTTTGGTATACTCGTAGTTATTTATAAACATAATACAGGATACAAAGTACGACCAAGTCCAAACTCCAAATATTGACCGCTTCCGGCGGACTTTATCCAATTAAAAGCAGTTCAGGTTGGAACATTATGCAAATCCACCGAGTTATCAGATACCTACCCAAACATTATTTATGATTTTATGGATATTCGTTACTCTTATCTGAAGGATAATGCACACAAAATGGAGCAGGAAGAAAATACGCGCAAGTAGATGTACCCGAAGAGAGAAGAAAAAGGTAACTCACCTATCAAAAACTTAAAATGAAATGTACTCGTACCTACCTACTTACCAAATAAACAGAGTTCGGTCTGGATTTTATGCCAACTTTGATTCGCTCCATGAAAAAAATATTCGTTCAGTCTCTGAGCACTTCTCGAAACGTCGTAAAACCGAGCAAATGTTTGTCGGATGTCCCGCTTCTCGTATCGCACTTTTATAACTTTTATTAGCCATACAAGAACGGTTTATTACCTACATCATGGCTACCTCTCCTTGGCGTAACGACTTCAGTAATTTCAATGGCAGTTGAGTGCCTTTATAGCCTGCGAAGTGGATGAGATTTAGATTTGATCGATAAGCTAAAGAAAATGAGATGAGAAAATTGCTTTTGCTATAATTGTATCCACTGAAATTGTATCAGATTAGAAAGACATCTTTTTTCTAAATGTTGCTGAAGTATCTCAGAAGTAGCAGGTAACAAGTGACTAGCAGTGGTAAGTAGGTACAAAATCTAAATGAGAACAAACTGCTGGCTTTCTCGTCAATCCGCCATCTTTGTTTACAATTAGAGTAAACAAACTGTCCCAGTTTCCACGAAAGACCTTATTCCTGTCGCTTAATAGCTTTCGTAAAAAGCTTGTTTGTTTTTAAACTTCTCGCGATTATGAAGGGAAGTACATAATCAAATGAGGATTATTCCGCGTCACTGCTAGCGGAATATTTATAAGGTTTATAAGAGGAAAGATTTATTGGTAAATATTACCTGCGTTATGAAGAAATTGCGGTGATATTTTTCACTATATTAACACAACACAGATTTATTGTAGGCAGGTGAATATTTTTAACATGATCAAAAGTTGTTACGATCAGTTATGCATAAAGGGCTGCTTTATGAGGCCTATATAACGTAGTTTATTTTGAGAGCTTAAGCCTAACTAAGTGCTCAATCGCCGTCTTGCTTATAAGCTTAAGCAATATAGGCATTGCCGTTATTTTAATCAACAAAACGTATTTTGAATACAGCTGAAACAATGAAACGACACTGAACCTTTTCTCAGAAAAGAAGAATGAAAAACGAAATGGAAAGTACCTAAGTAAAACCTAAGGGGAAGGTTGATGTACACCGAAACACACGCATAATGCCTAGTTTGGCAACAGCCACTCGATTTTAATTTGCTTATTTTTCTAGCCATTGAAGTGAAAACTTGCTTCTCGATGGTTCCGTACCTGTCGTATTTTCAACGAACTCGAAACCCTAAAATTTATTCTTGAAACTTGTCTAAAACCAATTTTAGTTCGTTCGAAAAACTATAGATACAGAATAACAATACAAAAAAAAAAAAACACTAAAAATACACTAGGAATAAATTTAAAAACAGTTGAATATGAACTTCCGCGAAGTAACGCCTTATTCAATAAATTTTATAACAATACAAATAAATCATACCATGTAACTGCACTGCAATAACTGCGGTTTTTATTATACAAGTACACAGAAAGTGCGACTCTTTAGATTAGAAGAACGTACCTTGAAAAGCAGCCTCGAACTGCTGAGGGTCGAGAGTGGGCGCGTGAGGGTCGCCCGCCACGAGCAGCGCGAGCAGCGCGGCGAGCGGCGCGCCAAGCGCAACCCGCCCCATCATGACACTACGCCATGCCATCGCCCATGCTCCAACATACGCGCCACACCTCTGTAACAACACGGAAATAAAGGTTAGATTTTCCGGCACACCTCTGTAACAACACGGAAATAAAGGTTACATTTTCCGCCACACCTCTGTAACAACACGGAAATAAAGGTTAGATTTTCCGCCACACCTCTGTAACAACACGGAAATAAAGGTTAGATTTTCCGGCACACCTCTGTAACAACACGGAAATAAAGGTCATATTTTCCGGCACATTTTCTCTTTCTCTTTTCTTCTTGTTCTAAGTCTCCACGCTAGGTCAGAGGGTAGATTAAAAGTTACGCCATTATTTTCTGTCTCTGGAATATTTCCACTAACGACAATGCAAGAAGTTCCCAAAAAAATACAATTACTCCACGATTATTGTGGTCATTATTAATACTTAGAGCAAAAACCTTTTTAGTATCATATTCAGAAAAAAATACCTTTGTAAGAATTGGCAGGTAGTCACTGTCGTGATCTCAGATTATCAATTTTTACGCTGAATCAGTTTAACTTATTTTGTCCCAAAGTACAAAATATAGATATAGTGTTATTGCTCAAACCAGAAATTACAAGTAAAAGGTTAATGTCGCTTAAAACTAGTGAAATATCTAGCGGTCTTATCCCTAAAACTAAATTAAGTAAGGTAAGGTGTGGGTTTGGCCACGCTCCACTAAATAAGGTTCAGAAAGCGTTTAGGAATACCTATGCTAAACAAGATTTATACTTACTTAATACGAAGCTATTAATTTACTCTTTGTAAAACACAATGACCCAATTCCAATTTTAGCCATTTGCAGAACTAGGTATCTAAAATACATTCGAGCAAATCTCTTTTCGAAAAATGCAACGGCAAAACTATCTCAAAGTCTCAATAGTACCTACGTTACTGATTTTTTTAAACAAAACTCCTTTCTTCCAATACTCTTCGATAAACTAACTAACCATTTTACTCGGCCATAAATGTGCCATGAATTTCAATCAAGTTAGGAATAGCTAGTTAGATAGGATATAAAAGTAAATTCTCTGCGCAACTTCTGTTTCTACCGTGCCTTCTGCGTTTTATTATAGTTCGGGAGTTTTTATATCTTAACCTTTTCCCTTCCAGTTTCCTGATACGTTGTGTTTGTGTGAAACAGTTTCTGCTCTACTCGTAAGTAAGTAAGACCTACCTATTTAATGACATAGAGAATAAGAATTAACACTTATATCTACACTTATAATAAAATTAGTAAGTTAGTAATTAGCGGGATGCCGGTGCAGGTCATATCACCACTACTTGGAATCAGAGGAGCTATGTCACCATTGATTTGGGTTATGGTGGTAGATCAACTCGCAGAACTCGTTAACAAAGGTGTATTCACTGTAGCGTACGCTAATGATCTAATTGGTTTTTTTATGTTATTGAGTGACGAGACGAGCAAATCGCTTGCCTGATGTTAAACGTCACGTTTGCCCATAACAGGGCTGCAGAAAGAATGCAAAAAGAATTAGAATGCAAAACCCTACGCGTCACAGTACTGCGCTCGTCACCCTGAGATACCTATAAGATGTTTAATCTCCTTTTGCCCTGAAATTTCACTGTAAACAATGTCCTTCCAACTGAACTTCCACTTAGGAAGAAAACATCATTAGCGAAATAATTTTAGGTTTCTGCTACACCTGCACATACAGCAGGAGGCGATAGCTTCAGCCTTAAGGATCAAATCTACGAAATAGTGGAAAAGTATGGGTCCCATAACAAACCACTACAGAATAATCGACCGAGCATCGAGAATAAGTAATTTGTAAATATGTAACAAGTATGCATTGATCATAGAGAACAACATCTTGGATATTATATATTTGGGTATATCATCCAGGTAGAATCAGTGACGGATTAAGACTACTAGATGCCCTAAGCAATCCATGCCTGTGGGCCCCCCTATCCGTTATGTCAACTAGAATCGGTCTTTAAACCTTTACCGCCTAAAAACATTAGTTTTTTGTAAAATAAGATGATGAGATGTAGGTAACATACTTTAGTATTTATTTATTATTGTCGCACCTACTCCACAGTAGGTGCGACAATAATAAAAACCAAAGCATAATTTATTTATTTATTGAAATGCGCCTTGCGGCTTTTCCGAGCATTGAATTCACGCAAGATAGTATTAACATCTAACGTTTTTAACATATCGGACTCTATGTACAATATCGATATATCGAAATAGTAACATATATATAATCCGGGCAAATTAGACCAAAAAATAGGAGTAACCTTACATTAATTCCCACCCAACTGAAAATTGGTAGGATTATTTAGAACACCATCATAAATGAAACCTTAAAAGTCCCGAAACGTGCAAAAATTTTTACTCCGGGTAGAAGGTCACCAAAACGGGTTTTTCGCGATTTTCTCAGAAACGGTACGAGCTACGAGGAAACTGTTCAAGACATGTGTATTCTCTATAACATTTCCTATAGTATTGCTCCAAAATGCATGTTGATAGGACTTATGGTTTTCGAGATATGCTAATATTCATTTCAGACCAAGCCAAAAATATGACATTTTTTCTTAAGTGGCCTCGGTGAGCAGTAGATCACATCACAAGTTTGTAAATGAGCTTTTCCAAAGTTGTAAGCATCGCTAAATCCGACAAACTCACGAAACACTTTTGAAAAATGACTCCTTGTGGCTCAAATCGGTGTAATGATGATGATGATGGATGACGGAAAATGTATAACCTCTCATATCTCGGAAACAGTAAGAGATAGAGGAACACACCTGACTTTTGAAATGTACTTAGATCAAGTATGGACCTTTTTGGAGAAATGATAAAAAAAGATAGCTGCCATACAAAAAAGTTTGACAGTCATACAAATAAGTAAACAAAAAAAAAGGAAATGCTCATAGCTGTGGAACTGCTGTAGATGGATGGAGTGTGCTTGAACAAATATTATAGAGGTTCATAATAACAATCGAGATTCAACAACAAAAATCCAAGATGGCGGATTTTATATTTACGTCAAATTTCAATGGATCTTCCAAATTTTAAAGTGAGGCTAGGAGGATCAAATTTTGGATCTGGAGGCTCTTAAGATCCTTATATCCATTCCTGAAATTATTTTTATGATTTGGCCATTTTTCAAAAGGCTGCCATAGTGCCATACAATGGAAATTTTCCAAGTACCTACCAATTTGTATGGAAACTGTTTTAAACTAATTACCTACCCACGAAATGCAAATTTTTCAACCTTTACCTCATCATTATTTTTCAATAACCGCATTTAAAACTAATTGGTATTTGAAAAATTTTAAGTGTAAGGCAGCCATTCAAAAAAGTTGCCAAATCAATTTTTTTTTTCAGGAATGGATTCAAGGATCTTAAAAGTCTCCAGATCCAAAATATCACCCTCCTGGGATCACTGGAAGATCCATTGAAATTTGACGGAAACATGAAATCCGCCATCTTGGATTTTTGTTGCTGAATCTCGATTATCATTATGAATTTCTATAGTATTTTTGTTCAAGCACACTCCATCCATCTACAGCAGATCCACAGCTGCTATGAGCATTTCCTTTTTTTTTTGTTTATTTGTATGACTGTCAAATTTTTTTGTATGGCAGCTATCTTTTTTATCATTTCCCCAAAAAGGTCCATACTTGATCTACATTTCAAAAGTCAGGTCTATCCCTCTATCTTTTACTGTTTCCGAGATACGAGAGGTTACATTTTCCGTCAGCCATCATCATCATTTCACCGATTTGAGCCACAAGGAGTCATTTTTCAAAGTGTTTCGTGAGTTTGTCGGATTTAGCGATGTTTACAACTTCGGGAAAGCTCATTTACAAACTTGTGATGTGATCTACTGCTCACCGAGGAGTCTTAATAAAAAATGTCATATTTTTGGCCTGGTCTGAAATGAATATTAAGCATATCTCGAAAACCATAAGTCCTATCAACATGCATTTTTTTTAAAGCAAATTTCCTCGTAGCTCGAACCATTTCTGAGAAAATCGCGAAAAACCCGTTTTGGTGACCTTTTACCCGAAGTAAAAATTTTTGCACGTATCGGATCGATGAGGACTTTTTAAGTTTCATTTATGATGGTGTTCTGAACAATCCTACCAATTTTCAGCTGGGTGGGAATTAATGTAAGGTCAGATGTTTAAATTTACCACGCTAGTAAAAAATTTGAAATGTTGTCAATTCCGGGGCATTCGAATTGTCGAATGCACTAGCGGGCAGCGAGTGGGCAAGCGGGAGTGGGGTTATGACTCTAGGTCGGACTCTATGTCATGTCAACTTAAAACGCGCGAATTTTCAAATTATATAGTCCTAGAAACTTTTTTTGGTGACGTGAGAGTGAGACGTGATGCCCTAAGGACGGATTTTTTTTGTGCTTCTTCTGGTGCCCCCTCAGACGTGATGCCCTAGGCAATTGCTTAATTTGATTAAGGGTTAATCCGTCACTGGGTAGAATATATACACAGGCGAAGAATGAGGAGGATCTAGGCTGCGGCTATTACTCGCTGAAGCTCAGACTCCAAGAGTCCGCTGAGAGTCACACATCACTTCAGACACTCAGACAAGTATAAAACGAATGACTACTGCGTGTAAGATTCACTTTTGCGCCATTGAAAAACAAAAAATAGCAAATACCAAAAAATCCGAAAGAACCGGGATTTCCCGGGATTTCCCGGTTCTTTGGAACAAAAGTACCGAAATCCCGGTTCTTAGAAACAGTACCGGTACTGGAAACCCTATTGCTAAGGTAGTGGCCGAGACTAGCACAGGACCGGAAAAGATGGCGCATTGAAGAGGAGACCTTACTTGGCAATCTATGAGAAATGGTTGAAGATGATGTTGATTAACTAAAATTAATAAGTACATGCTTGACTATCATCCCTGTAAGTAAATTGAATGAAAGTGCTCACAAATCACATGTTACCACTATTAAATGATTCTTTTTTTACTCATTGGTGGTAAAGTTTACGAGCCTCAATCCTATCCGAGTTTGTATGTATTTGGAGATATTTCTGTATTTTCTCAATGATGTGATCCCAATTATCCAAAAATAAAAAACAACTGTATATCTGGATGGAATTATTTCTTTGCTGAACTGTGTAATCTTTCGGACTTCATCCCGCATTGCTCGTATTCGAGTAAACTACGCGCAGGATCTACAATTAAAATAAAACGACCGTCGACCACTTTAGTACAATATACTTAGGTGACTCAAACTAAAGAGTAATTTTATATTCCTTGGTCTGAAAGATCAGCAATTTCAAGGAAAAGCTCCAAAAAAGTTAACGCAAAAAGCTATGGCGTGCATAGCAGTACCTTCAGTCGCGTTCTGTCCTTTCACTTAGATTGTCTGGACGGAATACAACACTTTTACGTATTTTTTATTTTGTTTCCGGAATGCTCGCTTGGACGTGATGCCTCGTGCTTTATACCTTTTCACTAGTATCTAAGTTCTCTTCTAAATGTTTTACTTGTCTATATAAATCTTTACAGTACGAGTATTTACACTGCAACAATATTTTGTAACACAATATAAAAGTAAGTAAACAGTCAAAATACTATGTCGCAGAAAGAGATGAACTTTTTAGGTAGGTACTTATGTAGTTATTTCGAGTTTCTGTTTGATTGTTTGCGGGGAGCATGATGGAAAGATTAAAAGCGGGCAACATTTTTAGATTTAGATTGAATGTTGACATTGTCAATGTCTCAAGTGTCAGTTTAAAGCAGCTGTAAGCTGTCTATTTGCAAAACTGCAAAAGTTTGTTGTGTGTGTTGTGTTCGTGTGATATTGTGGTTGTATGGTTTACCGAATCAATGAAGAATTTTAATTAGTTAGAATAAGTATTATACTTCGCACTTTGTCCTCGAAATTAGTATTAGTAGATATTATATACACATGTAGTTTCGCTAGGTGACACCACTCTTTGCACTAATTGTTGAGAGAATGTAGGTAGAAAACAAGTTAAAATATCCGAGGGTAGATATAACCCACCTCGCCATTTTGTCGTTCTTATTCTTCATTCGCAATTTAGTGCTCAACCACTCCGGACACTTTCAATTCAACAAAAGTATAATACTTAGTGTTCTTTTTGTTATTCAAAAAATACCTAAAAGAAAACGCTCGAAAGCTGTCAAAGAAAACCGCGGAATTTTAATGCGTAAAATTAAAAAATTAAAGTGAAAAATAAGTCGTTTAAAAGTGACGTTTCTAGTAGTGATTCCGAGGACTCATTGGAGCAACGGATAATAGTACGAAGTACAGTAGGTACATCGACAAGGTATGTAGTGGTATTACTATGTATTCATTACCTTAATAATTATAAAGCAAAGTTCATAAGAATGCAACCGAGATCGCCAGCGGTGCTATTTCGCCGCATTCGATATTGTTATCAGTTGGAACTGATAACCTCTGGCACGGGGCAGCCTTAAAGCCCATTAATCTGTCAATGCAACCGAACTAACCATCAGGGTTTTTTCACCGCATACGACATTTTATCAGTTGAGACTGATAACCTTTTTCTCTTAGCTGGCACCGGGCAGCCTTAAAGCCCATTAATCTGTCAATGCAACCGAACTAACCATCAGGGTTCTTTCACCGCATACGACATCTGTCAATGCAACCGAACTAACCATCAGGGTTTTTTCACCGCATACGACATTTTATCAGTTGGGACTGATAACCTTTTTTCTTTTAGATGGCACTGGGCAGCCTTAAAGCCCATTAATCTGTCAATAAATGCAATCGAACTAACCATTGGGGTTTTTTCACCGCATACGACATTTTATCAGCCGGGACTGATAACCTTTTTTCTTTTAGCTGGCACTAGGGCAGCCTTAAAGTTCAATTATTATCTCAATGAATGCAACCGAACTAACCATTGGGGTTCTTTCACCGCATTCGACATTTTATCAGTTGGAACTGATAACCTTTTTGCTGACACTAGACAGCCTTAAAGTCCACTAATCTGTCAATGAATGTAACCGAACTAACCACCGCGTTCAAAATTTGATCAGTTACTCGAAACTGAAAACACAATAACTTTTAATCATTTACTTTGAGCAAAATTTTAAGACCTTTGGACTTGTTGTTATTATATAAACTAAACGTATATTATATAAGGTTAAAAACCTATACTTACAAGTCAATATCGACTCATTCCTGAGTCACCCCAACCAAACCTGGGCCCAGACGACTGAATCCCAGAGCCTCCAAATCACGTGACTGTATAGGACGTTGATAATTTCGGCGCAGATCTCGTCGACACTTATGGAGGTAAAGCGGCGACGGTCCCTATAGTTACCAGTAACTTAGTATAGTTAGTATTTGCGATCTCAGGACCGCAAATAATATCGCGGACATAATTGTCGACGATCCAACTTCATCGACAACAGAACCTTTAAAATTAGATGAAGAGGTACTGGAGGTTTTGGGCAAACACCCAATAATCACAATGAAAATTGCAAACGACACCCGTTCAGAGTTGCAACCGCCTCAAATATATCGCGCCTGAAGGTTACAATATACAAATATTTTGACTAAGTACTCAATGCCTGCATGCTATGCCAGCAATTATGCTTGCACATCAATGCTCCACAGCTTAACCCTGAAACAAAAGCTGCCCTTCCAGAACGGCACTGAAACCGGACAAAGAAATCGAAGCCGAACAAAAACAAATGGCACGTGTTATATCATGCCTTGCTGAAGTTATTACTATTACTTGCTATATGGCGACTTAGCAACTTGCAACACAAAAAATAAAATAAAATAAAAATATACATTTTTGTTATAAGTAATTAAGAAACATTTAATAAATAAATAAAAAATTTACCGGTCAAACCTACACATACGAGCACATAAACCGCTCGGTCTGTAAAGCGCAATCAGTCGCGCGCTTTTTTGCGCTGATTTAAAAAAAAAAAATAAAAAAAAAAATAAATAAATAAATAAAAAAAAAAAAAAAAAAAACTGAATACAGCATTTTTCTTCTTGTAATTTTTATTTTTTTTCTAAAATTTATTAAAAATTTATAAAAACAGGTAATGTTGCATATTTTACTTATGTTGATGCATATTTTACCAATTTCACGAATGTTTCACCAATTTATTATACATAATTATTATAAACTTTTTATGTTGCATATAATCCGGTTCTTATAAATTACAAATGACCATAGTACTATCCTCTCTTGGATAGCTGGAAGTTTTCCTCATCGGTCGTTCAGGAATCTGTTCCTAAACCACGCATATATACAAATTCTGATAAACAATCGAAATAATTGTATTTAAATTAAAATAATAATAATATAATTAATAAGTTTACAAAAACTGAACATTTTAAACTTGGATGGGGACTTACGCACTGCAGTAAAATTATTTTCTCAGAAATGCTATATGGCACCTTTGATCTCAAAGATGCATATTTTCTTTTAAGATATCACAATGGCTTTATAAAAACCTTCGGTTAATTTTCAACGACAAATACGACTATTCCAATGTAACATTGTGCCGTTCGGCTTAAGTACTGCAAACTGCACCGTTTGCTTTTACAAACATTATGAATCTGTATTTAGTCGATTGGCTACTAATAAGTCAGTGCCCTGAAATGCTACTGATAAATATTGAAATGACGAGAAAAACATTTACTTCTCTGAGTCTTACGAGGAGAAAAGTGTGTTGACACCTTCAATTACATGCTAATTTTTAGGCATGATCATAGACTCTTATCAGATGTCGCTAAGTCTAACCTTGGACAAAAAGTTACACATTAAAACTGAAATAGATAATTTTACTAAAAAGAGACGCTGTTGATTTAGGAAATTCACACAAATCAAAGGTTTATTAGTGTCGGCTTGTCCAGCCATTGAGTATGGGTATGGGCTTTATACTAAGGAAATAAAACGCTGCAAATATCTTAACTTATGATGTTGTGATAAGTTTATGAATGTACCCGACACTCTGTTGCCCGATATTAAGTGGTGGATTAGTGCCATAGGCCAATCAACACACCATATCAGAAACGACGTGCTGTGCACGTTACAGAAATTTATTCTGACGCCTCAACTACGGGGTGGGGGCGAACTGTAAAGGTCAAACTGCAAGTGCTCAATGGTCAAGTAGTAAACAAGAAAGGCATTGAAATTACCTCGAGCTGCTTTCATAGCTCTTAATTTTTTTCCAAGGATTTATACGGCTGTCTGATACTTTTGCGCATCGACAACACCACCGCAATTCTGCGATAGCTTACATTAACCGCATGGATGGAATTCTATTTCCAATCTTACTAAAACAGCAAAAGAAATTTGGCCTCACGGCTACAAAGATTTTTATCTTCACGTCCTATAGTAGATCATGTATCAATGTTCTCGCTGATTTTGAATCACGTAAAACACACCCAGATATCAAATAGGAGTTAGCTGATTGGGCTTCCCAATACTTAGCAGCATCTTTTGAGCTGCCTGAAATAGATTTGAAAGTCGAATCATCAATAAATGTAATAGATACATATCGTCACACAAAGATCTTGACGCAGTCGCTTTTAATTCATTTGCAGTCATGGTCAGACATCTTATTTTTATTTACACCTTCCCTTCATTTTCAATAGTCCTAAGAAGGCTGCGAAAAAACATTTCAAACAACGCATGTGGCATTGTGATTGTAGCAATGTTTCATTGTACCAATGTTCCTACACAAGCATGGTTCTCTTTGTTCAAATCCCTACTTGTGTCTGATATCGCTACGTTTACACCTAACGATAATATTTTGATATCGCATTACAAATCGCAGATATATTCCAATCTTACCCTGGCTGCAGGAGTGTTATCAGGCTTTATCAAGTCGAAGCCTACAAGTTGCCTCACTGACTAAAAGCTCCAATAAACAACATGACGGATTTCTCTGGAAGTGGTGGTCGTATTGCTTAAACAATTACAATGTTGTTCTATATAAGGCCTCAATCCCTAGCGTACCTAATTGTCTTTCTATCGAAAATGTTTAGCGACGGTAAACCTCCTTTACCTAAATACAATGCTACCTGGGGCACCAACAGTGTTTTAGGTCACTTATGCATAATTGACAATTGTCAATTGGTAATGAAAAGCTTGATATAAATAAACATTCCTGGTTTCAAGCAGTCAGTTTTCTTCTGACCTTTTTTCTACGAAAACCCAGCAAAAATACTACAGGCATACATAGACAAATGCGATATTTTATTCACTTAAACCAGTCGGCAAACTGCGACTGCCGCACGCTCGCTTGGTGTCAGTCTTGACACTATCCGCAACACTGCGGGATGGAGCCACAGCTCCACTACCTTCGTTCCGTTTTACAACAGGGTTGTTACCGATGCCTGTCACCTGTCCTTAGCTCAAGCAATTATTAATATAATAATAATACACCATCAGGCGAATAGATGCCTAGATACTGTTTAAGCTAAATATAACAATTAAGTTAAGTAATAAGGTAGTAACGTAAAATATGAATATTTTCACGTAAAATATACCTACAGTACCTATGGTTGTGCTTAATAAACATTAAGTTGATTTCACACGATTAACGTGTCATTGACAATACTTCTTTACATTACTCTCAAAGTCTACATGTGTATATAATATCTACTAATACTAATTTCGAGGACAAAGTGCGAAGTATAATTAGTGATTAAACGAACTTACCTTTGTGAAGTTCTATCATAATTATACGTAGCACTTTGTCCGAAGAAATTAGTATGTACTCCCGCCCCCCCAGGAGCAAACGCAACCCTTGAATATCATTAGAACTAAAGAAGCATGCCAATGACAAAGGTGTAATTAGGTGTGTAATATAAATATGTATATCTCTAAACTAAATGAAGAATAAGAACGACAAAATGGCGAGGTGGGTTATATCTACCCTCGGATATTTTAACTTGTTTAATTCTACCTACATTCTCTCAACAATTAGTGCAAAGAGTGGTGTCACCTAGCGAAACTACATGTGTATATAATATCTACTAATACTAATTTCTTCGGACAAAGTGCTACGTATAATTATGATAGAACTTCACAAAGGTAAGTTCGTTTAATCACTAAATTTCTTTTCATGTTTGTCGGAGGCCATATAACTTAGTCAAACATGAAAACAAAAATACTATTTAAATAGTAGTCGACAATTTAATACATTTGTTTACATTTGTATTTTATCGGAGGCCGCATAACTTCGACTAACATAAAACAATAAAAGTAACTGATTCAGTGTGTCTCGAAAGCAAGTAATATTAAACTGATTACATATGACATTTGACCACTTTCTTTTAGATCTACCGAAACAGCACCGAATACGATAGATTGAAACTTGGAACCGATTTGTAAAAATATCAAAAACATTCTCCGATAAAATGTTATTTTTATCGTTCTGGCGCGGCAGTTAACGCCGAAGCCTGTTTATTCTGCGGATTTAATTCAGCTTTGCACGGTATCAAATAAAACAGTGCTGTGTTTGTTTCGATTTTTTGGAAGGATTTCTAGCGATGATATACCTTGTTTTATGTATTATTATGATGTTTGCCGTGAATGGAGTGCTTGTATTGGATAATGGGTTGGCGCGGACGCCGCCCATGGGGTGGATGTCGTGGGGATATTACATGTGTGGAAGTGATTGTAAGAAGAACCCGGATAAATGCTTAGAGTAGGTACCTTCGAATATGTCTATGTAACTTACCTAGTCTTGAAAATTGTTTTAAAGAGTAGAGCTGTGTTACTCTTGAACCTCTTCACAAAAAAATACTTTTAAAGAGTAGGTAAGAGAAAAAAAAGAAGAGTAGAGGAATAAAAGAGAAGAGAAAAGAGTAAAGAAGAGCCCAAGAGTATTGAAATCGCGAAAAAAACAGCTGTTCTATAAAAAATGTCATTACTGAACAAATTGCTGATGAAACAGCTGTTTTTTGCGATTTCATGGTTGGTCCTATAACAAAGTTGTTCGTAATAATGAATACTATGAGCCTTTTTGGCTTTGCATACCCTATCCTTGTGCATCTCTGTATTGTGTATTATTTACCTAATCATTTTATATTTCTATTTCAGTGAGAACTTAATAATCTCAGTCGTGGACGCAATGTTTAACGAGGGCTATCAAGAAGCCGGGTATGAGTATATCATCATAGACGACTGCTGGTCCGAGAAGGAGAGAGACGGAGAGGGCAGGCTGGTGCCAGACAGACAGAGATTCCCGAACGGGATGAAGTTTCTTGCTGATTATGTGAGTCAAGTCATCTAAGCTAATACAGGGTTATAAGGAAATGGTATGCTAAGCCAAAACGGTTGTCTGTAAAGTCGGTTTACTGACGATAGTTGAACGTGACAACGTCATAAGAAAATACTGATATTTTCTTTTATTTTATTTTATTTTATTTTATTTTATTTAAGTAAGGTACAAAAGTAATTGACAAATAGGAAAATATAATAGAATATAGGAAATCACAATTTCACTCAGAGCGAGGTATGATGAGTACTATAAGCCCTTTTCGGTTTAGCATACCCTATATGAATAACCCTGTATAACAGCTATTAGAAAGTTAAGAATTCAACAACTTTTATACTCAGACATTCAAAGTACCTAGATGTTTGTGTATTTATTTGCATACAATTATTTTGCATTCCATTTTTAATGAAAACTCGTTTCTCAAAATGGTTTTCTTGTGATTAGGAATGTAGGTAGTTCTTGTAATGAAAATAGCAAAATGGCCTTATCATTCAATTTATGCCTTAGCAATTATCATAAATGGCGTAGGTTTCTGCTACTTGCATATTTAAATTTTGCTGTCTCCATTATTTTAAACTTTAAAACTAAAAAGTAGTGACTGTAATGCACTGCAAAAGTAGAGGATGAAACAGAAATAAGTATGGACCAGCTGGAGAAAGTTATGAAGAATTGCACTGATTCGAAATTGTATATCGGATTTACATATTTTAAGATTTGATAGCGAACTAACCGCGAGCGTTTTGAGGTTTTGCGCGAGCATAAAATATTTTGAGGCTTATACGCAGAAATAATAGTTTGAAAGTTCTATTTAATCTATATAATTAAAATGTAAAGACACAGAATTTCAAAGAATTTTAAAAGACTTTTTGAATTGAAAAGGCTTACTACGAAATTGACAACTTCATCTGTAACACTAAAACTCTTAACACTTTGTAAAACTCTTTACATAAATTGTATTTAGACTGTAATAATAATAATAAGTACATGACTGATTTTATATTTTATTTTATTTTATAGTATACTAGTGGCCCGTCCCGGCTTCGCACGGGTAGACTTAGGAACTCTTTGTTATAACCTCTATTCTCATGCTATTGCGTAACTATAGCAACCGTAGTATGTTGATGCTAACTTGTCAATTTATAGTAAAAATTATCAGTATATATATAATTTGCAATAAATTAAAATTGCGACTATAATTTTAGATTTAAACTATCCTATCTCTCAAGTTGGATCGAACTGCACATGGTGTGCGAATTTTATTATAATCGGTTAAGTGGTTTAGGAGTCCATTGAGAACAAACATTGTGACACGAGATTTATATATATTAAGATTGATTTTTTGACATTCTATTTTTTTTTCTTTGACATTTAATTTATTGTGTATTAATTCATTTGTTAAAATTGTATTTTACATTCATAAGTGTATAATACTGTACATTGATGTACCCGTATTTGAATAAATTATTTTGAATTTGAATCTTTCGTCTAAAAAATTTCGATGTTACGATGATACAAAATAAAAAAAAAAAAAACTTGCGCGAGCGTAACGAGCGCGAACTTTTAATCAGAAAATGAGTTCGGTCTGACATATTTCTTTTACTTTTTCTTTTATTTCCATTATAAGATACACAGACCCAGCCTAATATTTCAGACATTTTCTTTGTTTTAGTCAAGACTATTCCTATCTTTTTAGATTCATAGCCACGGCCTGAAATTCGGCATGTACACCAACATAGCAGCGGTAACCTGCATGCACTACCCGGGCTCCAGGAACCATTTCTATACAGACGCGCAAACATTCGCCAGCTGGGACGTCGATTACCTCAAGGTAGACGGCTGCTTTGTTGAAGAAGACTATTTGAATGTCGGTAAGTAGACCAGTGTTGCCAGGCAGAGTGCCAGATGACGACCTGTTTGAGTCAGTAATATATCGGCCTTTTAAGCCAGAGGTCCCGGGTGCAATTCCCGGTCGGACAGATGTTTGAATGATGAATTTAAATGTCTGTTCTGGGTCTGGGTGTTAGTTGTTCTTGTCTTTGTGTTTCATGGCATCCCCGACACAGGGTATCCTAATGGGGAGCTATGAGTGAGTGTGAAACGTTTATTATTTTATAAAGAGTAACGGCAGATGGCACAACTAAAACATAACTAAAACATTGACAGATGGCGGTATTGTTCCAGCAGTTTATTTTTAGCTATTCATATAATGTTATTGGTTTACAACGAATATTGATAGGTAAGATCGAGGGTAAACGATGCGCTGAGAGAAGGAAGAAGTTACGGTTGGAATACATGTGAGAGTGGCCAGCGTCGTAACAGGTTTTCTGCTTGGCTCAGGATGAAAAGTTTGCTGAGCTGACGGCAAACCTCCAATACTGGAGTGGCAATAATGATGATTACTGGTTTAGCAGTTTCATAAAATGTTATTGTTTTAGCATTTAGCATTTTAATAAAATGTTATTTTTCAGCGTATGTTAACTTGGGAAAAGAATTGAATAAAACAGGAAGATCGATGGTATACTCCTGCAGTTGGCCATATTATATTAAATACATTCATCATAAAAAGGTGAGACAGATGTATGTAATGCTAGCTGCGCACCGCGGTTCCTAGGATAAAAAGTAGTCTATATGTTTATCCAGGGTATAAGACTCTTTCGTAACAAATTTAATCCGAAGCCCTTCAGCCGTTTTTTCGTGATTGAGTAACAAACATACAAACTTTCGCATGTATAATATTAGTAAGATGTTTGAGTGAGAGAGTCAAGGTCTCTACAGGCTAGCCTAACAGATAAACTTTTGTTTTTATTTCAACAAATGAAGATCACTATACTGCACTGGAAAGAGCATTACGAAGAATACTAAAAAGCCTTCAGGGGCAGAACAAGTTGCTAATAATAATATCCTAAAACTAAATTCTAAACTGAAACTCTGGTTGCTAGAACATCCTTTTTACGAACTAGACGAATATGAAGGCTCGACATGTGATGTATGAATTATTATTATTTATTGATGATTAACGAATTATTTTGAATTTGTTACGATTATCTTTTTACTTGACTTGTAGCAATGCTATGGGTAAATATTTCATTACATTTCATTTTTCTTCAGCAAAAAACATTTTGTATAAACTTACTAGCTGTTCCCTGCTACGCTTCGCTGTGGATAAAAAAAACCATTATGAACAACTTTTACTATGGGACCAACCCGAAATTCGCGAAAAAAAATCAGCTGTTCCATATAAAAATGTCAATGGCACTCAACAAAATGTATGGAACAGCTGATTTTTTTTTTGCGAATTTCGAGTTGGTCCCTTAGTAAAAGTTGTTCATAATGATGAGTACTAAGAGCCCTTTTCGGCTTAGCATACCCTTTATGAATAACCCTGTATATCATGCTAAAATTTCAGCTCGATCGGTGCAGAACTTTTTAAGTTTTTGAAGCGTACACAAACCAACATAACATTTAAGAAGATTTAATCTCAAACCTCACTTGTTTTTCAGCCGAACTACGGCCCAGTATCTAAACACTGCAACTTGTGGCGCAACTTTCACGACGTGTTCCTAAACTGGCCCTCCATACAGGGCATCATAGAGTACTACGTGCAGAACCATGCTGATGTGGCGCCCTACCACCGCCCGGGGCAGTGGAACGATCCGGACATGGTAACCTAACTTTTTTAAATCAGGAAACCGAGCAAGTGCGGCCAACCTTATTACAGAATTAGTACGAAAGAGTTTGCTAAGCTGAAAAGAGCTCATAGTACCTACTCGTCAATATGCTTAATTTTTTTCATAAAATTAAACTAAAGTTTTCGGGCTCGCTATGCTCGCGCTTTTTTGACACGCTAAGAATAAAATGAACCCTACCTGCTTACAGTAACTCCGCCTTTTTTCACGCTTTTATGTAGCTTGCCCTGTTTTTTTTTTCTTTTGCAACTGAATTGTGAACAATATCCTATTGAACTGAAATTTGATATACCTGTGAGCTCCGATGACTTTGCAATGAAAGCTTGTTTTTAAAATTACTTACTGATTAATTGGCTTTGAAGAAAGTTCCATTTGCAATCTTAGTATTAAAATTTTCGCGCGCGCTAATTTCGCGTTTTTTATCTGTTTTTAAAAACTTTTATTTAACTTGAAATGTATGGATTTAACTAAGTAGGTATGTTTGTTCGGGTGGAATCTTGCAACTCAATTTTGAACTACTTCCCGATGTCCGATTGAGCTGAAATTTGATGTAACTTAGATGACAATGCAATAAAAGCTTGTTTTTAATTTTTTTTTAATTCACTTATTTATTCTTATTCCAGCTAATCTTCGGCACAGGAGCTCTGACCGAGAGTCAAAGCCGCGTGCAACTCTCTGTATACGCCATGCTGTCGGCTCCTCTGCTCCTTTCCTGCGATATGCAGAAAATCACTGCCTACGAGAAACAGTTGCTACAGAACCTAGATTTGATAGCCATTGCGCAGGACCCTCTGGGAATTATGGCGAAACCGTATAGGGTAAGGAAAAATCAAATCAAATAAGATTCATGTCGACCTGTTTGGCTTTGCGGTAGTATATCCGCCTTATAAGCCAGAGGTCTTCGGTTCGGTTCCCGGCCGGGCAGATGTTTGAATGATGAATTTGAATATCTCCTCTAGACTCTAGAGTATTAGTTGTCTTTGTGTGTGTTCCATGGCATCCCCGAAACAGGAAATCCTAGTGGGGAGCTATGTGTGTGAAATGTTTTTATTTTTTTTTATCTGC
Source organism: Alcis repandata (assembly GCA_949125135.1). Lineage (NCBI taxonomy): Eukaryota > Metazoa > Arthropoda > Insecta > Lepidoptera > Geometridae > Alcis > Alcis repandata. The sequence goes on along the minus strand of OX421245.1, from coordinate 3,386,213 downwards.
TTACTGCAAGAAGCCATTATCAAAAACATTGCAAAATCGTGCCAGACTGGACGCAACTTCGAGCGCATCACGCTTGTAGTCATTCCTTGAAAAAGATCACTGAAAGTGATCGCAACTAGCCTCAGTATTCGACTGTAGTATTAAGTATTTACTTTTACTATGGGACCAACCCGGAGTTCGCGAGAAAAATCAGCTGTTCCATAGAAAAATGACAACGACACTCGATAAAATGTATGGAACAGCTTTTTTTCGCGAATTCTGCTTTGGTCCCATAGTAAAAGTAGTTCATAATGATTAGTAAGTACTATGAGCCCTTCTCGGCTTTTCATCGAGCTGCCAATCCCGTATTCGAAAATCAATGAAGTAAAATAACTTTTCATTTTTCAGATTACTAATACAATAACTCTTTGGGTGAAGACACATTTACCGAGCAAGGGCGACAGCTACCCGTCCTACTCTTTCGTATTTGTTAATATATACGACGAGAATGAAGCTGTCTCTTTCGCTCCAATTAATTATGGACTCAATTCTACTGATGGATACACTATTTTGGTACGATATACTTAGTTAATTTAAAAATGTGAATGTGAATTTGTTTGTTACGCTTTCACGCCTCAACTAATCAACCGTCATCATCACCGTTTTTCATCAACTTGCGGGTAAAACCGCGGTTGCATCTATTATGTAGGGTTACTCGGAAAGGGTGTACAAATAAGCGCTTTAGTGTTCTTAAGGGAGTATTTTGTTGCAGGACATATTCACGTCGAGGTACCTCAGGAATGTAACGTCAAACGATGAATTCACAGTCGAAGTGCCAAAAGAAGGTAAGACATTATCAGGGTTGTTACTATTGAAAATATTATTTTTTTGGGTCCTGAACCACCTTCGGGAACCCTTAAGTCGACACTTCGGTGGTCGGTTGGTCTATCTGTAATTCACAGCCAATTATTTTAGTCATGTGTAGTAGGTTTGCGTTTGACCGCCATCTCGCCTGATGGTAAGCAACGATGCGGTCTACGATGGAGCACGTGTGCCTAGAAGAAACCGATTCACTCGCGACTTGAAGACAACCAGATTATACCACATACCAATCAATACTGTAATATTATACAGAGAAAAAGTCTGTATGTCTGTTTGTAGAAGATAATATCTGAAACTACTAGTCCGATTTAAAGAAATATTTCACCAATAAAAAGTTACACTAAAGCCACGTATTCACTGAGCAACAATTGTTTATAAACTCTGTTTCAGAAACGAAATCTACGTGTTTCTGAAACATATCACTTTGTTTCTGTAAACACTACGTTAACACTTTGACTGCGGAAAACACATACCTTGTGTTTTCCTTTGTGCGACGCGAGTGCGGCCAGGCACGCCAGGCGCGTAAAACTTAACGCATTTGACTTTTAGCCGAACTTAAGGCAAGCGCATGTGATTATTAGTCGCAGTGAATGTGATAACATACGAGAAACAAGTAGTGTTTACAGAAACAAAATGTTATGTTTCTGAAACAGAGTTTATAAACAATTGTTGCTCAGTGAATACGTGGCTTAACCCGGAGTGCTAACACACTGCAAGTTAAATAAAAGCTTGAAGTAATAAAAATAATAAAACATACGCGTCGACTTGAGAATCTCCTCCGTTTTTTCGTCGGTTAAAAATACAATTACAAAACTAATTTTGAAAATCAAATGGCAAAAACAGTTGAATTGAGAACCTCTTGTTTTAATAAAGTCGGTTAACGAATACATATTTTTCTTTGCAGATGCAGTTTTTTACACATTCTACCCTCTATAAGAGCGAACGTTTACGGACATTAAAAAGTATCTCCCTCTTGCTCTAGCTCATATAGACTATCTACCATCCCTTTTACTCTCGTAAAATTTTTATGATCTACGTAAAGATTTTATTTTCTAAAGGTGTATAAATGGTTTGTAAATGGAATGATCTCGTATGTGACAGGGATAGCTAGACATGAATTTCAAAGGAGTAAAAGAGACAAACAGTGAGCTAATTAGATATTTAGTCACATATTTATTTTTCACATATTATGAGCTCAGGGACGCGTGCAATAGTATCTTGTCTTTGTTTCTCTCGTTAGAAAAGTCATTAGAGTAAAAGGGACAGAGATATTAAGGTAAGTTTAGAGGACTCAGCATCAAATTCTGAAGGCTTCAGTTGACTGATCCTGATTGCCTAAAGTGTTGATGTCCTTGTCTAATAGACCGCAATGACAAAGACAGCTATATATTTAGTGAAAAGTTAACTAAAGTATTCAGAATTAGGTGCACTGTATTCTTAAAAGATTCCTATTCAATGTACTTATTTAAATGTATGTTGCTCACTTAAAATTGTGATATTAGATTAAAATTGATAGAAATATAACATGTTATACGTATGTATTTGTTGTTTTTACCCGACAGTTGCGAAGCCAAAAAAGGAGGGCTATTGTCTTTGACCTATGTGTTATATAATACATAGTATGTCCGTCCCTATGTTCCCTCGAAGCAACTAAACGGCTGAACCTGTTTTGATGAGTAACATGTAGTTAGATTCATTTTTATTGCGCGAGTGTCACTGGGTATATTAAAAAAATACTTAATGGATTTTTAACTCCAAATTTTTGGGTATACAGGGTTATTCATAAAGGCTATGCTAAGCCGAAAAGAGCTTATAGTAATTAGCATTATGAACAACTTTTACTATGGGACCAACCCGAAATTCGCGAAAAAAAAATCAGCTCTTCCATAGAAAAATGTCAATGACATTAGACAAAATGTATGGAAAAGCTGATTCTTTTTTAGCGAGTCTGGATTGGTCCTTTAGTAATAGTTGTTGATAATGATGATACTATGAGCCCTTTTCGGCTTAGCATACCCTTTATGAATAACCCAGTGTAATAAATTATAAAAAATCAAAACGGATATTTTGTGCAAGAATGTATTTTTTCCGTAGGCTTACAGTTTCATAAACTTTTTATTTGATTTTTGCTTTACATCGGATAACAGTATCAAAGCTCGCACTGGGACTCACTAGGCACTAGGCTTAGAAAACGTCGCAGCAAATAGTACCGTATTAATCTCCGAGTCAAAAATCCCGAACATAAACGGTCTATTCGCAATGAAGTTCTTAAAAATATCCGAATTTGTGTCTTGGATTGTGTCAGGTTGTATTGAAGGGACGAAGTTGTAGTATTCCTGGACTGAAGGCCGAATGCCGCCGTTTTCCAAAGTCACTGTGACTCGTTGAATGAAACTGCTAGGTAAGGCCGCAGGATCGGATATGTTACTGTAAGAAGAGAAAAGAAAAATAAAAATAATGAAGCAAAAAATATAAAATAATTGGCTGTGATGTACAGATAGACGCACGTGTCTTGCCTTAAGGGTTATTCCCCGAATAAGGTTCATAACAATGGTAATAACAAAAAAATTAGAAAAAACAAGTGAATAAAATTACTTTAAAAGAAACGGAAATAAAAACCCTTAAACGGTAGAACTAGTATTGACAGAACAGACATACGATTTAAGCCAGTTTTTCACTAGGTCGACGTTGCGTACGTTTTAACGCGTTGCGTATACGCAGCGTCGTCGTCGTCGCTGGTTAACCGTTCAACAACTGCTAGCAGTCGTAAAACGCGCTGTGGAACGCCTAAGGGCAGTTCCTATTCAAAGTGATATACCTAGATTGTTTCTTGGTAGCAACATTGCTATGAAGAAAACATTCCCAAATGGACTTTAAACGCTAAAACGCTTAAAACTTTAGGTAACCAAGGAAAACCCTAAAAACCTTAAAGTGTTACCTTGAACCTAGAAACTAGAAACCTTGGACCTTTGACCTAGAAACCTTGGACCTTGAACCTAGAAATTTGTTTATTGCCACGTACCTACGTGGCAATAAACAAATTTCTAAAACAATCCCGTTTACACCCTTTGTATACGGAACTCTAGTACCTACCTAACACGTAAATACCCAAGACCATAATCGCAAAATGAACTCTGAAAATTCCAGCTTGTTATGAAATGCTACAAAATTAGAACGCAATAAATTATGAAAACACGCTAAGTGGAAATAGGAAGCAGGAAAGGAAAATCTTTCTCCACTTCCGGCACACACCACGGACCGAGCAGTCTTGTGTTTTATTTTGCTCCTCTTTTAATCTGCGGCTGGTTGAATACCTACTTAACTCGAGTCACACTGTGACTCGTTTTGGTGTGACTGGTTGGGAACCCCTCGTTTGAACTAGTTGCGTGCTGCTGATTTACCTGCGTTTGTAAGTTTAACACATTTTCTGATTTTGTTCATTTTTTTTTCTCGAAATTACTATTTTTGAGCGATACTGGTACTTGTTTTATTTTTCTTTTCTATCTTTACTTTTGCTTCTAAAACTTTATCAAAGAAAAACGACAGCAGAACATTTGATCAAATAGGCATCTACGAAAAACCTCGAAATAATCCACCTTTAAACAACAAAGCATTCAAACATCTCAGTAGTTTTCAAAGGAAATAATCCAAAACCTAGTTTTAGCGACATATTTTCTAAACGTTCAAAGCTATGGCTATTTCTAAACGTTCAAAACAAACCCACAGACCCACACTACCTAAACTTCACACTCACTTCAGTAGACAGCAAATCAATACCTAGCTCTAACTATCGTAGGATTCAGGATTTAGTCGGAGCACTCTTGACGAGACCTCTAGGGACTCAATAGCACTGGCTCTCAAAGTCGAACGTCGATTCAACGCGGAGATCGGTAGTTGGTTAGATTTCTTTAGCCATTATACGAATAGTCTTTCAAGCTAGATATCAGAATATCAGTAAAAAATGCCAGGAGTTGTGGTTAATCGCTCACTCAAAACTTTTTTTATTCGGACTGTTTTAGAATTTATGCTTTGTTCTTGTTATCGGCCGTCAGCCAGACAAAGCAGTGAAACTGATTACCTAACACAGTTGCACTGTTAATAATACTTAGTTAATTACGTAGTTGCAAAGCGACTCAAGCCCTAATAAATTCAGACAAGTATTTACCTGGTCACTGAAGGGTCCGTCCACAAACGTTCGATTCCAGCATCTTCCAACACTCGCCTCATATCAACTTCAGTTGTCATCGTGAGCCGTGGAATAACGATCTCAATCGGCGCTGGAGTCGGTTTCATGTTGGCTAAAGTTTCAAAGACTAGATTGTCCTGTATTTCACTCAAAGATCGAGCATGGTCATCCCGTCCTTGAGTCATTGCTATCAGCATTTTGTAGCGTTCATCTCTGCCGACTGGTAGTTCTATAACTTTGATGTTAGCTGACGCTGCATAGGCTATGTTGACTCGTTTCAACGTCTTCATATAATCCACAGTTCCTATTTGTTCCCCAAGCGTGTTGTAAAACGGTCCAGTTTCGATGACGGCATCAGAAAATGCTGATGACCATAGTCCATGATAGTCTAAAGATTCCAGCAGAAACGAGTTGCCGTTTAAGTTTATATTCGGCAGCTGCGCTTTGAAGATCCGTTTTAAACCTTCAATTTCTCCAACAGGGTTACTTTTGAAAGGAACGGAAATAGTATTCAGATGGGTGTAAGTTCGCGCGAAGTTTTCCCAATTTTTGTTCACGCGAACACTCGAATCTGTTACGAAGAGCCTGTTTCTTGCGAGGATGACGTCACTGAGTATATTTTCTCGAGTTGTCGCCAGTCGGTAGAAGATCTGTCGCAAGCATCTATCTTCAGGTAGACTTAGGACGCTGAACAACTCTTGCCGGGTCGACCCTTGGGTTCCCTCAGCTATCGCAGCAAGCGACAACCAAGCTGTATGTGGAGAGAAAACAAAATGACCTCCGGCCAATGCAACAGCTTTTCTAAACACCAATGTGATGAACTTGAAGATACTGACTTGGAAGTCTTTGATGATTTCATCTGTGCGATGCTGGGTGCACGGCTGTTGAAACGATGTGGCTTGAGTGGTCCAGAAAGGCATGCTGTTTGTTGTATATCCCACATTATTAAACGTTCCTGAAGTTACATAAGGCAGTCCGTTTGAGTAAAATATTTCAGGAATTCTCCATTCCGGATTTAAATCACTATGCAGCGAAGATCCATTTAAAAATCGGAGGTACACTAGTATGACACAAAGTATGAGCTTCATAGTTTTATTAAAGTTTTGGAAATAAATTAAACACGATCGTTCTTACTTTATATAGGTACCGAAATATAAGCTGGTTTCTTGAATTAAATTAAAATCCAGGTACTAAGTTGTGTTTAATCAATGTGACTAGAATTAGGGTTCTTTACTACCTACCCACCAGCAGGCAAGAATATGTCAAATCTCGAAAAGATTTGACAGACTTTTCGAAGATATCTACGAGTATTCGTCGAAAACATTCGATGTTCGGATAGCGGAATCAGCCTGCTGAGCACAGATTCTCTAGGCAAATATTTACGACAGAAATAAGTAATTAAGATTTTTAGGGTTACTCATATCTATCTAAATTAGGTAAATATTAAAAAAGGCTAAACAAAAAAAAAACAAAACCTAAAAAAAAAACAAAAAAACACGAATCTTAAAGATAAAATCAAGTAGGTAGGTATCTAAGACAGTCTACAAAATATATTATCTGCTTTAACAAATATCTACATACGGAACCAAAACGTTACATACCAACAGCTTTACAATTATAACAACAAGGAAAATACTTAACCGGTTTTGTTTTTTGTTAATTGCTTGCAATTCTAGTTTTATTGTACACTTGACCCATGCAATATGAAAGAAATGACCGCTAGCAAATATTAACCAGTCCGAAATTAATCAAATCGGGTTATGAGATTGTACCTACTTTTAATTAAATTAAATGTATTTAGATAATAATATGTACAGAGTTATGTAAATTTTTCACTGACGTCAATTGCGAGATAGTCAGTTTTAAGCTCTTTTTGGCAGAAAGAAGGTTGCTCGGAGTCACTTTTACTATTTTGTTGACCACTCTAAATACTATGTACTATTGTCGCTTACCATCTGGCGAGTTAGTCAAACGCGGACTTATTCGCGTTAAAAAACAAACTCTAAAAAAATCCGTTCACATTTTGTAGGTTCGCCCGAGAGATATAAAATGCCTATTCGGATTCTACATGTGCATCTACATAAATAACTATGTACCTACTTACTTAAAGACACCATTAACTTTTTATATCTTTAGTAATTTTAAGGGGAAAACGCAAGAATTTAGGTACCTACCCAAGTAAGATAAAAATAAACTTCTGACTGATATCATCACCTTAATGATGTTTTCAATCAAATAGTTAGGTACTAATAATCTCAAATGTCTTTTTAGTCATATTTATATCTCAATTTCACAAATCATTAAGACTTTATTTAAGGCAGAACAATGCTACTAATGCCAGCAAAGGCCTTAGCAGTGGCCTGGAATATCAGTGTCTTGAATTTATAGAGCTTATACACTATCTTGGAAAAATGAAGTGGCTAACAATAGGGGCACTTGTTGTGATTTGTGCTCAATCTCAAGGCGTCAGTCAAGGTAACGGTTTATGGAACAGCTTATCAAATATTTTTGGCATTCGTGAAAAGCGTCCGTGCGAACGTGATCTCATCCCGAGCTTCCGAGAGGCTTTGGACGACTTCACTGTACGACTCACTAAGAGAGCGGCTTTTTACTCAAATAATGGCAATTTCGTTATATCTCCGTACAGCATTTGGTTATCGCTGGCGTCCATAGCAGAGTTTACCGACTCATACTTGCAGCCACAGTTTTTCAAAGCTCTCAATCTGCCAGAAGACAAGTGTATCAGAAATAAGTTTTATCAACTCGCTTCGAACATTGAAAGCTCAGGCCCCGACGTCGATTTTAAGAGACGACGCGCTTTCGCTATTGATGAGCGTTATCAACCTTTTGATGACTGGCTATCATTTAATGAAGAGCATAAAACCCTGGATTATTTGCCGATCGTTTGGGATGAAGAAAACTTCGAGTCAATTCGCGAAGCCATGGGCATTCAACCGCAGTCGCCGCTGCCGTTTTACGGGAACTCGATACTGCTAGATCGTTTGTATTACCAGGGTATGTGGACATCTGCGTTCTCTGGAGGAACAGTCGAGCTTGCGCCCTTCTACAACGATATGGGGCTGCCTATAGGTTCAGTCGATTATATGAGGATGAAGAGCCGAGTCCGTCTGGCTCATATTCCTTTCATGGATGCCAAAGTTCTGGAACTACCTGTGGGTTCCGATGGAAGATATGCAATGCTCTTTACGATGGGTATTAGAAGCGATTCCATTAAGAATATTTTGGATTTGCTGAGGAGTTCCATCATAGTGGAAGTCTTAAAGGCTTTAACAGTGAGCTTGGTGCCCATTGAAGTAGCTATTCCGAGATTCTTCATGCATCATGGATTTAACGCCAAGCCAGCTTTGGAGGATATGGGCTTTCCTCAAGTCTTTGCTGATCCATCTGCTACCAGGTAACTACTCTTGAATTTATCAATTATTAGGTAAAAGTCATCGTTAGGTATAAGTAAATGTATGTTTGATATTTTTGAAGTTTACCTATGTCTTATAGAGTTTTATAAGACTACAAGAAAGAAGCAGGTTTTTGAAATGGACCTATGTAAAAATCAACTTATTTTAACGACATTATTAATTAGGGGCTACTTATAAGTACTGGTAAACGAAGTGTCGGACGACGACATAACGAAAATCGCGGGTCGAACCTGGACAAGATTGGCACAGGACCGGGATGAGTGGCGTACAAGAAGAGAGGCCTATGCTCAGCAGTGGGCGATAACGGGCTGATGATGATGATGATGATGACTTATAAGTAGTCCTATTTTTCATCTAAAATTGAGGCAACTGTAATTTACACAGATCAATTTGTTTCTCCACAGGTTCATAGCAGATCCTCCGCCATTGCCTTCCTATCTCTTCCAACGACTAGACGTCAACATTACCAGCGGGTACCTCCAGCGAGAGTTCCACAATGGCAATACCATCAGCAATTTCTTCGAAAACTCAGCTTCGAACATAGCATCGGCCGTGGGAAGAGACTTCATAGCCAACCGGCCGTTCTTCTTCTCTCTGATAGATAAAAAGACTGGAGTGACGATATTCACTGGCCTGTATGCTTATCCTGAGGACCAAAGACTACCAGTTGGATCATGGAGGTCATAAATGTCTGAAGCTGGGGAACAATGGCGTTGTTCACCGGAACGATAATTATTTTTTTCTTGTTTAATTTAATTTTTATATAATACGTTTTACCAAATGAGTCACCTGTCATTGTAAAAAAACTTATCCGATCGCCATTCTCTCACGTTAACAATACCTACTTATTGGTTCAATTTAAATACAACAATATAATGGTTTCGATTTTGTTGTTTCTACTACCTATCCTATATCTTAGTAGGTACCTATATTTGGGCCAAACTGAAATAATGTGTGTTCGAATTTAGAGAATGAAGTTCGACCAATATAACATGAGTTTAGGCAAGCATGCGACGTTATAAACCACATGTTGAACTTTTTAGGGTTCCAAAGTTATTTATGTACCTAACCGTGTTATTGTATTAGTGTCTCTTGTTTTGTTTGATTGTTGTCTTGTTTGATTATAATACAGAAATATCTAATTGGCTGACATACAGACAGACGGACACCGTCTCGCCTTCAGGGTTCTTCCCCGAAAGAGATTAGAACCCTAAAAGGGGATTCAAAGAGAAATAAAACAAATATTTAACGAATTAGAATACGACACATTGTTCCCAAGGCTTGTATTATTTTCCTCCGACAAAGTAAGGATATTCATAGATATAGGTGGTACCATATATAAATACCGTAATAGCAAACAATAATAAACACATTTCTCAGTACGCTTGAGGAAAAATATTAAACCTCCAGAAATAGACACGAACTAGCAAATTGCTGGTTCGAATTACCTTGAATTTACTGGTAAACAAGAAACAATATTCTGTCGAGTCCTTTGATATACATACCTACAGTCCTACATACTTATATAATATTTATGTCCACCTACACCGGACATTTTCGAAAAAATGTCTATTTTATTTATCTGAGTGAAACTCACGGCACAGAGGTAATGACCAAGCATGCAATGAGTCATAAATGCGAGTAAAAGTTAAAATGTCAAGCACAAATTATTGTTGTTTAAAATATCAAAAAAAAAATAATAACTGTGTATGGTAGATAGACAATATACCTAATTACTTGTTATGCTAATTTCGAGGACAAGTAAAACATTTTGAAATATTATCAAAAAGCAAATATATTTTTTAACATCAACAAAAAAACAGTAAAAGCAAAAGAATTGATTAAAAGCAAATTTTTCACTTTGTGACATTATTAATGATCCTTAAGGTCTTTCTCTGGTAATTTAATCAAATATTTTCTGTTGCCCTCTTTCCCCCGGATAGGAGTATGCCCCGAAGAATACCGGGACTCTGATGTCTGTCTTTTGAAGAGGAACGAACAGTCCAAACAGGAATGGTTTGTTGATTATGAACCCATCCTTCTCAACCGCAGCTAAATCGATCTCCTTGTCGGGAATATCTTTGGAGCTGTCCCTGCCCACGGAGTCAGTGATATTTACAGAGACTAGTTGAAAATAGCCAATAGGTGAATCTGGAGTGTCTGGGTTATTGCTGCGAAAAAATAAAAAAACAAACACTGAAATGAGTTTGCGGTCCTAAACTTTTTATGTTGACCTAATTAAATCTTACTTTTTCTATGGTAACGTTAATGGTAGAAGGTTCTTGTTATATTCACTCCAGAAAACAGATAACGAACGTACTCAGGTACTCGATATTTTCAGGTAAACATGGCAGCTACCACATAGCTTGTTCTTTACTCAATTACGAAAACATCTTTTGTGAGGACGGAAAATTATTACGAAAACATATTAATATACAATACGGCATGAACTCTCAAGTTATGTAGCTAATCATTAAAACTTCGTTAGCCTAAGGGCTAGAATCTACAAGACATCACACACACCTACACACTGAGCGTAGGCAGACCCCTCATATAGCCTCTTGGGCTCACTTGAACTATATATAGGATTGCTCTTTCTGCTACACCTTTGATAGCCTCAACAGTTTTAGGTTACCTACATAAGTACATACCTGGTATCAGCAGGATCAACAAATTTTTCGCTACGTCTCATGTTCCTAAGGATTGGCGCCATGTCGACTCCACTGCTCATCAACAGCCTTGGGATGGCCACTTCTATAGCTTCCTCAGTCTCTTTCAAATCCGAAAAGATATCTCCATTGGAAACTGCCTCAATCATGGTTTCCATTTTATCACCAACAGCAAATAACATGAGATGTTCTCTTTCGGAACCAACTGGAACTTCTAGAACTTTGAAGCTATTGTCAGGAGAGTGGAACACACGAACTTTACTCTTCATTGTTAGGTACTCCACCTTTGCAATGGGTTCCTTCTGCTCGTTGTAGAAAGGTCCTTCCTGGACTGGTTTGTCTGAGAATGCGGAGTTCCACAAGGCATCGAACATCAAATGGTCCAATAATACCGTGTGCCTCGAATAAGGAATATCCAGCTCATGCTTCGGGATGTACTTCTGCACGTGTCCGAATGGTTTATTATAAGTTAGTGATGGTAGGTAATCTGGCATTCCGAAAGGCATATCATCGAATGTAAACCAATTTTTATTGACGTCAATTGTCTCGTCGACTGCTATGGCTTGACTTTTTGAGAATAGGACGTTTTCACCCAGACCTTCCAGCATTAAAGCGCGGCTGTAAAACTGTCGTCTCAGAGTACTATCATCTGGAAGGCCTAGAAGTGAAATAAGCTTGTCTCCTTCGGGTAAAGTTTCTGCCGTGGTCGCTAGGTTGTACCATATGCTGTGAGCAGAAATGATGAAATGACCCTTAGTGTAGTAGTTGGCCTCCAAAGCTACGCGCGTGTTTAAAGGAATCAAGTGCTTTTTAAACATTGTTCCCATGTCTAGGTGATATTTTCGTTCTTCTTCTTCATAATCGCGTTCAGAAAACGCGACTGCAAAAATTGCAGCAATTAGTAAAAACTGCTTCATTTTTGAACTATTTACAACTATAACTACGATTTTAGATTACTATATATTATAGAGACGCGTTACGGACCACTGAGGCTGACGCCACAAAGTGTCTTCTTATATACATATATTTGTAAATCCAAAATAATGCCGATTGCACACGGTATATAACAGCTTGCGCCAGTGCTTAACTTCATATATCTACTTAAATAAGTAAATGTTCACTTGTATGTTTAGGATTTCCTATTACAATATAGAGCCCGTATTGAATAATTAATCATGTCTTTTCAGTCTACCATAGCTGCTTACCTTTACACCTAACTGAACCACACAACTGCGGTCTTTTAGATTAGTTTAGTTTTATTGCTTTAGTTTTTAGTTTAAGTCATTTTTAATGTTCCCATGTACTCGTATAACTTAAATCTCTAACAATCGCCAACATTTTCTATAATAGACCACACAATATACCTAAACAAGAATTGTGGTGAAATCCCATTAAAAAAAATTACACAAAAATTCAGAAATATCTGTAATTTTCCCAGCCGTTAATTAGTTAAATAATCTCTAAAGAACCCTACCATGATGTTTATCTTAACTTATCCTGAACACATCACTCATCAGCTTTACAATTTATTCCTCAGCGAGCAGAATTCATTCGATAAATTCGCAAGCTCGTTTTTGCGCAAGCTATTACATCGTGTACAGAGGGCTTTAGGTCTTTAAAGTCAGATAAGTTGCGTTGTTTTGTTGTCTGAATACATTAAAAGGCTATTTAGGTACCCACATCAATTTACTTATCTTTTAATTCCATTTTTCTTTAGTTAGTTACCTATTGATTGAGGAAAAGTCTATAAAGTTTGTTTGTAATCTCGGAAACTCCTGATTCTTTGTTAACAATTATTCTGTTAACTAAAAGCTATATTTTCCTTAAGTAATATAGGCTTTATTGTAACATTAGGTATTTGTAAAACAGTACAGAAATGTGTTAATTTGCTTTATCGAACTGACCCAGTGATTAAATTTCCTCTACCCATGGTAAATTACTTTACTACTTACGGGAGTGAAGGCGCGGCCGAAAGTTTATAGCTACCAAAGCGAGTAAAGCCGCGGGCAAAATTTTGTACTTCGGTACAAAATAAAAAGATTTAGAAGAAAGAAGATTACACTATGAATTTAAATGATGTTTTTCTTAAATTGGACACCTATTATGTAATCAACGTAAATCGTAGTTTAAAATAAGTAGGTAAATGGTTTCTCATTGTACCTACTTCATTAGAACGATTCTAAGAACCTATATGTAAACGGTCAAGCAAAAACGGACCTGATGAATGTTTTATGATGATTTTGAGTCCGTTATCTTATATATAGTACTCGTATTTTCATTTTCGTGCAAGGAGAATATTTTTAAGAGGTCGAGTTTTTTTTATATTTTAAAACACTTCCTGTACATGCTTGTTATCAACGTACGTTACGTTTGGACGGGTGTCTAAAAACCAATTAATTTTACCGTCATAGTAAAAGTTGTTCATAACGATGAGTACTATGACCCCTTTTCGGCTTAGCATACCCTTTATGAATAATCCTGTATATTAAAACATTTTCTTCGAACATTTCACTGCGTTATATCAAGAAGTCCGTATGACTCTAGTCTCGGGTAGTCCCGAGTAAGCAGGGTTCCGACAGCTGCAGAAAATTGTACGTAAAATCTATGAAACTTCACTGCATTTATCAAGATGTTCCCAGTACTGATTCTATAGACTTAATGCTTAGTACTGGGACTTCGTACTATAGGGTTTTTAGCTCTATTAATGCTAATTAGTAGGACTTCGTTCTACCGGTAGGAATAAGTAGGTAGGTAGGTACCTACTAGGTAGGTATTTATTTCCTTTTAGATTTCCTACGAATCGTCTGTAATCTTACTTTTAACAGATCTCTTTATACTTAGAGCTCTCTTTTATCTTTCTCTTTCCGAGATAGAATGAATAGGGTAGGAATTACTACAACTAAACTATGGGCACTTTTGCGCCAGGAACAGTAAGGGGCGGGTTATTTGGTTGACGTTTACGATTCCTGTGTTTGGTATTTTATCTTTGATTTCTTTGTACTGTGTTTTTATTTATTTTAATTAATATTGGAATTAAAAATTTAAATCTTTTTTCAGGACTAAACTATTTATCCCTAAAAAAGCTTCTGGTTACAGACTGAAATACAGATCTTCACGTAGAGATCATGTCTTCGTGGAGAAATCGACACAGTATCGAAAATGCAAAAATCACTATTTTTTTTTTAATTGTACCAATTATACAAATATTTAAATATAGTTTTAGGAAAACAAATAATTTTAAAAACACAATTTTTTTCTTCTTATTGTTTTAGGTCGAATAAAATTTACTTACTACACATTTTACCTTATTAGGTACGTACGTCACGGCCAATTGTTTTAGGTATCTACTGCAAGTTGCATTTTACTATCAAACAAACTAAAATGAAAATGTTAATTTAATTGAATGGATGGGCACTTAAAACAATTTCAATGATTGGTTTATCTTCAAGTCGTGACATCATTTGTAAAGATAATAAAATTGTATACCGGCCTGTCTACCTACAAACCTCAGAAAAATCAGAAAGGAAGATGGAGCTCTGCTGTATGAGGTGAAGCCGCAAAGATCGCGTACGTACCTACATAAGACGCACACATTAACACATCAATACTACATCAATAGGTACTCGCTGGTCAGTTCTCATTGACGTTGCGCAGAGTATGTACCTACACAAAATGATGTTGTCGAAAAGTATTATAACCAAAAACAAGAATGATCTAAACGCGACAATTAATTATTATCAGCTTAAAAACGGGAATGTAATTTACATTCTGTAAGATTTTTGAGAAATGAAAACAGACTTTAGTACTAAAAACAAGGCATTGCACAATTCACTGCAGCTCACAGGACCGTCATGTATAAAAGGTGGCTTCAATACCGCGGTGCTCTACCTGCTCATCTAGATTTATCTGAGAAACATGCCTACTGTCAAGGTTGGTCAGGTTAAACGAGGTAGTATGCACTCGTGAGCGCATTGCTTTATACCTAGGTATATACGACTCAAAAAAATAGCACAAGGCTAACTTCGAAATAAAATAAAAAAATGAAATCAAAATTCAAAACCAGTCTTTTTGATTAACATATCTCGGAAAACGTGGGTGAAGCCGAGAGCCGCAACTAGTTTTATTGTAAACAACGGTTCGTCCGATAAAAGCTGAGAATCCTTGGTTACGTTTAAGTTCTGATAACTGATTCAAATAAATAAACATTTTCAATAAAACACATTTTATTCACTTTGATTTTACAACATTTCATGCGGACTCGTACTAAACTATTTCGCTATAATTCCAGTCATACTTAGCTTGCCCTTGTTGACCTGGGTAAGAATATACACCAGTGAATACTGGGACTCGGATATTAGTTTCATAAAGCGCGAACAAGAACGGCCTGTTTGCTATAAAATGGTAGTGGTCGGGAACGTCGTTATCAAACCCAAAGAATCTATTAAATTCTTCAGAAGAATCTGAGAGCCATTCGCTTGAGTCCCTTCTTATTCCCAATGATCCTGTGATGTTGATGTCCACTCTCTGAAGGTAGGTCATAGGTAATGCTGACGGCTCTGATACGTAGCTGGTAAGAAAAAATATCTAATTAATTCGATATAGTTACAAATGTAAAGATAGGTGCCTTCGATTGGATCTTTGAATTTAATTTTATACGAATACGAATTACGAACAAAAACTAATGAGAAGAGATGTTAAGGCTGCACGCGTATTAACAAAAATTGTAGGATGGTAAAGAAATCAAGTGATAGGTACTGTTAGGGACGGTCCAAGTCTAGTCATAGGTACCTAAATCAGTTTTAGGATCAGATACAGAATAAATAACTGGACAAAGTTCAGCCGAGATGGTTTGGTACATACCTCGTAATATCTTCGTCAGTGAATATCTTCTCAAGTCCAATGTTGTCTAAAACTGGCCGCAGATTCAGCCCACTAGTCATCGTTAGTCTCGGGATAGCCACATCTACAGGCCCCCTAGTCAGACTTAGCTCTGATAGAATATCTCTATCGAAGATCGCATCAATCATGTTGAATGCGTCTCCTCCGACAGCCAAAAGCAATGAATATCTTCCATCTGAACCCACCGGGAGCTCCACGACTCTGATGTTATACCTTGGAATGTCAGCGACCTTGACGATAGCTTTCATTCTCAGGTACTCGACTTGAGCTATTTCTTGACCCCGCTCATCGTAAAAGGGTCCTTGCGTGACTTTTCCGTCAGCGAATGCAGAAGCCCATAGGCTTCCCCAATTGAGACGATCCAGAAACACCGAGTGACCCGACAAAGGAACTTTCGGTTCGATGCCCATGTACTCCTGCACGAGTCCAAAAGGCGCATCGTCGTAAACGACAGATAAGTGCTGCAGTATTCCAGTGGCTTCGCTGGCGTCTATCCATTCTTGTTTGATTTTCAGATTGTTGTCGATGGCCAAAGCACGGTTCCTCGAGAATCCGGCGTCAGGAGCCTCCAGGTTCAAAGCGATTTGATACATCTGATCTCGAATGCACTTGGCATTTTGAAAGTACAGGTTGTCCCACAGGTCTTGGTAAGTTGGTAAATTGACCGAATAATACGATTCTGCCACAGAGGCCAGAGAGAGCCACACGGTATGAGCAGAGATGATGAAATGACCTCCAGTGTAATAATTGACCTCAGAAGCTAAACGAGCGGTAAAGGGCAGCAAAATGTTTTCTCTAAAAATAGGGATGGGGTCTTGCTCACATCCCGGGTCGTCCCAGTGGAGAAGCTCGGACTGAGCGAGCACTAGTCCGAAAAGAGCACCGACTAACAACAACCGCTTCATTTTTCTTTTTCAAATTTAACTAACTATGAGTAGAATAGAATAGAACTCAGGTGTAATGTCAACTTTGATGAAACTTTGCTTTATATAAAATGTTGATGTTACTCTGCGGTCGGAAAATATTAAAGCTATAAAGATAGTGCTTGATTATAAATCATCAATTAATTTAGAATAACTTATTTTGTAATTAACTTATTGCCTGCCTAATTAATAAAACGATTTGATTAACCACATCACAAATTATATTATTTATAGAACAGGCTATTTTATCCCACTTTTGATTACGTTGATATTTCTGATAATTTTTCTTCTCAGATTGTTCGAAATTGTGGATTTTAGCTATGCCACAATTATTTGGCTACCACCGCTTGAAATAATATTAATCACGTGAGACTCGAGAGGGGGGAGGAAAATATCATGTTCGGAAAACATCACGAAATGAAAGGGTGTAGAGAAATATCACCAGTACAAAATGTTCAGAATTTAACGAAAAATTAAATAGGTAGGCTATTTAATTTTTCGTTAAATTCTGAACATTTTTAAGACAATATGGACCACAAAATTTACACGTATGTGCGGGATAGGGGGGGGGGGGGAGGGTGTGAATTCATAACCTCAACACGTATCACTAGGGGGGAGGGGGGAGAAAAAGTTGCTAAAACATCACGTGATTATAATGGAAGATTCCTAAGAGATAGAAGATTGGATGACCTCAAAAAACATTAGCACATTTTAGCTAATAAGAAGGTATGATACCTGATACCTAGCTACTGTAATTTCACTTTCTGTTACAATTCATTTCCGAACATTGAAATCTCAAAGGCGCTTGTAAAAAGAAAGTGACGTCAGCAAAGCGAAGGTTTCCCGTCGTTAGATCGAATCCTCTTGTGTAGCTTGGAGATCGATATAGTTGAGAGATCTAGTGCAGGCGTGTCGTGTTTTCTTCAGTTTCAAACGTGTTAACACCACGGAGGGATAGGTTTATAGTTTCGGGCAGTATAAACCTATCCAGCGTGTTAACACGTTTGAAATAAGCCTAAAAGGGCTAGTAGGTACTCATCATTATGAACAACTTTTACTTTGGGACCAACTCGAAATTCGCGAAAAAAAATCAGCTGTTAAATACATTTTGTCGAGTGTCATTGACATTTTTTTATGTTATAGCTTATAGACCACAAACTCGCCTGTTTTTTTTCTTATGTAATATAATGACGAGACGAGCAAATCGCTCGCCTGATGTAAAACGTCACGTTTGCCCATAACAGGTCTGCGCCACCCAGAATTTTGAACTTGCAGAATTCAAGACCCAGCGCGGCACAGCACTGCGCTCGTCACCCTGAGATATAAGACGTTAATCTCCTATTTGCCCAAACGATGTGGCTGAAGATAAAGCACGCAGACTTAAAAGATACATTATGAATTGTACAACCTTTTTACAGCAAATTCTTTTCACGTCATGAGTGAAAAACATTTTCATCTTCAAGTAACCTCACATCACTTCACAAACATGCAAAACAAAACGCTCGTTCCTTTGAAACAAAATCTTCTACATGTTTACCTATAAGTTACCGCAGTGCTACAGTGACGGCTCAAAGTGGCATTTATTACTGTAAACATCTTGAAGACACCCTTGACAAAATACTTGGAATAAGACTCCTACGAGCTTCATTTCGGATTTGAGAACGAGATATTTTGCGAGGATTCTGAAAACGGACTAGTTTTGCCTTATAAATAGTTAAACCGTTATACCAGGTCTATTTTTTATTGTCCGTGTTTTTATTTTTATTTTTGTCTGGTGTCGTCACGTGAAAAATAAGCTGATGGTAAACGAAATTCTTCTTTCAAGTATATTTAGCTTTTTTTTTCTTCTTTTTTTAGGCTTTTTTAAGGAACCCTGTTTCATTTCTATATCGTTTCTATTTTCGGACCCTTTTCACACCATGCTTACTTTCATAGGATGCTACAACTTTTAGGCTGATACTGGACAACAGGTCAGAGCTGATAACTATCCAAAGAAAAGGTTTAAAGAATAAGTATAAAACCATAGTAACTATTTGATAATCTATACATTTAGCCTTTAAGTAGTGCAAAGTAAATTAGGCATTGGTTTGATGATTTCAGAGCTATTAGATTTTTCCAAATTGTACCAATGTCATATAAATTATTATTGATAAGAGTAATCTCAGGATACCTTTTTAGTAAAATTTGTATTAAACTGTCAATTTATTTTTAACTTTTTTTCAGTAAAATTATTTATTGACTATTAGAATACATAAAATATATTTACATCTTAAATTTAAAATAACAAACTAAACTAAATAGAATTAAGAAAACAAAAAATTAATAATCAAAAAGTAGTTTTTGCCCGTGTGGCAAAGTACCTACCAAGAACGCTGGCTGCATTCCCGCGCTGAATTGCCAGTGAAATTCTTTGCGCGAGGAATGAGCCAGCCCTCTTATCACCAGCGGCGTCAACTAAGCGCGGTGTGATTTGTTTGACATTTTTTTTAGTACTAGGACCCCATGGACCAAAAGTTTCGACGCCAAGCGGAAGAAATATGTAGGTACTCATTCGAAAGAGACGCATATTATAATTTATTTAACTTTTTATACATTAACGCCCAGTAGTCTGCGCTCTTTAGCATCAAAACATCAGCTTTGCGTGATATTTCCAAGCCGTACCCTTGTACAATGTACATACATACACTTCTCAGACCGACAAACATATCCACTCAGTTGGCCAAACAATAAAACTAAAAATATTCTACGGATGTCAGCGAGTTTTGTTCAGAAAACTCGATAGTGGCTCCACACAGCTCTGCATATACGTTGGTGGTAGCAGCAAGCTAATTTATCCTTGCAGACACGATTCTAAGTCGAGTTGGAAATAAGTCATAGCGTGTGATACAACTTTGTACTTAGAGATAAGCCTAGGTTTGGCCTCGTACGCCTTGTACCTACTCTTTTGAGCTTTTGATGGGAACTGGAGTTGAGACGTTGGAAGTTGTGAGCTTGTAAACACCTGTTTTTTTTTTTTTTTTTTTTTTGTTTTATGATAATGAGATTCAGATTCAGAAATATTTATTGAACAACTAATACATTGTAACTTATAAGCTAGATGTTAGTGCATTACTCGTAGTTGAAATTGTCAGTATACCCACATCGGGCATTCAATATGTACACAGTCAAATAGTTTTAGTAGTTTTTAAAAAGAATAATAATAATAACAATTTCCAACTCAATTTTAAATTCTATGCATAATATGGGATACGAGACGAGCAAATAGCTGTAAGCAAAATAAGTGAGTAGTTACTTAATTTCAATACAATACTGGTTATGGCAGTACAGTGGCGAGACAGTAAATGTGCACACTCGGCCGAGCAAACAAATCGTGGTTCTAGCGACTGTCGCGCCTCGTCAAAATGTTTATACAAACAGTGTTTTCGGCCGAGGGCACTATCTCGCCACTGTACTCGTTACGTGTAACTAACCCATTAGTTAGAACAAGAAGAAAAAGTTTAATAAAGCCTCTTTGCTTGGGGCACTGTATATGATGGTCCAGCGAGGTGCTTGTCAACAGATAAGGACTCTATTGTACTTAAAATTCTAGTTTTTTATACAAGTTTTTAACTAAATGTTCTGAATAAAAAAATATCAAAACAAATCCAATGAGCACAAACACGACTGCTATTTTGTTTCGTAAAGGAGTTTCCACGAAAATTATCCACGTCATTATGAAAACAGCTCTATGGCATCATATATTATTCTATTGTCAGCGAAGTTACGCAGGTATACAAAATTTGAGCTCGATCTGACATCGGAAAAAGGGTCAAATTTAATTACAGACAGCCACTGTGATAGGTGAAACCAAAATAATTAATTACAAGCCTGTAATTTTAACAATAACAGAAAACCCGAGTGGGTTTTAAACAAATCATCGTTTAAAATATAGATAGATAGATAAACTCTTTTTTGTTCACACCATAAATTACAAACAAAAGGATTATAACACCTAAAACTAGTGCGACAACTGACGGTCTTATCGCTAAGAGCGATCTCATCCAGGCAACCTTAGAATAGAAATATAGATAATAAATAGAAAAACGGGGAGTGCAATACTGAAGAAAACTGTGTCATGTAAACCTTCATAAAAAGTAATAAATACTTAGAAATACATTCAAATACTAAAACTACCTACATTTGCGAAAATAAGATAAGATAATTTATTAACCAAAAAATAAAGTACAAACAATGAAAACTTAAAACAATAACAATAAATGAACTAAATAACAGGTTAAACATAAAATTTCCATAACTTTGGCTTTAAAATATACCTACTAATAGGTAGGTTGTACATGTAAATATACTGTAATAAATAAATGAAAAAAAAAAAACTTTCGAACCACTAAGGACCATGCTCGTCTTCTCACTTAGTCATATATAAAACAGTTCAATTCAAGTTCAACATAAACAAGCTGTGGCTTCGAGACCGACGTAGTTATTTTGAAACTTATAAACCAGTTGTAAAGTAGAGCACTCGCAAGATTCGCGGTCAAGGCAGGACGCTGCGGTCCTTGATATTTATAACTTGAAGGGTGGCTTTTCAGGGCCTCTGTTGAGTCGGCTGGGTCTTCTGTCAGGCGAAACAATAAGAAATTCTAGACTGTTCGAAATTATATCTGTCACTTTTACTGTCATGAGATTTCTAAGGAGAGCGACGGTGACGAAGATAATTATGTTACTTCCCAGAATAAGGCCTAATGCTTTGTAAATTCGAGATAGCTAAATAAATAACGTTCCCGACTAGAATAACCTGGGTCGGGGATGCTATGGAACACACAAAGACAAGGACAACTAAACACCCAGACCAGAGCAGATATTTAAATTCATCATGAAAACAACTGCATAGCTGGGAATCGAACCCGGGACCTCCGGCTTATATGGCGGATATACTACCACTGAACCAAACAGATCGTCAAAGATGTAGGGTCCTGATTTATTCTAGTCTTATTTGCGAGCGAGTAAGAGAAAAGACTAGTGAAAAAGAAGACCTTTCCAGAACCAGAACTAATCAGCATTTTCTCAAGAAAATAGCCGTACAAAAATACTGCCTCAACGCAGCTCTAGGCTTATTACAAAGACCCCTTTGAACTGCACACATGTATAAGTACACAGCACACAGACACAATACACTTGTACAATCATACACTAGGAGTCACGTACAAATCCCTTCGCAGATTAAACCTTTGACAAAAAGGTACACCGAGCGCACAGTGCGAAGAGAGTTATCTAAGGGCTAAAGGTTCCGTACAATAATAAGAAGTGTCCATAAATAATCACCTAACTAAAAAAATTAAACCTAAGAAAACTGTTTTAATTGGTTTTAACAATTGTTTTAAAACAATGCTCTAACTTACTTACTTACTCCTCTGGCGCAGCGACCCAAAGTGGGTCTTGGCCTCCGATACCATAAACGCCATTGATCCCGATCTTGCGCTATCTCTTGCCAGTCGTCGGCTCCAAAGATTTTCTAAATCTTTTTTACAGAAAGATGATCAATGAAGAATAAGAATATATGGCAAAGATATTCCTAACTTAATGTTTAATTGGTTTATGGTTAATGTTTAATCGTTTTATGTAGGAAAATATGATTTATTTATTTTCTAAAGATGACGCCTGATTTAATTGATCAACAATTTGGGTTAGCACCTACGTCGTGCTACAATTGCGACTTGAAACGCAGTAGCATTCAAAATATAAGGATAAGATTAAGGTTATATGGAAAGTGTATGATGCTAAGCCGGAATAGGCTCATAGTACCTACTCACCATTACGAACAACTTTTATTACGGAACCAACCCGGAGTTCGCGAAAAAAAGCAGCTGTTCCATAGGAAAATCTCAATAACACTCGACAAAATGGATGAAACAGCAGATTTTTTGCGAATTCTGGGTTGGTCCCATTGTAAAAATGGTTCATAAGTACCTACTATGAGCCCTCTTCGGCTTAGCATAGCTTTTCCTTATAACCCTGCATCAATAATTTTCGCACAGCAACCAGTGCCAGTGCGATTGTAATTTTAACAGACACGACTCAAAAGTTTTTTTCATTTCCTGTAAGTTCAAGTTTTCAAGTTTCTACCACGGAACCCTAACAACTTCGAAACACAGAGCAGGGTGCAAAGAGGGTGCAAAATGAAGTAGAGGGAAACGGGGGGTGTTCGAGTGGTGTTGACAACTTGCCAAGTATGGCTTCGAGCCTCTGTAACTAGTATTTAATATGTGCCTTCACAGGACCACAGGTACTGATGTATTATCGCCATAGTAACTACTAAATTATTTGTGGCTTTGACGAAACATGTTTCTATTTGTGGTTTAACAGGTGTATTTATTTTATCAGTGTCTTTGAATATCGTTTATATTGCAGGACGAAAAGTACATAAATTTCTGCATATTTCATTTTGTAGCAAAGCGAAGTTTGTTGTGTTAGATCTTTTCAGAAATAAATGGATCATGTGTTTTCGTTCATAAAATGCGTAAGATATCGTAGGCCCGTACAGATTTTTTTTAGAAGTAATGTATAACCAGTTTTTTTACAAGCCTCAAATTTCGGAAAAAAACGGCGGAAGCAAAGTTGTACACCTAATAGTTTGATAGCATCTAAACTGCAAAACACTGAAAAGTCTCAATCTTTTAAAAAAACGGGTCTAACTTTGGATGTATGAACTTGTCTGCTGCTCTATAATGCCGCTCAATGTAAGGCTCAATACACGAGATGAGCCGGTCAGTGTTCGGGTGGGTAACCGCGAGTGGCATTTAACAACCAATGACTGCAGAGTTCTGATATACTCGTACTTATAGGTATGTATTAGTTCTGGGACCGTAGCTTGCGATCTTAGCGCGAGCCTAAGCTGTAACACTCTGGCTATCGTCTTACTCTGTCTGGTAGTGAGAAAGCGAGATAAAAAGCAACGCGATTCAATTCAGGCCTACGCTAAGAGCTCAATCTACGGACTCTGTATGCCTAGCAGTCCTAGCGCAAATTTTGACATAAAATACGTAGGGAGCATTCAATAGATAAAATGTACATTTATGCAAAATGAGACAGCGCCCCTGGCGACCGTAAATGGAACTGCATTGTTTATACATTGTTCTATCAACTAACTACCCGCTACAAGTTTTAAGTCAAAATTTGTGCTAAGTATACTGGCTAGGAACTTCAACTTCAATCTACCTTAACGCTAAATTGTGCCCAAATCAAACTTCGGCAAAAAGAAAAACGACAAAAAATTTTAAGTTTTTTAAGTTACGATCTTTTTCTTAATAAACATCCAAAAATAAAAACAACACTTCCACGTAATCTCCTAAAACACGTAATATGTTCGTTATTAATTTTCTAGCGCCTTTCCTTTGAAAGGTTGTAATTAGGGGGTTGTACAATGCTGTTCTTCAAAATAGGGGAGAGGGAGTCACAACAGTGGAACCATTTTTGCATGAGATTTTGATTTGAAAATTAAAAATAACTAACTATTTTTAATTATCTATAAATTATGTTTATATACAAATTTACCATCGACATAAAAAACAATTTTTTGATGAAAATAACTCTCTGTGCTCGTAGAGTTTTTAACGATCTATCTATTCACAGATTATTTCCACAACCGTCGGCATAAAAATCCAAACATTTGAACTTTTTAAAAAATAGTAACTTTATAAAATAATGTCCTACATATTTTTTCGGTGTCGGTTGACTTCTTATCTTCTGACCCGCTTCCCCCTTCAAGGGCCCCCTAATCAAATCCTGACTCCGCTCATGGTAATTAGACATTTCATAAAGGAGCCCATTCACAGCGCGACGCGACCCGTGTTAATTTAATATTCCCCGTAAAGGAGCCTCTTTTCTACAGGGTTTATAACAAAATTAACGTACCCACTCACTTGACTGACGGCTGAAAGCGCCACCTTCGCTTTTTTGTACAAAACTGACTGTAAGATTTTAGTTCGCTATTTAGCCAGCTGCAAAGTTAAGTTGGTCGTGTGAAGCCGTTGAAGTCTACTGCACATTTTTTGTGTAAAAAGTGAGTTTTGATGACCTTGGTCGGTACTTTGCACTTTGTACAATATACCTACGTACCGACCTATTCTGCGTGCTTACTACTGAGTACACTCATTAAACAGAAATAAAATAAAGAACAAAAAATCTTTCGATGTCGATGATCTGGCTGAACGAAAAACTGTCTTTTTCTTATTGTTTTTAGGCTGCAAGTCCAGCTCAAGCTGCTTTAATGACTCATTTAATTATTGGTTTTATCCTGTTATTGGCAGGAACATATCTACAACTGATAAAAATTCAAAAATCAGAAGATTTATCGAAAAACTTTTATTTTTAATGTTTTTACAGCTCGTCTTGCCTTATTCCCATATGATAGCATTTTAACAGCTTAATAAAAAAGAAAGTTTTATGCAATATGTTCCTGTCAAACTGTTGTAAATAATAGTCACAAAAAAAATATAATTTGTGAGATTTAAATTTAGTAAGAGGAACGCTTTTTTAAATTATTTATTTGAGGTCACTGCATGCAGTTAATTAGGTACCTATATCAGGTAAGTACAAAAAACTTTATATTTTCGGCACAGCAGATGCTGTTTTTGTGATTTACTGCTTTTTGCGACGTCAGTCTTAATTTAATGTTAGAAAATTTAATGATTTTAACTACACATCATTCAATTTTCTTGCCTCATGAAGTCAAGACGTGACGAATAAAACGCTGAAGTAGTAAGACAATACCTTAAATTCTGTTTCAGTCACATACAATTTAAACCAGATTCTTTAAAAAATAACTCCAAAAACTCGCTACAACCTCACTGGATGCCAGGTTTTTTAGACTAGTTAGTTTTAAATATCAACCACCAAGAACTTATAAAAGCCGATCGGAAATTAACTGCTTTAAACTGTGGCAACTTCCAGCCACAGTCGCACGTTACAATGAAGTTGTTCCTGGCTATCAGTGTTCTTCTGCCATTACTGGGTTCGCTAGAAGGTAAAGCCGACTGGGATACCTTTGATAAATACCGACAACTCGTCCGATCTCAAGGTGTAGTCAATTGGAAGCCATGTGAGTTCAACCGAGACATCGTCTTCGACTTCCGTCAGACTCTCTACAACATTACCATAGAAACTTACAAAAAGATTTCCGCAGCCAGTGGTTCCCATTTTGTCTTCTCTCCATTTTCGTTATGGCTGACGCTCGGAGCTATGGCAGAAGGGACGAGTGGAAGAACTCGGGATGAGCTGACCAAGTTCCTACTGCTTCCGCAAGATGAGTGCTTTAGAAAGCAGTATTACCAGCTAGCGACGACGCTGGAGCCCGCTAGCGACGATGTGACCTTGTGCAGGACAAGCACGCTCGTACTCGACGATGGTACCAACCTGAACGGTCACTGGGAGAGATTCGTCAGCGCAAAATCCTTAATCCGAACCAGCACAGCCCCGATCAGGTCTGACCCAGTCGGCGCCGCAGATATAATCAGAAAAGTCTTGAAACTCCAGTTGCCATCGCCAAACCTCGAAGGAAACTCAGTAATAGTTGATACGTTGAATTTCGAAGGTCTTTGGACAGACGCCTTTTCGGATGCGATTATCGAACGTGCTCCGTTCTTCAATGACGTTGGAAGGAAGGTTGGTTACGTTGACTTGATGAAGATCAAAAGGCGAGTCAGGATGGCGTATATGCCGTCGTTGAATACGAAAATTCTGGAACTTCCTGTAGGATATGGAAGTCGATTTAGAATGCTCTTCGCTCTAAACCTAGGAAGCACTCAATTTAAGCAGTCTATTCCTGAACTGATGGACTCGATCTTCTTCGAAATATTGGACAATTTGAAGGAGAGCATCATTCCACTTGAAGTGGCAATTCCGAGGTTCAGAATGACCACTGAGATCGAAATGAGGTCATTTTTGGAAGAAATGGGAGTCAAAACTCTTTGGACCGACGTTGAAGGAACCAGGTAAGTTTGAGTCAATTTGAAAAAGATATATTTTACACTATTGCTACTTTTAATGTTATCTTCTAACGAACCGGCAGCGAAGTTCAACCTTCGGGCAGATCTATATCTGTACTGCAATTTGTAAGTGTATGATTGCATAATTTTATTACTTTGTTCCTGCTTCAAATTATTCAAGGTTTTCAAGTAAACTCATTAGAACTATTTAAAATACATAGCTACGTAAAATCAAATCCCAAAAAATAAACTCAGAACTTTAACTTAAAATTAGAACTTAGGTAGGTACATGAGTTAATGTGTTTGCTGATAATTTTTATTATGTGAACCTTACTCTCAAATTTTATTACTGTACTTGCACCTGTACCTGTACCTGCGTGAGGCTGAAGATCGTGCCTTTCGTGATCGTTTCGTTCTTTAGGAGAGGCCTATGTCCAGCAGTGGACAAAAATCCGATAAGCTGATGACCTAAGCTGTAAAAAACTAAGAATGGAAAACTTAAATTAATAACCAAAAAAATTGAATCAAGATACACGGAAGGAGCTTTCTCAAACTATTATTCAAAAAAAAATTTTCAAAACAGTATTAGTATCTATAATAATACAAAATATAGTAATAGCATGACTTCATGCTTATGTATAAAGTACCTAAAAAAAAAACATATTAAATTTATTGATAACCCAAATAAACCTCTATGCAAGGATTGATAATTAACTCTTCGCTACGTGATGATCGGTGTATAGAATTTTTAAATTCAGCCATTTCACACCAACATCTACTGGATAACAATAAAAAACCCTAAATCTTCAATACTTTGAATCTTTTTTTAGGTACGTCAACAAACTAGACATGCGTTTGACCACAATCTCACCTGATGGGAAGTGACGATGTGGTCGAAGATTTGCACGCTTGCCTAGGAAATACCTATTCACTCTACTCTTAAATAACCCTGGGTTGTACTTTTTCGGGAAGACAGACGCCGGCAATGACTTCCACACCTCTGCCGGTCGAATTAAAAAGGTGGAATGGAAACGCTTAGTGCGTTTGAACGGAATATCCACCGTGAGAGGATGTCTCATTTTAGTACGAATCTTGACAAATAATTATATGAGAAAATTATAACAAAGCCAATTATTAGATACTTACCTACTCATTGTATGTTTGTCCGACGGTAACTTGAGTTGGTATCGTCTATCCGATCCTCATGAAACGCAAACAGTCTACAATTTTTAATCTCTTCCAGGAACATATCGGACCCAGCGGCCTTGCCAAGCAGCTTCATCCAGCGTACCACCGTCACCTTCGATTCGACAGGAGTCAAGGCTCCCATCCAAGAAGTCAGCAACATCGTGCCAGCCAGACTGAAGACCTGGGGTGGAGACGGCGAGACCGGGCTGGACCCCATGTTGGGAAAAGACTTCATAGTAGACAGACCGTTCTTGTTTGGTCTATTCGATTCTAAGACTTACACTTGTTTGTTTTGCGCTGCTTTTTCTACGCCGACTTATAAGATTTAAGACTTTGATGTACTTAGCTATAAGATTTACCTACTAGCACAGTTGTTTAGCATTTCTTGAATTGATAGTTTTCCGTCCTTATGTTTATCCATGCGCAAGGCATCCAAGCGGCCTGAAAAAAGACTGACACTCGACAAGCCACTCGGTTTATACCGAGAAAAACCAGTATCAGAAACTGTTTGAAAATTGTCAATAAGTAATAGCTAATAATAAATCTGCAATAATAATGCTTCAAACGTTATTTTATTTTTACTAGATTGTATTGTTGGTCCTTTTTTCGAAATATGCTTGTGTTTGACCACATCTTGGCTAATTAATGAGACTATTTAAAATTGAGCTAGATTTATATTGAGCTATATTGTACGATACGACTATATAGTCCGGTATTGGTATACTGCAACAAAATCTTACACAAATACCCTGGAACACACATCCGGGGTCAATTCTAAAACACTGAAAACCTTCTGCAAGCGTCTTCTGTGCAATATTCAAGCAACTTGTGTTACGACTTTCGAATCATACATTTCATACATTCTGTCCAAGGTGAACAAGCTTTTTCTGTGAAACAGCTAATATTTTTTGTGAATTTTTAAAAGTTATTTGGTTTAAGTATCTCAAGCTGTCTGTTGAGTGTATTTAATGTCAGGTTTTAAAGTTAACCCCGTATACATCAATGTGCTAAAACGGATACAGGTCAACAAAATCGGCTGAAAGGCTAAACTCAACCTTATTTAGATTTCCAGTAAATTATACAAATAGGCCTCAGGCTTCGGGCTAAATGATCGTCTATCCGACCTTTTTTACTACCCATCTTCAGAGCTTAATACGGGGCTCTGTAGACGTGTAAAAAAAGTATAAAGTTATGGAAATTCAGAGTAGAATGTTTGGGGAATCTGGCATTGATATAAATATTACTTCGTAAGGATAGGGCTAATTAACGTTTCTATATCCTTGAAGTAGTAGAAGTAGTATATGAGAGTAGATATAGTAGATACTCTACCTACAGTGTAGTATGACGCCCTGTTTGGCTTAGCGGTATTAAATCCGCCTTGAAAGTCAGAGGTCCCGGGTTCGATTCCCGGCCTGGCAAGTGTTTGAAAGATATCTGTTCCGGATCTGGGTGTTAGTTCTCCTTGTTTTTGAGTGTGTTCCATGGCATATCCGACACAGGGTATCCTAGCTATGAGTGTTAAATGTTTATTTATTTATTAGAGCCGGTATAAAATAACTCCTGGACGAAGCACACTCACTTAGGGTGACGAATCAACATCGAGCTGTGCTGCGCTGTACTGCGCTGTGCTATGTTTGGTCAACTCGCTCGTCTAATATTTCAATGAGGATAGAAACAAACCATGCTGTGCTGCGCTGTGTGAGGCTACGCTCTGTTTAAAAACGCAGCAGTCTCGAGCGAGGCGCGCTACCCGCCGTGCTGAGCCGCGCTGTGCCGAACTGTGCTATGTTTTTTATGGATTTTTATGTGCTGATTACTTTTTTGGTGGACGGACAACGTAGTTCTAATTTAGCTTAGCTTAGTTCAGTGAGTTTAGTTTTCGTTTAGTTTAGCCGGCGGTGGACGTTCGGCTTTATACTGAGCTAAGCAAAGCGCAGCACAGCTTGATGTTGATTCTTAAAAAAACGTAGCTTATGAAACACAGCACAGCACAGCGCAGTACAGCGCAGCACAGCTCGATGTTGATTCGTCACCCTTAAGCATACCTACTTGTAAAAATAGGCACAATCAATGCAACGTAGTTAATACCAGCAAATTGCACCTCTCGCTTTCACTCGCGCGGTGATAAAAAAAAAAGTTTTGTTGAAGGTGATGAAAAGTGGCCTATGTCCTTTTCTGTTCCCCTGACAACATCTATGCCAAATGTCATGATGATCGCTTGAGTAGTTAAGGCGTGAAAGCGTAATACACAAACACACATCGCATTTTTTGTATGCACAATTCAACGCATCTATCTCTATCTCTACCTACGACAATGTACTAGCAATGTTCATATAACCATCTCTACATATTTACCTCCATGGTTTCCAGTAAATTATTTATTGCCCTTACCTGGCAAAGAAAGGAGCTGGCAGATTTTTACAGACCTTTTTTATGTTTTTACGTCGCATCACGCTTTATTATTTAAATTGAAGCCTTTTAGCCGAAATCATTACAATGAGTCCCCTGGAGCTGGTGAAATTTTATATACTTACCTGTCTCACTCTATCACATTCCCCTGCCTATTTTAAATCTGACTAATTTTGTGAATGCGAAAGTTAGTTTCTTTGTTGCGCTTTCAGGCGTAACTTACCTAACCGATCGTCATGAAATTTTGCATACACTTTGCCATAGATACAAAACGTTAGTTGTCCTTTGATAACAACTGCGAGCCATGTCAGAGGCCTTCAGGTGGTCTAAGACTCTGACACCTGGGCTAACCACTCGGCCTACGAGCTCACTTACTTAGGGTACAGAAAAAGACCATAAGCATCATTCATCATCATTACCCTCATCACCACTACTCGCCATCACTCATCATCACTCACTATATAGTATTCTATTTGAATTTACTTTTGTAAGTCTTAAAAAAAAAAATGTTTCACTCTCATAGCTCCACTAGGACAAGAATGACAACGTAAGAAGACAAAAAAGCAACATAATTCCAAACTAATATAGTTTACCCTAAATATTACCTCACGTGACACGTAATACATCTTTTACCCTGTTCGTACATTTTTTAATAAAATTTACCCATATTCGATATTTCGAGACTCGAACTCGGTCCTAAAACGACAACCCTAAGCAAACTCTCCTTCCATTAGTGGTATCCTGGTACTCAATATCGATTCCATTCAAAACATATCGATTTTGAACCATTTCAATCGAGATGGTCCCATCCCTGAAAGGTTCGTCCGATTCTAATCCTCTGAAAGTGGAATTTGGAACTTTGGTAAATAATGTCCGAAATACAGTCACCGTTTTAGTATCATATACAGGGTTATACAGAAAGGGTATGCTAAGCCGAAAAGACTCCTAGTACTTATCATTATGAACAACTCTTATTAGTAAGAACTAGTGCGATATGAATCTAAACCGAAAACCCAATTGGAATATAAAACACTCAAACAAGTTTCACGTAAAATGTTATTGTGTAAAATATCACACTTATTTTCCACTTTTTTCTAAGTAGAAAAATTAAAGGTTAGGTGTTTTTTCCTCAACAATTTTCTCAAATTACACACCTCAAATGACACTAACAAAGGCACGTGTAACAATGTAAATCCATTAGCAATAAATATTACATTCCCCATAATGAGACGTTATTTTCGACCATAGATTACCTTGTATAGAAACCGCATTGCAAGTTGTTTGTTCCGAAAGAAATACAACAAGGTTGGAGGAAGCCGTATTGCAGGTAGGTGCTGAGACAAACTGATATAATCCTATCCTATCTTACTTACTTCCTACTAATTCTACTAATGTAATAAATGTAAAACTCTGTATGTTTGGATGTTTGTAACTCAATCGCGCATAAACCAATGAACAGATTTTGATGACATTTGGTATGGAAGTAGCTGATACCCTGGATTTAGGTGTACATAGATTACTTTTGCCCCTAAAAAATTAACAGTTTCTGTAAGATGATGAGCAAAACCAGCCAGTTTTCTAAAAGCCGCGCCTAGCAAAGAACCAATTAGAGTAAGGTTTTATAAGTACACTTTGACCTATGCGTCGTGTCTTTCGACCGTTCCGAGTGCGGAATCTATAAAGTAAAATCTGTGCTATCAAGTTACCCTCGCTATGGGAAATCTTACAACTGCTGGGGCGGGCAATGTGACCGACCGGGGTCAACGACACGAGGAAATGCCGCAGAATAAAACATAGTACACCGCAGTACTAACTATTATTTAATCTATGACTGAGGCAACGCATTAAAACTTTGAAGACTTCGAAATTTTCATATTGAAAGCCCAATGAGGGTAAACTGATAATTTCAATTAATGCCCTGACATCTAGCTTACAAATTACAATGTATCAGTTGGTCAATAAATATGTCTGAATCTGAATCTAAGGAAAGTCTGAAGAAAGGCAATAGGCATGTTAGAGATACAGTCTATTGATAGATCTAAATTTACTAAAAGTGGTGATTTTCTTGTCTAATGGACCGCAAAGACAAGGACATCTATATTTTGGTAATTTTAGATCTGTCAACTTTACTATATCTACGAGTATATGTCCGAGCTTAAATGGTCATCAGTAAACAGCCTAGCCTTTTTACTAAACGGCGCCGTTTAACTAGCTCTCTAAGTGATGAATGAATGATTCATTTAATCAAACAGCTACATAGGCAAATGGTTTTAGATCGACAACAATTAACTACTGGCCTAGTCTAGTCATTTAAATTAATTACGCAAAGTGGATCGCATAAAAAATGTCTGAAATTCTGCGCGAACCAGTCGCCGCTTTGTTCTATTTACTTCATTTATTTTAAACACACCCCTAAATACATAAGTTCATCCGAAAAATAATACGCTGCTTTTTGGTAGTTGGATAAAAGTTAGACTTGCGTTTCACCACACCTCGCACGATGTCACGCGAGCCTCGAACATAACTCATTTCTGATAAACGTAAGCCTTACCTCACCTAAATGAAAACATCTAAAAACATTTCTAACCTAAAAATTTACAATAAACTCTAACCGCCAATTTACCACTATTAAGTATTCTGGACCATGATTAAAGTAATTAACTATTAAAAGCTATTACAGTAATTAGAAAACGGATTAGCCCGTCACGACGACGTCAGCAACAACCAGGGTAATTTTCAACAACCAGGGTAATTCCCTACAACTTAGAGTCAAAGTCAAGTCAAGTTCTTACGCCAGCATAACAAAAGGTTTTAATAAAAATGCAAATCTAGCGCATACTAAACTCTACTTCGTGCTAAACTTGAATAACTAAACAAAAGAATAGCTCGAGCCGAATATGAAATTACAATAGGCACTTTACGGAATGCATAAAAAATGTAAACAAAATGCTAACATTTTTATGCGAACATTTTTCATTGAAAGTCTTTGACATTTTTACAGGGTAACGTAACGTGCAGCTAAATGTTACCTAAGTGGATTTAAGTAATTCTGACGTTGCTTATGGTTTTACCTTCTACCGAGTGCTTTATTGAGTCGGACTTAATCCAAATCGTACTAAGTATTATAACTATATCATACTAATATTATGAATGCGAAAGTAAGTATGTTTGTTTGTCTGTTAAAAATTACTACTTTTTGGTCGTGATTGTGGAGAACTGGACAGGCTACGCTATTATAATTGATAACCCTATTTTTTTAGATCGATAGATAAACTCTTTTATTGTTTACACTTGAAATTACAAACAAAAGGATAATAACTCTTAAAACTAGTGCAACAACTGGCTCCCTTATCGCTAAGAGCGACCTCTTCCAGATAACCTTAGGGTGGAGAGGGTCCATCCATGATAGAAAAGTATAATAACATAACTATGTTCGTTTTCATAGTAAAATAGTTAGTGACTTTATGCAGTTAACGACTTCTTGCACTAAGCCGACGATACGTTCCCAGTTCAAACGGTAGGTACCTACATTTCGTGCTACACGGAGGCGGATATTAACTGTCAGCAGCGCGTCATATCCGGCGATGTGACTACTTCCGCATCCGGCGCATCGGAAACGGAGCCATGATTTATGGCGGGAATTGCCCACTTCTGGGGTTACGTGCAGTAACTAACGTTATTTTTAATCTCGGATACAAATTAAGGCGGGATAGATAGATAGATTTTTATAGATAAATATATATTTTTATCTTTTTCTCTTGTTTTTTTTCTCCTGTCTTTTTTGTTCTAAAATAGTTGCAGTTCCAAAATGATTTCCTGTTATTATAAGTACAAATATAATATATATTTATCTTAATATATATCTTCTTATCTTAATCTTAATATATATAAATCTCGTGTCACAATGTTTGTCCTCAATGGACTCCTAAACCACTTAACCGATTGTAATAAAATTCGCACACCATGTGCAGTTCGATCCAACTTGAGAGATAGGATAGTTTAAATCTCAAATTATAGTCGCAATTTTAATTTATTGCAAATTATATATATACTGATAATTTTTACTATAAATTGACAAGTTAGCATCAACATACTACGGTTGCTATAGTTACGCAATGACATTTGACATAGAATTGACGCAATGGCTTTTGACAGGACAACGTCTGTCGAGTCAGCTAGTATATATTTATATAAATTACGTGTCACGTTGTTTGTCCGCTATAGACTCCTAAACTACTTAACCGATTTCAATCAAATTTGCACACCGGGTGCAGTTCGATCTAACCTAGGAGATAGGATAGCTCACATCTCAATTTATAGTAAAAAAACATGGAAAATTATAAAATTCAAAAATACTTAAACCATAATTTAACTTTAGCGCTTTGGACAATGTAAACTTTTTAAATGTAACTTTTGACATTTGACATAGAATTGACGCAATGGCTTTTGACAGGACAACGTCTGTCGAGTCAGCTAGTAGTTATTTAGATATAAATAACTTTTTTAAGCTTAAACGGCTCAACAGATTTGAGTGTTATTTGCTGTAGAGGTAGCTTATATTGTCGATTACCTTATACATTGGCTACTTTTTATTCCGAAAAAATGGAATGGTTCTTGTAGAAAATGTTTTTGTTCCATGATAGGCTTGCGTGCAATGATGCAATGAGCAATGCTGCGGTCTACGATGCAGCACATTTGCCTAGAAGAAACTGATTCACCCTTGATTCACCGGTAAGGCCTTTACCAGTAAGATTTAGTGTACTCTGTTATTAATTTACATTATCTGTTAGTTTAGTATCTCCCTAAAATTATTCAAGGTTATAAGGAAAGGGTGTGCTAAGTCGAAAAGGACGCATAGTACTCATCATTATCAACAACTTTTACTACGGGATCAAGTCAGAATTCGCGAAAAAAATATCAGCTGTTCTGTACATTTTGTCGAGTTTCATTGACATTTTTCTATGGAGCAGCTGTTTTTTTTCCGCAAATTAAGGGTTGGTCTCATAGTGAAAGTTGTTCATAATCACGAGGACTATGAACACTTGTCGGCTTAGCATACCTTTTCCTTATAAAGGCTGTACACCTTTACCATTAGGTTCTAATTGTCTACTCATTTATTTACGTTACCTATCAATTCCAATTCAAATACCTACTTTTATTTCAGACATTAATGAGTCCATAATTTGTTAGTATCCAGAAAAATGATTTATAAATCAATGTTAGTAGGTATGACAAAATCTGAAATAAAAATTAACATGTCATTTTTTTTTTTTTTTTTTTTTAATTCATAGATAGGCTTGCGTTTGACCGCCATCCTGCCTGTTGGGAAGCAACGATGCGGCCTACGATGGAGCACGCTTGCCTAGTAGATACCAATTCACTCTCAACTTGAAGACACCCAAATTATAACCATCGGGGAACACCCATTCAGGCAGAACATTCCACACTCGTGCGGTTCGCAAAATGAATGTGGAGTCAAAGCGTTTCGTTCGGGTTTTTGGTATGTCAACCATAAAACGATGACGCCTTTTTGTGCCCTTGGTGGTCCGATAGAAGAACTTCATCTACTTACGAGAGTCATGTACTTACGAGGCATGTCGTGAGGAACCAAAGTCCGCACGAGATGCCTCAGCACAGGAGCTATTAGTGGCGGGTCTATTAGTTTACTAAAATTATATTTCGCAGAACTGTTTTCATAAAGGAATAGCCTTTTCAAACTCTCTTTCATTAAGGTTTAATTCATCACTCATAATTCTCGCATATTATAACAGAACCAAACTGACCATTTCTCACCGAAAGTTCCCCGAAACCAGGACCATTCTCGAGCGCTCCAGATTATCTCGGTCACTCTCACGCGCATGGCTTTTCCAAGGAGTACGACAGAGGCCGAGATATCTCACTCGCCAGAATCGGGCCCCTGGGTTCATTAAAAGCGCTTCATTAATCATGTCGCTTCAAGGCCCGAACTATGCTAACGTTCCATCTACATTATATGTTGGACGAATAAACTATCGGGACATGAAATTACGTGTTCGTATAGCTACGAGTATAATAATAATTTTATTGATCCTCGAAACGGCAAGCATTCTCCGGAGGTTCCTCTCTCTACAGCGGTATATCTTCTCCACTGCAATGATGATAGAAAAGCTACAAGTCCCACAAGAAAGATGCAATACGCCTACAAGAGCGTATTAAACTGTGGTAAGCTCTGTCATTACCTACTCGTATACTTCACTATTTCATAGCGATCTTTTCCTTCACTTTTTCATATCGAACATACCGTAAGTTATACGTATTGTTTGACGCTATTTGTGGAAGGAAAACCACAGTATAAAAGCATTCGGCTTTACCCTAAGATAAAGATCTTGAGTAGAAATCGTGAAGGCTTCATATTTGTGTTCATACTAGTAACAGTTGTGCGCTGTGGTTTCGCTTGGGCGGTTATGATGATAATGACGATGATAAAATATAACCTTAACCGTTATGTTATTCTAACTTAAAATAGCTAACATTTAAAATTTCATTAAAATTTGTTTAGTAGTAGCGGAGATACGTGGCAACAACCATTCACACACACAAACACACAACTTTCGCAATTTCGAGAGATGCGTTGTGACTTCACGTCCCGCAATTTATTTGTCCAACCATTTGATATAGTTCGTTGTAGGATGGTAGGTACAAGTTAATGCTAATAACTGTTTTGCGGCCATTTTGTTGGAAACTCAAAACATACACAAGTAGGATAGTGTGACAGGGCTGGCACAGGGCTAAATAGAGGCGGACGTACTAAGCCAAACTCTATCAGTTCTGAAATACTGAATTCTGAAAACTTACCCTCACTGATGAATTAAATGGTCGTTTTAAAATAAATAAATAAATTAGATATTACTCAATGAAATAGGTAAGTTTGTGTATGTCGAGTAGCTGGTAGGTGGCAGCTGGTATGAGACCTGATGTTAGAGTTTTTAAATCGCTTGAAGAAATCCTTTGACATGACTTAGCAGTCGTTGTAGGCCGAACATCTGAATAACATCAATGTGTAATATAACTAGCTGCGTACCGCGGTTTTACTCGCGTTTTCTGAGCTGAATAGTAGCCTATGTGGTAATCCAGACCATGAACGATCTTCATTCCAAACATCATGTAAATCCGTCCAGCCGTTTCAGCGTACATTAGTAACAAACATAGGTACATACTTTCACCTTTATAATATTAGTAAAATTAGTAAGATTGTACATTTACATACTTTTGTAAATGGGTAATCGGATAACCACGTAAGTACCTACTTATTTTCCAGGTTAGTATTGCACACACAAACAAACAAAATTCTAAATTAGTATATTGCATAAATAATGCAAACGAACGTAATAATAACCTTGTCTAACTGAATTCTAACTTTTCAAGGGTTGTCAGCAACACAATGCAACTCCGTCCGTGAGTGGACTGCAAACTGTTCCCAAAATACAGTGTGCTAACCCTATCCGCTTGTTGGATATAATCTGCATGGCAACTAGGCGTGCTGTTATTTTCTAGAAACATGAAACTAGCTATGAAATAGTGTGTTGATGCTTATATACTTGACTATTACCTACTATTGTACACAAAGAAAAATGCTCATCATAAATTCCGCTAAAAGAATGATGAATTCACTTATAGCATTTTACAGTATTTTTTTTAAGCATTTTTACCATAAACTGGTTCTAATCATCGTACTTTTTAGTGATATCAGTATGATCCGTACCTACTTTGAGAAAATTAATCAATTATTCTTTTAGCGGATTTTTTTTCAGTGTACCAGAGTTTATTCCTAGATACTATCATTTGCAACCTTTAATCCTCCCACTGCTGGGATACAGGTCTACCCTCGAAGGGTGATTAGGCCGTATTCCACCACGCTGGCCCAGTGCGGGTTGGTGGATTCACATACGCCATTGAATTACTTCTCCGGACATATGCAGGTTTCCTCACGATGTTTTCCTTCACCGAAAAGCCAGTGGTTTATAAATTCGTACATAAGTCCCAAAGAACTCATTGGTACGAGTCGGGGTTTGAACCTAGATACTATTGCTTTAAATAATCAGAGTAATTCTGATCTAATGTAATTGATATAAGCTGGGTGTCTTGAAGGAGTACGAGTAAATGACCTAAAAAAAATAAGCTTTTATTGCATTGTCGTCAAAGTTACACAGGTATACCAAATTTCAGCTCAATCGGACATCGCGAAGATTTGACTTTTACAGTAACAAATTTTATCAAGGTTTGTATATATAATGGAAGAGAGCCTATCTTCTTTCTTCCCCAATGTAAGAACTAATCACATAAAAACAAGTCAACATTCTGTTATTCATTATTCTAGAATAGTCTCATTTCGAACAATAGAAAATTACTAATTTCTACTTAAAAGCAGTTTTTATGACCGACTCGATTTACAAAAGAACTTATAATCTCGCTCCACATTCAGTGCAGATATTTATTTGGCACCAACTTATTCGTACAAAGAATATTCGAGATAACTTACAAGATTGTTCCTGTTTATTGCAGTGCAGTGTTGCTCTATTTATTTTAAAGAGCTCTGAAAACTGTTATCTCAATTTTCTTCACATTTTTTATGGCTGCGCTCTGGAATTTCACCCGCCATCTTGCTGGAACCGTTAAATTTTTCAGGATGACATGTAGCCTAGTTAATTTAGAGAATAAACTACCTTTTTATCAAATGTCAATTCAAAGTTACACAAATCTTTATCAGTATAAGAGTCAATCGACAAAAAAAGTTGAGAATCGATCAGGTTTATTTTCGTCTGGGAAGAATGCCAAATAATGACGTTTTCAATCAAACAAATCATCATTCAGGTGAGGTGGCGGTAGAAGAACAAGCTTATTATATTAAAAATATATATTTTGAATAATTTAAAATCTCAATCGCCCTGTATTAGACTCGCAAAAACCCAAAAACGGTTAACCAATTTAATTTTTATTTTATTTTGTTTGCCTCAACCATATTTGATTTAGGGATAAAAGGGAAAACCGCCGGGCACAGCCAGTTCACGAATCCTTGTAACATTATCGTGTATTATGAATGTATGAAAAAATAAGAACCAGTATTTTTTACATACATTTTCTATCGAATACCACTACGTTTTTTCGACAAAATTCAAGCTAAGCTTATAATATATTTAATCTTAACAAGAATCTGGCAACCTTGAAACCGCTACTCGACGTGGCCAGATTTCCAACCACTCTCGAACCTTCTAATTTGGAAATAAAACAATGGGGAACAATGCCTCGTTTAGTATGTTAATGAGGGAAACTCTTTAATCAACTTTTATTTGAAAGGGATATTTTGGGATTTGGAACAGTAACTTTCTTTGGAAGTGAATAATTTCACACTTTAAGTGATTTCGTTGGTATCCTCATTTTTGTTTCATTAAGAAATCGGAGTTTTCATTGCTGTACTTAATTTTATCTATTTTATTTTATTCGTGATCATCTTTGTCATAGTCATAGTTAAGTCTGTAACAAGAACATTATTTTACAAAACAAAAAACAAAAACCGACTTCAAGAGACCGACTATTGAGTTATTCATCTATTTGTCGCGCACGTACTTAATGCAAATTTAAGACTTATATGGTTTTCTCATGGATACCATTATCAGAACTGGACTAAATTGAAATGGGACCAAATGGGAAGCGTCAGCTTTCTAATAAAAAAAGAATCATCAAAATCGATTCACCCAGTCAAAAGTTATGAGGTAACAAACATAAAAAAAAAAATGATAAAAAAAAAAAATACATACAGTCGAATTGATAACCTCCTCCTTTTTTGAAGTCGGTTAAAAATTACTATGACATCACGACTGTTATTTGTGTCTCGGCTTCGCCTCACCCCTATTTTTGGCATTCATAGATGCCTGCGAAAAAAAAATGATATAAAACGTTTTCAAGAAATATAAAACCTTTACTACGTTGTTATTGCAGTTACACAGGTACCTATATAACAAAGGGAAGTAAGTAGGTAGTACCGTCAAATCTTGCATAATAATTGAATTTTGAAAAATTCAGTTGCAAGATTTGACCAATACTGTCAAAGCAAAAGCTTGTTTAACAGAAGCTGTTATAGACAGTTACAAAACAAAATAAACAGGTATCCCTTTCAGCCAAACAATCAAAAGCCGCGATGCAACCGCTGAAGCAACAAAAGAACAGATTGAAGCCACCAATCAACGCTCTCAGTTTAAATTTATAGCCAATCAACGCTCGGCCGCGTCCGTTGGCGTAAATCCTGAATGGTTCACAATTAGCTGTCATTGGTTGGATTGCGCTTCTGTAATTTGGCGCGTAACAGTTGCTTTGTTTTTGTTTGTGGAATCAAATGGGCTGGAAGCTGGAGTAGATTCCAGCTTGAATCGAGCTAATTACAACATATTTTGTTTAGCGGGGTGAAAGTTTATGCTGTAGTTCCATGGGTGGCTACAGTGAATTTTCATTTCATACCAGCTGTACCCCGCGGTTTCACACGCTGTTATTTTTTATTTTTTTTTCTTTAAACCTTCTCTGAACTTCCACAAATATTCAAGATCAAAATTAGCGAAATCGGTTCAACCGTTCTCGAGTTATAGCCAGACAAACGATCAGCGATTCATTTTTATATATATAACTAGCTGACTCCCGGCGGTTTCACCCGCTTTTTTTTTACTTTTTAACCTTTTCTGTATTAGAGAGCAAACAAAACAAAAAAAAAAACCAACAAAGCAGACCAAAAGGATCGGACCAATTTCTGAACACACCTATAAATATTTGACAACCAAGTGACACTATTTTTTATTTCTAAAAAGACAAAAGAGATCGGACATTCCGAGTTTCCCGTACCGAACATCAAAATGTTTCACAGGTAGGAAAAATTTGTATTGAAAAATAAAATTGTCGATTTTAGTATTTTTCTTTACTTATTATTCATGTTTCTCACCGTTTAAACCTTCCCTGAACTTTTACAAATATTTCAAGATCAAAATTAGCAAAATCGGTCCAGCCGTTCTCGAGCTTTAGCGAGACTAACGAACAGCGATTCATTTTTATTTAGAAGAGATATGTATAAGAAGATTAATGAGTGTCATTTCATAAAAAAAAATAATGAAAAAAATAAAACGAATATATATAGGCAACCGGTACAAAAAAGAAAAAAAAAAGTAAATGGTAATTTATTCCAGAGCCTGTTTTTTTTAAACACAGACAGTTTATATATGCTACAGGCGCATAGGTACATCAAATAAAATCCTTTGCACCATTATAATCGAAACACTTTTTACGTTATGAAATAAAACAATTTAAAAAGAGTTCACGTGCCTTAGCACATAAAATATGTACTATTACATATCTGTGATCTTGCCACCTGTTTTGAATAAAAAAATAGTGAAAACTTCACACGCTCTGCGAGTCCAATATTTTAGCCTCAGAGAGCGCATAAAACTATATCACCTGAATAAAAATATTAGTGAGTGAGTATCTTCAGTATCGATAAACTGGAGTGGCTGGTACTAAAAAGTGTGGAGTGAAGTGCATTTCTATGATGATAGTTGAACAGTAGCTGAGGGATCGTCCATTAATCACATGAGGCTTGAAAGGGGGGGGGGGAGAGAGGGTTGGAAAACATCACGAAATATCACCAAGGGAAGGGGGGATGTAGTTAGATAGCACGTGTATTTATTTTTTCGTTCATTCTGGTTTTTTTAAGGATAATTTGTACATAAAAAATAAACGTAATTAAGGCTCCCCCGCAAAGGTGGGATAAAAAAGTAGCTAAAACATGATTAATGGACGACCCCTAAAGTAGCTATTTTCAGACTTCGGTTTTTATTTACTCGATCATTTCTGGCAAAGATTTTCAGTGTTAGCACGTCTCAAGTCTTCATAGAGACATACATACATATTAAATAGATTCATACATAGTCAGAAATATTCATTTATCTTAAATACAAGACTTAATATTTAACGTTACGGGTCACTTTTACAAAAATGTTTGAGTAGGTATATATTTTGTCTTTTTTTTATAAAAAATCTTATACATCAATGCCATGCGATTGCGATATCAGATGGCAATGAAAGTGTCGATCGCTGGATTTATGCGCTCCGATAAGCACCTCTAAGTTTCCGGGGAGTGCACCACTTTTACGATGTTTATACATTTTTTAAGCTTTCTCTTCGATAGTTCTATATGTCTGCTTAGAAGAATAGCTTTAGCGATATGGCTGCTACTTATATTGCTAATACAGGGTATCGATGAAAAGATTTATTATTTAGTTGCAATGAAAAGATTTGTATTTTTTTTTACTGTTAAACGAGTAATACTCACCTTAATATATGGTATGCATATTAACTACAACTTCTATCATTATGCCCTTAGTACACCTACGCGTTCGTATGCGGCTGCGAGTCTTTGCGAAATAATGCGGTAGCGAAACATCTGCGGAACGTTAGTACACTGCAGTTCTTTCGCAAGGAAATGTCATTGTAGCTTTTGTGGGCTGTAGGTGCAGACGTCGTTTCAGAATGTCATCTGAGTCGTCCCAGTCGTCGCTTTCAGATTCTGAAGAGGAAGAATTGTTGTTGCTGGCGTCGGTATTAAAGAGAAAGCGTAGAATCTGGGTGCATGAAACTATCCCCGTCTTTTCTTGAATTTTCCTCCATGCCACCTCTTTTTTGTAGGTATGCATTTTTGTAATCAACATGCCTAACTAAATATAACTCGGGATAATTTCGAATCAAATTCAATAATATTTCAATATTTTCGGCTTCCATTGTGCGAAATTCTGCCCTCACCGACAGAACGCGTGGTGACGCCTTGCGATGCGAAACTCCACTAGCGAAACTGCTGCGTCTGTGTAACGGCCATTTCGCAGTTAGTTGCGAAACAATACCGACAAGGACGCAACTATTTCATCTAGCTATATAGTAGAGCGAGACATAACACATGCGAAACGTTGCCATACAACTTACAGTTTTTTCGTCGTTTCGCTGCCGCATGCGATTGCGTAGGTGTACTGAAGGCGTTAATAAGTGTAGAATTGTAGGTTAACCGCAAAATAATAACTCCGTCTTTTGTTCTTCGATCGAGTAAAACTATGGTAAAGAAAGAGTATTTACTTCCCCATGAACGAAAACGCAACGGACACGCAAGGTAAAAATATAATTAATACCTACATTACAAAAATACACAAGATACCTTAAATACCTAGATCAAAATATTATAGACAATAATAGACATAAATGGTTTTTTTATTCAATGATAGGCTTGCGTTTGACCGCCATCTCGCCTGATGGTAAGCAACGATGCGGTCTACGATGGAGCACGTGTGCCCAGAAGAAACCGATTCACTCGCGACTCTTATACATCTTTATTTATACTACTTGTTATTTAATTGTCTTAGTTTAGTTTTTATTTAGTATACTTTTTTAAATATAAGGATAGCACTGCCTTGGGCTAGAATTGTTAAGATGATATCACATTAGTTTAATAAATTAATAAATATTATATGTAGGTAAATATCAAA
The DNA here is from genome assembly GCA_949125135.1 of Alcis repandata. Taxonomy (NCBI): domain Eukaryota; kingdom Metazoa; phylum Arthropoda; class Insecta; order Lepidoptera; family Geometridae; genus Alcis; species Alcis repandata. The sequence continues at coordinate 3,342,120 of OX421245.1, read as the reverse complement.
TGTAGGTAAATAATAAAATATGGCGGGCAACGTACCCACCACTGGTCGGCAATAAACTAAGACCCATATAACAAAACACGTTCAAAACTCCCAAGACATCTATTCCGTAGTATGAACGTCGGACCATCCCGGAACAAGCGGCTAATTCGTATTTATAGCCCCGGACGGAACGGATTCAAAGTTACGAAATATTGCCGGAAGCACAGGTAGGGCCTATGACAAACTATAGCCCGCTTTGGAAATAGCCTATAATTTATATCTAAGACGCGTTGCTGCAAAATTATCTCACTATAAACGCGAAAGTTTGTTAGAACGTAACGCGAAAGTTTGTAATCAAGAATGTACGGATGTACACACGCAAAAACGCTCTTCACGCAAAACGGCTGAACGAATTTACATGAAATTTGGTATGAAGGTCGTTCATGGTCTGCATTAAAACAAAGGCTACTTTTTATCCCGGAAAACGCGAGTGAAACCGCAGGGTGCAGCTTGTTTTTATATTTATTTTTATAGTTATTGACTGCTGTATGTTGTATTTTTCTGAAGTTAATAACGATGATGATGTTGATGTTTATTACTAAAATAGTTGTCAATAGGATATGACTTTCATCTAAAATCCATATAGCATATACCCCTAGACAGATTAAAGTTTATACATATTCCTCACAAAAACACCCACTAAAGCTCTTCAATAATTGAATCATAGATACAAAACTTCAATACCTACACAAACTCACTTACAAAACAGCTAATTCCATTAACTACTCTCTTTATCTATTCTATATTTGTTATTTCTGATCTATCTTACTCATTTTCTATTCATTATAATCATCATCATCGTGAGCCTATATCGACCGACAGTCGGGAATAGGCCTCCTTCTTTGTTCAATTGTTATTTCTTGTTATTCTCTCTTACTACAAATCCGCGCAGTTACTGCGTTTGTCACCAGAGAAATTTAACTGACGCACGCTTTGTAATGTAACTAGAAACAAAGCAACGCAAGAAACATTTAGTCATTTTCAAAATGTAGCGAACCAATCTTGGCTTAAACCACGAATTTAACTCGAGAACACTTTACCGGCCTAATTCCTTTCGTCGTAACCACACATGCCTCCCCGTTTCATTTCAATTGGCTACCACATATTAATTGGGAGTTAGTACTACATTTTCAGCACGGACCACAGATAAATTACTAGTTAGTACTCCATTTCAGTGAAGGACCACAGGTTAATGGGAGTTAGTACAACCCTTCCAGTTCCAGTCAAAGCGGAGCTCGTGTTTTAGTTCCAGCAATTTATATTAAAAGCTAATATTAAACGTAGCAAATTTCTCAGAGGAAAGGTAAAACGTGTTTAGATGGTTTTATGAAGTTTTGCCTTTGTAGAATTTAAGTGGGTAGATAGAAGGTTTTGTCCCTCGAATGCATGTGCAAATATTATGAAGTTTTGTTTTGTTTCGGACCAACCCTAATATTGTAAAAAATACAGTATTTTCTATGGTGCAGCTTATTTTTTTTTGCGATTTCAGGGTTGGCCCTATAGCAAAAGTCGTTCATTATTATGATTACTATGAATCCTTTTCGCCTTAGCATATACCCTTTGATTATAACCCTGTACAAAACCGAGTATAACACAGTCGATTTTTCTTTCGCAATTCCAGGTCTAATTCCATAGTTGTTCATATTGAAGATCTTTTTAAATTTAATTTTTGTTTTTGGAACTAAGAGGCCTTTTTAACTTAGCATACCCTTTTCTTATAACCCTGTATTCTATGGAGTAAGATAGGCCATCTCCCATATTCAGATAAGTGTCAAGATATGCCCAGGGTCTTCGAGAGGTCGTAAGGGTCAGGTATCTTTATGGAGTCCCTGCGGCATCAATTACCGATTTTTGCCTAACCCATTGTCAATATTCAGGGCCTTCGTGAAGTTATTAAATGGAAGAGCGGTTCGATAAAATAGGGATCGCCTTTTTTTGGGTATAGTTTGAAAATGTTGATGAAATTTGAAATTGGTACAATGGTAATCGGTCCTCACTGATTCCTACTAATAATATAAATGGGAAAGATTTTGTTTACAAGTTTGTTACTCAATCACGCAAAAACGGCAAACATCTTTTAATTAATTTGTCATGGAAATAAAATGAAATGAAATGAAATATTTATTGAAGGAACCTTTTTTTTATTCTGTTAGTTATAGGCTTGCGGTGACCGCCATCTCGCCTGATGGTAAACAATGATGCGGTCTACGATGGAGCACGCTTGCCTAGCGTATACCCTAGATTAACATATTTGCCACTTTTTATCTCGGAAAAATGTATACTGGGTTATTTTCAGCTCCAAAGCCGAAATTGTAGGTACAATGCTGATATAAATGTACCTAAGTATGAATATGAGGTAATAGCTTGCAAAGGTATTGGTCCATATTTCGCCAACGGACTCTACACAATCTTTATTTATGTCGTGGCTCGATCGTGAAATGGGCCGTATATCACGGTGTGCCGCCATTTCGTGGAACGATTGCATTTCAAGAAAATAATAACAGTTTTATAGAATCCATCACTATGCCTTGACCGCTGGCTCTTGAGCATGCGATATTGTTTTTGTCCCCGTCGCACTTAGGTATGTCAATCGGAATAAGAGGGACAGGTGTTTGAAATAATGTCGCTGGTCCTGGAAACCCACACTTTTTTTCATCGCGAAAATGGCTGGACTACATTTAGAGGTAGACCGGACTGAGTTATCAGCATTTGAAAAGCACAGCATGGGATCGCAAGTAGTTTAGCCTACTGACCTCTAAACTTCAATATGAAGATGGCACCTGCACTGAGAATAATTTCACCTAAACTACGGAGCATAGTGATAATCACCAAAAAGTACGATGATAAGCACCAATTTTTATGGTGACAACTATCATAGTATAATATGGTTCTCACCCTAAAAACTGGTGCTAGTACTAGTTTTTACGATGGTGCTTATCATCGTACTTTTTGGTGATTATCACTATGCCTCGTACTTTAGGTGAATTCATCGGAATTTTGATGGCCATTTTTCTCAATGTGATGATGTTTGAAAATTGATAGAAATAAGATATCAAGTGTAAGCATCTATGCTAGTCTAAAACTCTTTACTAATTGTAAATCTCCCCGGATTAAGTATTCCATGCCCAGGCTCGTGTACTATACCACAACGTTTGCCACCGCGTCGAAAATTTAAATGCAAAGTTATGCGCGCTACGCGAGCCAAATATTTTCGTAGTTTTGCTGTGGTACGAAATAGAGCTTATCTGACATGCTATTTGGCTACTCTCACAGGTTTATGATCCTCTGGCTTACTACGTCTATGTATAACATCATAACATGGTTATGACAGAAATAATAGATGTGAGAAGTGAATAACATGTATTTATTGCCAAAACGGCCAAATTAGTGCATACTTACCTACTACCGCAACGCAGGTAGATGTTAGGAACGCTTCTTCTAGAGGGTCGTTTAAACAGAAAGTTAAAAGAAAGCTTGTTGAACAGGCATTCTACAAGTTCGGTGATATGACCAATATCAAAGTCATTTAATGTTATAAATGTTCAATTTAATTAGTTATTGTATTTTTATTACATTTTAATTGTATTCAATTTAATTTGTATTTTAATTTAGTAGTCAATTACTTTTGTAATTTACACATTTGATATGTATTATTTTATTTGGTACCAATAAAAACTTATGAACTACGAACTATCTATCTGTAATTTAGATACATATTTAAAAATAAACCTCTATTTATCTTGGTCATCGCATCACGAGTGAACGAAAGGAACAATTTCACTAATTCTTTTTTTTTGTTGTGTTAATAATTATTGTCAGGAGAAGGTTCTTAAGAAAGAAATAAAATAAGGAAATTAAGCGCAACATTAGAAAATTAAAACAATTTGAATTCAATATTCATAATTAAGATAGGACAACGTCGATCGGGTCAGCTAGTAACTTATAAGGATGTATGCTTCATTTCGTCTAGTGTCATTGGTATTTTTCTACGAAACAGCTGCGTTTTTCGCGAATTCCGGGTTGGTCCCATAGTAAAAGTTTTTCATAATGACGAGTAGGTACTATCAGTATTTTTCGGTTTAGCATACCCTTTCCATAGAACTTTGTATTTGACTATCTGCAATTTAGCAAACAGAAGCGTGAAGTTACAAAAAGTTTTCTTTTTATACGAGTTCTATTCTATACAGCAGATCTTCAAATTAAAAATTTAAATATCTACTCTCGAGCTGCTCTGTCAGCTGTCTTTGTAATACTTTGTTGTATTCCATAGCATCCCGACATAGGAAGATTTCTAGTCCGAAGCTACGCGTGAGCCGTTATTTATTTATGACTAAGCATTCATATCTTCAAGCCATATTGATCTTGGCATATTCCGCATTTCTAGAAACAAATAGCGGCGTGCCGCTGTCAGCCAACCTCTGGAATGTCCAGTATTAAATAAAACAAAAATGGAGCGACCATAAATCGAATATAGCGCAATTTTTCATCCCCCGTAGTCAGGCGTACCGAGTAGAATATCCACAGACAAACAGCTAATAATAAGAGTCTAGACCTGAACGACTTTACCTATTCAATCTTTATAATCGCTTTTCATGTATTCGTTTTTGTGTCCATAGCGCATTTCACGCATTTGAATATGCCTACGATCTAACTGGCATTAGGTATATGAATTGACAAAGCTCCTGGCTTGTTTGGCTACCTTATGTGTAAGCAAGACGTTCCTAGATTTTATTTCCAGCCGGACAGACGGTCGAAATGAATCTATAGTTAGTGGTCTGGGTGTTAGCTGTCCATGTGTCTTCCATGGCTACGCAAATCCCACGAGCGTTGGCGTACGTGTAGCGCTCATAGAAGCTCACACACACACTTAGGAAAATGGCCATCTAAATTCCGCAACGATTCCCTTAAAGTACGGAGTATACTGATATTACCAAAAAGTACGATAATTAGCACTAGTTTTTACGGTGAGAACTATAAAAACTAGTGCTAGCACCAGTTCATGTTTTTTTTACCACCACAACTATCATAAACTGGTGCTAATCGTAATTTTTGGTAATATCAGTATGCACCGTACTTTAAGTGAATTCATCATTCTTTTAGCGGATCTTAGATGGCCATTTTTCTCAGTGCATTACCACGCATGTATTGAACTTCAGTTTCCTAACCCCGAAGCAATTTCTCTGCCATTTCCTGCTCAGTATAGTAGTTGAAGGAAGCGGCCCCTCGCGTCCTTTATTTCTTACAATGGGGTGAATGAGGATTGTACGTCGCCGGTGGCTGCCCCTTTGTTTGAAGATCTTTCGAGGGCTTGCTGAAGTTTTAATATACCTATAGCTATAGACCATAGGTAGAAACATAAGTTATGAACTAAGTGTTATTTATTCTGTGTAAGGTTGTGTGATGTAAGCGTGAAAAGAGAGTTATTTAACTAATAGAAAATGTATTTCGGTGAATGTCATAGCCACTTTGAAAATGTTGTAATTTTTAAAGTTTTGATGGTGATTTTCCTCAAGAGTTGCTGTTGTAAATAAGTTTGAAATGCTTTATCTAGAACACTGGATAGTAATAATTTAATTTGAGTACATTCATTTATAAAACAATTGTAATGACACCTTAGCAGGTCTAGTCTAAGACGGTGCTATCCCTATATACGAGTACCTACATATAATTTCACATTTTGTCGTTGTCGTTGATATAAATGTTATTTGTTGTTTTAGCACAACAACACAGTTTCAGGTGACTTTTAAATTATCTACACATACCCTAATGTTTTACATGTACGATAAATCCTCAGAAAACAGGTCCTCGAGAGGCAGAGGCGCCTGTCATCCGTCTAGATTCCGACGCCCAGGATTTACGCGTGAACGGGCTTAGGTCCCATTTCTGACAGTTTGTTATCAATCTATTACCCGCCTCACAAAATGTGAGCTTTCCGCCACGTCTGACTTGTGAGTCTTGTGACATTTCCGTCGAATCGATTTTACGAGCTTACGAGCGAATGTGTTATTGGAATTATCTTTAATCTGAGTTGTTATAATCATCTTATATAATATAAATAAAATAAATAAAATAAAATAAAATAAAAAGCCTTTTTATTTCTTGAATTAACATATTACAAATTTCTTTTACGAGTAGGTATCTAGTGTTTAAAGTTATTAGTTTTTGCTTAGTTTTCTAATATAATTTTGTGTTAGTTTCTTAAACCTAGTTTATAATTAATTATATCTAAGTAGTAAGTTTTTGTAGTTATTACTTATAAATTTTTTTTCTTATTTCTAGCTTCTACAAGAACCCCAGGTTGGGTAAAGGCCTCCTCCAATGATGCCCATTTGTCACGATCTTTTGCTGTTAGAGTCCAATTTGTACCAGCGGTTCTCTTTATTTCGTCGTCCCATCGTGTTATTGGTCTTCCTCTTCCTCTATTACCTAGTGGGCCTCTCCACGTCGTTACTTTTGCAGTCCACCTCTGGTCGGTAAGCCTTGCTATATGTCCTGCCCATTTCCATTTCAGCTTTAGTGCGGATCTCAAGGCATCTGTGGCTTTTGTTATGGATCGAATCTTCGTGTGTCTTATTTTGTCAAGTTTCCTTACCTTAAGCATGCTACGTTCTAGTCCTCGTTGACATGTGGCTATTTTGTGCTTTGCTTTAGCGGTGAACTTCCACGTTTGACATCCGTACGTCAAACATGGCAAAAGACTAGAGTTCATAATCTTTGTTTTTAAGTTTATTTGCAAATTACTTTTGAGAATTTCCTTCAAACTCCAATATCTATTCCACGTTTGCCGTACTCTTCTTTCAATTTCAATGTCGTTGTTTTTTCTATCAAAGCTGACTGTTTTTCCTAGATAAATGTACTTTTCCGTATAGTTCAGAGGGTTTCCTTTAATTTTGATTGGTGTTTTGCTGCTGTTCGTCATAGTCATTGTTTTGCTTAAATTAATTTCTAAACCTGCATTTGTGCTAGTTTCCTGTAAGGATGTCATCATAAATTGTAGCTCTGAACTTGTCTCTGATAGTAGCGCTATGTCGTCGGCAAATCTTAGATGGCTTAAGAAAGCACCCTGTATATATATTCCTGATCTGCTCCAATCTAACTTGCTGATTTTGTTTTCCAGTACGGCTATAAATATTTTTGGGGATAACGGGTCTCCCTGTCTTACTCCTCTCATTATGGGAAAGCTTGGACCTAAGGTATCTAGTTTAATTCTGCCCACGTTATTGTTATATATACTTCTTAAGACCTTGATGTATGTTTCGTGAACTCCTTGTTCTCTCAAACTTTCCCATATGCATGTGTGTGTTACTGTGTCGAAGGCCTTTTGGTAGTCAACAAATGCAATGTATAAGGGTCTTTGTTGTTCTTGGTATTTTTCTATAATGAGTTCTAGGGTGTGGATATGGTCAATGGTGGAGAACCCTTTCCTGAAGCCGGCCTGCTCCACTGGCTGTCTAGATTCTATTGCAGGACTAATTCTTGTGTTAATTATGGTGGAGAACAGCTTATATAGAGTTGGTAGTAAGCTAATAGGTCTGTAGTTGCTTATTGCTTTAGGGTCACCTTTCTTGTAGATTAGGATAATGTTAGAGTCAGACCATTGTGAAGGTGTTTTGGAATTTTGTAGAATCATATTGAACAGTTCAGCCAGGTATGGGGCCAGAATGAAATTTGCTGTCTTCAAAGCTTCATTCGTGATACCGTCCGATCCAGGTGATTTGTCTAGTTTGAGACTTTTAATTGTCTCGACGACTTCGGCTGCATCTATTGGTTTAATGTTATCTTCGCCGCCGTTTTGTGTGGTGATATCGTTATCTTGAGTTAGGCTGTTTTTAGTCTTGTCGCTGTAAAGGTCTTTATAAAAGTCCGAAGCTGTAGTGATAATATCCGTACGTTTGTTTAGGTCCACGTCTAACTTTTTCAAGCCCTCTATCCAGCTCTTACTTGTTCGTAAGTCTTTGTAGGCCTTTCTTGTGCTTCCAGTGCTTTTTAAGTGTTTTTCTATAATCGATCGTCTTATCATATTATATATATCAATCATCTTATAATATTATAAAACAATTGTGATAACACCTTAGCAGGTCTAGTCTAAGACGGTGCTATCCGTTTCTATACATATAATTTCACATTTTGTCGTTGTCGTTGATATAAATGTTATATATCTTATATCTTATCTTTTATCTTTAATCATATTTTGGTGTTGATAGGATTTTGAGTGACTTAGCTCATCACTTATACATAACCAAATTTATTTCATTGTAAAAAGCAGATAATTTGTACCCGTTTATTCATTATATTGATATTAGGTACGTTCATTGTAGTTATACAAATGCAGGAGGCAAGGTACTTCTCCAAAAATATTCATAAATATTTATCTGGCCTTCCACAATGTTTCTTAGGTGGTACGATGGTACGACATCCACAACACACAAAACACACACACGACATGATACATAATACCGTTACATGCTGGTAGAGAGAACTTCCTAAACACCTAATCAAATCTCAGAAAGGCTTAAGTATCAGGACAGGATTATCTGAAATAAAAATATATCATTCAAACATCTGCTCGGCCGGGAATCGTACCCAGGACCTCTGGCTTATGAGGCGGTCATACTACCGCTGAGCTAAACTGATTCCAGGCTCCCCTGATATAGCCATCAATTTGTTACCTGAACCACTTCCTAACGTCGGCTATTGATCGTCTTCCGTAACACGAGACGGACAGGGGTTCAACCCTCTATCGAGTACATGAGGTGACAAATTCATGCCGTCATGTTTTTATTCTCTTCAGTTTATTGATTCACTACTTGAGATGGGGGGTCTTGTTATGTTAGTTTGTCAGCATACTTTTTTCTTTTTTTAAGGACGATTCACCCTCATAGCTCCCCACTAGGTTTGCCAGTGTCGAGGACGCCATGACACACTTAAAGAATTAACACCAAGACCTAGGCAGGTACTTGAATTCATCATTTGAGCATCTGCCTAGCCGGGAACCAAAACCGGGACCTCTTGCTTAATAGGCCAGACATGTTACCACTGAGCTTAACCGGTCGTCGCGTTTTTGTCACATTTGACCACCAACTCGCCTGTTGACCGACAATGTGGGCAAAAAGTAAAGAACGCACAGTTTTAAAAGATCTATTTACACTGGCCCTGAAAAGTTCAATATTATATAATACCTATATTATTATATCTCTCAGGAAACAAGGTTACCGACAGTCTGTTATTGGCCCTTAAGTTGGGGTCTCTAGAGTCTAAGTCTTCCGAACGCTTTCAATAAAGTTTATTCATCCGAAAATTTACCAGATTATTACATGATCATCAAGGCTAGGTTAACGACTCTTTCTATTCGTTAGCGATAGTTTAGGTAGTTTCTATTTTGTCTAACTTCACTAATGTTATGTGACTGTGGTACATGCTATGCATGTTATGTAACTTTTCTGTAATCAGTTATGTACCTAGTTTTTTGACAAATTAGGTGCATATTTGACTACGCATAACATATGTGTACGTGGTCGGAGCGGAAGATTTTTAAGGGCTGTCACGTTTGTTTCAAAATCGCGATGGTGGCGCCACAACTCCGATAAGCTGGTCGTTTCAACAGCCGCATTAAAGTCCTCTCAAATACTCCCTGATCTAAAATGCTAACTACGCACATCAGGCCTAATGCTTCGAACATCTCTGTATTATGGTAATCGGTTCCCTCATTTGAATACGTCTGTGGTAATCTCTAACAAGTGGCAACCCTGTTCTGTCACTTGCATACATCGACTTGTGAAGGGTAAGATTGAGCACTAGTAGGGTTGCTACTTGATTAATGAAAAGGTTTCTTGTGCGATCGTGTTACTAATGTTGTTATATGTTTTCGCCAATTTTTACCCCCTTTAGGGATTGAATTTCAAAAATTATTACTAAGTCTTCTTCTGCTTTTCAAAACAAATACACCTTCCATACAAGTTGCGATGCTAAGCCGGAAAAGGCTCATAGTACTCATCATTATGAACAACTTTTACTATAGAACCAACCAGGAAGTCGCGAAATAAAAATCAGCTGTTTCATAAATTTTGTCGATTGTCATTGACATTTTTCTGTGACCATTTCCTTAACCCTATATACTCGTATAATAAGAAATATCTTATCTTAATTCAGTATGAAAGGATTTTCTCCACCTTTGTTTCAGTAATGAAAAGAATATCGGCCTACTCAAAGAATGAAATGTGCAGGAATCCCCCCCCCCCCCCCCCCATAATAGACGAAATTAAGGGTTGCAATTATATTAAACTCTATTTCATCTGAATCCGAAATTGGTGGCTATTAGCAAAGCCTTTTGGTTCTCAAATGACCACAAATTATAGACTTTATATTAAATTTAGATGAAAACTTTTAAAAGCTTCTAATTCTGAATGGGCTTTCAGTTTTGAGCGAAAGTTTTCGTGACTTTGGCCCATTTTAAACGAGATCTTGGAAGATCAGCGGCGATGGAATACGTGCTTTAATGCGACGGGTTTTAAATAAAATTTGTTTTTTAAAATTTATTTATTTTTTAATTTATTGAAGGAATATAAGCGCGTATAGGTAATATTTGAACTGTTTTTTAACCGACTCCAAAAAAGGAGGAGGTTATCAATTCGACTGTATGTTTTTTTTTTTTTTTTATGTTTGTTACCTCATAACTTTTGACTGGGTGAATTGATTTTGATGATTCTTTTTTTATTAGAAAGCTGACGCTTCCCATTTGGTCCCATTTCAATTTAGTCCAGTTCTGATAATGGTATCCATGAGAAAACCATATAAGTCTTAAATTTGCATTGAGTACGTGCGCGACAAATAGAACTCAATAGTCGGTCTTTTGAAGTCGGTTTTTGTTTTTTGTTTTGTAAAAATAATGTTCTTGTTCGAGTTAAAAGTACGAATGGTCTATGTGGTAATCCAAAGTAAAAGCTGCTTTATTCCAGATTTTAGATATATAAATCCGTTTACCTGTTTAAACGTGAAAACAAATTAACATCCTACTAATCCTACTGATATTATAATTGCGAAAGTTAATAAGAATGTATATTTGTCGCTCTTTCATGCAAAAACGTCTGAACGGATTTACATGATATTCGGAATTGAGGATGTTCATGGCCAGGATCAGGATTAGCACATAGGCTACTTTTTATCCCGGAAAACTCATGTTAACTTTTAGACCGCGAGTGAACCCACGGGGCGCAGTTAATATATCATATTAGTTAGATGTAATACAAAAAACACACATTGTTTTATTTCACACATCGTATGCAACTTTGTTATTTTGTATGCCTCCCATGTTCTGACGAATATAATATATGAATCTGAAACGAAAACTAAAAAAAAGCAACCGAACTAAAAAAAAGCAACAAACAATATTACACCAAAAACAGTGACCTTTTTGTCAACAAATCGAAAGTATCAAAACTTTATACAAGCCCAAAAAAAGCTCAGAAATGTTCAGAATTTTTTTTTATCGAAAATCACGCGAGTTGGAACACCCTCATCAAAAGTTTAGCTCACGATGACAGATTGGAAAGACAAGTTGGAGTCAGCGCTGGAACGAGCCAATTTCTGATTGGAAAGTTCACCTTCTTTTTTACCCGAGTAAAGAGGGTAAAAACTAAAGAACCGTTTCTATAGGATTACAAGAGTATGCATAGCCGAAAAGAGGTCATAGTAGGTACTCATCATTATTAACAACTTTCACTATGGGACCAACCCGGAATTCATTCATACATTTCTCGAGTGTCGCTGACATTTTTCTATGAAGCAACTGTTTTTTTTTCGCTTGCTCATTAGGCGGATGTACTACCGCTGAGCCAAGCAGGTCGTCATTTTTTAAGGCTTTTATTTAACTTGCAATTTATGGATGTAGGTATGTTATGTTAGTTCGGGTGGAATCTAGCAACTCAATTTTGAACCACTTTCCGATGTCCGATTGAGCTGAAATTTGGTTTACTTGCGTAACTTCGATGACAATGCAATAAAAGCTTGTATTTAAAAGTATTTTTAAAATTAACTTATTTAACACAAATATAAAAATTATGTACATCGCTTACCGCTAAAGCCCCAGCTTATTAAATATGAGTAAGTAATACTTTGTCAAAATGAACTCTCGTAATTTAAGTGGACTGACCTTGTCTGATATTGGCAACCCTACGTCCTCCGAGACTGAAATAAGGTTGCTTGGGAAAGGTTTTATTGTGCTACCATCTGTTACGAATTATAATAAAAGATACAATTAGTGTTTTTTTTTACCGTAACCGCGCTTCGCAATTTCACTTATTTTACAAGCTTTTATTAAACTTGCTATGTAGATAACTATGTTTCTTCGGGGGAATCTTGTCACTCAATTTTGAACCACTTTCCGATGTCCGATTGAGCTGAAATTTGGTATACGAGTACGTGTGTGCTCTGAGAATTAAACTATACCAGTTTCCACCATGACTCAAAACAAGAGATATAATGCAGGGTTTTAGGGAAAGGGTATGCTATGCCGAAAGAAGGTCATAGTACTCATTATTGATAACAAATTTTTACTATGGACTAAATCTGAAATCGTGAATAAGAATTAGCTGTTTCATAAAAGCGGGTCAATGACACTCTACAAAATGTTTTAAATTGCCGATATTTTTCCCATATTAAATGCTGTTTATAATGATGACAACAATAACCCTTTCTTGGGTATGCATAGCCTTTCCTTATAACCCAGTATAACACACTGAACCGCAACCACACGTCCCCAACTAATCTCTGACATCGTGTTCCTGTTTGCTTCACATTACGGAAGTGTCAGTAATAGGCACACTTTACGCACGGAAGTGTCGTGTCACAAATACACTTTACACTACGTAAGTGTCACTAAGTTTCCTGAATATTGCGCTAGAGGACACTACAGTAGCTAATGAAATTATAAGTACCTACTGGGAAATTATATAAGTTTATAAAATATATCCAAGTAATTAAAAAAAAAAATAGAAACTAGCTTTTATTGCATTGTCATCGGAGTTACAGGTAAACTATATTTCAGCTCAATCGGACATCGGAAAGTGGTTCGATTTTCTGTCGCAAGATTTTACCCACACATACAAACTTACTACTTACCACGGCAAGTTAAACAAAAGCTTGTAGTTATCATACTAGCTACGCGGTTTCAACCACGCCGTGATGAAAAATGGTGGTGTTTGTTTGAAAAATTAGCTTATGTGCTTTTCTGAACCCCTGACAACACATGACCACGTAGAATGTTGTTTGGTTCAGGCGTGAAAATACAAAAAACTACTACCTATTGCCGTCGTACTGCCGTCTACTTGCGCGCACTGCTAGCTGACGCAACGTCAAAGAATTAGGATAGGTATATGATTATCGTTACTCATTATTCATTACTCAATAGGGGGCCTACAGACGGCCGACGACCTGGTCGGCTCCGAATGAGGTGGCGTAACGATCTTTGTATATTCCAGCCCGATTTTCCCACCTTTGCGGAGAATAGGGATACGTAGAGACAGAGAGAGATGGAGACCTTTGCCCAGCACTGGGACACAATAGACTGAGAAAAAATAAATATAATATATAAATCACTAGCTGCACGCGGCGGTTTCAAGAACTGTTTTTTTTATTTGAAACCCTCCCTGAACTTCTACAAATATTTCAAGATCAAAATTAGCGAAATCGGTCCAACCATTCTTGAGTTTTGGCCGGACAAACGAACAGCGATTCATTTTTATATTTATGAAAGAATTTAAGAAGAGAAGATTATCAGTGCCAGTCTCATCCACTACCTTCATTCACTACAATGTCCGACCCACAAAGGTCTGTCCGGTAATCGCTCTCCGTTCTACAGCCACCATTCTAAGACTACTTCAGACCTAGCATCTATATCTCTCTATAATTTCTACTCAATTACGAAACGTACCGAGTGTGTCTAGTCTTTAGATTGCCAAGAAAATTTCGAGATAAACCGCTGCGGACTGCGAGGAAACCTTAGAATAACTTCTAAATGTCACGGAAAGGTCGCGGAAACGGAAACTTTGACAATAAGTCCGGAGATACCCGCCTTATAAATGAATATACCGCAAGATACGGCTAGGTAAATGTCGGAATTAAATTGGAGGTTCTAAATCACCGCTATTATTATATTCTATTTATATCTTTTTGTAAACACTGTTTGTTGGGATTCGCCCACAGATTTATTTATATTTTTTTAATATTAAGTACATCATTAATTTTAATGCGTCTATACCACTTTTCCTTTTCTTCTTTTTCTTTACAAGAGATCGCTCTTAGCGATAAAGCCCCCAGTTGTTGCACTAGTTATAAGTGTTAAAATCCTGTTTGTAATTTCTGGTGTGAACAATAAAAAGTTTGTCTATCTATCTTTTAATTTGTAACTAAACTTGTAAATATTTTTCGTCTTTAACATAAAACCTCTTCAAGAAATACGCAAAAAGATCAAATACCTGTAGTTGCCAATTTTCACCGCGCGTGGCGCTAGGCTACATTTGGTTTACATCAACGTAAAAAACATAATAGAATTTGTGAATGATTGCTTTGCTCCAGCGGTAAAATTAACTTATTTGAAACGGTTATTAGGTTCAAATTCGAAGATTAATATCTGCAAAGTGTTTCAATTACTTAAATAAACCATATCATAAGCAGAATTACTTAGAAAATCTTTCTATGCCTGTGACAATAATAGCTTTTTGGAAGAGTCGATTTTATTTATAAACGAAAATCCAAACCTGAAAGATGAGTATGAATACCTTCTTAAAATATGTAACTAAAGTCGAGTTTATTAATAAACGAAAACCTAAACTCGAGAGGTCGGGATAAAGATTTACATATCATCTTAAAATAAGTTAGTCCCTAGCCCCATGAACGTACTAAAAACAGTACGTTCATGCCTAGTCCCTATTTATTTACCTACTTATAAATAGGATAGTACTAAATATTATAAACGCAAAAGTTTGTAAGAATGAATGAATGAGAATGTGGGGATGTATGTTTGTTACTCTTTCACGCAAAAACGGCTAATCGGATTTACATGAAATTTGGAATGAAGGTTGTTCATGGTCTGGATTAACACAACGGCTACTTTTTACCCCGGAAAACGCGGGTGAAACCGCAGGGCGCAGCTAGTTAAATATATGTAACATTTCAAGCGAAACATAATTATGTTACCTTCGCTATTTAATGGAAAGGGAATATTTATGTCAAGGTTCACACAAATACCAACGAACTTCTCAGTATTTTATATTTAATGCTAACCTTTTGTTGGGTAACCACACGCGGGAAACAAAACATCAAATACATACATATTTATGGGGTGAAATGGTGAAACTGGTGAATACGGCCTTTGTAAAAATTCCACAAAGGCAGACTGTTTACAATTAGAGCTGTACATGCGATGGTTCGCACGGTCTGTTTCAAATGTACAGTTTCTGGCGAAAGTGCTGTAGTGGGACCTTTTTTAAAGTAAAAAAATAGACGAAACTGAAATCTTAGTGGAAGAACAGCTTTGCGATTGTGAGGTGGCTGGTTCAAACCCCGACTCGTACCAATGAGTTTTTTAAATCTTAAATTCGAATATATAATACCACTGGCTTTTCGTTATGGAATGCATCGACGAGAAACCTGCAAATCTTCGAAAAAGAAACACAATATTGTATGTGAATCCACTAACTTGCACTTAGCCAGCGTGGTAGAATACGACCTACTTAATCTTTCTTTTATTTTATCTTTCAAAAACCCTAATCTAAGCCTGTATCTCAGCAGTGGTATGTCCAAATGAAGATTTGATATATATCATTTTTTTAAACTACGACCTTTCACGAATAAAATATTAATCGATTATGTATTTAACTGTACTCTCAAAGAAATACCCGTTGTCACCTCGACAAGACTGAACATGCTCGGCCGATTCAGAAAATCGAGTGCGAAAACAAATGTCTACATCTACAGGGTTATTCATAAAGGATATGCTAAGCCGCAAAGGGCTCATAGTACTCATCATTATGAACAACTTGTACTATGGGACATACCTGAAATTCGCGAAAAAAAATCAGCTGTTAATGTTAATAGAAAAATGTCACTGACACTCGACAAAATATATGAAACAGCTGATTTTTTTCGCGAATTCTGGGTTGGTCCCATAGTAAAAGTTGTTCATAATGATGAGTACTAAGATCCCTTTTCGGCTTAGCATAACCTTTATGCATAACCCTGTAGAAGTTTTGCAAGTCGCACTTGCAAATAAATTGAGGGAACTTCTTGCGAGTCTAAACCTTTCTAAACCCATTCACCACAGGTAGAATTTATTGCAAGCAATTCGTACCAAAGATATTTTACTGTACGCATAAAATATGCTGTAAAAGTGAATTGTTCAGAATTGGGTGAAGAAGAGACTATGTAGAGAAAGCCATATTCGTTTCAAAAGGGCTTTTTCTTGCCTTCAGTGGCCTTGGATCTTATTAACTGACTTCCAAATGGGTGGAGGTTGTCAAAAATATATATTAACTCCCTTAACTGCGTACCTAGAAGCTACGCTCTGTTTTATTTCAAAACTGCTAGATATACATATAAAGCGGTGTGTTATAACAATCTTACTAATATTATAAACGCGAAAGTTTGTGAAGGTGAAATGAAATGGTCATGGTCTGGATTAACACATAGGCTACTTTTTATCCCGCAAAACGCTGTTGAAACTGCGGGGCGCAGCTAGTCTTAATATATATAAATCTCGTGTCACAATGTTTGTCCTCAATGGACTCCTAAACCACTTAACCGATTATAATAAAATTCGCACACCATGTGCAGTTCGATCCAACTTGAGAGATAGGATAGTTTAAATCTCAAATTATAGTCGCAATTTTAATTTATTGCAAATTATATATATACTGATAATTTTTACTATAAATTGACAAGTTAGCATCAACATACTACGGTTGCTATAGTTACGCAATGGCTTTTGACAGGACAACGTCTGTCGAGTCAGCTAGTATTCTATAAAATGTATTAGCAAGTATGTATTCTTTAACATAAATCAAAGTAAAGTAGATTTAATCCATGTAATTAATAACTAAGAAGCGTCGTCGCCTTGAAAACATGAAGAACTGAAAAATTATTAAGGTTTAAAAGTACTCGTTGTTGTATCGTAGACATCAATCGTCGTAGCATATTGCTACGGCGTAGCACCGTAGACATGCATCACAAAAAAAAAACGAAAAAGTTTATAAAACAATCTCGAGATACTACCTCTTATAGTATTTCAACATTCTTAGACTAAGTAAAATGTCTAGACATAAGTTCTTATGAACTAGAAATATGAGGCGGTATATCCGACCACTCAAGGTGAAACAGGGCCCATTTTTCTAGAAACCTTTTAGGCAGGAAAGGTTTTAGGACACGTCTGGGATGGCAGATTGCTACGATTTCTAACTTCAATCTACACTTATATAATATGTCTTGACTTCCGAAGTAATTTTCTGACAATAACTCAAAGCTTTATTAGGCGCAAGTTTGGAGGCTTTATTTGACAGAATAAAACCAACTAGATATCTATTGTATTGTAGTGTTGTTGTATATCTATTGTAGTGGTAGGGCTCTTTTGCAGAGCCCGCCTGGGGAAGTACCACACCTTTGCCAGTTATTCCACCGCCAAGCAGTAATGTGCAAACATTACTGTGTTCCGGTTGGAAGGGCATTGTTTCCAGTGAAATTACAGGCCAATTGGGAGATTAAACAACTTATATCTCAGGGTGACGAGCGCAGTGCTGTGCCGCGCAGGGTCTTGAATTCTGTGAGTTCAAAATTCTGGGTAGCGCAGACCTGTTATGGGCAAACGTGACGTTTAGCATCAGGCGAGCGATTTACGATACGATATACAGATACGATTTTAATTAGGGATGGCGATCTGAGATCGATTAATCGAAGAATCGATTTTTCGAGCAGAAAATATCGATTTTTTAAATCGATATGAAGTACTGTGTCGATTCACTGAATCGATATATCACCCTTGAAAATCGACATTCGATTTTTTCTGTTTTGGTATATATATTTTGGTATATTTTGTTAAAAGGAATTGATAACTATGCATTGTTTACCCACGGATTATTAGTAAAGGGAGTGTGTAACGCCTATTCATAGCTTACTCACTGTATAGTAATACAGTTGTTACACAGATGTTTAACTTTTTTTATTAGTAAGGCCGTTAGTACTTAGTATATAAATACTTATTTTTTTTTATAGTTGATCTTATAGTTTGATACGGTAATAAAAATAATTGCTATTTTTGAATTCCCTGATTTTATTGATAAGATATCGTTAATGGCAATATTAATCTTGTTTTTAGTAAAATTGATACAAATTTACATTGTAAACGCAAACTTGAAAAAAAGATCGATTTTTTAAGAATCGATTTTGTAGGCCTCGATTTTTTCGTGAATCGATTCATTAGACTACGATTCGAATCGATTTAAAAATCGATCTTTTTCGTAAAGAATCGCCATCCCTAATTTTAATAATAATTGTCTTACAATGAAAACGGTTTTGGTCTACACTACTCTACACAAAACTTTTACACAAAATCTTGTTTCGAAAATGTATTTTTTATTCTATACGCTTGCGCTTGACCGTTTTGATGTTGTATCGGGTTTTCTACATGTGTTTCGCTCAAAAATGGGTAGCGAAACAATGTTTTGTACAAAGATTTTTGTGTATATAGACAAAGCATGCGTAGTAAACTCGCCTTTAGATAGGCAAATAATGAAAAAACCGGCCAAGTGCGAGTCGGACTCGCGCACGAAGGGTTCCTTACCACTATTTATAAAAACGTTAACAAAAAAGTCACGTTTGTTGTATGGGAAAATAAATATTTATTTTATTCTGTTTTTTAGTATTTGTTGTTATAGCGGCAACAGAAATAATATCATCCGTGAAAATTTCAACTGTCTAACTATCACGGTCCATGAGGTACAGCCTGGTGACAGACGGACAGACAGACGGACGGACAGCGGAGTCTTAGTAATAGAGTCCCGTTTTACCCTTTGGGTACGGAAGCTTTATTTTGTTAGTGCAAGAGAGGACGTGGAAGCGCGCGTCACGATAGTTGTCACCCTTTAAAAAACACAAAAATAAATTCGGATATGATCGAAGCCGTAGTTGGAATTTTCTACTCGTGATTGGATTCGGTTCAACACACCTGTAGTTTTAATAAACTAGTTAAATAAAATAACTCTAACGCTAGAGTTATTTTATTTAACTGTTTTTTGGGATTCCGTACACAAAGAGTAAAACAGGACCCTATTACTAAGAGTCCGCTGTCCGTCTGTCTGCTGTCGGTCTGTTTGTCTGTCTGTATGTTCGTCTGTCACCAGGTTGTATCGCATGAACCGTGATAGTTAGACAGTTGAATTTTTCATAGACGATGTATTTCTGTTGCTGCTATATCAACAAATACTAAAAACGGATTTTTTTTTTTTTTTTTTTTAGTTAACCTGTAATGTCCCACTGCTGGGCAAAGGTTAAAAACGGAATAAAATAAATATTTAAGGGAGCTCCCATACAAGAAACTTTTTTTTTTCGTTTTCATAAATATTATAATGGTACGGAACCCTTCCTGCGCAAGTCCGACTTGCACCTGGCCGTTTTTTTAATTTTAAAAGCATAAACAGACGCTCCGATTCGGTTGGTGCCAGCCATATTGGAACCGACATAGCAACCATTCCAACATTGCTACAGATTGTCCGACGGTTGGCCTTCCAGCCGTCAGTTGACTTTGCTATGAAGTAGTGAACGGACGTCTTGCCACCTGATGCCGTCGATCGTCGATGCATAAACATCATGCCACCGGTACTATCTAAAAATGCTAAAATAGCGTTGGTTGCAGCAACCATTGTTGCTACAGCACCGCTACAAAAGGAACCAAGGAAAAAACGAAGAGAATGGGCTAAATTCTACTATAGAAATAGAGAATATTACAGTCATATGCGGCTCTTTATGGAATTGGATGATGAAGATTTCCGAACATATCTTCGAATGATTGGTAATTGGTTGAAAATTGGTTTTCTAAAAGTCGCCAGATTTGTCGCTAAACAATTTTTGTCGTCAAAACTTTATTTTAGTCGCTAAGACTTGAGCAAAAGTCGCCAGTTCTAGCGACTAAGTCGCTAAATTGGCAACACTGGTCGGAACAAAGCTTCCAAACGTTCCAATTTGGTTGGACCGGATAGGAATTTGGTTTGGTCGGATCGCCGGCGCATCCGACCACGTCCAACCAATATTATTAATAATTATGTCGTACCGACCGCTCTCTTCACTTTCCGATTTGGTCGTGGTCGGATGGTTGGCACCAACCGAATCGGAGCGTCTGTTTATGCTTTAATAAATAAGATTCAGATATTTCAGTCAGCCAACATATAAAAAGTTAGTTGGTATCGGTCGAGTGTTTAGCCCTAGTGTCTGAATTTTCAGACGTTAAAACCTCTAAAGCTGACGTATTAACCAAAATATATCCTTTCACGTTAAATGTTCGAAATTCTCGTCTTTTCGATGAAAAAATAACATTTTCTCTCCAGTTCAGCGAGCCACCGAGCCTTTGAGGTTTTTTATCGTAAGCCGTTCGCAGTCCCAATCACTCGTGTGCTTTTTTACCTTTTCTTTATCGAACTTACGTTATTTTTGGCGCTTTTAATGAAAAAACTGGGTGTCAAGGCAGAAGGAAGTAGAAAAAAGTTTGGCAGATTTACTCGTACCTATGTCCTTTATGGTTTGAGTTATTGAATTCTTCAAGCGTGTAATAGTTGGATTTGTTGTGTTAATGGTAATTATTGTTTTCTAAGGCTTTTGATGGTTGTATTTCGACTCCAGCTACAGTCGCTACGTACAGTATTGAAGCTGCAAATATTTTTTTCGTCATGTTAAATCGAATAAAAATGATGCTACACATTTTAATTTATTGATTTAGGTCAAATTTTGACTTAAAATTGATCTCCTGTAAAAATGCAATTTGTAGTTTCGATACATAGGGGCACTCGATTTCTAGCGTTGTTCTTTTATTCAGAAATAGGCTTGCATTTGACCGCCATCTCGCCTGACGGTAAGCAACGAAATGGTCTACGATGGAGCATGCTTGCCTAGAAGAAACCGATTTACTCGCGACATGAAGACACCCAGATTATATCTACCTGTTCGGTACCTATTCAGAGTGGCTCAGGCTGGGGTATTTTAGAGTGAAAAATGGATTGAGCGTACATCGAACTGCGCCCACGCATGTCATAGTAAAGACATGAAAATTTGCAAAATATAAATACCGTGAACAGAAGACTCCTCTGTAAAACATCATCAGCCCAACATTCCTGGCGTGCATTAGTATTGACCTATCTCTATGATGATGCTCTCATTCTATTTAAATTCAATGATTTATTGCTCAATTAGATACTAACTTGATTATGGTCATAACATTACAGAATAACAAAACTAATTAGACTGAAAAATAGCTATGATTTATCTAAAGTTGATCAATTTGCCTCTGCAATTATTCCGTTGATTTAACGTCTTTTTCTTGCTTTTTTTTATTACGAAATTTCCCATAAATGTAGTGCCAATGCCTACCTGATAATATAAGCAGGCAAACACTTGATTATTCTGCATAAACTTACTTAATAAAGAAAAAAATGATGAAAACCCCTATTTAAAACGCACCGGTGATTAATTATGATCAAATACACTCATTTCTTGACGTTACACTTTACCGCTTTTTATGGTAGATAAGTATAAAAACTGTAGTACGGTTAGTATGCAATTTGCACAATATTCCCTTTTAATAAAACACAAAACTGATCGTCAAACCTCGGCAGAAGCCGCGAAGCCATTTGTAGATCACGTCCGACCCCTAACGGGCCTCTAATTAAATACACCAATAACAATACCCCATTATTAAATCCTATTAATGTTCAGCGTCCCATGAAAATTCCGCCCCGACCTGGCGACCACCAAAACTTCACTAATCGATAAACTGTATAAACAATTTCAGGCTCAGAATAGACATTAATATTTATTTTACCTTACCTCACACACACATCCACACACACACACAAAACATCTTTAATGGAACACCTTATCATAGATCTAATGAACGCATTCCCACTTACCGGATTGCTGCGGCTATATCCAGTAAAATCCGGTGCGCACCGCTTTAGGAACCAGGTTTTAGCGCGTCTCTCACTGAACTTTAACAGGACACTAGATCACTGAGTGTTTGTGATTTTTGTGGTGTTTTAGTGAATGAATCGGATATTGTGGCTAGGGGGTTGGATACGCGCGACGAGCTAGGGCGTCGATACGCTGACTGGAGGCCATGACACTTTGTCCGGGGGTAGCGTACGCATGCGCTCTGCACGGGGCACAGTGGATATAAATTACGAGAGGGGCAACTTGGGCTTGTGGAGATTAAGAAGAGCTTAAAGATACCCTGCTCTTCCAAATCTATCACGACGTTTTGACTACAGCCGGTTTTAGATATAGAAATGTACATACATTATGATACATACGCTGCTTTTCATTCGAAATTTCGGGAAAAAATTATGATGTTTAATAAATGAAAAGGTTTATTAAAATAAAATTAATATTTAGGCGTTATAACGTTAGTAATCGGCTTTGTAAAGCGCCATAGTCTTACTCAATTGATACGTTGTGTTGTAAAACGCTGTCCATTCCGCAAAAATTAAAAGTGATTGTAACAATCACAAAAGCCAAAAAATCAATTAACAAAACAAAAATTTAATTGCTCTGTGGAGATATCCAGACTGATAGTGTATTGTGCAATAGAGATAACGCTCTACCAAACCGAAGTTTGCTTATTTTAGCCATACTTATACTCTTCTTCTTGCCGCGCAAAGTACTGTAAATTGATAATTGTTTTCCTCTTTTTGGATTAAACACCAAAACGGTGTCAACCATAGACCATAGACAAATAATAAACTACATACACTACTGTCTTTAAATATTACTAAACTTCTGTCCGTCCGTCCATCTATCCAACCCGCACTTGGCCAACTTTTTTCATACTTCAAAAACATTACCTTCCTTATTCGACAGTCGGGTAAAACTGCCAAGTTGACTCTCTTTCTTAACTGTGGTTTTACCTTAAGGTCGTATGACCGAATTGATGTTTCGAATTGAATGCGAGAAAGCATTTTTAAGCTCACTCATTAATATCGTATACTATCATTAATTTTACGAGTATTTCTTTTATTAGAGCTTTTTATGTAAATCGTATTCAATTTAATGTAGAGTGATGTTAATGTTTATGAGATAGCTGAGTGCTTGGTGTTTGTTTGGCTTGTTATGGACTAGTTGTGGTTCGTGGTTTCACCTGTGTTTTCCGGGATAAAAGGTAGCCTATAAATAGTAATATAATATGTTGATTTGAGGTTTAAGCTAGATTCAAGATTTTATTTGTAGAATATATGAGTAGGTGTAACAGATCTTTTAAAATTAAAAACATAGTGCCATACAAGCTACCTCCTTAAGAGTGCACACCTCCCCAAAGTCTTTCATGACAAATTTCAAGCAAATCTGAATCCAAATCCACGATTGAGTAAGAAACATTGAAACTCACAAACATCCAAACATTGTTATTTATAATATTAATAAGATAGTACCTACACGTCTTTTTAAAGATGTACTGAGATCTAAAAGGCTACTCTACTATTATAACTACTCAAATTACGCTAGACCGTCTCGAGATAGACGTCTTACGAATTTTCTTGCACTCTTGCTTCGCGATGTTCTTCAATTTTATTCGAATTTAGCTATGACATTTTCGATATACAATTTTGAATTTCATGACGACAATCGAACATGTGATACGTTAGCCGATAGATCTGCTAAACTGTATTGTCTAACAGTCTAACCAGTAACCACTAATAGAATAGAATAAGATTTTTAGTCTCAAAAAGTCATATTTACATAGCATTTCATCTATAAAAATATTATTACATTATAGTACTGCTCTTATTTGGACAAATCAAAAGCACACAGCGCTGATACTATTGGTCCCACTTAGATAATGTTTTAAAATGTATTTAATAATGTATTTCCGTAACTGCTTAACCGATTTTGATAAAAAATGGATAAGCTTATGCCCTGGATTACATATGATACTTTTCATTCTAATCTCGGTGAAACCGCGGGGCACAGCTAGTAATAAAATAGTGTGTATGTTTTGTTGCTCATTATGTCTGTTTTAACGTCATATTGCGATGACAGTGGTTTTACAGCCGTCGCAACTGGCTCGGCCAATAACTGTAAAACTGTAACGGGCTTCATTCCAGCGATTGAAGGTTTTTTACAAGGAAGCCATAAAGTGCCATAATGGCTTATTACTTGGGCACAAATTAGGACGCTCAATTTCTGGGAGATAAAATGAAGCGAGCGTAAGCAGAGAAGAGGTTCTCTTTGTGAATTTTGAGCTTCTTATGATAAATACGAGTAGGTCGAATAGGTCACAAGTTTATTTGTTGGAGAATGCTGTAATCTGTCAGCTGAAAAGCTGACGAATCATTATGTATTATTTTGGTTTTATAATAATTTTACTACTTTTCAGAAAGTCGAATAAAGTGACACTTATGAGTAAAACAAATAAAACTGATTGATTTATCGTGCGTTTATGAATGAGACTGATATAAATTAACTGACGTGTTCGCTCAAAATGAAGTGTAGAGCGCAAGGAATACACGTAAGCTGTAAAAATTAGATGTAGAACTGTCAGTTGACTAAGTTTATATATAAATACTAGCTGTTCCCTGCCACGCTTCGCTATGGATAAAAAAAAATGATAAAAACAATCCTTGATGCGTATTATAATACATATATTGTGCTAAAATTTCAGCTCGATCGGTGCAGAACTTTTTGAGTTTTTGAAGCGTACACAAACCAACATAACATTTGTATTTATATAGATAGCTACAACAGATTAGTACATTGTTTTCAAATGCAATCATAGACGTCGTCGTAGCTGATTGCTACGTATCGTAGAGACAAGCTACGCAGGTGCTACAAAAACCTACGGCCAAACCACAATTTCGTAGACGCTCTACGAATCATTCGTATCTAGATAGATGTAAGTATATGTATATTAGGCCCAAGTTTGAAGGCTTTTTAAGACAGATCTAAATTTTCTAAAACTATTGGCATCCTTGTCTAATGGCTTGCAATGATAAAGACCGATATATTTTAGTTAGTTTAGATCTGTCTTAAAATGCCTTCAAACTTGGGCCCATTGTACATATATAATGTATGTATCTAGACTAGACGTGCATCTAGATACAGGTAAAGTCTGCGATACGGATTGTACCCTTTGTGTCGAAACAAAGGGCGGTGATGAAAAGTACAGTACTGACGAGCGCAGAGGTGCTTCAGTTTTCAGGATGATTCATATTTTTATGATTCAAATTCATATTTTTATGCTCCATCGTGGACCGTATCGTTGCTTACCATCAGGCAGGATGGCGGTCAAATGCAAGCCTATTACTGAATTAAAAAAAAATATATATATACATATATAGGTAGGGTTATTCATAAAGGGTAGGTATGCTAAGCCGAACAGGGCACATAGTACTCATTATTATGAACAACTTTTACTAAGGGACCAACCCGAAATTCGCGAAAAAAAAATCAGCTGTTCCATACATTTTGTCGAGTGTCATTGACATTTTTGACAAAAAAAAAACATTGACAAAAAAAAGCTGTTTCATGCTTTTTTTTTTCGCGAATTTCGGGTTGACCCCATAGTAAAAGTTGTTCATAATGGTGAGTACTATAAGCTCTTTTAGGCTTAACGTACCCTTTATGAATAACCCTGTATAATCCATTGAAATATGAACTACCTTCTTATATCACTCAGTTTACGTTTGAATAAAACAAGTAATAAACGTGTGCTATTTTTAAAAAGCGTTTGTTTAACTTGCCATGAATGTACATAATGTATGTAACTATGTTTGTTCCGGTGGAATCTTGCAACTCAATTTTGAACCACTTGCCGAACCCAGCCGGTAACAGCTAAAGTCGTAGAATCCACAACTACTTATAGCTTATAGCTCCTATAATACAGGGTTATTCATAAAGGGTATGCTAAGCCGAAAAGGACTCATAGTACTCATCATTATGAACAACTTTTACTATGGGACCAACCCGAAATTCGCGAAAAAAAAATCAGCTGTTCCATATAATTTGTCGAGTATCATTGACATTTTTCTATGGAACAGCTGATTATTTTTTCGCGAATTTCGGGTTCGTCCCTTAATAAAAGTTGTTTCTAATGATGAGTACTAGAGCTCTTTTCGGCTTAGCATACCCTTTATGAATAACCCTATATAGCGACACAAACCTAAAACAAATGAAACAACCAAGTCGGCTTCGCAGCTGTTTTTCAAACAACAAGTTGTTCCGCCAACTGTAAGCTAAAGTCTGGTTAAATCTGCTCAGACTCGAAACTCGAACTCATTAATGATGTTGGCTCTCGGCCAGGGTTCTTCATCTTCAGTCTACTAATATGGTGTTAATTTCTAACTTCCTTAAAAATTAAGACAGTGTTTTTTTGTGGAAACTAACGTGGTTTTGACACATTTTTAACCGACTTCAAAAAAGGAGGAGGTTATCAATTCGTCTGTATGTTTTTTTTCTTTTTTTTTTATGTTTGTCACCTCATAACTTTTGACTGGGTGAATCGATTTTGATGATTCTTTTTTTAATAGAAAGCTGACGCTTCCCATTTGGTCCCATTTCAATTCAGTCCGGTTCTGATAATGGTATCCTTGAGAAAACCATATTTTATAAGTCTTAAATTTGCATTAAGTACGTGCGCGACAAATAGATGAATAACTCAATAGTCGGTCTTTTGAAGTCGGTTTTTGTTTTTTGTTTTATAAAACTAATGTTCTTGTGTAATATTTAACACGAGATTATTCATGTAAAATTAAGTCGTTTATTACGACAATTACGACTAGTTTGTTTGTAGTGGCGCGTATATGATCGACGAATGTAATTGTCTGTTTGTACACGAATGTACTTCATTTCACACACAGATATCGTAGTCTCGACATAAGGTCTACATATGAGTATCTGACGACCTAACCTGTTTAAAACTCCTCGTTTTGCGTAGGGGGTTAAAAACTTATGACACGCGTCTTTTTGCGAAAGGGTTGAAAAACTTATAGCACCTCACTTTTTGCGTAGGGGGTTAAACTTATAATACTCCTCTTTTTGCAAAGAAGGTTAAAAACTTATGACACCCCTCTTTTTGCGTAGGGGGTTAAAAAATTATAACTCCCCTCTTTTTGCATAAAGGTTTAAAAACTTATAACACCCCTCTTTTTGCATAGAGGTTAAAAACTTATAATACCCCCCTCTCTTTTTGCGTAGAGGGTTCAAAAATTATACCCCTGTAATTTTTTTGCGTAGGGGAATAAAAAATTAGCATCCCTCTTTTTCCCCACACTTCTGCCCCCATCAGTACAATATCGCTCCGTCAAGAAACATTACGCGAAGTTATTGTCTTTAGAAAAAGCTTGCTAAATTAAAAATTCCTCCATTTAGCCTGCCGGTACTCGAAGTGCCGTTTATTACGAAATATGTACGTAATGACGCCGATTCTAATGTACCTTACTTACAAAACTAAACTAACTAACTAAACTAGTGAAGTTTAACTAAAGTTGCGTTTCAAATCTGATCTAATCTGCGTTTCATTTAATTTTAATACTAGCTGTTCCCTGCCACGCTTCACTGTGGATAAATAAAAAATAAAAAAAAGTGGATAAAAACATTCTTGATGCGGATTATATATCATGCTAAAATTTCAGCTCGATCGGTGCAGAACTTTTTGAGTTTTTGAAGCGTACACAAACCAACATAACATTTATACGGGCTGACTGGTTAGACACTTGACATATCCTAGGTTATTATAGTACTCATCATTATGAGCAACTTTTACTATGGGACCAACCCGAAATTCGCGAAAAAAAAATCAGCTGTTCCATAGAAAAATGTCAATGACACTTGACAAAATGTATGGAACAGCTGATTTTTTTTTCGCGAATTCCGGGTTGGTCCCATAGTAAAAGTTGCTCATAATGATGAGTACTATAATAACCTAGGATATGTCAAGTGTCTAACCAGTCAGCCCGTATATAATAGATGTGTGAAAGAGGTGGCAACTATTTTGTAGCTGTTAAGGGAGAGCAGTGTCAGTGTGAATCTAAAACAAGAACTAGTTAAATATATGTTAAGTGTTTTAAGCATTTCGATTTGATAAATATTTATTTATGATATTTATTCTTGTAAATGATTTTATCTATTATTATTTTTCAATCTCTATTAGTTTACCTTCGCCTTAAATTTAGTTAAGTTTAGAAAATGGAGCAACAGAATCGGTGTCATTAACTAAGTTCGTTCCGCCGCGCCGCCGTTTATGTGAAGCTATCATTTATCACTAAGACTGGCCTTGTTTTAATTACTACGTAAGTACCTAACATACGATTACTACAGGGTTATAAGGAAAGGGTATGCTAAACCGAAATAGGCTCATAATACTCATAATTATGATTTTTTTTACTATGAGAACACCCAGACTTTGCGAAAAAAATCAGCTGTTCCATACATTTTGTCGA
Source organism: Alcis repandata (assembly GCA_949125135.1). NCBI lineage: Eukaryota > Metazoa > Arthropoda > Insecta > Lepidoptera > Geometridae > Alcis > Alcis repandata. The sequence continues at coordinate 3,313,405 of OX421245.1, read as the reverse complement.
GTCATTGACATTTTTCTATCGAACAGCTGTTATTTTTCGCGGTTTCAGGGTTGGTCATAGTTGTGTATAATGATGATTACTTTGACCCTTTTTCGGCTAAGTACACCCTTTCTTTAAAAAAAATCAACCATACATTTTATAGCATACCCTTTTATAATAACCCTGTATAACAACATTTTGAACGACAACAAATCTTTATTTAAAACTTTCAATGTAATGTTTTATCTATTGTACGTTTTAAGTATCGCACGTTTTATACCTCGCCTGAGGTTAAAACTCGTTAAAGTCGTTCCAAAGATAAATAAAAGTGCAACAATTTATAATCACACATACCTCCACGTTATTAATTAATTACTTACCCTTCGCAGCGCACCCTTCATTAACTGACGTGTCTAATGGTGCGTTTAACCGGCTCGTGAAATCTCGCGTCGAGTCGGTCGGCCGCGTCCGCGTCAGCGCGACTCGCGGTGTGACAGACGCAACCCTACTCGCGTACATGGAAATGTTCTAGAACAATTGCTACATGTGAGGACGCCACTGACATAATAGGCGTGACGAATGATTTTAAAATCCTCTTCCATAATGTGAGTACACATTTACTATTTACAAAAAAGCCTTTATTTCGGTAATAAACTTAAGTTTAACGAAGTTTGAAGCCATTTTTCACATATTTTTTCAACAGTGCCCGAAAACAGCTTGCTTGTGTCATGGCGTCGATTTGACGTCACGGCATTGTGTCATGTCATTGTGTCTATGCGTGATGAGCGGCGGATGACCTGAGTTCACTTAGGCGTGACGTCATACGCTGTGATTGTTGTTTCTGACAAGATGGCCGATTGCTGTATTTTAATGTTTTAAATTATTGAAAATCTTAATAATCTGTTTTTTAAAGATAAAACTAAACATGTGTTTTAAATTTTTTTAATCTGGCTAGTCCCCTGAAAGCATTGAATCGGCGATTTTTTGATACTGTCGTCTTGCCTATTGTAGGAGATGTTGGAAGGCGGTTTATTTTTCAGATGTTCTCTTTTTGAGTCAAGATCGTGCCTACACACTTGTATGCACTTGTTGTCTCCATTCCAAGCGACTGGCAGCTTGCGACTCCCATGATGAGGGCTAAAATAGAAATAATAAAATAATTTACAGCTAAAATTGGGTATATCAGTCATGTGAGGACGCAATATCTCAGGGTGACGAGCGCAGTGCTGTGCCGCGCAGGGTCTTGAATTGTATGAGTTCAAAATTATGGGTGACGCAGGCCTTATAGGCAAACGTGACGTTTAACATCAGGCGAGCGATTTAAGAAGTTTCAGTTAATAGTTGTAAGTACATATAAATTAACATTTTATTAAAACATAAAATTTAAACCTTTAAATAAAATATTACACAAATAGCAAAATGCAAATTTTGAGAAATACTCATTCTGAGAAATGCCCGTTTTTAGAAGTGCTCGTTGTAAGAATGCACAGAATGTTCGAGTCCAAAGAGCATTAGGGGGGGGGGGGGGGACTCCGCGTTCTGAGCCTAACCCATGGAGCGAGTTAACACAAGCCGCACCGAAGAACGCGTGCATTTTGACGAGGCGAGACAGTCACTAGAACCACGATTTGTTTGCTCGGCCGAGTTTCCCCATTTACTGTCTCGCCACTGTACTCGTTACATGTAACTAACCTATTAGGGCACGTGGTGCGACGTACCGAGCGTTGCGTTTCGCTTGATCCGTGTTATCACGAGTCGTTTACCCGCACCTTAAGACGACAAACGCATAGATAGGTACGAACCGCAACCTTCTCACCTCCACATTAGGTTCACATTCGCACACTCTGATTCAGTACAGATGCACTCTTATTAACTCTACATAAGGTATACATTCGTCGTCCCCTTATTACAGGGTGTGCAGACAGATTCACCGACCACATTAGTTGTAATTTAGCTAATAGCGGCTGACCAGAGGTGTCGAATGACCGGGCGCGTGGGAGACACTGGGCGATATAGTTACTCTATTTTTACGAAACGAGAATGGAGCCTTTATACTAAAAAGACGAATTTGAAACGAGAATAGAAAGTTTTTAACTAGAAATACGAATTTGTTATCTCTGTATAGCAGTAAACTCACGTAGCTTTACAATTGGAAAATGAATACTTAATTGATTATAAATAGTTAAAGTTACAATGTTCTCGCTTGGCACAAGACAAGGATCAGTGAGCTAAGCTAACGGCGACCTTCAGTAGTGAAGAACACAGATGATGAAGACTTAAAGTAACAATAACTTATAGTAGAGTGCAATAAGACAACATTTTTAAATTCGGATCCTAAGTGGCCGAGCGACCAGGTTATGCCTTCCTTAGTAGGTACAGTATATATTAAACATACTAACACTTAAATGTGTAAGATACAGGTTTTTATAGCTCTTCTTTTACTCATAAAACATTATTAAGCGTCTAAAAAAACTTCGACGCGTAACAAGATCAACCTCTATCTCCCGACCTAAAACCAAACTATCATGAAAATGCATTCAGTGGGGAATGTGAATAATCTGCGAGTGGGGACGAGTGATTTAGAGGGACGTAATTAAATGGACGAGTGGGGAACTGGGGACAGTATTAATTAACCGCATGGGGTCATTTTAATGTGGGATTTAATTGACTCTACTAATTGAAATTGCGGTTAAATTAAATTGAATTTATTTATTTAGTCTGATTTATGGGTGATGTGATGTTAGAGGTGGATAAGGGATGGAGAGATAGGGGCTTTGCCTTGTGGGACAGTCACGACTGAAAACAAATAATTAAATGAAATAAAATTGGACGAATAAATACCGTGATATTATTGTACTACAATAGATAAGATTATGTTAGTAGTATGGCAGTAGGTAGTAGATATAAAATCTATATTGACTAATTGATTGACCAATATATTAATAACATTATGGTAAATGGATAATTATTTTCAGGTATGTCGTTTAAGTTTCAAAGTATGTATGCTAAACGGCAGTACCTAAAGTAAAGTAAAAAAAATAATTAATCACCAAAAATGCATACATAGGAGAAACATCCCCTAAACTTTTTTCTCTTCGCCGCTGTCGGGTAAAAAGCAATTGGTCAAATGGTGCAAACGTAAAGGTGTCAGTATCTTAACCTAAATCTCTTAACCTCATGGCTAACCGGTCCAATCAATACGGGAAGCCCGGTACCGTGCGGCTGAAATTTAATTTCCAAAGATAAATTAAGGGTTGTAAAATTTTACGATCACGAGCACTCAGGGAGTGGCGGAGAGTGGCTGGAGGAGTCAGGAGGTGGGGGAGAGATTTTGTAGGGTGCTTGATGAAATAATTATATTAGTAGCATTTTTTACGCGATCTCGCGAAAAAAACATCTGATTGTATTTCATTGAGTCCAAATGAATTTTTGTTTGGAAGAGACATATCGTGTAAGTCTGATGGCACCTTAGGTTGTATGCCACGGATGTTTGTGTCTTACAATACCCACCAATGCCTCTCAGAGGCCCTCAGGCCTTTAGGCGGCCTAAAACTACGACAGCTTTGGACTTTACCACTAAAACTTTACGAATTTACTATAGAAGAGGTGTTTTTTGTTCGATTTCAAAAAATGTCTTTCTTCTTGTGTAGGTATGCCTCGGTTTCTTTTATTTAACTGTGTTGTGTGCATCTTGTGTCTGTGTTTTTTTTATCTTTTCTTCTTTTTATTGTTTTTTTTTTATCTCTAACTAGACCACCTTACTCAACAGTAACCCCAGCTCTCCATATTTCAGGTTGTCCAAGCAACAAGTTGGATCAATACATTAGTTGTTACTTTCCGTAGGTTGCGAACGTCTTTCTCAGTATTCCATTCCCTTTTATCTTATACCAATTACCAAAATTGTCAGCAATCGCTAGACAGTAAGTTTCTTTTTGTTGAAAACCTACAATAGTATACCTAACTACCTCGCGTTCGTTTTCGGCCAAAATAACAGTTACAAATGACAAAATCGTTTGCATGGACACGTTGTATGTCATACATGCGAACGATCGTGAGCAAAAGTGGCGTTCTCAACTGTTTTTGATTACAAAACGAACGCGAGGACAACTACATTTTTATAGCTTGTACAACGGTTTTGTGTTTGTCCAGCGTTGCAAAAGTACCTACGACTACTGCAAATATCCTGCGTTGTGTGTTGAAAAGATAACGCGATTTCCTACAACAATGGTTGGCCTGACCAAGTTAAAGAACAAGCAAGCAGTTTACTTCGGACACCCATCGCAATTCTGGATTGTAAGTACTTACTCATATCTATCTTACTCTTTCATCTGTTACCTACCATTTTAATATCCAAACTGTTGAAATTATCTTGATCAAAGAAATCGACGGAAATATAAAGTATGCACTAAACTAAATAATTATGTAGACACACGAGGAAGGCAATGATTCCCAAGACACGGGTTTCGCACACCCAGTTTCGTAGGCAGTGGTTAATTTGAAGTAATGTACCAACATTTTATTGAATTTTGACCTGCTCTTCGATCGGCTTGCTATACTTACTTAATCAGGGTCATTATGATTATTTTTTATAATAATATTTTGTAACATACCTAAAATCGACATAAAAAAAATCTAATGTCAATTTCATACTAGCTGCCATAAATAAGTAATTGAGTATTGAAAATGAAGAAATGTGTGACTGTGTTCTTCCACCATATTACATTAATATCAGAAAGGTATCGAGTAAAACTTAGGTAGGTATATTTTTCTAAGTCTAGGTATAGCTAGAAAGTTTTTCCAAGGAACGTGCTCTATCTTCGACTGCACCTGTCTCCATCAGGTGATATCTCGGTCAAACATCGCCCTAGTTTGATAAAATACCTACTTGAGAAGTCGGACGTGCGAGTCTTTTAGCTAGGAAATGTGAAAGAGAGAAAAATTATCGACATTATCATGAGCTTCAATGTATTTTAGTTAAGTAGGTTTTTTTTTCACCTAATGAACTTAAGTGTGAATGGGTATAGCGATAGAGGACGACCAAAGAAAGTATAGATGACCTGTGATAAAGATGTGAACAAGAACATTATTTTTACAAAATAAAAAACAAAAACCGACTTCAAAAGACCGACTATTGAGTTATTCATCTATTTGTCGCGCACGTACTTAATGCAAATTTAAGACTTATAAAATATGGTTTTCTCATGGATACCATTATCAGAACTGGACTAAATTGAAATGGGACCAAATGGGAAGCGTCAGCTTTCTAATAAAAAAAAAATCATCAAAATCAATTCACCCAGTTAAAAGTTATGAGGTAACAAACATAAAAAAAAAATACAGACGAGTTGATAACCTCCTCCTTTTTTGAAGTCGGTTAAAAAGAAGGGAGTGTATTCACTTATGACGAGTGATGGACATGAATGGAAGAAGTGTACATACTGTACCGACCCCACGGAGGTGGGATAAGGGTAGGCAGATGAAGATGAGGTTTTATCATCACCATTAACAGCCCGTAATCGCCCACTACTGAACATAGTCCTCTCTTCTTATACTTTTTCTTGTGCTACAGATATTCTATTTCACGATGATGATGATATTCTATTTCTTTGTTTGGTCTTGTTTGTTGTTAGCCGTGCACATGCACATTGAGTTAGTGTGCGTAACCTCGGGAGCGCTTAGTCACGATCGCGACGCGGTCGAAGTCACTAGTGTTCTTGTACCCGCGCAAGATGTCAGCACAAAGTACCGTTTGTAACTCAATGTGCATGTGCACGGCTAACAACAAACAAGACCAAACAAAGAAATAGAATATCTATACCTACGCCACGATTCATACCTACACGTAGGTATCTACGACATCCTCACATCTCGGTAGATAAATGAAATTAAGTATATTATGTATATTTGGTGGTTTGTGGTAATCTTAGGCTTTTCAAGGTCAGGTCAGGTGCATAGGTATATTCTAAATCTGCGTGCTTCATCTTCAACCACATCGTCGCTTACCAACAGGCGAGCTGGTGGTCAAACGCAGACTTATCTATACTTCTATACTATATACTATAATATTATATAGAAGTAAAGTTTGTGTGTTTGTATATTTGTTAAATTGTAAGGGGTAATCTCGGGATCTACTGAACCGATTTTAAAAATTCTTTCACCAATAGAAAGCCACATTATTGCTGAGTGTCATAGGTTATATAAAAAACCGAAAAATAAAAAGGCTTTTACGTGGTAGTCCGTTTTGCAAAGTGAATCGGAGAAAAAACGGTCCGGACGGCGCGCGATGGCTTCGGGTTTAATTAACATTATGCCCAACGAAGTGGGCACGGATCAGCTAGTTCGCAATAAAACATTATTAATTATAGGTTTGTAGCTATAAATGGATGAATATGTTTCTTTTCAGGAACGGCAGAGACTGGAAATGAAGTCTTCAGTAAACGTTGAAGCTATGAAGAAGCTATCCGATGTCGTCGATTACGATTCTGTACATATACAAAGGTACATCTACAATACGAACACAGATATTTAATGGAATCAAATAACCAGTAACTAATCTAGCACTTATTTTTATTATACCTTTTTTCAGATTTATAGAAAACAGGGCTTCAGAAAAAGTAAAACACCTGCTGGATGAAGAGGAAATGAAACTTTGACAAAGAAGAAAACGCCTCAAGTTCCTTCTAGAGCAAGAACAAGAAGGATACGCAGAAGAACTGAGACGGAAAAAGGAGAGGGAAGAGTGTAGGTATTGTGAAGAAAAGAAGAAGAAAACCAGGGATTACTTCGAAAATATCGAAAATGAGAAGTTGAATGCTTGTTTGAAAGCTTTGGAGAAGGAGAAACTGTATGTATCACATGTTTCAACCACATCCATCCACTTCTCAGATAAACCTAAAACAAAAGATGGAGCACGGCGCCAGATTTGGGCGCAGAACTGTGTATTACTTTCGCTCGTACGTACTTACACTAGACGCACACTTGACATTCCCATGTGCTCCATTTTCTTCTCTAGATTTATCTGAGATTTTGAGATCCACTTATGATATCCACTTTGGGATGCTGTCAAAAGATTATATTTTCACAAACAAACCGTATTACAACTAAATCTTAATGTCGCTATTAAAGTAAATTTTATATCATATGTATAGCCTGTAATTTAATTTTGGGAAAATTCGAACGACAATCTTTCTTGTGGGGTTTTTTTGTAGGCTTGAAAGTTACATTTAAATTTTACTATAGCGGCTCGAAATCGCAATTAGAACTTGGTTTTGAAAGTCGATAAAAATAACAACTATTTCTGGTTTCTTACTAATATAAATGCAAAAATGTGTGTGTGTGAGTGTTTGTTACCGCGTATCTCCGTTACCTCTAAACCGATGTTGATGGAATTTGGAATGTAGTTAATAACAAAAATATACTTCTAAATTATTTGCGTACCTACCTACAAGTATAAAGTAATCACAATTATTCAGTCACAGAAATACTCCCAGTTGTTATTCTCACATTATCTTTAACTAGCTGACCCGGCGAACTCTGTTCCGCCTTAAAGGCAATAAATAAGCAGATTTTCGAATTTATTAAGTTATATACCGATATGCCGTTTGAATTTAAAAGACTTCAATTTCCGACCCGTGAACATGCCACATATATAATTGACCATGGGAAAAACATGGATGTTCTAGATTCAAACCACAAACTTTTAAGGATTGGCCTTGTGATTCGTTGATGGTCATGGCAAATGCAAGACGGATCGGAAATTGAAGTCTTTTAAATTCAAACGGCATATCGGTTGGGATCATCGGGATCCTCGGAATCAGAACTTCCTCACCTTTGAATTTCGGAATAAATAGTATCCTATGTCCTTCTCCTGGCTCTAAGCTACCTCCTCACCAATTTTCAGCCATATCGGTAAAGCCGGTCTTGAGTTATAAATAGTGTAACTAACACGACTTTCTTTTATATAGGTATATAGATTTCTTTTTTCTTTATCTTTTTTTCTTTTTTATGGTGTGAACAATAAAGAATTTAGGTAATATCTATCTTTTCTAGAGCAAAAGGTATGATGTGCACAAAAGCAGATGAGAAGCGGCTAAAAGAAATGCAAAAGCTGCAGATGTTGGAAAAGCGGAACATTGAGCGACAAGACCACGACATTGACATGATGTGGCATCAACTTCTAGTAGAAGAAGTTCGCGAGAAGGCAAGTTGCATTTGTACTTTAATATCTTTTATCTCCATCGTTGTCCATAGCTTTCTCTCTCGCACTGTGGGAGTGGGAGAGAGATTGGTTAAAATCTGGTACTATCCTCTGCATTCAAATTAGTAGATACGTTTATTGCAACTTTGCAACGCTACAGGTAGTTTTGGCATACAGAATCAGCTGGCAGTTAGAGTTTACTCATATGGCTAATTCTTGTATTTAGCCATAAAGAGTAAGTAGGTGTTTTTGGCTTCTTGTTTAAAAATAACTATGTACTTTTCAATATCTTCTTCTGTGTTTTATAGGAACAGCAAGAAAGAGAAGATGCTTATAGAAGACAGCAAGAGATGGTGGACCGGCGCAGAGCATACGACGAACAGATAGCCAGTGCCAATAGAAAGAGACAGGAGGCGATCAAAGAAGAGAGGGAGAAGGAGAATAGAAGATTGGAAAGAATGAAGAAGAAGATGGAGCAAGATCATTACGACGGTAAATAATAACTGCAATTACAAGTAACAACGAGTATGAGAAAATTTAGAAAAAAAATGGCAACCAGTTGCGTAGAAATAAATTTATTTCTTTTTTTGGTAACTAATATGTAATGCAAATCGGTGCCTAAATAGCTATTCGACGAAAGTGTTTCGAATAGTTCTCAATAGTTTCATTTGTTTATTTTAGCAATAAAGAAAAAGAAAGACCAACAAAAGACAAATAAAACGAACTTCATTGAGGGACACCAATTAAAGTTGTCCAGGCTTAGAAACGAAAAGATGAAAGCGAGGGAGATAGACAATGCAACTATACGAACTGCGCTTGAAGAGCTGCAGTTGGAAAAGGAGAGAAATAGGATTCAAATGGTGAGTTTTTTAGAATGCTGCTGATATCAGTAACAAAATTTGGCTGCTTGGATGTTTGTTGCTTAATTACGCAAAAACGGCTGGACGGTTTTGGATAAAATTTTGTTTTTGTAACGCGATTAAGTCTGTGTTTGACCACCAACTTGCGTGCGACTTCAGCGATCGTCGCTGAAGATGAAGTACGCAAACATGTAAGAAGGTAGGTTATAGTCTGGAAGTCTAGATTAACATAATAATCTATTTTTTATCCCGGAAAGTGCAGTATAAGTGAAATGTGACGTGCAAAAACAAGGCTGAGAATTTTAAACAGTGATTAAGTAAAAGCAGGGTTTAAGTACCTATAATAAAACCCCTCTAAGTTAATATCAGTTTATTTAGTTCAGTGGTTAGACCCTAAGTGCCTTTTCACACGTACCGGTTGCCGGGTAGCCGGCGCCGGATACCCGGTGTCAAATGTACCCGCCTGCCGGATAAATAACGCCGGTACATGTGAAAGCTATGTACCATGCCCATACACTTCACCGCCGGGTAACCGGCGCCGGCTACCCGGCAACCGGTACGTGTGAAAAGGCACTAAAAGTGACGAATCAACATCGAGCTGTGCTGCGCTGTGCTATGTTTGGTCAACTCGCTCGTCTAATATTTCAATGAGGATAGAAACAAACCATGCTGTGCTGCGCTGTGTGAGGCTACGCTCTGTTTAAAAACGCAGCAGTCTCGAGCGAGGCGCGCTACCCGCCGTGCTGAGCCGCGCTGTGCCGAACTGTGCTATGTTTTTTATGGATTTTGATGTGCTGATTACTTTTTTGGTGGACGGACAACATAGTTCTAGTTTAGCTTAGCTTAGTTCAGTGAGTTTAGTTTTGATTTAGTTTAGCCGGCGGTGGACGTTCGGCTTTATACTGAGCTAAGCAAAGCGCAGCACAGCTTGATGTTGATTGTTAAAAAAACGTAGCCTAAGAAACACAGCACACCACAGCGCAGTACAGCGCAGCACAGCTCGATGTTGATTCGTCACCCTAAGTCCCTGATCCGTATCATTGCAGAGAAATCTTCAAATGGAGAAGCAGATCTTCGTAGAGTACCAGAATCGTGAGAGGAGAGAAGCGTGCGCGTTAGAAGAGGAGTCAGATATGATCGCGCAGCAGTGGAAGCGAGCTGACGAGGAGAAGGCAGACCAACGTGCAAGGGAGATGGAGGTAGAGAAGAGGACTTGTAAAGAGGTGAGGTTTTATGTAACTGCGTAGGTAAAAACTATACGAGAAAGTTGTTTGTTTGAAGTGTCCGGGCCATTAATTTCCGAACTATAATCATCACAAAATAAGATGCCCGTTATGACGTTTGTCATTGCGACGTAACTAGTGATGTCACCATACGACACGGTACTCGATACTCAAGATAAATCAATTCAAGTTTGTATGAGTATTTGATCGATTTGATTTTGTATTGTAAAGTACATTGGATTAAGGTTACGATTCGAAAATTTAACTTAAACTTGAATATTATAGGTATATTGAAATGATACGATATATATGGTGCGAGAGGTCAATTTGTCTTTAATTTAATATTTTTAGTTACAATAACATTCATTCAATCACAAATAAACAAGAAAAACGAAAGTGATTGAATCTTCATTCAATAATTTTCTTCAGATGATGAGCCAAAATCGTCAGTTGAGCTATCGTCAATTAATTGGTTACAAGTTACAACACTAATATTTGAAAAAAGAAGACTGAGAACGTAACTGTTTTTGAGAGTTTCGTTATAATTTGACATTACATGCTACCATAAAGTATGCGCGAAAAGCGTTCCAAGTTACATTCTACGGTCTTTCTCAAGTGTCATATCGGGCATCTTATATTGTGACAACTATAATATTTCTAAGAGACCACGGTAGTTACCAGTGTGCATTGTGCAATCATTTGGTACAATCACTTTAAAGTTATGGGATTTTTTGATGTTTTTTTTTTGGTGAATCAAACCATTAACAGCAAGCATTTTATAATCAATAAAGTAAAATAAAAAAATCATACAAAACGTTTTTACTAGATATTATTAGTTTCTAATTATTTGAACGGACTATCGTGCTAAAAATCCAAAAAAATCGAAAGTTTTTTTGTATTGATAAACTTAATTGTTTATTTTTATAGCAAGCAGCCAAAGAGTACCAAAAGCACATAGAGAACAGAAACATCGAGCTAGAACTGTCGAAGCAGGAGCGACGCACGCGCATGGAGCGAGTCAAAAGGACGGCGCATGAGGAGCTTAGGTAATTTATCATGATAAATCTATACTAATACTAAAAAGAAGTAGGTAAAGTTTATGTGTTTGTATATTTGTTAAATTGTAAGGGGTAATCTCGGGATCTACTGAACCGATTTTAAAAATTCTTTCACCAATAGAAAGCCACATTATTGCTGAGTGTCATAGGCTATATTTATTACCTGAAAAAATTAGGGATCCTTAACAAAATAAGATCAAGTAAAAAAATTGCAACCAAAAACCTAAAAAAATAAATAAAGTATTTACTTAATCTTAAACACAATATAAATAAAATGGGACAATAAATAGAAAATAAAGTTACGATAGATGAGAATAAAAATACGTTTATAGATAAAAATGTAAAAAAATTATAAGAGAAAATATAAATAGTAATTAAAAAAAAATCTACTTATCACCCGCATAAAGACGCATTTAATCTACGTTTATCCCAAAATGTTTAAAAAATGAATATCCACCCGAGCGAAGCCGGGACGGGCCGCTAGTTTATTTATAAAGGAGCCTAAAAGGGCTCAAGGGCTCATGATATAATATCTACTTATTTTATACTATGAGACCAAACCTGAAATCGCAGAAACATTATCAGCTGTTAAATTTATTTTGTGCAAGAGTTAAAATAATAAACTCGTCGTCAATCGTCAATATACCTAGGTACATTTTTCTTTGAAATAGCTCATTTTTACGCGATTTCAAAAGGTTCATAGCAAAAAGTTCATAATGGAAAGCTTTTCAGCTAAGCATACTTACTTACTTCTCTTTGTAGCCTTTTCCTTATCATATCCTATCTTTATCTAAATGTCTAAAACAAAAACCAATTTAAAATATTTTGTTGTTTTGAAGACGGAGACTCGACAGTGCGAAGGACGAGCTCAGAGTGCAAATGGAGTACAGGAACAACTTGACGAGGCAGATCAGGGACAACCAGCGGCAATTGGTAAGAAAAATATCTACCTACTAAGTTTGAGTACCTAATACTTACTTTTTTCTTCTTGTCGCGCTATTTTCCCCCTTGGCAGCGATTACCAGAGCCAATCCACCTCCTTAAATTAACGGAGCGAGGCTTTGGGCCGCTGGCACATCTGCTATAGTAGCAAAGATGGTATGATCTACTTACATTACACTGAAACTGTTATTTGAAAATGAATAAAACCTGCGAACCTTTAGTCTACGCCTGATTTTACTCATACATCTACTTACTTATATTTGTTTATTTCAGGAAGCAGAGCTTTCCAATATAGAATTAAAGGACAGGCCATTCACCAAGAAAGCTATAACGTTCCGGGAAGCGGTCGAAAACACGCTCAAACAGAAAGAGGTTGCAAGAGAAAGGTAAAATCTTTTTCCATGTAGCATGTTCCATCGTACAGTGCCCGGCAATAAATATTGCACATCGACCTTTGGAAGAGGAAAGACTTCGTAGAGCGTTATCTCTGTCGCACGAAATACAAACAGTCCAGTATCTATTAGGACGTAGTGCGCTACGAAGCCGAAATTTGCCGATTGTCTCTTTCCAAAGGTCGATGTGCAATATTTATCGCCGGGTACTGTACACCACATCAATGCTTGGCGTGCGGAGGTCAAAACCAAGCTTATATAAGGTAAAGATAAAGGTATACTAAGCCGAAATTGGCTCATTCTTAGTACTCATCATTATGAACAACCAACAAACAAAAAAAAATGTCAATGACACTGGACAAAATGTACGGAACAGCTGTTTTTTTCGCGAATTCCGGGTGGTGCCATAGTAAAAGTTATTCGTCGTTGTTCAGCTTAGTATACCGTTTCTTTATAACTCTGTATATCACATTATAACTATCATATTACATGTTATTATACTTACCGACATTTTGTTTCAGTTAAGTCTCGCCATTTTCAAGATATATTTTGCTTTACATTTTAAGAAATATTGAAAAGATAAGATAACTCAAATACCCACTAAACAGTGAATATGTGTATTTGTTGACTACAAACACAAACATACATAATTATATCATTTGTAGAAATAGCACTTAAAAACGAACATATTATTTTTTCTAAAAAACAATCAATAATGATGGGAAAAGTTAGATAACTATTATAGTTTGTAACTTTTTACTACCATAAATAAATTCTATACTTTACAGTACGAATCCAGTTCATCCGTTTAGAAGAAAAATCGAGACAGAAGAATCAAGAACTCAACTGCCTCTAATATGACCAATCTAATTTAAACTCTACGGCCTACATCATAAATGTTAGTTTCAATAATATTAAATTGTGTAAAAACAAATTATGCTTTTTAGTTGTAATACCATATCTTGTGTGAACAATAAAGAGTTTACCTATTTACATTTTATCTATTTTTCGGAAAAAAACAAACAACGAAATTAATGAACAAAGTTTTAATACAAAAATCTGAAAAATCAACCTTACAAAAGAACAATTTGGTGATTTGTTTTATCAAAACGACAGAGATTTTGTCTAAAGAATAAAGCAACAAAAATAATGATCAAAGTTTTGATACAAAAATCTGAATAATCAACCTTACAAAATGAACAATTTAGAGATTCAAAAAATATACTGATTTTGTCTGGGAACATGAAAAAAAAAGGTATAGCCTGATGAGGTTTTCTTAAAAACTAGGTAAAAATCAACATTCCAAAACAATCAACATAATTTAAAAAAAAAATTTGTTTAACTTTAGCTTCGATTAGAACTAAAATAACCTTTAGGAACATAAGTAGAAAAAAAAACATTTCACAATAAAAACTTAGAAGCAACGACTTCTCATCCCATAGACTTCTAAGAGAAAACAACGAAAACTTTTAATCAACACATTAGCGCACAAGCGCTTATAAAAATACCCATCTACCAATGGCAAAAATTCACAAGGTGATTCAACTTTGAACTGTTTTTGACAACTATTCAATGAGTTTTAATTTTAATGTTAATGATATTGGTAATTTAAAAACGTACAATAAGTCATTTAGTAAAAATGCGTTAACACACATTTGGGCAAAAAAGAAAAAAGTTCAAAAAGCATTTTTTAATTTGAAATAATTTTTAGTAGTTACTGAAGATTTTTAAGTAAGGAATATTAAAAACCCTATAAACACACAAAAAAGTTATAGAAACAATATGGTAAAAATGTATCGAAAGTGTTAATAAAAATGCTTTTGACACGCTTAAGTAAAAGGTTATTCTATAACCATAAACAAAGTAGTTATAAAAGATAAGTAACAAAAGTTCAAACGGATAATTAAAAAAACCATAAATGCTTTCTATAAAAGCAAAAGTAACTAGAAAATGGCACATGTTTAACAAACGTATTCGTTCTTAATTCTAATAAAAGTATATAAAAAACAACTTTAACTGGCAACTGGTTCAAACCCGTTAAATCCAGCTGGTTGATGAAACTGGTTAAAACCAGCTGTAACTGGTTTTTAACGTTATTATTATTTGTTTATTTAACGTTTCACGGCCTTGTAAGTTTATAACTAACACTGTATCCTTAACTCTAAGAAGAGATCTATTTGTTAGAAACTTTATAAGAAACTTATTAGTATCGCACCGCAAACAAGTTCGAATCTCTAAAATAGTCTTAAATACTCATTGTGCTTTGAAAATCTTATTACTTAATAGGCGGGACTTACATTTTATCTTTAGCTTATAAGCCGAGATCTATTTGTTATCGTAGTTTCAGTCTCGAAAAATAGTCTTATAACGTAGTAACGTAGTTGTAGTAACTAAATTGATCAGATCAATATCCATAAATAAATAAATTACAGCCAAATCTGTAGTCACTTGAAACTTTACTGTACGTCGCATGATACAGGACTCACTTTTCAATGATTTGCTTTTAGTATTGTTTAGAAACAATACTCTATATCATACGATATCGAACTCATATGGCTTTGCTTTTAGTACGGTTGGTTTTGAGTGGGTGCGATTAGATATTGTTCTAATCATAAATCTCTACATGAACCACTATTTCCGTGTCGTTTAACTCCAGCTCACCCACAACCACTTTATCCGTGGGGTTCACCTCCCACTCACTATTCACCAACTTCAAATTGTCACTGTGTGACAAGTCTAGGCTGGCTAGGTCTATGTTCAGCCCTTTAGTTTCGTCCTCGTCGGTTGAGTTGGGTAGGTCCTGGATGATTCCGTCCCAAATGTGAGGTTCGCCGGTCATTTTGTTGTAGACTGTGAGACGGCCGTACTTTGGGAGGTAGTCGAATTCGTCGTCTTTTGGGAGTACCTGAAAATTGTGGAGGAAGATTTTATGTTACACAGTTTTTATGTTCAATGATATGAATATCAAATACTAGTCGGTATCTATTGCCTGACCTATGAATGCTATGTAATGTATCTTTGAAATGTATGATTAATAGAATCGAATAAAAAAACTTGTTCAAATTAATTTCTAGTGTATTTCCGATTTCTCATCGCGTCAGATATATAAATAAATCTAGGGATTGACTAATCTTTTAATTAATTGATTTTATATGAATATATATAAATAAATAAACGTTTCACACTCATAGCTCCCCACTAGGAATAAATCCTGTGTCGGGGATGAAATGGAACACACATAAAGACAAGGACAACTTTACTAACATCCAGACCCAGAACAGATTTTTCAATTCATCATTCAAACATCTGCCCGGCCGGGAATCGAACCCCCGGGACCTCTGGCTTATAAGGCGGATACACTACCGCTGAGCCAAACAGGCCGACACCTCTGGCTAATAAGGCGGATACACTACCGCTGTGAGTACATATGAGTGAGTGATTGATTGATTGATTGAATGAGTGAGTGAGTGAATGAGTGAGTGAGTGAGTGAGCGAGTGAATAGGTGAATCAGTCAGTGAGTGAACGAGGGAATGGGTGAGTGAGTGAGCGGGTGAATGGGTGCGTGAGTGAGTGAATGAACGAGTTAGTGAGTGAGTGTCACCGTGAGATCGGCCCAGAACGTGGCAGCCTCCCGCCGGGCCCGCAGCAAGTACAGCCGCGCGCCGCGCGAGCTCAGCGGGAGCGCGCGCGCGAGGGACACGGGGACCCGCCACGCGGGCCCGGCGCGGGGGCGGGGGACTATGGCGGAGGGGTGCTCCTGGAAAACATTACAACCTTTTTATATAAATAAACTAGCTGACTCGACAGACGATGTCCTGTTATAAGCCATTGCGTCAATTCTATGTCAAATATTGCGTAACTATAGCAACCGTAGTATGTTGATGCTAACTTGTCAATTTATAGTAAAAATTATCAGTATATATATAATTTGCAATAAATTAAAATTGCGACTATAATTTGAGATTTAAACTATCCTATCTCTCAAGTTGGATCGAACTGCACATGGTGTGCGAATTTTATTATAATCGGTTAAGTGGTTTAGGAGTCCATTGAGGACAAACATTGTGACACGAGATTTATTTAGATTAAGATAAATAAATAACGTTTCACACTCATAGCTCCCCACTAGGATAAATCCTGTGTCGGGGATGCCATGGAATTAATAGTAATTGAAGTAATGAATTATCCATATCTACACTATCCACATTAATATTATAAAGAGGAAAGATTTAAATAAATAGACGTTTCACTATCATAGCTCTCCACTAGGACACCCTGTGTCATGAAACACACACAAAGTCAAGGACAACTAACACCCAGAGCAGATATTTACATTCATCATTCAAACATCTGCCCGGCTGGGAATCGAATCCGGACATCTTGCTCATAAGGCCGGATATACTACAGCTGAGCCAAGAGTATCGTCGAATCATTTCTGACTTTTCAAACTTTGGAAACTTTGGGCACTTTGGAAATCAATACCTTTATTTCACCATTTCACGGTTGGTCCCATAATCTAAATTATTCGTACCCTTTCCTTATAAACCCAAATAAATATAAGGACTCACCAGCCTCACATGGTACTCCAGTATGCTCTTGGGTCCAGCCCATTCACACAGGAAGCACTGCATCCGGACATCCATGCCTATCCTTTCCATGTAATCCTGAAAACAAAACATATTTCTAAATACATGTAAAAATTATAAGTAACAACTATTAAATACTAGCTGCACCCGGCGGTTCATCCGCGGTTTTTTTTTTACTTTTAAACCTTACCTGTATTAGAGCAAACAAAACAAAAAAATAAATATTCAAATCGGTCCAGCCGTTCTGGAGTTATGTACAGCCAGACAAACGAACAGCGATTCATCTATACTAATATTATAAAGAGGAAAGATTTGTATTCTTGTATGTTTGTGTTGAATAAACACAAAAAATACTAGACCGATTTCAAAAATTCTTTCACCATTAGATTGCTACATTATCCCTGAGTTACAGGCTATATTTTATACCCGTGCAAAGCCTGGGCTGGTCGCTAGTTTTTAAATATAAGAAGAAGAAAAAGATAATAGATATACTAGCTGCGCCCTGCGGTTTCACCCGCGTTTTCCAGGATAAAAAGTAGCCTATGTGTTAATCCAGACCATGAACGATCTTGATTCCAAATTTCATGTAAATCCGTTTAGCCGTTTTAGCGTTCAATATATAATATAGGTGAGTATGTATACACAGATATACATACTCACCTTTATAATTTTAAGTAAGATAAAAAAATAATAAACTCATCACACTCATAGCTCCCCAGTAGGATACCCTGTGTCGAGGATGCCACGGAACACACACAAAGACAAAGACAGCTAACACCCAGACCCAGAACAGATAATTAAATATTGTACCTATATTGTATTTATTTCATAATATGTCAGATTACACGTCAATCATAATATAATTAATTAATTAATGTCGGCCTTTTTGGCTCAGCGGTAGTGTATCCGCCTTATAAGCAAGAGGTCCCGGGTTCGATTCCCGGCCGGGCAGATGTTTGAATGATGAATTTAAATATCTGTTCTGGGTCTGGGTGTTAGTTGTCCTTGTCTTTGTGTGTGTTCCGTGGCATCTCCGACACAGGATTTATTCCTAGTGGGGAGCTATGAGTGTGAAACGAAATTAATTCTTACAATAATGTAAAAAAATTATATAGCATAGTATACAATTCAATTCAATTCAATAATAAATAAGTATAAACGATGTCTAATAATTAAGTCACATGAATATAAAATAAAATAAAATTAATTCAAATTTTAAATTTATAAAATTCATTAGAATCATAGAAGGCTTTTCCGATTATTAAATTCATCATTTAACATCCGCCCGGCCGGGAGGGAACCGGACCAGGGACCTCTGGCTTATAAGGCGGATATACTACCGCTAAGCTAAACAGGCCGACAATACATCCAGTAGTTTTTGCGTGAAAAAGTAACAAACATCCATATATAATAATATACATACTCACAAACTTTCGCGTTTATAATATGAGTAAGGAAGTAGGATTTATCCTGGAAGAGATCGTTCTTAGCGACAAAGCCGCCAGTTGTTGCACTAGTTTTAAATTTCATGATCCTTTTTTGTCTGTAATTTCTGGTGTGAACAATAAAGAGTTTATCTATCTATTTATTTTCATACCCCGTCTTGGCTGATGAGTTCCAGCGCATCTTCGATGGTGTCGGAGCGCGCGGCGGCCTCCGCCTCCAGCTCGGATGTTGTGATGACAGATGAGACCGGGGACTGTGGCAACACTGGGGACAATACTTTCAAAATTTAAGGAGCTGGGTTATCCCTGGGAATGTGGCAACACTGGGGACAATACTTTCAAAATTTAAGGAGCTGGGTTGGCTCGGGTAATCGCTGGCAAGGGGGAAACGCACAATGCACCCTTTTAGGGACGCCAGTGCAGGACCCATTGCACTAATAAGAAATACTTTTACTTCAATTATACTGTCAATAATAATACTTTTTACTTTAACCAAATTCAAGTGAATACAAACGCATTTATTTTTGCCGTGGAAGGTCTAGTTATTTTGAGACATTTTCTAACACTAATAATTCAGTAACCAGCTTCAATTTAAAAGAAAAAATCATTTCATAGAATTCAGTCGATTCCTATTAGACTTGGAAGGGTCTAAGAGCCTTATCGCACTAGCGGTTCGGAAGCGGATGCCGGGCGGAGCGGACGCGCCGCGAATGCGTCGCGAACACGCCGCGGTTGCGCAGCGAATTCGTTGCGGACGCGTGGCGAATACGTTACGTTTTCGTCGCGTGTTTGTAGCAAATTATCGCTGTACAATACACTCAGTAACAAAATGGATTCCGACGAGGAAACACTGCTTATGGCTTTATTACTTCGAAGACGCCGGAGACGAAAACGAATTCGAAACGAATTCGCTGCGCAACCGCGGCGTGTTCGCGACGCATTCGCGGCGCGTCCGCTCCGCCCGGCATCCGCTTCCGAACCGCTAGTGTGATAAGGCTCTTACTGAACTGGTAACAAAAATGTAATGATTATAACATTTTTCAACAATTTGAAAACAAGAGTTTTAATGCAAGAATTCAAACGCGTTCATTTCTGACGTCTCATTTAGTGTGAAAATATTGTGAATAAAAAAGGGTATCCTTTTGACATAGTTTCAGGACTACTCACGTATTAAACAGGAACCAATAAAAAAATTAATAGTATTAACATGTCAAATCATGTTTTCATATTAAAATATACAGTGTTTTAATCAACTTCCACCAACATCTACCAACGTCAATCGTCAATTGCTATTCTGTCGGTCTTTTATCGGATACATTTTGGAGTGTGCTTCTGATCTGCATGATCAAATTCCCTCTGGCCCTTTCTACTATCGCACTACCAAGGGCACAAAAAAGCTAGACCGTTTTATGGTTGATATACCAAAAACTTCTACGAAACGCTTTGATACCTTTATTGTGCGAACCGCTAGGGTGTGGAATACTTTACCTGAGTGGGTGTTTCCCGATAGATATAATCTAGGTGTCTTCAAGTCGCGAGTGAATCGGTTTCTTCTCTGCAAGCATGCTCCATCGTAGACCATCAGGCGAGATGGCGGTCAAATGCAAGCTTATTACTAAATTTAAAAAGAAACCGTCTTACTTTCGTCACACGTCCCGTCATCTTGTTGCTCGGCGCTCCTCACATACTCGTGCTTCGGCATTGATTCTGTCTCGATACTGTATTGTTGGTTATCCCGCACTACCGCTGTAAAAAAACATTTCATCAAACGAAGCCTACTAAGTAACACATAAGGGAAAGGTATGCTAAGCCGACAAAAGGCGATAATAATTAATTAATATTAAATAATAATTACTCATCACTATACCAAGATTTACTACGGCACTAACAAAAATCGAGAAAAAATATCAGCTGTGTCATAGAAAAATGTCAATGACAATCGACAAAATGTATGGAACAGCTAATTTTCTTTCCTTGATTTCAGGGTTGCTCCCATATCAAAAGGATGAGTACTATGAGCCTTTTTCGGCTGAGCTTTTCGTCAGTATAAATGTCAAAGTATGTTTGTCTGCATGTTTGTTACTTACATCATGCTGTAACGACTTGTCGGATTTGAATAAAATTTGGTATGGAGGTAGTTTATTTCATGAACTAAAAAATAGGTTACTTTTCAGCGCAGAAAATGAACAATATCTGTATGTTAGCGGGTAAAACTGCAGAGCGCAGCTAGTAAGTAAAATATTTAAGTTTCATTTTTTCCCAAAGGAAAACCAACTAAATTAGTTTTACATGGCGTTATTTACTGTAAAATGAAAGCACCAAAAAACCAAGCAAAATCCAGTGAAAAGAAACATATCAGTAAAAAGAAAATGTAACCGCGGCTGCACACTCCCGCTGAGACATTCAGAGACCGTTGCCTTTTCAAGTTACCCGTTCCCTTATTATAGAACTGGCAATTTGTGATATTCTATTCTACAGGGTTAAAAAGAGAAGGTATGTAAGCCGAAAAGGGCTTAAAGTCATTAAGAACCACTTTTACTATGGGACCAACTCTAAAATTGCGAAAAATAATTAGCTGTTCCATACCCTTTGTCAAGTTTCATTGACATTTTTCTATAGAACAGCTGTTTTTTGACCATTTCAGGGTTGGTCTTATAGTAAAAAACAAAGTGAAAAAGTAAAAGTCGTTCATATTAAAGTCTACTATGTGTACTCAGAGCCCGTTTCGGCGAACATACCATTTCTTGTGTCTCAGGCTGTCTACCAAATCAAATCAAAGTTAATTTATTTCACGCAACCGTCTTTTGACCCTTGTTTTGTCTGCGAGAGTGTACACCCGGCACAACCGGTGTAATATAAGCATGAACTCACAGTTGTCGTAGCGAGCGAGTCCGGAGGAAGGCATGCGCGCCACGCTGGAATGAAGCCAGACAAGCGTGCAAGCAAGCGAGGGTGTGCGGGGGGGTGTGCGGGGGGGGGGGGGGGAAATAAGTGTGTAAAGCATTCTCCCATTTTATCAGAGCGGTAGAAAGAGTAAGTGCAAGATAAATATTGGGCAGTAGCAAAGGTTAAAATCAATAATTGACAAAACTTATTCAGTTCGAACAACAGAAGAGTTCTTACTGTTTTTTTGTAATATAAAATCGATTGTTTGCGATTGTCGATGCCTATTGCCTAATATTTATCTGACTATTACTGTTCTTAAAGACATCTGCGTTATTTTATGCAGATTGAATTATCTGTATTAAAGTTATTGTTGGACAAAATATACAGTTATTTGAAAAGGTATGCTAAGTCGGGTTGGGCCAATAGTAAAAGTTGTTTCTAATGATGAGTAGTATGGGCCTTTTCGGCTTAGCAGACCCTTTCCTTGTAACCCTGTACTAACCGATTTGAGGCCTCACACTTCTCTTGATCAAAAAGTTAGTACAAAAAATTTTTTTTTCATTTGTATTATGAAGTCATGGATGGATGATGTAAGGAAGCTGCCTGTGAGAGGTTTTGCGTTATTTCAAAAGCATTTTGTATGTAGTTAAGTTGATTTAAGTGCACAAACCAAATTTGAAAGAATTTAAGCACCGCAAAAAAAACGCAAAAAGTAAGTCAGCTCACAAAAAACCAAACCAAGAAAATAGCAAGTAAAAAGATTTGACCCATCAAAACTTAGAAAGCATGCCTCTTTTTTTTGCTTTGTTTATTTTCATATTGCAATTAGTTTTTTTACCTTTTTAGTACATTCAAGCAAACAATGTAAGAAAAAGAACTCAGAATTGTAATCTCTAACATAAATTTATTTTGCAAGAAAAGGAGGCATACTGTTTCAAAATTCAATGAAAATTAGGCGCTAATCCTGAGTTTTCAAAGCCAAAGCTCGGTTTAACTGACATGCCTTTCAAAAGGCCGCCTAACAATATCCAAGGCTGATTATGATGATGATTACTCACGCAGTCGTCATAGTGTGTGTAGAATACACACACTTCGTGCTGGTAGTCCCGATGACGTGGTGGAAGTTGAGAGGCTGCTCGAGATCGGGGGCGGTGTAGTTGTATATAGTCTCTAGCAGACCGCTGCCACCGGTACCACTTACTAGAAAAATAAATAAAAAAAATGTGAGCCGTCACGGGACGCCTGGCAGATGTGAAACATCGACATTATTTTGTAAAACGCAGAAAAGAACATATTGTGATAAGGAACTAAATATGTCATAATGATAAAATAAAATATTACGATTTTTTTTCCAGATAGATGCAAAAAAATAAAAAAAAATAAAAAAAGAATAAAAGTAAAAATTTTAAATTGCGATTTTTTTT
Source organism: Alcis repandata (assembly GCA_949125135.1). NCBI lineage: Eukaryota > Metazoa > Arthropoda > Insecta > Lepidoptera > Geometridae > Alcis > Alcis repandata. The sequence goes on along the minus strand of OX421245.1, from coordinate 3,290,412 downwards.
TAAATGTTATTTAAATTTTATTTAATAAATTTTTCGATTGCGCCACACCGTACACACTACTGTATATAGACTGTACATATATACCATCATATATCGTGGCGACGCGTCGCCACGCCAGAAATCGGTTTTACGTGCGGCTATAGATGTTTCACATCAAAAACAATTAATAACAAGCTTTTATTGTATTGTCATTGGAGTTACACAGGTATACCAAATTTTAGCGCAATCGGATTTAGGGAAGGGCTCAAAATTCAGTTTCAAGATTTGACCTAAACATTGCATTGCTAATTATACATAACACGCACATTGCAAATTAATTAAAAGCTTGTAAATTAATAGAAAAGAAAATTTGGATAAATCACAGGCCACAAAAGCGTTAGCGTTTTGTCATCTATGTTCTTAGTCGGATTTTCTGTAGGATGTATTTTGTTGCCTGTGATTGTGGTTCATATTCTTTCATTTTTTTTCAATGTTATGGTATTCGTAACTTTGAAATTTTAATGAAGTCTTAATATAAACCCATATTAGCCCAGTTTCATCCTAGTACACTAAGTTTACAGTATCCTATAGCCAAACCGTTTATAGCCGTGGTAGCTCAGTGGGAAAACAGCCGCTTCACATTCTTGAGGTGGCGGGTTCAAACCCCGACTCGTACCAATGAGTTCTTTGGGACTTATGTACGAATTTACATACCACTGGCTTTTCGGTGAAGGAAAACATCGTGAGGAAACCTGCATACGTCCGGAGAAGAAATTCAAAGGCGTATGTGAATCCACCAACCCGCACTTGGCCAGCGTGGTGGAATATGGCCTAATCACCCTTCGAGGGTAGACCTGTATCCCAGCAGCAGGAGGATTAAAGGTTGAGTAAACCGTTTATGTTAGTCCTCGCGTGCGCGGTAGCCGCCCCCCCCCCCCCCCCCCCCCCGCGCCCGCGCCTCTGTACCGCGCAGGCGAGGACTAAGATAAACGGTTGGGCTATACACTTACTCACCATATTTTAGTACACAAGTCATGCTATCTTAGTACACTAAGTCAATATTTAAACTGAAGTCCATTACAAGTTACCTGTAGGCACATCACTCCCGCAGTCCACATAGAGTGGTTGCGTGTATTCTTTGTAACTTGGCTCGCTGAACTGACTGAACACCTCGCTGATGTGCGGGAGAGTGTTCTCCATGGGGGCTGCCGTCTCTAACGGTGTGGAAAGTCTGGAAAAATATTTAGGCAAGAAAAATAAGATGATAAAGTATAAAATTATACAAATAAGACTTAGTAACGTAAGCACAAAGCAAAACATCTAGAATATTTTTTGGGAACATAATATTATACAATAGTTTATACAGAGTATTGTTTATCAATATTTTCCAGAGTTTAACTTATGGATACTGAAGTAAACCATAATTTGTTTGACATCAGAGACAGCACCCTATATTTGCCTTATAAGCCAGAGGTCCCGGGTTCGACTGCCGTCCGGGTAGACATTTCAAAGATGAATTTAAATATCTGCACAAAACATCTTCGCTCATATCACGACTTCTATCTTGAGACACAAGTCACAACTGTTAAACTCTTACTCAACTCACTTTCACTCACTTTGTTTTACAAAACTCGAAAGGAAAAAAGTCAGTATAAAAAAGCTTAAATACCTTTGAGTCCTGACTTGCTCTGCCCGTATCTTCTTGTGATAGTACACAGATGAGCTGCCGCTTGGCTCGGGCAGGGCTTCAGAGATCACTTCAGCTTGATCGTCGGGGCACACATCCGTCAAAGCTGACATATTCGGATAATCCGTCTCACTCCTATCTATGTCTGTAGTTATATTTGTCACAGAATTTTGATTCATATCGACAGCATTTTCCAACTGATTGTCAATGTAATTTAAGCTTTCTGTAGTGTCGTCAGGGTTCAAAGCTTCATTGATTTTGTTAGCAGCCTGTTCTTTGGATGCAACAAGAATGTAATCGCTGCTTTTGATTTTGTTTTCTGAGAACCTATTTGGCTTTTTGGCATAGGTTTTGAGCTGTTGTTTTTCTACATTAGCACGGTTTCGGTTACCTAGGCTGATGGATCGATTCGCATTATCTACGACAGAAACTCTGGCTTCTATATTTTGAGCTTGATTTTCGTTTGCGAAATTTTTGCTGTCCATGCGAATAGTCGGATTTTCTGTGTCTTCTACGTTTACGTACGTTTTGTTATACGTACGCTTAGTTTGATGTTCTGTGGCGTTCGTTCTGTTGTAGGTGCGTCTGGTTTGATTTTCTGTGGCGTACAGCGTTTTGTCTTCTATGTACCTAGTTGGATTTTCTGTAGCACGCATTTTGTTCACTGTATGCTTTATCTGATTTTGTATGATGTATGACTTATTATCTGGGCGCCTAGTTTGATTTTCTGTAGCGTACATATTGTTATTGGTACCCCATGTTTGATTTTGGGCGACATACACTTTGTCCGCGTGCCTATTCTGGTTTTCTATGGCATATGTATTGTTATCAGTCAGCCAAGCTTGATTTTCGGTCGCGTACGGGTAGTTACCCGAGCGGCTAGTTTTATTTTCTGTGGCATACATGTTACCTGCAAACTTTTTCTTAGCATTTTCGATTTTTGCTGTTTGTATTGCGGTTGCAATTGAATAACCCCTGGATTCCACTAGCCTTCTCCTTTCGCCGAAACTGGTGTCTTCAAAACTCTCTTGGAAGCTTTTGCTGGTAATCATTCTAGGAATTTCTCCATCCATACTGCTCTCCCTGGCAGACTCGGTCGATGAGTTACTGAAATGGCCATCAATTTTATAGTTGACAACGTCTTGAACCGTCGCCAACTTTGGCCGAAGAGCATTCCTCAGAGAAACAACCACAGGCCTCTGTATTAACCTTCTTTGGACAGTTGTTTGCGTCATTTTGTTCTTTATCATGCTTTGGGGGTTCCGGATCGGTTTTTGTACTACGGCGTTTATTTTGGAGATTCGGCCGTCTTGGCGGCGGAACCCGACGCCGGGGAGGGGCTGGTAATACGAGTGCTTGGGCTCCAGAGGGTATATTCCGCTTAGTCGACGATCACGCACGACTGACGCGCTCTGAAATGTGTATTTGTACCTTATAGAAATGTAGACATTACACAGGGTTTTAAGGAAAGGGTATGCTAATCAACAACTTTTACTATGAGACCTACCCCACCAAAAAAAAATAATTCACCAAACAAAAAATCAGCTGTTCCATAGAAAAATGTCAATGACACTCGACAAAATATATGGAGCAGCTGGTTTTCATTTCGCAAATCACTTGACTGGTTTAAAAATTTCTGAATGCTGACAGACCTTTACCCTTAGTACGAGTTTTGATAGTTTTAGAAACAATCAAACGTTTTGTAAGGCTCCACACATTACAGTAAAGCGCCCCTAGCGGAAACGTGAAGGAACTACGAGTGTTATAATGTATGGAGCTTACTAAACGTTTGATCGTTTTCGAAAACTATCAAAACTCAGACTAAGGGTACTTAGTAAAGTTTAGTAACTCACCGAGCTCCTCACAACAGGCACTAACTGTCTCTCCCCGCTATCAAAGTCTTCCCTCGGTGCTTGATTCACATCAACATAGAATGGTCTCGGCTGGGGCAGCACATAATCGGCCTTGAGTGACCGTTGCCTCCGTACCACACAGTCTGCTATTCTGATTGGCCTGAAAATTTACATATACAAATATTATAACTTTTGGCCAGATTTCTAGCCAAAAAAGCTAAAGGCTAAGAGTTCCGGCGCTACTGGCTAATTATTTTCTATGGGCCTCTGCAACTTGCATTGTATGCAAGTTATATTGCCTGAAATAAACGCATTGTTATTATAACTGCGAAACTATGGCTTTGGCATCATCATCACAACAGATAGACTGTTCATCATCAATCACACCATTTTTGCGACTGGAGCAGTTCTGCCAGCGGCCCAGAGCCTCTATCCACTATTTTAAGGAGCTGGGCCGGCGCGGGTAATCGCTGGCAAGGTGGAAACGCACAATACACCTTTTGAGGGACGCTAGTGCTGGAATAAAACCGTTTAATAATAAGAACTGCGAAAGTATGTATGTCTGTGTAAATGTTTGTTACTACGTAACTCCGTAACTATTACACTGGTTTAAAAAAAATTATGCTCTGAACTTGAACTGAACTGCTACTTTTTATCAGCCCTGTTTTTCATCACAGCGCAGGTGAAATCGCCGGGCACTGCTAATTTTTACTTGAATATTCCCGTATTTATTATATCAAAATGTTATTTATTTAATACAGACCTGTATCTCTGTAGATCCATATTCCACTCATACTGCCTTTCCTGCAACTCTTGGCTAACTCGGTTTCGAGACTCGACAACTCCCATTACAGTGGTATTGTTTATATTCATGATACTGTATTTGGTGTTCCGCCGTAACCTGTTGTTATAGCTCCGGAGAACCCGGTCGCTTTCAATGGTTCTCTTTGCTATGAGTGGGTTCAGTATGCTATTGTTTTTCTTGACGGTTCGGCTTGATGCGTAGAGAGTGGGAAGAGCAGTTGGTGTAGAGCTAATTGGTGGGGAATGGTTGATTGTTGATGATATTTCGGTACCCTGTAACGTAAATGGCAATGATTTAATTTAATTCTTAAGGTTCATGTGGGTTGTTGCCTCACATTGTAAAAAAAAATTAATTGATTACTCTTCTTTTTTACCCACGATGGAACGATTGTACCTGTACCCCTTTCTTCTTTCGTGCATTTGCTTTCCGAGGTTTGGCTGTCTGTTTGCGCTCATTCTTAATACGAGCAACAATGGACTGTAACTGTTCAGCACTGTTGTACTTTTTCGCTGATATCATTTCTATCAGGTACACTTTCTGAAATAGAAGTAGAACAAAAATTTAAAAGCTACAGCGGCTGAGAGGCCACTTGCTTAAAAAGCACCAATAATTTTGGATTAAAAAGAGAAAATTATTGACGGATAAAAGAATAAATTTCGACACTGCAAAATATAGGCACAACAGCTTATGCTGCTGTTATCAAATAAATAATAGGAAATACCTCCGAGGCCAATATTCAGCACCCGGAAATTGGTGGAAGAACCACAAGCACTTGAGTTAAAACTAAACCTAAAGAACATTATTTTTTATGAGCATAAGCAGCATTGATGTCTTTATTACAAGCTTTTATTAAGCTTGTTGTTTATTGTATAATAGTTTTTGATTCTTATTGGGTCAAATCTTGCAACTAAATTATGAACCATTTTCCGATGCCCGATTGAGCTGAAATTTAGTACACTTGTGTAACTCCGATGACAATGCAATAAAAGCTTGTTTTTACATATTTTTTTCCAATTACTACTTACTTGTTTTTATCAACCGAGCATTGCGTATGACTACAAACTTAACTAACCTATTCATGTAAAAGTATCTAAGTTGAAACCACGTTGAAACAAGAATGGAAAACAGGGCTGGTTTGCAATGTTTTGAATTGCCGCAAAAGTGCCGGCTAACTTTATACACAAAATACAAAGGAAGTACAGCAGAAAGTCGTGAATACTTACTTTGACATTAGAAGGCAGGTTCATAGACTTCGCCAATTGTTGTAAATATCTGTAAGAGCAGTGTTCGAGCGAGTTAAGTGGAATATCATCGGGGGCTTCCATGTTTCTTGAAAATCCAAAATGGCTCGACGCACGTGTGACTGGATCATTGACGAAAAACTATGATTAGACTGGGTGGATGCGCTGCAAGTAACAATGAGCCAGCTAAAATTACTCGAATTAAGTAAAAGCACGGTAGTTTTGGTTTATGTTTGTTTACCCTCAACTCAAAATAAAAAAGTCAACTTCCTTCAGAAAACTGATGCACGGGGTGACAACAGTGACAAGTAAGATAATAAATAATGTACGACACAAAATAATGTAAAGCATGAGATTGTGCAACACTCTACCACTGCATGATATTTGGTGTACAGCTTCACTACCAGACTATTTGGTATCAGACTTGTGTCGTTAGAAAAATTATTTTAGACTAAGATATCGCTTATTATATTATTAGGATGCTGTACATTGTTGGGATGTGTCAGTAATGTACGAGATAATAGAAAATCAGCCCCTCAAATTTTATTTGTTTTTTTTTTTATCTTATTTTTTGAAGCTTTGATGTTGCGGCTAAGGTTGATCGTGCGGAGACAATAGAAGCCAAGCATCAACACAAAAAGCCGAGATCTTTCAGCCATAAATTTAAGTACCTCTTTTAAGGATGTATATAACATTTATAAATTCAAAGATTCTGCCTTAAATTCGAAATATATAGTAGAATAAAACCTCCTGCATCGATTGACACCAAAAAAATTAATACTTTCCCGACAAGTTATCTGAAATAATTCATTTTAAAATTACCATCTAACAAACGTAATTTTTGCCGGAAATGTTACAATTTTTGAGAAGATAGACGAATTGGGAACTTTGTATCAAAATTAAACGGCTAAAAAACTTCTTATCAATTTCTTTGTACGATTTGCTATTTTTTAAGCCCAAGAAAAAGTGGGTTCTCCGGTAACTCTGCGGAAATATTTCAAATTGAAATTGATAAAAACTATCCTTCGAAGGGTAATAGCGATACAACTGTTATGCCGTAGTAGTCGCAGTAGTCAAATTATATCTAAATTTCTTTTGATTAATAAATAAATATCGAATAATTCCTTAAAAATCTATTATAAAAAATCATTATAATTAATAATAAGTGTCTGGGTGTCCAATTTTTAACAAAAATACTTTCATAATTTAATTAGATGTACTACTGAATTTGACCTTATTTACATCCAAATAAATTAAAACAATATTTATGTCAACCCGACAGTTGATACAAATTACTTTTTCTTGTTACCTTATAAATCCGCACAGAAGTTTTATAATAATCCATCTTCACCTTTGCACCAAAGGATTAAAAATCATAATTATTTATTACATCATTTATGTTATTTTTTGCTCGTTCTATTTCATAAACCTTTACAAATTAGCCAATAATAATGGCTTGTAACGTACCTCAGCAAGCGCCCATACACAAAGTCCCCATTGACGGGCCGGGTCCACAGGGGGTGCCGGAATGTTACTATGTAAGTTTCTATTAGTCACAGATAAACCTAGAGAGAAAGATAGACCACTGCGTTAGATTTGGGTGAAGCCAAGAACTCCTCTACTTTCGCGTACGGAACCAATGCATGAATCTCGAAAAAATGGGACGTTCCATAATGTTGGTACATTTTTTGGGAATAATTGAATTCTTTCGCTACGTCAGGTTTTTCCCGTAGTACAGATACATACAGCTTCGCGTTTGTCTTTTTTGTTATTATCAGTGGATTTTAAGGCAATTTCCGCTGATGCCACTGCAGGCGCGAATCCAGATTATCGTTGAGGGGGGTTAATATTTTGCGTATAGTACGCGAACGAGGGGAGCGCGAGATGTTTTTCAAAATTAAGTTCATACTTCAGTCGTGAATGGGCGACAAGGGCTCCATTGCGACTGTTGCCCTCCGTATACCTACATATAAGTAGGCTATACTCGCCTATACCACTGCAGATTCCTTGCAGGACTGTAGGTACCACAATAAACAACAATAATAAAGAATTTATCTATAACAGCTTATCAGGTCAACTCTAAAACAATTCTTAAAATGTATGGTTAGTTATATAGTAGTAGTAGTAGTTATATATGTACTGATAGTTTTTGTAAATTTTCAAAAGTTGTAGAACGACGTTGTGTCGTTGTTGTTGTTGTTGTCGTTGTTGTTGTAGTTGTTGTTGAAGTTGCTTGTATTAATGCATATGTCTATATAGACGCCGCCTGCAAAAGATCGTCAGCTTCAGAGTTTTAGAGTTGACCTAAATGTATCTTTCTACAAGAAGGTAATCAATTTCCCAGGTATCTCGAGTGCTAACGTCGACAGCTCGCTACGTGAGGTTCGTTAAGCGACTGCGTGCCCAAGAAGAGGAGCTGAGGAAAGGAGAACAGAATAGCCTGAAGACGCTCAGGGATCAGCAGATTGGCGACTTTTTCACGTCCTGCGATCGCAAGTAACTACATTTTTTGGTTTATAAGTGAATATAGCTACACCTTATTAGGCGTGGATCCAGGATTTAGTTCAGTGGGCAATTTATTATGATGAATACTTGAGCGAGGTGAGTGCATATTTTTCTTATCAATCTATATAAATAAAATCAAATCTGGGGGGCGTGCACCCGCCCTGTACCTATCCCTGTATTTATGTAATAATAATTTGTGCAATTATCATGGTCCAGTAACCAGAAGGAAGGTCAGGCACCGGCGACACTCGTGCTGTCTATACGTCGGTCGGGACGAGTTCCTAACCGGTCCGTCCAGTTCCAACAAACCAGTGTTCTATTTTTAATTTGATCATAATTAATGCCCAGGCGAATCATAATTCAAGTTAGACAACGGCACTGCTTGATAAGACCACAGGACATCCCCACAGATTCCGCCCACATGACGTTTGAAGCACACCTGGCATCGCATCGGTCGAAGTGGACCTATAAAAATTCGCTTTCATTAGTTTATAGTCAGTACTTATTTAGGCGCCGCTTGGCTAACTTTTAGATGACCACAATTTGTGGGAATATACCACTATGGGTCGTTGAGTAGCATTGTAGTTCTTATCGTACTTTTTCATTATGTTGTGTGAAAACGTTACAGATCCTTGATAAACAACGTTGCTCGCCGCGTAGACCTCTGCCTAAAGTCCTATGAGAAGGATCTCCAGGAAAAACGTCAAAGGTATTTTACCATATAGTATTATTTTATTCTGGAATCTTAAATATAATAAGGTACCCAGCCCCGGATCTAGGGGGGGGCGAGCCGGGGCCCATGCCCCGGGCGTCAAGCTTAGGGGGGCGCCAAATTCATACTTTACAGACGAATAGACAACTCATCATTTACTAAACTTTGACCACGGAATAAATAATAGTACAAGTACAGTCATGACCATATCAACTCGACCGATACCCAGAGCGCGGAGTAAGACGTGCTATACGAACATTTATTATTCGCGAGGCGCGTAGGGCATAGTCAAAATACGCGCCCGCAGGAATCGCAAATCGCAGCAGCACGTGTCTGGTTACCGTGCGTGCGAAAGGAATGATATTAGAAAACTCCCTCGTTGATCTCTCTCCACGACAATGTTTTATTATGAACATGTGTGTTGTTTGTCAGGAGAGAAAATACTTGTTTTTTATCAAGTTACCGTTTGAATAAAAACTGAAGGCGTCTAGGACATAGACGCCAAAACAAACGCGCTCGCTGCGCTCGCATATTTTTGATTAATTATAATCATTACACACACGCCGTAATTAAATAGCCTGTGTTTAATTTAATAACAACCAAATCAAAATCATTACGCTCGCTACTCGCGTCTTGTTTTTCTATTCGGTAACTAGATGCTGACTGTTTTGGAATTGACCGAAAAAATCTTCAATCTATTCGTGTTGGTTGAAATCAAAAGTTTTCTACCAACACGAATAGTGGGTAGTTTCCTTTGTACAGCCTGTCCTAAATTTCTGAAAAACGTCTCACTTTTTTGCGCTCGCTGCTCTTGCGTTTTCTTGATGTTTAATTTCCGTTGTGCATAGTTTGTCAAATATGATCGATCTGTTCTGAATTGATCAAAAATGCCTAAACATTTCTTATTATGATTATTTTGTGCTTTTAGACTTGCTGCGTACAACATACTAAAGGCTTTTTGTAGTTTCCGCTTATTAATCGAGCACTGTTTGTAGGCAGAGCAAATTTATGCAAAAACATGTTTTATTTATCAATTTTTATATCAAATCTTAATACACAAAGCTACCCAAAACGGAGTTAATTGATTTGTCAAATAAAAACGGTTCTATTTGAATAAATAAGCTTAATACAGAAAGAACAGCGATAGATGCATTATTTCCGCTCTGTTTACGCATTTTTGAGTGCAATTTCGTTTGGAAACAGGCTCTCGTAAAATAAATATGCATATCCTAAATTGCTAAAAATACGTCTCAAAAATTTCCACATCGTTATTATTTAGTGTTTTGTGTGACCTAGCGCGTGAATTTTATTTTCAAAATGACAGACTATAACTCAAAATTTCGCGCTCGCTGCGCTCGCGTATTCTTGATTTCTGATATCTATTGAATACACTCCGTTACGTAATAGCCCGTCCTAAAACCAAAAGATCTTCAAATCTCTGCGCTCGCTTCGTTCGCGCATTACCTACTATTTATTTTATAAAGGCCACAATTATTTTTGAATTGATTGAAAATATTACAAGTTTTGTACTCGACGCGACGCGATTGTTGTGTAATTTTCGTTGTAAATAGCCTGACGCGTAAAAATCTATCGTAAATTGATCAAAAATATCTCAAATTTTCGCGCTCGCTGCGCTCGCGTATTCATGGTGCTTAATTATCGTTTTCCGTTATACGTTTAATTCGTAAAAATTCTATGTTTTGAATTAATGAACAATGTCGAAAAATTTCGCGCTAGCTGCGCTCGCGATTGTTTTTTTATTTATTTGTGCTTTTAAACTTGCTGCGTATAACATCCAAATGCCGGTTGATAAAAACTACTACGAGATTTAAACTTACGTAATCAACTGTGTTGAGCAACTGTGCTTGATTCACAAAGCTCTCCAAAATTGAATTATTTGGTTCATTGAAAAAAAAAACACGGTTATGTTTGATTATTTTGAACAAGTGCGGCCCGCCAGTATTTCAAATTGTCACTATGCGGCCCGCGTCTGCCACAAGGTTGCCGACCCCTGATATAGATGATAAAGGTAAAAATAAATATAAGGGGGGGGGGCGGCATTTTTCAGTTTTTGCCCCGCCTAAAAAAAATTGTAGATCCGGGGCTGAAGGTACCTTACTACCTTAGTCTTGGAAGCGATGGTGGATCAAGAGATTGTAAACGACAACCTGGTTAGTGCCCGGCTTCAGTGAGATGAGTGAGAGCTTCCCATTGAATTTGCCGGACCGCCAACTGCTAACTGGTTCCCGAAGATTTTTGTAGGCTGATCTATGGCTTTCAAGTTAAAAAAATACTATAAAGTGAGAGAAAAAAGACTTTTTGTTAATCGAATAGTGGTCAGACTTTCAAAATCTGTTGTAGGTTCTGAGGTTGTAGGTTTGTAGCTGTAGACACACCACGTATAACTTTTCCCCACCAGGCTGACAGAACTGTTCTCGAGGGAAGAAAAGGAAAACATACGCAAGTTCGTGATCCAAGCGCAGGCTGGAGTGGGCGAGGTGTGGCAAGACAAGCAGGACCGACTTAAGTACCTCCTGGCGAAGCGACAGAAGGAGCACGAGGAGAAATTCAAAGACACACCACTGTTAGTGAACCCATTGTCCTTTAGTTAGTGTGTGTTATCTAAAAGGTAAGCCTGTGTGGAACTATAAGAAATCTGTCGAGTTGTGCTCAGCTGTTGTTAGTTAAAAATGTTCAACAACAGGGCAGTCTTCTTTACTATCTCTAACCTAATAATTTAAAAACCTATCTGCTGTTATAACTGTTGCCTGTACATCCGATATCTCCCTTTAAATAATTATACCTAATAAACTAGTGATGCAGGAATGCTTGTTTTATTGCACATCTTCGAGTCGATTTGCAAATTGAAACAGCACTATCAGTAAAAGCGAAAAGGAATAAAACGCCAACTTCTTTTTACACGCTATCTTTCTTTTGCAAAAGTCTAAAACTTTGCGCTGCTTCATCTTGGATCGCTTTGTTTCTAAATACTTTACTTAGAATTAGAGGGAGACGGGAGTTTTTTACAAATAATATCTACGTTTTCTTTTCCTTTTTTCACGATTACATCTAAATTTTCTCTCCAGCTCGAAATGTGCGCACGTCCTACCCTGCATTTACAAAATACGCGCGATGGAGGCGGCGCAGATCCAGCAGTACCAGATCAGAGAGAAGCAAGCTCGCAAGATGGCTGAAAAGGAGTTTGACAAGATGTGGCATGAAGTCGCCATGAAGGAATCTGACGCTTTGGTTAGCTCACCGACTGCCACTCGAATGCAAAATTTATTCCATGCACGAAAGACATAGTTGGCGGCTGTTTTTTTTAAACTTAAGGGTTTTAGCCGACTGAAAGCGGTCACGCGTTAAAGCGTTCGTAGTTCGCGAATCGCGATCTGCGTTTGGTTGCGTTACGTTACGTTACATACCTACACAATACACATATTATACAATACATGTCCTCACAGCAAGCAATCAAACGCGAACGCTTGAACGCGCGACTGCTCTCTGTTTGATAGAACACTAAAAGGAATTTATCAGTAATGAGTAAGGCTGCAAACATTTAATTTTCTCTCTATTTTCAGAAAGCGCGCATGGAGTATGACGCCATCGAGCGTTTCCGCAGAGACCTGGATTGTAAGAGGAGCTCGGATGCCGAGATGGACCAGCAGCGCTTGCGCAAGCTGCGAGAGCAAGAGATGCTCAAAGAGGAGACCAAACGGTTTCGGTCTATTTGGGAAGCGGACAATTTGAAGGAGGAAGAGGGTAGGTGTTCACTGTTATTTTCTATCAGTTTTGAGCCCATTGCAGTGGTACTCGCTTTCGACGTCGTAGTGGTGCTTGTGGTAGTAGCTTCCCGTTAATAAAAAAATATTTAATTGGACCAGTAGTTCTAAAGATTACCCCCTACAAACATATCCACCTTACCCCATTGTAATATTAGTATACCAGTATTGATTTAAGAAATAGAGACGTACCTAAGCCTAACACGAGCATGATCAAAAGGTGACATACAAAACTAATAGTATCTACCTGGAAACGAATAATTCAAAAGTATTTTTGATCAAAACGCTTCGTTTTCTTCTACATAATGTCTCCATCATTCCAGCTCAGCGCAAGAGAGCTGAGAAGGTAATGGAGACTACGCGCGACAGAAACGAAATGGTAAAAGAACAAAATGCAATCAAAAAGAAAGTGGAGGATGAAGCCAAGATGATTGAGAAGACGTGGGTCTCACTCGCGGGCCAGGGCCTCGCTGAGGAGCAGGCTAAAGCAGCACTGGTTGTTAAGAGAGCGGTAATAGACAACATTTCATTTCTTATCATTTTTTTAACTCTCGACGCAATCAGATGGGGTGCATTAAGTTTAACGTGCAAGGGACTAAGGGTGTTTCTGTGGCATCATTGCTCCCAAACGGCTCAAACGAAATTGATTTGGTTTTGCTTAAAACGGGCCTTAATCAAATGTGTTTATGTACTCGTATATTATAGCTATGTATGTTTCAAGAAAATCGGTTTTATCCAATTTATTTTCGTCAGGGATTTTTCAATTATTACATTGAATTAATCACACTAATAGGTGTATAGCCTAAATGAAGCACGTACCTAAATGATTGGGTGTATTCATAAGATGTCGGAGGTCTTTTAGGCGTTCCAAAAACTCAACACCAGAGCTAGCGACTCAGTCTATTTAAACATACTTACAGCTTGTATCATTTTTTACTTTGTGCTTTAGGAAGACAACAACATATGCAACAAAAAGATGATAGCCCTCAAGAAGCAGATAGCGCAGTTAGACGTGGACACGGAGCGCGCCGTGCGCGAGGAGGGCGCGCGCGCGCAGCGGCGCACCGACGAGGCGCGGTGTGGGTACTTGATGTGGGCGCAGAAGGCCAACCGGGTGAGTGGACGAGGGGTTCTAGCAACCAGAACCTGGTAAATAGACCAAGGGTTCTATTAACTGGGTAGGCAGACAAGGGAGTTTATCAATAGAGTAAGTGGACATGTTTTTTTATTTTATTTATTTGAGTAGACATGAGATTCGATCAACAACCTATCACCTAGGCAAGTAAACAAGAGACTTTACCAACCGGGTAAGTATACGAAGGATTTTGTCAACTAGGCAAGTAGGGATTCTGCTGACTGGGCAAGTAGATAAGGGATTGTCAACCAGGTGAGTAGGGATTCTACCAACCGGTAGACAAGACATTCTGTCAACTGCGTAGGTAGACACAGGGTTCCGCAAGCCGGTTAACAAGACAAGAGATTGTTTCAACCGTAGACAAAGGATTTTATCAATTGGAACAAGTAGACAAAGGATCTGAGAACTTCGGACCTGAGAAATCTCAGTTACTCGTACCTTTAAAAATTGTGTTTATAATACAATGGCCCATTCACAATTTAAACTACAATGTACTCGTACTACCCTTCAGGATGTCCGCACAGCCATGATAGACCAGATAAAAGATCGGGCAGACGCTCGCGAGAACCTCAAGAAGAAATTAGAAGAAGAAAACGAATGTCAACGACAGCTGTTTAACCAACTAGAAGAACTGCACGAACTAAAAGACTTGGAGGATGCGAAGGCAAGAAAAAAGCATCAACAGGAACTCCTGGAACAGATTGAGTATAACAAGACTCTGAAGGTAAGATGGAAAAGAACACGTTTTAGGCGTTTTCAGAGAATCTGGTGTTTATCTGTATTTTTGGATATTTTTGTAATAACTGACATGCAAGTTTGGCTTTACGTTAGGTACTAAATATTTCGTAGAGCGAGCGGGATGAATGAACGTTTTCAATGTTACAAAATCAATAATAATTCTAAGGCAGTTTTCCTGTAGTTATAACGGTTATGTAACCGTACCGTACGTAGGCATCGTGGTATGCCTTTTCCTGGTTTGTCGGTGCAGCAGCGGCACGTATGCCGAGCGATTATTGAAAAGGGCTCAAAAATTAGCCGATGCCACACCTATCGAGCATGCCTCGCCTAGCGTGACACGCTTCTGTCTAGGTCTGGACCGTGGTAAGCGACATAGAAGCGTCTCTTACGTACGTATGTATGCCTATGGATAGTTTTCGATAGATAATTGTATGCAAAATGGGACGGACAGCGCATAGTGCTTTGGAGTTAGGCACAGCGCGGCAGGCAATAGGTGTGCACGGGTCAATGACGAATAAAGCATGTCACGGGTGTCGAAGACCTCTTCATTCCAACGCTTACGCGCACCTGTAAGCGATCATGCAGCGGACCGTGGACTTCACAGCCTCCAATAAGTTGAATCAACCTATACCCAGCAGAGACACTGTTGTCAATGCGGTTACCTGACACATGCTAAGTACTGCGTGACACGCCACGCAACGTCTTGTTGCGTACGTGCGACGTGTATCAAAGAGGTAGAATAATAGTAGTTACCTATTTGTTTGTGATTCGTTTTTCATCATAAGTTTTCATCTAGGTAGCAATAGCAATGTGTCATTATTACGATGCCCACGACGCTGTTAGGTACACGCGTCAGTTCTAACCTTTGATCCATAAGATATTGCTCTGCTCACTGCTCGCTCCACCCAGTACTTCGGAAAGCAACTGCCGAAGTCAGGAAAACCGCAAACTAAGCACTAGTTTAAACTGGATCGCCCTGATTTTCGTCGCACTCTGTTAGCTAGATAAAAAGCCAATGCGATTCAGTCAAAGCTCTTATTTGATTATAGGAGAGAGCGAGACAAGAAGAGTTAGCCCAGCTAAAGAAGGCCAAGTTAGCCGCCGAAGAATACCAAAAAGAAATACAGAGCATGCTGTGTCGGTTGGTCACTTACGCCTATTTTTTGTTAGGAATAATGGGAATTACCTACGGGTTTTTAAATTGACCAAGCGAAAAAAGGGTGCGACAAGACTACTTTTTTGTATATTTATATTTGTAAGATTATCCTAGATACTATTCTGCTATACTATACTATACAGATGTTTGTTACTCAATCACGCAAAAACGGCCTCATGGATTTGAACGAGGAATTTTCGTGAATAAGTCTGCGTTTGATCACCGACTCGACTGTTGGTACTTAAGCGACGATGTGGTTGAAGATCTAGCACGCCGACCTAGAAGACCCGACCTTTGACCTAGAAAAGCTCAAGGTTGTATGTCTCAAGAAACAATGAAGTCGGCAGTTTGTTCCATTCCCTGGCAGTGCGGATCAGGGAGCTACCCTGGGCCCTGGGCTTACACATAGGCTAGTCAGATCGACCGATTGCTACTGCCAGATGATTACTACAGCAGTATTTCTTTCAGGCCATTTTTTTCCGAAGACCTGCATCCATTCATGAAGCAAATGGCCAAGGGTATGAAGATGAAGGAAAAGTGCCCGTGCTCCAAGCCGGACTACTGCCTCTAGTGGATTTACTCACCGTTCGATAGCTAATCTATACAGGTTTATACGGAAAGGGTATGCTTAGCCGAAAATAGCGCATAGTACATAGAAAAATTACAACAACACTCAATAAAATGTATGGAACAGCTGATTTTTTTGCCGCTATTTCAGGGTTGATCCCATGGTAAAAGTTGTTCATAATGATGAGTACTAGTTAGCCTTTTCGGCTTAGCATATCCTTTCCATAAAACCCTGTATTATGTCACAGATTACCTTCATATAGATACCACATTTAAAGAACTTTGCTACGACTGAATTAAGCATGGCGATTCCGTAAAATTTGGGGAAGGCGTGCGTTGCTGGCAGTGGCGGATCCAAGATTCTGGATTGAGCAGGTGATATAGGGGTAGGGTTTACAGCTGTTTCGGGTAGTTTTAGAGAAGGGGGGGGGGGAGGGCTAGGAATCTTATACTCCCTGGATCCGCTACTGGTTGCTGGGATTGAAATAATTATTAGGTATCTCAAGTCACCATTTAAAGAAATTTTTGTGTATTTGGAGTGATGCGTGGTGCGCTTGAATCATCTCGTATAATCTTCGTGTATCATCTCGTATATCTAATGTTTCGTGTAATCTATACAGATGTAGTCTATAGGGTAATCTGCGACAAATGAGATAGCAGAAAACGCATTTTAGCCATCGAACAATTCTGTAAGTAGAGAAATTTACTCACTTTTGTGACGCATTTCGAAATTATATTGGGTGGAATATTTTATATCAGTTTTCATATTGTAAACAGGAAAACGTCCCGAGCTCATCAGAAATTGAATTCTATGTAAGTAAAATAGGGTTTAGTAAGGTACCAGGTGTTTGTCCCGTTTAGACTGTAATCTTGTTATTGTTTTGCGTGGACGGCTCTTTGTTTATTTATTTGCAGTTTATTCGCTTTAGGTAGAAATTAACTCATTCAAAGGTGAGTCAGTGGATTCCGAAGAGAATAGCCCGCTATGGTCTAGTGATACCTACTTACTACCTAATAAGTATTGGCTCAAACAAATACCTTTTGTACCGGTCCAAGGAAAAAAGACCTACGTAACTGAACTGGGATATATATACGGTACGGGTGTAGAAAGTCCAAATGAGCTCATTGTACTTTCTGAAATTCTAAATAGTTTTTGTGACTTTTTAAGGAATAAAATAGGAATAGAATAAAATAAAAGTAGTTTTTAATCCCCGGCTGCCCCGATGCAAAAATAGGGATGTAATAAGTTTGAACGCTGGGTGTGTGTCTCTGGCACTGTGGCTCTGAGAAGGGTGAACCGATATGGAAGCGGTTCTTTTTATTTGAAAGCAGGGTTTCTGACAGACATGTTTCATCAAAATCGGTTAAGCCGTTACAACATTGGAATTTTTAAATGTTTATAATCGTTAATGATTTTGAAGAGTTTTGGCTTTTTACTGTCATTTTCATCTTGCTAAAATATTCATTTTGTAGTTATATTGTCCTAAAAGGAAACTCCGCTCTTCTTACTAAAACCATGGTCAGACTGATTTCGCCGGTGAATCACGCGACCTACAATGCATGTCAATGAAAAAGATACACAATTAGCAGTAACAAGGCAGGTCAACAGGAAACTGCGTGTCTAACCCACGGGTTGCCTCTTTTGCTACCGCTTTTGCAGTCTAGGAAATGATTAGCAGGGCCGGGTTTAAGGGAGGTCGATTTGAGGCACAATCTCAACACAAAAACATTACTAGTACCTACCACAAGGTGAACGCTAGTAATTATCAACCGTTGTGCAGTCTTCGTTTAAAACTAAGACCAACATCCACTTTGGCTTTTGAAATATTAGAAGGATTATTCCGTCAGTTCATATTGGTGCAATGCCAGTGACGTCTAATAAAACACTTGCAATGCAGATTTCCCGCAGGCCACAGGTCCCGGGTTCGATTCCCGAAAAAGCAGATGTTTGAATGATAAATTTAAATATTTGTTCTGGGTCTGGGTGTTAGTTGTCCTTGTCTTTGTGTGTGTCCCATGGCATTCCAGACACAGGATAATCCTAGTGGGGAGATATGAGTTTGAAACGTTTATTTTTATTTAAGACGTTCACGTGTTCTGACTTTGAAAACCTCCTTAGAGCTTTAGCCGTTTTGCGACTATGTATGTCTGTTGATAGTCGCCAAACGGCTCAATATTAATCCTTGGGAGAGAAAAGTCTGGGTAGAAACAGAGATGACATCCAATTTCAAACTTAGCCGTAACCCGTGGTTGATGTTCAGAGATGTTAGCTCGACCCAAGCGAGTGGAAAAGTTTACGAGTAATTGTATAAAAATAAGGCCTGACTGAATACCTCTATAGCCATCTATCTACCTGTTCACATGTGCCATATTATTTTCCCTGAATGATTGTTTATTGTCTGGCCCACAAATAAGTTAATGATGAAATTGTTATAAATAAAAGATAATTTAAGCATAAGTAGGGTGTTACGGACCGACCAATTAGATAATCTGAAAAGGTTCTCAAATACCGGATCTAAAAAACAATCAGAAAATCTCTGCAAAATGTAATTTGGGATAATACAAAATTTCTGATATATTCTTAATGACCCCATTGAACTTTTCATCAATAATATCTCTGTACCATGTAAATTGCATCAAAATCGGCCCAGACGTTCATGAATAATGGTGGAATTAAGAAACTTACATATTTATAAACCCTAAAATACTCTCCCCCGTAGGATAAATATAGAGAAATAGGTAATTCATAGGTACGTATAAAAACCAAATTAAGGTAGGACCCCTTCCCCGTGATCTTAATACAGCCCCTTAATCCTTGTCCTCTGTTAGTAGCCAATACTGGCCAATTGGCCATCCACTTATAATAAAAATAAAAAGATAAAAGCTAATCGGATATACAGCTAATTTTATGGGGATAGCATAATTTAGTTGGTCAGTGACCTTAATCTTGGTTCAATGCACCGTTACGACCTTGTCTCGTCTAGAACTTCCCTACATCTAATAAGCTCAATGAAAACAAGTCAATTTATCTACAATCATGCTTTAAACACCCTTGACAATATTCTCAGGGTCAATTTTTCTCGGAAATACCGAATCTAAGCGTCAAAACATTGTTGTCATTCAAAATGGGTACAGATTATACTTTAAGATTATTCACGTACATACGTGTACAGGCATGGACAAAAGCGGCTTTGTGGGAAATAACGTCGTAGACGCTTTGAATCACGGAAAGTTACGTAGCTAATAAGAAGATAAAGGGGTTTTTACTTCTCACTATGCAGCCTATTATTTACAAGCCAAAACTTCAATATGAACAAAAAATATTAGTATTTTAGCGTTGCGTTTTTGAGATATTGAAGTTCAAACATAGCAAACATAAATCCGACCAAATCGGAATAACTCACAACTTTAAAAAATTAAAAGATTTTTCATAAGTACATAAGACCAAGAGCCTGCAGTCGAAAATCGTTCATAATTGTTTAGTGGCAAGGGGTAACACATACAAACACAATTTCTTACCCCTAACGCATATATTTTTTCCGTTCGGTCGTAAATGGAAAAAAACCCAATTCAAAAAAGCTACAATCTAGTTTTTTTGAATTGGGAGTTTTTTTTTATTTTGAAACAGTTTTCCTATCGTTAGTCAACAAGACCGACGATAATAAAACTATACTCCGACTTACCTAGCTCCTACTCATAAGTGATCTATTTAATTAATAAAAGTCGGTGACTGTATCTAACTACAACATAATAAACATTAACAACTACATTGGTTTTCCTGTAGGATCGCAGACGTCATCTTAACAGCTCATTCTTGTATGACTTCATTCAATTTTTTCCTTAACTCATTAGTCCATATAAAAGCAGCGCACGTTTCATCGGTCGTCATTCAGTTTCGAGCCATCAATCATGAACAGCATAAGAGCAGCAGTAATAGTCGCGTTGGCGGTCGCCGGGGTGACCTGCAACGATCTCCAGCTGGGCTCCAACCACGGCAGAATAGTCTTCAATGAGACGATACAAGCCAGCCCAGCGATATGGAGACAGTCGCAGCAGATAACAATCAACGTCACCGACCAGGAGATCATAAGCGGTGTGGTGGTCACAGACCAGAGAGCAGAAAAGGACGGCGAAGCCAAAATCATCGAGGGGGGTGAAGGACAGCAGAACGTCACTGTCGAGCTGAAATCTCCGACTGTTTTCCGAGGATTCGACTTCCATGTCACAGTGTACGCAGCGCAAGGCTCCGATCTACGTCCGTTTTTGAACGACGCTCAACACCCAGCTGTGATTTCCAAGGACACCGACCTCAACATTCCAGCCTTACCGGAAAACAAAGACAGTGTAAATATTCCTAAGGTCACGGAAGAGTCGGCGGGCACCACTCTGCCTGCGGAAGATCTACCCAGGAAGTACAGAAACACCGAGCACCCGGACCCTATTGTGAAATTCGTGACGGAGAAAAACGACGTGAACCAGCGATCGACGGAGAAAGCGACTGAACTGACCACGGAAGCGGCTTTGAAAGTTAACGGGCCTATCGCCCCTGCCATTTTCCTTGGAGAGTTACCCACTGACAACACAGCACAAACTAATGGGCCAGTACCAACACCGGTTCTGAAAGATTTCGATGTCAAGGTCACGTCTACTGGAGTACCTTCGACCACTGAAGTACCAACTACTGGAGTCCCAGACACAACCACAACAGAGAAGACCCACGAAAAAATGGTTCTACAAAATTTCGACAGCATTTCTCAAGAATTAGGCCAGAAAGTCGTTTTCGGTATTAAGAAACACTAGGTCTTAATTACAATGGTTTCCATTGTCTTTGTAAGTATTTTGTACTTACTATATGGTATACGTGAAGTTATTTAAGCTTACCATAAGTATAATAAGAATAAGTATTATTTATTAAGTGCAATATCGGATAAATGATATTCATGTTAAAATAAACAACATTTATTTCTTTTGTAACAGAAACGTATAAAATCAAAAACAGTATAAAACACTGGAATGATGATTGTTTTGTGATAATAATTGTAAACTATATGTATTAAATACAAATTATAAAATTGAGCTGCTTTATCATTTCACATTATAATAGTACCTAATATACTGGGTTACGCGGATACCCTATCCGCGTAACCCAGTATATATACTGGGCCGAAAAGAGATAACTATAATAATTTATTTTTATTTCCAATTATAACAAAAATTATTAAAACTAAGCTTAGCTAAGCTAAAACATATTATTTTTATTTACTTTGGTCATTTTATGAGACCAGTTTTGAATCGCGACAAAATACACTTCCAATAAATTTCCTTGAGCGTGAATTACATTTTTCTATGGAACAGTGGAAATACGCGTTTACTTGATTTAGTCCTATAATAATTTTCATAATAACAGTCTTTCGGCTTGAAATACTCTTTCCGTGTAACTCTGTGTCCCTGCTATCTATCCTAAAAACCGACCAACCTACGAGTACGGAGTTGGCCAAATTAAGGAACTAATAATCTTTCACAGATTCCTCAGAAAATAAAACAGTGGCTCCACTCCTACAATAAGTTGGTCGAATGAGGCTTGAGCGTAAATTACTTTAGTTAAATACGTAACGAGTAGTTAATACATAAATGTATATTAGTATGACCACGAGGAAACGCCGGTAAAATGGGACACGCACCTATCGGACAATACTCATACATTTTTCTATTTTGCACTTGTTACTTATACAATTATACAGTGTTATAAAGAAAGGCTCATTATGAACAACTTTTACTATGGGAACAACCCGGAATTCACGAAAAAAATCAACTCTTACATACATTTTGTCGAGTGTCATTGACATTTTTTTTTGTAACAGCTGTTTTTTTTGCGAATTCTGTGTTGGCCCCATATTAAATTGTTCATAATGATAAGTACTCCGAGCCCTTTTCTTAGCTTACCATTTCCTTATAACATTGTACTTCAACTGAAATTCATGCTAGAGTCTCTGAACTTGATAGTAGTCGACTGTTTAGTTGGCACTTCGGGAGCAAGCAAGATTCACTTCGGTTTCAAAGGGCACAAAAAAGCGACATCGTTATATGGTAGATATACCAAAAACTCGTACGAAACGCTTTGATTCCACTTTTATTGTGCGCACTGCCAGAGTGTGGAATACTTTGCCCGAGTGGGTCTTTCCCGATAGATATAATTTGGGTGTCTTCAAGTCGCGAGTGAATCGGTTCCTTCTAGGCAAGCGTGCTCCATCGTAGACCGCATCATTGCTTACCATCAGGCGAGATGGCGGTCAAACGCAAGCCTATAACTGAATAAATAAAAAAAAAGTTTTGTATGTTCTATACAAAACCGAATCCTATGGGTTGATTACAGATAACGAGTAGTGGCGAAATAGTAAAGAGGCACACTGGGCCGAGCATATCACGGTTCTAGCGACTGTCTCGCCTCGTCAAACTGTTTATACAAACCGAGTACCGTGGCACTGTCTCGCCATTGTACTCGTTACGAGTAATCTAGCCATAACAGCATCTCACGCTTTCTACCGACAAACCAACTGAACGCCCACATACTTTATTTTATTTACAACTAGCTGCGCCCCGCGGCTTCACCCGCGTTTTCCGGGATAAAAAGTAGCCTATGTGTTAATCCAGACCATGAACAACCTTCATTCCAAATTTCATGTAAATCCGTTCAGCCGTTTTTGCGTGAAAGAGTAACAAACATCCATACATACATCCATACTTACAAACTTTCGCCTTTATAATAGTAGTAGGATTCTAATATTGAATATATTTTTAATTATACTTATATAATATACATAGTTTCCAAAGGCACTGTGTCTGTTATCCTCGCGTTCGTTTTGGAAGCGGTGGCAAAAATAACAGTTAAAAATTACAAAATCGTTTGCATGTGACACATGCGAAGGATTGTGAGCAAAAGTGGCGTTTTAACTGTTTTCGTTCCCAAACCGAACGCGAGTTAATAGCTGTCAAAATACCATCCTCTCTGCTGCCAAGTGTAGTGTTTGTAGTGTGTTCATGGAGAGGTTTGACAGCTATTCCAGGGCTGTACTGCGAGCTCTTAGCGCAGGCCTGAGCTGAATCGCGTTGGCTTTCGTCTAACTCTATCAACTAGAGAAAAAGTGAGACAAAGCCAATACGATTTAGGTCATGCTAGCTTATGTGTTGATTACCTACACGTAACAATTACAGTGACAAGACAGCGCCCTCGGCCGAGTACTTTTGCACAAACAGTTTGACGAGGCGAGACAGTCACTAGAACCATTTGTTTGGTCAGCCGAGTGTGCCCATTTACTGTCTCACCACTGTACTCGTTACGTGTTATCAACCCATTAGAGTACAGAGCATGGCCCTGGCCGCTTATACACAAGTCGACGCAAGTATCAACATCTAAAAGACTCGAGTGGCATTTTCATAGTGAAAAATACACAAATCTTCAAAATGTTGGTGAACAACCACTGTGAGCTATACTTGCTTGCCTCTCCATTTGGCTTCATCTAGGTTTGTTATTATCTATTTATAGTCTGGGTCAGGGATGGCGAACCATTAAATCTGACCTTTAAAAAACCTAACTAAAACCTTTAATTATTTTGAATTAACATGCCAATTTCTCTAAAGGCATGTTTAATGAGGCTTTATACGGGTTCGTTCTCATAATATTATAATCTCATAGTTTTATACGTGCCATTTAATAATTTTGCCTAGTGATAATTGGATGATGCCTCAAACATATTTTGTCATTGATTCGCCATCCCTGGTCTAGGAGGAGTGTCATTCTAAGGCAGGTATCAAACAGTGGGCTTACATACTTATCTATTATTTAGCTCAATAAATGTACAGCTGCCATAATCCGTTCCACAGACATGTAGGGGCTTACTTATAAATGATGCATATGTCATTTCACTTGTGGGCAGTACTAAAATGTAGTCCGCAGTACTATTTATTGTAACTTAACTTTATGCAACCTTCATAAGTGAAGCCTGTATTGTAAAATAAAACTAGCTGCCATAGACATCTGCCTTAGGGCCCTTAGGCCACTCACATGTCTCTGATATTTCGACTGCTCCTAGATACAGTATCGAAACTTCAGATAGCATTTTTAGAGAAGAGCAATTTAAAGTCAAATTTTGACTTAAATAAGTTAAAATGTGTAGTCTCAATTTCATTGGATTTAAACATGACGAAAATATATCTTTTTCCAGAATAATTTCTTTTTCTAAAAGTATCCTACTAATGTTGTAAACGCGAAAGTTTGTGACTATATTTGTTGCTCTTTCACGCAAAAACGGCTTAACGGATTTACATGAATTTTGGAATGAAGGTTGTTTATGGTCTGGATTAACACATCCCATCCTGGAAAACGCGGGTGAAACCGCGGGGCGCAGCTAGTATTAAATATTTAATTTTGTATAATTGGTACAATGCGAATGATTCCTGAATTTGCAGTTTCGATACTATACGTAACAGCAGTTGATTTTACTTGTCTTAATATCTCACTTAATCATACTTAATCAAGGAATGCACGGGTATACCCTTAGGAATGTTGCTACGTCCCTTCAGCCCTTCCAGCTCTATAACCAGTAGGCATCCGATGACGTCAGCTTGGCATGTTTTGAGCAAGTTAGTTGCAGCGCTGATGGAGCCTCCGGTTGCTATTAGATCGTCGACTACGAGGCATTTGAGGCCGGGCCGGATTATGTTCTTTTGGATTTCGAGAATGTCCTGAAAAGTAGACAAGTGTTTTTTTAACATTTTGGCAAGTAATCACATGCGCTAGCCCCAGGCACGGCTAATAGTTAAACGCCTTGTTTTTTACGCGCCTGGCGTGTGCAGCCGCATTCGCTTCGCGCAAAGGAAAACACAAGGTATGTGTTTCCCGCAGCCAAAGTGTTAATTGCCTTTGGTAGTATGAACTCAACGTGAATTATTCGGGAAATATTTATTTTTTGGTATCCATCAAGACCAGATAATTATAACATGCTAGAGATTATCTTGCTTTTGCTTGCTTGAGATTATCATGATATCTCCATAAACAAAACGGAAAATATAGTTTGGTTGAGTGTAATAAGTTAATTTGAATAAAGCTTAATCAGATTATGATGACTGATATGAAATGGAAAAGCACTTTTACTTCAAACTAACCCTAACTTAAGTATTTATTTAAGGTTCATTTCTATATCGCAAGCAATCATTAATTTAGCAACATCAGTGTGAGGGAGCCGTGGTAGCTCAGTGGGAGAACCGCCGCTTCGCATTCTTGAGGTGGCGGGTTCAAACCCCGACTCGTACCAATGAGTTCTTTAGGACTTATGTACGAATTTACATACCACTGGCTTTTCAGTGAAGGAAAACATCGTGAGGAAACCTGCATATGTAGTTCACGCAAAAAGGGCCGATTACCGGCCTAGTTGCGGAAAAAGAGCCCGCTCTTTATCTTAACATCAGTGTGATTACAATCTACAGTTTTCTTCTATGTAATACATACCGATCCATACTCCAAATCGTATTTAAACGACACTACTTGACCAGGTAGCTTCCCTTTCTTCCTCACAGGAATGCATGCTATCCCCAACTCGGCGGCCAGCGAGAATGCAAACAGAAAGCCTCGGGACTCCAGCCCGATGACTGCTTCTACTCCAGGAAACTTGGCCTTAACTGTGTGAACCAGCAGGCTTTGAAGTAGCTGACATGTGGGGCCGTTTGATATAGCTGAGAATATATCCCTGGAAGATTTGAAGTTGAGTGCTATTACTTAAATCTGTTGTTCAGATTAGATAAAAAGTATGCTGGGAGAGCAGCATCTAGGTTTATCTAAGGCTTGCTCTCCGTGATTTAATTCAACTCAATGTTATAAAATAAACTAACAAATAGGTGTTAGTTAAGATAGCAATTTGATTTTTGGTAAGATAGAAGGTAGAACATAAGAGCTTACCAGAATAATATCCCTTGTTTAGGGAAGTCAGGAAAACTCTTAATTTTACTTTTAAGTTCGGCTATTTTCTTATCGTATTCTGTGTCCATTTTTCGCTTTCCGGGTTATTTTTGAGGTTATGTATGGGAATTGATTTGAGAAATGTGTGGTTTGTGAAAAAATTACTGGTTTGCTTACAATTGTACTTTCGTAATCTAATAGATAAGAATAAATAGCTTCCTACGTTCATAGAAGTAAAATATTTTTTCGGAAACGCGCTTGTTTACAATAGGTTTACGGTGACATTGACATGTTGATTGAATTGACGTTTGACTGCTGTTAGAACTCTTTTTTTGTCACACGGTCCGTAAAAGGCCAACAGTGCTCATTACGGACCAATGCAAACCGTGTAACGTTTCACCAGTGGATCTAGCAACAAGGTGACAGTGGTGCGCGGTGATAAAGCGTGATGTTTACGAACAAGGCACAATCCCAGGAGTTAAGACAGACTGGCTGAGGTCAGGACAGGGGTCGAAAAAATATGTGCCCATGTTTTGTTTTCAACGTGTACACTGTTAGTGTATTTCTGACCGTACTATTTGCTGTCAAGCAAGACAAGTGTCATTTCAGTCATTTGTCAATGACATACTCACCAAATGTCATTTTTTAAATTCCTTCAGGAAAAACGATTTTTGTGTTTATTTACTAAGAAATGCACTAATTTTCGAAATGTATTAAATATCTGTTGTATTACTTGTATTTAACAAACTACGATTTTCCTAAAGTCATTACCACGTCTAAAACCATCGGAGAAAACCAACGCCGCAAATTGTCCAGACAACGAGCGTCGGAAAGTGAAATCTTGAACAATGTTATCAACTGATGATTTAGAAACGCTAATTGTATTGAAAAAGCGTGAGATTGAGAAGGAGAAAACGTTGCTTGGTCTTGGGTTGCCTCACAGTATATCTAACGTAAGTTTTATGCACTTTAAAAATAAAAATAGGTCCGCAAAAGTTGAAAGCTAGATTTCAGTTTTCCACCTGTTGCTTCGTTCGTATGAACCCTATTGATTTTCTCGTTCGTCTAGCCAGTAGATAAACGTCGTTCTGCCGATGCGGCTGCACGCCACAGTCAAGTAATTTTAGAATCATTGTTGTAAACAACCAACCTCTCTGCAAATACTTACACTGGTAAGTACTAAAATCTAAGTAGGTACCTAATGTATAGTGTTATTATATTTTGTGTGTTTTGACGTAGTTTTGAGTGAGAACCGGTGCGTGGTAGATGCACTAAACATAGGGAAGTATTTTGCCTAAGTGTAATAAAGCAACAACAATAAATTAAGAATTAAAAAAAAAATATGAAACTGAAATGAAAAAAATACAATATAATACTAAATATAAATGTTTGATCGTTTTCACCATTAAAAAAAATTAGGCACAATTTAAAACATGCTTATTTTGGGAAGTGCTCATTATGAGAAGTGCCCGCTTTTGGAAGTGCTAGTAGGATATGCCCGCTTTGGGAAGTTTTTCTTATGAGAAATGCATGTTTTTGAAAATGCACTATGTGGAAAATGCTATTTGATACAGCACATTTTAGGACATGCTCCTTTCTAGACACACATGTCAAGCCAAGTTCAAGTGACAGAACTGGCGAGCAGCACCGTGTGTAATATTATTGAACCTTACCTCAGTATATTATCAAAAGTTAAAAAAGTGTGTTAATGCCCCTATAGCTACCAAATTTTATTCAAATTGCCTAATACAGCTAACACAGAGTTCTGAGCACTCAAACATAATACTAATAAAAGTAGCATTATATTTATTTATGTAGCTGCATCTAGTGCTTTCAACTGCTATCCAGCAAAAACTATTTATTTTTTGGGATAAAAAGTTTAAATTTTGATATCAAAGTATCCATATCAACTTTCATCCGAATTTGTTCAGCCGTTTGTGCATGTAACATCATCATCATCCACAGCCTCCTGTCTTCCACTGCTGGGTATAGGCCTGCTGCATAAAACATACAGACAAAAAAAAAGCTTAAAAATGCAAACTTTTGTCTTTATAGTATTAGTAAGATGTTTTCATACTGCACTATCTTGCGAAAATTCTTCAAGATATTCTCGTTGTGCAACAAAATACGATTGTGGCTCCACCCAACGCCACAGATCTCAATCGGCTTTACCACTACCTAAAAACTCATACATGAAGACTATTGATTTGACATTAACAGTCCATTGCTCTGCAAACACTACATCACAAATTAACGATGGAAGGGTCTAGGCTTCAGGCCTAATGGCTTTTAAACTAAGGCTTGGTTAGGAACTGAGGCTTATGATAAACACTCAAAGATAAAATGAAAGGTAAAAATGAGTGAAATGGTAAAAAAAAGAAATTTAAAAAATTAATTGAAAAATTGTCTTGAAGAAAGGCAATTAAGAAAAAGTGGGATTTTGAAGCCACACAATTTTTTTCGGAGTTTTTGTGTTTGCTTTTTTTTTTTTGTGAACCCTTCACTTAAAAGGATGCAATGGCTACCTCTGTTTAAAACTTGTAATTTTTTTACAGTCAGAGGACAACAAAGAGAATGATCCAGTGAATCCAAAAAAGCAAGTGTACTTCAAAGAAGCCCCTTCAGAACTCTCCAAAGAAAGAAGAATCCTGTGCGACCAGCAGCAGAATGAGTCAGTACAGAAGGAAGAAGATGTTAAACAAATGTATGACCTCGAAGAGAAGATACCACCCGACTTAGAGAGATATATTCGGGTAAGTTTATTGTTCTCTTGTCTTAGATGTCTTACCATTATTTTTGTATTATTTTCATATAGGCAGACAAAGACGACACGCCGCGCGAGTAGGTGTGTCCCAGTTGTTTGTGAGCAACAAAAAGGTTATTACATTGTTGTTTAAAGTTTAGTGCTCAATCATAAACTGCATCATTGCTCACTATCAGGCGAGATGGTGGTCATTCGCAAGACTATCATCGCATTATTATTTGTTTATTGTATTGAATAACGAGACGCAACTCGCTCGCCTGATATTAAACGTCACGTTTGCCCATAACTGGGCTGCGCCACCCAGAATTTTGAACTCTTAGAATTCAAGACCCTGCGCGGCACAGCAATGCGCTCGTCACCCTGAGATATAAGAAGTTTAATCTCCGATTTGCCCTGAAATTTCACTGGAAACAATGCCCTTCCAATCGGAACACAGTAATGTTTGCACATTACTGCTTGGTGGTGGAATAACTGGCAAAGGTGTGGTACTTCCCCAGGCGGGCTCTGCAAAAAAACCCTGCCACTACCTTGCATAAAAAACCTACGTAAAAATATGCATCTAAAATTATAGATATAATTATTAAAGGACCATAAACCATGCACAATTCCCGTAGATTGATACTGGCACTGCCAATGCCATATCAACTAGCCGCGGCCCACGCTTCCCGGATTGGCATGAATTGTCGCGTTTGTCATCTGTCGTGTCCAATCAGTGCAATTGTTGTGATTTTTGCATGACGCCGTGCCTAGGCTAGAAAGTTGTTAACCGATGTTTTGTTGAATATAACTTGAACCCTGAATGTGTTTAACCATTGATGCTTTGAGTGTTTAACCCTCGAGCTCGACGCAATAAAAGGGCTAATAAAGTTTAACACATATCTATAGCAGAACCGATAACTGTAGACCGTAGATAAACCATAGAAAAGAAATGCGTAAAATGAGTAAAAATATGTTCTATATGCGACGACGAACACAAAATATTGAAGTGTTTTAAGTGTCATTTAATTGTCATCGTGATAATTAAGTTCTTAAACCTAAACCTAGACTAAAGTGGAGTCCGCGGATCTGCAAACGTAGAGTAGGATTTTACTACTATGGAAACTAACGTGTTTTTGAAACATTTTGTACATTTTTTAGAGTAGGATGCTTTGGCCAGGAAGGCCGAAGATCTTCGTAAGGCGGCTGGTGGCAAATGAATGCGTAAAGAAGATGATCAAGCCTTGTGGCGTCCTTTAGGAGAGATTATATCCAGCAGTGGACAAAAATAGGTTGATAATGACCTCAGCTATAAATAG
Organism: Alcis repandata; assembly: GCA_949125135.1. Lineage (NCBI taxonomy): Eukaryota > Metazoa > Arthropoda > Insecta > Lepidoptera > Geometridae > Alcis > Alcis repandata. The sequence continues at coordinate 3,260,241 of OX421245.1, read as the reverse complement.
GTTAATTTACAGTGGACGATATATTATCAGATATATACATTAAACTCTTTATTACAAGCCAAAGGATACTAACTCTTAAATCTAGTCCAACAACTGGCAGCCAAATCGCTGACAGCAATCTCCTCCAAGCAACCTTAGTCAGTTAAATGGCTTCTAGCTTACCCACAGCATCATAGCAGTCACCATCTGTGATGTATGTACTTAGTTTTTATGCTCCCCTGGTACTTGCGAGCATGATTGTTCTAACGTACCCACCCATAACCACGAGCTGCGCAAAACACGCGAAGTGATTTAAATGAAATCATTTCAGGATGTAATGCAATACTTGGTTAATGTGCTCTGATGACTGGGCAATAGGTATCAAAATTCAATGTCAAGGTGAATTGAGTTAAAAGCCATATTTTAAATTTCGTCATCATTATGTACCCTATCTAATGTTGGCCCAAGGTTTGTCCACTACTGGACTTAGGTCTTTTTCTAAAGAACGCCTCATGGTCCGTTCTTCTGGCTTGCGCACCTTTCGTGCCTTGTGCAGTTTGTCAAATGCATTGTCTGCAGCTGCTATAGGTTTTTTTTATATTCAACTATAAGCCTTGCGCTTGACCGCCATCTCGCCTGATGGTAAGCAATGATGCGGTCTACGATGGAGCACGCACGCCCAGAAGAAAACGATTCACCAGCTACTGAACATAGACGAATTCAGTACTAGGGAATCAGGACTCCTAGCCGTTGTCCTATACAAAACCTTATACTTACTTAATTAAGTATTTATCGTCCGCTAATACCCGATAGTTCCCGCATGGTCTAACAATAGAAACACGACTAGTTCGCGAAAGGTCCAATACGTAGAATACTCCACATTCGCCGTTTTTCAAGTCGGTAATAAAACAAAAATTTCAATCTTGCTTCAACATGGTACGATCGTTCCAATTTTTCAGTCGGGTCAAGGAAATATGTAATTTGTGTCGTAATTAGTTATACAGTTCCATTGACGTTGTTATATTCAGAATGCACCTCTTATCTACGCCTCATATTGATCAAACGTGTTCTAACTACATTCAAATTGCCGAGGACTCAGGTTTCGTGATAGCTCACGTGAACCTATCGTTTTGGACTATCGTTAGGCATGGTGGAGTTTTGGGCGGCCTACAAAATTGATTGTAAAGCTAGGTGGGAAAAGTTGGTAATAAGACAAATAAGTTAAGACAAACTCAGTCAAAAGTTCGTAGATAGGTTATAAGGAAAGAGTATCGCATCGAAAGGAGCTTACAATATTCATATTCAAAACCTGAAAATTGCAAATTAAAAAAGCTTAAGCACCTACTCGTCATTATAAACGATTTTTACTTTACAACCAACCCTGAAAATAAAAAAGGGCTGTTTGTCATTGACATTTTTCTATGGAACAGCTTATTATTTTTTAATTTCACTGAAAACTTTGCGTTAAAATACCGCGCGGCACTGCATTAACTTATCACAAAATTGTTTTTATCTATGTAGATCTAGAATTTAATTTGAGAGCATTTTCCCATCCCATTTAACTTTACAATTTAAATTTATGACGACCTGTTTGGCTCTGCGGTAGTAAATCTGCCTTATATAATTATAAGCTAGAGGTTACGGGTTTTATTCCCGGCCTGGCAGATGTTAGAACAATGCGTTTAATAACTGCTCTGGGTCTGGGTGTTAGTCGTCCTTGTCTTTGTGTGTGTTCCATCACTTCCATGGCATCCCCGACACAGGGTATCCTAGTCGGAGCTATGAGAGTGAAACGTTAAAACTTTTTAACCCATTAACCACAGCTAGATTCGTATCTCTACGAGTACTGAAATACAAGTCTACCGCCCATTTTAGGTCAGTCTAGGTCACTCCTACACAACGCGATGAATTGCTATTAATATTCATAAGCTAGTAAATGCCGTGGCAGAACCGAAGTTAATGAATGAGCTAGGTATGCTGTAATATTAATATAATATAACAAGTAAAAGGTTAAGTTCAAGTGAAGGCACAGCTATACAATATACAATACATACTACATAACTGTGAGTTGTTAAACGGTTTTATTTATCTTGACCTGTTTGTTTTGTTTTTTTTTTTTGGCTCAAAATTGTAATTAGAATTTCACCTCTTTCCCGTGGATAGATTGTTTGTCTTTTAACGACAACCACAAGGCATGTCAGAGGCCTTCAGGCGGCCTGAAAATTCCGTCACAATGCCTAGCAATTCGACCTATGCAAACATGGGGTGGGTGCCAATGTAAAGTTTTGGCACCCGCTCGGAAAGTCGTAGATTGGAAGGACATAGGATAGATTTTATTTATTACAATGCGAAAAAACAAATGCAGGGTGTTCCTAGTTACAGTAAGTTATAAATTACTAGCTGTTCCCCCTGCCACGCTTCGCTGTGGATAAAAAAAGAAAAATAAATAAATAAATAAAATAAAATATAGCCTATGTTACTTTGGGATAATGTAGCATTCGAATGGTGAAAGAATTTTTGAAATCGGATCAGTAGTTTTTGAGTTTATTCCACACAAACATCCAAAAATACAAATCTTTCCTCTTTATAATATTACTAGCTGTTCCCTGCCACGCTTTGCTGTGAATAAAAAAAAAATAGCCTATGTTACTTTGGGATAATGTAGCATTCGAATGGTAAAAGAATTTTTGAAATCGGTCCATTAGTTTTTGAGTTTATTCCACACAAACATCCAAAAATACAAATCTTTCCTCTTTATAATATTAGTATAGATTACTTGCTGTTCCCTGCCACGCTTTGTTGTGGATAAAAAAAAAAAATAAAAAATTGCCTATGTTACTTTGGGATAATGTAGCATTCGAATGGTGAAAGAATTTTTAAAATCGGTCCAGTAGTTTTTGAGTTTATACCACACAAACATCCAAAAATACAAAAATACAAATCTTTCCTCTTTATAATATTAGTATAGATTAGTATGAAAAAACCATATCAAGCAAATTAAACAAACATTCAAGCAATCAAGTTTGTCTTTAACTTCTACACAATAGCTTACTCATTACTGACTTACCTACCATTTTTTTTACTACAAACTAGACATGCGTTTGACCACAATCGCATGTCATCCACACCTTTTCACTCTTCTTTTAAATAACTCCGGGTTGAACTTTTTCGGGAAGACGCCGGCAATGAGTTCCACACCTCTGCCGTTCGAATCACAAAACGCACAAAGCGTTTCCATTCCACCTTCATTCTACCTACATACATGCAATACAAGTTTTTCTTGGACCAACAAATTAAAATAACAACTCGCCATTCAGGCTAAATACACTCGATTGAAGCTAATTTTCTTGACTTTGCTTTTCCAGCAGTTTACTCAAATCGCTACGGTAGGTAACTAATCTTGGCATTTAACTTGCACGGCACAATAAATAGTAGTAAATAGCTAATTTGAGCAATTTCTTTTGGCTTTTCGTGCAACCCTATTCAATTTTAATTTAAAACAGCCACAAGACCTTCAGGATTAATCTTCGCCAAAAAATAAATATAAAGCGCTCAAAGCGATAAGGCCACTTTATACTGCGTGGAATGGGTCATGAATCATGTTTTAAGAGCGACGAAAAACACATTTTTTTTTGTAAAACCAGGTTATCATAAGTGACATTTAATTGTCGTCGTGATAACAAAGTTATTAAACCTAAAAAAACCTTATACTTAATGTACTATACATGGTCTTAATTATTTTCTTTAACTTGTTTGGTGTGCAATAAATCTATTCCACTGTGTTCTACCCCAATAAGTATTTTCTTCTCTCTACAAATTATTTACATTATTGACTGACAGACTGACACCTACCTAAATGTTATTTACCCCGAGTAAATTAGGGTTCGGCTTCGCCCGCTGTGACGTCATATCGACCTCATTATACAGTCAATCAATTATTCGATAAGTCCAATGACGTCATTCAAGTAAATCCCAGATTCAGATCAACCTAGATAGAACGATGGAGCATTGCGTTAGATTTGGTGAAGCCAAAAACTCCTCTACTTTCGCGTACGTACACAAGATGCACACATTGACATATCAATACTTACCTACCTCTACTCGCGCTGTAGAGCTTGCCTTGTATTTCAGGGCAAATAGGAGATTAAACATCATATATCTCAGGGTGACGAGCGCAGTGCTGTGCCGCGCAGGGGCTTGAATTCTTAGAATTCAAAATTCTGGGTGGCGCAGACCTGTTATGGGCAAACGTGACGTTTAACATCAGGCGAGCGATTTGCTCGTCTCGTCACTCAATAGCATAAAAAAACATACAGTCGAATTGAGAACCTCCTCCTATTTTGAAGTCGGTTAAAAAATCGCGTGAAAGTAGAGAAATTATTGGCTTCACCCAAATCTAGACCCAGATTCACTTACGATTTTATCGGTTTGCCAGCTGCCAGACCGGACAAGGACGGCCGTAATACCACCGTCCACAGAATAGTTAGAAACTTCGGTAATATGCTCGAAGCCAAAGATTTATCCCAAGGTCGAATACCTAGAGCAAAAAGAACTAAATTAAGCCTATACGACTGTAAATCAAGGCTAGACAAAGACAAGAAGACATTTGTTGCCTACTGTACAATAGCAAGTATTACTAATATTAAAAGCTAAATGTGAGTTTGTTTGTTTGTTAAACTTTTACGCCTGAACTCAACCGATCATCATGTATCGGTTCTTTCTAGGCAAGCGTGCTCCATTGTAGACCGCATCATTGCTTACAACGTAGCTACTTTTCATCTTCGTCGTCATCACCGTTTTTCATCAGCGCGCAGGTGAACCCGTGGACCGCAGCTAGTTATTAAAATAAAAACGAAATTGACGATTGCAAATAAATATGTATAGCCTATGACTCGATATGTTGTCACTTTGAATATAAAGAAGTATCTAACGACCGACACTTTGCAATTCAAAATTGGCAAAGCTATTTGCGATAGGTCATATAAGGACACACAAACATACATACTTACCTGCACCTACACTCGTAAAAAAACTCATTATGGGCAGTCGGGTAAACCGATAGTCAATAACTGTTAGTAACTTCAATTCTTTTTTACAGATATTTTCTAGTTATTTTCCGCCAATATTACTAGGCGACCAGAATAACGTAGGAGTTCCAATTTAGCAGCTAAGCTAACCTTCAGACGTGCTCCGAACCCCGCGGCAGTAGCGTGTTTTGCCTCAAAACACGGGCTGTCTGCCGCTACCGCGTAACACCGCCTCGCTTGTCTGCCAGCCTGGTTAGTTCAGTGACCATTGAGGGCAGTTAGAACCATTTCTCAAGAGTTTTTAGGGCGATATCAAGTGTATTAGAAAGTGTATATCGTAAAAAAATTAAAACAAATTTCGTAATTCGGATTGTTTTGTGTTGGTTACTATAATAGTTTACTAACTGCATTACGAATTGTTTGTTGTGGTTCGGTTTGGTCGAGTCATCGTAATTATGTGCCATCATCATTGAAAGCCGCTCTCCAGATCGAAGTTATAATTTTCTTACATTATGAATATATTAAAAAAAACTAGAAATTAATTGTAAATTAAAAAAAAATATATAACAGCGAAAAAATCATGGCTAAGTAAATAATTAAGTTAACTTCCTATAGCATTCTATTGCAAATATTTAAAAACAATTTTACATTTTGTTTATATTTTGGCGAAACACTATGAAATAAATGAAAACCAGATTTTTTAAGTTATAAAACGTACCCTAATTACGTAGTGATCACTTTCGATTTTTTACATCGGATTAAGTACCTACGCGTTTGCCCACAATCTCACTTTATGGAAACGACGATGTGGTTGAAGATGTAGCACGCCTGGTCAAACGTCACGGGAATAGTGCCTTTGGCCGCGCACTAGTGCCCACCAGTGCATTCTTATACAGATCCCAATGCACTCTGTAACTTTAACCTAATGCAGCCGGATATCTTCTAATTCGTTTACTCCCAACCTCTTCTGTTAAGTAATTCTGTTGACAGAACTACTGTTAATTTCTCCGCATTAGTATTATTAGATAGATTATTAGATTATTAGATACATTATTAGATTATTAGATACATTATTAGATTATTAAATACATTATTAGATTCTGAGAGCTCCATTGACATACGAGTATACTCATTTAGTTTGTAAAATGGATTGCTCTCGAAGAAATGCTTTAAGATTTGTTTAAATTTGCTGTAAATTAATTCTGTTATGCTTCGAGGTAATTTATTGTACATTAATATTTTGGCATAACGGCCTTGTTTCACGACCTTAACTAATCTAGTCCGCAGCTGATACAGTTTTTCCAACTTTTCCTGGTTTCGCAATAGGAGCATCTATACTAATATTATAAAGAAGTAAAGTTTGTGTTTTTTATATTTGTTAAATTGTAAGGGGTAATCTCGGGATCTACTGAACCGATTTTAATAATTCTTTCACCAATAGAAAGCCACATTATTGCTGAGTGTCATAGGCTATATTTATTACCTGAAAAAAATTAGGGATCCTTAACAAAATAAGATCAAGTAAAAAAATTGCAACCAAAAACCTAAAAAAATAAATAAAGTATTTAATCTTAAACACAATATAAATAAAATGGGACAATAAATAAAAAATAAAGTTACGATAGATGAGAATAAAAATACGTTTATAGATAAAAATGTAAAAAATTATAAGAGAAAATATAAATAGTAATTTAAAAAAAATCTACTTATCACCCGCAAGACGCATTTTAATCTACGTTTATCCCAAAATGTTTAAAAAATGAATATCCACCCGAGCGAAGCCGGGACGGGCCGCTACTAGCTGATAAATTACCTCAAGTGCCAGTACTTGATAATTGATTGCATGGAGAAGTAAATAGTTTGAATCACAACAGAACTACTCAACAGAACAGGGAGTAAACGAAAATGTTTTCCCCCTTTACAAAAAAATACGCTAGCCTAAGTCTACCTAGACCGCATCGTTTGCTTACCATCAGGCAAGATAGCGGTCAAACGCAAGCCTATTGTCCTCGTCTTTGTGTGTGTTCCATGGCATCCCCGACACAGGATTTATCCTAGTGGAGAGCTATGAGTGTGAAACGTTTATTATTATTATTACTGAAAAAAAGCTATTTACTTTTTTTTAAACTACTCTGATTTCTGCATAGGGCCCTATTCTGGCAAGTGATCTCTGTCGCAGTCGCTCTTATTAGAAACTTCATAAGATTGAGAAGGATGGAAATAAGCTCAAATGCCCAAGTTCGGTCCGTGTTCGGAATTTACTCCCCGCCAAGGTCGTACTCGTATTGCAGTTTAAAACTCTTGTACAGGGTCAACTCTAAAACACTGAAGTTCTTGAATTTCTAGTGTGGATCCAAGCAACTTTCGTTCTAAGACTTTCGAAAATTCATAAAAAAAAGTTGTTTCATACATTTTGCCTGAATTCAATTAACTTTAAGTGTGAAACAGCACATTTTTTTGTGATTTTTGGAATGTTGTAAATCTAGTTGTTTAGTTTAGTTCAAGCATCTCAGGCTGCCTACGAAAGATCTTCAGTGTTTTATAGTTGGACACGTACAGGGTTATTCAGAAAGGGTATGCTGTAGCTGTTCCTTAAAAAATTACAACGACACTCGACAAAATGTATAGAACAGCTGATTTTTTTTCGCTAATATCGATTTGGTCCCATATTAAAACATGTTCATAATGATGAGTACTATAAGTCCTTTTCGGCATAGCATACCCTCTCTGTATAACCCTGTATATCTGCTCCCAATTCAAGCCCGGCTTACCTCAGATCTGATAACGTTGATCGACGCTCTACCCGTCCTTGAAGTCTACGTAATGCCTGATTATGTCATGCGAGAGTCTTCGCAATCCGACTAAATAATGCTGTATTGAAACTGCTCGGTATCACGCACTGGATTCGTTCGAAAATTGCAGTTAAATGGAAGTTCATGGAGTAAGTATTTTGTTGTGCCTCATACACTGATACATACATATCATACATTTTCAGGAATAATTATATCATTATACTTATTCATCATCGTCATCTGCCTACCCTTATCCCACCTACGTGGGGTCGGGGTAGGTAATTATAATTCATATTATAATTAATTATTAGTAATTATTATTATAGGTAATTATATCATTATACTTATTAGTGTAATATAATTTATTCCAGACTAAGTCCATATTACAGACAACACATTTCACACAATTCCAAGTTATGTAAAAAAACATCAAATTATAAAAAAGGTATAAAATTGAATGTCTAAAAAAATTATAATAATAGCATCAAACATTTTAACAAGACACATTTTTTAAACAGCTTAAAAAGCGTTAAGGCACAGATATACCAAATTTCAGCTTAATCGGACATCGGGAAGTGGTTCACAATACAGTTTTTTTTTTATGTATTTAAATGACGAGACGAGCAAATCGCTCGCCTGATGTTAAACGTCACGTTTGCACATAACAGGTCTGCGCCACCCAGAATGTTGAACTCGCAAAATTCAAGACCCTGCGCGGCACAGCACTGCGCTCGTCACCCTGAGATATAAGTTGTTTAATCTCCCATTTGCCCTGTAATTTCACTGGAAACAATGCCCTTCCAACAGGAACACAGTAATGTTTGCACATTACTGCTTGGCGGTGGAATAACTGGCAAAGGTGTGGTACTTCCCCAGGCGGGCTCTGCAAAAGAGCCCTACCACTACAAAAAACAGTTGCAAGTAGTTTTGACCAAACCGCTAAACATAGTCCTCTCTTCCAAAAATAAATTCATAAAAAATTATAAATTATATTATTTTTTTTTATTCCTGTGCCAATCTTGTCCAGGTTTGACCCGGACTATAAGTCGCGGGTTGATACTACATGCCATCATAGAATTACGTAACAAATAGTTACCGCGCAACTGTAAAATTAAAAAATCTTTACAACAGTCTTTATGCGAAAAATTCAGTAAACAGATTACGAAATGCCCTTGAAACGCCACCATGAATACAAATTGCTTGAGGCAGCTTATTTATTGCCAATATCCGGTTACACGCCAAAAGAAGAAAGCTTTTTGTTGTAGCGATACGAAGTTATTAATGTACTTTAAATGATGTATACAGGGTTATACATAAAGGGTATGCTAAGCCGAAAAGGGCTCATAGTACTCATCAATATGAACAACTTTTACTATGGGACCAACCCATAGAAAAATGTCAATGACACTCGACAAAATGTATGGAACAGCTGATTTTTTTTTCGCGAATTTCGGGTTGGTCCCTTAGTAAAAGATGTTCATAATGATGAGTACTATGAACCCTTTTCGGCTTAGCATACCCTTTATGAATAACCCTGTATTGTATAGTCACGCCCTCACGCCTTACAGTTGTCTTTGCGGCATGTTGTCGTGCCCTTCAGCTTGTTGTGGTGCTCGCTTATTTGTTGTTGTTATTGTACTTGTTGTGTTGTTTTATGTTCAGTTTTCTTAGTTTTGTTACGTAACGTGTTTTCTGGTTAAAATAATATCGCTCTTGTCTAGACGTTATAAAAGTGTGGGGGTTTAACAAGGAGTAATGTTTGGACCAATATTATTCGTCCTGTATCACGAATTCTCGACCAGCGACTTTACAAAGAAACGCCCCCTCATATTAAAACTCTAGCTGACAAAAGAAATAAAATGCCGTGAGAAATCAACTTAAGTGGCCACCATAATTCCTACTCACAATTCATACAGACGGTGTTCCACAAGGGTCCATACTTGGTCCTTCATTACTCCTTTTGTTCTTCATCGTCAATAGCTCTCAGGTGAGTTACTAGTACTTTTTCCAAACAAAGAATAAGCACTAGAAAATCTACAAAAACCGCACATACGTCGACTCTACTTAAAAAACAAAACACACTGCCGTGACACAATTCTAAGTTACAATTTCATAAAGACGGTGTTCCACAAGGATCCATACTGGGACCCTCATTATTCGTTGTATTAAAAAACACAACGTCGCTTGCCTTTAGAATATATTATTTATTCTGATGCTACAGTCGGGTAACCAGTACTTTTTTAGGGTTCCGTACCCAAAGAGTAAAACAGCACCCTATTACCAAGACTCCGCTGTCTGTCTATCTGTCTTATCGTCAATCACCAGGCTGTATCTCATGAACTGTGATAGACAGTTGAAATTTTCACAGATGATGTATTTATGTTGCCGCTAGAACAACGAATACAAAAAACAAATATTTAAAGGGGCTACAACAAACCTGTTTTTTTGCCGTTTTTATAGATAATGGCACAGAACCCTTCGTGCGCGAGTCCCACTCGCACTTGGCCGGTTTTTATACGTAAAAAATATTAGCGATTCTACAAAAAGCGCTCATACATCAAGTCTACTTAATAAAAAACGAAATAAACTGCCGTGGCAACACCCAATCAATATATATAAAAGTGAAGGTCGTGACTGACTGACAGATCAACGCACAGCCTAAACCGCTTAAGCTACAAACGTGAAATTTGGACAAAAGTTTTATATCAAAAAGCGGACGCACACTAAGAAAGGAATTTGCCCAATTCAACCCTTAAGAGGGTGAAAAGGGGTGTTTAAGTTTGTATGAAAAAATTTTTTTTCTTTATGCTACGATTATCAAACTTTGCGAATATACTAAAGTTAAAAAAATAATTGACACCTATTTCAACATTTTTTAAAAATCAACCCCTAAAGGGGTGAAACGGAGCAATAAAGTTTGTATGAAGATTTTTTTTTTAATGCTGTGGTTATGAAACTTTGCAAATATACTAAGCTTAAGAAAATAATTGACACTTATTTTTTTGTTTTTTGAAAATCAACCCCTAAAGGGGTGAAACGGAGTATTGAAGTTTGTATGGAGATTTTTTTTTTGATACTGTGGCTACGAAACTTTACAGATATACTAAGCTAAAAAAAATAATTGACACTTATTTTTTTGTTTTCTGAAAATCAACCCCTAAAGGGGTTAAACGGAGTGTTGAAGTTTGTATAAAATTATTTTTTTCCTAATACTTCGATTATTTAACTTTGCTATTGTAATAAGCTAAAAAAAATATTAGATACCTGTTTCATTATTTTTTGAAAATCCACCCCTGAAAGGGTTAAACAGAGTGTTGAATCAACGCATCAACATTAACAGATCAACGTACAGCCTAAACCGCTTAAGCTACAAACGTCAAATTTGGACAAAAGTTTTATACCAAAAAGCGGACTCACACTGAGAAAGGAATTTTCCCAATTCAACCCCTAACGGGGTGAAAAGCGGTGTTTAAGTTTGTATGAAAAAAATATTTTTCTTAATGCTACGATTATCAAACTTTGCGAATATACTAAAGTTAAAAAAATAATTGACACCTATTTCAACATTTTTTAAAAATCAACCCCTAAAGGGGTGAAACGGAGTATTGAAGTTTGTATGAAGAATTTTTTTTGATGCTGTGGTTACGAAACTTTGCCAATATACGAAGCTAAAAGAAATAATAGACATTTATCATTTTGGATTTTGAAAATCAACCCCCAAAGGGGTTAAATGGAGTGTTGAAGTTTGTATGAAATTATTTTTTTCCCTATGCTACGATTATTTAATTTTGCAGATGTACTAAGATAAAAAAATAATAGATTCCTGTTTCATTATTTTTGCACAATCAACCCTTAAAGGGGTGAAACGAGGTATTAAAGTTTGTATGGAAATATTTTTTTCTTAATACTACTATTATTTAACTTTGCAAATTTACTAAGCTAAAAAAAATAATAGACACCTAAGTATATTTTTGTTTTTGAAAATCAACCCCTAAAGGGCTGAAATGGAGTATTGAAGTTTGTATACAAATATTTTTTTCCCAATGCTACGATTATTTAACTTTGCAAATGTACTAAGTTATAAAAATAATAGATACATGTTTCATTATTTTTGAAAAAACAACCCCTAAAGGGGTGAAATGGTGTAGTAAATATAGTACGGAGAGAGAATTGTAATGACTCACTGACAGACAACGCACAGCCTAAACCGCTGGCCGTAGAAATTTGAAATATGGAGGGTGTGTTTGTCTTGATGAGTAAACGTGTACCAATAAAGAATTTTTTGAAATTCTACCTCTAAAGGGGTGAAATAGGGTGTTAAAATTAGGATGGAGAAGCATTGTTTTTGACGTCACGGTATTGAAACTTTACAAATATACGAAGCTTAACAAAATAACGAACACCTATTTCACCATTTTTGGAAAATCAACCCCTGTGGGGGTGAAATGGCGTGGTAAAGATAGTACGGTGAAAGAATTTGTTTTGATGCTAACTCAATGAAACTTTACAGATGTACTAAACTTAAGGCGGGTGGTAAACAACATCAGGAAAAAATCCAAAACCTTCGAAAAGTCATATCCTCGAGGTGGAACTGCTAATTATCTCGAAAATTAAAAACATTTTTACCAAAGCGCTGAGACTAAAAGGTCACCAAAATCTCGGACCTTTTTGGAGCCATTAAAAATAACATAGTCGCCTCAAAAACATGGCCGCCATACAAACTTTGAGGGTCTATATCTCCGAAACGGTTGAAGATGGGTGGGTGTTTGACTAGATGTCATAGGAGTTAGCAAGGGCTACTTGATGGTTGTGGCAAAAATCCAAATGATTCAAAATGGCCGCCATTATTTTTTCTACATGATTCGAGGGGGCTGATTTAGCATCTGTTTTGGCATCTGGGGGTTTTTGGGGTCCCTGCTTCCATTGTATGACGCTTTTTACATGTTCTCAAAAAAGGAGGGTTAAATTAATTATCGGTTCCCGAGGTATAGTCCACGCGGGCGAAGCCGTGGGCGGAAGCTAGTTAAACTATAATACAATTCTGAATTAAATCTTCTAAAAAAACTGCATTCTACAAGGATCCGTTCTTGGTCCCTCGTTATTTCTTCTTTACACAACATCGATGCTTCTTCAAGCGAGCAACCAGTACGTTTTCTATTCACCAGCAAATCTACAAAAAGCGCTAATACATCAAGTCTACTTAATAAAAAACAAAATAAACTGCCGTGACAAAAGCCAACTAAACCGCGATTATTATCATATTTCTCGCTTGTCCAGACCCAATAAACCCTAAATGGTATTGCCGCTGCCCCGGCCGGGCCCGCCCAGTCGCGCCCAGTGCGTGCGCCGCGCCTCGGTATTGTGTTACAAGGTGATATGGCATATTTTACTATAATATCGTGCGGTAACGGAAGGAAGGGAGCAGCCCGTAAATAGGACACTCTTTCTAGACTAGGGCACAGATTCAATTATAGTTATATCTAACTACTAGCTGCGCCCCGCGGTTTCACCCGAGTTTTCCGGGATAAAAGCGGGTAGCCTATGTGTTAATTCAGACCATGAACAACCTTCGTTCCAAATTTCATGTAAATCCGTTCAGCCGTTTTTGCGTGAAAGAGGAACAAACATTCGTACAAACTTTCGCGTTTATAATATTAGTAGGATGCGATGAGCGCCTGCCAAGAATCTACGAAGTACCGCCTTTGTATATTGGCAAGCCGTACAATTGGCAAACTATATCGCCTTAGCCCCAAGATTAACATTAATTTTAAGGCTTCATTATTTTGGCAGAACACTCCCTTTTGCGGACTTAAATCACGAAATACGTCGAAATGGGTCGACATCGCGTGCCCGAGCTAAATTCGCGTTAAGACGGAGGACAGACATCGTGAGGCATGCGTTGTGGACTGGAAGCGAACGCATGCTTCAGGGTATTTCAATCTATTTATTAACCAGCTCTACCCTGCCGTTTCAGCCGCTTATAATAGAAAACGTAGATTTTTCCGAAATAAAAAGTGGTTTATATGTAATTCCAAGATATAAGCTACCTCTACCAGATTTTTACAAATCAAATCGCTGCGGAATTTCACCCAAATATCTTTCAGCAGTTTTTGCGTGATGAGTTTCAAACATGCAAATTTTTTACATTTATGATATTAATACGTAGCATACACAAACGTAAATAGACTTTTATATTGGTAATGTGCTATACAACCAATTAACTACTAGTAGACAGGGCACTCTTGCACAGTCAGCAATCTATCCACAAAGCCATGCGGCATGCGTGCCAAGCATTATCCTCGTCGCGGCGCATGCCACGCGATGTGTCTCCGCCTTAGTCGTTACCACTGGCTCAGTTCGCGAACAACTTTGGCTCAGTTAGGTCATTCAGTTTTAACTCCCAAGAAACGATAACAAAAGCGTTTAAACTTCGCCCGTGCGTGTTTCGTTTCCTAATTAAGTTGTATAAGTTGGTGCTGAAATTCCAAGGACTTAGGTGTATCCTTGAATTGTTTTTTTGTATTTGTTTGACTGAAAATGGTGTTATTTATGACTTAAACCTCGAGGAGCACGCGCTTTGTTATTTTTACTATATGTAGTATTTTTTTTTGAGGTGAAAAATCATTTTGGTCAGACGATTTCACAAGATTTAGCCGATCAGCACTAACTGGTAATTTGAAAACTTTTTCCGTTTCTCACGTTTTAAAAAAGTTTCCCCATTTTTACAGTTCTCTGATAAAGGTAGATTCTGGTTTGCACTGCTTTTAAACTGCCACCACACCAATCCACTTTATATGTAGTAGGTAGTCGCCTGCTCTACCTCTGTCACTTAGTTTGCTTAAACTCTTCGTAATATTTATAGCTAAGTAAGATCTATCTAGGCCTTGTAAAAAGAAGTACTGGATATTTTGTCGACATGATAGTTTCGCCGCTGAAAAAACTATGCAAGTTCTAAGTCGAGTAGCTGTCGAGCCCTTTCAGTTTTAGGACCCTTAAAGGTCTCTGAAATGTCTTACCGCTCTGTTGTATGCACACTACACATCATTCACGCAGTATGGCCTTTTCGCCCAAATACCAATCAGCATCCTCAGATCAAGTAATTTTTGGTGTTTTATTTATTTATCATCATTTTATTTATTTATTTTCTGGTCCACGTTCTCTGAGCAACTGACGTAAGAACTGACGATCGATTCGGGTCATCGATCTAGTATATAATCCGATTTCGGTGATTCGGGTAGTTTTTATGCGTCCATATGTTCTTGAAGTCCACGTACACGGACAGTCGGGTAGTTTTTGGCTTCACCTGATCTAAGGCAGCACTATATCTGCATTCTACTTGATCTGAGTCAGCAACACAAACAATCTTCTCCACACTTATACTCTCGCCATTTCCAAACCTAGTATTAAGCCATCAGTTTCGCTCTCAACCGATCTATCATCTCGCTAATCTTTACAGTAATTACTAATTAAAACGCAAACAGCCACACCTCATAATTTCACAGTACATCAAATCAATTACTGTACCGTTACTGTTAATAAATAACTGCAACATATTGTAGGCGACTCTTCAAACACACTGTACAAATTCTTGTCGCGTGACTGTTTTAGGGTTCCGTGGGGTGAAACGTTGATGATGCAGTCCATTAAGTACAGGTGCGATTACAGGGGGGGGATTAACGGATCCAATTCGGCCCTACTTGAGCCTCGATTAAAGTTCTTGATTTTGATCAAAATCTTCCCCTGAACACGATTCCTGGCTTCTTGGCCTGCGAAGATAGCCTATCTGAACAAAATCTTGCATCCACGCCTGTGTTGATATCGGCGTTGGCGACCATGTATTGTTACTGGGCGGTTCGTAACCACTGGTAACTGATGCGTCCCAAACACTAGCTGTTAATGTTCTTTATTAGCAATTACATGCGTGGGCCATTTACATAATTGAAAGAGGTTTGTTCAAACAGAATATTACAAATGGACAATAAATATTTTTACATTTAGGAAATAATACAAGCATCACCTATGGTGTGGCGGATAAGAAGCAGCGTTACTCACAGATACCACATACTGACTTTAATTTTTAACCACCTACGCAAAAAAGGGGTGTCATAAGTTTGACACGCATAGCGGTTAAACGTTATAACAATCCTCTTTTTGCGTCTGTCTGTCAAACCGTAACTCTTAAATTGGTGAACCGATTTGAATGCGGCTTTTTTTTTAAAGCAGGTATTCTAGCGGCTGTTCTATCTATGCTTTATCAAAATCGGTTCAGCCGTTACAAGGTTAAGATCTTTAAAATGTTTAATTAGTAATACCAATCTGTAGATTGCAATTTTGTACGGAACTCTGTACTCTGCAAACTTACTCTACCGGAATATGAATGTTTTTTCTCGTCAAAGAAAATATGCGAATAAATAATCGAGTCCACTAATTGAGCTGTTTAGTTGTTCGTTATTAATGGCCGCCAGACACGACATCTGGTGCTGAAAGAGTTTATCTATTATAGTACTGTAGTCCCCTACACTGAGAAAAATGCCCATCTAAATTCCGCTAAAAGAATGATGAATTCACCTAAGTAAGAAGCTTTGATATCACCAAAAAGTAAGATGATTAGCACCAGTTTTTACGGTGACAACTATCATAATAAATGGATGTCACCGTTAAAACTAATGCTAGCACTAAAAACTATGTATGGGAATGACATATCTGTAATCCATTATCGATTCTATATTCTATCGTCATCATACAAGAACATTATTTTTACAAAACAAAAAACAAAAACCGACTTCAAAAGACCGACTATTGAGTTATTCATCTATTTGTCGCGCACGTACTTAATGCAAATTTAAGACTTACATGGTTTTCTCGTGGATACCATTATCAGAACTGGACTAAATTGAAATGGGACCAAATGGGAAGCGTCAGCTTTCTAATAAAAAAAGAATCATCAAAATCGATTCACCCAGTCAAAAGTTATGAGGTAACAAACATAAAAAACATACAGTCGAATTGATAACCTCCTCCTTTTTTGAAGTCGGTTAAAAATAGGATAAAACATTTAATCACATCAGTGCGATATGATATCACTCAATTGCAGAACTCTTCCCTTACACTACCTTTTGGCCTATAATTCTATATGTACGTAAATAAAAACTATAAAAGCGACTGAAACCGCGGGGTGGACCTAGTCAGACTGTTATCGAATTGCCTGTTGTAATAATGACTGCTACTGTAATAATGGAATTTTTGATGTCTAGCTTGAAGAAAACGAAAATATCGAAACATCAATATTGTGGTTACAGACCAAAAAAGGACAGATGGGTAACTGAATAAAACGAAAATTGTAAAACTGCATACGGGTACAATACCCGCGGTACAATAACTATAACAGTTTATTGACACCACCAAAGGAAACTTCAAACACGATAAAAACATAAAAGAACCAAGCACAAATGGCAGTCTGGTCCGTAATGTGGTCTTGTGCTTGATTTTCTTAAACTATAAGATGAGATAAGCTAATCGCTCGCTAGAAAACAAAAGATCAGCTCTCCAGTTCACAAATGTGAAGCATCTGTATATCAATTAGACAAAGTAATACCTAATACCTATGCCGCCGTTTTAGCCAATTAGCCAGTTGTCCTTGGGGAAAACTACCTAATTCATCGTAATATTGTTATTATTTTATTGCTAAATTTTTATGAAGATTGATTGAGTGATATTCCCCTGGTACTAATTATTTTATAGTTGACAGGCTAAATGTGTGATTAAAGTGTTAAGCATCATAACAGCTGAAGGCTTAATCCATAATTTCGATACGTTACCAATATAATAAAGACGGCAAGTTTGTCCGTTTATTTGAATCTTTAGAAATAATTGTCCTATTTTGAAAATTATTAACCTAATAGAAAGCTGCACTACTCCTAAACATTATCTGCTATGTTCCTGCAAGTCGCAAAGTGCCAAACATTGGCTAGTTCCCAACTAAATTGAAACGTTATTTTGCTTCATTTTCTGCGACTCGAAAAGTTCAAGTAGAATTTGTCGCTTTTCCGGAATTGTCCATCTGCCTGTTTTTATTCTGCGGCTAGTCTGAGTAACCTTTACCGAGCCCTTCACGTGGCCGGCATAAAAAATGTGCCCAGAACAATATTGATACGAGTACCTGCTGTTTATGATAGAAGGCTGGTGACGTCATACAGTCTGACTGGGTGGTTTTGGTCACAAAAATATGATCATACTTTTGGAGTCACTAAGTTATTGATTGACAAAGAATTTCTTGTTTCAACTTTCAACGACAGAGTTCAATTGTCACGTTATGCGGCTATGTTTCTGGAAGTTTCTTCTATTTTCTCTCTTTTTTTTGGAAAGAAGTGTTTCAACTATGAAATCTCATTATAATAAAAAAATATCACTAAATCGACAGTTCAGTAATAGTCGTGAAATAAAGATAAATGTGAACTGAAAGCTTCGACCGTGTTATTCGTATTCATCGAGAACTGAATTGATTGGGACTATTCCATTTCTAGGTACTTAAGGCATCTCCCAAAACAGACAATTTTGGACTTTCAGTGATACTGTTCCTTGAATTTGACTCCCTAGGCAACCTTTAGCCAACATTGAGATAAAAATCGAAGAACAAGAAGTTAGATAAAGAGCAAAGCTAATCCTTTCCTTATCGAATCGATTGCCAATCGACAATAGGCTATTTGACACTATTAAAAATATGCTACGAAATGTGGTCATTCTATTAGGTAATAACATAAAAAAAAACATATTTATCTCTGTTTTATCCAAAAATATTTATAGATTTTTCAAAATAAACAAAATAAATTCAAATTATTTTTTAAAATTCTTCAGCCACAAGAACACTCTGTGATTGGCTACGCCTCGCGTGACGTCACACGCAGGTAAACATTGTTTAATGCTAAGACACTTTGTGTGATTTTATAATGTACACTTTGGTACAAGTTTGACGTTTGTCAAAGAATAAAGTTTGCTTACTTGCCTGTGACGTCACGCAAATCACATGTCGTCCGCCATTACCGAAACAGCGTTTTTAGCGCGAATATTGTAATTTAAATTTTAACACAGTATTTTACGAAAAATACTGCAAATTTCGCAGAAATATACATGTGGTGTATTAATCATATGCCAACGAATAATTTAAAACAGTTTTTCAGTTTTTCAAAATCAGTCAAATAGCCTATGATTCGTCAGAGATGGTTAGGTACGGCCATATGTTCACAGTAGACACCCGCCCATCTAACGAGGCGGTGAGTGCATGCTAATGACTTGGAAAGAGCGATTTACATGCCGTTGACACTGGACGGTTTTCCTTCGGTCCGGTATGCGGTCTTTGACTCGGGTTTTACTTTCGTTCGATCGATTCGATTTCGTATGTTCCTAGTTGTGATTGATCAGGTTATCGATTTAATTAAAATTTAGATTTTAAAAATGACATGAAAACTAACTAGGTCGTTCTAAAAGTGTTATTCTATAGAATCAGTCAGTTTCAAAGACTGTTTTGAAAATGATTTATGTGCGTATACTTTGTTAGCTGAAAGATGCATATAAAATCAAGCGAGTGGGGCGATTGTGATGAGCCCGCCTATTAGATACATTTTCTAGCCATCCCATATCATTAGATAGAAATGGCTAAAGATAACATCTAAGAAAAGAGAAAAACAGAAAATAAAACTATTTACCTTGTGTCTAATTTTTTATCGAATATTGTACTACGTATTTTTCGATAGATATAATACTATACTTACAGCACAATTACTCAAGACATTCCGCGCCGCGGCGACTTGTCGTACTCACACCCACGCGCCCTGTGTGTCTAGCCTAAAAACTAGTCTAAACTAATGTAAATCACGGGAATCTTACGTTAGCAGAGTATAAACGTACGAAAGTCGTAGACACAATACACGGCATCGAGAAGATCGCTCGTAGCGATAAAGCCACTAGTTGTTGCACTAATTTTAAACGTTATTACAATAAATAGTCGATTTGTCCATCTACAAGGAACTGAAGAAATCTTACAATTGACAGACATTGGCGATAATCACATCTTAAACAATCACACAATAAAAACTAGTTTTTATTTATTTTTGTTACAATTAAAACGGTACCTAACACTCATGTTTTACATTACGTCGGCTACACCGACCACTGTCGATCATATTCAACAAAATTAACAAAATGTTTCAAAACCACGTTAGTTTTCATAGTGAAATTGTTTTTAATTGCCTTGTTTTCTTACTAAAACATTAACATTTACAATGTATTTTATTTGTAGCGCTACATAGGCATCCCAGCCATGCTAAAGGCTGGCGAGTATTCCCCCAACAACCCTCTGCTCCGCGCCGAGCTGGGGTCGGATCGCGGCTCCGGGGACGCCTTCCTCGGCCTCGGGGATTACGAGCGGCGGAGAAACACGCTGAGGAAGATACGGCAGGCGCAGTACAGGCAATACTTGGATCAGGTGAGCAGAAGACGTAAGGAATGTTGTACTGCTAGCTACGGTGTATCTGTGGAAGTCTGCGAATATTCGCCCAACAAACCTCTTGGGCCGAGCGCGGATCCGGGGCGCCTTCCTCGAGCGACGGAGAAACACGCTGAGAAAGATACGGCAGGCGAAGTACAGGCAGTTGGGGTCGTGGGGTCTTCCTTACTGGAAAATGACACTCCTAAGAATAAATATTCATTTTTATTTTCTAGTGACGTAAATAATATTTAGTTTTCTTCTCTAGTGACCTAAATAAAAAACGTATCCTTTTGCATTTCCAGCAAGCCAAAAAGAATCAAGAAACCAAAGAGCAAGCAGAACGCGACCGGCGCGATAGGGAAGAGAAAGAGAGACAGCGCGAGGAGAGAGAGACACAGCTGTTGCTAGAGCGAGAGAAGTATAGCCCGGAGCAGAGACGCGCTAGCGTTTGTACCGTGCCAGTCAGCAATGCAATGATACAAACTACGTGAGTATCAATCAATAGACAATAAGAAAACTAGATAAAGAGAGAATTATGTAGCAGTTGTTGTTAGAGAGGGAGAGGTATAGCCCAGAGCGACGTGAAAGTTTGTACCGTGCCAGTCAGTAATACAATGATACAAACTACGTGAGTATCGGTAGACATATTGAAAGGACTAGATAAAGAGAGAAATATAGAGACTGGCGTTGTTAGAGTGAGAGGTGTAAGCTGAGAAACCGTTTCCGTCGTAGCAGAGCTTAGTTAAATCCCAGTTCATGCAGATTTATTTTATTACACAACTGACCGCGTCGGTGGTGGGAGGAAGTTAATATATTCGCTTATGACGAGACGGGTCAAAATTCACTGCGCTAGGGCCGCTAGGACTGGTCGACTTGAGACTGAATTTTGTCATATTTTAGTCAGAGACGATAGAATTGAATTGAATGCTTTCTCGATCGTGCTATTTTCATGAGAGGAGAAATAGGTACGATCTGTCAACGGGTTCTTTTTTTTGTACTTTAATGAAATAAAAAAGAGAAAGAAAGAGTTTTTTTCCTTTTCTATTTTGTTTATGACTTTTTTTTATAAATTCCAGTAAAGTGGACACGGGTGTGCAAGTGGACGGGCTGTCGACTCCGCTTTCTGTTGCTGTGCAGACCGATGACGTGGATCTCTATCGGGTGAGATAACACTATATTTTTTTAGTTGGTGAGAAATTACCTTTCAAAAGACTGGCATAGCATGGCTTCTGTCGAAAAATATGTATCAAATAGTGCTATTTGATACATTTTAGAAATATATTGCAATAGAAAATACGTTTACATTTCGTGTAGTAGCTATTTAGAGGAGCTATTTACTCAATCTTATGTCATTGCAATAAATGCATGTTATTTTTAAAATATTTTTTGCTAGATTTTTTTTTCTTTGTGATAATAATAAACAATTTCTACTTCCAGCTGTCCCCGTCCCCGCCGTCCCCGTCCCCGTCCCCGGTGAAGTGCCTCACCCCGGCGGAGCGCGAGTTGTCCCCGCGCACGGCGGCCGGCGCGCGCTGGGGGGGGCCCGCGGCGGGGGGGCGGAGGCGGAGCTACGGGGACTTCGATGGTGAGTATGTAGTTAGGTTAGGTTAGTACAAGCACTAGTTTTGGTCAAGTGACTTCGTACTAGCGTGGAGGATGGGGCGGGTTAGTCAAAGGACTTTGATTGTGAATCGACTTTATAAAAAACTAGCTGTTCCCTGCCACGCTTTGCTGTGGATAAAAAAAAAATATAGCCTTTGTTACTTTGGGATAATGTAGCATTCGAATGGTGAAAGAATTTCTGAAATCGGGTAGTTTTTGAGTTTATTCAACACAAACATCCAAAAATACAAAAATACAAATCTTTCCTCTTTATAATATTAGTAGGTATAGATAACGAGATACACGTAGTTACAAATGTAGGTAAGCGCGGCACAGCTACGAAAGTAAGTAGGTACTCAGCTAACTAGTACCACAGATGTCCCCGTCCCCGGTGAAGAGCCTCACTCCGGCGGAGCGCAAGTTGTCCCCACGCACGGAGCTGCGGGGACCTTGATCGTGAGTGGTTAGATTACTACTTGCGTCGGTAGGGATGGGATAGTTAAGAGACGTTGACATTTATAAGAGACTTTAAAATATGAACATTACACAAGAGATGTCGAAACCGCGTTCGGTGAAGTTACGGGGACTACGAAGGTGCGTACAGATAACTAATAGCCAAACCGTTTATCTTAGTCCTCGCCTGCGCGGTACAGAGGCGCGGGGGGTGACGGCGCGGGGGACTGAGGGGGGTGCGGGCGGCGGCGCCGCACGGTTTGTCTATAGTGGTAGAGGTGTGGTGTGGGTGTGTGAGTGTGTGTGTGTGTGTGTGTGTGTGTGTGTTTATGTGTGGGGGGTGAAGGTGGGGGAGTCGAACTAGTTAACTGAGAATTTGACATTAATTCCGGCACATTGTGTGATAACTGTATTGACAATGCAACGAAGTACATTTATAAAATTAGTGTGATTTATACTATTATCAGTTTTATTGTTAACAGTTAGACAACGCCTTGTTTTTTCCACAAATCATAGAGTGAAGTAACAGGAGCCGGTCCCACTAAAATATTTGCTCCGCTGAAAGTTGCTTCTCGCGTCTGGTTGGTGAACTGCGAACAAACACGGATTCTTGTCAATAGGTTTTAAGTCGAGCCGAATCTCACCCGATGTCACGTCTCGGTAAATATCACGTATTTTTTTACCAACTTGAAAAATGAGATCATTGTTATTTTTTACTAAAATCGTGTTTGTTCTTGCGATGCAACTTATTATAAATCTTATTGGGGCATCACACTTTTTTTTCGTTGGTATGTTCCCAACCCAATCAAAATAAGTTTTAGGTTGCATGACGTGATTTGGAAAAACAAAAACAAAATGGCGGTTCAGAACTATGCCAAAGTATGCCAAGCTCTCTTGAAAAGAAAAAAAGTTTATTATTATTTTTTAAACAGTTTGAAATCACCTCTAGGCCTGTCCCATTGATTCCCGAGCCTCTAACGTCCAGTAGTATCAGAGACATAGTTTCTTGGGGCATCACACTTTTTTCGTCTGTATATTCCCAACGCAATCAAAACAAGTTTCAAGTTTCATTGTGCGACGCGATTTGGAAAAACAAAATGGCTGATCGGAAATATGCCAAAGTATTCAAAGCTCCACTGAGAAAAATGGCCATCTTAATTCCGCTTTACGAGTAAGTATGATGAATTCACTTAAAGTACAAAGCATTCTGATATTACCAAAATGTGACGAAAAAATTAGAAGATTAGCAAAAACTGGTGCAAATTATCGTACTTTTTGGTAATACCATTATGCTCCGTACTTTAAGAGAATTCATCATATTTAGCGGAATTACCTATATGTATAATTTTGTAAATTCTTACATCGGAGGTGGGCGTTGTTACCCGCGACACAGTTATTTAACTACTGCAGGTAGCATCGTTTCTTCTTATTTTTAGCCAGTAAGTTTTTGCACGAATAAAGAATTTGAATCATACTTAGCGGAATTGACAACATTTCAAATTTTTTATGTTACTATTTTAATTTTTTTTCTGAAAGAATATAGTAAAATACCTTATACCTATTTTTTATTTTTCCAATCTGACCTATATTTTTCGCAAAATTAATTTTTGAAAATGAGCTTATTCTAAAAGGACGTAACTGCAGCAGTTCGGTGTTATGAGTAACGGTACTGAAGTCACATTCGAAAAAAAATACATTTGTAGCTGTCAACGTGAAGATACTGTGATTCTAGCTTAGCTGTCACTGTTCATTGGCATTTGGCAAATCTGAAAAAAATGTGGTGACGCTGAAAGTATAGAGTGAAAAATTTAAATTATCAATACTTCAATCTTCAATAAAAATCTTCGTCTGCAACCTGCTAAATGCTAATCGTATCACTGACATTGACAGACAAAACAAACCAAAGCGAAACGTAATGTCAGTGTCAACTGCCGTATATATTTTTTCTTTTGGCAACTGTAATTTTCTCATAGGTTCGAAAACTGCTTGGTTGAGAGTTTTTATTTAATTTTATTAAAGTTATTGCACAAAAAAAAAATTGGAAAAATAAGTAAAATGATGAGCATCGCAATATCTCGAAATGGTTTTGGAATTTCATAGCCTTGTGAAATATGAAATGTTGTCAATTAGAATGGCGATTTTTTTCAGTATCTTCAAACAGTTTCAAATCACCTCTAGCCCCGTCCCATTGATGCCCGTGCCTCTAACGTCCAGCACTATCAGAGAAATAGTCTCGCGCCAGTCTGCGCAGACGCGAGTGAGGTTCGCCGCCGCTAGGCACAGTGTCTTCAGCTGGGTTACATGGAGCAAGCTTGAATAGCCTGTTGACAATACAAAACAAACAATTTGAGAGTGAATCGGTTTCTTCTAGGAAAGCGTGATCCATCGTTGCTTACCATTAGGCGAGATGGTGGTCAAACAAGCCTAATCTATATTCTATATATATAAGAATATATAAATATATATAAATGAAACCCGTTATCCTTGGTCACGGCATCACGCGTGAATGGCTGGACCGATTTCACTAATTCTTTTTTTGTTGTATTTGTTATTATAAGGAGAAGGTTTTCTAACTAAAACGAGCTTTATTGCTATTGTATAAAGTTCATATTGAATTGCAAGCACTCACTGTTGTTTAAGCAATGTAGGTATGTTGCTAACGTCCAAGAGTCAATTTGCACTTTATTACCTCTGTACAAAGTTCAAAATCAATCATATCTATCAAAACAGTGTGCGTTTTATACTGATAATTTTTACTATAAATTGACAAGTTAGCATCAACAAACTACGGTTGCTATAGTTACGCAATAGCATGAGAATAGAGGTTATAACAAAGAGTTCCTATAATTATTCTCAACACCTTTGGTCACGCCATCACGCGTGAACGACTGGACCGATTTCAATTTACTCTACGTTTATCCCAAAGTCTACCCGTGCGAAGCCGGGACGGACCGCTAGTACTAATTAAATATAACAGTTCAAAAAACTAAAAAAACACGCTTTGTATAAAAAACCAAACAAAAAGGAGTCGGTTACAAACAAACATACAAGTGAAGCTTGTAATAAGTTAATTTTAATAAAATTTTAAAAAACAAGCTTTTATTGCATGACATCGGAGTTATACACGTATTCCAGCTCAATCGGACATCGAGAAGTGGTTCAAAATTGAGTTGCAAGATTTCACCCGAACAAACAGTCACATACATAATATAATATACTAGCTGTTCCCCCTGCCACGCTTCGCTGTGGATAAAAAAAGAAAAAAATAATAAAAAATAAAATAAAATATAGCCTTTGTTACTTTGGGATAATGTAGCATTCGAATGGTGAAAGAATTTTTGAAATCGGATCAGTAGTTTTTGAGTTTATTCCACACAAACATCCAAAAATACAAAAATACAAATCTTTCCTCTTTATAATATTAGTATAGACATGACTGTATGTAAGTTAAAAAAAGTTTGTAAAAAGTAAGTAAGTTTGCATAGCCAAGTGACTAGCTCTGGTGTTTTTAGGCCGCCTAAAGGTCTCTGATACTCGTATGGCTTATAAAAACAAACAACTGGACGCCTACAATCAAACGTTCTTTCCGACCCACAGTTATCGCTCAATCAAAAATGAACCTTACCATCTTGGTCGCAAAGGTCAGTAAGAGACGGGTTGTAGCCGAGATCTAGTTCGGTGAGGGAAGTCAAAGACGCCACCGCTTGAAGCGCTGAGTTGTCGAGCAGATTGTATGAAAGGGACAGGTATTGTAGCGCGGGACCTAAGAATGTGTCGCTGGAAAAAAAAAACATTAGGTAATAAACATTATTTCATTTCATTTTATTAAATTCATTCATATTTATTCCTTTCAAAAATGGCTGTTTTAATTGAACGTTGGCCTAATGCTGATGCCTTATCTGGCCAAATTTTGGAAACCAAAATCACATTATATTGTTCCTAAACAAAGTAAAACACTGTCCTACCTAGCTATCATTCGAATTCGGTTATTCGACAGATTTAAGACGAGTAAGTTAGGCGCGCCTCTCAGCAATCCCTCTGGCAGCGACTCCAGCGCTCCTCCAGTCACGTTGAGGACTTTAAGTCCGCTTGCGCCATCCAATAACCCCGCAGGCAAATTCACGAGCTTCCCCGCTTTATCTACTACCACTTCTTCTAACTGAGGGCATGCCGATACCCAGCGGCTTGGCAGTTCTTGAACCTTCGGTTTTTTCACTTTCAAATAGCGTAGCCCTTCGCAATGCTCCATCGGAGCTAAAACACGCTCCTTCCATCCATCCAGCACAAGAGTCTCGAGCCTGGAAGCTTCGTTCGGTTTTTTATCGTTCGTTTTAGCTAGCGTTTCTATATCAACATTGGCCAGCGTCAAGTTCTGAAGATACGTCAGTTCTTGTAACACTTCCGAAAGAGGTCGCACCGTCGTATCTTTAAGTATTAAAGCGCGGAGTGTGCTGCGAAAGCGGTTGAGCTCGGACATTGGAAACCGGGCTTTACCCAACTTTAGACCGCTTAGGTTTTTGAACGCACCCAGAATGTGCATGCTGTGATTGGTCGGATTATGATAAGTAATCGTGAGCCATGGAATGCGTTCCAAGCCAGTGAGGTGCTCTTCAGTGAGTGCTGGCGTCGCTGGTAGTTGGAATATAGCGAACTCAGTCCTTTCGTTCTGGAGTACAGTGACGTTTAGTGCAGCTAATACTTCGGCTATAGGACGCATCGGTGGCGGACACGACATCAG
Source organism: Alcis repandata (assembly GCA_949125135.1). Taxonomy (NCBI): domain Eukaryota; kingdom Metazoa; phylum Arthropoda; class Insecta; order Lepidoptera; family Geometridae; genus Alcis; species Alcis repandata. Next base: position 3,233,166 of record OX421245.1, on the reverse strand, counting down.
CTCGACATACGATGTTTTGAATTCGGACGTGAAGCGCGGCATAGCGGCGGAGTCCAGCGCTGCCCGTCGAAGGCAATCGATGCTTAAAACGTTGAGCTTCTCCGTCTCCCAGTGTGTGATTTGAAGTAATCGACCTATAAAATAAATACATTTAATTATAAATATTATATACAGAACAGACATAAATGAAGGAATGGGGGCGATAAGTCCCACAAAGGGTGCATTGTGCGATTCCCCCTTGCCAGCGATTATCCGACCCAACACAGCTCCTTAAAATAACAGAGTGAGGCTCTGGGCCGCTGGCAGAACTGCTCCAGTGGCAAAAAGTATACACAGTTTTAGATTTAAATTAAAACAATTCCTTTTTGCGCATCAAAAGGGCGAAGAGTTGCAAAAACATGACACCAGTGCAATTTAATATTTTGTATTACTTACCTCAATTTATTTTATTTTTATTTTTATGTAGCAGGCCAAATTTTTTTGTTCCACTTTTGTATTGTGTTTTGTTTTTATTTGTTTTATAAATCAATATGTACTAACTTTTTTTTTTTAATTTTAATTCACTTATTTTTATTTGTTTGTTTGTTGCATTTTCTTTGTTATTTTTTATTTTGTATCGTGTTTTATTTAAATGTCCGTCACGTCACCCGCCTGTCTCAACGGAAGACCAGCGCCGGTTGTTTACGACCGGTATTATGCTGAGTTGAGACTGGTTTAAGACAAAAATAGTGTTCTTTCTTTTTTTTTTAATATTTAGTATGTTTGTGTATATGTATATTTTTGTTTTAAATAAACTATTGTCTATTGTCTATTGTCTATTGTCAAAAATGGTGTGAGTGGTGATGAGCTACGGTCGAGCTGTTGTGATGATGATGATGTCAGAGCCACCTCGTGTAGTCCGGTGGCGACTGTACTACTCTGTGGTCTCACAATGCCACAGCACATGCTCTACAGTTTTGTTGTATGGTACTTGTGAATACCTTCTACTGTGAAATCAGTAAGTCCAGGTAAGAGCCCGGAGTGGTTGCGAGTGACGTCAGCGCAGAGCGGGTGCGCGCATCGTAGCTCCACCGCGGCACTCGCGGCCGACACCGCACTCACTAGCCACAGAGTTACGTACATCTCTGACTAATGATCTAAATGTCTGAAAATACAGGATTAAAATAAAATAAAAATAACGTTTCACAGTCATAGCTCGCCTCTAGGATACTGTATCGGGGTTGCCATGGAACACACAAAGACAAGGACAACTAACACCCAGACCCAGAGCAGATATTTAAATTCATTATCATCATCAAACATCTGCCCGGCGGGGTATCGAACCCGGGACCTCTGGCTTATAAAGCGAATATACCTACTACCGCTGAGCCAAACAGGTTTGGCACTATGTTTGTTCACAAGTTCGGATGGAATCTTGCAACTCAATTTCAAACCACTTCTCGATGTCTGATTGAGCTGAGATTTGGTATAGGTACGTGTGTAACCGATGACAATGCACAGTGCCGGTCCTATTAACATTTTTAACTGGTGCGAGGAACAAAAATGGCGCCCCTTTAAATAAAAAAAATGTTTCAGCAGTTGCTTTATTTTCCACCAGAAAAAAGCAATGGCTTCAGATTATTCAGCTGTCAAAAGTTCGTTTAACCAGTTTGTGCGAATACTATTATATACCTATATGTGAAGTGGTGGACAACTGAAATAGTAGATTGTATAACGAGGGCATAAAACAAGCCATTTTTTAGGAGACGTTTAGCTAGCCCGAGCCGAAGGCGAGGGCGGATATAAAGTCGAGGATAAAATGGGTTTTATGCCCGAGTTTTACACTCGACTTTTCACATAATAGATTTTTTTTAATTTTGAAATTTTGAAAATTTTTGAAATTAAATTTTTTTTATTAAAATTCATATTATTTTTTTATTAAAATTCATATTATAATTTTTTTTACTGTGAATATTTTTTTTAATAAAATATTTTGTTTATGTTAATCTTCACTATTTAATCAATTAATTTTTTTTTTTTTTTATTAAAAATAAATTATTTTTATGTTGTTTATGTTTTTGATTTTATTTAAAAAAAATAATTTACAAAGAAATTGATTTAACTAATTATTTAACAAATTTACTAAATTATTTTTTTATTGAATAAAAATTTCAAAATAACATAATACACATAAATAGAATAGAAAATCAAATTTAACAACAAGAACCTTTTTCACTTCACTTGCTCGTAAAGTCCTACTTTACGCCCTGTGTAGGCGGACTAAAGCGGCTTTTTATGCTCTTGTGCTGAAAACCAACCTCTCTGAATAAAAAAAAAATTACTTAAATTACTTTTTTGGCCTTGTCCTTAAAAGTGGACTTTTAAGCACAAGGCCAAAAAAGTAATTAAAAAAAAAAATAAAGCAAAGAGGTTCAGTTTGTAATAAGTATTTTAAGTATTCAGTTTACCCGGGTTTTTAATAATACCCATAGACCGTGATCGTGTCTTTCATAATACTAGAGTATTATTTAAGACCCAAATGCATTTTGTCGAATTTTGAATTTCGAATTCAAAACAAAAGTTAAAAAAATACAATGGCGGGGAATTCAAAGTAATACCGTCAATATGCCCGGAAAAACGATCACTCTGAATATTGAACATTGTTCTAACTTCAGTTTCAATTTTTATTAAACATAATTTAGTAATTATTACTGTTTTATTTCCTCGCAACTGAAGTGAAAAGCAGAGTGTATAACTCGGGCATAAAACCCATTTTATCCTCGACTCTATATCCGCCCTCGCCTTCGGCTCGGGCTAGCTAAACGTCTCGTATAAAATGGCTTGTTTTATGCCCTCGTTGTACAATCTACTATTTTCAACCCCTCTGAATAAAAAAAAAATACTATCTACGATCTAAATCTTCTATAGGTTTTATATTTTAAAAAAACACGAGGAAACTTCTTATACGAAAGAAGAATAAAAAAATAGAACCTCTTTTTTTCAACCTCTCAAATCTCTTCTCTTTTCAAATTACTTTTTTGCCCTTGTGCGTAAAAGTCCACGCGAAAAAGTAATCTGTTTTTATTCATTGTGCTTAAAAGGAACCTTCCTTTTAAGCACAAGAGCCTAAAACGCCGCTTTAGTCCGCCTACACAGGGCGTAAAGTAGGACTTTACGAGCAGGAGAAGTGAAAATATTATTTTATGCCCGCCGTTACAAGGTTACGTTGTTGAATTTTGATTAATTGTCAAATGTGACCTATTAAAATGGCCTGACAATAATAGACGATGCCTGCCTTGTGAAACAAGTGACGGACGAAAGTTCACCCCGCGGCCCGTTCCCCCGCAATTTTGTTCGTGCGTGTCGACTCGCGCGCTCGGTCGAGCGTCTTTTGAAACAAAAGACGTTTTGGTTCATTTTGGCGCCCCCCCCCTTGAAGGCGCCCGGTGCGGTCGCACCGCTCGCACCGCCCTAGGACCGGCCCTGACAATGCAATACCAGCTTGTTTTTATTTTATTTTCAAATAACTTATTTATAGCAGCTATGTAGGTACTAAAAAAGCAAACTTACTCTATAGTTGGATCGCACCGCTCATATCGCTGTTCAAAAATGTAGTGCAAAGAAATCAATTATGATTCTTAAGAAACAATGTATGAAATCATTCTCTTTGTTTATTCGTAATCGCTTATTTATCTTGACTTTTGGAGAGGTCAATTCGATATTTGCAGGGTTTATCGCATTCAAGGTGTCACTGTATACATATAAGGTTGTGCTGTAATCATCAATGATCAGACAACAAAATAGATAGATATACAGGGCTATTTATAAAGGGTATGCTAAGCCGAAAAGAGCTCATAGTACTCATCATTATGAACAAACTTTTGCTATGAGACCAAACCGAAATTCGCGAAAACAAAATCAGCTGTTCTATACATTTTGTCGAGTATCATTGACATTTTTCTATGGAACAGCTGATTTTTTTTTTCGATTTTCGGGATGGTCTCCAAAAGTTGTTCATAATGATGAGTACTATAAGTCATTTTTGGCTTAGCATACCCTTTATGAATAACCCTATATTAAATGAATTAGTTTGTATACTTTTTTTTCAAATGCAGAATTTTTAAGCAATTTTTGTACTAGAACATTAGATTAATGAAAACTATGATGATGATTCATCGTTATTGGTTGATCATTAGTGAATACTATTTCAAATAAAACACTATACACTACTATAAACTATTTCAAATAAACTATCTTAATATATATAAATTACGTGTCACGTTGTTTGTCCGCTATAGACTCCTAAACTACTTAACCGATTTCAATCAAATTTGCACACCGTGTGCAGTTCGATCTAACTTAACAGATAGGATAGCTCACATCTCAATTTATAGTGTCTACCCGTACCCGTGCGAACCCGGGACGGACCGCTAGTTCTACTATAAAGGCCACGCAGTCCACCGGGGTTCAGTGTGCTCGCGATGCAACAAACCGCCAGAAATGGAGAAGCATTGCGAGACGTGCAGCAGTAATGGAAAAGCGTCGACGACGGCGAAGAGCCTCCGTGTAACATTGCAACCACGACCACTCTGCCAAGAGTGAACGACTAAGAAGAAGAGATTCTACTATAAACTAAACTAAACTCTCTGAAATATTTCTTTTCAAATTTAGAATAAAACTAATTCTATGTTTCGTCGTCCGCAGAACGCACGAGCACAATAAAGCAGACGAATCGGGAAAAGCTGGTCTCAGACCTGCGCCACTCATACATGCCGTCTATATTCGACGCGGACGCCATACATATGAGGAACCTACAGGCTGAGAAGGTACGTTTGATACTACTTTTTAGGGTTCCGTACCCAAAGGGCAAAACGGGACCCTTTTACAAAGACTCCGCTGTCCGTCTGTCTCCAGGCTGTATCTCATGAACCGTGATAGTTAGACAGTTGAAATTTTCACAGATGACGTATTTCTGTTGCCGCTATAACAATTACTAAAAAACAGAATAAAATAAATATTTAAGAAGGCTCCCATGCAACAAACGTGATTTTTTGTCGTTTTATAGATAATGGTACGAAACCCTTAGTACGCGAGTTCGACACGCACTTGGCCGGTTTTTTAATTGTAACAAAATATTTTGGAACTACTGTCAGTTATCATACTTTAATTAGTTTTTAAAACCGTTTTTTACAGGAGGCGGCGGCGCGACGACAGTTTTACCAACAGGAGCTGAAGAACCAAATACAAGAGCAGCAGAGGATTAGAGAAGAGAGGAAGTCTAGAGAGAAGTCAGTACTTTTCACAAACTGTTTAAGAGTCTAAAGTTTAGACTTTAGTCACCGCGTTACCAACTGAGTCGTGCGGCTATAAATAATTTATCTACGTCTATCTCGCTCGCACTTGTGGGTCTTATGGAGCCGCATAGTGATGTGCGTGGTTATAGGCGCATATCGATAAGAATAAAATCAGATAGAACGTGTTGCACATTCCTATCCCTATTGACGTTTATGGCCTTAAAGGCACTCGTAGGTTGAGGTGTTGCCAATTATCAGAAGTTAGGTATTGTCAAGCGGTTCTGTTCATAATGTGGGCATGTAGCTAGGTTCTATTAGACAAACAGGCGTGGATAATCGGGCGAGAGGAATAAAACCATTACTTGCAACACACGTAGATTATAATCTTGAATGATGTCAGTACAATGATCCGTTCAACTATGATCTCCAATGGATATTCCAAGTATTCACAATACAACTCAAACAGGCACTCCGCCGAACACGTAACGCGCATAGGTACACGATACAATAAGATTCTATGACCGCCACTCTAATTCCAGATGTAATTGCAACTATTGTAATCAGCCTTCTACGTATCAACTTTTACTATCGACCCTTGTCCTTGTGGCTCTGCTCGAGATTCATAAGTATCGTTTCCCGCGTTACGGATCGTAGTTGTGCCAGAGTGGTAAACGTCAGCAGCTCAGCAGCTGTCACTGTCAGTTACGTTTCTTTACCACTCTAAATAAAGATTGGCTCAGAGCGCCGACAGCCTTATAGTCGTATGTTTGTCACGGATTAACCCAATAGATTCCGCACTCGACGATTTTGACCTGACTACCCAAAAAACAGTCTTGTTAATGTTTTTTTGGGTAATTTTCTGGAGTAATTCATTTACACCTAATATTTGGTTATAAGGTTATCATTGTTTTTATTTTACAATGGGACATTACTGGTTAACTAAAAAAAAAAAAAAAAAAAATGAGACAAACCCTGAAATTGCGAAAAAATCTGCTCTTTCAAGAAAAATGTCAATGACACTTGTCAAAATGTATGGAACTGCTGATTTGTTCTCGATTTAGTTCAAATATTTTATTTTAGATAATAAATCCAGTACAGTTGATTAAATAAACATAATAATAAAATTGAAATAGGTTAATAAATAAATATAAGTAATACGAGCCCTATTCGACTTAAGATACCCTTCCCTTATAACCCAATATGACATGTAATAAATATTTTTGGATTGTACACAATATTTACATAACTTCATTCTTCTAGGATGCTGGAGCAAGCTGAGATGCGTCGGTTAGAGGAGCAACTACGGATGCTGCGAGTCGCGCAAGAGAGGGAGATAGACAAACAACACGATATCTCGACAGCTGTGAGTATTAAGGCTAGAATTAGCCCGTTTTGTTTACAAAAAGTGATTCAATTATTAGAATCATCTTTTTTTGTTTTAATATTTAAAAGAAGTATTTATGTTAACGTACGTAATACTTTTTTTTATCCAAGTAACAAGTAATATAAATGTAAAGTAAATGTTTAGATTTTGGAATCACGCAAAAACAGGTTACTTTACTTACCTAACCTTACCTGCTTATTAGGTATTACTTACCTTAATTTTTATTCAAATTTTAATTCGATCATTTTACAGATGAAAAACGACGCAAAAGACTATGACGCCAAACGCACAGAGCTACAAAGAGAAATAGACCTCGAACAGCAGAAAATGCTCCGCGCCACCTCACACTCCACACGCCACGCCCCCACACCCCACGCCACACGACACAACACGTCCAAAAGCGACACGCCACGGTCTAAACTACCATTCTACTACAACAGCGAGAAATCCTTCCAGAACTTAGAAAACGAAAAAATCAAAAAACCGTACTCCTTCAATATACCTGATAATTCAGTATTTTCCGCTAATTATGACGTAGATACTTACCTAAGAAAGAATCTAAATTTCCAAAACAAAGTCGACTTGGACATCGAAAATATTGGCAATAACAACCCCTCGTCTGCGACGTCGGTTAACAACCAAAATAGAAATGTTATCATAGAAAAAGCGTTAATACACGAACCTAAAGAAAAGCCGGAAAAAAGGTATAGCATACAAGAACCTAAAGAAAATGAAAAAAGGTATGCTATACAAGAACCAAAAGAAAGAAGATACGGCATCCAAGAAAGTAAACAAACAGAAAAACGGTATGTCATCCAAGAACACAAAGACAAAAGATATGCCCCACAAGAAACCAAAGAAAAACCAACAAGATACGATGACGTCGACAACATATCCATCCCGGTACTAAGGCATTCACCGAAAACAAAGCAAATTCCTACTTCAAATAATACAAATTTAAGCGAAGCCATGAAAAAAGTAGAAGATAAATGGAAAGTTCCAGCAGTACAGAAGAATATATTAAAGTCTTTGCCGAATGAGGAAGGGAAAAATGTTAATATATTAACACAGTTGGGTTCAATAAGAAGGCAATTACAGTTAGAGCAGCTAAAGTTAGACAAAATGCTGTCCAGAGATTGTTAGGGAGGAATTAAGATTCTTAGTGAATTTTGATGCTTATTTTAGAGTTTTATTAATTTCAATTACATCCAAAGTTAGAAGAAAAGGTATGCTAAGCCGAAAAGGGCTCATAGTACTCATCATTATGAACAACTTTTATTATGGGACCAACCCAGAAATCGCGATAAACATTAGTTGCTCCATAGAAAAATGTCAGTGATATATTTGACAAAATGTATGGAAAAGCTAATTATTTTTTTGCGATTTTAGACTGTCCCATATTAAAAGTTGTTAATAATGATGAGACAACTTTCCTTAGAACCCTGTATAGCTGTCAACACAATTTGTATGTTGATTGCTGATTGGTCGACTTTGCAAGCCTCAAAATCGGTAGTGTTACCATTTTCAATTATTTTTAAATTACAACAATCCGCCAATTGGTGAAAATGAAAATGGCGAAGACTAACTCATACTAAATTCAAGAGTTTTAGTTACATAGACGGTTTATCAAATTATATATGTGAATGGACAGAAATACCAAAAAAAATGGTAGCTTCAATACCACTGCCTTTGTACAGTTATGTTTAGTACCTTATTCGGGCAAGGTACATAAATTTAAAACTGACACCAGGGCTACTCGTTCTACACTTATTTGTTTACATACAATGTATGTACTACAACCCGGTCACAATATCTGTGCACCTGACCTCGTGACATCATATGTCTAAACTTAACAATAAATATTAAAAAACAAAACAATAACAAAGCGAAAATATCAAAAAATTATCGGGACGTGTATCGGCAATGAAGATGCTAACCGTACTGTCGCACCGGGAAGTGCGCGGAGAGGGGACAGGGGAAGCGGGAGAGGCGCCGCATTCCAGCGAGGTGCACAGATATTGTGACCGGGTTGTACATGCATACATAATATATTTTTACATTTTTAAGTAGGTATGTGAATTATTACAAGCAGCCTCGAACATGCTTTAATTGACTAGAAAAAAACTTTAGAATAAGCATTAAAACTCCATCGTAAATATCGAAATTATCAGAAATATGATTAAGTATTTCTTCCAAGCTTGGCTTATATGAATTAGCGAATAAAAAAGCCTGTCTGTTTAATAATTTCATGGAAACTCGCCCCTTCCTTTCGTCTAATAGCTTTCAGTGCAATGTATTGTTATTGACCGAGCGATCGAAGCGTCTCTGCAACGACTGGCCAAATTTCCTTTCATATGTCCGGATGCTAGTTTGTTTGTATGTCGGTACTCGCGTACAGGTCGCATTTCTCAACAAATCTCGACGAAACCCGGTATGCAGGCTCAACGATTTAATATAAATTATTGAACCCGTATACCAAGTTTCGTCGAGATTTGTTTAAAAATGCGACCTGTACGCGAGTACCAACATACAAACATCCGGACTTTCGCGCGATCTTCTGTTCCCAGAACTACTACTGTAATAAAAAACTAGTAGTTTGCCCCGAACAGAAAATCCGCTGAAAGTTTCAGAAGCTAACCAAGGCTTCGAGGTTTATTAGCTTGTGGTTACTCTAAATAGCTAAAATAGCTTCAGGCTAAACCTATTATGTATAGAGAAAGTGGTGGGGCGCGTTTTCATTAACTTATGGCTTTCTCAAACAGAACGCGTTCTTAGCGCGCGTCAGAGCGTTAACCTGACGGCGCGCTATGACGCCGAGTTGTGTTGTACTACTACGATACTATACCGTCAAACAGAGCGCCAGCGCTAGCAGTACGCGACGCTAACAGTAGCCTTTAACATGCTATTTAAAAAAATGTAAAATATATTTTTGTTATAATTAAACACGGGATTACTCACGTAAAATTAAGTCGTCTACTACGTCTTCGCCTGATGAAGGTCACCGAATGTGACCGAAACTAGTAGTAGACGACTTAATTTTTACGTGAGTGTTCCCGTGGTTAATTATAACAAAAATATGTGAAAATCACCTTAGTTTTCATAGTAAAATGTAATAATTTATAATCATTATCATTTTAAATAATAAGTAAAATAAGAATTTGTTACTGATTTTACCGAATGTTGAACAAAGATTGTAAGTGTTATTTTATTATTTTGTAATTGTACATTTTTTGATTGACTTTACTGAAGTAAAGTTGTTTGTTTTTAAGTATTTTTATTGAAAATGACGTCAATTTTGTCTTAACATTTATAAGGTTAGCATTTATCTCTGTCTTCTTTCATTTCATTAAGTGAAAAAGAGATGGAGAAAGATATTACATCTATATTTTATGAAATGGAAGATCAAAATTGACGCCAATGTTGTTTTTAAAGGTTTTATTTGATGAAACTAAACTAACTAAAAGTATAGCTGTCTTATCATTTCACTCTACTAAATAAGGACAGCAATACAAAAAAGTATAGTTCTCATAAACCTTTTGAAAACAGCAATAATGTTAATGCATGTGATAAATTGTTAATTTTGCATGATTTCTTTGATTAGTGAATATTTATTTGAATTATTTTTAAGCAAGAATCGTGATACAAACTATTTTGATCAAAATCGATACTTTGATAGTCCTTTTCTTGCTATTCTATTACTGAACTTAAATTATTAATTTTAATCAACGACTTCTGACCTGGTAGACACTATAGCGCGAAAATGTTCAGACATAGCATTAGGGAAATCGCAGTTATATGAGTCTTCGCTCACCAATCATACACCAGTATAATATTATGGCATTAAACGGACCAATCAGTGGCTAATCTCTGTCTACCAATTACACGCCAATACTAATGTTAGGGCTTTTAACGGGCCAATCAGTGATCAGGAATGTCGTACCTCAGTTGTTTGAATGTTCCACTGCGAATAACATTGAAGTATGCAATGTCTACGGCTTGAGAAGTCGGTTGATTTAATACTAAGATTCTCTGATATTACAAAATTATTAATTTTTGTAGTTAGTAGTGCCAAAATTTTTAACTTTTTTTACAAGTGCAATCTTTAAAAATACATTTCAATATTTCAAGGCGTCTAAACTGGCCATCATTTATGGAAATGTTTCTGCAATATTTTATCTAATATTGTAAATACGAAAGTAAGTTTGTTTGTATGTAACGCCTGAACCACCCAACCGATCATGAAATTTTGCAAACGTTACCAGCAGGAGTACAGAAAAGGACATAGTGCTCAAGTATTGAATATAATGATGAAAAGTAGCCTATAAAGTAAAGTAGCCTGTATGTCCTTTTGCACATCATGTTCCATATTTGAAGTACATATTATGATCCCGTCATGATCAATATTTACACATTGCTTGACCATTTCCGTATAATGATAAACAGTTTAGGCACAAATTAGTTGTAAGATGTATTTGTAAGTAATTTATTGAAAGTCCGTTCGATTAATTTGTTTTCGTTGCACATTTTAAAGATTTTAAGACTGCATGGATAGGTTAAGTAAAAGAGCTTGGAATTAGGAAAAGTGAGATTATGATAAGGTTAAGAAGGTTATCATTTAATAATTGTCTTTTTTATGAATAGCTGATTGTATTTTAATGTTTTTACACGTTTTTCTTAGTTAAATACGTGAGGGAATCGTTTACGTAAGTCTATTTTCGAGAAAATGTTTCCATTGCAAAAGTAAGTATTTTTTAACCAGTTAAAATTTATTACCATCTATAGATAAATTTGTACGTCTACTATTTCTGATAGTCTGTACCTTTTACCTATTAGACCCGATTTTAATAATTAACTAACTAGCCGTGGTTAGCATAAACTCGTTTGGCCTAATTTACACGTTTGTTTTGTTAGACAAACTGATGCGGTCTTTCTGACAACTGACAAGTCATACCTAGTTTCTAGCCAGGCCAAACTACTCTCATACACAAGAATATACCTAGTTGATATACCATAATTTTCTTGCACTGTAGAATGTCTGTTTTAAGTATTACTAAACACCTGTTATGTTTATGGTTGGAAAGCTAGGCGTTTAACCATTGCTCACCTGCGCATGAGGTTGAAGATGGTAAACCGCTTGGTCTGGGTTGGCAACTGTTGTTACTTCTCTAGTAAGAGTTGTGATGAAGCCATTTATTTTTTATCATAACCAGTTTTTCTTATTTTTAGCTCTCTTATTCGTTTATTGTACTATGAAATGTAGTCGGAGTTTCCAATAAAATTATACTATGACAAATATTAGTGCAAGACCTTTTATTTTATAGAAGTAGGTACCTATACCTTTTTTTCTAGCAACTAAAAACGATTCTTAAAAAGTGAGGTAAAATAACCGCTATGCATCTTTATAATTCGTAGCAGTGTGCGAATCTTTGGACGAAATAATTGGGGAAAAAGTTCCTTCGCATTTTTTAAGAAAATTCAAAACATTTTTTAATATAGTTTATTTACATTTAACCCCAGGACGATGATAATGTAGCCTATGTTATTCCAAAACCGAATCTACATTAGATATTTTATCAAAATCTATTTCGTAGTTGCGGATACGCGGTAACAAACGTTGACACGCGCAAGTTTTAGCAATTATTTTATGATATTAGTAGGATTGTCGTAGTAGATACCAAACTGTTGCAGCTAACGCAGGCAAGGGAAAACGAAACAAAATGATGTTGCTGAATATTTATTACATACAATTTGGATAACAACAATGTAATTTGGATTACAAACACTCTGGATAAGTCCAAGTAGAATGTGGTTACATAAAAACAATAAAATTATACTTAATTTAGAAAAAAAAACAAATTGCATGTTGAGATTTTTTACATGTAATTTCTGAATCAACTCTTCCGAAACATTTTAACTAACACTGTCATGTGCAAACTAAAAGCAGTGAACCGTCATATCGTCCAAGTAAACTACAACCCTGTCTATTTTACACAGAAAGCTAGAAAAAGGTTGACTTACATTGGATCAGATGTCTTTTCGAGTTTTTGGCTTACATACGGCAGTTTAATTTAAAAATTAATATATGAAATATTTACATTAAAACTATATCATATGTATCATAGTACAATCATTCAAGTATTCCATTTGAATATTATCAGAATAATAATAATTTTGAACAGAACAGCATTTAAAGTCACGTATACAACATTTTTTTTACTTTTCAACATTAGACAATTCGACATCAATCTTTATTTATGTCAGTAAATATTTTTTTTAAATCTTTTTTTATTACGTTATGGCAATACTTATTACTCCTCCGTCTGTAAAGTAAAAACTACTCGCCAATCAGAGATAATTTTAGACATCTACCACATAATTATACATAGATCTCAAAAATATTATTTCACTCCTACGTTCTTATCTTATTTGAAGGCGGAAATACACTTGACATATATTTATTTAAATACCCAATTAGTTATTAGAAAAAGTTATGAGGTAACAAACATAAAAAAAAAAACAAAAACATACAGTCGAATTGAGAACCTCCTCCTTTTTTGAAGTCAGTTAAAAACAGGAAATTGTGAAGACAACGTTCACTGTAAAATATAATTTTGACAAAAAAAAACAACTTTAGCTACCACTCGAGGTGCCGAGACTACAATATGACTTGGTAACATGTTTCTAATAGTACAAAGTATTTAACTTGAGCATAAAACATTTACTTATTTAAATCGTTTGTCCCTAAAAGACAGATTCATATTCGTTTTTGTATGCCATTGAGTGACGAGGCGAGCAAATCGCTCGCCTCATGGTAAACGTCACGTTTGTCCATAACAGGTCTGCGCCACCCAACATTTTGAACTCTCTTAATATGCCAGATTCCTGAAATAGCACAAGTACAGTTGCTAATGGTTCTCCCTTGTTTATTATAACAAAATAAATAAATAATAATATAATTTCACTTTGTACAATTACAGTTCGTATAAAATCAGTTAACATAAGTAATCAGTAAACCTAATATTTGTTTGGTATAATATTATTTCAAACAAACATTCATTTCATATAATTTTATTTGAAATAATTTTCATTTTGAATAATCTTATTTACCACTAATTTTTGTTGATGCACTTCGAGAAAAGGAATTTTCAAAATTTTATTTATTGTTTTCATTGTGTGAAATAACTTTCTCGTGTAAAATATACATGTTTGCACCATATAACCTACTATTTATTGCAATGTTTTTTTCCCGCAAACTTATTTAAATTTTATAGGACATAAATATTATACTATTTGAATATTAGCATAATCGTTGTTATATCAAACAAATGCTATTAGAAACAAAAATTATGTGAACTAAAATTATACCAAACGATAGTTATATAAAACGTTCGTCCCAGTAAAATTTCGTTACAAGTTGTTATGTGAAACAAGGGAGAATCGTTGCTGATAGATTCTTTGTCAATATGTATTTAAATTTTTAATATGTATTTATGGCATAACGGGAGAGAGGCCTATACCCAGCAGTGGGATAGAGAGGGCTGTGGATGATGATGATGTATTTAAGTACATCACTCTTATTGTTATTTTCACACAACTAAAACAAAACAAAAAATCACACAAATAAAATCGCATTAGAGTCAAAACGTGTTCGTACAGAAAATAAATGCATATATGTATATGCAAATTTGCAGATGTTTTAAAGCAAAAACAGGAACCTAGGTAAAACTAAAAGCAGTAAATTATTGTGTGTTTGTCCTTGAAATTCTGCCTTTTAAGAAGAAACGAAATATAACAATACTATTAACACGGTGGCCTTAAATTAATAGGATATTACAATGCAAAGCGGTGTCTTCTAGTTTGTGGAACATAAATGGCTCAAAGACTAAAACTGACGGCTAAAGTTACGATTTATTTGTAACCTCACTAAAACAGCAATAATTTTAGAACATACATTACGGTAATTACGGTCAGACTAAATTTTCAGACACAAAACTCTAACCTTTTCACCGCCAAAGTTTATACTTAATATAACGGGCCTTGTGCGGTTTACAACTACGGTTCACAAAAACGCAACCGTTCCCACCAAAATACAGGGTTATTCATAAAGGGTACGCTAAGCCGAAAAGGGCTCATAGTACTCATCATTATGAACAACTTTTTATGGGACCAATCTAGAATTCGCGTAAAAAATCAGCTGTTCCATACATTTTGTCGAGTGTCATTGACATTTTTCTATGGAACAGCTGTTTTTTTTTTCGCAAATTTCGGGATGGTCCTATACTAAAACTTGTTCGTAATGAGTACTATGAGCCCTTTTCGGCTTAGCATACCCTTTATGAATAACCTTGTATTAAATAATCGATATTTTCACAGCTACTCAATTTTTTGTTTTTTTTTTTAATCATGCCATTGCAAGACCGGACGATTAACGTCTCGTTGGACAAAAGGTTAAAATTCAGTATAATTCTAAAACATCATTTTTTTTTAAAACTCCACGTCAGTCTGCCTTTAGGCCACAATTTTCACATTTCAAGAATTTAATTATTTTCTTGGCATCATTCTTCATGCCTTAAAAACTGCTCCAGAGTAGGTCCGTCTCTTCCCAGGGGATCTTTCGGGAACATGATCATATTGTCGACCCACGTGAAGGGAAGCAGTCTCTTCTCAATAACTTCGCGCCAGCGAGGGTTCTCCTCCTGCAAATCTCGGTAGTTGTCGCAACTTACCACCACGCCTTCGAACTCGGCCGCGCATTGGATTATGTACCTGAAATACATAAATAAAATTAAAGAAAAAAAAAATAAAAAAGTAAATTAAAAAAAATAGCCTGTATTCAAGGTACACCTACATTACATTTGTAATACTATATTAATATAAAAAGTAGATGGCTATGTCTCTGTAGCTGTTGCCTCTGCGGCATAGGCCTCAAATGAAACCTGAGTTACATACAAGTAATTAAAAACTTAAAAACCCCTGAAAAAACATAACTCAGAACACTCCTGACCAATTCCAACCTTTCAAACAACAAAACAGAATTCGGTTCATCCGTTCGGGAGCTACGATGCCACAGACAGATACATACATACACAGACCCGTCAAATTTATAACACCCTGTCGTTTTCGCGTCGGGGGTAAAATTATTTTAAAGAAAAGTAGAGAAAAAAATAAAATTGATCAGACTAGAAAATATTCAATTGGTTTTTAAGTTCTACTTGAAACTGTCTTTATTCCTGGTGTTTTCTTCTTTCACATCCCTGTTCCCGACCCCAACCTACGAACCCGTCTCCGTCCTACGAACCCGTCCCCGCTCCGCGAACCCGTCCCCACCCCGCGTGTCCTCACCTGTCATCATACGGCGTAACACTCTTTCCCTGAACCTGCCTGGACGGCGTGTATATGACCAGTCCCTGCCGTTCCAAATACCTCAGCAGGCGAGGATCCGAGCTCGCGCCGAACTTGCACCTGCAAACGGCGTACCACAATATACCACACACTTGTACGAAACGCTCTTGACATGATCAAATATAAGTTAAGATAATTTTATGTTTAAATTTCTTAATTTTTGATTTTTTCGCATTTTTTTTTTTTTTTTTTGTTGTTTATGTATAATGTAATTGTATATGGACATTGTTCTGAAATAAATTATTTGAATTGAATTGAAATTCCATTTTTATGGAATTTTAAAAATAAGAGTTTGAATATTTTTGTGTATGTTTTTTTGCGAGTTCAATATGGAAATTGTCTTTTAATATGTTTGAGTATTTTGTGATTTGTGATCGTACTTTCTAAGTGTTAGGTACCGACAATAAAGATTTAATTTAATACAACATAATATTTTATTTTACATATAATTTGATTATAATATCATAAGATTTTGAATATAGAATCTATAAATAGATTATAGAAATGTCATTCCCATATATTTTCCTAGTATTCTATAGCGTTTCGATTATACAGGGTTATTCATAAAGGGTATGCTAAGCCGAAAAGGGCTTATAGTACTCATCATTATGAACAACTTTTGCTATGGAACCAACACGAAATTCGCGAAAAAAAAATCAGCCGTTCCATAAAAAAATGTCAATGACACTCGACAAAATGTATAGAACAGCTGATTTTTTTCGGGTTGGTCCCAAAGTAGAAAATTTTACGTAATTATGGGTACTATGAGCCCTTTTCAGCATAGCATACCCTTTCCAACCCTGTATATAAAAACCTTTAAATTTTCGCTCCAAGATTCTTATCAACCTTTTAAATACAATTAATACAAATACCATTACAATATTTTACCAAATTTGTTTTACCTGAATTGCGGAACAAACGCCTTAACAACGTGCTTCTTCTTCAGGAAGTAAGTGATGCAAATCTGTAAGCCCCAAACTGAAAAGATGTTTCCCCGACCGTGTCTGCAATTTAAAAGTACATTTTAGTAACGAAGTAGGTATTAGCTATCTCGTTCACGCATTGAAGATATAAAAACAGCCGAGTGGAGATTTTAGAAAAATACCTGTTTTTAAAAGTATTTGTAATGTAATTCCACCTTCAATAAATAATAAAAAAAGGCGGAAACACACTAGAAATACATTTGAAAAGAGTTATTTGAAGATTGTTTCCGCGTAGACATACCTGTTTCAATAAATTAACACTTTACCTGCAACACGAATGCGGCTACACGCCAGGCAAACGCATTTGATTATTAGCCGCAGTTAAAGTGGTAAATTGGATAAAAACGTTTAAAATAGCAATAAAAATTGTACTGATCTTTTAGACTGAAATTTACACAGAAAATGTTTATAGAAATACGTCCGAAGAATGGCGTATCCCAGCAGTGGGATCAATAAAGGTTGAGTTGACATTCGTATAAAGAAATCCGTTTTTTAGTTTTTTCTATCACACTAATAGATCTCAAAACAAAAAACATGGTTCAAAATACTTAAAATGTTTTAAAAAATACCTGTTAATTTTTAACCACTCTTTATTTTTATAACTTCATAAATAAGTGTAAAAATGCGTAAATGAGATAGCTATCGAACGCTATCTCAGCCTTCATTTCTCTTGGAGCAATGATGGCTTAACTTTTATTTGGCTAGGGGCCTTTCAATTCTATAACACTGGTCCAAAAAAAAATATTTTGCGCATTGGTTTTACTTGATATCTATATCTATATATATAATATATAATAATATATATAAAAATGAAACCGGTTTTCCTTGGTCACGGCCTCACGCGTGAATGGCTGGACCGTTTTCACTAATTCTTTTTTTGTTGTATTTGTTATTATTAGGAGAAGGTTCTTAAGGATAAAAAAATATTAAGAAAATCTCTCAGAAATATTGAAAAACCCTAAAAACAGCCCTTTTCTTTTTCCCATACAAACGTTTTCTAACTAAAACGAGCTTTATTGCTATTGTATAAAGTTCATATTGAATTGCAAGCACTCACTGTTGTTTAAGCAATGTAGGTATGTTCCTAACGTCCAAGAGTCAATTTGCACTTTATTACCTCTGTACAAAGTTCAAATTCAATCATATCTATCAAAACAGTGTGCGTTTTATACTGATAATTTTTACTATAAATTGACAAGTTAGCATCAACAAACTACGGTTGCTATAGTTACGCAATAGCATGAGAATAGAGGTTATAACAAAGAGTTCCTATAATTATTCTCAACACCTTTGGTCACGCCATCACGCGTGAACGACTGGACCGATTTCAATTTACTCTACGTTTATCCCAAAGTCTACCCGTGCGAAGCCGGGACGGGCCGCTAGTACTCGTATATATAAATATATAATATATATATTATACAAGCAAATATATATTAAAAAAATGTGATTACAAATCGAAAATATTTGTTTTTTTTTAAGTTATAGCAATTTGACAATTTTTGATTTTCGCGCTAAATTAATGTCGGTCTTGCGTTTTCGCTGTCGAAAGAGAAGTAAGAGGGCGGGTTATGTAAATACTCGTATGTTCATTTTTAAACATTTATACTCTATTTTAAAACTTTTATTGTAAGAATAAATCATAAATGGATGTTTAGTAACTTTTAATAAATAATCTCTATGTCAATTTTTTCTAACCACTGGCTTTTCGGTGAAGGAAAACATCGTGAGGAAACCTGCGTACGTCGGTACGTCCGGAGAAATTCAATGGCGTATGTGAATTCCAGCAACCCGCACTTGGCAGCGTGGTGGAATACGGCCTTTTTTTATGTAATTGAGTGACGAGACGAGCAAATCGCTCGCTTGATGTTAAACGTCACGTTTGCGCATAACAGGTCTGCACCACCCATAATTTTGAACTCGCAGAATTCAAGACCCTGCGCGGCACAGCATTGCGCTCGTCACCCTGAGATATAAGTTGTTTAATCTCCCATTTGCCCTGTAATTTCACTGAAAACAATGCCCTTCCAACCGGAACACAGTAATGTTTGCACATTACTGCTTGGTGGTGGAATAACTGGCAAAGGTGTGGTACTTCCCCAGGCGGGCTCTGCAAAAGAGCTACCTGATTACCCTTCGAGGGTAGACCTGTATCCCAGCAGTGGGAGGATTAATATCAATTGGATTGATGTCAATTTTTTATATTCCAGGGCGGCTGAAAAGTTCTGAGCCTACGGTACTTGCAGTCGTGTTAATTACAATAGCTACCTGTCACTAGTCGAGCCACATCTAAAGTATTGTATTGAGTTATTGAATTTTAAACACCACAATTTCAGAGAAATCGCGGCATACTTTCTATTATAAAATTTTTTAAAAGTTCGTCAGGATCGATTTAAAAAAAAATGAGGCTGCAAAAACGCGACATAGTTTTTTTAGTGAGATACTCGTACAAGCATTTTACAAGCAATGTTAGCAAGTTAGAGATAGATGATATTACCAAATAAATTTTGTTTAAATTTTTATATCATCCTTTAATATACTCAGAACAGATTTGATGCTCAGAATTTATCAACCTCCTCGTATTTTAATTGATTTGAATTTTTCCATTTTCACACATAAAAGCAAATTCAGAACACATAAAGATTATTTTACTAGGACTGGGCAAATTATTTTGTTGTTATTCTTGTTACTAGGTAGAAAAGCAATAAATATAATAGGCCCAAGTATGAAGGCTTTTTAAGACAGATCTAAATTTTCTAAAACTTGGCATCCTTGTCTAATGGCTTGCAATGATGAAGACAGATATATTTTTAGTTAGTTTAGATCTGTCTTAAAATGCCTTCAAACTTGGGCCTAATGTATGTATAACCCGTGCGCAAAAATGTTGTAGACCAGTGCAATCAAAACGCTATACAGGGTTATAAGGAAAGGCTATGCTAAGCCAAAAAAAGCTCATAGTACTCATCATTTCAAACAACGTTTACTATAGGACCAACCCGAAATTTGCGAAAAAAATCAGCTGTTCGATACATTTTGTCATTGACTTCTATGGAACAGCTGTTTTTTTGCGATTTCATGGTTGGTCCCGTAGTAAAAGTTGTTCATAATGATGAGTACTACGACCCTTTCGGCTTAGCATACCCTTTCTTTATAACCCTGTAAAAAACTAGGAAAATGTATGGGAATGACATTTCTATAATTAATGACATTTTATAAATGTCATTCCCATACATTTTCCTGGTTTTCTATAGCGTTTCGATTATAGAATTGCAACTTGGCTAGATCACTAATGGCCGAGAATGTTCTCGAGCCACGCTTCTCTCTCGCTCTGGACACAGCGCGCCTTACTTATAAATAAAGCCTGCTTAAACTTAATCATTGAAATGCTTAAAGCTCTCCGTCCTATTTTCGCAACACGTCAGCGAGAAGTTGCCAGAGCATTTTAAGCAGTGGCTAACTTTAAACAGGCTTTATAAGGCCCAAAGCTTTTCGCGTTCCAGACAGAGATAGGAGCGTTTCGCAAAGCTTAATACTTTTGGTCTTGATAAACCAAACGAAGGTTTAAAAAAACATTAAAAACAAAGTACCTAGCTTTGTTTTTCCATCTGTTGCCATTCACAGAACGGCCGAACCAATCTTGATGAAATAATGATAATAAACGTTTCACACTCAGAACATCCCACTAGAATTCCGTGTCGGAGATGCCATGGAACACACACAGACAAGAACAACTAACACCCAGACCCAGAACAGATATTTTAATTCATCATTCAAACATCCCCCCCATCCGGGAATCGAAAATCGAACCCGAGACTTTCGAAATATTTGGCTATACTGTGGAAAAACATTTTTAGTTTTTTATCTATTTATCCCTGCCGTTTTACGGTAGGTCATGTGGCAAGGTCGCAGGATGAAAAATGGTCCAAGCAAGTAGCCAAATGGGAGGGCCAAAAGGGAACAGAAGACAAGGGAGGCCATAGAGAAGATGGGCAGATGAAATGGTGAAAACCGGCCAAAGGTGGCTCTTCCTTGCTTGGTTGGCTTTTTCTTGTAATAAATAATAGTTAAAAAAAAAACTAAAAAAACACGCTTTTTATAGAAAACCGAACTAAAAAAATAGAAAATAAAATTTTATAAATTTAAATTAAGAATAGGGTTGAAAATTTCAATAAATATAAATTAATAATAGTGTAAATAAATAAATATATGTATTTTATTTTTAAAAAGCGTGGGGTGCATGGGTCAATAGATATTATATATTTTGTAGATACATTTTGTATTGACAGACATGAGTAGAGTGATTAGCATTTTGATAATATCTTAGAAAGCACCCCACGCTTTTTTAAAAATAAAATCCATATATTTATTTATTTACACTATTATTAATTTATATTTATTGAAATTTTCAACCCTATTCTTAATTTAAATTTATAAAATTTTATTTTCTATTTTTTTAGTTCGGTTTTCTATAAAAAGCGTGTTTTTTTAGTTTTTTTTTTAACTATTATTTATTTTTCGCTTTTTAGTTCGATTTGCTAACTATTAACCATTATTAATATGTACAAATGTGTTGGTGTTATCCGATTTTAGCCGTCTGCTCAAGCAAATTAAAAATAAAATTGATGCGTAACAAAAAATATTGAGCAAAAAGATTTGTAGCCGCGTGGTTTCGATCCTCAGACCTCATAAAATAAAATTGATGCGTAACAAAAAATATTGAGCAAAAAGATTTCTAGCGCGTGGTTTCGATCCAGGGACCTCTGGGTTATGAGCCCAGGACGCTTCCACTGCGCCACTCTGTTCTCTGACTCGAATGACGAAATTACCATTTGTAAGTTAAACGGTATTAAAAGTTAAAGAAACTTTATAGAAAAAGCGTGTTAAAAAAATTAATAGTTAAAAAAACTAAAAAACACGATTTGTTTAGTGTATTGTCATCGGTCCTCGATATATCTACAAAGTTTGAAAGAAATCTGACCGTTTAAAGTGGGTCAAAAACGCGCTCAAAGGAGTCGGTTACATACAAACATACAAACATACAAACATACAGGTGAAGCTAATAAAAGCGTGTTAAAAAAGCGACATCGTTTTATGGTACATTTACCAAAAACTCGTACGAAACGCTTTGATTCCACTTTTATTGTGCGCACTGCCAGAGTGTGGAATACTTTGCCCGAGTGGGTTTTTCCCGACAGATATAATTTGGGTGTCTTTGGGTGTCAAGTCGCGAGTGAATCGGTTCTTTTTGGCAAGCGTGATCCATCGTAGACCGCCTCATTGCTTACCATCAGCCGTCAAACGCAAGCCTATTACAGAATAAAAAAAAGGGTAAGGAAGAAATGGCTTGAAATCGAAGAGGCCTTTAATCGAGGGGTCCTTGTTACAAAATCTATGTATATAAATGATTCTCTACTTCGGTAATTATTTTTCTGTTGTGTTATTTATTGTCAGGAGAAGGTTCTTAAGGAAGAAAAAATTGAGGAATTTGAGCGGAACATTAAATAATTATTCAATATTCATAGTTAAGACGGGATTACGTCTGTCGGGTCAGCTAGTAATTAAATAATTGTTAATTGAATATCATTCAATGTATTCAAGAACAGGAAAACAAGGTTTTTTTTTTATTTTTTAGTACTCCTGTGTTATAATAAGAAAATTAAATTTTACATTATGTAGTTTGAATTGTACGGAAATACTTATGATATAGTTGACGTGTATTTCCGAATAAAAAACCTGAATGCAAAACTATGTCAGATTCTACAGGGTTATAAGGGGTATTCTAAAGGGCTCATAGTACTCATCATTACGAACAACTTTTACTAGCAGTCCAACCAAGTGGCAGCCGAGACGCCACGCAAGGCCACATAGCGGCTTTCGTAACAGCGTTTAGCGCCGCAGCGCGGAGCTTGTTCCGAACCACTCCCAAATCACCATGCCTCCCCACAGCAGTGACCCCGAGAGCAGCTACACAACCAAAGGCAGCCCGGACGAGAGCCGACATGGGACAGGTCGATTCGCCCCGTTACATCTTGGCCACGGGGCCACAAGACCACGCGAGAAACGCTTTCCTCGAATTTCTAGCCACAGTGAGAGCGACAAGACAAGTCAATCTCAGGAACTGCGACAACATCCTGCAGTCCTTCAGGCTAGGAAGCGAACGTCTACTCAAAGAGGGACTCGAGGAGGCGGAAGCAGCCATATATAATAATGTCACTTCCCAAGTCATCAGAGGAACCATGGCAGGAGAATATATGGCAGCTTATAGCGCAGAAAGTGGCTTTGTGGCGCTGAACAAGACTGAGACGGAGCGAACAGGTAGGCCGACATACGCGATACCATCGAACGACCCGATTGTAGTAACCGCCAAATGCACCAAGATCATGCTGGACGAGAAGATCCTCGAGATGGCTCAAACCATCGAAGGGAAGTCAGACGTCGGGGCAAGTTGGGAAAACTGGGCGGTACCGAAGATACAATGGGTTAACGGAGTTCCAGGATGTGGTAAGACAACATGGGTGATTAGACACTTCGACGTGGACAGGGACGCTATCATCACCACAACAACAGAGGCAGCAAAAGATCTCAGGGAAAAGCTATCGCACCGCATCGGAGACCTGGTCAAAACCAGGGTGCGAACCATGGCTTCCTCCCTAGTAAATGGTTTCGGCAGAGAGAGTTTCAGCCGTCTTCTGGTCGACGAAGCTCTTATGAACCATTTTGGAGCCATAGTAATGGCTGCCCGGCTGTCTGGTGCTAGCGAAATTGTCCTCGTCGGGGACGTCAATCAACTACCTTATATCGATAGGGAAAATCTTTTCGAAATGAGGTACCATCGCCCAAACCTGGTTACGAACATCAGCCAGGAGTTGCTTTGCACACATAGGAACCCAATGGACGTCGCGTATGCGCTGAGGGAAATATACTCTGGTATTTATTCCTCAGCTCCCCGTATTAAGTCTCTTGAGCAAAGACGGTACAAGGGAGCGCAAATACCCAGCGCCCTTCCCGACACCCTTTTCTTAGTTCACACGCAAGAGGAAAAGGAGGCCCTCATTATCCAGGGCTATGGGAAAGGCACGGGGTCACGCACCCTTACCATCCATGAAGCTCAGGGACTAACATACGAGTCGGTAATCGCCATTAAGACCAAAGCCAATATGAAGCTCCATGAAAGCGTTCCACACGCGGTCGTAGCGGTATCACGGCACACCAGGACCTTCATCTACTACGCTGACGACACAGAGAACGACGCCATCAGTCGATTTGTCCGGCGTGCATCGGCTGCGTCTCCGAAGACCATCAAAGACTACAATCTGCAGATGGCCATCAAAGATCGGAACGCGGCGGTGGTGGAGGCCTTGGGCCGAGAGGAGGCGATAACTGATTAATAGGACTTAGTAAATGTGTAAAAATAAAAAATTGTAATCATAGCGTTAAAATGTGAGGATTGTGTGTATGCCCCGAGCATTCATGCTCACCATCGAAGGCTCCTTCTTGCGGCGGCGTCATGTGCCGGGTCGTTCTCTTCCCTCAAATATGGTTGAGGAGGGCGATGGCTGGCACATGCGTCACACTCGTGACCGGGTGCTGCTTGCGGGTCGCTGGTCTGCTCGAGGCAAACACACAATTCTTTTGTAGTTGTAAATATTTAATTATATAAATAACTCTTCTTGTCGCACTGCCTAAATTAAATTAAGTTGTTAAAATTTGTAAATGTTAATAAATTAAATTGTACTAGTAAAACTCACGGACCGTGGAGTCTGTGGTGTTTAATAAACTTTATAAAAAAAAAAAAAAACAACTTTTACTATGGGACCAACCATGAAATCGCAAAAACAGCTATTCCATACATTTTGTCGAGTGTCACTGACATGTTTCTATGGAACCGATGATTATTTTTACGCGTTTTTAGGTTCGGTCTTATAGCAAAAGTTGTTCATAATGAGGAGTACTATGAGACCTTTTCAGCTTCATACTCTTTCCTTATAGCCCCGTATTGTAATAATATCGATAATTCATCATCTAACATACAACCTTCCTTGTCGTTGCTAGATATAGGCCTCTTTCGTCCAGTCCGTCCGAGGAAAGTATTCTTAGTGACTGGCTCTGCGTTCGAGATTATTTTGAGTGCCCTATTTTAGTCCGAGATAGTTTTGAATGTCTTACTCTACGTCCGAAGATATTTTGAGTGACTTACTCTCCGTCCGAGGATAGTACTCTTAGTGACTAGCTCTGCGTTGGAGATTATTATGAGTGCCCTACTCTATGTCCGAGAAAGTTTTGACTGTCTTACTCTACGTCCGAAGACATTTTGAGTGACGTACTCTCTGTCCCAGGAAAGTATTCTTATGTAGTCACTAACTCTGCGTTCCAGATAATTTTAAGTGTCCTACTTTATGTCAGTGTTAGTTTAGGGGTCGATACACATGTGACGGAAAATTCGTCGCGTATTACTCGACTATATACTCGACGCACTAGCGCATCATCGGTTGAGTGTGAAAGGTTGGATGTTTTATTATACATTTCTCTGTTCTGGCGTTACGCGACCGATAATACGCGACGTATTTTCCGTCAGATGTGTTTCGACCCTAGAGCTTTATTCTACGTGCGAGAACAACTTTAATAACCTACACTACAAAGATAGTTTTCGGCGACTCATTTTACATCTAAATTCATTTGAAGTGACTCTACGGTCTACGCCCGAGGTAATTCTAATTTACTTACCTCACATTTGAGGTATAATTCTAAGCAACTCGCCCCACATTCGAGGTAACTTAATCTCTTACCCCACACCTTTCTTTTAACCTGAAACCCTGGGTCTGTTCTTTCTGGGAAACCCTGTTCTTTTTGACCGCCCGTGTTCCAGGGTCAAAGGTAAAACTTGCGTATTCTTCCACGGAACTTACCCTACATCTGAGGTAACTGTAAGACACTTACCCCACATTCGCGGTAGCTTTTAACTTACCCCACATTCGCGGTAACTTTAAGTAACTTACCCCACATTCGGGATCATTAAGTAACTTACGTCATAGCAACATTGCTACCATCGATGACTATCATCCTATTCCCAGTGAGGTTGCGCTGCCGGCTCGGGTGGTAGATATTACTTCCGATGCTGCTTAGAGATGTATTGCCTCCCAGAATCACATTCTTTATGTACGTGTCGTACTCAGATTCTGGCTCCCGAGGAAGGGCTTGCTGGAAGATGGTATTAGACACAGAAAAATAAATAAAAAATCCGAGCCTATAATACTCATCATTATGAACAACTCTCACTACGAGACCGACCCTGAAATAGCGAAAAGAAGATCAGCTGTTGCATCAATTTTGTCGCGTCAAGTCGCGTGTCATTGACATTTTGACTCTTTTGTAATTAACGGCGTGTTATTTTATAACTTGTTGCCTGTTACTCTAGTAAATAAGAAATGTACAGAATTTCAAAGAATTTTAATAGTAGTTTATGAAACTATGGCATGAGGGGTATTAAAACACGAGTGCGAGTTTAAAAACCGAGCCGTAGGCAAGGTTTTTTTAATAGTATCACACGAGTGATTTAATACCTAGTTACGTGCAGTTTCATACACTACTTTATCTACTCGCATATCATAAAATGCGAATTACAAACTTCAATACGAATTTATATTGACAAACTTTAAACACATCACCGAAATTTAAAAATGGAATCAATGGCAGCAATAATTTGAACTTTACGATATTATGAGAGTAGATAAAAAAAGACTTTTTAATTGAAAAGGCTTACCATAAAATCGACGACTTCATCTGTGATAAAGTCTCTTTACGTAAATTATACTTGGACTGTAATAATAATACTTGACTGATTATACCTACTTTTGTAGTTATTATTGATATTTTGAACTATCAAATAATTTTTACATAATTTATTGACATTCTAATTATTTTTTTTTAGCAATTAATTTTTTTGTGTTATAATTTATTCGTAAAAATTGTATTTGACTTTTATAAATGTATCTTACCATAAAATTGACGACTTCATCTGTGATAAAGTCTCTTTACGTAAATTATACTTGGACTGTAATAATAATACTTGACTGATTATACCTACTTTTGTAGTTATTATTGATATTTTGAACTATCAAATAATTTTTACATAATTTATTGACATTCTAATTTTTTTTTTTTTTAATTAATTTTTTTGTGTTATAATTTATTCGTAAAAATTGTATTTGACTTTTATAAAATGTATGGACATCAATTGTTTTGAATTTTGAATTTTCTATCTAGCTTATTTTTTTCTCTTGATCCCAGGCTTGGTTCCGTAGTAAAAGTGGTTCACAATGATGAGTACTATGAGCCTTTTGGGCTTACCCTTTTCTTAGGGATCGTCCATTAATCGCGTGAAGCTCGAGAAGGTTCGCGAAGGAGGGGTTCGGAAAACATAATGTAATATCACAAGCGTAGTAAGACATGTATTTATTGTTTCTTTAAACCATAAAAGAATTTAAAACATTTTGTACCCGAACAATACACGTGATATTGGCAGGGGGGGGGGGGGTAATTTATAACCTCACCGTGTATCACCAGAGGGGGAAGATGCAAAAGTTTATAAAAAACATCACGTGATTTATAGACGGCCCCTTATAACCCCGTAGAATAGTAGATAAGTAAAAAAATAGTAGTTTATGAAACTACTATTTTTTTAAATAAATAAACTGTTTCGCCGTAGGCGAGGTTTTATATAGTGTCACACGAGTGTTTTAATACCTAGTTACGTGCAGTTTCATACACTACTTTATCTACTCGCATATCATAAAATGCGAATTACAAACTTCAATTGGAATTTATAAAGTATGTCATTATAGATTCGTTTCGAAGTTCGTATTTCTAATTTTACTATATGAAAGTAGATAAAGTTTTTCTGTTCTATAAACTAAATATAGACTGTAATAATAATACTTGACTGATTATACCTACTATTGTCGTTATTTTATATAGTGATTTTTTGACATTATAATTATTTTATATAATTTTTTGACATTCTATTTTTTTATTGACATTTAATTTATTGTGTATTAATTTATTCGTAAAAAATATGTATTTGATTTCATAAGTGTACATTGATGTACCCATATTTGAATAAATTATTTTGAATTTGAATTAATCACTGCCTCCTTATGTAATGTAACAAGAACTTCGCCTCATAACAACTATAGGCAAACCATATAACTCGCGGGACGCCCGCGGGGCAAGAAGGAGGTGGGCGCGGAGGAACTTTTAGGGGTTTCGGGGGTGAAGGCGCGCACGCGTCAGGAAGCACAAGCACCAGTTTCTCAGTACGCTAGCGGCTCCCGTGGCGTGCAGTCGGCTTTTTGGTTACGGACGCTCGGAACAAAATCTACACGAGATTAATTTTCCAGAGATATTTCCCAAGAAATATATATTAATAATACGACCCCCAGGCCGCCCTCCGACGCGATGGCGCGACGAACTGGGGAAATTTGAAAAGGACTGGACGGTGCTGGCCCAAGACCGGCAGGTATGGAAGAAATTGGGGGAGACCTTTGTCCAGCAGTGGGACATTACAGGTTAACTAAAAAAAACAAAAAATTCCCAAGATGGACGGTCCAAATTTTTTTCTAAGAAAATTAACAAGCAAGCCCAGCAATTAGTATACGAGTACGTTTATTCTTTCTTTAAACAAAGGAAACAAGATCAACCTATGATATCAATAAATATTTCTGAAATAAGTTATTTTAGAAATATAACACGTAAAAGTCCTACTATTATCTGCTCGAAAAGATTAGTGATTTGTGTACCTACTGATTGAATTATAGTAGGTGATATTAACAAGGGCGTCGCCAAGGGGGGGCAGGGGGGGGCAGTTGCCCCCCCCCTAGAGAACAAATGTAGCTAGCCGCAAAGCGACCAAAGTGCGAGCAATTCACTTCCTTACCTATTAATAAATTCCGCATCGCATGACAAAACGTTAATAAATTCACAAGGTTTAATGTAAATTGTAGAAAATATTGAAATAGGTATTCAGAATAACATTAAGATTTAGACATCCGTTTTAAAAATCGCCGCCATTTTCATCACGATCATCAGATTTGCCAAAACGCAAGACCATTAAACAGTGTAATAATATGTAGATCCAGATCCAAAATATCACCCTCATAGGATCACTGGAAGATCCACTGGAATTTGACGAAAACATGAAATACGCCATCTTGGATTTTTGTTTCTGAATCTCGATTGTCGTTATGAACCTCTATAATATTTCTTCAAGTACATTCCATCCATCTACAGCGGTTCCAGTATGACTGTCAAACTTTTTTGTATGGCGATGGCGACTATATTTTTTTATCATTTCCCCAAAAATTTGATCTACATTTCAAAAGTCGGGTCAAGTCGGGTGTACCCCTCTATATCCTTCTACCGTTTCCGAGATACGAGAGGTAAAATTTTTCGTCAGCCATCATCATCATTTATCCGATTTGAGCCACAAAGAGTCATTTTTCAAAGTGTTTCTTGAGATTGTCGGATTTAGCGATGTTGAAAACTTGAGGAAAACTCATTTACAAACTTGTGATATGATCTACTGCTAACCGAGGCTTCGTTAAGAGAAATTGTCATCTTTTTGGCCTGGTCTGAAATGAATATCAACATATCTCAAAACCACGAGTCCTACCAACATGCATTTAAAAGCAATACTGTAGGGAATGTTATAGAGAACATACTTGTCTTGAACAGTTTCCTAGTAGCTTGAATTGTTTTTGAGAAAATCGCGAAAAACCCATTTTGGTGACCTTCTACCCGGAGTAAGATTTTTTGCACGTATCGGATCGATGGTCACTTTTTAGATTTCATTTATGATGGTGTTTCAAACAATCCTACCAATTTTCAGCTGGGTGGAAATTACTGTACCCTCCAATGTCTAAATTGTCCCGACTCTATTGTGCTGTCGAGGGCTTGTGAAGTTTTATACATTGATATTAGAACCGTGTTCTTATTACAATCGTCATCGAGGCAAAGACTTCCAAAGTGTAACGTTCAAAAGTGTTTATGCTCTCGGCGTTTATTTTTTTTATCCTCCATAATATTGCCCCATTGCCCCCCCCTTAGTCATAAGCTGGCGACGCCCTTGGATATTAATATAGACACATTAGGTGACGTAAATGGTAACGTAAAACGGCTGAGTAAGTTATTGCTGGACCATAACATGACGAACGAAGCTGACTACCCTCACCACCGAACCACCGACACGACGCGCGACGTCCACCAGCATGACCATGTCGCTATTAGGTCCGAGTTGACGTGCAGCGAGCGCGTCCAATCGCAAGGTCATTGCTATGGGAGAAGTTTCTCAAGGGCTAATCAGGCGAGCTTTGTGTTAGCTATAGATACCATCGATTGGTGCGAATATCAGTCGCTAAATAGATCCGCCGCTGAAGTATTGGCATCCACAATAAATATAATTTAAAAAAAATTACATCTAATTTTGCATTCGAGTAATATATCTCGAGATTTATCTCGGAACGAGTAATGACGTGTGTATCGATACCCGCGCCCACCTGCTTCTTGCCCCGCGGGCGTCCCGCGAGTTATATTTGCCTATAAATATCGCCTAGTTCGGTGCAAACTAAGCGTTTAAAAATGAATAGCTAACAGATGCTTTATCAACTGTTAGTTTTAACAGTTTATAAAGCAACTATTCTGTTAGAGCAGTGCAGAATAATCTTTCACACATTAGAGTGAAAGAGAGATACATTTTCTCCTCATTTTGTCTTGCTGGTGGCACGCTAGATTTATTTTTTCCGGCTAAGACATTTCATAAAAGTATGAATTTGTACATTTGACAAAATAGCGATAAACAACAATCGCTGTTAATAAATACGCCTTTAATAGCATAAACTACATCCTTGTTTGACCACAATAACAACAATTTTTGTTGTTAACAAAGTTTGTTGTTAAGGCGGAGATCAGTATTTATAAACATAAAAGGAAATAAAGAAAAGCAACAGATAAAATCATTAAAAATAACATTTTAAGACTTTTATACAAATAAATATTGAATTTAACATCTCTATTAATTTGACTTAGAAATTAAAAAATTATTTAAACGATTTTTAGGTAATATTTTAATTGTTATATCAAATGATTTTATATGTAGTTTTCTTTTAAATCTTCCTCGGCTATTTCATATCCCGAATGCAAGAACGAGACAGCTGATAATCGCTCACCTCCGTGCTAGATAGCTTAAAATAATGAACAGGCGTTTTTCTGTAAACTGGGCAACTCATTGTCTCAGGCCAATATTATATAATAAAGTATATTTTATTAGAAACTTCATATGGACATTTATCACTTAAGGGTAAAAAATAGATAGTAGCCGATTCTCAGACCTACTGAATATGCATATAAAATTTCGTTAAAATCGGTCAAGCCGTTTCGGGTAACTAACATTGTGACACGAGAATTTTATATATAGTCATGCGGGGCTATTACGTCTGCGGGGTTATTACGACTTTTGTCTATAACTTATGTACCATAATGTTTTATCAATAACGACATCTATGGGCGGAAAGTGGAAAAAGAAAAAGAAGTGGCCCATAGATTTCGTTATTGATAAAACATTATGGTACATAAGTTATAGACAAAAGTCGTAATAACCCCGCAGACGTAATAGCCCCGCATGACATTATAAGATAAGCAAAAAAGTTGCCTAGACAACTTTGTTAGGGCGAGTTGCCCAGTTTACAGAGCAACGCCCAAATAAAAAATAGAATACCTGTAAATTAGAAAAAATGGGCTCTGGATTGTTTGGTACAGCACACTCGTTGAACAAAGTTTGCGCAATCACTTCCAAAAGTCTTTCTTTTTGATTGCGGTTAAGGTTCTTGAGCCCAGTCTTGAATTTCTTCAGCTTTCTGTTGACTGGCGAATTTAATATGGTGACGTCAGAGTCTCCGGACATTGAGCTTGCATTGCTGGCCAATACGGCTGTCACCTCATCAGTGGTATCTTCAATCTCGATTACGGTTGGATCGTTTCTGGAACTGTTTCTGGAACTTTTCCCGTTTTTATATAAATTTAGGATAGGCTAACGTTTGATCACAGGTCACCAGATGTTAATTTTTTTTTTTATAAATAAGGCATAAATACTTTGCTGGTACTGCAAAACCTACATGCTAGCCTAAATTGCCCCCATAGCCAAGTTGCAAATCTATAATCGAAACGCTATAAAAAAGCAGTTAAATGTATGGGAATGGCATTTCTATAATCTACTTTTAGATTCTACGAGTATATTCTATGACAGAAATATCATTCCTATACATTTTTCTATTTTTCTATATCATTTCGATTATAGAATTGCAATTTGACTAGGGGGACTGGATCGCGTTTGGAACTTTCGTCTCGTTCTGTCGTCTAAAGTTGTCATTGTTGTCAAACCATGGGTGTCTCAATGGGTGAGCCTAGATCGTTCGGTACCAAATACTGCTGGATCTGGATCCTAGATCAAAATATTCACTATATCTATTAAAACTGTGTTTTTAACATGGGGATGTAGTTGGTATAAAAGGGAGGGGAGTTCATACAGATTCCGTCAATTGGAACTTGTCTTGCCAAAGTATCAGCTTTCTCATTTCCGTCTAAAACCTATGTGAGACGGAATCCATTGTAAAACAATAGTCCTATTCTCGTTCTGGAACTGTTTAATTAGTCCAGAATAGTATCGGTGTACCTCGAAAGATCGAGGAGCATCAAGCCACGTGTTGTAATGCGCTTCTAAAATCTAATAAGATTACAACTTTGTTTAGGTCGGTTGGGGCTAATATATCAAGGTTTAGATTATTAAACATAAAGTTTATAGAATTTAATGCTACTTGGATTCGCAAAGATGCCTCTTAAATAGAACTTGAAGTTGCGTATAGTACATAGTCGTCCGCATATTGGGATAAACAACAGTGGATATAGTGACATATACGGATTGTTCCTAAATTGAACAGAGTGGACGACAGAGGATCACCTTGTGCGAGTCCACGTCCTGTCTAGTTATGTTGAAGTTACTACCTTCGATGAACAAATTCCTATCTTTTAAAAATGCCCAAAGATATTGACACAAGAGTCCCATCCAAGACGATCTAGGGCAGGGGTGTCCAACACAATTTTGTAAAGGGTCAGGTTTAATATTTTTGTAATCGTAGCGGGCCAAAACAAAGTTCATAGGTAAAATGAAATGCAACGGCATTTTTCATATGCCAAATCATTTATTAAAAATTTACCTACATAAATAATATATTTTAGTAATATTTTTTTAAGTTTTAACCAGGTCGCGGGCCGGACGAAGGACTTACGCGGGCCGCATGGTGGCCCGGGGGCCGTATGTTGGATGGGCCTGATCTAGGGTGATTAAATTACTTGTGACATGTGACATCAACATTATTATATGCGTTTTCTAAATCTAAAAAACAGCCCATGGTAAATAGATCCTTTGAAAGGCCTACCTGAATTTTGGTAACCAAACAACTAAGATTGTCGAAACATGATCGACCCTTTCTGTTTTAGAAATTCTATAGTTTGTTTGGAAAAGAAATTATTATGTTCCAGGAACCACTCTAGTCTATTATTAATAATACCATGCGACATAAGATCCGAATATGTAAACCAATGAACTAGTTAAGCGCCCTAGTTATTTCAAAACATTTCTTACCTCGTATTATAGTCAGTCAAATCTATAGTATGAAACGATTTCATATGCATTCTGTTCCTCGAATTGTTACTGGAGCCGGTAAAGACCACATCATCGACGAACGAGGAGCGTTTCGGAGTTGAAGTATGGTGGCCAAATTTCCGAGTCGGGCAGGCTTCCTTATCATCCGGTATAATTATGCTGACTTCATTCTTTATTGCTGGCATTATAGTGTTCGAGTCTTCCAGATCTATGATGCTGGTAGAGGTCATCGAAGAACTTTGCCTGGAGTTCTGGCGGGAGCTGCGATTCTTGTGGAACAGTTTGTTGATGCTCTGCTGCGTTCTCTGGTGCTTCCGAAGCACATCTCGTTTTTTTACTTTGGCCAACATCTTTTCTTTGCTCATGGTGGATTTTACAGAACTTCTTGATTGTTTTTTCTGGAAATTAGTAAGTGGTGGTAAGTTACAAATCATTGTGAAATTGAGCTAATAAAGAAAACAGTAAATAAAAATATATTTTTTTTTTATTTAACTTTTGCTTAATCTAAAAAAAAACAATTGAACAAAAAAGAATCTGTACTTATGTCTTAACACTTTCACAGTCCACGGTATCCACATGGATACGAAAACAGGGTTACCGTGGAGTCCATGTATCCAAAAGGATGCATGGGATAATGAATGCATGCACAATGAATATTGGAGTGGACTCGAGGGACTAGATTTTGTTTTTGTAAGGTGGACTGTGAAAGTGTTAAATAAATATGTCAAAATCGGTTATAATTAATTTCAATTCAATTTGAAGACACCATCTGTCTGTGTAGAAAGAAATAAAGAAAACCACCATTTTGCTGTCTCAAATAATACATACTTTTTCTTTATCAGTGAACGTAATTTGACTGCTAGGTGCCATGATTAAACATACAAGCGAACACTGATTCTTACATTTAATATACCTTCACCTAGAACATTTATTAACAAAAGCGTGGTTTTACAAATACTGAACATCTGTGGATCTAAACAAAAGATAAGTTTATGAATGAACCTTTGTGTATGTTTTTGACTGGGTCATTGTGTGTAGACTTGGTAGCTATATCTACATAAAAGGGCCTTGCTTATAAAGCATGCTTAAAGTTAGTGAGTGCTTAAAATCCTCTGATAATGTCAGCCCGACGTGAAAAGTTATGTGTGAAAGCAAGACGGAAAACTTTAAGCAATGATTAACTTTAGGCAGGCTATATAAGTAAGGCCCGGCTTTATCCAGTAACTTGTTAAGAATGGTATATAGACATGTTCTTATATATATAGCCATTAGTAACCTAGATATTCAAATTAGTTATCAGCCTGAGGCTAGTTGTCATTTTATCAAGAAGTGCTCTGTTGAGTTCCTTACATAATGGAAAAAAGTTGTTCATAATGCTATTCGGTATGAGGGTGATAGGTCCCGCACTGGCGTCCTTGTTCATTTTGATACAATTTTTTGATTCAAATAGAGCAAAATTAGACAAAATTTGAAGCTTCAGTTCTATGGGCATCGTTCACCATGTTAGTTATCTGTAAAACTGTTAATGGGTGTAATCGTAAAAATAAAAAACCGAACTAAAAAAATAGAAAATAAAATTTTATAAATTTAAATTAAGAATAGGGTTGAAAATTTCAATAAATATAAATTAATAATAGTGTAAATAAATAAATATATGTATTTTATTTTTAAAAAGCGTGGGGTGCATGGGTCAATAGATATTATATATTTTGTAGATACATTTTGTATTGACAGACATGAGTAAAGTGATTAGCATTTTGATAATATCTTAGAAAGCACCCCCACGCTTTTTTAAAAATAAAATACATATATTTATTTATTTACACTATTATTAATTTATATTTATTGAAATTTTCAACCCTATTCTTAATTTAAATTTATAAAATTTTATTTTCTATTTTTTTAGTTCGGTTTTTTATAAAAAGCGTGTTTTTTTAGTTTTTTTTTAACTATTATTTATTTTTCGCTTTTTAGTTCGATTTGCTAACTATTAACCATTATTAATATGTACAAATGTGTTGGTGTTATCCATTTTTGGCCGTCTGCTCAAGCAAATTAAAAATAAAATTGATGCGTAACAAAAAATATTGAGCAAAAAGATTTGTAGCCGCGTGGTTTCGATCCTCAGACCTCATAAAATAAAATTGATGCGTAACAAAAAAATATTGAGCAAAAAGATTTCTAGCGCGTGGTTTCGATCCAGGGACCTCTGGGTTATGAGCCCAGCACGCTTCCACTGCGCCACTTTGTTCTCTGACACGAATGACGAAATTACCATTTGTAAGTTAAACGGTATTAAAAGTTAAAGAAACTTTATAGAAAAAGCGTGTTAAACAAATTAATAGTTAAAAAAACTAAAAAACACGATTTGTTTAGTGTATTGTCATCGGTCCTCGATATATCTACAAAGTTTGAAAGAAATCTGACCGTTTAAAGTGGGTCAAAAACGCGCTCAAAGGAGTCGGTTACATACAAACATACAAACATACAAACATACAAACATACAAACATACAAACATACAAACATACAGGTGAAGCTAATAAAAGCGTGTTAAAAAAAGGTCCTAGTGTTGGATGACCATTTTTATATTCCAACATGTGATACTTTTACTTTTTTTTGCTATGTCAGTTCTCTTCTTACAGGCAGGTATGAGAAATGCCCAACAAACCTTTTTTATTGCAACTTTTTGCGTTCAAGTGTTAGTTTGGTTTTTAATAAATGTGCATGTTAGTTTAGTTATTTTGTAGTTTAGATAAGCCAATGAGACAAACATCTTGCAACTTAAATCTACAGTCAAAACCGTTTATGGCGACATCGTTTAGAACAACATACCGGTTAAATTGACCGAAATCAAAGGTCCTGGCTGAATGCTATATGACCGCCTTATCGAAAACATTGGTTTTTACGACATTGTTTACTACGACATACTGTATTAAGCGACCACATTTGGTTAATGTTCTCGGATAATTATATCTGTAGAACACCGCTCAGCTGTATTGTAAACAATTTGAATAGGTAACAGTATCCACATCTGGCACAGTATAATGGTCAATGGCTATTATCCTACGAGTAAAAGTAAACAAAGTTTAGGGTCTTTTGTAATTCTTAGAAACAAAGCACATGCATGCCGTAGCCTCAAGGCCCGCTTCGTCATATCTCTTACTCGTAAGTCAGTTTGTTAGGTACTTATCTTTACACAAGACGCACCAAAACATATTGTTGAGTTAACTGTGAAAATTGTAACATGTCGCAAACAAATCAAAATCGAAGAAAAATCGTGTAATTTCAAAGCTAGAGAAAGGAATTCCAAACAAAGACCTGGCAACCGGTTGTTACAACTATCGGTTTTTACGACTAAATATGAGTAGGTAGTCCCTTCGATGTCGTTATAACAGATTTTGACTGTATTATTAAAAGCCCCCGAACAAGCTGAAAATTTTCAAATGGCTGAGTTGATTTTACTGTATTATAACCAAGATGTAATGATGTACTGAGATGTATTATATCTCTCAATCAAGTCTTTTTACCTAAAACTAAATTAAAATCAGTTTGGCCGTTTGGAAGCTATGATGCCAGAGACAGATACACAGATTACAAAGACTTTTTGTTTGTGTTTGCTTTTTTGTCCAATGACTTCAAAGCAATGTGCATGATTGATTACCAAACAGCCTTGCATAATATTGATTTGACTCGGAAAATATCAAGCGATTGGGTGTTAGGAAAGTTCTAGAACAAGAATTGTTTCCAAGTATGTTTCAATAGATAAGAAATAGGTACATATTGGAGGTATATATCGATTTTTCAACAAAATGAAGGTCATACGCAAGGCGTGTGCAAGACTTCCTGCGTAGGTACCAAGCAGTGCATTTTCAAGCTTCATCCCAAAACCAGGCGGGACAACAAGGACGACAAACCTCGCATGCGAAAAAAATTAAGTTTTTTATACCTATTTGGATGTGAAATAATAAACAAGATGTCGAGATATCGTGAAAAAAATTAACTAACAGATAGTCGGGTTTTAGATGGTTTCCCCATGTTTCTTAGCGATGAGCTGCAGTTTTCTGAGAGGTTTTTATGGTACACAAACACATACGATGAGACACTGAAATCGAATTGATTTTTTAACCGAAAATAATAGAATGGTTGATAAACAGTATCTAAAATAGTCTCTAAACAGTGTTGCCAGCTCTCAAAAATATTTATCCCTAAAGTATATGTCAAAAACCCCTAAAATCGCCATAGTAGGCTAGTTGCCTCAATTTGATTGATTGCTAACTAATTAATATACCATATCCATACATGGAAAAAAAATATTTTTTTGAAAATATATCGATTTTCAATTTGTATTTCGCATATAAAGAAATGACATATAATTTCCCCCGAAAATGCTCAAAACTGGTCATGGCGTCGTGTGTGACGTCAACCTGTGCAAAACACAGCTGTTCGTGTATGGCGATTGTTGACATTTCGTGATAAAAAATGAATCCGTCGTATTACATGTACTGTATGGTCCCCAGTGTAAAAGCACAAGTATAAATACGCCAAACAAATTATATAACTATCTTCCAAACGATCCACAAATACGAAAAAAGTGGCTAACACTTGCGAGGAGGAATGATGCTCACTGTTTGTCAACTAAAACAAGAATGTATTTTTGTGAAGATCATTTTGATGTAAGTATTTGACACGGTATACTCGTAATCTTAGTAATCTAAATGTAAAAAAGACTGATAATTTTCCTCAAGAATAGTGGTAAAACAATAACAAACTAGTTGAAGTTAGGTATTTTGTTAAGACTTGGACAATATTTTGTTAAATTAGTCCAAGTCATAATTTAATTTAATTTTTTTAATTTATACACACGTTTTATTGTTAAAGTTGCCAAATGATATGCCTAATTAGACCGAGTATCATATTATGGGAAAACTATCACAAGTGCGCTTGAAACCAGGATGTACTCCAAGTAAATTTGGATGTCAAGAAGATAGGAAAAAGCAGACATGCAACAGCACAGAACGATCATTCCTTAATGAAAAAACAGAGAATGACTCCAATAGCAGTGTCTGAATGAACGTAAAGAAAGCTCCATGCTAAGTTCATCTCTTCATTAGATACTCTTCATTAGTTCAGGTATTTCGGTCTAAGTAATAAACAACGACAATTATTCTAATTTATTAGTTAATCTTCAATAAAAGCTAATTACTTGCATTTATTTTACAGATATCCAAACAGTTGAATAAAATGAGCCGGAAACTTTTAGTGAGCAGAAAGTAGATAAATCAGTTCAAAAATTAATTACACATAAATTCAGAAGTCAAGCAGCCCAGACCACTATGAAAACAAAGATCAGGTATTATCATGATGCATTACCGTGATGCTGATTCGGCGTGACGTCACATTTTCTGATTGGCGTTCACTGTCACGTGACTCAATGCCTATTTTTTAAGATTTTCTTTTCTAAAAATATTAATAACCTTTAATTATTTTGATAAATTGTTTTATTTTTTGAAATCTGTATAGCTTAATCAATAATTAGAAACGCCAATCCGTCCGATTCATTCTTAGTGGAAACAAGCGTATTATTGAGTTGTCCCCCTAAAAAATAAATAAATAAATTCATAAGTTGGCAACCGTGTCTATAAATTCTCTTTGGTCTTTAGTCTATACTTTATGACTGGACACGATAATTGGTGACATGATAATCTAGAACAAGAAATCAACGACTAAGAAATAATTATTGTAGTTAAGTGTTTCCTCAGATTCCTTCAGATTTCGTTTTTAAATTTATTGAGGCGTTTTCAGTAAAAAAAAGTTCGTGGTTTTTTTTTAAGTAACGTTGTAGGTAACGATTAGGTATTTTATCAATTTCCTAGTATTTAAAGGGGTAAAAATATGACCTTATTAATTAGAAAGTCTTTGTACACAACTTTTATGGAAAAATTGCCCTAAGCAAATGTTTGTTTTCAAAAAATATCTTGTCATGATGATTTGTGTTCTTTGTCCACTCTAATCTAATTCTATTTGGAAATCAGGCAGCTAATTGACATTCAGGGCCGGATTTGGAGGTCTGGAGGCCTCGGGGCAACAAAGGAGTGGAGGCCCACTGGCTCTAAATTATTATCCGAATAAAGAAAAAAAATTTTTTCAGTCGTGTTTTACACTAAATAATTTATTGTGAAACCAAATAAATTCTGCAACGGATTCGCACGGGTATGTTAAATATAGTCTATGTAATATATCTATGTCTATGTAGCTTTAAATTGATGCAAGAATTTTCAAAATCGGGAGGCCTATATAAAATAATGCTTGAACGTAGCGAGCGCAGAGGTTTTGAGGTATTTTTGTTTAATTTAAGACAAGCTATTACTTAACGAGGTTTAGGCAATGGTTTTCACAAATTAAGAAAATGCGAGTGTGTAATTTTAAGTTTTATTCTGTCATCTAGAAAAAAAATCAGGCGGCAGGTCACTCAAATCCATATAATTATGAGAATTTGAGCCGTTTAAGGAAAAATGTTTACCAGTATTTATGTAAATAGTAGTACTAGTCGAAATAAAACAAAAAAGTCTGTATTGTGGGGGCCTCTCTTTTGTGGAGGCCTGGGGCAGTCGCCCCGGTTGCCCTCCCGTAAATCCGGCCCTGTTGACATTCCTTTTAATTAGGAATATTTATTTAATCTCTAGGTAACACTTGTCCTGTACTTGAATGACCTATTTTATCTCAATGTCAGTGTGATTATGACATTGAAATAATCATCTAAATGTTGATTTTTTTTCTTGGGTTTTATTGGGCAGGCTTCGGGTTTTATGAAGATACCAGGCTAAATCCACGCCACCAGTCGTACTTTTTGGAACAATTTTTTTAAACGCCTCATTTTCATGTCATACAGTAGGCCATCCAAGTAAACTAAGTAATTTTAGCGATTCTTTGACTGCTCTTGGTGAGATGTCGTGACATTTTGCTCGACCTCCTTCTCCCTTCTCCTAACCAAAGAGTATAATATGTATAGTCATAATCTAAAGTGAGATTTTTGATTAAGCTCATTTTTAATGTAATAAATAAACAAGTGAGGACTTAAATGTATTCTTGGTTGCGTTGGATTTTAAGGATTTACTATTAAGTATTACTTACAATTTAGCCATATTTTAGTGGAGATACATTGAAGTAGGTAGGTACTGTTTTATCGCAATTTTGCAATGTTCCTTGCGGAAAAAAATGCGTGTTGTCGAATCACGTGAGATTTGAGAGTTTCGTCTTGACCTCCTCCCCTCGCGTAATTATTATAATTAAGTAATGGACGCCTTATCCGAACTAAAACTTTTTATTTCAAAAATGCCTCATTTTGACCACACACGATAACTGCATTGATCTTTCTGATTTAATGGAAAAAGCGTCACAATAAATTGGTAGCATTTGGTAAAAAATGTTGTGTGGATTCTATCTAAAGTAAAAGTATATATAAAAATAAAATTAATGTAATAATGAAACACAAAAACACTGGTTCAATTTTACTTTAATGAGAAACTAACTTTGAGTAAGATAAGTGAGAATTACTTATTAAGTAGTCATAAATTAACAAATACCTTATTACTTTACCTAATTTTCATTAATACTATTATGGTAGGTGGATTGCATTCCCTAACAGATTGTTATACATATAAATCTATTTACAACAAGATTCTCCATACTGTTTTAGTGGATATGTTAAGGCTAATGATTGGTGATAGCCGAATAAAGACGAAATGTCACATTGGAAATTATCATTTTATTGAACACCAGCTGCCCCGGTGGTTTCACCCGCTGTGTTTTTTTTTCAAAACCTTCCCTGAACTTCTATAAATATTTCAAGATCAAAATTAGCAAAATCGGTCTAACCATTCTCGAGTTATAGCCAAACAAACGAACAGCAATTCATTTTTTATATATATTTTATAGAAGATTAGCCGGCCTTTATGGCCACACCTATCATTACCCGTAACAGATACAAGCACAAATTAAAATAAGGAAGGCTCAAATTTGTCAAGAATAATATTACAAGGAAGTATCTTACGTCTATGCCTAAATAATCTTTTGAGTGGGTAATTCTTAATATTTATTTAGATAAAGGAATGTAGTTACTTGAGCATAATTATATTTAAGCACTTCTTTGAGATCATACATAATACTTAGCTACACACAAACAATACATATTTATCTCTATTTACAAGTGAATAAATTGGATTTGAACGTACGCGCAAGTATAGGTACAGGGCTAGACAGAGAGGGTGTACTATGCCGAAAAGGGTTCATAGTACTCATCGTTATAAATATCGTAGTTCATAATAATGAGTTCAATGAGCCCTTTAAGGCTTTGCATACCCTTTCTGTATAACCCTGTATTGTAGTTGACCCGACAGCACAAGGAGAACTATTATATTTGCAGCGCTTCCTAGAAACAGTTCGCTTCGGGTTTTAGTTTCTATTTATATTAAAATTTATTCTGTGCCTCTACTTAAATTAGAG
Organism: Alcis repandata; assembly: GCA_949125135.1. Classification (NCBI taxonomy): domain Eukaryota; kingdom Metazoa; phylum Arthropoda; class Insecta; order Lepidoptera; family Geometridae; genus Alcis; species Alcis repandata. The sequence continues at coordinate 3,190,910 of OX421245.1, read as the reverse complement.
AACACCGCTCCATGCCTGATGATGCCCTGATACATTTTCCGAGTGTTATGCCTGGTTTAGTTTTCGAACGCCACCAAACGTATAAAACTAAAGCTCCATACATTTTAATAGTTCCGACACGTTTCCACCGAGGGCGCTTTAGGTACTGTAATTCTTGAAGCCTTACTTTAAGTAATACTTATTCTGTGCCTCTACTTAAATTAAGGAACACCGCTCCATGCCTGATGATGATGATGCCCTGACACATTTTCCGAGTGTTATGCCTGGTTTAGTTTCGAATACGACCAAACGTTTCGTGAAGCTAAAGCTCCATACATCATGGTTCCGACACGTTTCCACCGAGGGCGCTTTACTGTATACATATAATTATGGAGCCTTACGAAACGTTTGAAAGTCTCGAAAATTATCAAAACTTACATTAAATAAGGGTACTGTATTTTTGGTACTAAAAAGGTACCGATACCACATAATAAATGAATAATAGTACAAACCATCGACAATACGTTATATTCGATTACGGGACATTGTGATTCTGCGTCAGTGAACTTGCAGTTGCAGCACTTTATAGCGACATCGCTTAGTTCAGTGTCTTCATAACCCGCCTCTATAGCAAGCAAATCTTTATTTACTTTCTTTCTTCTTCTCTTCTTTCTTTATTTACAAGTGTATATTTCAACTGATTTCACACAGGTGTCGCAGTCGACCCGACAGCACCACTGAAACTTGCAGTTGCAGCGCTCTCTAGCGACGATTCGCTTTGTATTGTAGCCTCTACCGCAGCACATTAAAGAACACCCCTCCATGTCTGATGATGTCCTGTTACATTCTCGGCCTGTTGTGCCTGGAGAACCCTGGAATAGAAAGGAGGATTAATTAATTTTTGATTAAAACTATTTTTAATTGAGTCTTTTTTTAACATCAAAGTTTTAGCCGTTCTCTTTTAATTATTTTTAACTGACTTCCAAAAAGAAGACGGTTCTCAATTCGACTGTTTGTTTTTTGTATGTATTTTACCCTGGTATGGTATCGCTAAGGCGTCAGCGGATATTGAGTTACTTATTAAAAGTCAGACTATCTACCCGATCCATTTGTGTCTATACACCTACTTTGCATGAGCGGAAACACATAAAACAGAGGGGCACAGTATAAGACCAGATGAGATCTACCAATAAGCTCGTGTACCTCAACTTCGTAGTCTTACCACAGATTCATTCTTGACACAGAAGTTAGGCGAGTCCTCAAGGTACACCAAGTCCTGCGCGGTCGGCAGCGAGTAGCGAGGGTTGCTGATGCGGAGCTTTCCTCGCCGAGACACCTTCACCTCGGTCGCGCCGTCGTATTTATCCTTTAGGTAATCACCTGCAAACCAAGTTGGTAGCTTGAGGTTTCCGAGAAGGAAAACGTTTTGACGCAGGTGCGGATACAGGAGGGGCAGGAGGGCACCTACGAGTCACGACTTAATTGCCTACTTCAGTTTGATCAAAAACTTGTCAAAATCCCTGGTTCAACGCAATCGCAAAATCTTTGGAAATAAAGTTAATGGTCAGCTTAATATTCTTGAATAATTTGCGATTGCGCCTAGAATACGCGCCTGCGGTAAGTATGTACCTATTTAGTTACGCAGAGATACGGCTCACAACAATACAATTGGTACATCCATGAATCTACGAGTACATACAGTGCAATTATTTGGGGAGTGAGTGTAATAATTTATTCATTAGTTATACTCGTAGATGAGTGCGGGACCGCCAAGTCATGCCACAGGTTTTCAAGCGGCCCAAAAATTGAAAGCCCATAAGAACTTTTTTACTATTGGTAAACCATTAAAAATGTCTAATGAAACCTACATTTTTATTATTAACGCTATCTCAAAACTCGAATCATTTTCAAACTTTCTAAAAATCATAAATTCGTAAATTTTATCGCTCTGGCCACCCATGAAACAAAAGTCTAAATTACGGAAAAGTTAAATGCCGTAAAATATTAAGAAAGTAATAAAAATGAAATTCCCATTCTTTTTTATGAGCTGTCAGGAGCCCATAAACGCTACCTATTGTGACCTGTTTAAGGCGCAGATGAACAACTTTTTTTTTTCGAACGAATAAATCCGCGTTTGTCCACTAACTCGCCTGTTGGTAAGCGACGATGAAATCAAAGATGAAGCTCACATATTTCGCGTATTAATTGAAGATATAAAATCACTGAGTAGGTATTAAAAAAAACATATAAAATCATTTAAAATAGGAGATTCAGCAGTCAGTGGAAAAAGTTTGATGATGATGAAAATTATTTAAATAGGTAACTAAAAAGAAATCAAACTATATTGAATTGACAGAGGTATAAATAAAACTGTTTCCTTTTTTCTATGCTAATGCCTCCGTCAAAAAACGAATATTAGTCCAAAACACAAAAAAAAATTATCTGCTGATTTTTAAATTCCTGTTCATTCCTTTTTTTTAAATGTTGAAATGCGCGAAAGATACAGTTAACAATAAGAAACGTTAATCGGCGCCTTAACAGCTAATAATTATTTTTAATGGACGATTAAAAATACCATAAATAAGAGGTTATGGTTAATCAACCGATTGTTAAACCTCGTTAAAAATTGTGGCACCGTGATTATTTAGTTTAAAAACTTCTATACTTTAATATATCTAAATAGGTTAGTACATAGTAGACTTTTCAACGGAGAATTTGACGTTTATGTTTCATGTTTTCTTTTTTGAGTGTATATTATTTCAAACGTGTTTAAATTCTTTATGTTTTTATTTTGACAATTATGTAATAACTATTTTGTTTCATGTTCAGTTTTATGAACATGAATCTTACTGCCCAAATTCAATAGCCTTTTCACATTAATTCAATGTTTCCTGTGGACATACGCAAATACATCCTGTGGTCATCACTGCATTGATTTAGGTACTAGACTCGTCCACAGATTTTGTCGAATCGAATACCGACTGGAATAATGTGAACCAGCCATTAAAATAATTACCTATCCTCATTGTTCCACAATGATCGATGCCACAGATTAATTACAGTTAACTCTTAATGGGGAACGATACGTCCTCTTTAGTTCTCCTGTCGCCCTGGTACTTGGTTTAACGGGTTGATTAAAATTTTAATTATTTTAATTATTTACGGTTAGGTTCTTTTGTTTGGAAGATACGGGTTCATTGACCGCTTTAAGGTTTAATAGAGACGTCAACTTATTAAACGATCCCTCTTAAGTTAGATTGCTGAATCGAAATGATATAAAATATTATATTTAAAGTAGGAAGTCGGGATATCGGTAGGTACAGTCTAGGCAAATCTGAAAGGTTTTAGTTAACAGATTTAAACTTACTAAAACTAATGCTGTCTTTGTCGTTATGGTTTATTAGAAGAGGACAACAACACTTGTAGTTAACCCTTTAGATTAGTCAACTTACTATAAAAGCCTTCAGAAGTTTCTGGATTGTCTACTTTTGATAAGCAATTCGGGGAAAAGTTAAGAACTTTCAAAATGCTGGTCAGGATTCTATGAAACGGAATGAAAACTAAAATGCTACTTACATTGAAAAGCTAAAGGCGCTTTCAAAAGCTACGTGCCACAGACGCACAATTTATTCCCCAAAACTTTTTTGGGCGAGGATTTAAAAAGGCGCACATAGTTAAATACCTACTTACCGACTTCCCTGAAGTTAGCCAGCTGGTTCCAGCAGGTTATGAGGCTGCAGGATCCGGAGACGCCGTGACACTTGCACGTCACCTTCGACTTGATGATCACGGCCTGGAAGGAAAGACTGGTTGATTTTGTTTGTGTTCGTAGGCTAAACGCACAAACAGTGCGAAGCCTAAAAAAGATGTTTGTTTTTAATTGGCACCGCGCAGTTTCTTAAAAAAGTTGACAGTTTATATGTAACGATTTATAAACCGATGTCATCATTTTCCAGTTGAATCAACATAATAGCTAATCTACAGGGATTTATAAGGAAAGGGTATGCTAAGCCAAAAAAGGCTCATAGTACTCATCATTACGAACAACTTTTACTATGAAACCAACCGGAAATTCGCGAAAATAAATCTGCTGTTCCATAGAAAAATGTCAATGACACTCGACAAAATGTATGGAATATCTGATTTTTTTGTTAATTCCGGGTTGGTCCTTTAGTAAAAGTTGTTCATAATGATGAGTACTCTGAACCCTTTTTTTCGGCTTAGCGTAGGTACTTCCTCTTTCTTTATACTTACGCCTGTATGTACTCGTATATATACGAGTAGACTAAAATAAAAAGAAATTGTAAAGTGATAAAATGTATGTTTGTAAAAGATGCAAACCTAACAGCACCACATCTTGGGCATGGAGCTAGTACTTTTATGATACATAAAATACATAAAATATTCAGTTGTTGTGTTACCCGTCGTCCCGCCTCATTGTTGTGCCTGTTCATCAGCTGGCGGCCCTGCTCGCGGCTGCCTCGCTTCACCTTCCGCTCGCGCTCGCGGATGTCCACGAAGCTCTCCGTGAATCTGGGAGCCGGGTACAAAATAGAATCAGCCAACCAATCGTCTTGTCGATTAATAGTTTTTTTCATTCGATGATACTGGTATACTTACGTTTTATTTGAAATTAAAGCAAGTACATAAGTTTTCAATTAGGTATTTTGGTTTCTCTAATATTTTGCTATTCGACGTACCTAAGTGACTGACGCATTAGAAAAATGTTTACGACCAAAGATTCTACTTCGGCAAATACCTACCTTATAAAAAAATTAAGATTTATTTTTCTTTTAGGCATGGTTTTCCACGATCAATTTGGCATCTTCAAGGTTTTCGTACTTTGTCTACTAGAACAAAATTCGCCAAAGTACACACTTCCTAATGTAATGTATATATTATGTAGCCATTAGTTTGAAACTCGGTTTGAAATACTAAATATTGAAATCAAATATGTTTTTCCCATGAAACATTACTTAACTACGCCTAGCAATAGTTTTATGCATATTTACCTATCTGGATGGAAATAACTTTTCTCAGAATTACCCACAACCACAGAAGAAATAATAGTCACACCCCACTAAGCTTTTCATGAAAGAGAGGTACCGTCGGACAAGGATAGAACACCTTCACAATGCTACGAATTTTAGAGAAGCCACGCCCACCGCTCTACGGGGGTTGAGTATCGATTCGTAGCGCTTACACGAAAATAGAAAAATTCTACCTTAACTTTAAAGCATTAAGAGTTAAAATAGTGATGGCAGCGTAGAAAGAGGGTGAGATTTTCCACCTCTGTTAAAGCGATTTTCTGCTGTCCTGGTACGTAGCGGTTCCACACTCACTCGCTCACTCTTCAATTTATTGCCTTATGACGAGGTATTGCGTAGTTTATTTCAGAGATGCTGATTTTTTGAAACTTTAATAATTCTACTGATTGTTTTACGTACCTGCTAGTATTGTTACATTTACATAGTAATTTATTCAAAAGATGGTCATTTAAAATGTTGTTACAATTTTAAATGGTATTGCAATTAACAAACCAAGTACCTACTACCTATTAATATTATTACCTACTTTGTACAAAAATCAAATTGAAAAGTTTTAATTCATATAAATTATTTTAAAAGTTAAAAAAACTTTGCTATACCTTTTAACTTTACCTTTGTTAAATTTGTATTTTCGTACATAGTGAAAATTTTTAAACAAGTGGATGTGTTCCCCGCTTTTGCTTTGGAAATATCATTAAAACTTGGTACCGAATAAAACTCCGAAATATTTCAAGTCATTTGGAAGATACCAATAACATTATCACAGAAAATATTTAACAAAACGTGCCGTGCCTGGTCAATGAAAAAAAACACGGTAATTAATTTATTTATGTAATTTTACACGATTAAAAACTGTGTAAGTATATAAATACATGTAGGAAGGGCCCTAAAAGTTGAAACACGGGCGTAAAGCCTAGTTACTCGTAGGTTAAGTGTAAAAAAAGCCGTAAAAATGTATTATGCCACTTTGAAGAAATACTGAGCAGACAGTGACTCGCGCTATTTCACAGAGTCGACTTTCCAAACTTTTCTGCCCCATATAGCTTTTCAAAGCCAACCGGACGTCAGACGGATTAACGCACGCTTTCCATCTATGCTTGCCTGGTACCCTAACTCTGCCATAACCGGTTTTAGTCCGGGTTATCCGGGGTTAAGGGTAGCCCGGGAGAGCGAGACAGAAAATGGTTTAATCTCATAGCTTTTAAATTCATTGTTGCGCTACAACAAAACATATTATTTTATTGGAATTTATTTATTGATCCGAAGGTTTTATAGGTGATTTAGGTTTAAATCGGCTGACATATAAAAAAATAAAACTATAAATAGTTAGCATATCTGTTTTGAGTTTTGAGCCCGTAAACATGTTCGAAACAAGAACATTATTACAAAACAAAAAACAAAAACCGACTTCAAAAGACCGACTATTGAGTTAATCATCTATTTGTCGCACACGTACTTAATGCAAATTTAAGACCTATGTGGTTTTCTCATGGATACCATTATCAGAACTGGACTAAATTGAAATGGGACCAAATGGGAAGCGTCAGCTTTCTAATAAAAAAAGAATCATCAAAATCGATTTACCCAGTCAAAAGTTATGAGGTAACAAACATAAAAAAAGCATACAGACGAAATGATAACCTCCTCCTTTTTTGAAGTCGGTTAAAAAGAACTACGCTACGTTGTCATTTAATATTCTGTAGAGACCAATCAGGCACGAGTAGCAAGTAATAAATCTCTGTACAAGAAAAATAATAGAGGTATAATAATAGTTAACCCGCTAATAAAGGACGCCCTTTATCCCCGGGAGCTCGAATTCATCCGGATACCCGAGAAGTTCCCGACATTCCAAGAATGCCCGACATTTCTCAAAACCTCTACGGCTTTATGCTATCCTAGTGCAAAAAATACCCAAATGCGGGAAAACCTCCCCTATGAAAGGAAAGGAAATCTCCGCCCTCTTGAAGAATTTCAATTCTCACGTGTACGAGTTCCCATCTTCGCATTCCTTGAATTCTTTAACTCTTTCAATTCGTGAGGTCCTGGTACAGAAAATTCAAAGCGAGATGCCGGAAAAGCTTTTTTAAAGTCCGGTGCCAGAAAGTTAAAAAAACTCCTCCTATATTTTCTGTGAATGTGTGAATGAAAAGCCAAGCTCCTCCCACGTGTTGATTTTCACAAACACAAACAAAGTTGGAGCTTTTTGCGTTTAATTTTCCACTGTCTCTTTCGGGTTATTCGCTCCTTGTCTAAGCCAGAATTTTTATAAAACCTTCTCTAAGTGAAATACAGGTAAAATAAAAAGAAAGAGAGTAATTTAGTTTCGTCAAAAAATTAAAAACCAAACAGGGAAATTTCACATTAAAAAGTTAACTTACTTTTATTTACATTATTATTCGTCTCAGGAATATTATGAAGTTTCTTTATAAGGTATAGAAATTCACTTGAGAAAAACCTCTCTTATTTTGACTTTATGAAATTAGGGTTTTGGAGTGAAAAGTACTATGGTAGATTTTAAAATTAGCTGAAATGCTCAACAAACTTTAGTTTAAATTTCATTAAGTTTAATGCAAAACCTAAGATACACAATTACAACCTTAAAACTTTTGAAATCCAAAATATTATATACCTGAATACAAAACACAGCACATGTGTAGCCCACCCACACCCACCCACCCACAGCTTTGAACTTCCAGACAGGTTACTCCACCTTATTTGTGATCGCCTGGTACATTTGCTTCAACTCGTGACGTAATAGTGTTCTGTTACGTCACGGAAAGCAAGGGGAGCGTGGGCGTAAAATCGTCTAGGCAACGGAATATTTCCTTCTCTTTCCAGTCCTGCTTCCTTAGTCACCTTGCTACGAAATATGCAGAAAATCTCATGTTTTTCTGAAAAATAATGACACTGAAACGGTTTTCATTTGTTTTCAACGTTCAGTTATTTCACCGGCTTTGCATCTCACAAATTCAGGACTGTTCAGATTTTCTAATCCCTCTTTTGTTTCATCATTTCCTGGTAGGATGTTTTGAAGTTTGGTGAAAAAAGATTTCGTTTATGCTACGTTGCTTGGTAACGACAATGGAAAGGAGTAAAAATGGGTTTTACAGATTCATGTGATATTTTGTAACAATCACAGACAAAATAAGAGGCCCGTTTTGACAATTGTCATCGCGACGTAACTAGTGATGTATTACCATATGACTCGGTATTTGATACTCACGATAAATCAATTCAAGTTTGTATGAGTATTTGAACGATTTCATTATTTAATGTATGTAAGTTCATTGGATTAAGGTTCTGATTAGAAAATTTAACTTAAACTTTAATATTGTAGGTATTTTGAAATGATACAGTGGTACGAAAGGTCAATTTGTCTTTAATTTAATATTTTGACGTGACAACGTCTTATAAATTGGTTTGCCGGGTGACACTTCAAGAAACTGCGTTACGCTCCGCTCACGTTATGCGCTCACAATGAGAGCGAGTGAGAGGCACGCGTCCCTTCCACTCGGGCATGGTTAGCCCGCCTAAGAGCGAGAGAGACAGACATAAAATTTTGTTAATATGAAATTCAGTGCGAGATTCTTTGTATAAATTAATGTTTTAAATATAATTCTTTGTATAAATAAATGTTTTAAATTGTTACTATTATTTCATCCTTCTTCCTACTATACGAATGAATATTCACATTAAAATTATTTTACCACTCAAAGTCGTTGTCACGTAAAACTTTCGCCCGTATACCGACTTTACAGGCAACCAATTTTTTTTTTAGACACAATAACATTCACTCAATCACAAACAAATAAGAAAGAGCGAAAGTTAGTAAACCACTCTGTGAATTTATTTGCGTCCATTTACCTATTCGTGATATTCTTTTGTACTTTTAGACTACAATCAGTAAGGCATCATTAAAAAAACTTCCCCCGGCTGATCCAGCTGATCAATATTCAATTACTATTAAAGTCGAATGAAGCTGGTGAAAATCAGTAATTGATTGGTTACAACACTAATATTTGAAAAAGGAAGACTGAGAACGTTACTGTTTCTGACACTTTCGTTATAATTTGACATTGCATGCTACTATAAAGTATGCGCGAAAAGCGTTCCAAGTTACATTCTAGGGTCTTCCTCGAGTGTCAAAACGGGCCTCTTATTTTGTGTTGAATAATAGATCTACGTAGACAAGCTAAGCTGCTATTTTTTGGTAAATCATCTACATCTACACATTTTGAGTTTCTGTGTAAACGAAAAAGGATCTCTGTCTCTATGCGTCTGTTACCGTTTCACGACATAACGACAGAACTGATTTTGATGATATAAAAGCCAGGGAATAATGCAATTAGTTCGTTCGTATAACACGAGTAACCAGACCTGATGTCACAATTTTTAGACCGCCTGAAGGCATCTAACGGTACCTTTTTTTAAACACTTTTTGTTACTGGACACACAATTAGACCTACAAATTATTCGACTCTACGTCTTTTTACCTACAGTAATAAATATACGAAACAATGATTAACGTAGAACAGTTCTTATCCTGAAAAATGTAATAGAAACTAAAAACCATTCATATTGAATCGCCCGATTTCATGTAAAGTTTCTGAAAATACAACGATTCACTGTGACTCACTTTGCTATGAGTATGAACCTGTATTATTAGGTATTCTGTGCTATGAATTGCTGAACAGCTGAAAATATAACATGAAAACTCGAAAAAACATGAAACTGAAGAAATATAAAAACTAAAGGAACTGAAATCTTGATTCTGTCACTCTAAATAGATAAGAGAAGAGACCTGAAGCCAAATCTTCAAAATATAAAAAAAAATGTGAGCCGTCACGGGACGCCTGGCAGATGTGAAACATCGACATTATTTTGTAAAAGTAATATGCAGAAAAGAACATATTTTGATAGGAACTAAATATGTCATAATGATAAAATAAAATATTACGATTTTTTTTCCAGATAACGATGACTATTTATTGATTATACATTTATTTTAATTAAATACAAAAATTTACGAATTTATTTCAAATCGTGACTACTTAATTCGTTTAATCAGTGACTTCGGTAATAGTTATATTCGATTTTGCCTCTGAGGCCGTGCGACGCGTGCCGTGGCGACGCGTCGCCACGCCAGAAATCGGTTTTACGTGCGGCTATAGATGTTTCACATCAAAAAAATATTTCGTTCATAAACTTCCTCGTGTTAACCCTTCAGTTTTCAGGCGTCTAACCCTTTCAGTACGTGAAAATGTCTCGGGGCCGCATAGCTACGGAGGAGGTGGTCTACGATTTTACTACGGCGCTGAGCTACGGCGGCGCTACGGCGGTTTTGTGACGTAGAACCTGACGTCAGAGGGTGGGCTACACGGTTCCTTCGTTGTGGATCTGTACAGAATAAAAAAAATTCTACCGCGATTTATTCTACATTATTACTCATTCTATAGGTTGAGTTCCCTGACCTTAAATTTCAAGTCGTCTAATCTACTCATATACTACAAATGAGTTGGCCCAAAAAAAAAAATTTAGAACACACTTTTACAGCCATATTTTAGTCTTTTGATACCTTTATTATATTGTGGAAAATAATGTCAATTTGTCTTCTATATAAACGTAAATTTGACCCATATATGTATTGTATACGGTGGTTTTGGTGGTTACTTCATGGCTTGTGAAACATTTTTTTTCTATTTTTGGGAATAAAGGAATCAAAATGGAAAGTTTATATTTTCATGAACCGTGCTACCCCGTAACGCGGAAGCCTTCCGTACACTTCCGCACTCTTGCTAGCTTCTGGGCGCCTGGTAGCCGACCTGTCGTAAGCCATGCTTTGACAACCGTGAAGACCAACTGACAGCTAAATAAGGGGGCAACTTGGGGAGTATGGAGGTAAACTCGGGGTATGTCTTTAGCAGATAACTTTTAAGTATCGGAACTTGGTACATTTTATTAGTTAGTTTTGGCTGAAATTTTGGTTCATGAACGAAACATGGTTTGCGTTAGTCAAATACTTTGAAACAAAATCTATGTTTGTTGATTTTAATAATTATGAATTTTCTAATTTTTCTATTATTTCACAATTAACATTTAAATAGATAGGTCTTGTGAAAGTTTAAACAATTTGCAAGTGCAATTTTGAATGATATCACATTTTATTGCGATTTCTAACAAAATATATGGGTAAATTTTCCCGGCCAGAGAGGCCTAATTAAGTTCGTCGTTAAGCAACATACACCTTACCTTTTTGGACTCAACCTGAAGAGTACAGGTGGATTTTTCACCTGTCTTACGTCTCACCTGACTACCAGGGAGTAAGGAAATTGTAGAAGTAAAACGTACCTTTCTCACGGGGACTCACTGAAATTCAGGTGAAAACTCACCCTCACATAAACGTACAATGAATGTAAACAGCCGTGTGAAAGCAGCAGGTCTGGGAAAACTGCCATCTCTTTTCAACAACACAGTTTACGTAGACAGTAAAAAGGACAGCGCGAGTTTCGCTTTTCGTTCGGAAAAATCGCTTTTCAGGCAAGGTATTTCCAGGGAACACACGTATAATACATATTGCGATACCTGTATCTCGCCTGCCGTAAACTGGAAAGGTGAATGAAGTCGCAGGTAAAGTTACCTCCATTGCTATCCTACTTGCCTGGTAATAAAACTACGTGGTGAAACAGGTGAGCGTTACCGGGCAACATTTTACTTGCGTAAAGCAGGTAAGGTGTATTCGATTTTTGTAATGGAACGAAAATCTTTAAAGGTCAATATTTTAGTTAATTTTAATTAATTAATTAGTTAGTTAATCTTGTGGAATTCAAAGTAAAACTAAAATCCAATGTTGACAAATAACATTTTTCAAAATTATTTTTGGGCATAATTTTATAATTTTCGCAAAATATTAAGAGATCTCAATTATGAATGGAGGTTAATTAAAGTGAAAACATGTTCTTCCCCGATCGAATATTCTCGGGGCAAATTTCGATAAAGTGGGGGAAAAGTACTAGGCGCTTATAACTCGCGTGGAAGTATTGTTACTTTGCTTTGGTTACCCGCAAGGCGCGTCACGTCAGTGTTCAGTCCTGCCAAGAATTTAAATAAAATAATAATTTCCAACCGGGATAGCAGTAAGCTAAAGAGGTGTTTATAGATTTTCTACTAGAATTCAAGGAGACGTTGTAGTAAGTTGTAGTAGAACATAGTTTATTGTACCCGGCGAATATGAGTTGCGAAGAGATGTTTCTTGAAGTTCTTGTTCTAGGAATTATAGCCGGTTGGTAAAAGTAGGATTATCTTGGATTTAGTGATAAATAAATAATAGTTAAAAAAAACTAAAAAAAACACGCTTTTTATAAAAAACCGAACTAAAAAAATAGAAAATAAAATTTTATAAATTTAAATTAAGAATAGGGTTGAAAATTTCAATAAATATAAATTAATAATAGTGTAAATAAATAAATATATGTATTTTATTTTTAAAAAGCGTGGGGTGCATGGGTCAATAAGTAGATATTATATATTTTGTAGATACATTTTGTATTGACAGACATGAGTAGAGTGATTAGCATTTTGATAATATCTTAGAAAGCACCCCACGCTTTTTTAAAAATAAAATACATATATTTATTTATTTACACTATTATTAATTTATATTTATTGAAATTTTCAACCCTATTCTTAATTTAAATTTATAAAATTTTATTTTCTATTTTTTTAGTTCGGTTTTTTATAAAAAGCGTGTTTTTTTAGTTTTTTTTAACTATTATTTATTTTTCGCTTTTTAGTTCGATTTGCTAACTATTAACCATCCTTAATATGTACAAATGTGTTGGTGTTATCCGATTTTGGCCGTCTGCTCAAGCAAATTAAAAATAAAATTGATGCATAACAAAAAATATTGAGCAAAAAGATTTGTAGCCGCGTGGTTTCGATCCTCAGACCTCATAAAATAAAATTGATGTGTAACAAAAAATATTGAGCAAAAAGATTTCTAGCGCGTGGTTTCGATCTAGGGACCTCTGGGTTTTGAGCCCAGCACGCTTCCACTGCGCCACTCTGTTCTCTGACTCGAATGACGAAACTACCATTTGTAAGTTAAACGGTATAAAAGTTAAAGAAACTTTATAGAAAAAGCGTGTTAAAAAAATTAATAGTTAAAAAAACTAAAAAACACGATTTGTTTAGTGTATTGTCATCGGTCCTCGATATATCTACAAAGTTTGAAAGAAATCTGACCGTTTAAAGTGGGTCAAAAACGCGCTCAAAGGAGTCGGTTACATACAAACATACAAACATACAAACATACAAACATACAGGTGAAGCTAATAAAAGCGTGTTAAAATCTTTCATCCTTCCACATCCATAATAGTCCACATAACAATTTGGTACACATATAGTCGTAATAGGTAGGGTCCTGTCTGCTTGACGCACCTATGTCGCGTTATCGATCTTAACAATAATAATTGTCGAAGCGCGAGTTTACTTGTATTTATTTGTCTAGTTTTTCCTATTTTTTTTTACGATTTTCCTCGCTTAATTTCATCATTGTCATCGATATAGGATGAAATTTGACATTCTATATTGATTTTTTTTATGTCGATGATCAAGGTTGGTTGAACCTACGCGGTATGTTCATTGAGTACGTAGCGGACGTACTCAATGATATTCCAATTCATTCATTATACTGAATACTACGCCGATATCGTAGTTTAACGTAAACTTAAATAGTATGTACCAGGGCTACAGAACGTAGGAGGAGTGCTACTCACTTGTACCCATACTCTAGGTTGTCCCCACAGCCACCCCACACCCACTCATTATGCAGGTGATTCGGCCTCGGAGCGCGGCTGCAACTGCAGCTAGATAGGCGACCGTCTCTACAGGCTCGGGAAATTGAGAGTGAAACTCCAGCAGCCGTGATGGCATATGTAAAGGCTGTCTCGCGGGATGCTGAGGACAAAAAAAATGCTTTACTGAAATGTCGAAAATATGTTGTAGTGCAAAAGTATGTTGTAGTAAATACAATAATAAAAATACTACTGAGTAATCATAACAATAGAATCATGAGCCCAAAAACAATCGGTCACACGCTCACTGCTGTGTAGTGCAGCAGCATTCACAAAATATTTTATGATAAATCAGATTATACAAAATGTACGCGAATTTTTAAGTTTACCTTTTCTAAAACCGGATGTACTCGTAACTCTCAAGTTTCACGGAATTCAAGCACATCTGTCAAAACAAGCTCTCGTTTTATTTGAAAATTTCCTTGCTTTTCAGTCGAAGCGCTGAAAACTAAGTGTTGAACAGGCACTAAATCCACGTTGCTGTCTGCCGACTGACAGCTCGAGATTTATCGTGAGACGTTCCGTTCCTAGGATTCTAGATACAATACAGAACAGATAAAGTACTTTCGAGACTTTTATTTAGTACAGTACGTACTTTTATTTATCAATACGCTTTTGGTAACCTATCTTCGACAAAATGAGTCACAACTTCAAACGGTTTATTTATTTACATCACTAAATGTGGTATTACAATCCTATTAATATACAAAAAAAAATGCTCGACTTTTCATGTAGGTAAACAAATAAATATTTTTCAATCGAACGTTTCTTTAAAATTTTATCTTCAAAGCACTGTGGCTTAAAACTGATACCAGGACAACACGACCCGTTAGCAAGCACTCTGTTCAGACGTCCATTTTACGGACAAATCACCTACGAGAGCACGCTTTATTACTCGATATCAAACGAAACTATACTTCCACCAGTTTTATCTGAAAAATTGTGCTTCCGATATGAATGTTTCTTTTATTACACTATTTCGTGTTTTATGAAAGAATATTTCTTATATCTTATTCATTCGTATTTCGGAGTGTCCTCCGAATATTTTAGGGAAATAATAAATTCGGGGGATATTATGATAGTTATTCAAAGGCCCTGAATAATCAGAGCATATTTTTATTGAATCCTTGTGTAAAGCTAAATTTACACTTAGACAACGTGCGGCTTATTGTTTATGCGATGCGGTGTTGTGACGTTATTTTATATGCGACATTTTATATTATAGGTAAAATATCTTACCGCAGTTTTAAATTGTCAAATTGCAAAAAAAAAAAATGTAATAGCTTTACTATATACCTAGCAGAATTCATTTGGATTAAGTGCGATGTGGGTACTTAATAATATAATAGAGGTTAGATATAAATAAAGTAGTTCATGCATGGTTGGGGTGCTAGGTCGGGTAACCTCCACGTGGTGCACCCTGGGCAACAGCGTGCGGTAATGCTGCAGCTTTTATGCAGTATTACCGCACGCTGGCTAATAATCCGACACGGGGGGGAACTTCTGCGCGCGATCCTCAGCTTTTATGAGGAGCGGGCGCAGAAGTAAGTTAGGTGGAGGCTCGGGCCGGCGCCCTGGACATTCCGGGAAGCGGCGGTCTGAGCCTAGGCGGCCTTGATTGGCTGCGGGACCCGGTCGGCGTCTCAGCCTTATGCTGAGTAGCGGCGACGCGGGTCGGGTGACCTGGGTGGTATTAAAACCATCGCCCAGTGTCGTCGGGGGGAGGTTTCCGCACCCTCTCCTGCACCGGCTCTCCACTGTACACTTCAAAGACCCCGTATTGCGGTAAGGGGTACGTTGTGGCAGTGTGGGGGCCGAAGGGGGCTTGCCTTAATTGGCCGGCCCCAGAGCAAGGAAAAGCTTGAAACAAAAACCCGTGAGAAAACACGTTAAAACCTGCGGATACCTGGGGACCTCCGCAGTATGTACCCTTACCCCCGGAATGAGCGTCACCCGGGGGGTCGACCTTTATTTCGTCTCTACTCGTGGGAATATTAATGGACAATTCTAAAAAAAACCTAAAGTACGATGGAGGGAGAGGGCTTGGCCCTGTAGACAATGAGGAGTCCGACTCCTCAAGAGAGGGAATGGTGACGGGGTCACCAGCTAGTGCGAACGGGAGAGGTGGCCTCCGGAAGCGCCCGGCTTCCTCGCTCGCAGTGCCCGGGCAATCAGGCTCGGTCACACCGACCGAGGGGACGGCAGCCGCCAAGGTGGCAACCTCCGCGAGAGGAAGAGCTCGAGGGCGAGACATAAGGGCGAATCCTGCAGCCGGCTTTAGAAAGCCGACTCCAGCGGCATCGCCAATGTCGTCGCCGGCGCCATCGGATGGCGAACTTGAGGGTGTCCTGCGAGCCAGGACCCTCAGGAAAAAGCCGGCAGGCACTGCTGCTGCTGCTGCCGTGGTCGTTGACCTCGAGACGGACGCTGGAAGTGAGTCCGAAGCGTCCTTGATGGTCAACGACTTCAGCGTATTAAACGCGCAGGAGCTGAGGGCGCAGGCGGGCCAGCAGCTTGCCTCTATTTTGGAGGTTGCCAGGAAATCTGGCAACCTCAAGGGGGAATTTGTCGGCCGCCTGAAAAGGTCGGCGTCGACAATCAGGGAGGTGGTCGAGGCCTTGACCAGCCGAAGCGAGGCGGAGGAGACAAGGCGTCTCCGCGCGAATAATGGCTGCCTGCGCATGGAGGTTGACTCCCTAAAGGCGCAGGTGAAGGCGCTGCGTCGCGGCTTCGCTGAGGCGAAAACGGAGGCCGCCGCGGCAAACACCGCCGCCGCCACCGCCGCTGCCGTTGTCGCCAGCGCCGAGACGCCGGTGGCTCCCGCCCTCCTGCCAATGGCGGGTTTGGTGGAGGAGCTGAAGCGCTCCTTGACAGTCACGTTCGGGCAGATGTTGAATGCCCGACTCGCGGCTGTTGAGGAGCGTCTCCCGCCTGCCCCGACTGTCCGCCCGCCCCTACAGGCGGCCAAGAAAGCGGCGGCAGCCGCCGCTGCTCCCAGGCCGATACCGACGCCGGTCCGCATCCCCGTTACTAAATCGGGCATGCGGGCCGGCCAGGTCCCGACGCCTGCCGCCGCCCCTTCACCAGCACCAGCTGCAGGCCCTTCCAGGGCTAATGAGGCCACCACCTCGGCCACCCCTCAGGCTGAGTCCTGGGCGACGGTGGCCAGGAAGCCCAAAGGGAAGGGCAAAGGGAAGGGAAAATCTTCCCTTCCTAGTGCTGCGTCGGCAGCTGCGCCTGCTCCTCGCGCCGTCACTGCCGCCAAGGCTAAGAAAACGGCGCTGAGGCCCCCAAGGTCTGCGGCAGTCGTTCTGTCGCTGCGTCCCGAGGCCGCAGAGCGGGGGGTCACCTACGCCGACATAATTAGGTCGGCGCAGGAGAGAATAAATGTGGAGGAGCTGGGGGTCGCCGGCCAAATCCGCTTCCGCCAGACGGCGACGGGAGCCAGGATGCTGGAAATCCCTGGCTCCCAACAAGGCGAAAGGGCGGACAGGCTCGCGGAAAAGCTCCGCGTTGTCCTGTCCGAAGTGGCCAGCGTCGCCAGGCCCGTCAAATCCGCGGACCTCAGGATTACGGGCCTGGACGATGCGGCCACGAAAGAGGCAACCGGCGCCGGCGCCGGCGCCACCATTGTGTCCTGCCCGATCCCGGCAGCCAAGGTGCTGGCTGGAAACGGCAGGCTGCTGGTCGGGTGGATCTCGGCACGCGTCGTGGCCCTGGGGGAGCGCCCCATGCGCTGTTACAAGTGCATGGGGTTGGGGCACACTCGCCCACAGTGTCCGGTGTCGACCGACAGGGGGGACCTGTGCTTCCGGTGTGGGAGCACAGGTCACAAGGCGGCGAGCTGCGGAAGGTCTGCCCCGCGCTGCGCAATATGCGCCGAGTCGGGGAGGCCTTCCGGGCACATAATGGGGGGACGCAACTGCGCCCCCCCCAAGACGAAGGGGAAGGCCGCTGGGACCACGGCCGCCCCCGCGGCAGCAAATAGTGCCGCTCCAGAGGCCGCAGGCCAGCCGGCAAGCGGGGAGGTGGTTGTGATGTCTGACTAATGGATCAGGTCAGACATCGCAACCTCCTCCAGACGAACCTAAACCACTGCGCCAGGGCACAAGATCTGCTCATACAGACCCTGGCGCAGTGGGACATTGATCTGGCGGTCGCCACGGAGCCGTATCACGTTCCCCCCCATCCCTACTGGGCTGGGGACCTGAACGGCTCCGTGGCCATTGTGGGAAAGGCGGGTGGCGGCCCCCCCCTCTCAGTCGAGGAGAGGGGTTCGGGGTACGTGGTGGCCAAGTGGGAGGAGTACGCGGTGATCGGCGCGTACTTCTCCCCCAACAGAACCGCCGCGGAGCTGGAGGCCTTCACGGACCTCCTGGCCGCGGCGGTGAGACGGCAGGCGCCACGTCAGGTCCTCCTAATGGGGGACCTGAACGCCAAGGCCCGGGAATGGGGCAACCCCTCCACTGACTCTCGCGGGGAGATAGTCGGGGAGTGGGCGGTTGCCTCAGGGCTGACCCTATTAAACAGAGGGTCAGCCCACACGTGCGTGCGACAGCGTGGGGGGTCCGTGGTGGACGTGACGTTCGCCACCCCAGCTGTCGCCGCACGTGTCCGGGCCTGGAGGGTGATGTCGGAGGTGGAGACGCTCTCGGACCACAAATATATTAGGTTCGAGATCGTCCCCTCCGACATCCAGGGAGGGCCGCGGCGCGTGGTGCGGGGGGATTTCCCACGCTGGACGATCGGTCGCCTCGACGCCGAGTTGGCTGAAGAGGCAGCCATCGTCCAGCTGTGGTTTGCCGGCCCCGCGCACCCGGAGGTGGACGTCGCAGCGGGTCACCTTCGGGCGGCGGTGACGGCCGTGTGCGACGCGGCCATGCTGCGGTCCCGTCGCCGTCCCGGTGGTCGCCGCCAGGTCTACTGGTGGAGCTCGGAGATTGCCGATCTCCGAGCGGCCTGCATGCGCGCGCGGCGGCCGTACGCCCGCTGCAGGAGGCGGCGGCACGGTCGGACGGACGAGCAGATGTCGCCGGAGGCGCTGGCTGTCGAGGCCCGTCTCTATGGCCAGTACCGCGCTTCGAAGAAAGAGCTGCAGCTGGCCATAGGACGGGCCAAGTCCCAGGCCTGGGGGGAGGCCCTGGAGGGCCTCGACAGGGACCCGTGGGGGCGTCCGTAC
This sequence comes from Alcis repandata, assembly GCA_949125135.1. NCBI lineage: Eukaryota > Metazoa > Arthropoda > Insecta > Lepidoptera > Geometridae > Alcis > Alcis repandata. Next base: position 3,171,852 of record OX421245.1, on the reverse strand, counting down.
CTGGCGGCCCGGAAAAAGTTCCGGGGCCAGACGCCCCCAGTCGCGGAGTCCCTGGAGCCGGAGCTTCTAGGCAGGGTGCTGGAGGGGCTATTTCCTGATCCCCCTCTCCACACCCCGCCGGCGATGGCGCAGCCGTCCTCCACGGAAGAGTTGGACCCGGCCTCCATCCCGCCTGTGTCGGAAGCGGAGATGGAGGTTGCCGTCAGCCACTTGCGCGGCAAGACGGCCCCGGGTCCGGACGGGATCCCAGGACGGGTCCTGAGGATCGCCCTCAGGGAGTTGGGCGGTCGGCTTCGGGAGCTGTTCGACGCGTGCCTCACGTCAGGACAGTTCCCGAAGCTGTGGAAGGACGGCCGATTGTGCCTGTTGCGGAAGGAGGGACGTGCCGTTGAGTCGCCTTCCGCATACAGGCCAATCGTGCTGCTGGATGACACGGGAAAGCTGCTGGAGAGAGTCGTGGCTTCCCGTGTCATCCGGCACCTGGAGGGGACTGGGCCCGGTTTATCCGAGGCCCAGTATGGGTTCAGGGCAGGGCGGTCGACGATAGACGCCCTGCTCTGGCTCAAGGAGTGGACGCAGGATGCAGTCGGCCAGGGGGGTAAGGCGTTGGCCGTCTCGCTGGACATCGCCAACGCCTTCAACAGCCTCCCGCACGGAACAATACAGGAGGCGCTCCGGTACCACGGAGTGCCCCTGTATCTGCGGAGGCTGCTGGCCGACTACCTCCAGGACCGCGAGGTCCTGGTGAAAGGACGCGACGGCTTGAGGCGCCGTCGCGTCTCCTGCGGGGTTCCACAGGGGTCGGTGCTGGGACCGCTCCTGTGGAACGTGGGCTACGACTGGGTGCTCCGTGGCACGCTTCCCGCCAACATCAGGGTCGCGTGCTACGCCGACGACACCCTCGTCGTAGCCAAGGGGAGGGACCTCGGGGAAACGGTGCGGTTGGCCACGATGGGAACAGCCCTGGTGGTCGACCGTATCCGTGCCCTGGGACTGGAGGTCGCCCTCTCCAAGACCGAGGCCCTGTTGTTCCACGGGCCTCGGGGGGGACCCCCTCCAGGTACGCGGGTAAACCTGGACGGGGTCTCGGCCCGGGTCGGGGCCCAGATGAAGTACCTGGGCCTCGTCCTGGACGGGAGGTGGACTTTTGGGGCACATTTCGTCCAGCTTGCCCCAAAAGTCCTGGGAGCCGCCGCCGCTTTGGGGAGGCTGCTGCCCAACGTGGGTGGCCCTAGCGCCATATGCCGTCGGCTGTACTCCGGGGTCATCCGGAGTATGGCCATGTACGGGGCACCGGTCTGGGCGGACGCCCTCGGTCGTGCTAATAAGGCCCTGCTGCGACGTCCGCAGCGGGTCATCGCGACGAGGGCGATACGCGGGTACCGGACGGTGTCCTGGACGGCCGCATGCGTCCTAGCCGGGGATCCCCCCTGGGAGCTCCAAGCGGAGATCCTCGCCGAAGTGTACCACTTCGTGGCGGCGAGGAGATCCCGCGGGGAGCCCCCAGCGTGGGAGGAGGTGAAGCGCATGCGGAGGCAGGCGCAGGCCACCATGTTGAGGCGGTGGACGGAGGACCTGGCTCCACCGGTCCCAGGTCAGCGGACGGTGGAGGCCATTCGACCGGTCCTCCGGGGGTGGATGCGGCGGCGGTTCGGGTCGCTGTCGTTCCGACTTGTGCAGGTGCTTTCCGGGCATGGGTGCTTCGGAAAGTACCTGCACCAGATCGCGAGACGGGAGGCGACTCCGGCCTGCCACGAGTGTGGAGCGCCGGAGGATACGGCGCTCCACACGCTGGAGGCGTGTGCCGCATGGGGCCCGCAGCGGCACACGCTTACAGCAATCGTGGGCGGAGATCTCTCGTTGCCGAGCGTTGTTAGGGCGATGCTCCGCAACGAGAGATCGTGGCAGGCCGTGGCCTCCTTCTGCGAGGCGGTAATGTCGCAGAAGGAGGCCGCGGAGCGGATCAGGGAGGACGATCCCCGCTCTGATCCGCTCCGACGCAGACGACGGGGAGGGAGAAGGGGGCGATTCGCTCGCCTCCTTACCTCTCCGTAGTGGGGCCACTGGCGGAGGGTCGGGGGACTCTCCGCCGGCTTGCACCGGCTCCACACGTCTGGGGGGCGGCCTTGGTGAGCAAGGCCGTCCCCTCCCTCGGCGACTGGGGCCCGGTTCTGATCCGGGCCTGCCGCCGTGGAGCGAGATGGAGATTGCTAAAGCGCCCCCATCTCGCTCCACAATGGCGGCGGACTGCTCACCGCGGGGGTTTTAGTCGGTATTCTCGGTATGGGCACCGGTACCCACCATCTTCACCGGTGTCGAGTCCGACATACCCCCACTCGTCTCCCCCGGCGGGTGGGGGATGCGTAAGTGCATTACCCCGCGTCAAAAAAAAAAAAAAAAAAAAAAAAAAAAAAAAAAAAAAAAAAAAAAAGTTCATGCATGGTTGGGGTGCAAGGTCGGGTAACCTCCTCGTGGTGCACCCTGGGCAACAGCGTGCGGTAATACTGCAGCATTTATGCAGTATTACCGCACGCTGGCAAATAACCCGACACGGTGGGCCCATCCGCGTGTCCCTCTGACCTAGCAGAGGGCACAGCGTGATGGTTTGGACGGTGGCATTGCTGCCACTAGGGGGGTTTTCCTTGTGCTCCTCGCCGCATGTGAGTTGCGGTCGGGAGTGCAAGGAAAGGAGGAGGTTGGACGCTGGAAGCGTGTGCCGCATGGGCCCCCCCCAGCGGCATACGCTTTCGGCCTACATAGGCCGGGATCTCTCGTTGCCGAGCGTGGTGAAAGCCGTGCTTGGCGGCGAGAGATCGTGGCAGGCCGGGGTCTCCTTCTGCGAAGAGGTGATGACGCAGAAGGAGGCCGCGGAGCGGGTCAGAGAGGACGATGCCCGATGCCTCTCCCGGCCTGCACGACCCCACACTGACTGTCTGGGGGGTGATCCTGGGGAACAGGGTCACCCCTCCATAGGCGCGGGGGGCCCTAATCGGGCCCATCGCCGGGGCGAGGTGGCGATTGCTAACGCGACCCCACCTTGCCCCATCTCAGGCGGATGCCGAACACCCCAGTGGTTTTAGTGGGTATGCCGCCGCAGGGCGGAGACTCCCACATAACCACCCTGCCTCCCCCGGGGCGGGCGTGGTATCCATAAAGGATTTCCACTGGGTAAACAAAAAAAAAAAAAAAAGTTCATTAATGGCACTTGGTGTTATTACTTAAGATCCCGTAACAAATCATTTTTATCATGGAGCAGCCGGTTTAATTTGTGAAGAAACGGTGAAAAATTGTGTGTAAAAGTCCAATTATCCTGGAAAAAACATGTTAGATAAGCGATATTTGAAGAAAAAAGATAGAATCTTTATTGCAACCGCTGCCGCCGCCATTTCGCTTCGAAAAGGATTTGGCAACTAGGTATAAGTCGCATTATTGTATGACATTAAAAAAATGCATTACTTTCTAACCTCGGAAAGTGGTAGCTTAAATTCTACCATAATTTCTACGTTGATTAACGTTGACGGGGGGGGAAATCTTAGAAAGATACCCGGCTGCTTTGGGGAGCAACCGGGTTATGTGAGGTTATACTCACTAAAACCCCCTCTGTGGCCAGCCTCTGTGCTTGACAGGGAGCACCAGGGTCTCTGACGAACTCACACTGGTGCCCCCTTAATTATCACGTTTAGGCACCATTCGCAGGACGTTGGTCTTTTTCCGGCCCCTACAACGATGCGGGCCACACTGCGCCGTTGTCTTCCCTGGGCTCGTTCGAGAAGGTAGCCAGATCCCCAAATCTGACCACCCACGAGCCCAAGGGCCCCTTTTAGTCGGCTCTTACGACAGGCAGGGGATACCGAAGCCGTATTCTAAGACCCCGGCTCCAGGGTTGACTGTGTGCCTAGCAAGACTTTGACATAAAAATACGTAGCGAGTATTCGATAGAAAAGTGTACGCCATTCACTCGTACGCCTGTCAGGGGCGATTCTGACGGGCGTAAATGGCGTATTATTTTCTATTGCTTACACTATGACACTCCGCGTCTGCCTGCCACAAACAATATCAATGACGTGTTCTTATGATATTGTAAGTCATTGTAGCATGCCACAAAGCCGCAAGATGTTGTTCAATGTGCACTGAGCTTTATAGTTATTACTAGCAGTTTCCGATTATTTGAATAATCTTGTTTCAGCAATGTACTGTGTATTGGTATAAATATTTTATCTAACAACAATAGTCAGGCTTTATTACTTACTTTATGAATGGTTTTCTAGGTCGGCAGTAATAATCTGTTGTCTTCGGTAAGAATTATTATGATAGAGTTATGTTATAGGATCTGTCGCACTGAAAACCATTTTGAAACAGCTGCCTTAACTATAGGTAATTTTGAATACTTAAAATATAGTAGTTTTAAATTATAAAGATCATTAAAACTTATATGTGGCTGACTCTTAATTTTTTACAAGCTTTTTAGTCAAATCTTGCAACTGAATTTAAAAACATTTCTCGATGTCCGATTGCGCTGAAATTTGGTATACCTGTGTAACTCCAATGACAATGCAATAAAAGTATGTTTTTAAATAATCAATTCATTCATTTGAAGACAATCAACGGTCAATTTTTAATAATAAGACGTCAAACATGAATTTAGTTCGACTATTCTATAATAATTTATATTTCAGGCTATTCTGCTGTTAATTTAGCAAATATTAGACAGTTATACCGAAACCTAAACCTAGCCTTTGTACTACCGAATATTGTATTACTTATTTATGTATTTTTGTATACAATAAAGTTGTATTGTAATTGACTAACAATTGAATTCAAAACATTTATTTAAAAAAAACAACTAAATTCAGGACTGGCATAACTGAAAAATCCCCTTTAACCGCTGAAACGCACGCTTACTCTGTAGACTTACCAGGCTAACAGCAACAGCAAGAGTTAACACTGCCTAGACATTATATTTTCAGAGCAAACCGTACTACAGATTAGATAATAGTTACTACGTAAACCGTATTTTCAATAACGTAGCTTCGCAATAAGAGGTTGACTTATTTGATTGCTCGAAGCTCAAACGTGTGTTCGCGAGCGTTTTTTTGGTTAATTTTAGATTTTAGTTTACTTTTTTGTGTACAGGGTTATAAACATACCCTGCGGCTTAGCTAAGCCGAAAATGGTTAATAGTCCTCATCATTATTCACTGTCCATAGAAAAATGTCTATGACACTCGTCAAAATGTTTGGAACAGCTAATTTTTTTTCGCAAACTCCGGGTTGGTCCCATGGTAAAAGCCTGTATGTGGAATTTTGTAATTGGCCATATTTATAGCAATATTTATAAGTACCATAAACCTAGCTGTAAGATTCCCAGATCGGTTAAGTTAAAGTAAAACTTACCAATGAAACTCAGCGGTCCAAACACCGTCCCATCCTCACTGACGGTACAGTTCCACCGTCGTCCACTAAACTGGTGCTGGCACTCGTTGATGCCGCTTCTGACGCCAGCGCTGACCACCGGCATGTGCTCCTTGTACCGTCTACAGACGCGGCGCTGGCCGGGCGTGAGGCTGAGCTTGGAGCAGAGCCGGGAGCGGTCGGAGAAAAGGTCTGGCTGGTTGGACCATTGCTCGAACTCTAGCAGGCCCATTGAGCTGAAAAAAAAACGACCTTAGACTTTTTTCTTTTTCCTCGACAAGAGCAGGAAGACTATTAAGCCGTTTTCCATTTAACAACTTATAACATAGGTAATAGATGATGTGACCATCTGGAAGGTAACATAATATATTTGTGTCAAATTTGACAGGTATTGGTGGCTGACTGCCACGCCATCTCTTTTAGAAAACAGAACCTAAACGGATAAAATAGGCATTAAGGTGAAACGTTTTGCTCATGGCGCGAAATTTGAATTCCAAACTGTTTTTTTCGTTTTTAGAGCCAGGCCGGGTAACTAAATTAAGGAATCATAAAGTTTGCGCCAATTTTTAAGCATTCCTCACGGTATTTTGTAGAGCTAATAAACAGTAATGCATAAGATAACACAAAAAAGGCAATTAAGCGTTAAACTGGCGATCGGAGATGATATTGACATATTTGAAAGATGTCATCATCATCTGTACATATACCTTTACAAAATATCGTAAAAAATACTTAATAGATTGTCGCAAATTTCATCATTACTTAATTTAGTTACCCGGTCTAACTCTAAAAACGAAAAATCCGTTTGAAATTTAAATTTCGCGCCATAAGTGAAACGTTGCACCTTAATTAACAGCTCTTCCCATCCTTTTTACACATCTTAAAATTATGAAATAATTTTATAGCTGTTAAATTAGTTTAGTTTAGAAAATAGTAAAAAGAACCGATATCAGTAGATGTCCAGAATAAAAACGGTTTATCCGTATCGTTAGAGCCTTTTACAACCCTAATACAGATGTCTGTGCCCTAGGACCTTTAGGCCTTGGGCATTTCTAATCAGATGCCGGCAAACTTCAACATGAGAGCTAGCAACAAAGCCTAAACAAACTTACTAGGACCATAAAACTAGACCTCAGGTGCCCTTGACTAGCTATAACTCTAACCAACAGTTAAACTTGTGGTTTTCTATGACTAACAGTCGCAAATTGGTAGCGTAAACAGGGTTGCCAACCAAACTGTTAAATAGTACTATACTGTTTTAGCTTATTCACTTTTACTGTTAATTTAAAATAAAATATATACATACAAAATACTCTTTGTGTCATCGCCAGCGTAATTTATTTTTTGGCAGTCAATAATTTTATTTAGCGCCGATTGCTCGAAACTAACTAACTTTTGTTTATAGTGTGAAAAAAAAATTGAAACTTTGAAAAAATCAAATATTGTATATTTATCTGTTTATTTAATTTTTCACATTGCAATAATTATTCTTCTTTGACATTTAATTTATTGGGTATTATTTTTTCGTAAAAAAATGTATTTTTTGACATTCATAAGTGTACATTGGATGGACCCATATTTGAATAAATTATTTTAAATTTGAATTTAACGACTCACAGCTAAATCTGCCATATTTCTACCGACTTTAAAAATGGAGATTATTTGTTCAATAACTTGGCAATCCTAAACGTAAAAGCATTCTCTTTAGGTTAATGCACAAAATCCATTATTACAACATACGTCATATTAGATATACGTCAGATATTAGTTATTTACTTAGACATTGTTATCAGCGTTTCTTAGTAATGTGAACTATAAACAGTTTCCGATAACATTGTTTGGAGATCGCTGGAAAGCGTGCAAAGGCGTAATACGCCGTAACTAGGTAATTTATCTTATAATAATGAGAAAAGTACCTACAGTTTCTAATAAAATGAATAGTAAAAAAGATGTAATTAATTTTGTCTGTTTGTCACGACTAAAAAGCTGAATTGATTTTTATATTTGGTTCAGTAGACATAGAGCACATGATTATTTTTAACCAATTTTATAAAGTAAGAAGGAAGTACTCAATCTGACCCTACTTATTGATTGAGAACCGATTAATCATTGTTTTGTTGAACTAGAGGGTCGGTCTCATTTAGATTCAAAGAATAAATCATCCACAAAAATTAAAAGTAGTTTTTTGTACAATAATATTATATTATTATCTCATTTAATACTATCTACTAAAACACGTTGTTCTGCACACGAACGAACTCAGTCTTTCTGCGATTATTATCGTTTTGAAATTAACGACTAAAAGAAGTAACGAAATAAATTTGAGTTAGGTTTTCCTGGACAAATGTTCACACATCTTTAAGATTACTTAGTATATTTTAATCTCGAAAATGCAGAAAATCTGTAAAAATGTAGACATAGGTTACAAACCCCGGCGCTGTTAGTTTCTTTTTTCCTCTTCAGCTTTGGCCTTACCTTGTGCATCAAGTAATTTAATTTCCTTTTCCTTTTTCAGAATCAAAGATATAGAAGAATATAATATAATAGATATAATATAATAGAAGAATATAATAGAAGAATAAATAATTTTCTGTTATTTGACAATGAATTCTGTGTAGCAGACATTATAAAGGTCGCCACTGGTGTTGGTTTTCAATTAGAGTTACCAGATTGGGGGTTTTGCTTAAACATTTTAAAGAAAATTCGACTCTTGAAGAAGTTTTAGAAATTGATATCTTTGTGGAAATAACCTCGGGGAAAAAATAAATATTTCATTTCATTTTAAGAACAAGAAGACAAACAAAAAATTAAATACCCGTCTGTCCCGAATTTAAATGATTTCTATAGAGTTTCATATAATCTAGTAAATATAACGTGAGCTATGTAAAAAATTAATATGAAATTAGTTAAACTTAATAAAACAAAAATTTCTTATTTCGATAATTTATTTAAAACAGAGTAACAATATAAATAGGCAATAACATTTGGCACTGGATAAAATACTGAAAATATAATACATTATTTTAAACAAAATACACATACAAAAATATTTTTTTTAATTTAGCCTCAGTCACATTCAATAGTCCATTCGATTACAAAATATTTAGAAGCTAACCTCCTCTTTTCTGGAAAAAAAGTTAGAAGACCATTGATATTTTGTGATAAAAAAAATCTTTTACTTAGTTTGTTTTTTCAAAAAAAATTTTTTTTTCAAACGACTATTCTATATTTTTTAGTGTCTTATGAGATTTTAGCTTCGAAGCGATGATAATTACGCGGGCACCATGATCCTCAGCACATGATAATCTTCAACCTACCCAATCGCCAACTTCATAACTTAAACATATCGTCCATAGATCGTAATCGTAAAGTTAAACCCGCAGCTCCTCTGACTCTTCAGTTTCAGCTTCACGAACCTCTGCCCAACACCTCCTGACGACACAATTGGATACCCTCCAGATCCATCGCGCTCGTTGTCCTTCACGTAAATAGCTTTGATATACGCGTAATTATGTTGTCCTGGTTCCGGATACTCGATGACGCTAGTTCTCACGATGAGCGGGAACCCGTATTTGTATTCGTTCACTTTGTAGATGACCACGTCTCCGAAGTTCGCTTGACCGATGTTCAGGTCGTGGCTTTGCCCGGAGGCGGCCACAGCGCAGAAAAGTAAGAAAACAAGAGACGCGCGCATTTTCGTTCGTTGTACTGAGGTGCTAATTTGTTGGTATTGTTTTTATATGTGGCTTGATGGTGGTGTGCGGTAGAGAGGCAAGAATGTTTTTGCATTGTTATCTTGATTTTGAGATGTATGATGGATGTAGATTTAACTAAAAGTCAAGAAAGTAGTTTTGATGGGAAGCGACGATGTGGTCGAAGATGTAGCACGCTTGCCTAGGAAAAACCTATTCACTCTTGTTTTGAACAACCCCGGGTTGTAAAGTAATATTATACATCTTATAAGTAAACAATGTTACAAGTCTCGTTATATTTTTTTGTGAAAGACTTTGTCAATCATATTCTGAGTTGGCGCTATTGTTGTTATGAACACTACTTGTTCGTTTCGTACAAAAAAAAATACAAAAATATTTATTTTCTGAAAATTTACATTTACACAAGTTTCGTAACTTCGCAACATGAAAATACTATAACAATTCGTGACTAAATACAAAAATATTTATTTTCTGAAAATTTACATTTACACAAGTTTCGTAACTTCGCAACATGAAAATACTATAACAATTCGTGACTACATTCTGCATAACACCATCTTTTCAGGAAAATAAAGTCGTAGTCAATCAGCGATCCATCACGACTAGACAAGTCATATGACGCGGGTTTGCTTGCAATGTCACGATCAACAAACATGGTAAAGGTATACACACGCTACGTACACATTTTGCCATGTAGATACTTTTATCTATTCCACGAATATTTCTATTCAGTGTTTATAGTACTTTTAAGATATCTAATATTAAATGTTCAATAAACCTACTGAAATATAGTATTGTAAAGGAGAAAATTGAAAAGAATCCAATAAGGGTTTTGTTGTAAAATGAGTGGACATTTTATAACATCTTTGAAGGAATTCGGAATCGTCTTTTTCTCTTACTTTTTAATATCTTGCTGTGAATCCGGCGCCTTAGCTCATAATATGAAAGGTACGTCAAATCGATAGGTTCACCGTAAGAGTAAAGCAAAGTTTCTTTCCATAGTTCGACGGAAGTCGTATTTTTAGTATAGCCAATACAAAAACTAATTAGCGAATACTCATGTGTGTTTTGACGCATTTATTATGCACATAGACATAAAGACATATGCACAAAGATATAAAGACATATGCACAAAGATATAAAGACATATGCATCATATAGACATAAAGATAAAGGCCATAAGGCAACTAAATAGCAGTATAACTGGTAGCCAGATATAGGCCATTTTCATACAAACGTCCAAGTTAATTTTATTATTTATGGTAATATTAGGCAAGAAAGACTCTTTAATTAAAGTTAAATACAATCGAACAAGAGTTTCTGAAAAAATAAATATTAAATACCATAGCGAAATTATTGACTATGTCTATAATACCTGTGGCCCTAGCACAACTTTTGACGTAAAATACGTAGCAAGTATTCGATAGAAATGTACGCCATTTAATACTAGCTACGTAATATATTTTACGTCAGAGGTTATGCTAGACTCACTATTTGTATAAAAATTACCGATTTCGGGTATTACCTAAGCGACTATTGGGCCCAAGTTTGGAGGTTGGAGGTTGGTTGGTTGGTTTGGAGGTTTGGTTGGTTTGGTTTGGTTTTGTGACAGATCTAAATTTTCTTAAAGTATTAATGTCTTTGTGTAAATAGATCGCGATGACAAAGACAGATATACTTATATTTAGTTAGTTTAGAACTGTCACATAAAGCCTTCAAACTTGGGCCAATTATTAATTCTGTGACTTAGCCTTATAACTACAACTTAAGAGACATACCTATTCCAATAACTGTAATACCAACTAACACCACTAAATACTAATACTAAATACTAACTAACACAATAAATACTAAATACTAACTAACACCAACTACTTCTCAAAATATCTTCTACAAAAAACCCTATCTTAAAAGACCTACAAGCAAACTGGAAGGAAAAACATTTCCCATCTACAGGCTTTCCGTCTCGGCGAGGTAGTTTCCGTGGCTTCCTTACCGTTTCTGAGGTCACCTTAGGGATTTCACATACAGCGGCGTAGGAACTCATGTCGTCACCTGCTTTGAAACAGGACTGTTTCTTAAAATGTTACTGTCTAAATCTATCAGCACTTACTTGTAGATTTTGGGGTTTGTTTGGTGGGCAATAAAGTAATATTCTATTCCTTTTTTTTATACTATATTATTCAAATTCTTTATAATAATTTATTAAATATTTACATCAATGTACAGTGTATACTTATCAATGGCAAGTACGAAAATAATTTTTACTAATAAATTATAACACAATAAATGAAAATATAATTTTCTTTACTTACAAATTGCAGCTAGATTAGAATCGATTGCCTACACTTGTAATATATTTTGTTCTGGGAAATATTGACCTAAAAAGGTGCAAAAAACAAAAAACAAAAAACAAAATTCAAAATCATATGTTATTTCGTAAAATGAGTAATTTTTTTTGCAATCCCGGGATTTCCCTATCAGTGATATTACGAATCACTATTTAAATGTTTTTATAAGGATAAGAAACCAACCAGTGAATCCCAGAGCAAGCTGCATGGCCATGACTCGGCTGGTGATCTCATTTACCTTGTGGAGTACAATAGGTAGGTACTCGTACCTACTACGGAGAGTTTGACGATATTGTGACTGATATTTGTTCTGTATGCATAGTATTATACCTATATACTCAGATCAAGTAGAAAGGCAGATAGAGTCCTTCAATTAAGTCTAGAGTCCTAAAACTTCCCGAATCAATCGTCAATTCTTACGTCAGTTGCTCAGAGAACATGTACAAGAAAAATAAGTAGTAATATTTAGTTTTTATGCGTCCTGTGCTTGTAGTATACGTACACGGGCAGAAGGGTAATTTTTTTGGCTTCACCTGTATCTAAGGTGGGACTCTGCCTTTCTACTTGATCTGAGTATGCAGGTATATGTCCACGTTGTCATTGTAAACCTAGAAAGGAAGATGGAGCATTGCGTTAGATTTGGGTGAAGCCAACTCCTCTATTTTCCTTACTTACACAAGACGCACACATTGACATATCAATACTCCAGGACTCACTGCACTGTAGAGCTTGTATACGTACGCGTGAAAGGAGAGGAGTTCTTGGCTTCATCCTAATCTAACGCAGTGCTCCATCTTTCTGACTAGGTTCATCTGAGTGTCATCATCTTCAACAATTTTCCACCCACGCCATGTTTTCCAGTCTAGGGTATTTCGAGCCGTACAAGATATTACTGGCAATCTGTATAATCCGGAATTCTGTACAATACCTTGGCAATGTATCGAATACCTGAACTACCTTAAACAGTTTGCCAGTAACGTATAAATACATATCATTCAAGTTAAAGGATCATATAAAATCACGCACAAGGCCAAAACATACAAAACAATTTATTAAGTAAAAATCACATGTAACAACCAAACAACATTTTAATATTTTCTAGGGTACTGGTTATCGTTATATTGTTCATTATAGATTCCTTTGGTCAAATATCTTGCGTTGGGATCATTGCCATAGACTTCAATCTCGAATTTATATCCCCTGAAAATTGTGGGACTTTTCAATCCAATGGTAACACTTTTTGTACCGATTCCACCACTCTCAATATACGCTTCGCCGTCCTTGTCGTCTCTTAGGTCTGTAACATACACTGCACTGATTATCTCATTGTTGGGAGCGTTTACGATGACGTCGTCAGTTCTTTTCCATATCGCTGGATCAGCTTCTTTGATTTCACTGAAGATCTTTCTAGACTGCGCTGTGGCGTAGCCCAATCGAATATCGTTGCAGGCAACACTGGCCACGCACAAAGCAAAGATGATATAGTACATTTTTGCTTGAAGTATAGGCTCCAAATGAAGATGCAGGTTTAGCTCTTCCCTTTTAAATGAATTAGGATCGTTAGATCTTGCTTCTGAGTAACCATTTCACATAACTCCGCTAATAGATGGCCATATATCGAAATATATTACGAGGAAATGGCGTCATGGTAGATAAATATTTTGATTGATGTAAAGCAGGGCTTCTAAAGAATCGATTGTATTTCGAAATAACTACACACTGATTTGTACTGGCCAATGTGTATTTAAAGTTAAATGAGGGAGGCACTTTCGTAATATCTGAGCTAAACAGAAAGTCTACACTGGAAAATTTTAGTTCCGACGTTTGACCGACTCTACGATTGGTCAAACTTTATGTTTGGGTACTTATTCATTCACAGCAATTATATACTTACATACTTAGCAAGTAAGTGTGAATTATAAAGTTAAATTTTATAGATTTTTCTTGAACTTCGAGACATTTCCATCTGTAATGTTTGATCGAGCACACGCATTTGTCTAAATCTAAACAAGATGTCTTCAAGCCTTTTGCTATCGACAGTATCATTATTTCTTCTGTTTTTAACTGTGACGTGCAATGATTTATTCCTGGGATATCCGGATATATCATCGAAGCTGATCTACAGCAAGGTTGGGATAATGATTTTTACTAATTGAAATAGTGGTTAGTAGACCAAGAGACTTGCTCAGAACTCGCTGCGCTCAGACCCGCTACGTTGGAAAATCCAAAATATGGATCACCTTATGTAACAATCATCTGGTTAACTTTTGGGTAACCCACAAAATAAGTGATACTAACTAAATTGCGTCCTTGAACTTTAAACAGTTTCTAAGTACGACCATTAATGACAGCTCTGCTTTTTTGCAGGTCCACCAAGAGAATCCAGCTATTTGGGTGCGATCCGAGACCTTCACAGTCAGATGTTCACCGAACGAAGTCATCAACGCCATCAAAGTCAATGACCTTCGCCATGATAAATGGGGAGACGCATATATAAAAGCTGGTGGTATAGGAGAGAAGTCAGTGACCATTGAGCTGGACAGTCCCACTGTTTTCCGGGGATATAACTTCTGGGTGGAAGTGTACGCGCTGCAGACGAACAACTTTGTTTACAATCATGGGAAGTGACTGTTTGTACGGGAGAGTGTGTTTTTTTAGTTGTTTCGGTTTTATTTATTAAAGTTGTTTGGGATGAATGGTTTTATGTGTAATGTGTATTTATTGACTCTAGAACTTTACTACGCTAAGATAAAGATAAAGAGCGGGCTCTTTTTCCGCAACTAGGCCGGTAATCGGCCCTTTTTGCGTGAACTATGCATATGCATATGCATATATGTACATATGCAGGTTTCCTCACGATGTTTTCCTTCACCGAAAAGCCAGTGGTATGTAAATTCGTACATAAGTCCTAAAGAACTCATTGGTACGAGTCGGGGTTTGAACCCGCCACCTCAAGAATGCGAAGCGGCGGTTCTCCCACTGAGCTACCACGGCTCTCCTTTACTACGTTTTGCTCATATTTATCTTACCTATTGATTGTTATCCGATATTTAAAGAAAACAAGTAGGTAGACTATACTTCTTCAAATTAATTTCATGTTTTGTCTGTTTCTCAAAACGTTAAATGTCAAAGGTAGAAAAACTGATTATTAAAAGCTACTTAATAATGGGAGTAATTAATGACAACCAACCTAATTTTACTTAGAATATAGGAGCGTAGGTTGTAATTACTTCGAATAAATAAACTTTTGTATTATCTCTATTTTGTGTTTAATCAGTTAACATTTAGTTCAAATTTTATTTCTATCAGTGTGTAGTGTGTGTATCAGTGTATTTGGGTACCTACCTACTCATATCTATATTGTATTTGATTTGATTGTATTTATTAATCTAAATTGTATTTGAGCCAAGTCTATTTGACACCATACGAAAGACATACAAAAGACTTCGACTCACCGCGGAGGTCATAGCGAAAACGTAAGGTACCTACAACCCGGTCACAATATCTGTGCACCTCGCTGGAATGCGTATAGCCTTATATAGTCGCACTGTCGCACCGCACTGTCGCAGTCGAGGTGACAGGGGAAGCGGCAAGCCTCTCCCGTATTCCAGCGAGGTGCACAGATATTGTGACTGGGTTATAAGGATGGTGGACATGCAAAAATTTCAGTGACTCAAAAAAAGGTTAGTCACCTGCTCAGATGACTAGGTATTATCGCGACGTCAACAACGACTACATTTTGTTAGTACAATATCATAATCAGAGATTTAGTGTTGTTACGTTTTTTATGAATAATAAATATTTTTAATGCGAAAGTTTATGCTTGTACTAAATGTGTATAAGTACCAACTGTATACAGGGTTATAATAAAACGGTATGTTAAGCCAAAAACGGATTCATGAACAACTTTTACTATGGGACCAACCCCGAAATCGCGGAAAAAACATGTCATTCGACAAAATGTATGGAACACTAATTTTATTTTCAGATTTCAGTTTCTAAAAATATTCATAGATGAGTTAAGTTCTTTTTGTACAACCCAACCCAGTATACAACTAGAGTTACCTGTAAACTCCACTCAGCCAAACTACGTGCATGGTACCTACACTAAATATAAAAAACTCAATAAATAAAAAAAAATTGGATTGGATTGCGGAAATGTCCATCGAACGTCATTTTGAGTGTTGTGGAATTGCTTTACCTGAATTGAATTATTTTATAGTATGCATGTATAGGACTCCGGATAGTAACCTTAATTTATTCATACAATGTCTTGAAACGTTATTGCACAAACTAACAACAAGAACACGAGCTAATAAAAATAAAGTAGTAATTTTAGGTGATTTTAATGTAAATTTACTGGAAAGAAACAAAAGAACGGAACTTTTTACAAATACTTTAAAATTGTTTAATATGCACCCAACTATTTCCGAAGCCACTAGATATACCAATCACTCACAAACATGTATCGATAATATACTAACCAACATCAAGCAATATAAAACAGATATTTTAAACATAGGTTTATCTGACCACACTGCGCAGGTTATAAAATTATCAACTAACTTGAGTTATCATGAGAAATTTTGGTATACTGAGAAAAGAAATGTGGATAAATATCTAGACGTATTTATAAAGTATTTGCAACAAATTAATTTTACAGAGATATATAATTTTAAAGAGCCAAATGAGGCCTATAAAACATTTATAAATACGTATGGACTATTGTTCAACTTATGCATCCCATTAGAAAAAAATAAAGTCACATACATGAGAAGACCTAACTGGAAAACTAAGGGCATAAAAACAGCAAGTAAAACTAAAAGAAAAAAATATATAGAGTACCAAATGAGTAAAAATGAAGATAATAATAGTAAATATAAAAAATATTGCAAAGTTTTAAAGAGAGTAGTTCGAATTTCTAAAAAAATTTCAAATATAAGATACATAAATAGAAGCACTAATAAAACCAAAGCTACCTGGGGTATAATCAAACAAAATACACTACAGTCAAACACAATTAAAACATCCATAGAAAGCCTACAAATAGGAAATGAAGAAATTACAGAACCACTGAATATTGCCATAGCACTGAATAACTACTTCATAAACCTCACAAAAACAGACTCAAAAAACATAAATCCGAAACCGAAAATATTCAATCAAAATTGTAAATCAATTTTTATACACCCAGTAACTATTGAAGAAATTATAAACGTTGCTAGAGAGTTAAAGAATAAAAAGAGTGCAGGCTACGATAATATATCAACTCAAGTCATAAAAAGTACAATAGGCTACATAGCGGAACCATTAGCTTACATCATAAACTTGTCTATAGAAACAGGCTGTTTTCCGGAAGACCTCAAAAAAGCTCTGATAAAACCTTTGTATAAGAAAAGAGGCTCTAAAAATGACATGGGAAATTACAGACCAATAGCATTACTACCAAGTTTCTCAAAAATTTTTGAAAAAATTATCTATAAAAGAATCATTTCATTTTTAAACTGCAATAATATACTCCACGAAAACCAATTTGGATTTCAAAAAGGAAAGAGCACTTCATTGGCTATCTTTAAAACGCTTAAACAAGTTTATGAAGATATTAATAATAAAAAAACAGGCATTGCTCTCTTTTTAGACTTAACAAAAGCCTTTGATTGTGTGATTCATCATATCCTTCTTGAAAAACTAGAGGCCATTGGCATAAGAGGTACAGCTTTGAACCTACTAAAATCTTATTTAAGTAATAGAAGTCAGGCCACAGTAGTTGATGTCTACAATAAAAATACAAAAACTATAGAACACATTTTCTCAGAATATAGTAACACAGTTTTAGGAGTACCGCAAGGTAGTGTCCTTGGCCCTTTACTGTTTTTAATTTACATCAACGAGTTACCACTTGTCACTAAGCACTCAACAGTCATGTTTGCTGATGATGCGACAATCTTTATACCACAAGACACGCTAAGCCGAAAAGATTTCGAAGATGAAGTAAATTCTACGCTTGAATTAATTATAAACTATCTAGCTTGCATCAACCTAAAGGTTAATATAAAAAAAACGAAATCGTTACAGTTTAGAAATTACAAAATGGTACCATTAAAATTAAATATCTCAAATAAAGACACTACAGTAATTGAAGTCAATGAAACCAACTTTTTAGGTGTCAACATTGATTCAAATTTAAACTGGAAAGCTCATATCTTCAACACTAACAATAAAATTTCAAAATACTGCTACGCCTTATCCATATTAACTAAAATATCTAGTAAATCTATTGCAATAAATGCTTACTATGGCTACGTTTATCCTCATTTAAGTTACGGGATCATATTCTGGGGAAACTCTGTCGATGTGCAATCTACCTTTTTATTGCAGAAACGTTGCTTAAGGTCAATTTATAATTTACACAATACGGTATCTCTTCGTGACATTTTTCAACAAAATAATTTTCTCACTCTTACTGGAATTTATATACTAGAAATTTGTTTGTTTATAAGAAATAACGAAGATTATTTTTTTAATGTTATATCTAGTCGTGCTAGCAGTTTACGTAGTATCCATAAGTATAATATTTGTATACCGCAAGTGAATAATACAATGTATCAGAAAAGTTCCTACATAAGTGCAATAAAAATATATAACCATCTCCCTCTACACATTAAAACTTTAAAAGGAAGGAAATTCAAAAATGATCTCAAAGATTGGTTAATTTCCAAAGTTTTTTATAATTTAAAAGAATTTTTCGAGGATGTGTAGCATATTATTGTTAATATATAAGCATAGTTAATACCTATTAGATAATAAGCTACTCTAATGTTTAGTTTGCTATTAAATAGCAATATTGTACGCCCGAAATGGGAAAACTGTTGATACCATACTGAAATTACATTATAAGACCTTTGTACACAGTTATTACAATAAAATATATTCTATTCTATTCTATTCTATTCTAAACTACGGAAGTGTCCAATTGACACTTTGTACAAATGTTTACACTTATTGCATATACAAAGCAGGAAAACCCATTGTCTGGCCAAATTATTTAGCCGAATAAAACCCAAAACCCTGTCGACTCGTTTGTAGGCGAACAAACTAAATGTTAGATAAACTCTTTAGGTCATAGAAGCGCTGATAATAAAACATACCTAGTTATTACCAACAAAATATTTATTTCATATTTTATATCTAGTAGAGTAGTGGGTTATGACTAAATTCGAGTATTATTTCTTGAGATATTTGACACTGGTTGAAGATAAAGTAGTTGTGTACTTTTTGGGATTCCCTCTTACGCATTTAGCACAAAGAACTTTGCAAAAATTTAATTTTAAAATACATAGTAAAAATTATATCTTGTTGTTGTTAACATAAATCCAAATAAAAGTTTACCTACCTACAAGTAGGGTGTGTGCATTATAATATGTTCGCTACATAATTTTCAACAGAATTTCATACTAAACATACCTATTGGACACTTATTCCGTAATCTTTGTACTAGACCCTACATCCACGTGTTTGTAAATCCGTGAAATTAGTGAAGTGCCTATAGGGACTTGAATTAATCCCTCGGAGATGGATTCATACTGAACAGTAGGAACTTTGAACCTTGCGGTTCAGGGCCATTATCGCTCTTCAATGACCTATCCAAACGGTTGATAGAAAGATCAAGCGACCAAAGAGCTGTTGCCTACCTCGGCCAGATAATTCGTAATTGCTATTCAACGAGGTAACGTCGCCAGCCTTTTGAATGCCTGATACTGACTTTATATTTAAATGTATTTGATCTTATTCAGCAAAACAATATAACACAATACACATAAACAGAATAGAAAATCTTTTACATAAAATAGTTTTAAAAAACTAGAAAATACGCATTGTCATCGGTCTTTAACAGGTGTGCAAAGTTTGAATTAAATCTGACCGTTCAAAGTAGGGCAAAATCGAGTCCTAAAGGGTCGGTTACAAACATACAGGTGAAACTAATAAAAGCGTGTTAAAAATGAATAGCTGTTCGTTAGCCTCGCTAAAACTCGGGAACGGCTGGACCGATTTGTCATTTTTTTTTGCTCTGAAACAGAGGTGGTTTAAAAGAAAAATAAAACGGGTAAAACCGCAGATTACAGCTAGTCACAATAAAAAACAGAGCTTAGATCACTGTCCACGGGTAAAAGCACCCAAAAGGCTGGAGACGCTACCTTACTTTATATTTGTAATTGTCTGTAATTTTTCTTTAAATTTATTACCTATAGTTGCGTTATAAAAACATGTCTTATAACTTGAATAAAAGGAAATGTAGAATCACGCGTAGATTTCAATTAGGAACTTAAATCCGGATCCTCGTTCGCTCTTCAGCTTGATGTTGGCGAAGCTGAACCCGAGCCCGCCGCGGGTGATGGACGGCTCGGCCAGGCCGTTGTCCAAGTCCTTTATAGCTATACCTAGAAACAAGTAAACAAAGTAAGTAAAAGTCGACTGCTCTAACACTATCGAAACTGCAAATGGCATTTTTCACAGGAGAGCAATTTAAAGTCAAAATTTGACCTAAATTAATAAGTTAAATTGTGTATGCTTATTTACTTTCCGCCACTGTACTCGTTACTTGTAATCAACCCATAAGTATAAGTTCGTATAAGGCGATTTACCCTTTACTTGAAGACGCCCAGATTGTAACTGTCGGGAAATACCCTCTCAGTCAAAGTATTTCACACAACTATCGAAGAGAGCTAGTAACATACATAGATAATATTTAAACTAGAACTGATTCTTACGATTCATAGACAGAAACACTCGATCAAAATGTCAACTTTTAAACAAACAAAATCTAAATATTTAAATCAAAATCAATTTATATGTTTGGGAGCTACGACGCCACAGACAGACACACACACTAAACTTATAACACCCCTCTGCGCGTTCAAAAACATTGCTCTTCTCTTCACACTAATAAATACCATCCTAACATATGAAATCGCAAAAGTGAGTTTGTTCGACACGCTTTTACGACTTAACCTTACAAGCTAACAAAAATGCAAAAAAAAAATTGAACATTAAACTCTTTGGTTAGCATCAAGCAAGATGGCGGTCAAAGCCTATAAAAAAACATAGATCATAACGCCTATAGCTTCAACTGTAAAAAACTACAAACCTTTTATCCTCTGATCTCCATTGGGATACTCAAATTTCACTTCTTCTTCTCTCTTAAGCAGAGGTATACCCGTCTTCTCCACCTGCGTCTCATAAACTTTCCTCACTTGTCCACTATAGTCATGTATTTGCCCCACAATCACCGTTTTGCTGTGCACTAAACATGTTAGTGCACATAAAATTAATATTTGTTTAAACATCTTGGTTTCGCGCGCGTTAGCTGGTCGCTGGTCAGTGAATGAGTAATCGAGTAGTCAAAGGTCGGTAGTAAAATGCGCATAAGGTAACGTTTACATGGGTTTTCGTTTTGTTTGTGGTTTTCCTTATAAAAGATTTTTAAGAAAAATGTTGATAGAAACCTGTGGTTACTTATAAAGATGGCTTAGGCTTAATCACAGCTTAAATGCTTTGACAAACCTTGCTGACGTGAAATAACACGTGCAAAAATAAGACAAATACCTAGTTTTATTTTTAAGCACTGATTAAGTTTAAGCAATGTTTTTTACTTAAGTAAGGCGCTTTATGTCGTAAAGAGCTCATAGTACGCATTATGCATAATTTTTACCAAAAGACCAACCCCGAAATCCTGGAAAAAGTCAGCTGTTTCAAAAAAATGTCTACGACACTCGGCAAAAAGTATGGAAAAACCTCAAATTCATTTTCCTGTATGTCATGTGAACCTGGCTTTACTTTGCCGAAGGCGCTCATATCAAGAAGTATCAACAAGGCTGGTCAGAGGTCATCAACTATCTTACCTTGATCCCTTCATTCAATTTTATACCTTAACAACTAGTTCACAAGATACATTTTATTTAAAACGTTTAAGCTTGTATTGGTCTGATTTATTTGCTCGATAATGAACTTAATCGAATGAAAATAAGGTCAGTAATGGTGTGAAGATAGAAAATAATAGATCATCAAAGTAGAATTCCAGGATTTTTACTATAGCAGGGCCATGTTTGCAAACAAATATACCTACCTACTTAATACTCCTTTGGCAGAGCGACCCAAAATGGGTCTTTACTTGGTCTCTGAAGCCAGAAAACACCAACCAAACATTACTTTTTTTCCGGAAAAACGTAACTCGCGCGGCGCGGTCTTGAACCAAGTACTAGGAGACTAGGACATTATAGGAGGTTGCAGTTCGACCCCAGTTTCATCCCCCTCTACAAGCCATTCACTCAAAACCACTCGATTTTGTACTCTGTCCCGTCCACATACGATGTCCTTTATCCCTGGGTAATTAATGTAATGGATGCCCATCAGGAAAATTGTTTGGCGATTCCGGTCAACATTTGCCTTTAATCAATTTGAGGGTAGTCGAGAGGTAAAGCACTTTTGCCTGCTACCGGTGATGTTAATTTCATGATTACCTTTAAAGTTCGAATTCAAAATGTTATTAGTTACTTACATGTCAGCGAGAGCAAAATTGTTAATTATTTAATTTAAAAACAAAATACTGTTTCTACTCGCTCGGTAATGAACTAAGGTAGGTGTTAAAAAAATGCGATGAAAATTAGCCTGGCCTTTTCTATGTCCCCGTAACCTTTTTCTAATTATTTTTCAAACAGTTTTCTATTAGTAATACCTACGCATTTGGAACAACACTTCTAATAAAACCAATTAGTAGCAGCACATTTTGTTTATTCAACCAATAAGTAATCACATCATTTTCAAAACGCAAAAACATTGACTATAAATTTGTACCCCTCTCCACTCCCTCCACTTTCTAGTCGAATTGTGATATTCCTGGATCCAATACCACCGTCCTTTATAAACGCAACACCATTTCCTTTAAGATCTTGTACCAAAACAGCTTCAATTCTCTCATTTTCTATGCCTTCGATGAAAATATCTTCATGTCTCACCGAAAGAGGCATGCCGTACTTTTCATGGACGTTGTAATAAATCAAGTGTGTGTACACCATGTTTCCAATTTCAAAACTACCCCGGCGCGAATAAACAAGAGTAACCAAGGAGGTTAGAAACAGAAACGTCAAAACCAACTTCGACGCCATTTTGTTTTAATTGATTCCGACTAAAACCTTTTTTCAGTTTTCTTCTTTTTTTGACGTTTGATAACTGACGTGTAGTTTTGAATTAGGAATACAAACAAAAGATTTTTCGTGAAAGAGATTTTTATAGAGTAGTTAATTGAAGTCGTTAAGATAAATAGTTGTTATGTAAACGATCCGTTAATAGACAATGAAATAAATAAATGGATAAGGAACAGATAGAGTTGATCATCATTAGTACAGAGTACAGGTGTAAGGTTAATAAGACTAAAACTAAGAATTATTGCTGTATAAAACAAGATGTTACGAAAGTTGGTTAGTTATAGGTATCTGTATACACTGTATAGGTACTAGATAAATAAAATATATACATTTATCTATTTTATAAAAGTTGTTGTATTTATATAAGAAACATATTGCTATTACATTTATTTGTATTTAGGTGTATGTATCTATGTAATGTCTATTTTTATGACCTCCTTAATTCCCTTTGAATAAACAGAAAAATCCTAAAAAGATGAGTTCGAGGTTTCGAAACTTCTGCGATTCAAACGGTTTATCTCTGATTTCCATAATATTTCTAATACGATATTTCCCAGAATTTATTCTTGAAGAATAGCATTTAAAAGGGCCACAGCTTGTTGTCAATAAATTGTTATTCATGACATATTAACTAAGACGCCTTTCAAAAATACAATAGCAATAAACTTTTCAAGGCTCTAGTTTTGTAAGTACCAAAAACAAAAACTTTGGTTAAGCAGTTTCATCTACAAAATAGTACGGAACCCTGAAAATCAATTATAAATAGAATTCAATTTATCACAAAGTGAACACAAAACATATCATAATAATTACCACAACAGGTAAATTATACAGGTAATAAAAATAATTAATAACTGTTATTAAATAACATTTTATCGATTCATGTTAGAGTATAGAACGCAATAAATCTTTTCTCTATGGTGGGACAGATAAATTGTAGAGTAGGTACAGCACTGCTAGCTCGTCTATGACTTCAAGGTTGGAGCCACCATCGCGTTTGCTATACAAAACAGGTAGCATTCCATTAAAATATTTAGTTCTATATTTGGCCGCTTCTTCAAAAAAGTTTGTCGATTGCAAGAAGTTGTGTATCGGAATCGAATCAGAGAAACTTTCTTGATTTGTTTTTTGAATGTGGAATTTTATAAAGCTGTTAAAACTACCACGGGCGTTAAAACATAGGTACAAAGTTTTATCAGCCAGTCTATGGATTTGTACCTAAAATGTATTTGACCAATTTTTATTTACGTTGGCGTCGGCCATTCGGCGCGCGCGGTTTGAGTTTTATCAAGACTTTTTTATAAAAATAATTGTTCAATTGAATTTCCATTTCCTTTCCTTTTTTTCCCAAATCAAAAGTCCAAACTGAATTTGTGCTGTTTTTATTTTATTTTCACTTAGTGTTAACATTATTTATGTTTTGACAGTTCATTGGACCTGACGTCTCACTGCTGCCACCAGCGGCGGCCTTACCCATTGCGAGGCCCCTGGCAGCAGCAGGTCTTTGTAGGTTTGGTTTGGTTTAGGTATTTGTCGTGTTTGACGAGAAATGCTAGTTATACATTTTTTTTTTTTATAAAATAAAATTTGAGTTTTCAAATACATATTTTACAATGAAAGATTTACAAAATTAACAAATAGGTACATATAAGAAAAAAATTTAAAATTGATGTTTGCGGTCTTTCATAAGACTAAAAAAAGATATACATAGTTAAAAGAGTATAATTATATTTTTTTTATTTACTCGGGTTGTTGCGCGAGGCCCCTGCAACAGCGAGGCCCTGTGCGATTGCACTGTTCGCCACCCCCTGAGACCGCCGCCGCTGGCTGCCACTTAGCGTCGGTGTCAGAAAACTCATTGTACAAACATCTCTATAGAAATCCCTTCAACCCATGAGCCCCATATCTCATAGGCGTGAATATAATGACCCGTAATAATGTTTAAGTAGCCATAATGAGGTCTGCGACTCTTTATGGGTCCCTTTGTGTCCGAACCTGTTTGGTTAATTCATCTTAAATGTGAATGGAGGCTGTGGATTTGAGGTCGGATGGAGTTTCGAGTCACAGAGGGTGAAATTCTCAGGTTGATATTTATTTATTCAAAATCTTTACATCAATGTTCAAAATACGGTTGAAGAAAAATGTACCTAATAATTGTTTATGGTTTAGAATGAAAATGCTGACAAGAAATTTTGTAGGTTATCTTTATAAAAATAAACCTTTATTTCAGATTATATACGCTCCATTTATGTTATCTACCTAGATAAAATTTCACCAAACACAATTGAATTTGAATTACCCTCATTTTAGGCAAAAACGGTTTTGTTTAAAAAAAAATATATTTTTAGACCTTGAATAATAACGTACAAGCAAGCCACAAAATGTTTTAGAAATTAACTTTAACGAAATACGATACAAAATGTCTTCCAAAAATAAAGATTGGTTCACACAAAAAACAAGCATTTTTTTCTGATCATAATGATATAAACATTTACGAAGCTATCGGCAATCAATTACGATAACACAAGATAAACTATATTTGGTTTATAGCAGACTAAATTAGATTAGAAGTACGGGCAACAAGGACGAGAACAGCCGGATTTATTTCTAACTAGCTGCGCCCCGCGGTTTCACCCGCGTTTTCTGGGATAATAAGTAGCCTATGTGTTAATCCAGACCATGAACAACCTTTATTCCTAATTTCATGTAAATCTGTGTGGCCGTTTTAGCGTGGAAGAGTAACAAACATACATTCATACATTCTAACAAACATTCGCGTTTATAATATTTACTTAGTAGGATTTCTTATAACTCATCGATACACTACGCCTAGGTATTGTTGTATTGTACAGGAAAATTAAAAAATCGGTTAACATTTCTTATCGGCCTATCTGTCTATATTGGACGTCAAAGTCTGAGAAGAAAATGTTTTTTTTTTCATTATTGGTTGTATTTTATATTCACGCGAAAACGGATGAACTGATTTTAATATAAGAGATGCCACTTCGTATGGGCGAAGTTTTACTGAATTCACACATAGAATACTTTTGAACGCGCTTTCATTAGTTTCACCTGTATGTTTGTAACCGACCCTTTTGGACTCGATTTTGCCCTACTTTGAACGATCAGGTTGAATTCATACTTTGCACACCTGTTAAAGACCGATGACAATGCGTGTTTTTTAACCGACTTCAAAAAAGGAGGAGGTTATCAATTCGACTGTATGTTTTTTTTTTTTATGTTTGTTACCTCATAACTTTTGACTGGGTGAATCGATTTTGATGATTCTTTTTTTATTAGAAAGCTGAGTCGGTTTTCGTTTTTTGTTTTGTAAAAATAATGTTCTTGTTAGTTTTAATTATCCTGGAAAACTAACGGTTCTTGCAAGATGAAACCGCGGGGCGCAGTTACATATTTACTCTTATACGGCTTATGATGATGATGATGAAATGTAAGTTGTGTTAATCCAAGGTATTAACTACATAAAATTCCGTCCACCTGTTTCGGCGTGAAAGAGTAACAAATAAACAGACAGTTTCGTATTTTATAATATTAGTGTGATTAGGCTAGGGTTACCATATCTCAGGATTTGTCCTGAGATTTCAGGATTTTTTGACTTTTCTCAGGATTGCGGCCGGATTTTGCAAATCTCAGGATTTTCCATAAAACACAGGTTACATTTTAAAGATCTCTTTAATTAAAAGTTATACTAACTAAAAATAATCTGTGCGGGGCGACGGGCGGTGCCGCTGCCACCCCCCGCCCCGCCGCTTTGAGTGCGATGTGCAAGTTGCAACGCGTGAGCTAGATCCGCAGTGTATAAAACGATAATAATACGTTTTTGAGTTTAAATTCTCAAACTGTATAAAATCTCAGGACTTTTCCATGGAAATCAGGCCTTTTCTCCGGTCTTTTGATTTTTTCAACTGGTAACCCTAGATTAGGCAAACCTTTCGACTGCTTTTTCTTGCGTTGTTTTGTTTTGTTGGCTGGAGTGGTTGTTATTTGTTTTCTCTGTGAACTTCGTGGAAAAGAAGAGACACGACTAAGATTAAAGTTGAACCAACTTGTCTGCACAGTTGAGTTAAGGAGCCACTCGTGTATTTTCTTAACCTTGACAGTCAACATTTTAGTTCTTACAATTAGTCACTGTCATAGATAAATTGGTCATTTATTTATTAGATTTAATGTTATTTTCCTCAATATTTTTCGCGAAAATCTAGCTTGAATTACATAAAACACGATTATCTAGCGCTTTATCCGCCCTATCAACTCGGTATCATTTCGTATCGTAAACTAATTACCTATTATTAAAATATTATTACCCACCGAGTTCCGTCCTCTTTTGTTATTTATTGTCGGTGATTATGAATGTGATTATTTACGGTATTGCAGTTTTATTTTCGGTTAAAGCCAGTGCGGTTGAGGTGTTGAAACAAAGAAGGTGAAATGTTTATTCTGACCTAATTAATACACTGGTGGAGTTTACAGCTAATGCTAGATTTAGCTTTGAGGTTTAACGGTGTTAAAGGAGGTCTTAGTTCGAGAACAGTGTAAATTTGAGTATTATACCTAAAATAACGCTAAACTGTAATTTTCATCAGTGTAAGTTGGTGAAAGAAAACAGTGAAAATTGTTTACGAGATCATCTAGTTTTAAAATGAACGCCTCTTCGATCAACAAGACTTTACTTTTGTTATGAACACACAGAGCTAACTCACGTAAAATCGAGTCGGACACTCCGACTAGTTTCAACCATGTTCGGTGATCTTTTTTAAGATATACGACTCGATCTTCGCAAATTAAATCCTAAATCTCATAACAAAATAAGTCAAAACCACGTTAGGATAACCTGTGTCGGGGATGCCATGGAACACACACAAAGACAAGGACATCTAACACCCAGACCCAGATCAGACATTTAAATTCATCATTCAAGCATCTGCCCGGCCGGGAATCGACCCCGGAACCTCTGACTTAAAAGATAGGCATACCACCACTTAGCCAAACTAGTCATCTAATTTGATATTCAAATATTCTTTCTTTAGTGCGGATTTCGATATTGTGAATGGATCCCTATGGACCCCAGTCCCGGGGCCAGTGGTGGAGGGCAACCCGGGCCAGATGGGGATCGGGAATCAAATGAATTCCACCGTGTACATGTCCGTCAACCACTACTACTGCGCGGCTGAAGAAATTATAGGTCAGTAATTAGTTTTTTTTACAATTTTATGCACAATACTTAGAGGTTTAAGCAATGGAAAGTGGCGTTGACGACGGCGAGGAGCCTCCGTGGAACATTGCAACCACGACCACTCTACCAAGAACGAACGACTAAGAAGAGAGACTTAAAGGTAAAAAAGAACTACCTAAAACGAATTTAAAACCAGACTAATAATCTAAATTAAATAAAATTTCATTTTTAAACTACATTACGTTTTTTCATTTACATATTTACTTTTGACCGTGGTCATACGTTGAAACGCCCTAATACCCAAAAAAATATTTAACGAGTAATATGACGATATCTGTTAGTATTTGGATCGTTTGAAATTTTGTTGGAAATGATAACACCGCGCCAAATATCGTGATTTTGGAAAGAGGCAGGTCTGCGCCCGAGCCGCAAGGCATCGTGTGACCAGGCCTTATAACATAAAGCGGTACCCAATACAACAGGGGAATTTTAGGTTCTATTTATTTTATCATTCAAAACGATTAACACTAATTATTTTAATACTATTTCCAACCATACTGTCAGATGAGCTATGGTCAAACGTCTAGTCTGTCACTAAATAAAACCAGTTACCAATGTTACCATGCATTTTTTTTACTCCAGAGGGTTTCTTCAACATTTTCAAAAAAACTTGTTATCTTCTTAATATATATGTATAAATTACGTGTTACGTTGTTTGTCCGCTATAGACTCCTAAACTACTTAACCGATTTCAATCAAATTTGCACACCGTGTGCAGTTCGATCTAACTTAGGAGATACTCGTAGGATAGCTCACATCTCAATTTATAGTAGAAAAACATGAAAAATTAGAAAATTTTAAAATACTTAAACCATAATTTAACTTTAGCGCTTTGGACAATGTAAACTTTTTTAATATAACTTTTGACATTTGACATAGAATTGACGCAATGGCTTTTTTTAACAATTCGAATTAAATAGTCATCGTTTTATCCGCTTGGATAACCGAACGGTTGGATCTATTAGAAGACAGGACAACGTCTGTCGAGTCAGCTAGATAAATTATATAACAACTTGTACTTTAAATTATCATCAGATAATAAATAATAATTAAATTATCACACGAAATAAAAATTCGCTACTTGTTTCGATAAGTGCTGATAACGATAAATCGGTCAATCATGTCTGGTCTTGTAAATAATCAACATTAATCATACACACTAATATTAATATTTATTTATTTACTAATATAGGGTTATAAGGAACGGGAATGCTAAGCCGAATAGGGCTCATAGTACTTATTTATTTATTTATTTATTTATTTATATAGCACAGCCACATCACACACATTGACACATATTTACTACTCTGTCAAGAAAGTACCGGGAAAATATCAATAATACACAAAATGTTTGTTAATCATCCAAATTTATTTTATCACCTTCAAAGTATGCTCCTTCAGAAACGATACACTTACGCCAACGAATAATCCAATCATCAAAACATTTTTTAAACGCTGTTTCCGGAATTGAGTTGAGTTCTCGCCTCGAATTCTCCTTTATGTCTCCTACCGATTGAAAACGGGTGCCACGAAGTGGTAATTTGAGTTTAGGAAAAAGAAAGAAGTCAGCTGGAGCCATATCTGGTGAATATCGTGGTTGCTCGATGGTATTTGTTGAGTGTTTGGTCAAAAATTCGTTCACAATGATGGCCGTGTGCGAAGGCGCATTATCGTGGTGCAAAATCCAAGAATTTTCAATCACCTTTTTTTCACAAATCTGGCCTTTTTTGTCGAATTTGCTCTCTTAAATGCCGCTAAGCACTCAAATAATATTCTTTATTTACCGTTTGACCTTCCGGCAAGAATTCCGAGTGCACAACACCGCTATAGTCAAAGAAAACAGTCAACATGACTTTGACTTTTGATCGACTTTGGCGTGGTTTTTTCGGTTTCGGTTCAGTTGGAAGGCGCCACTCCGAAGCTTGTTGACTAGTTTGCATGTCAAACTCGTAAACCCACGTCTCGTCACCAGTAACAATGCGTTTCATAAATGTTGGTTCGGAATTGACTCGTTCTAGCATGTCCTCAGCGACTCTCATGCGATTGAGTTTTTGGAGAAAATTCAGGTCTTTTGGGACTAGCCGAGCGGTAACATGTTTCATACCCAAATGATTACTTAAAATGGTACGGATCGACTCGTGAGATACAGAAAGTTCGGCGGCTATCTCTCTCAAAATTGAGTGAGGATTTTCAGTCACTATTTCCTTCACTTTTGCGATGTTAACTTCAGTTGCAGACGTTGATGGCCTACCAGAGCGAGGCAAATCTTCCATCACATCTCGACCGCTTTTGAACGCTTTGTACCACTCATAAGCACGTGTTTTTGATAAAGTCGATTCGCCGTAAGCCTTCTGTAACATTTTTAGTGACTCCGAACATGAAATTCCATTGGCGATGCAAAATTTAAGACAAACTCTTTGTTCGATGTTTTTGTCCATGATGAAATTCGTAATACACACTAGATATGACCTAACTAAAAACAGCACCATATTTTAATCTAAATAACAGACGCAACTCAAACTCCGCGCCAAAATGGAAAACAGTTGTGCCAATCTAACAACAACAATAAAAACAAAAATTTGAATTTGGAACCCAAAACAAATCATCCATTCCCGATACTTTTTTGACTGTATGTATATGAGTATTGACAAGGTACAATTCTGATGTGTACGACAAGTACGGCGTACATAACATTCGCCGTAGGTGCTCGATGAGCAAAAAAACAAGAATATACGTAGTTTGAAAAGAATACAGAAATTTAATACAAAAATTTTACTATGGGACCAACCCGGAATTAAAAAAAACCTGTTCCATACATTTTGTCGAGTGTCATTGACAATTTTCTATAGAACAGCTGATTTTTTTTCGTAAATTCCGCGTTGGTCCCATAGTAAATGTTGATCATAATGATGAGTGCTATGAGCTCTTTATGGCTTAGCATACCCTTTTCTTATAACCCTGTATGCAGTACTTCTTGAAGATTTCCATAAGAGTCACAAACTCTTAGATTTGTAACTACTCGTATACTCAAATTTTCAGATCAGGTTTTAATATTATACGGAACCAAGTCGTGGACCTTCCCCGTTCAAGATGTGAATCTGACCTTATCTTATCCTACGGCTAATGTAAGTGGCTTTTAATTAAGTTTATTACTTTACGCTTATCATAAGCGATAAGTTTAATGGCCAACCCTGAAATCGCAAAAAAAAATGTTCAAAAGAAAAATGTCTCTGCCAGTAAAAGTCATTTTTTATCCCCCGACGAAAAAAGAGGGATGTTATAAGTTTGACCGCTGTGTGCCTGTATGTTTGTCTGTGGCACCGTAGCGTAGCTCCAAAACGGATGAACCGATTTGGGTGCTTTTTTTTTATTTGTAAGCAAGTTTTCTGGGGGTCGTTCCTATACATTATACATGTTTTTAAAAAATCTGGAAAATAAAATTTATCTCTCTAGGGGTCGTTCTTATACATGTTTTTTTATAAAAATCTGATTTTTTTTTTATTTAATATTTCGCGATTTTAGGGTTGGTTCAAAAGTCATTTTTCAAGCTCTCGATTTTTAAATTTTCCAGAAACATTCAGAGTTCACGTCCAACGAGGAAGGCTACATCGTGACGGGGTTCAAGGTTGTGCTCTACATCGACGGCATGGAGACCAAGGGGTACATCATGGATGGAGGGGTGCTGCAGGTACCAACCTTAGCTGGTCTATTCTTATACGGAATAGGGGCGGATAGGTCCTGCACTGGCGTCCCGCATAGGGGCATTGTGCGTTGCTCGCTAGCGATTACCCTTTTTTTTTTTTTTTTTTTGTTGACCCAGTGGAAATCCTTTATGGATACCCCTAACCCGGGGGAGCCGGGGTTATGTGGGAGTCTCCGCCCTGCGGCGGCATACCCACTAAAACCACTGGGAAGTTGACCTCATTCCCTTGTGGCCGGGGGCAGCGGGGTTCCCTTTCGGAGTCTCCGCCACCCTCAGCCAGGGTCGGCCCTTCGGCCCCGTCTTCCGTGCGTCAAGAGAGGGACGGCCCTGGTCACCCAAGGCCGCCCCCAGACGTGTGGAGCCGGTGCAAGCCAGCGGAGAGCCCCCCGACCCTCCGCCAGTGGCCCCACTACGGAGAGGGAAGGAGGCGATGATCGGATCGCCCCCTCCTCCCTCCCCGTCGTCTGCGCCGGAGCGGATCCTGCGGGAGTCGTCCTCCCCGATCCGCCCCGCGGCCCTTTCTGCGACATTACCTCTTCGCAGAAGGAGACCACGGCCTGCCACGATCTCTCGCCGCCGAGCATGGCTTTCACCACGCCCGGCAACGAAGCGATCCCCTCCTCCTTTCCTTGCACTCCCGACCGCGACCCACACGCGGCGAGGAGCACAAGGAAAACCCCCCCTGGTGGCATTGCTGCCACCAGCCAAGCGTGGAGCGCCCTATCCTCCAACGCTCCACACTCCACCACACACCATCCGCTGTGCCCTCTGCTAGTCAGAGGGACACGCGGACGGGCCCACCGTGTCGGGTTATTTGCCAGCGTGCGGTAATACTGCATAAAAGCTGCAGTATTACCGCACGCTGTTGCCCAGGGTGCACCACGAGGAGGTTACCCGACCTAGCACCCCTCGCTAGCGATTACCCGAGCCAACCCAGCTCTGCTCTGCTCTGTCGTTTTCAGAGCCCGTCTGGGGAAGTACCACACCTTTGCCAGTTATTCCACCGCCAAGCAGTAATGTACAAACATTACTGTGTTCCGGTTGGAAGGGCATTGTTTCCAGTGAAATTACAGGGCAAATAGGAGATTAAACAACTTATATCTCAGGGTGACGAGCGCAGTGCTGTGCCGCGCAGGGTCTTGAATTCTGCGAGGTCAAAATTCTGGGTGGCGCAGACCTGTTATGGGCAAACGTGACGTTTAATATCAGGCGAGCGATTTGCTCGTCTCGTCACTAATTACATAAAAAAAGCTCCTTAAAATAACTTAGAACATAAAATAGTGTATTTCCGCCTTTAAACCGTGTCAGGTACAATATTTTTTTGGACCAATTAAAAATAAATAAATAAAATAAACGTTTCACACTCATAGCTCCGGGGCTAGGATACCCTGTGTCGGGGATGCCATGGAACACACAAAGACAAGGACAACTAACACCCAGACCTAGAGCAGATATTTTAATTCATCATGCAAACATCTGCCCAGCTGAGAATCGAGTCCGGAACTTTATTTTAATGATGAATTCTTTTCAGGAGTCCCTAATTCTAACATTCGTGAGCCGGCACATCACCTCGCTCTCGTACGAGTTTTGGCTGTACGGCGCGCCGAGGCACGAGATCGGCTCCTTCTACAACGACCTCAAGGCTAACTACTTTGTTTGCACATAAAATTATGAGAAATACATGTGATTGAATTTTATTTACCAAAAAAAATTACCCAAATTAGATAAACTACGTGCCACGTCAGAGGCTTAAATACCTACGTATTTACTAGGTCTGATTTTTTCGTAGGGGTGGAATCTTGCCACTCAATTTTAAACCACTTCCTGATGTCAGATTGAGCTGAAATTTGAAATGGGGACTTGTGTAACTCCAATGACTATGCAATAAAAGTTTGTTTTAAAAAACTATTGTATTTTTTAAATTAACTTATTTCTATTAATTTTCAAAATCTCAGTGATTAAACATCGTCAACGCGTGAAAGAGATAGCTGACAACCGTTTATCCCCGTCTCGTTCCCTCGTCCCTGTCTCCAGCCTTCACAACTTTTTCTCATCGTCTAGACGTCCCGTCGGCTCAGGTGGCTGCGAGTAATAAACCTGCTTTTATACCTACTTTCTTATACCTAACATAACGAAAACAATCTGTAGATTGAACCCATAAATTGTGCTCTCATTCGTCTGATCGTAAAGTTTTAACGCCAGTCTCAGCCTGGGACTGAGTATAATACCTAAATGACTATTGGCTAGAGCTGGATTATGTTATGACTTATAGTTTGGTCATTAATACTCTAATTTTATAACGGCGAAAGAATTGTATTTTTGTATGTTTGTAACGGTTTAATTCAAAAACTGCTGAAACTATTTCAAAACTTCTTTCACCATTAGGTAAAATGTTACATTATCCCTGAGTAACATAGGCTATTTTTCCTTTTGTTCGATTAAGTTAGTTCTTTTGTTCGATGGCGAGCAATGATGCGGTCTACGATGGAGCACGCTTGCCCAGAAAAAACCGATTCACTCTCGATTTGAAGACAGCCCGAAATATGAGTAATCTTAGACTGAAGTCAGACTGATTTAGAACAATCACGTACAAATCATGATTAACGGTTATTTAAGACAGAAAGATGTCCCTGTTCTGTGGGCCTAGCACAACTTTGACGTAAAAATACGTAGCGAGTTTTCGATAGAAAAGTGTACGCCATTTACACCCGTCAGGAGCACACTTGACAGTCGTAAATGGCGTACACTTTTCTATCGAAAACTCGCTACGTACTTTTGCGTCAAAGTTGTGCTAGTCCCACTGCAGATAACATTACTCTCAGAGAAAAAGTTTTATGCTACCTACTCAAAGTTATTCGGCATTAAGCTTAAGGGCCGTATTCTACCACGCTGGCCAAGTGCTGGTTGGTGGATTCACACACGTCAGTTATTGTAGAGTACATTGATCAGCCTCTACCGTTAGACGCGTCATGAACCGTCCACTTTAAGACCTAGACTTTAAAATAAATAAATTAGGTAAATAGGTACTTACAACCAGCTTCCGTTGGTCCAAGGCTCTCGTTTCCCTCGTGCCACCTTCTCATCAGCCAGGATCCACACCAGCGAAGCCAGGAGTATCAGAAAACGGAACACTGTATTGGACGCCATCTTGAATGTTCAAGTGAGTTTACGATTTCATTTTGAATCTGCTAAGACGCCATCTTAGATATTTTCACGACGCCATATTGGTTTTTCAATCAGCATCATTAAAAGTCGTTTGTGATCACATTTCTGCTTTATTTTTTTCCTAAGAACTAAATATTGTTGTAAAATATTTGCTGCTGAGTACAGTACCTACCTACTAGCTACGCCCCGCGGGTCAAACTTTAATATATGTGTTAATTCTTCTTAGATCTAGACCTTGCTATCAGCAGGGACGGTCACTCAAGCCAAGAACTAAAGCACCTTATATCCTTGTAGCTGGTTGCGAGTTGCGCGTTGAGTTTCAATTGAGTTTCAATTGAATTACTGCAAAATAATAAACCGACGGATTTCTGTATTTTGCTCTATTATTCAACATCATCATCATCTACTTATCTAATATCTGTCCACTACTGAACAGACGTAGGCCTTTCCTAAAGAAGTTCCAGAGTGGAGACTACGGATCGGTAAACGTAAAGTATGGCGTTGCGGCCAGATCGAGCAACCTGGGTAAGGGGTCGTCCATTAATCACATGATATTTTTAGTAATTTTTTTATTTCTCTTCTCCCCTGGTGAAACATTGTGAGGTTATAAATTATCCCCTCTTCCCCCAATATTACATGTAATGCATTGGTACAAATTGTCTTTAATTTTTTTTAGAATTTAACGAAAAATAAATACACATGATATCTCACTACTTCCCCCCTCCCCGCTTGTGTTATTTCGTGATTTTTCCAAACCCCCTCCCCCCTCCCGAGCCTCACGTGATCAATGGAAGATCCTTAAGGCGGCTGGGTGGCAAGTGGATGTGTTTTTTTTATGTAATTGAGTGACGAGACGAGCAAATCGCTCGCCTGATGTTAAACGTCACGTTAGCCCATAACAGGACTGCACCACCCAGAATTTTGAACTCGCAGAATTCAAGACCCTGCGCGGCACAGTAGGTACTGCGCTCGTCACCCTGAGATATAAGTTGTTTAATCTCCCATTTGCCCTGTAATTTCACTGGAAACAATGCCCTTCCAACCGGAACACAGTAATGTTTGCACATTACTGCTTGGCGGTGGAATAACTGGCAAAGGTGTGGTATTTCCCCAGGCGGGCTCTGCAAAAGAGCCCTACCACTATAGATATGTATTTGCATAAGATAGAATATCGTGTCATGTGGCTCTTTTATTTGTTAAATCTAAAATCAACCGACCTTTCAGCCTGGTCAGAACCTCGCGCAAAAACTAAACCAGTTTTTAGCTACAGATTGTAAGTATTATTTTCTACGCAATACCTATTCGCCTGTTATGAAATAGGTAGCTAAAATCGAAGCCTTTTCTTCGAAGCCAGGTCAATAGCCCCAATGTAACAAACTTATCTATGACTTGGTCAAATCTGTGAACTAAAACTTTCCATAGGATACTTTCGATTTCGTTAAAAAAAGCGATGGTGGCTCTACCGTTCAACTACAAATTAATTGGCTGTGCTACCTTTTAATAAAGCGAGCGTAATGAACGGTATTGAACACCGAGTTCTGCTTTTAATTGATTTTAGATGAATGGGTGGCAACCTTACAACTTAGCTAATTAAAAATCTCAGGCATTTCTACGGGGTTACTGGGAAAGGGTGTACCTATGAAGCACACTGAAAACCCATAAGGTTAATAAAGCACCTACCGACGATTTTTTTGCATCAACTAAATTTTATACTCTGGTAATAATCAAAACAGTGAGGTTTGATACAACAAAGTTTAGTAAATTCAACAGAAATAAGGTCGGTAGATGCTTTAAATAGTTACGGCCTTTTTAATTCGAACGGCTAAGGCGTGGAATTCATTGCCAGCGTCTGTCTTTCTGAAAAGATACAACCCGTTGGTGTTTAGAAAGAAGTGAATAATAGTATCTCTAACCACATCGTTGCTTCCCATCAGGTGATATTGTGGTCAAACGCAAGTCTACAAGTAGTTCGTTGTAAAAAAAATGGTAAAAAAATAGGTTGACCAACCTTTATGGTTTTTCAGTGTCAGTTAAGCCGGAAGTACACATATGCATACGAATTAATAAAAGGGTGTATTTTAGTAGCTTCATTCTTCATCCAATTATCGTAATCCGTTTGTACGTTGCTCGGTCGGTCGAAGAACTCACGGGAACTGTTATCCCTATTTATCCGGCTGATCCCGTGTTGTCTAGTCAGCCATGAAACCTAGCTAGGATTAACTCAGTAAGTCCTAGGAGTAAAGGTCTTAGCGACTAACTTACACACATTTACACTGCCAGTACCTAGTGCAATGTAACGTACCTATATTTTGTTATAATTAACGCGCGAATACTGACGTGAAATTAAGTCGTTTATTAGGACTAGGTTCGATCACATTCGGTGAGTATTCCCTTGTTAATTATAACAAAATGTGTCAAAAGCACGTTAGTGTCCATAAAGTATAAGTGAAATGTTTAGTTTTTTATCGGTAGAGTTTCCTTAAGTAGTTTTTTTATGGGTAGACAAATTTATTATTCGCAGTTGATAAAATCAGTTTTGTCGTTTCTAAACGTTATATTTGGTATTTTTGTCGATTAGCCGTCGTTAGGTTAGTTAGTATTTTTATCTGAGCCATCGTTCTCAACATTTATCTAATTTTTTACCATTATTTTATTTTTGGCGCCCGGCGGCTGTGCCGATTATTGCCGGTCAGTGTGTAGCGCCTCTTACATTTTTGTAAAAGCGTTAAGCACATACTAACTTTTTACAAATAAAAAAGTTGTAACCGCCTAGGTAATAAGTTAAGGAATTCATTTTATTTTTATCAAGACCTCACAGAGCTGGATTAAACCAGGTTTGACAATAAAAGCAGAGAGGATTGGAAAAAAACTGCGTTATTGTTGTCCGTACTTAGAACCTTTTACAATGTACGATCACTGAGTAGGTATTTTATGTTATTTAAGAAAGTTTTAACTAATTCCAGTAGGCTGTTCGTTTCGAACGTTTTTTATTTTATGTACCTAAACGTTTACGTACAAAAATATGTAAAGTTTAAAGGGGATCAGGTACCTACTTCAATAACATATTAAAAAGTTACGAACTTTTTACAAAAAAGTAAAAATGTAAACACAGGGAAATTAACCATATTAACAATAATCCATATTAACACATCCAAACAGCTGCACCTTAAAAAAATCTAGACAAGTGTAAACCAGGTATCATGTTTTAAATATGTAAAAATCGAACACATATCGTGTCGTCATCGCATCGTCAATTATAAAAGCCTGAATGATCTTATGGTTGTCGCTCCCATATTAAAAAAATTAGTTACGCTTTTGGCTTTTCTATTGTGATTTTAAAATTATAATGATTAGGGGCGGCATAGAAATGGGTATGGAATTATGGCTCCCTTGCCTCGTAATTATTTTTGATTTCCGTGCACTTTTTCTATAGACGTGTTTTTACTGCAAGTTTTTACTGAATTGCTCCGAAGGGGGTAATGATTTTTGACTCGGAATTATTTGGGTATGAAATGTATATTGTACAAGGTGTTACGGAAAGGTGTAGTAATACTTAAAGGTGTTCTTCTATACGTCAAAGTGAACAATTTCCAGAACACGAGTTTGCTAAATTCGAGAAATAAAATCGGATCTCCATAGAAAATTTATCAAGTGACTAAATATTTTGTATGGAGACTCGATATTTTTTTATTCCTGATTTTGGCAAACTTGTGTCACAAAAGTTGTTCACTTCCACGTGTAGAAGAACACGCTTAAGCATTACTAGACACCTTTCCGTTACACCTTGTATAATATGGATGTAAGTATGTATGAATGTCCGGATGTATGGGTGTCATATTGGTGTAATGTATGGATGTATAAATTGATGTTCCGATGTCCTAAACGCATGAAAAAAATTGGGTATATCTAATCTAAACGGCTTGACCGATTTTGAATTGCGAAGTGTCGTTAGATAAACTTATATAAAGATGATTTTCTGTAGTGGTAGGGCTCTTTTGCAGAGCCCGCCTGGGGAAGTACCACACCTTTGCCAGTTATTCCACCGCCAAGCAGTAATGTGCAAACATTACTGTGTTCCGGTTGGAAGGGCATTGTTTCCAGTGAAATTACAGGGCAAATGGAGATTAAACAACTTACATCTCAACTTATATCATAGTGACGAGCGCAGTGCTGTGCCGCGCAGGGTCTTGAATTATGCAAGTTCAAAATTCTGGGTGGTGCAGACCTGTTATGGGCAAACGTGACGTTTAACATCAGGCGAGCGATTTGCTCGTCTCGTCACTCAATTACTTAAAAAAAAAATAATAATAAAAAATAAAAAAATCGAACGGCTAAGGCGTGGAATTCTTTGCCAGCGTCTGTCTTTCTGAAAAGATACAACCCGTTGGTGTTTAAAAAGAAGTGAATAGGTATTTCCTAGGCAAGCGTGCTACATCTTTAACCACATCGTTGCTTCCCATTAGGTGATATTGTTGTTCTGTTGGTGTTTCCTAATAAATAAATAAATAAATAATAATAAATAAATATTGTGGTCAAACGCAAGTCTACGAGTACATTAAATTCATACTCAATTACATAAAATCACACTCAATTACATAAAAATCACACTCAATTACATAAAAAAAAAAAGATATAAAGAGATTGTTGTTTTTTTTTTATTCAATTATAGGCTGCCGTTTGACCGCCATCTCACCTGATGGTAAACAATGATGCGGTCTACGATGGAGCACGCTTGCCTAGAAGGAACCGATTCACTCGCGACTTGAAGACACCCAAATTATATCTATCGGGAAAAATAAAAGTAAGTGAAAGTAAGTAACTGTTAGTACATAAGTAGTTGTTATATTTAATGAACAACTTTAACTACTGGACCAACCTTGAAATCACGAAACACAAACAGGCCAAACAGCTGTTCCGTACATTTCGTTCAGTGGAAATGCTATTTTTCTAAGGTAGAGCAGATTTTTCTTTTTTTCTGTGCTGGTTTCGTAGAGTTGTTCAAAATAATGATGACTACATACAATGAGTTTGACTCTGCCCGTTCCGTATAATCCTAACTAACTTAATATTTTGGATCACCGTTAAAATTTTATTATAGTAT
The DNA here is from genome assembly GCA_949125135.1 of Alcis repandata. Lineage (NCBI taxonomy): Eukaryota > Metazoa > Arthropoda > Insecta > Lepidoptera > Geometridae > Alcis > Alcis repandata. The sequence continues at coordinate 3,131,953 of OX421245.1, read as the reverse complement.
TATAGGACATCACATTCTAATATGAAATGCAAAAGTTTTTTAATGAAAAAACCTGTGTATGTGTATGTTTGTGACTTTGAAAAGCCTTAACAGATTTGGATGAAACGTGTTATAGAAATAGCTTATAATTATCTACCCTAGATTAACATGCAGACTTTTACCTTTATTTAAAAGTCGGTTAAAAATAATACATATAGGATAGCCGGCGAAACCGCGGGACGCAGTTAGTAATAACGTTTGACCTTATGCCCTTCATCCTTTAAATACATTTTTCATCCCCTACCACTGTATTAATAATCCTAAATTATCAAGTTCCTTATAAAATATCTCAGCAGCAAATATCACAAAAATACACAAACTATATAGATTGTAGATACAACACAATACAACCTCCAAACGAAAATTCGCATTCCACAAACACAAAACAAAACAAATAACTCCGAGTACACAATCACAACAGTACTTTTCAATTGTCAACACAGTGCTTGGATTCAACTCGAAAGTTGTGTGTTTAAAAGCTTCAAGAACACTACCTACACGATGTTTTGTTATTTCGGACTAAGTTGAAAGTTACGTTGATATTGAGTTGCGGGACGGGCGTGCGCTTCCCGTGGAGGACTGGACCAGACTGGCTTTGGGTTAAATGGGTTATATTATAGCTGGAGGCTGGAGGCTAACTTAAGATATACTTGACTAAGTTAAACGCTGAAATGTAAGACTCTTTCCTCTATTCCCAAATATTACTGTGTTCTGGTTTCAAGGGCAATGTAATGTTTCCAGCAAAATTTCAGGGCAATTAGATTAAACAACTTATAACTCAGGGTCTCAGGGTGACGAGCGCAGTGCTGTGCGCGGTCTTGAATTTTAAGAGTTCAAATTCTGGGTGGCGCAGACCTGTTATGGCAAACGTGACGTTTAACATCAGGCGAGCGATTTGCTCGTCTCGTCACTCAATTATAATACTTATAAAAACCTAACTTAAGTATCACTCTTCACATCACGATAATGCCGGGGGCTAACTTAAGTTGTACCTACTTGACTACACTTAAAAAGCTGAAATCTAAGCGATTATTTTTCTCATTAATCTACTAATACCTATTACAAAATATGTAATTGTAATTGACATAATTTGTAATTTGATTTAATTTGTGAATGAACTGAATACATCATACGCAACCTTTAATCCTCCCACTGCTGGGATAGTCTACCCTCGAAGGGTGATTAGGCCGTATTCCACCACGCTGGCCAAGTGCGGGTTGGTGGATTCACATACGCCATTGGATTAACTAAATGTATTTTATTGTTATTATGAATCTGTGACATTCGAAATAAATGAATTGAAAAACTAAAAATCGCAAGTAGGCTGGGTGTGGAGGTGGTGATAATTAAAACCGCGTAGCTACTTATGTAGGTAAATACAGGGTTTTAAGGAAAGGGTATGCTTAGCCGAAAAAGCTCACAGTTCTAATCATTAAAATGATCAACTTTTACTACGTGACCAACCCAGAACCCACAAAAAGAAAATTGTACATTTTGTCGAGTGTCAATGACATTTTTCTATGGAACAGCTGAATTTTTTCGCCAATTCCGGGTTGGAGTTATACTAAACATTGTTCAAAATGATAAGTACCTATTATGAACCCTTTTCGGCTTAGCATACCCTTTCCTTATAACCCTGTATGTAATGTCAGAAATCTCACACCGTCTGTTTACCAGCTCTTTCTTTCCGTGGACTTGCAAGATGTAGAATGTCCTTCCTCCAAGGGTTTTCTCATGAAGCTACAACATCGTTTTAAAAGGATGTCTATTTAACACATCTCCAGGCTGGCAAAGCATTGTCAACACCGCTAGTGTAGTGTTGCTGGTGTTCTGTCCATAGGTGCCTGTCCACTTACCATGAGGCTGACCATCTGCTTGTTTGGAACTCTTTTAGAAAAAGAAGGAAATTGAATTTAAGATTGATTGTAAAATTGTCAATCAGACATGATTAATATACCTAAATGTTCTAAGCGCATTCTACATGTTTTAGACATTAACCTCGAAATAACAAAAAAAGCATGAGCCTACAACTTCTGTCCAAAAATACGCAATAATACTACATAGCAAAATAATACCTTAGACAGCGCGCATATTTTCATATATTTTTCATCAAATACGTACCTACTTTGTATTTTTCAATAATGAATTAAAGAAAAAAAAAAAAATTAAATTCATAAAAACTTTATGAATAAATTAATGGCAATTTGAAGGTTGTTTCATTCACTACTAGAAGGGGTGCAGTGGCGAGTCCTACGGGCGGCTGCACTGGAGTGTTAGGCAGGCAGGAGATTGCAGTGGCGAGTCCTACGGGCGGCTGCATAGGGTAGATGGCCCATCGATAGAGCAGTCAAGTCAACGAGGCGACCAGCTACCGACCAGTGAAGGATCGGACGGCGCCCAACTACGGCCTGCTGTTCGGTGGACGAAGCCGCGCCCAGCATCATTCCGCTGGCCGGGCGTATTACCTACCTCATCCATCCACTGTGGCAAGAGCTACTTTGATACCGTCACCTTAGGTGATCGTGACGTGAGTCTGACTCACGGCAGTGGAATATCGTGCCTTTCCTCGATTCCTTCCCACTCCGCCTGGTACCAATAGGTCTCCTGGTAGCCGGGTTTCCTGCACCTATCTATATAAGTATATATTGATGTCATATGGTAGGGTAGGGACTTAGGGAAGTAGGGAACGTAGGGAACGTAGGGCAAACGTAGCAGAGTCGGTCCCCGGTTAGGGCCAGTCACCCGACGAGTACTCCATGTCCATACGGAGTTCCGCGGGGGTCTGGTAGGTTAGTCAGACGTCACAAAGAACCGAGTTGTTCCTGTGAAGGCTGTGCTAGCTGAAGTTCGTCAGGCGTTAATCATTTACTTACAATAAATGGCTAGCGCCTGAACACATGGTAGGAACTCTAATCAAAAATTAATTTTAGCGCCATCTTCCGGGAGTTTTGAAGACTTTTGTGTTGCACATCTAGCGTGATAGATAGCGTTATTTTGTTATTTTTGATAAAATAAAAGTACAATAATTATGTTATTTTATAATTACTACACACACTTTCACGTTTGCAGGATTTATGTAAAATAAAACATGCTATTTGGAAAAATGTTTTATTTCTCTTAATTAGCTTAAATTCTGTTTTAAAATCAGGTAATAATTTGAAGCTCAGAAAATTACTACCTTACCTTACCTACTTTAAACCTACCACAAAACAGGTACCTATATAAAGTTTTACTGTACATTTTAAACTAAGATAGTACTACACAGTAATCATATTTTAGAATTAGGTCGAATTAAGTCGAATTGCCTGCCATTAGACGTCAAGGAGATTCCCTTTATTATTCATTTTTGTATCAGTCCAGTAGTTTTTAACTTCATTCAAGCGGCTCATCCCGGCTTCGCACGGGTGGACACCATTGTAGTTTTAGCAAGGATCCCTAATTTTTTCAGGTAATAAATATAGCCTATGTCACTTTGGGATAATGTAGCATTTGAATGGTGAAAGAATTTTTGAAATCGGTCCAGTTGTTTTCGAGTTTATTCCACACAAACATCCAAAAATACAAAAATACAAATCTTTCCTCTTTATAATATTAGTATAGTACATACAAATCTTTTCTCTTTATAATATTAGTGTAATAAAGATAAGGCTCGATTTATATTTCTACAATATTTGACCAAACAAGATAATTGAATAAATAACAAAACCTATTATCAACAAAATTCAGTAAATTCAAAAACAGAGCACAACTATTCTTAACCATAACTGAAAATGCTTTTCTCGTGAATTATTAAGTCATATTTTTAGCTTCGAGCCATTTTGTACCACAAAATAGAGTTAAGAAGGTACCACATCGCTACATATCATTTCATAGTGGCTCATTTGCGTCACTTACTTTAAGAATAATAGAAGTTATACCAAGACGGCAGTAACTGGAAAAAATTGGGGGAGACCTTTGCCCGGCAGTGAGACAGCACAAGTTAGTTAAAAAAAAAACTGAGCTTATACTCATAATATGATTAGAGGAATCTTGGAGTACACATCCCAATACACGATTATAAGAAAAGGGTGTGCTAAGCCGAAAAGGGCTCATAGTACTCATCATTATGAACAACTTTTACTATGGGATCATCCCTGAAATCGCGAAAAAATCTGGTGCTCCACACATCTTGTTTCAAGTGTCTGACATTTTTCTATGGAGCAACTCTTTTTATTTCTATTCGGCTTAGCATGCCCTTTCCCTATAACCCTATATACATACAATAAATGTGTTACAGAAAGGTGTGATAGTATTTAGTGTAACAAATCTGATTTTGAAATACAAATATTTTATTTTTAAAACCAAAACATTTATGGTTTGGTTAAGTTAATATGATCTAAAATAATACTGATAAAGAGGCCTCGCAGGGTAAATTCTAAATCAGTCTCGGTTCTATCACACCTTTCTGTCACACCTCATATTTATACAGACAATACAATATAACACAAATGACATTATACAAATAGTCTTAAGCGAGTCACTGACTTACAGGTTACAAATTAAAATATCACATTGCGATAAAATATAGTTGACGATCATTGAAAACACTTGGTCCATATTTCCTATGTACATTTTTAAAACTTCTCAATACACTCATCTAGTATTCTAGTCACTTCACGTATCATCCTCACTGTCCTCTTCATATTTAATTAGTATTCCTAGATCTACTTCTTCACTTGGCAGTAAAACGTTTGCATGGGTAGACATGGACTCGTCCTCTGGCTCTATTTTTACTGTTGTCTCGTAGAAAGCACTCAAATTCTCTTCAAAAGCACTTGAAGTCACTGCCTTGGTTATTGTCTCTGGCTGGGTTATTGTTTCTGGTTGGGTTATTGTTGTCACCAGCGTTGGCATCAACCGGTTCAATGTAGGTCCAACTGCTGTTGATTCGGTTTTTAGCTGGTTTAATGTCGCTTCTTTATTCCCGAGTTGTGTTGTTGAATTAAAGCCCGAGCCAATCGCTTTTTGCACTACAATGTACCCAATCGGGGCTATTGATGTTGCGCTCGATTTTTCATTTAGCACTGCAAAATTGGTAGGTGGTGGCCCAAGTTTTAGCCCAGGCTTAGCTCCTGATGTCACAGTCATAGCTCCTGATGACGCAGCCTTAGCTCCTGGTGACACAACCTTAGTTACTGATGGCCCGGCCTTAGCTCCTGCTGACACAGCCTTAGTTACGGATGGCCTGGCTTTAGCTCCTGATGACACAGCCTTAGTTACTGATGTACGACACGCGTTTATCGCTGGCTGTTCATTCGATGTACTCGGTTTTGCTTTGAAACACGTTTCTTTATCCTTGTTAACCTTGGAAAGCAGTGATCTTATCTCCGCTTGAATTACACGAGCCTCTTCAATACTCAAGCACATCAACTGTTCCGCTACAAATTTACCAAACTCGTAAAACTCAAAAAATCTCAATTCAACTGTGTAGTCAAATGGATTTATAGAGTCAGGTGGAATTTCAAAGGCGTCAAGTGTACTTTCAGAGTCCAAACGGGGTCGCTTCCATTGAGGCTGGTCATCTTCGAATTGCTTCTCGTTGTATGATTCCAAGAAAACTGTCTCTGTATCCGCAGCGTCTGCTTCCGATTCTTCTTCAGCAGAATTTCCTTCGTCTTGGTTTTCGTTGGATGATTCTGCACCAGTCGAGTCGTTTGAATATTCTCGAAATTGATCTTTTACTAGACTCTGTTTTTCTTTCTTCTTTTTCCGTGACTGACTAGCTGGATGTGCTGATACGCCGATCTGAAACAAAGAAAAGTCACACAGTTAAGTAAAGTCAGTTATCCTAAAAAATGCCTTCTGTCTTGAGACATGGAATCATGGGTAGATTGGTATAATTGGGTATTTCATACAATGATTTTATTATCCAAAAATTCATAATCGCAAACCAATAACTGTCATGAAGTGTCCAAGCGCAGTGTTACACACATAAATGAATGGATTGAATAAGAATTATAATCTAATCTTTTTTAGATATAGTAAAATATGGTTTAATGGTATATTTGTCTGTTATTGAATCAAGTTAACTAAATAAAAACAACTTAAAGGAATGCCAACATAAGAACGGGGGCTTTTTTTTACTTTCTTCAAAGTACACTTTATAGCCTGTAAACTTTTTCTCCTATTGTCATCATCTATCACCTCGCTAGTCTGATGCAGACTCAATTTAAAGAGATTTTTACAGATATTGATGATTCTGTGAGTTACTAAGGGAGTACAAGAAGTATCACTATCTGATTGTTCTATTTTTTTTTTTTACTTAAATAATTTACACTTGGTCTTGATGGGTAACTCTTAATACTATGATGCTTGATTTTCAACGGTGATTTAGAGACAGAATGTAGAAACGGCTTCAACGGTGATGTCATCTGATTTACCAAACTGACTTTTGTTTGGCTAGCTTGACTTCTGATTTTTTTCATAATGTGTACCTACTTGAATTGACTTATCCAACACTTTTGGTGTTAATTGGGGAACTTCTTCTACATTCAGCTGAACTGTAAAACAAATATTTTGTTAATCAAGTGCAATATTTTAATTATGAACACAAACAAGAGATTACTAGGTCACAGAAAAATGTATGTAGTTTTGAGAGTACCTACCAACAATGTATGTAAAGTGCAATGTACCTGTGTAATAACACAGAATTTAAAAAAACAATTACTAATAGGTAAGTAAATAAGGTAATAATATATACCCACTTACCTGAACTACTGGATGCAATTTCTTCAAAACTCTGTTGTTCTGTAACTATACGTTTTTCTTCGAATTCCTTTTTACACTCTTCAAGAATCATCTTTTTTCTTTTGTTAGCTACATAGGGTCGCTCTGTTGTGTCAGATGTTCGTGATTGTCTGTCTGGTTGGCACATAAATTTATGGGGCATACATCCTGATTTCATACGTACTTGTGATACTGAGCCCATTACATGATATTCCATATAATTTTCCATATCATTTGGTAACTGAAAAAAGAAAAGTAAACGATTAAAACTGATAATGAGAATCATAGCCAAGACCAAAATAAACTTAACCTAACTAAATCAGTTTACGGAATAATTCAAGCCTCAATATTTCAACTGTTTCACGTAGTCACATTTCAAGTAGACCTATCAATATATATGTTAACATACATCAAAGTGATCTTCACAGAAATAAATTGGCGAATTCGTTCCTACGTCGTTCGGATTTCGCCGTGCGAGCTTTAACCATTTATTTCTTATTATTTTCTTGGTTGGAACATATATAAAAACTTTGTTGGGTGCTCTTATTGATGTGTTCTTACACTGCGGTACTGAACAACACTTGTAAACTTTGGAATTCATTTTTATCACACGAACTAATTTAACGATTTGTTTATTTTCTTCGACAATGACATGTTTACCTATCCGTGACGTGAAGCCGGCGCCATGACATATGCGAGTAAGGTTACCAGATGAAAAAATCAAAAGACCGGAGAAAAGACCTGATTTCCATTTAGAGGCCTGAGATTTTATACAGTTTGAGAATTTTCTCTCAAAAACGTATTATTATCGTTTTACGGCCGATCCCAATCCATCAGCGATCTCAATCCATTTTCACCGATCTCGGATCGGAATTTTGATCTATTTTTTACAAAAACTGTTTCAATAACCACAGATAGCTATAGCAATCCAAAAATGCAATCTATCCGTAAGAGGGCGCCAATCCATTTCTAACAGTTTTTGGATCGCCCCTCAGATTAACAGATAGAACCATAATTGTTACTTCATCATCATCATCATCAGCCCGTTATCGCCCACTGCTGAGCATAGGCCTCCCTTCTCGTACGCCACTCATCCCGGTCCTGTGCCAATCTTGTCCAGGTTCGACCCGCGATTTTCGTTATGTCGTCGACCCAACGAGCTGGAGGTCGTCCGACACTTCGTTTACCAGTACGCGGCCACCAATCCGTCAACGCTTTAGTCCACCTGCCATCACTCTGCCTAGCAACATGTCCTGCCCAACTCCATTTGAGTTTCGTAATAGTCGTCCCAACGTCGCGAACCTTAGTGCGACGTCGGATCTCGACATTGCTCACGCGGTCTTGTAATTTGATGCCGAGCATGGCGCGCTCCATGGCTCTCTGTGCTACTTGTACTTTGTGTACAACCTCCTCTGTGAGCGCCCATGTCTCGGCACCATATGTCATGGTGGGCAGGACACACTGGTTGTAAAGGCGGGTCTTCAAGCATTGTGGAACGTGGTGAATTGTGGACGGATTTGAGGATGTCATCCAGCCTGCTAAACGCCGCCCACCCTAGCTGAATTCTCCTTGAGATCTCCATCTTCCGTGCCTCTTTGTCAAAAGATAGAATATGTCCATGGTATAAATATTGGTTGACCGTCTCTAGTCTCTCGGTTCCAATCGTTATGATTGAATTCGAGCTACCAGAGACGTTCTCCATAATTTTAGTCTTGGACATATTCATCTTTAGACCTATTCGAAGTGAAGCATGGCATAGATCTTGGATCATGCTTTGGAGATCATCCAGCGTCTCGGCAAACAGAACAAGATCATCGGCAAATCGTAAGTGCGACAGGAAGACACCATTTATATTGATTCCGGTTTCATCCCATGCAAGCGTTTTCACGACGTCTTCTAAGACCGCCGTAAAAAGCTTGGGTGATATGGTATCTCCCTGCCGCACTCCCCTCTTGATGGGTATGGGGTCACTAAGTCTGTGTAGCCGGACTTGCATAGTTGCCGAGCTGTACAGCTCTCGGAGCAAATCCACGTAGCGAGCGTCAATAGAGCAGCGATGGAGAGAGTTAAACACAGCCCAATGTTCGACACTGTCGAAGGCCTTCTCGTAATCGACGAAGGCCATGCACAGAGGTCGGTTATACTCCACACTCTTCTCCATCAGCTGCTTTGGATTGTTCGGATGGTTGGCATTCGTCAAGGGTTCGGGTAAGACGGTTACATAGTACTTTTGCAAACAGTTTATAAGTATGCGAAAGGAGGCTGATAGGGCGGTAATTCGAAAGCTTGGAAATATCTCCTTTTTTATGGAGGATGGTGACGATAGCTGTTTTCCATGAATCTGGAGTGCGTGTACCTTGCAAGACCTGATTAAAAAGTCTTACAAGGATTTTTAAGGCAGGGTCACCACCGGCGCGTAGTAAGTCGGCTGTGATACCATCTTCGCCAGGCGATTTTTCGGCTTTCATGTGGTACAGGGCTTTTTTAATTTCATCTGATATGATAGGCGGTATGTTATCTTTATCTACATATTCAAGGGGTGCTCTTTCATCTTGTGTAGACGGTTCTGGTTCTGCGGATTGGGATGCATACATTCTGGCGTAGAAATCCTCAACAGTATTTATAATTTTGTCTCTGTCTGTGACTAATGTGCCGTCGTCGTTTTTGAGTTTTAGTATTTCTTTAGTTCCTGATTTTAGTTTTCTTCTAAACACTTTTACTTACTTTGTAAAAAAGAGCAAGATGGCAAGTGCCAAACACGGTTGAAAAAGAGAGACAGACATTTCACTTTTTGTCCCCGTCGCTGTAACCGTGCCAAGGTGGGCAAACCACGGATTAGGAATAATAGTTACTACGTGAGCCATGGAAGTAGGATCTTCTATGATTTTTCATCCAAGGGGGTCACAGTTGCTTGGCTGAGCCGTGATGTATGGAAACTAGCGCTGCTAGGTGAAAAAGCGGCGAAACTTTTTGACGTTCCAGGCCACTTAAACCGGCGGCCGAGCGCGTGCCCTGCGGCGCTACCCGCCCTCGCGTATATCACATTCCAATATAAATTAGTTTTGGAAGCCGCTTGTTTGTGCCGACTGTCATTGGCATATTTAATTTCGATTGTCGGGTCTTCGCCCAAAATCTCCAGCACCTCATCGTCTAATTTTTGAGGTTCTGCTGATGATGAAGCTGGATCGTCGATAATTATGTCCTCGGTATTGTTTATTGTTTCAGTAACAATAGGGGCCGTCATCGCCCTATCTCCAGTATTGTCTACGAGATCTACGCCAAAATTATCGACGTCGTCTACAGTCACGTAAACTGCAGGCTGTGGGATCCAGTCGTCTGGGCCCAGGTTTGGTTGAGGTGACTCTGGAATGAGTCAATATTGACTGGTTAGTATAGGTTTTTTAACCTTTAACCGTTTTAGTTATGATTGAAAAATGAAAGGGGGTGTGTTGTCAGTTCCAACTGATCAAATTTTGAATGCGGTGAAAGAACCCTGGTGGTTAGTTCGGTTGCATTCATTGAGATATCAATTGACTGAATGCGGTGAAAGAACCCTAATGGTTAGTTCGGTTGCATTCATTGAGATATTAATTGACTGAATGCGGTGAAAGAACCCCAATGGTTAGTTCGGTTGCATTCATTGCGATAATACTGGACTTTAAGACTGCCCAGTGTTAGCAAAAAAGGTTATCAGTTCCAACTGATAAAATGTCGAATGCGGTGAAATAGCCCTGTTGGCGATCTCGATTGCATACTTCTGGACTTTATAATTATTAAGGTACATACCTTGTTGATGTACCGTACTGCGTAATGGAGCCCGTTGTTCCAGTGAGTTCTCGGAATCACTGCTAGAGACGTCACTTTTTCTAAGACTTATTTTCCGCTTTAGTTTTTTAACTTCACGCATTAAAGTCGCGAGGTCTTCTTCGACGTCTTTCGAACGTTTTCTTTTAGGCATTTTGTAATTTAAAAGGTACTTTTGTGAAATTGAGTTATTAAGGTACAAAAGTGTCCGGAGCGGTTATGCACTAAATTGCGAATGAAGAGAAAGAACGACAAAATGGCGAGGTATAAGTTGTATCTACCCTCAGACATTTTCACCTGTTTAATTCTACCTACATTCTCTCAACAATTAGTGCAAGAGTGGTGTCACCTAGCGAAACTACATGTGTATATAATATCTACTAATACTAATTTCGAGGACAAAGCGCGAAGTATAATCATCATTAAGAACAACTTTTTTTTACCGTTTACTCCCACCTGTTCTGTTGAGTAGTTCTGTTTTCAGAACTACTTATGGGACCAACTCAGAATTCGCGAAAAAAAATCAATGCATTTTGTCGAGTGTCATTGACATTTTTCTATGGAACAGATGATTTTATTTTCGCGAATTTCGGGTTGGTCCCATAGTAAAAGTTGTTTATATACTGATGAATACTATGAGCTCTTTTCGGCTTAGCATACCCTTTATGAATAACCCTGTAAACCTACCTAACTACCTACCAACTATCGACCGGCTGTGCACGTGTGCACTAAATTCCCGATAGCGATAAGTATAACAAGTTTTCACGACTTTTCATTAATAAGCTCTTTTCTCTCATAATGCGACCCCTTCACGTTCGTTCAACTAATATTAGTTTGATTTTTATTCGATGATAGATTTACGTTTGACCGCCATCTTGCTTGCGGTCTACGATGGAGCACGTTGCTTTTAGATAAATTTTCATGAAAGGAATATCATAGGGCTCATTCACTCTAGGTAGGTTACATTTAAGACATCTTTGGTTTTTTTTCCAGTAATATCTAACCGTAGGTAAAAAAACTTCAATTTAACAAAATAATCACATTTATTTTTAGATTCAGTCGTACTTAGTTTCCTACTATTTTTGTCGCACTTACAGACAGTAAAGAATTATTTAACATTAATTATTACCTATACATTCAGATTCGCACCACTCTCGACACCTCAGTCTACGAAGCACTTCACATTGCTGAGGATAGAAAACGCTGGCAAAACATCGTTAGAGAGAAGCTACTTGGAGGTGGTGGTCACGACCCTCAGACATGAGGAACACGATTTTAGGAGGAGGAATTATTATAAATATATTAATACTGTTAAAGAGGAAGACTGGGTTAAAAATATAACCGCAGTCAAGTTTCGTTGAACTTTGGTCTTATACAGAAAAAAAGTTTCACGTAAATTGTTTAGTCTAATCATAATACATTCTTATTTTAGTTATTTTCAGAAAAGAAGATGCACTTTGTCTCACTTTCAAAAGAGACGCAAGAATATTTTTGTATCACAAAAAAAATTGCAATCAGAATAATGAAAATAAAATAACATTCTCAGTCTTTGTCAGACTTTTAGTCGGTAATATTTTCTAGCCTTCTTTCAGACTAAGAATTATATCATCACACAAAAAGAAAAAAAAATACACAGTTTACATCAGAACAAATACACAACAATAAAAACTTGCATAGTGCATTATCGGTTGATTACACGTAACGAGTACACTGGCGAGTCAGTGCCCTCGGCCGAGTACTCGGTGTAAACAGTTTGACGAGGCGAGTCAGTCACTAGAACCACGATTTTTATGCTCGGCCGAGTATACCCATATACTGTCACGCCAAGTCGCCACTATGTATACTCGTTACGCGTAATTAATCCATTAGCTTTACAATTGACACAAAACATCGATCAAGAATGTATTGATCGAAGCACAAAAACGAGCACTAATACATCTTAAAAAATTGACTTTTTGACACAATGAATATAAAATTGTTTTTCATCTATGTGATCGTAAGACGAGGCAGCACCACACAGTTGCAGAGCTGATAAGTGGACTTACAGTCTTACAAGTTACAAGGGGCCATTCATTAATTGTAAGGGTACCAAGGGCAGAACGGGGGGGGGGGGGGAGGGGGTTCTGCCCTCATCTGGGGTAGGAGGGTGGTGGTGAAACCCATTGTAGTGTAATATTTTTTTTGTAAGTCCAAAAACTAAAAACAAAGAAGGTTATTTAAAAAACGAGAACGAATCTGACGTAACAAGAGGGAGAGGGGATTCGAGAAATCTTATGTATCTTCTTTACATTGTACCTAGTAGGGGGACAGTAAAAAATCGCAAAAACCATCCTTACGTAATATATGAAAGACCCCCAAGCCAAGCTACGCGATCAAGTAACACAAAAAAGAGACACTTTACAGGATTACCAACCGCAAAACTAATATTTTTTTATGAACAAAAATAAAAACTTTGACTACAATAACTCCTTTGTTGTTTCTTGGTCCATTTCTTAACTAAAACAGTCTGAAAGAACGCAAAATAATAATCAACTTTGTCATCTCCCTTTGTTTTTCTACTTAATTTATTATCACTTTGTCTTTTCCTTAACACTGTCTTTGTAACAACTAGTAAAGAACTATCTATATACTTTTAACTTTCATCATCACTTTCCGCTTCACATTTAACAATTAAAGATTCTGGTTCACTATTTGCAAGGATAGTTATAAAAGGTGGCATCTCAAACTGTTTCACTGCTGTCCCTGAATCCCCTGGCTGGATTACTGGAGATTCAACTATATTCACCTGTGAAAACACTGGTTGTGTCACCGTAGACCCGTCAGAGTTCGCTAGCAAAGGTGCTTTGATATCTAATGCATCCGTTTCAGTGTCTGATGCCTCCGCCGAAGTTGCGTGTGAAGACCCCGGCTGAGTAACTGGTGTGCCCACTGTTACATGTGGAAACCCTGGCTGAGAAACTGGTGTCCCCGCGGTTATATGTGAAGACCCTGGCTGAGTGACTGGTGTTGCCGACGAAAATATGTGTGAAGACCCTGGCTGAACTGGTGTTGCCGACGAAAATATATGGGAAGACCCTGATGTCCGTGATGAAATTACATACGAAAACTCTGATGTCCTTGAAGAAACACCATGTGAAGACCCTGGCTGGATCACTAGTGTCCTCATAGAATTTCCTCGTAAAGTCATTGGCTGGGCCACTACTTTTCCGGTAGAATCCACACGCTGACTCGGTATTTGAAACCTGGGCGCGGTATTTGTTGGGACTATAATAAATCCTAACGGGGCAATTGATGACGAAGTATTCAAAATTTCTAATTCATTCATTGCTGGCATAACCGCTACTAATTGCGACAACGGCAACCCAGATTGAGTCACTGATGGTCCCGCAGTCACTTGTGATTGTGATCCACATTGCGTCGCTGATGACGTTGGTAAATTCACTTGTGCCATTGAGTCCGGTTCTGAACGTGGACCAGAATAAACTGGCGACGCTCTTTTTATCCCTGTCGCAGAAGATTTATTTTGTGTCACTGGACGGGTCTCTGTTATATTAGCACGTGTTTTTCTTGTGTCTTCTGCAGAATATCCGTTGCTTGGTTTTGACAAGCAGTTCATGATTTTGTACTTCAATCTAAATTTGGACAGAACTTCGTTTATTTCTGTTTGTGCTGATCGGACGTCTTTCTCATCGAAACACATCATTTGTTCTGCGACGTATTTACCGTACTCGTACAGCTGTTCTGTGTGGTCAAAATTCGAGGGAATTCCAGACGTGTCCACGCGAGTTCGTTTAGCCGTGCCTTTTTTCAGTTGGATCTCTTCAGTTTTTTTTTTCGAATTTACAAAAATTTTCTCTAAAGCGGGTGCGTTCCTAGCAGATATTATTGATTTCTGCAATTCTTTTTCGATAACTACTTGCCGTCGAGGGTTTCTTTTTGGTTTTGATATTTTGTATAGTTCGGCCTGGCTTGGCTCCTCTTCAGGAGTTTGCGACTCATCATGAAACTCAGCGCTCGGTTCTTCTTCTGTATCTTTTGTGTCGGGATCTTCTTGAGTTTTAACTGGAACTTCTGGGAACACTTCAAGGTTTAAAAGAGGCTCTTCTTGATGATCTGTTTCTTTTTCAGTAGTGTCTTCTTGACGAAGTCTCTTCAAGCTATTTCTGATTTGCATACATAGTTCTTGGTTCTTGTTTTCCGTCGAATTTTCGACCTGAAACAGAATTGATTCGCGGTTAGTAAAAATAAAATGAAAACTTTACTTTGTGATTATTTGTAATCAGTAGGTACGTACAATTGAAATATCAGAGCTGGATAAAGGGCCTCCTTGGTTGAGTTCTTCAGCTTTTTGCAACCTGTGAAAGAAGGAAAACGTGATTTAGATTCTAAAGACGGCGCGTTATAATAGGTTGGGGAAAAAGTTTCTTCGCATTTTTTAAGAAAATTCAAAATATTTTTTAATATAGTTTATTTACATTTAACTAAAGTATGTAGGTACCATTTTGTTCGATAACTTTTTGCCATCTTATGGGTACGGACATGATCCCATTGCTATAGAAATTTTGGGACTTCTGATCAAAATACCGCGACAAGTGGTTTTGGCAGTCCTCTCGTGATAACAGCTCATAATGAGTAATGCCCTTCCAATCCCAACACAGCATCACCTTGCGAGTTAACCCGGGTTTCGCCAGTCTGTGAAGCCTGCCCCCCCGAATGGGTTCCCGCCTTTCCGTGGCGGGGGGGATAAGTAGCCGTGGCACTGAGCCCGGTGAAACGAAGAGGAACCCGAGGTGGGGCCTTCCGCGTGTCCCTCTGGCAGCAGAGGGCTGATTAGCAGAGGGCACAGCGGATGAGCCGGGGTCTGAGCGATGGCTCGGACCACCAGGGGGGTTTTCCTTGTGCTCCTCGCCGCGTGTGGGTCGCGGTCGGGAGTGCAAGGAAAGGAGGAGGGTCTGAGTGTGGTGGACGCCGGGGGATGCGGCGCTCCACACTTGGACGGTGGCATTGCTGCCACCGGTGACGAGTGTGGTTGACGCTGGAGGAAACGGCGCTCCACGCTCGGGCGGTGACAGCGATGCCACCAGGAGGGTTTTCCTTGTGCTCCTCGCCGCGTGTGGGTCGCGGTCGGGAGTGCAAGGGAAAGAGGAGGGTTCCTTTTGCACCTCGCCGCGTGAGGTTTGCGGCCGGGTGTGAAAGGAACGTGGGCTTAAGGCGGGGTGGGTGGTGCTAACCACACTGCCCACCACGTGCGAGCGAGCGGGGCTGGGGAGCGAGACGGCGGTTCGCCCGTCTCCTTGCTCCTCGGCAGTGGGGTTGCCGGTAGAGTCGGGGGACTCTCCCGGCCTGCACGACCCCACACTGTCTGGGGGGTGATCCTGGGGAACAGGGTCACCCCGCCATGGGTGCAGGGGGCCCTAATCGGGCCCGTCGCCGGGGCAAGGTGGTCAATGCTAACGCGACACCAGCTTGCCCTACCAGGCGGACGATGAATTCCCCAGTGGTTTTAGTGGGTATGCCGCCACTAGGGCGGAGACTCCCACATAACCACCCTGCCTCCTCCGGGGCGGGCGTGGTATCCATAAAGGATTTCCACTGGGTAAACAAAAAAAAAAAAAAAAAGTCTGTGAAGCCTGACCGGCCTTTGACCACGACCTTTTTCGCACGTGATCCACTTTTCATCACCAGTTATCAGCTTCTTCCAAAATGGTTCGGTTTCATTACGTCGTAATAAAGAATCACAAAGGAGTACACGGTTTATTAGGTTTCTTTCAGTGAGCTCGTGAGGTACCCAAATATCGAGCTTTTTTGTGTACCCAGTTTTAAACTTATTTATAAATTTATGATATCATCTACTGCTCACTGAGGCCTCTTAAGAGAAATTGTAATTTAATTGGTTTGGCCTGAAATTAATATCAGCATATCTCGAAAACCATAAGTGCTATCAACATGAATCTAAGAACAATATTGCAGAAAATGTTATAGAGAGCAAAAGCAGTTTTAACGTTAGGTAGACTGGCACCGGGGGGTCGTCTCTTTGGAGAGCTAGAGCTAGCTGGGCAAGACATAGTCTGATGGACTGCGAGGGCTACTTTCTGAATATAGAGTTGACGTACAGTCAGCACTCCTGCTGTTGCATACAGGTCATTAGTCGTATGACAGTATGGTAGTTTGAGCATGACTTTGAGCACAGCACGCTGCGCTTTCTCCACTTCCAACATAGCTGTGCTCCCGGCACCTCCCCAGACAGTTATGCAGTGGGACAGAACTGATTCACAGAGAGACACGTATACTAGTACTCGCTCACAAGCAGGATTTTGTAGAGATTTCATTATATGGATAAGCTTGCGAGTTCTTCTACCAAGTGCTGTAATATGTGCTTTGAAGGATAACAGTTCGTCCACAATGATTCCTAAGTACCTAATTGAAGGGGACCGAGATATTATGTCGCAATCACAAGAGGAGGTCATGCATGCGGAATCAATTTTGTGACGCAAACAGGGACCGGGTTCTGATTTTTTTGTCATGCGAAAACAGAGATACTTGGTCTTACTTAGGTTTAGCGTTAGGGGATTTGAATCTAACCATTGTTTGATGCGTACGTAAAATGAACATTACAGAATTAAAAATACATGACAAACTTATAGTATAAATCACTGGGTTATTCGGTCTGCTGGAAATAAGTGTAATTTTAGTGTGTGCTCCATTACTCATAAACCAAGCTGATCACACTTCATAAAACAATTTTATGGAATGCTTTGCTATGTTTTGTATTAGCGAAAATGAGACAATACACATTTCAGCTCAATCAGTATGTGATGTCATAGATGGATGAATGCTTGTTTTCCAAGAAGAAAGGAGACAACAAGTTCAGTACCCACCCCTGGTCTTTCACATCTAAGTCTTTTCCCAAAGTCCGTAACCCAAAAGTATTGTAATCATTTCAACATATGTGTTTGAAAATTGTAGTTTCACTTACACAGAATTTGATAGAACACTGGAATCGTCTGTTTTCAACTTTTTGCACCACACTTCATTTCGACTGCAACAAGCAATAATGTTAGATATAGCGACAAGTAAGTAAATTAGAAACTTTAGAGAGGTTATGTTTTCGAAAGTTAGCCGAAAATAATTAACTGCGATAACTTTGTGTGTAATATAATACTAATAGAGTACCGAGTAGGTACGTATTTGTACTAAAAGTACTAACCTTTTGATATCTCCATGATATCGTTTCATTTGCGCGCGAATTCTATTGCGACTTTTCCTGGGACCAGAGTATTTGTGGCTTTTGTAATCTTTTTGCGAAGTACGTGGTGCCATGGTTTATTTTGGTAAAACACCGATAAAATCTAGAATGGCACTCTGATATTATAGGTAGGTATCATTTATACAAAACAGAAAACACTGAAAACAAGAATTCAAGAAAAATCGAATCGTTGTAAACGCGAACTTACGCAAACAGTGCTGCCAACGCCATGAGTTGAAATTATCCATGAAAATTATCGAATTTTCAAATAATGTTTTCCTTCTATTTTTGATTTTTATCTGTATAACCATGCGAGTAAATATATAATTTTTTGGAACTCATAATGATTTGTTTTAGAGGTAACACTTTCTTGTAAATACTCTGGAACAACTAAAACTCCACACTCCTCTCACGTATTTATTATTTACCGAAGTAGTTTAAAAACATGCAATTTTCTGGACAACTTCCAAGCTTTCATTCCATAAAATCTAAGTAGGAGTTTATATTATATAACTAACTTTAAAAAAAATACCAAATCAGTTCAGATCAGATGTTCCCAAATGATGCGCTTACCAACGAACATCACTTGACGATTGACGTTTGAAAAAAAAATAATTGATAAATTGTATGTTGTAGGTATATTTTTTACATAATTAATACATGGAACATATTTTTTTTTATTTTTTTTTTTAGTTAGCCTGTAATGTCCCACTGCTGGGCAAAGGTCTCCCCCAAGGTACATATTATAATTATTTATTGTTTCATAATTTCCCTATAATTTATCCAAATTCAAATACTGGCAATACATTGTCCAATATTTCAATAATTGATTTTTGAGCTGAGCGAATTTCGAAGACCGAAAAGGCCGAAAACAGAGAAGAGCGGCAACAGCGCGTGACTCGCGTATGCCACGAGCTGGCAACGTCGCGCGTCATCGCCGACACACGGTGCCTACACAGAATACTATTATGTATTCTGTGTAGGCACCGTACGACACTATCTGTGTTCACTCACACATTGACAAAAATTAACTAAAATTCGATGTTATTTCTACTATTAAAGGATGATGGGCACTTCGTCCCCGGTGTTGTATCAAGTCATGACATATGTCATTCGAAAGAACATAACAATAGCATTATTTAATTATATGACACCAACCCCGAGTGACGTGCAGGGAAAAAGATATGACGGTTTTTAGATTCTAAAAAGTACTGTTTTTTTTTCGTTTTAAAAACTATTTTATCGAATTTTATTATCGTGTATGCATTTTCTGTGACTATTTTATCACTCCCTTTTAACAATTAGTTAGTAATAGTTTATTTATAAACGTTTATATAGTTGTAATTATTTTAATTTTGTACTGGCACATGCCAAAATCCTTACATTGCTGATTATCGACAGTTTTTGTCTGAATAATGCCATAATATAATATCGATTTATTAATACATTGTATTATCAATATTTGAAAAATTAAGCGAACTTACCTGAAAGTGATGTCTGATTAAGATTATAAGTTGTCTTGTCGAAGGGTTAAAAGCCCGAACCTTATCTCTCCCTTTACTAAGACACTATAAAAGCGAGCGAGATAAACTTTAAATAATGGTTACAGATAAGAGTAAAGGCATAGAGCAGAGAGCAATCATAGACTAAATGCAGAGATTTTTACTTTTTAAATGCTTTTGACTTTGAAAATAGTGGTCAATTAGGCCTTCTTTGCAGAGCCAGCCATGAATTTGGCTCAAAACGTCACAATACTGCTAACGGTGTGACTACCGATAAAATCGGCTTGTTTCGACATTATTGATGTTCTAGAAAATAATTAAGAAATCTTATTGAGAACTGTATTTATTGAGAAGGGTAGTCGTGCTGAATCTGACTACATGCCTATCCCGATCATATTCATACTCTGCAAGACAACATACTATGGAACAAGCTCCTGGCGTACCGAGAAGCTAATGACCACCTAATGACCAGCCAATGACCACTGCTCGAATCAAATAATCCCGCTGGAAGTTCGATATCCATGCAACAAACCAAGTGAACAAGCCAAACAAAGGGAGCTTGCTTATAAGGCTTTTATGCCAAACCCTGGTGAAAGCTTTGTAGGTGTTAATGGAAACGACTAGCTTTTTCATTATGTTTTTCAGAGAGGGCATATTCAGCTACTGGATACATAGCGACTGACATAAAATGCCTTTTATCAGACAGCACTCTTGATACTCTTTATTTCTTGCAAACTATTGCCAAAATGACTTCTACATGTTCCATACATTTTGTCGAGTGTCATTGACATTTTTCTATGGAACAGCTGAATTTTTCCCGAATTTCCGGGTTGGTCCCATAGTAAAAGTTGTTCATAATGAAAATAATGCCTACTATGAGCCCTTTTCGGCTTAGCGTACCCTTTATGAATAACCCTGGATTCAATAATAAAAGTAATTTTTGACATACATGTTAATAAAATTCCTTATAATAGCTTTAGAAAGCAAAAAATCAGCAATTTTTCTAAATCTAAAAACGATCATATCTTTTTTCCTGCACGTCATTCAAGGTTGAGTTATACAATTAAATAAAGCTAATAATATCATCTTTCAAATGACATATGTCACGACTTGATACAACACGGGGACGGCGCTCATACAAAAGTGCCCATTCTCCTTTACTGTTTTCTTCAATTAAAGATAAAATGCCACCAATAAAGACAATTTAAAAGCCCAACTATAGTCATTTCAGTGTAAAATTATACACTCGTCGCCCATGAACGTACAAATAGATTAGTATGAAAATCGAACAACCTTAAGGCAAATAATGGTCAAACGGAAACTTTGAATTTTTCTTCAGACGGTTTTCGAAACGAAAAGATTAATAATTGTGTTTTTGATAAATTCATTTGTGTTTTAATAGATTATTGTTTGCCGTTGTGTTACCCACATTATGTTATAATGTATGGATGTACCTCTTACTACTCATTGTCTATCATTCATTACTGTTGAACTGGAAAATTAAAGCGTACAAGTTATTTTTTGTCTTTTTGCTCCTTCGGACCCCATGTTACCTACCTAGCTGCACTTCTCACGTTTATATAAATATTGTGCCTAATAAACATGCGTTAGGAGCAATATGATTAGAAAACGTGGGAAGTGCAGCTGATCATAATTTTATCAGATTTATTAACATCTAAATGTAGGTAGGCATAAATAAGCAGTACGTATATGTGTTTCTACAAACACACACATTGACAACTACTAGTAAGTCGCGTTTTCGTCAGATGGCATCACTTTCTAAGGGATAATTGTTTATACATCATGATTTCGGCCAGATTGCGCACTCTATCTCAATTAATACAGTACTAATACAGTACTGTACTACCTACTATAGGGAATTAATACTATTTGAAGTTTGTGAAGGGAAATTATTTGAACTTTGGGAAGTGAAACTTTGGATAAGCTTATTCAAGATACCTATGAGTAACTATGCGTGTTCAAAATAATCGTAAAATAACTTCGTTGTAACGAACTCCCGCTGTGAAGACGCTTCTTTCGTTTCGCGCCAGATTTTTATTTTATAAATTAAGCACTAGAAAATGTTAGCATAGTAGTAGGGCTCAGCCTACGGCCTTCCAGCTCTTGGGCTCCATACTTGTAGCAGTGGCGACATTAGTAAATATGCATTTGTTATTAATTATGTTAACATTTCGCACGTTTTTTTTTATTTCTAGGTTTCAAGCAAGCCTCTGACAAGAGAAGAAACAAAGATCTTGATAACTTTTGAAAGTATAGATCACGGTAGCTTATGGTGGTGATGCGGAATTGGTGCCGGAATGTGTTGGTGGTGTTAGCAATGGTGGTTACGAGAGAGACACTGGTTTTGAGGGTGTCACAGCTACAAAAAAGGATGATGACAAGGTGTTGGAAGAGTTTGTGGTGACTGACACTGGGTCTTGCGCAACAACAACTCCTAAACCCAGGAAACTTATTCTCACTCCTAGAGCCAGTGGTAAATTTTTTACTTAGTTATTTCCTGATAATATTTTTGCTTTGTAAAATATGTGTTGTAGCGAGGATAAGTCAGTGGCTGGTATCACAAAAATGAACTCGAGCCGACTGAAGTAAAACACAATAATAAAGCAATCATGCTATTGCTTGAGTTAGAAATTGTTTAGCCAGGTCGAATGAAAAGTCTCGGTCCTGAGTAGATGAATTGTAGGCATCATTAGTCAGTTATAATTACTAATTTTTATTTTTATCTTACAGGTTTAAAAAAAATCAAGGATGATGAAAACCGAGCCGCCAGAAATCAGGCTTTAGCTGATTATTACAAAGCAAAAACAAAAATTTTGGAGGCTAACTATGAAAACATATTGTTAGAAAATAAGAAATTAGAAATAGAGAAACTTCAGAATAAATAACTTTGTTTTAAATAAATGTTAATAGTCTAACTAATGGTTAAATATTTTATTACTAAAAAAATTAAGTCTGTTTAGATAAGTAGTTATAATAATTATGATTTATGTGATCCCATACGAATATAATTTTTATTGTGATCTCGTCAATAATAACTAGTTTAAAAAAACCAAAAATCTTGTTTCTTTCTATTGTTATCTATTTAAGTATGTAGGTATCAAGGAGGATTTTCTGTTTGAAAAGTATGTTCATTGAGTGTCCAGAGTACTGAGAAATATTTAGCATGGAATACTCCATGGTGGTTGTATGTAATTGAGTAATTAGAAAAAGAAATAAGACTTTCACCCAACATCATAGGTTAAAAATAACAATACTAAACATACATATAAGACACACATGGGGGAGGTGCCAGTTATCATCATGATTATTATAGAGCAGTTTCATTTTCATATTTTGTGAGTAGTCCGTAGGTAATGGTGGATAAATGGGTGAGAGGAATAAAACCAATACTTTCAGCAAACCTAGATTATAATCATTCCACTACCGCCTCTTAATTATTATAGGCTCTGTGCTCCGACAGCCTGTCCTGACTGTCTTGTCTTCTCCTCGTGGTCTTCCAGCAGTCTCCATCACCAACTCCACGGCTGATGCCCAACAAGTCTTCATGAATCTGCTTCTTCTGTATTCCCTGCATTTACGTTTCTCAAGTGTTCATCTCCCATTTAAACTGCAAAGATAAAATACACATGGTAGACTCATCTATGGACGCTCATCCATCTGACACATACCAAGGACCAAGGACATGTGGAAATTGACCATAGTGGAAGAACTGGTCCACACTATTCAGGTGCATTACAATGCATTTATTGTAAAGCATGGCTATAGCTTCAGATATATTTTGAACTATTCTGCTAGCACTTGATTTTGATACTCCCACAAAATCCGCTACAGAAATGAGCATTGTACCCAATGCATGAAATCGGAGTGTTATGAGTAGCTGGTGAAGTGGTGCAATTCCATTATTTCTGTAATTAATTAGATGGTGAATAAAAAGATACCTTAGGCATGTTATTTTAATAGACAAATGCATGCAAAGTAAATAGAAAGTTCTTTTGACGTTTCCTTTTAATAACTATGTACTTACCACTTCGAGGTTACTTTTACGTATGGCATTATTTCCGATAAAAGCAGCTCTACCGCAGCTTTGTTAAGCCGAAATCTAAAAGTGAATTCAGCGTCAGATAAGCACCGAGTATGATTGATGCGGCAATAGCTTCGAGGCACACGCCTCCAGCGTGTGGAGCGCCGTATCCTCCGGCGCTCCACACTCGTGGCAGGCCGGCGTCGCCTCCCGTCTCGCGATCTCGTGCAGGTACTTTCCGAAGCACCCATGCCCGGAAAGCACCTGCACCAGTCGGAACGACAGCGACCCGAACCGCCGCCGCATCCACCCCCGGAGGACCGGTCGAATGGTCTCCACCGTCCGCTTCCCTGGGACTGGTGGAGCCAGGTCCTCCGTCCACCGCCTCAACATGGTGGCCTGCGCCTGCCTCCGCATGCGCTTCACCTCCTCCCACGCTGGGGGCTCCCCGTGGGATCTCCTCGCCGCCACGAAGTGGTACACTTCGGCGAGGATCTCCGCTTGGAGCTCCCAAGGGGGATCCCCGGCTAGGACGCATGCGGCCGTCCAGGACACCGTCCGGTACCCGCGATGTTGTTTGAAAAACCTTTCTTTTTTTTTTTTTTTGTTTACCCAGTGGAAATCCTTTATGGATACCACGCCCGCCCCGGGGGAGGCAGGGTGGTTATGTGGGAGTCTCCGCCCTGCGGCGGCATACCCACTAAAACCACTGGGGTGTTCGGCATCCGCCTGAGATGGGGCAAGGTGGGGTCGCGTTAGCAATCGCCACCTCGCCCCGGCGATGGGCCCGATTAGGGCCCCCCGCGTATATGGAGGGGTGACCCTGTTCCCCAGGATCACCCCCCAGACAGTCAGTGTGGGGTCGTGCAGGCCGGGAGAGTCCCCCGACTCTCCTGGCAACCCCACTGCAGAGGAGCGAGGATACGGGCGAACCGCCTCCTCGCTCCCTCGTCTGCGCTGGAGCGGGTCAGATCGGGCGTCGTCCTCTCTGACCCGCTCCGCGGCCTCCTTCTGCGTCATCACCTCTTCGCAGAAGGAGACCCCGGCCTGGCACGATCTCTCGCCGCCGAGCACGGCTTTCACCACGCTCGGCAACGAGAGATCCCGGCCTATGTAGGCCGAAAGCGTATGCCGCTGGGGGGCCCCATGCGGCACACGCTTCCAGCGTCCACCCTCCTCCTTTCCTTGCACTCCCGACCGCAACCCACATGCGGCGAGGAGCACAAGGAAAACCCCCCTGGTGGCAGCAATGCCACCGTCCAAGCCATCACGCTGTGCCCTCTGCTAGTCAGAGGGACACGCGGACGGGCCCACCGTGTCGGGTTATTTGCCAGCGTGCGGTAATACTGCATAAAAGCTGCAGTATTACCGCACGCTGTTGCCCAGGGTGCACCACGAGGAGGTTACCCGACCTTGCACCCCTTGTTTGAAAAACCTAGCACAGCTCGACACAGCGCGGCTCAGCACGGCGAGTAGCGCGCCTCGCTCGAGACTGCTGCGTTTTTAAACAGAGCGTAGCCTCACACAGCGCAGCACAGCATGGTTTGTTTCTATCCTCATTGAAATATTAGACGAGCGAGTTGACCAAACATTTTTTTTTTTTTTTTTTTTGTTGACCCAGTGGAAATCCTTTATGGATACTGCTAACCCGGGGGAGCCGGGGTTATGTGGGAGTCTCCGCCCTGCGGCGGCATACCCACTAAAACCACTGGGAAGTTGACTTCATTCCCTTGTGGCCGGGGGCAGCGGGGTTCCCTTTCGGAGTCTCCGCCACCCTCAGCCAGGGTCGGCCCTTCGGCCCCGTCTTCCGTGCGTCAAGAGAGGGACGGCCCTGGTCACCCAAGGCCGCCCCCAGACGTGTGGAGCCGGTGCAAGCCAGCGGAGAGCCCCCCGACCCTCCGCCAGTGGCCCCACTACGGAGAGGGAAGGAGGCGATGGATCGGATCGCCCCCTCCTCCCTCCCCGTCATCTGCGCCGGAGCGGATCCTGCGGGAGTCGTCCTCCCCGATCCGCCCCGCGGCCCCTTCTGCGACATTACCTCTTCGCAGAAGGAGACCACGGCCTGCCACGATCTCTCGCCGCCGAGCATGGCTTTCACCACGCCCGGCAACGAGCGATCCCCTCCTCCTTTCCTTGCACTCCCGACCGCGACCCACACGCGGCGAGGAGCACAAGGAAAACCCCCCCTGCTGGCATTGCTGCCACCAGCCAAGCGTGGAGCGCCGTATCCTCCGACGCTCCACACTCCACCACACACCATCCGCTGTGCCCTCTGCTAGTCAGAGCCCAGTAATCTCCAAGTCAGTCAGTACGTCGTATCTTCTGCCTACCTACTGATTGTAAAGAAAATCTTTGATCAACAAAATATTGGGATTGCATTTATCATTTGCCAATGAATTAATATTTAGGTTTTTTTAGTAAGGGAAAAATAATACGCCCATCTTGTCTTGTGACATTTTTGTAACCAGTATGCCAAGTATATTTCCTAGTGTTGCTATAACTAAAAATTACTCCAACATCCCCTCTCAATTTTACATCTCTATTACAGATTTGAAATTGCTATAACAAATTAAATCTTTTCTCTAGTAATAATCTAATACCTTAAACATGACATTATGTATCTTTACAAAACAAATACCATAATGGTTTATACAATATAAAAATAAAAACAAAACAAAACTTGTAACTCTTACAAAACTTAACTTAACATTTTGAAACTTCTTCAAAAGTATTACAATTTAAATTACTCCCATTTTACCTCGTAAATATGCATGTTGATTATATGACAATGCTTTTGTGAGAATATCAGCAACATTTTTATTACTTTGAATATATTCCAATGACAACAACCCCTTAGATAATACATCTTTGATATAATGTGCCTTAATATCAATGTGTTTTGACCTCTTGCTATTTTCATAACTTTCTATCATTTTTAAAGTGCTTTGGTTATCAACCAAAAGTTTAGTTGTAATGTTTCTTGAATGAAAATTGGACAGGACCCCTTGTAAATAGACTATTTCACAAGCTGCTAGGGCTCCGGCCAAATATTCTGATTCAGCAGTTGATAAAGCCACTGAGGTTTGCTTTTTAGAATACCATGAGATTAATTTATCACAGTATAGTACGGCACAGCCACTGGTACTTTTTCTATCAGACTTATCTGATGCCCAGTCTGCATCTGAAAATGTAGTCAAGTCTTCATAACTTCCTTTTCTCTGATATACTAGACCCATATTTTTAGTACTCTTGAGGGGTGCGGGTGGTTTGGTCTGAATGTCAAAATGTTCTGATCTACGCAAAGTACGTATTATAAAAAGAACTTTTCCCAAAATGACTGATTTTCTTTAGGTCTTCATTGTAAAATGTCGGAAATGAAACTGTCAAAGGTATGTACAGTCAAGCTCAATACTATATTTTTAAAATATATAAAAATAAAACAAATCCTTCACATTTTAGACAAACTAAAGTTTAGCGTAAGCGCTTCTTTAAGGTAATGAGATTTTTTAAAAATCAGATTTCATTAATATGACCAGATTGCAATTCATTTAACTGTTTTTGATAATTTTTATCAAATAAAATATTACACCGCCGTCTAGTTGCACCACTAAACATTGAGTTTTTTAGTCTCGTGTCTTGATATTTCGCCTCTTTTTTTCAATTTATACAAAAATCTGATCATGGTAGGTTTGTGCGGCATACGTGCGTTCAATCTCCTATGCCAGCCCTCGACAGCATTATTCGTTCGATGCTTAACATTTCCGCATCCAAGAAAAGATGCACACAAACTCATCCATTGCTTATCGAAGTACTTTTGAAATTTTATCATCTCAGGAGAATGCGGGAACGAAGCTTCCAAATTCACCCATGCACTATGAATTTTTTCTTTGGGTAATAAGGGTAAATTAGCACACATTGTAATTAATGCTCTATTCTCCGTATTGGCGGTAACCTTTAATTTTTTCGCTTGTTTCCATACTGCTCTGCTGTAATGATAGTAACATCCGCTGATCGAAGCAGACGGATAAACCTCTTTTACGGCATTGATTATAGCGAATTCGAAATCACACTTAAATAATTCGATTCTCAAACCCAATCTGTCCTTCAACAGATTAAACATCCTGGTGTAGGTCGCCTGAGATTTGTTAGGTAACAGAACGTACACAACTGGTACTACATTCGTTATTTCGTTGTTTCTGCTAATGTCAATATGGATAGTAAATATCTGATAAAACGGATGAGGAGTTCGTTTAAAAGTTCCATCCCCATACTTCATTTTGTTTTTATTGTCAGCATGGAGAAATTTTCTGGCTTGTTGAGTTGAAAATACCAGGATTTTCTCTTCCAATCCATCATCAATGACAAGGAAATTGTCAGATATCAGTTGAAAAACAAAAAATAAAAAAAAAAAAAAAACAAAAAAAAAAAACAGTAAAACCCTGAATGTTTCCATCGCATTCTAAGGAGTATATATCTGTTGAATTGAGAGCTGCTTCGAGGGCGATGTATGCGGAACTCGTTTACATGTATACCAAACCACCCGCACCCGTATCCCGCACTTGAAGATTATGTAGCTAAATGTACCTTTTGTGTCAGGCTTGACGGATTTCCGACATTTTACAATGAAGACCTAAAGAAAATCAGTCATTTTGGGAAAAGTTCTTTTTAAAATACGTACTTTGCGTAGATCAGAACATTTTGACATTCAGACCAAACCACCCGCACCCACCTCAAGGTATCTAAGAATCCTTTTTCCTGCTTTCCATAGACTCACAGTTGGTTTATCTAAAAACCGACTTAGATAAGAAACTGCATATGTTATATCCGGTCTACTGTTTGACGATATAAACAGTAGTGAGCCAATAAGCTCTTTGTATGGTACATCGATGATGTCTTCCGTTAAATCTGTATTAAATCCTGCTTCCATAGGTGTATTTACTCCATTACATTCTGTCATCTTAAACTTTTCTAACATTTTCTCTATGTGTGATGTTTGAGTTATTTTAATACCATTTTCTATTTTCTCTATATTCATTCCCAAAAATTTATGTATCTCTCCCATATCTTTTGCGTTAAATTCTTCATATAATATATTCTTTATTCTCTTTACTTCGTGTAAATTTCCTGTGATTAATATGTCATCTACAAATACTAGTAGTTTTACCTTTTCATTATAGTATAAGCAAAAATCTTGTCCTGATCTCTTTAATCCCGCTTTTAGCATTATTTTATTGAATTGTATATTCCAACATTTTGGACTTTCTTTTAATCCATAAAGACTTCTTTTCAACTTCAATATTTTATTTCCTTGTATGTTAATTCCTTCAGGTATTTTTATGTACACGTCAGACTCTAAAATTCCATTTAGAAATGCTGTAGGCACATCTAGTTGATGAACTGGTGCCTCTTCTTCGACTGAGTGAGCTAAGAATGCTCTCACTGTTGACATTCTTGCCACTGGTGAATAGTTTGTCTCGAACATTCTTTCTGGTATTTGAAACCCTTTTGCGACCAATCTGGCCTTCTTGATACCATTATCTTTTATTGTAAAAATCCATCTAGTGTCAATTGCTTTAATCCCTTTTTCATTTTCGACAACTGTCCATGTTTCTAATTTTTCTAATGATTCTATTTCCTTATTTATTGCCTTTTTCCATTCTTTGTCTTTAATTGCTTCTTCATATGTCTGGGGTACTTCTTGTGAATCTGATATTAAACAATATGCTGTATGCAATTGATATTCATTGAAATGAGCTGGTTTCTTTGTAACTCTTCCAGATCTCGTTGTTTTTAGTGAATCTGAAGGTTCTTCTACTTCATAAAATTCATCATCTTCTTCTACTTCTTCTTCTTTTCCCCTCTCTGTCCTATTTTCATTTATTTTCCTTTTGTTCTCAGCTTCTCTTCTCATCTTTTCCTTTTCCAATTTTTCTTTCTCTTCTTGTTTCTTGTTCGGTCGAATTTCTTCATCTTCTCTCTCAAATAGTATATTCCTCTCTGTTACGTTTTCTTTTCCAATTCTGTTAATCTCTTTTTCATTATATGTAATTTTACTTTCGTCAAAAATAACATCTGTTGCGAATACAATTTTGTCATTTTCACAGTTCCACAATCGATATCCAAACCCTGTGTATCCTACCATTATCATGGGTTTTGCTCTAG
This sequence comes from Alcis repandata, assembly GCA_949125135.1. Lineage (NCBI taxonomy): Eukaryota > Metazoa > Arthropoda > Insecta > Lepidoptera > Geometridae > Alcis > Alcis repandata. The sequence continues at coordinate 3,102,393 of OX421245.1, read as the reverse complement.
CTTCCAATTTACTTGGTTTGGGAATTGTTACTTTCCATGCTTTTGAACCAAATACTCGCATTTTTTCTATCTTATTATTTCCATGCCATAGCATTGCTGGTGTCTTGAAATTTAATACTCTACTTGGACATCTGTTTAATTCAAACGCAGAACAGCAAATAGCCTCACCCCAAAGATGTTTAGGTAGTTTTGTTTCAGCAAATTTGGTTCTGGCCCTTTCCAGTAAAGTCCGGTTCATCCGTTCACTCGTCCCATTTTGCATTGGTGTATATGGAGCTGTATACTGCAGCTCAATACCCTTCTGTCTACAGTAATTTTTGAAATAGTTTGAAGTTACCTCTCCTCCATTATCCAGTCTTAATTTCTTTGTCTTGTATCCAAACTGTGTCTTTACTTGCTTTATGTAGTTAATTAGATTTTGTTCGGCTTCACTTTTCTGTTTTAATAACCGTACAGTCACAAAATGTGAGTAGTCGTCAATAATTACCTGAAAATATCTCTCTCCGTTAATATTTGTAGTTTGCATTGGTCCGCAGACATCGGAATGTATTAAGTCACCAATTCTGTATGATTTTCTACCTGTCTCTCTAAAACTTCTTCTTGTACTTTTCCCTTCAGTGCAGCTGTCGCAAATTTCTGTCGAAGTTGGCAACCCTAGAACTTTTAGTCCTTTTCTATTTAAATGCCCTAAACGTTTATGCCATAGGAAGGCTTTATCTTTGTCGTTAGTTAATATACATGCTTCTTCTGATTCTATAGTAAAGTTGATAGAGTACAATCGCTGATTTAATGACCCTTCTATAAAAGATGTATTACCTTTACAAATCGATACAATATTTCCATGAAACCTTACTTCTAATCCCTTTGACAAAAGTTGTCTTACTGAAATTAAGTTATATGAGATATTCTCAATTATCAAACAATCTATTGATATATGCTTTTTACCTTTAACCACATTTATTTTGCCTCTTTCTCTACTTATTAAATATTCTCCGTTTGCTACATATATTTTAATTTCTTCTATTTCTTTTATTTCATACATCTGGTCTCTGTAAGAACTCTGTATAAGATGTTCTGTTGCTCCTGAATCTATAATAAATTTTATGTTACCTTCTTCTGTATGTTTTTCCAAATTAATCTTTTCGTTTTCACCGTAAGTTGTAAAAGCTTGATACATTTCCTCTTCTTCATTTACTGCACAAGATGCTCTTCCTACTCCTCTACCTCTGCTTGAACTTCTTCCTCGCATTGGTCTTCTCTGCCACGTTTGTCCTCGTCCGTATGAAAATGGTTGTTCTGGTACATTTTCTGTTCTTTTATTTCGACATTGATATGATTTGTGTCCTCTTTTTCCACAAGAATAGCATGCAAAAGTTTGTTCTGTATGTGTCTGTTCTTTTGTAGATCTTATTTTAATTTCCGCGTCTAGAAGGCGTGATTTTATAAAGTCGATAGTCACTGTTTTGTCTGTGGACATGGTCTCAATTGACGTAATTACATTCTCATATTCTGGTGGCATCGCTGCCAATAGATAGCACACCTTATCTACATCTTCTATCTTATTGTTGATGGCACTCAACTGACCAACAATCTCATCAAATGTCATAAAAAAATCTTGTAACTTTGTACCTGTTGCACATTTTAAATTTATGAGTTTCCTTCTCAGATGTAGTTTATTTGAAACGCTTTTTCTTTCAAATTGTTGTTCGAGTGATTCCAGCATTTGCAATGCAGTTGAACTATTTTTCACGATTTCTAAGTATTTGTCGCTTAGACATTGGACTATCAGCCATTTTGCTATAATGTCGTCCCTTGTAAAATCCTTTTCATTTGTTTTCTCAGATTTTCCCTCGATTGTATGATGCACTTCTTTATCTCGCAGCATCATCACCACTCTATACTTCCAATTGGAGAAAGAATCTCCTTCTTTAAGGATTGGCAAAGATATTACTTTTTCCATTTTCACAATGAAAATTTTCCGACGCTATTCTTCAAATTATTTTGTTATTTCTTTATTATCACTTTCGTAAATACTCGCAGGGCACATGGCGCAGTGGAAGCGTGCTATTGGGATTGCATTTATCATTTGCCAATGAATTAATATTTAGGTTTTTTTAGTAAGGGAAAAATAATACGCTCATCTTGTCTTGTGACATTTTTGTAACCAGTATGCCAAGTATATTTCCTAGTGTTGCTATAACTAAAAATTACTCCAACACAAAATTCATGGTTACCTTAAAGGTTATGATTGCTGTTTTTACTTACCCGTGGAAAGAGAAGCGGCTACCGGGATAAGATTCATTTTTGCACCCTGTCACACAACAAGAATTCACCATATTTCATGAAAAACAACAAATCGAAGCACAAGAATCAACCAAACAACCAAATGAGCAAACCACCATCGTGCATTTAGTGTTACCAGGATACCAGGCCGAAACATTTAAGTACTACTGTTAACTCAGTATTAATGTTTTTTTTTTATAATACTACGAACTGATTAACTTTATGGACTATAAAAATATTTTTATACGTTTAATAGTTTTTGAATTGTTCGTTTTGGTAAAACATAAAAAAGAATAATATTTAAATTTCTACCATACTCTATGGTTAGTTGAGCTGGCAAGATGTCAGACAAGAACACACTACCAGCGGGAGCCCTCTCACCAGGACCGCTTTTTGCTAGCTACCGCTTTTAAGAAAATAGCTAAAGAGTAAGGTATAGATCTCATTTTAGCTAAACAAAATTTTTTGGTACACTGTCTAGTTTTAATTTAAGGTCTTTGCATGCGACAGCTATATTCTTGAAATGGATGCCAGGATAGGAAAGCTTCCCCCCCATTTTAGAGAAAAAAAATCATAAAATATTCCTAATCTTTATACTTCACAAAATAAAACATTGATAGACAGGGTTCTATGGAAAAGATTTACAAGCCACAAATTGCTCATAGTAGGAAAAAGTATAATAATATAATAATCTACTCATAATTATGAACATCTTTTATTAAATAGGCAATCTTGCGATTGCGAAAGTAATGTACCTTATCTTAGTTTTGGGTCAACTGGAAATATAAAATAGTCCAATAAATTAATTATTTATTAATTTATTGGGTACAATCCTGGGCAAACATAATTCACAACCTGGCAGCTACAAATCGTAGACGGCTCACGTAGTAACTATTATTCCTAATCTGTGGTTTGCCCACCTTGGCACGGTTACAGCGACGGGGACAAAAAGTGAAATGTCTGTCTCTCTTTTTCAACCGTGTTTGGCACTTGCCATCTTGCTCTTTTTTACAAAGTAGCAATTAGGTACGGTTCTATCTGTTAATCTGAGCTTGATGGTAACTGACTGAGACTGACAGTGACATATGCGTTCGCTCAGAATACGATAACGTTCCGTTTTCAACAAAGCAGTGATCGGGGGTGTGGGTTTATGATTACAATTTGTTCGATATTTGTCAAAACACGTATTTTACTGTGTTTTAACGATCAATATTTAGATAAATGAACAATTGATTACTACGTAGAAACCCAAAAGTATGCATATTTTCTAAATTCATTAGCAGGTTTAAAACGCATTCATAATGAAGACTGCTTAAACTGGAACGTTCGGGAGGGATCTTCTCAAAACGGATCGATCCGCAATCCATTTTGAAAATGGATTGATCTCTGATAGCCGTTGTTAGTGGGACACAGATTGGAGATCGATCTGGAGATTGAGTTCAATCTCGGATTGAACCGATCTCCCGATTGAGGATTCGATATTAGGACCGGCCGTAATACACTGCGGATCTAGCTCACGCGTTGCAACTTGCACATCGCACTCAAAGCGGCGGGGCGGGGGGTGGCAGCGGCACCGCCCGTCGCCCCGCACAGATTATTTTTAGTAGAGATCTTTATAATGTAACCTGTGTTTTATGGAAAATCCTGAGATTTGCAAAATCCGGCCGCAATCCTGAGAAAAGTCAAAAAATCCTGAAATCTCAGGACAAATCCTGAGATATAGTAACCCTATATTATGCGAGCTGTTTTCGGGCACTATAGAAAAAAATTGAGAAAAATATTTATTTTCTAGTTTTTATTTTATATAGTACATTGTATTATACTGGTTGAGCACTTTCATTTGATACCCATATTGATGGGATCGATAAAACCTACGTTATCCGCCATTTTGTAGCGGCCGCCATCTTGTATTTCAATTTTTTATAGTATATTGTATTCTGCTTGTTGAGCCCTTTCATTTGATACCCATAATGATGGGATTGATAAAACCTACGTTATCCGCCATTTTGTAGCGGCTGCCATCTTGGATTTCAATTTTTTATAGTATATTGTATTCTGCTTGTTGAGCCCTTTCATTTGATACCCATATTGATGGGATTAATAAAACATAAATTATCCGCCATTTTGTAGCGGCGGCCATCTTGAATTTATAATGATAATGAATAAACAGTATTGTCACCAAAATCCAAAGTGTATACAAAATTTCAGATTAATCGGTTGACAGGAAGAGGGTGAAATTTGAATTACTAAATTTGACCCAAGAATAATAAGTAAATAAAACAAACGGGGTGAGCTAAATAAAACCGTTTAAAAATGACTTCAAACTACGTTAAAACTTAAGTTTATTACCGAATTAAAGGCTTTTTTGTCAATAGTACCTAAATGTGTATTCACATTATGGAAGAGGATTTTAAAATCTTTCGTCACGCCTTTTAGATTACACACACTTTCACACTTTTGTAGGATTTAGGTAAAATAAAACATGCTATTTGGAAAAATATTTTATTTCTCTTAATTAGCTTAAATTCTGTTTTAAAATCAGATAAGAATTTGAAGCTCAGAAAATTACTACCTTACCTACTTTAAACCTACCACAAAACAGTCCAGTAGTTTTTAACTTTAATCATTATAAACATACAAATCTTTTCTCTTTGTAATATTAGTGTATAGATAAGACTCTATTTATATTTCTACAATATTTGACCAAACAAGATAATTGAAATAACAAAACCTATTATCAACAAAATTCAGTAAATTCAAAAACAGAGCACAACTATTCTTAACCATAACTTAAAATGCTTTTCTCGTGAATTATTAAGTCATCTTTTTAGCTTATAATATGATTAGAGGAATCTTGGAGTACACATCCCAAATCCCAATACACGATTATAAGAAAAGGGTGTGCTAAGCCGAATAGGACTCATAGTACTCATCATTATGAACAACTTTTACTATGGGATCATCCCTGAAATCGCGAAAAAATCTGGTGCTCCACACATCTTGTTTCAAGTGTCTGACATTTTTCTATGGAGCAACTCTTTTTATTTCTATTCGGCTTAGCATGCCCTTTCCCTATAACCCTATATACATACAATAAATGTGTTACAGAAAGGTGTGATAGTATTTAGTGTAACAAATCTGATTTTGAAATACAAATATTTTATTTTTAAAACCAAAACATTTATGGTTTGGATAAGTTAAGTTAATATGATCTAAAATAATACTGATAAAGAGACCTCGCAGGGTAAATTCTAAGTCAGTCTCGGCATGAACTGTAAGTACTATCACACCTTTCTGTCACACCTCATATTTATACAGACAATACAACAATACAACATAACACAAATGACATTATACAAATAGTCTTAAGCGAGTCACTGAGTTACAGGTTACAAATTAAAATATCACATTGCGATAAAATATAGTTGACGATCATTGAAAACACTTGGTCCATATTTCCTATGTACATTTTTAAAACTTCTCAATACACTCATCTAGTATTCTAGTCACTTCACGTATCATCCTCACTGTCCTCTTCATATTTAATTAGTATTCCTAGATCTACTTCTTCACTTGGCAGTAAAACGTTTGCATGGGTAGACATGGACTCGTCCTCCGGCTCTATTTTTACTGTTGTCTCGTAGAAAGCACTCAAATTCTCATCAAAAGCACTTGAAGTCACTGCCTGGGTTATTGTCTCTGGCTGGGTTATTGTTTCTGGTTGGGTTATTGTTGAAACCAGCGTTGGCATCAATCGGTTCAATGTAGGTCCAACTGCTGTTGATTCGGTTTTAAGCTGGTTTAATGCCGCTTCTTTATTCCCGAGTTGTGTTGTTGAATTAAAGCCCGAGCCAATCGCTTTTTGCACTACAATGTACCCAATCGGGGCTATTGATGTTGCGCTCGATTTTTCATTTAGCACTGCAAAATTGGCCGGTGGTGGCCCAAGTTTTAGCCCAGGCTTAGCTCCTGATGTCACAGTCATAGCTCCTGATGACGCAGCCTTAGCTCCTGGTGACACAACCTTAGTTACTGATGGCCTGGCTTTAGCTCCTGATGACACAGCCTTAGTTACGGATGGTCTGGCTTTAGCTCCCGATGACACTATCTTAGTTACTGATGGCCCGGCCTTAGGTCCTGATGACACAACTTTAACTTGTGATGACCCTTTAGCTTTGGATGACCCAGGCCTGTTCACTTGCGAACCAGATTCGCTCGCTTTCGGCCCGAAAATATTGACATGTGAAAACCCTGCTTGGCACTCTGATGGTGCAGCATTTATTACAGGTGTTAAAACCGATTGCTGTTCTGATGGCCCAATGACATTTACTTTTAACTCTGATTGGGTAACTGAATACGCCACAGTTTCTATTTGCGAGTCCGTTCCGGCCACTTTAGTACGACACGCGTTTGTCGCTGGCTGTTCATTCGATGTACTCGGTTTTGCTTTGAAACACGTTTCTTTATCCTTGTTCACCTTGGAAAGCAGTGATCTTATCTCCGCTTGAATTACACGAGCCTCTTCAATACTCAAGCACATCAACTGTTCCGCTACAAATTTACCAAACTCGTAAAACTCAAAAAATCTCAATTCAACTGTGTAGTCAAATGGATTTATAGAGTCAGGTGGAATTTCAAAGGCGTCAAGTGTACTTTCAGAGTCCAAACGGGGTCGCTTCCATTGAGGCTGGTCATCTTCGAATTGCTTCTCGTTGTATGATTCCAAGAAAACTGTTTCTGTATCCGCAGCGTCTGCTTCCGATTCTTCTTCAGCAGAATTTCCTTCGTCTTGGTTTTCGTCGGATGATTCTGCACCAGTCGAGTCGTTTGAATATTCTCGAAATTGATCTTTTACTAGACTCTGTTTTTCTTTCTTCTTTTTCCGTGACTGACTAGCTGGATGTGCTGATACGCCGATCTGAAACAAAGAAAAGTCACACAGTTAAGTCAGATAACCTAAAAAATGCCTTCTGTCTTGAGACATGGAATCATGGGTAGATTGGTATAATTGGGTATTTCATACAATGACTTTATTATCCAAAAATTCATAATCGCAAACTAATAACTGTCATGAAGTGTCCAAGCGCAGTGTTACATACATAAATGAATGAATTGAATAAGAATTATAATCTAATCTTTTTTAGATATATTAAAATATGGTTAAATGGTATATTTGTCTGTTATTGAGTCAAGTTAACTAAATAAAATCAACTTAAAGGAATGCCAACATGAGAATGGGGGCTTTTTTTAACTTTCTTCAAAGTACACTTTATAGCCTGTAAACTTTTTCTCCTATTGTCATCATCTATCATCTCGCTAGTCTGATGCAGACTCAATTTAAAGAGATTTTTACAGATATTGATGATTCTGTGTGTTACTAAGGGAGTACAAGAAGTATCACTATCTGATTGTTCTATTTTTTTTTTACTTAAATAATTTACACTTGGTCTTGATGGGTAACTCTTAATACTATGATGCTTGATTTTCAACGGTGATTTAGAGACAGAATGTAGAAACGGCTTCAACGGTGATGTCATCTGATTTACCAACTGACTTTTGGTTGGCTAGCTTGACTTCTGATTTTTTTCATAATGTGTACCTACTTGAATTGACTTATCCAACACTTTTGGTGTTAATTGGGGAACTTCTTCTACATTCAGCTGAACTGTAAAACAAATATTTTGTTAATCAAGTGCAATTTTATAATTATGAACACAAACAAGAGATTACTAGGTCACAGAAAAATGTAGGTATGTAGTTTTGAGAGTACCTACCAACAATGTATGTAATGTGCAATGTACCTGTGTAATAACACAGAATAAAAAAAAAACAATTTCTAATAAATAAGGTAATAATAAGCCCAAGTTTGAAGGTTTTCTATGACAGATCTAAATTTTTTTAAACTATTGGCATCCTTGTCTAATGGCTTGCAATGATAAAGACATATATTTTTAGTTAGTTTAGATCTGTCTTAAAATGCCTTCAAACTTGGGCCCAATATACAATATGTCCGGTTTCCGATGTCTGATACTTTAAGGGGTTAAAATGCAATTAATTTTATCGACAAATCACGGATTTTTTTTTATTTTTCTCCATCAATAAAAAAATGGCAGCACTTTAAAAAAATTGTTAGCGAAGCATAGGTGCTTGTATTAATTTAACAATATCTACCCAAGTAGAAGACTTACAAACACAAAAGTGGTCTCAAATGTTAGTTAATAGTGTAGACAATAAATCTAGATTCAAATTTTAATTTTTGAATGTTTCAGTATTATTAAAAATAATTTTTGAAAAAAATAAATTGGACAACAAATTGTTTTTTTTCAGATTATTAGTTTAAAAAAAACCAATGTGTTAACTAATTTTATTTATTTATTTTTTTAATAATACAGGATATTTTCTATAAATGTACATTTAAATCTTAAATGTGAGTTAGATAGTTTAGGAGCTATGACAGTGCAAACATACGTACTTGAAAAGCGCGCATACCCCAGCAAATGAAATAAAACAAAAAAAAATAAAATAAGAGATAATGAGAAAAATAAAAAAAAAATCCGTTATTTGTCGATAAAATTAATTGCATTTTAACCACTGACCTCCATTAAACAAGTACGCTGGACCTATGATTAGCCAAGCCAAAGTGAGACGATTTGATTTTCGCCATTTTGGCGCTGATCGCAGCAGTGGGTGGGAACGGAACTAATAATAGAGATGGGACAATGCGATAAAATACATCAATAAAAGACATTTCCGACAGATACAGATTTTCCGACGGGTTGTATATACTTTACACCTCAGTGACATAGGCTATGTAAGTACCATGGGAGAAGCCGGGGCATTTTCGATTGTAGCGCCATTATTTATGCGCTGACTTCTTGCGCGCATTCTAGTATGTGGCTAGCTAGATCAAAAAATAAATATAGGAACGTTTTTGAAATAGAAATGAGGGTTTTTTGGGATGGAGTGGTATAGGTAGGTAAGGTATTTGTAGAAAATAAAAATGTACAATCCTTTAAATTTTTTTATTAGTTACCTTCATCATCTACATAGTTACATACCATCAACAATTCTTCGTACTTTACGTTTAACAGGGATCATCATCACAATTATCTGTGCGAAGCCGGAGCAGGTCGCTAGTCCCAAATAACTGGGTGTATAGCCCATTATTCAAAATCAGAATCTAGGTACTGAATTTTCACCAGAATAAAAATCTTATGTATGACCTCTCTATATATCTTAGAAATAATAAGGTACTTTTACAAGCTTTTATTTAGTTTCACCTGTCCCTATGTTAGTCATCAAATCTAGCAAATTAAATTTGACCAACTTCCCGGTTTCCGTTTGAGCTGAAATTTTGCATGCATATGTATATTGCGTGACAATACACTATTATGACAAAAGCTTGTCTAAGAAAAGTTTTTTTAAATGATTACTTGTTATACTTACCGGCACTGCTACAGAAAATTGTTGGAATACTGCACTTTTTCAAAGTAGTGCATGAGTTATGTTTAATAAAACAGTCATCAGAGAAGTGCTTCGAACAGATGTAATCATATTTCTTCGGACGCCAACTAGGCTTTTCAATGTTTTTCAGCCATAATTCCAGTCTTCTTTTGTCTGTCGGAAACCTGTGTAATGTATTATTTTAAAATTATATGTATTTGTCATTAAAAATCGGTCATCGGCGATTTCCGTTCTTGAAAGAAACCGATATTGATAGGAAAAATATCGATACGTTTTATCGACAGGTAACTTTGACAACACTATTGAATTGTATTGTTTATATAAAAACCGCTAATACAAAGACAAATACGGTGTAATTACGTAAAATAAGATTAGTAACAGAGTTTTAAGTCTTTATAGAAGTTTAATTTGCTGAATATTAGCCGCAAATTCACTTACTTGTGGAATGTAACCCCACTTCCCTTCTGATAACGAGTTTTGCATAACACACAGTCTTTCATAGTTTACCTATGAATGACCACCACTTATTTATATATCAACTACTTAATACGACACAACAAAGAAGCTTAAATCGCGTAAACCTCCAAAAACACTATGAAAACACAAGAGACAATCCAAACGAGACAGCGGCCATTTGCAAGTTACGTCAGATTTAGTACTCTTCCCACGCGTTGGGGGCGCTTCAAATCGGCACAAAAAAGAGCTGTCATTTCGTAGCGTAGGGTATCATAGGTCCAGCGTACTTGTATAATGGAGGTCAGTGATTTTAACCCCTTAAAGTATCGGACATCGGAAACCGGACATATTGTATATGTACTTACCTGAACTACCAGATGCAATTTCTTCAAAACTCTGTTGTTCTGTAACTATACGTTTTTCTTCGAATTCCTTTTTACACTCTTCAAGAATCATCTTTTTTCGTTTCTTAGCTACATAGGGTCGCTCTGTTGTGTCAGATGTTCGTGATTTTCTGTCTGGTTGGCACATAAATTTATGGGGCATACATCCTGATTTCATACGTACTTGTGATACTGAGCCCATTACATGATATTCCATATAATTTTCCATATCATTTGGTAACTGAAAAAAAGAAAAGTAAACGATTAAAAACTGATAATGAGAATCATAGCCAAGACCAAAATAAACATAACCTAACTAAATCAGTTTACGGAATAATCCAAGCCTCAATATTTCAACTATTTCACGTTAAACAAACATTTCAAGTTTAAGACCTATCAATATATATGATAACATACATCAAAGTGATCTTCACAGAAATAAATTGGCGAATTCGTTCCTACGTCGTTCGGATTTCGCCGTGCGAGCTTTAACCATTTATTTCTTATTATTTTCTTGGTTGGAACATATATAAACACTTTGTTGGGTGCTCTTATTGATGTGTTCTTACACTGCGGTACTGAACAACTCTTGTAAACTTTGGAATTCATTTTTATCACACGAACTAATTTAACGATTTGTTTATTTTCTTCGCTATGCATAGACACAATGACATGTTTACCTATCCGTGACGTGAAGCCGGCGCCATGACATTATGCGGGTAGGGTTACCAGATGAAAAAATCAAAAGACCGGAGAAAAGGCCTGATTTCCATGTAAAGGCCTGAGATTTTAGACAGTTTGAGAATTTTCTCTCAAAAACGTATTATTATCGTTTTATACACTGCGGATCTAGCTCACGCGTTGCAACTTGCACATCGCACTCAAAGCGGCGCGGCGGGGGGTGGCAGCGGAAAATGTAACCTGTGTTTTAGGGAAAATCCTGAGATTTGCAAAATCCGGCCGCAATCCTGAGAAAAGTCAAAAAATCCTGAAATCTCAGGACAAATCCTGAGATATGGTAACCCCTATATTATGCGAGCTGTTTTCGGGCACTATTGAAAAAAATTGAGAAAAATGGCTTCAAACTTCGTTACACAGTTTATTACCGAAATAAAGGCTTTTTTGTCAATAGTAAATGTGTATTACAAGGCTTTTTTGTCAATAGTAAATATGTACATTAGGGAAGAGGATTTTAAAATCTTTCGTCACGCCTTTTAGATTACACACACTTTCACACTTTTGTAGGATTTAAGTAAAATAAAACATGCTATTTGGAAAAATATTTTATTTCTCTTTAGCTTAAATTCTGTTTTAAAATCAGATAAGAATTTGAAGCTCAGAAAATTACTACCTTACCTACTTTAAACCTACCACAAAACAGGTATTTAAAGTTTTACTGTACATTTTAAAGTAAGATAGTACGTAACTGACTAACGTAACTACACAGTAATCATATTTTAGAATTAGGTCGAATTATGTCGAATTGAATGCCATTAGGCGTCAAGGAGATTCCCTTTATTATTCATTTTTGTATCAGTCCAGTAGTTTTTAACTTTAATCATTATAAACATACAAATCTTTTCTCTTTGTAATATTAGTGTATAGATAAGGCTCGATTTATATTTCTACAATATTTGACCAAACAAGATAATTGAAATAACAAAACCTATTATCAACAAAATTCAGTAAATTCAAAAACAGAGCACAACTATTCTTAACCATAACTTAAAATGCTTTTCTCGTGAATTATTAAGTCATCTTTTTAGCTTATAATATGATTAGAGGAATCTTGGAGTACACATCCCAATACACGATTATAAGAAAAGGGTGTGCTAAGCCGAAAAGGGCTCATAGTACTCATCATTATGAACAACTTTTACTATGGGATCATCCCTGAAATCGCGAAAAAATCTGGTGCTCCACACATCTTGTTTCAAGTGTCTGACATTTTTCTATGGAGCAACTATTTTTATTTCTATTCGGCTTAGCATGGCCTTTCCCTATAACCCTATATACATACAATAAATGTGTTACAGAAAGGTGTGATAGTATTTAGTGTAACAAATCTGATTTTGAAATACAAATATTTTATTTTTAAAACCAAAACATTTATGGTTTGGTTAAGTTAAGTTAATATGATCTAAAATAATACTGATAAAGAGACCTCGCAGAGTAAATTCTAAGTCAGTCTCGGCATGAACTGTAAGTACTATCACACCTTTCTGTCACACCTCATATTTATACAGACAATACAATAATACAACATAACACAAATGACATTATACAAATAGTCTTAAGCGAGTCACTGAGTTACAGGTTACAAATTAAAATATCACATTGCGATAAAATATAGTTGACGATCATTGAAAACACTTGGTCCATATTTCCTATGTACATTTTTAAAACTTCTCAATACACTCATCTAGTATTCTAGTCACTTCACGTATCATCCTCACTGTCCTCTTCATATTTAATTAGTATTCCTAGATCTACTTCTTCACTTGGCAGTAAAACGTTTGCACGGGTAGACATGGACTCGTCCTCCGGCTCTATTTTTACTGTTCTCTCGTAGAAAGCACTCAAATTCTCATCAAAAGCACTTGAAGTCACTGCCTGGGTTATTGTTTCTGATTGGGTTATTGTTTCTGGTTGGGTTATTGTTGTCACCAGCTTTGGCATCAACCGCTTCAATGTAGGTCCAACTGCTGTTGATTCGGTTTTAAGCTGGTTTAATGCCGCTTCTTTATTCCCGAGTTGTGTTGTTGAATTAAAGCCCGAGCCAATCGCTTTTTGCACTACAATGTACCCAATCGGGGCTATTGATGTTGTGCTCGATTTTTCATTTAGCACTGCAAAATTGGCCGGTGGTGGCCCAAGTTTTAGCCCAGGCTTAGCTCCTGATGTCACAGTCATAGCTCCTGGTGACACAACCTTAGTTACTGATGGCCTGGCTTTAGCTCCTGATGACACAGCCTTAGTTACTGATGGTCTGGCTTTAGCTCCCAATGACACTATCTTAGTTACTGATGGCCCGGCCTTAGGTCCTGATGACACAACTTTAACTTGTGATGACCCTTTAGCTTTGGATGACCCAGGCCTGTTCACTTGCGAACCAGATTCGCTCGCTTTCGGCCCGAAAATATTGACATGTGAAAACACTGCTTGGCACTCTGATGGTGCAGCATTTATTACAGGTGTTAAAACCGATTGCTGTTCTGATGGCCCAATGACATTTACTTTTAACCCTGATTGGGTAACTGAATACGCCACAGTTTCTATTTGCGAGTCCGTTCCGGCCACTTTAGTACGACACGCGTTTGTCGCTGGCTGTTCATTCGATGTACTCGGTTTTGCTTTGAAACACGTTTCTTTATCCTTGTTAATCTTGGAAAGCAGTGATCTTATCTCCGCTTGAATTACACGAGCCTCTTCAATACTCAAGCACATCAACTGTTCCGCTACAAATTTACCAAACTCGTAAAACTCAAATCTCAATTCAACTGTGTAGTCAAATGGATTTATAGAGTCAGGTGGAATTTCAAAGGCGTCAAGTGTACTTTCAGAGTCCAAACGGGGTCGCTTCCATTGAGGCTGGTCATCTTCGAATTGCTTCTCGTTGTATGATTCCAAGAAAACTGTCTCTGTATCCGCAGCGTCTGCTTCCGATTCTTCTTCAGCAGAATTTCCTTCGTCTTGGTTTTCGTCGGATGATTCTGCACCAGTCGAATCGTTTGAATATTCTCGAAATTGATCTGTTACTAGACTCTGTTTTTCTTTCTTCTTTTTCCGTGACTGACTAGCTGGATGTGCTGATACGAAGATCTGAAACAAAGAAAAGTCACACAGTTAAGTAAAGTCAGTTATCCTAAAAAATGCCTTCTGTCTTGAGACATGGAATCATGGGTAGATTGGTATAATTGGGTATTTCATACAATGACTTTATTATCCAAAAATTCATAATCGCAAACCAATAACTGTCATGAAGTGTCCAAGCGCAGTGTTACATACATAAATGAATGAATTGTATAAGAATTATAATCTAATCTTTTTTAGATATAGTAAAATATGGTTAAATAGTATATTTGTCTGTTATTGAATCAAGTTAACTAAATAAAAACAACTTAAAGGAATGCCAATATAAGAACAGGGGCTTTTTTTAACTTTCTTAAACTTTTTCTCCTATTGTCATCCTCTATCATCTCGCTACAGTCTGATGCAAACTCAATTTGAAGAGATTTTTACAGATATTGATGATTCTGTGTGTTACTAAGGGAGTACAAGAAAGTATCACTATCTGATTGTTCAATTTTTTAACTATTTTACTTAAATAATTTACACTTCGTCTTGATGTGTAACTCTTAATACTATGATGCTTGATTTTCAACGGTGATTTAGAGACAGAATGTAGAAACGGCTTCAACGGTGATGTCATCTGATTTTCAAACTGACTTTTGTTTGGCTAGCTTGACTTCTGATTTTTTTCATAATGTGTACCTACTTGATTTGACTTATCCAACACTTTTGGTGTTAATTGCGGAACTTCTTCTACATTCAGCTGAACTGTAAAACAAATATTTTGTTAATCAAGTGCAATGTTATAATTATGAACACACAAACAAGAGATTACTAGGTCACAGAAAAATGTATGTAGTTTTGAGAGTACCAACAATGTATGTAATGTGCAATGTACCTGTGTAATAACACAGAATAAAAAAAAACTTGAGAACGAAAATGCCTTTGTCGCACTCTATCTTTGATAGAATTGTAGTTAGAATGTATTGATAGACTTGAAGGTACATCTCTCGACAATAAATCTTCAATTTGGGAACTACAGATAACTGGTGGAACATATGGCACACCTCTGGTGGACGGGCCTGCAATTTGTGAAGTATGAATGACTGGTTGTACATCCAACACATCTCTGGCGGACGGGCCTGTTTGTAAATTTGATGTTCTTTTTTTATCTCGATACCGCTTACAATAGTCTTTGTTTCTCTGCTTTTGTTTTCTTTCATCTTCTTTCTTCTTTTCATCATCAGAGAAGTAAGGCGTAAAGTGCAGCTCACGAAGATCAAGATGAATCCAATTATGTGTATCATTTGCTTTAAAATGACAGAAGCGAGTCTCTTCATTTTTTGAAATTACGTTGAAATACGAGTAGTGGTAATGCACACAAATATTTTGATTGTAAATTTTTGCAAACAAGTATAAACAATCCAAGTCTCCATATTCATTGTTACTTGAGAGTATGTTATATGCTTCCTGTGGATTGTGGCAGGAGTTTAAATAAGGTGAATCACGTAACTGTCTTCTTAAATCACAAGTTGAAATTTGAAGTTGCAGAACACGTATGAGTGAGTGGAAAAGACAATTACCATCACCTGGAATATCTGTAGTTCTGTGTAGAATGACTTTGGGGGTAATGCATTCGTGACTCTCTTCATATATACGAAGTTGTTGGGTGAGGAATTGATTTTGTTCGAGCTGTACATTTTCTAAATTTTGAGAAGCCCTGCATTGCACAACATTCTCTTGGTCTTCATTACTGTCCAATTTCTTTTTTTTCCTGCGAAAAAAACAAAGAAATCATAAAATAAAATTAAATAATAACAATATGAATCATCCTACTACTATTATAAAGGCGAAAGTTTGTAAGTATGGATGTATGTATGGATGTTTGTTACTCTTTCACGCAAAAACGGCTGAACGGATTTACAAGAAATTTGGAATGAAGGTAGTTCATAGTCTGGATTAACACATAGGCTACTTTATATCCCGGAAAACGCGGGTGAAACCGCGGGGCGCAGCTAGTATATATATATATATTACAATATTTAAAATATGAAATTAAATTACATTTGCAAATCATCTAATTTCTTTTGGAACAATTCTTCTACATTTTTGTCATTATCCTTTAAACCTTTTGTACGTTGATAATATGCCCTTTGATTCTCACAATGTCTTTTTCTTTTTTCTTCTTTTTTCTCTTCCTTCGAATCTTTTTTCTTCAAATCTTTTTTACGCTGACGCCATGCCCTTTGGTATTCTCGATTTCGTTCTTTTTTTTTTTTCTCTTTCTCTGAAAAACGGAGATTATTTATTATTATCTTATTTCATTTATTTTCATTCGAAATTATTTGTTTGGTAAACCTACACCGCACATGTGCTTATTGTGATGTTATGAAAATATGGTTAATACTATAAAGTATTAACATATTACAAATATTACATCTTTAATGTGTAAGTACATAGGTATCTATATTAATAATTTCGTCAAGCACTACGGTAGACTCGATCGAAACCTAATCTTGATAATAAAATTACATCTACTATATAAAAATAAGTCGGGTTTTCCTTCCTGACGCTATAACTCCAGAACGCACGAACCGATTTCCACGGTTTTGCATTCGTTGGAAAGGTCTCGGGCTCCGTGAGGTTTATAGCAAAGAAAATTCAGAAAAAATTTCAACATAAAAGCGGGAAAATCTTTTTTCAGAACAATGTCCACCCGTGCGACGCCGGGATGGGCCGCTAGTTAATTAATAAATGAAAATTAATTAAACCTAACCTAATCTCAATAATAAAATGAAATTATATCAATTAAAAAATGAAAATTAATTAAATTTTCATCTAGTATATTTATAAAGTAGGTACTTACTCATTTTCTTTCGCTATTTCTTCGTCACTTTTTTCTTTATTTTTGTTTGTTTTTGTTCTTTGTTCAATTTCCTTATATAAACTAGATGCAATTTCTTCAAAACTCTGTTGTTCTGTAACTATACGTTTTTTTTCGAATTCCTTTTTACACTCTTCAAGAATCATCTTTTTTCGTTTCTTATATAAATAGGGTCGCTCTGTTGTGTCAGATGTTCTGTCTGGTTGGCACATAAATTTATGAGGCATACATCCTGATTTCATACGTACTTGTGATACCTGAGCCCATCACATGATATTTCATGTAATTTTCCATATCATTTGGTAACTGAAAAAAGAAAAGTAAACGATTAAAACTGATAGCCATGACCAAAATAAACATAACGTAGGTAACTAAATCAGTTTATGGAATAATTCAAGCCTCAATATTTAATAACTAATTTAACCTCTAAAAACTCCAAATCGTCTAAATCCATGTGATCTAAGTTGTCCAAATCCATTTTTCTTTTAAAATCACGAATAAGTAGAGCTAAAATTTGTAGAGTCCATTTCACGAAAGAAGTCCCGCAGACGCAGCGCTGTATTCGCGCGACATAATGTTGCCACGGTTAAATAAGGGGAAATCAGGGGAAATAATGTATTGTTCATTTACTTTCATTTTACTAAAATAAGTACTCGAATAGTTAGAGAAAAGAAATGTTTTTAATATAGGTACCTATTTGATATCCATACTGGTTTTTTGGCGGGAACGTGGAAGAGACATGTTGCTTCATTTTGTTATTTTACTAAACTTGTGTAATTTTGAGTGTTAATGTTTATTTTAAGTGGGGAAAATAACCATTAAGTGCTTGAGGACGTGCACGAGTGTGGGCAAATCATAAAATGCAGTGAATCGTGTCATTTCGTGTTGCTTCATAAAATCCCAAAAAAAAAAAAAAGATATCCATACTGCTAAGGTCAGATTAGTGAAAAATAAATCTTCCTGTAATTTCTAAAATATAAAATGGAGATGTTCGACCAACTTTAAATTAGAAAAATAAAATAACATTTAAAACTTTTCAATTTTTTATTGAATAATTATGATCGGTCATACTATGATCACTGTCAGAAGAGTGAATAGAAACAGAATCAGATTCTGTCTCACTATCACTAGCCGTGGTTTTAATAAATCGATCCATTTCTTCATCAATAAGACCATCATCTATCTATCTTAATTTAAATAAATCTCGTGTCACAATGTTTGTCCTCAATGGACTCCTAAACCACTTAACCGATTATAATAAAATTCGCACACCATGTGCAGTTCGATCCAACTTGAGAGATAGGATAGTTTTTTAAATCTCAAATTATAGTCGCAATTTTAATTTATTGCAAATTATTTAAATACTTATTGATAATTTTTACTATAAATTGATTTTTTTTAAATATTTTTCCTCCAAATGCTGTACATGTTTACATTGAACTGCCCAATCTTCCGCTGTAACAGTCTCAAAAGCCTCTTCTGTTAGGCGTACTATTTTTTTTGGATCTTGGCCCACGTTTTTATCCGCTACCCGTCTCTTTACAAGGCTCCACATTTTTTCGATCGGATTGAGATCGCAGTGGTATGGCGGCAATCTTAGCAATTCATGATTGTGAGATTTTAATAATGCATCCACGGCATATGTAGGTGGACCTTTGTTTTGGTTTGTTTGTTTGGTCTAACAAAGATCAAGATGGCGAATTTGACAACTAATTTTGAGGTTAGTACCATAGTTAAACTAGGGTCATCGGAGGACTAACTTTAGACCATAGACGATCCCCGAATCAACGATAAACCAGGTTTTGTAATAAGGATTTTACTTAGTCCATGGACTAAACCCAGTACCTACTATCGTTAGTCCACAGTTAGTCTACGTTTTGTAATAAGACCGTTTTCAAGTTTAAGACCTATCAATATAATTATGATAACATACTCACATCAAAGTGATCTTCACAGAAATAAATTGGCGAATTCGTTACTACGTCGTTCGGGTTTCGCCGTGCGAGCTTTAACCATTTATCTCTCATTATTTTCTTAGTTGGAACATGTATAAACACTTTGTTGGGTGCTTTTATTGATGTGTTTTTACACTGCGGTACTGAACAACACTTGTAAACTTTGGAATTCATTTTTTATCACACGATTTGTTTATTTTTTTCGCTACGCGTAGACACAATGACATGTTTACCTAACCGTGACGTCAAGCCGGCGCGCGGCGCCATGACACATGCGAGCTGTTTTCGGCATAGATATAATTACCCTACGATAGAGCACGAAGCCCGAAGCTAATACAAAGAGGAGGTGGGGTAATAGGCTATTTGACACTATTAAAAATATGCTACGAAATGACGTGGTCATTCTATTAGGTAATAACATAAAAAAACATATTTATCTCTGTTTTTTCCAAAAATATTTATAGATTTTTCAAAATAAACAAAATAAATTCAAATTATTTTTTAAAATTCTTCAGCCACAAGAACGCTCTGTGATTGGCTACGCCTCGCGTGACGTCACACGCAAGTAAACATTGTTTAATGATAAGACACTTTGTGTGATTTTATAATTATTATCGTATTTCTATCGTTTCTTGTGCTATTTTAAAAAAAAAATCTTAATTTTCCGCAATACACTAATATCTAGTGATATAAACAATAGGTAAAAGGTAAAAACTAAACAGTTTCTGCTATTAAGTTGATCAAAACAACACATTCTAATCAAAAGGTTTTAGGTTAAGTATAATATGTTCTATACTTTTTCTCAATTTTTACTTATTTCCTATTACTATTCGAATCAAATATTACTCGCATACTTACATCAAAGTGATCTTCACACATAAAAACATTTGTATGAGATAAAATGCTGTTTGGGTCTCTTCGAGCTAACTGTAACCACTTATTACGTCTCTTAGGGTTCGTTGGAACAGAAACAAACAGTTTTTGTGGAGTTTTTATAGAAGTATTTGTACATTGTGGCACAATACACCATTTATACACCATTTTTTCCCGTAAATTAACAGAAAAAATATTATAAACACACTGAATGTACACTTTGGTACAAGTTTGACTCGTTATTACAGTACTACTCTATGAGTTTGACGTTTGTCAAAGAATAAAGTTTGCTTACTTGCCTGTGACGTCACGCAAATCACATGGCGTCCGCCATTACCGAAACAGCGTTTTTAGCGCAAATATTGTAATTTAAATTTTAACACAGTATTTTACAAAAAATACTGCAAATTTCGCAGAAATATACATGTGGTGTATTAATCATATTTATGCCAACGAATAATTTAAAACAGTTTTTCAAAATCAGTCAAATAGCCTATTGAATTTCCTTGAAACGACGCGTGATAGTTTGCGGGATGAGGGGGTGTTAAGCTCCGCCCACTTCTCAATATTCCATCTATCGGCTAATAGCAAAACTACTAGCTAAGGTTGATGTTGATGTTACTACGTAGTTCAGCTACCTTACACTAGATGTCAAAAGTCTTAATGTGATGGGACGTACTCAGAACTTTAACCTTAAAAAAAATGTAGGTATAGGTAAATTAATAAAATTAAAAGATTTTTTTTTAAAAACAAGCTTTTATTACTTGTTAATAAAATGAACTAAAAATTTGAAAACAATTTAAACATGATAATAAATGTATAGGCACTTACATTGCAACCTTTAACGATAAATTAAGCTTCTTCGTCTACGTCACAATAATCACATATCGTAGATACCTAATTATATATATTTTATCAAACCTCAAATCTTTTACACCTTGTATTAAATCTTTGCGTTTTTATCACAAACCCAATTTTTTATAAATAAAAGCGTGTTACATTTTTTTCTTTTGCAATCGCGATCGCGAATATAAATAACGAAAATAATGTTCACCGCCATTTTGTTACGGCGGCCATTTTGGATTCATAACAATACCGACTACATGTAATTGCATGTCATCAGAACCAAAGATGTGTTTCAAATTTCAGCTCAATCGGTAACCGGGAAGTGGATCAAATTTAACTTACAAGATTCGATTACACACAAACATCGGGACAGGTGAAACTAAATAAAAGCTTGTAATAAAATAAGAGCCTTTGCACACGACGTTTTTTATACGCACCGTCAACGCGCGTTTGTATGTATCGATACAAACGTTATAAAACGTCGTGTGCAAAGGCTCTAATGGTTAAGATTTTGACCGATTTAACTTAATGTATTTATTTAAGAAAATAATGAAGTTATTACAAACATAATTTTATTCAAAAAATTCAATTATCTGTAAATATAAAGTAAAAGTAGTGGCATTAGATAAGTAATTAGAATTAACTTCTTTTTGAAGCGCTTAACTTTCATTTGTAGTCTTCTGATTTTTAATCCAGATTTTTTTTCTTTATATCGAAGTTGTCCTATTTCTTGCCTAAGCTTCTTTTTTCTAGGCGAATCATTTAGTATCAGAAATTCATTTAAATCACTTGTGGTAGGGTCTACAGATGATTTTATAGGCTCTGGTAATTTTCTTTTAAGCTGTACCTAATAATAAAAATAATATGAAAACTAGTTATTTATTTTTCCAAAATAATTAAAACTCGGATACGCGAATAACATCCAAACAAACCGATAAATCCAGTTTTAAACTAGGTAAAGTGCCCTTCTTTAATTTTTTAAGGCCTTTTTTTGTCACTATGAAGTCCGCATGATTGAAATGGCAAGAACAAATCTTTGTGTATTTTGTTGGTGTCCAATCCGGTCTATTAAATTTTGTAATCCATTTATGTTTTAAACTATCGTCAGATGGAAATCTAAAACGAACATATAAAAATAATTAAAATCACTTTTAATTAATTTAGTTGGTAAACTAATTTAATTCTGAATACGGCCCTGGATATTTGTTACGTTTAAAATAGTTATTTTAGATGACGATAGATGGCGGCCCGTTAAAAATATAATAATAAAAGCTATAAAAGTACTGTATTAACTACTAAAAGGTATTTAGGACTAAGTGTATAACAGTTTTTAGTATTTACGTATTATTATTACAATATAATACTGCAAAATTATACGTAAACATGTATTTTCTTTCCACAAGTGTCGCCATCTAGTGTCAAGTAGTATAATTTTAACACTGAAAGCTGAGAATAATCTAGAATTTTTATATTTAACTAGCGGCCCGTCCCGGCTTCGCACGGGTAGACTTTGGGATAAACGTAGAGTAAATTGAAATCGGTCCAGTCGTTCACGCGTGATGGCGTGACCAAAGGTGTTGAGAATAATTATAGGAACTCTTTGTTATAACCTCTATTCTCATGCTATTGCGTAACTATAGCAACCGTAGTTTGTTGATGCTAACTTGTCAATTTATAGTAAAAATTATCAGTTTAAAACGCACACTGTTTTGATAGATATGCTGCCGTCCACTATCTATAATGCCGTTAAGCCTCAAAACCAAGTTTGGAGATATCAGCAAAAAACGCGGGAGATGTTTAAAATGAATGCTACTTTATAACCATAAACTTTATACGAGACTTCCTGATATAGAAATACATGTTTTTTATAGTACTTTCTAATAAATGTACTTTAAAATAAATACACTTGTTTATTTAAATGTAAAATACATTTTTTGCTTTATAGCTGTGCTTTAAATTTTGATAAAAGTGAAAACCAAACGCTAAAATGCAGTTAAGTTCACCGTAACGGCATTTTAGCTTAGTGTTTTTAGGTAACTGACTATTGAAATTTATGTTTCATAAAATTAACTTAAATTACGTAACTAAAATGCCGTTAATGTATTTTAGCCACATTCTTAACAAGCATTAAGGATAACTTATGTAAAAAAAAATATTTATGCCGTTAATTACATTCAAATACTTATCTTTAAAGCAGTTAAACATAAAACATCTGGGACATAGCCACTATTTAGTTAAGCATTTACTACTATTAATTGAGAATACCATTTCAAAATAAGCTAACTTGAAAATTACAACTACAATTATCTAACATAAAAGATATGTTTATTATTGAATTTTGCAATTCTAGTTAAAAAGAATGTAATATATACATAATATTCGGTTTCTGCTATATATTAAGAATAAATAAATATAATAATAAATAAATAAATTAATAAACATTACAAATAATTTGGGGATTGGTTTAGAAATATTCTAACTCTTATCAGACTTTTTAAAATATGGCTTTGAGATCCTTATCAAGTAAGTTTACAAAACAAAAGTATACACACAATAAACCGCTCTTACATTACCTACAATTATAAACAGTTCAAGTGCTTCTTGTTTTCCTCGAGGTCTACCGCCTGCGTCCACACGCTTGAGGCATACATGATGATGGGTTCCACCACTGCGACGTACTCGTAGATGGTTCTCGGGATCGCGCTCTTTAGACCCCAGGTCACTTTCGCCGCACGTGCAATCTGTTTGGAGATATCCGCCACCTTTTTACACTGGGCTTTCACGTGTCCTTTGAAATTGAGCCTACAGTCGATCAACAGGCCAAGCAGCTTGACTTCTTCGACGAGATTAAGCTGGATGCCAGACATGACCAGGTTTGGGGGCATCGCATTAGTCTTCTGCGCTGCAAAGTTGAGCTTGTTACGTTTTCCCCATTTCACGATCATGTCCAACGTGTTGTTGGCCTGCTGCTCGATGATGTTTGACTGTGAACACGAGAACGACGTCATCCGCGAAGGCTTGAGCACTACTCCCTCTGCTTCCAGCAGTCGCAGCAGCGAGTCTAGGATTACGTTCCAGAAGGTGGGTACCTTCTGGAACTCGCTGCTCTATCGGATATAGGAATAGGATCTATCGGCGGACCCCCGCCGATAGATCCTTGGACACACCCTTTGGTAGTTTCGCTCTCGTGTGCTGCTTCTGCATAGTTGACTTTGACTTTTCGGTCATTGAGGTATGAGTTTACCATCTCGTAGAGGTTTTTTGGGCACCTCTTCTTCGCTAGATTGTCTTTTAGGGCGGGCCAACATGCATTGTCGAATGCGCCCTCTATATCCAGGGAGACTAGGAGTACGATGTTTTTGCTGTTTACTCCTTTTTTAATGTGCTCTACCAGGTCATAGAGGGCGTCTTCGGTTCCTCGTTGGGGCATGAAACCGTACTGTTTCTGACTGATGGTCGGGAGGAGATGCCATTGGAGTCGGTTTACCGAAAGTTTTTTCCAGGGACGGACAGGAGACCTATAGGACGGTATGACTTCGGAAGTTCGGATGTGTGTAATCTGTTTTACCGGGTTTGCGTAGGATAATCACGTGCGCCGCTTTCCACTGCTTGGGGAAGTACCTCAGCAACAAGCATTTGTTTGCTATCGCTAAGAAGATTTCCCGTTCGCTTCGGATGGCTGCAGCGCAGATGTCAGCGGTGAGCCCGTCGGTTCCGGGGGCTTTTTTCGGGTTTGATGAAGTAATGAGTAAAATCATGAAGTAAAACGACAATAGCAAATATCAATAACACACTGGCGAAGATCTTAAATAAATTACTGCGTTGAAACCACTGTTTATCTTGCAGAATAAAACGATAGACTCGCCGTTACAAAGTAACACTAAAACCAGACATCTTTTTTGACGATTAACGCGGGAGTCACAAGCCTACCACTAACTAGATAATGATTATCAGATCTAGTTCTTTGTTCTACGGTGATAATATTAGTGTAACAA
This sequence comes from Alcis repandata, assembly GCA_949125135.1. Lineage (NCBI taxonomy): Eukaryota > Metazoa > Arthropoda > Insecta > Lepidoptera > Geometridae > Alcis > Alcis repandata. Next base: position 3,077,462 of record OX421245.1, on the reverse strand, counting down.
AAAAAAATAAAGCGCGGGGTGATGGCAGATAACGGCGTTTTAATTAAGGAATGCTGCTTAACGTTTTTTAAGTTGAGGAAATATATAAAAAAATATACATATTAATTTTCGAATTTCTTTTGACGACTTGCAAGTGTAGTAAATTGTATAATGGAATAAGGTGAATCCTTATCTAAAAAACCGTTAAGCGACCTTAACGTCTTTTATTCGAAGGTTTTTCTTGTAACTGTGTTTTAGTTAAGGAATTTTTCAATAAATTAAAACACACACCTCAACTTAAAAGTAATTAAAGTACTATAGCTGTGTTTTAGCATACAAAACACAATAAACGGCTTTATAGGTAAGCAATTATTTGATATTTTAATACATATTTATGTCGTTATGGGATTATAGCGGCTAGTTAGTTAGGTAATGTTGTATGACGACTTTATAGACGTGTAATGTTGAAAAGAAATGTCATGTAGCGGCGTTTGTGCTATTTGTATCTTAGGACCTATGACAGATAGGAACACGTTTGTTAGACAGGTAGATAGAGAATTTTAAACTCTATCCTATCATGTTTAAAAGTAAAAATCGACCCCCTGTGGCTTAACGGCATTATAGTTAGTGGACGGCAGTATGATTGAATTTGAACTTTGTACAGAGGTAATAAAGTGCAAATTGACTCTTGGACGTTAGGAACATACCTACATTATGAACTTTATACAATAGCAATAAAGCTCGTTTTAGTTAGAAAACGTTTGTATGGGAAAAATAAAAGGGCTGTTTTTAGGGTTTTTCAATATTTCTGAGAGATTTTCTTAATATTTTTTTTCCGTAAGAACCTTCTCATAATAATAACAAATACAACAAAAAAAGAATTAGTGAAATCGGTCCAGCCATTCACGCGTGAGGCCGTGACCAAGGAAAACGGGTTTCATTTTTATATATATTGATTACGTATAAAATTACTTACAAATGAAATGTGATGCCATCCATATAATCAGAACGTCTGTCTGAGTAACTTTGACATAGTAAAACAACACTTCATCCTTTCCTTGTTAAAAACGCAAAAACACACTGCTAATGCGAGTCTCGTCACATGTGCACCTGACGAACGCTGATAGCACACTAACTTAGGGCCAGGCCACACGGTGCGGCACCGCACCGCACCGCATCACTCCGCACCGCACTGGCGGCCACACGAGCAGTGCGGCGTCGCAATGTCGCCGCTGCGGTACCGCAGCGTTTAAAAAGTAGTAAGTTAAAAAGTAGTTTGCGATACCGCAGCGGCGCCGTAAGAACATTGCGACGCCGCACTGCTCGTGTGGCCGCCAGTGCGGTGCGGAGTGATGCGGTGCGGTGCCGCACCGTGTGGCCTGGCCCTTAGGCCCCGCCCAGCCCACCATGATGACGTCAGGACCTAGTAGAAAATCACAGTGCACAGTTGCTTAGGCCAGCTCCTCTTGGTATTAGCATCGTGGAATGGAGCCATCAAGGAACTTATATCAAACCATTGCGCTATATTACTACGTAAAGAGAAGATAAGCTATCCTGCCCAAAAGCTTCGATCAAGGATGTACTAGATTAAGCGAGGCATCCAAACGCAGCCGAAAAAAATGGCTTGAGTTTATGTTACCCATCTATTAAGATCTATTGTCACACAAGAAAGAAAAGAAGATTTTTACAGGCCTTGCAAAAATTCTACAATATGTTCGATACATTTTGATAAATTCGACATAAAATCTGGAATTAATGCTCAAAGGCGTAGATTGGTGAAAACGGCGATTCCCAAATTGCAGGTACATATTAATTTAATTACTTATAATGCGAGATGAAACAGTTTTCACTTTAGTCCAGCCATAAAAGCCTTAAGATTTTTTAAGAATATCAGTATTACTACAATATTATTAGACTAAGTTAAGCCAAGACTAAAGATTAACCAAATTCCCCCGCCTTTTTTTCCCCCGCCCCCGTCGTTGAGGTCGGAGGTCGTTGTTTTTGCTCCGTGTATTTTTTATTTGTAAAATTAGAAATGTCTGATAAATCAACCGAATTTGCTGTGCGCGAGTTAACTAAATTAGTGCACTCCATGCAGGATCGAATTATATCCTTGGAGAAGTTAGTGCTTGATCAAAATAAGCTAATTAAACAACTCGCGAGTGGTCATCAAGATTCGAGATCAGTGGTAAAAACTGTTGGAATTACTGAGAACGAGGGTAGGAGCGCTCCGAGTACGGTGCAATTGGCTGCACGGCCGATACGTGAGGCGCATGTTCGGGCTTCAGCGGCGCTCGTCGCTGCCGGTCGGAAGACCAGAGCAGGACGCAACGTATCGCCTCTTCCCGCACGGATCGAGGCCGCGTCATCGACGCCGGCGGCGAGCCGCAGCGCGCCCCCCACCCCTACTGCATCACTCAGTGTTGCCGTTTTGGCATTTTTAATGCTAAATTTGGAATATTTTTAAGCCTGTTAGCATTAAAAAATGAGCTTTAGCATATTGCATATTTTAGCATTTTCTGAAATTTTTGTATCTTTCGAATTTTAAGTACTATTGATGGCAACTTTTTCATTTGATTGACTTATTGTTCACACCTCTATATGATATTTACTCTGTGCAAAAGATTGATGAACCCATAGACAATATTTTTAAAGAGTCGACTGTGATGCCAATGACAGTCGACTCTTGTGGTTTTGAAGTTGGCCCTTCAACATCACAAGCACAAGCTCACGACGACGACGATGATGATAATGATTCACAAATATTATTTGATTTAACTTCATGATTAATATATATACTTTAAAATTGCACTGCGTTTTTAATTACACTAACTACTTGCAATTAATATCATTTTTTATTCATATAAACAAGACTTGGCATTTGGCATTTTTTTTTTAGCATATTAAAGTGTGATCTAGCATATTTTTAGCATTATCACCGCCAAAATCTAGCATTTTTTCCATTTACAAAACGGCAACACTGGCATCACTGCCATTGCCTGTCGCGCCGCCACGAGTGACGCTGCAAGTCGCATCGATGAATGGGACCGCGGAACCAATGGCGGTGATTCATCAGCAACCCGAGTCGGATGATAATACCGGGGGGTGGAATGAAGTTAGTCGTCGTCCTCGTCGGGCTCCTGGCAGCGTGATTCGTGGGACGGCCGCTCCGGGCTCCACTGCCTGCACTATCGTGGCGGCTGAGCGGAAATCTTATTTACACTTGTACTATGTACATATCGATACGACGGCCGAACAAGTTTTGGCCCATCTAAACAATATTTGCGCGGGTAATAAATGCGCCGTAACGGCTCTGAAGTCTAGAGGAGATTACGCTTCATTTAAGCTGACCGTACCGAGCAAGGACGTCGAGAAGTACCTATCTCCGGAACACTGGGCGGAGGATGTGTATATAAAACCGTGGCATAGTGGATTTCGCAAACAACAAAAAGCCGAATAAAAAACCAAAATCTAGGTATTACGCATTATACTTCGCACTTTGTCCTCGAAATTAGTATTAGTAGATATTATATACACATGTAGTTTCGCTAGGTGACACCACTCTTGCACTAATTGTTGAGAGAATGTAGGTAGAATTAAACAAGTTAAAATATCCGAGGGTAGATATAACCCACCTCGCCATTTTGTCGTTCTTATTCTCCATTCGCAATTTAGTGCTCAACCACTCCGGACACTTTCAATTCAACAAAAGTATAATACTTAGTGTTCTTTTTGTTATTCAAAAAATACCTAAAAGAAAACGCTCGAAAGCTGTCAAAGAAAACCGCGGAATTTTAATGCGTAAAATTAAAAAATTTAAGTGAAAAATAAGTCGTATAAAAGTGACGTTTCTAGTAGTGATTCCGAGGACTCATTGGAGCAACGGATAATAGTACGAAGTACAGTTAAGTAGGTACATCGACAAGGTATGTAGTGGTATTACTATGTATTCATTACCTTAATAATTATAAAGCAAAGTTCATAAGAATGCAACCGAGATCGCCAGCGGTGCTATTTCGCCGCATTCGATATTGTTATCAGTTGGAACTGATAACCTCTGGCACGGGGCAGCCTTAAAGCCCATTAATCTGTCAATGCAACCGAACTAACCATCAGGGTTTTTTCACCGCATACGACATTTTATCAGTTGAGACTGATAACCTTTTTCTCTTAGCTGGCACCGGGCAGCCTTAAAGCCCATTAATCTGTCAATGCAACCGAACTAACCATCAGGGTTCTTTCACCGCATACGACATCTGTCAATGCAACCGAACTAACCATCAGGGTTTTTTCACCGCATACGACATTTTATCAGTTGGGACTGATAACCTTTTTTCTTTTAGATGGCACTGGGCAGCCTTAAAGCCCATTAATCTGTCAATAAATGCAATCGAACTAACCATTGGGGTTTTTTCACCGCATACGACATTTTATCAGCCGGGACTGATAACCTTTTTTCTTTTAGCTGGCACTAGGGCAGCCTTAAAGTTCAATTATTATCTCAATGAATGCAACCGAACTAACCATTGGGGTTCTTTCACCGCATTCGACATTTTATCAGTTGGAACTGATAACCTTTTTGCTGACACTAGACAGCCTTAAAGTCCACTAATCTGTCAATGAATGTAACCGAACTAACCACCGCGTTCAAAATTTGATCAGTTACTCGAAACTGAAAACACAATAACTTTTAATCATTTACTTTGAGCAAAATTTTAAGACCTTTGGACTTGTTGTTATTATATAAACTAAACGTATATTATATAAGGTTAAAAACCTATACTTACAAGTCAATATCGACTCATTCCTGAGTCACCCCAACCAAACCTGGGCCCAGACGACTGAATCCCAGAGCCTCCAAATCACGTGACTGTATAGGACGTTGATAATTTCGGCGCAGATCTCGTCGACACTTATGGAGGTAAAGCGGCGACGGTCCCTATAGTTACCAGTAACTTAGTATAGTTAGTATTTGCGATCTCAGGACCGCAAATAATATCGCGGACATAATTGTCGACGATCCAACTTCATCGACAACAGAACCTTTAAAATTAGATGAAGAGGTACTGGAGGTTTTGGGCAAACACCCGATAATCACAATGAAAATTGCAAACGACACCCGTTCAGAGTTGCAACCGCCTCAAATATATCGCGCCTGAAGGTTACAATATACAAATATTTTGACTAAGTACTCAATGCCTGCATGCTATGCCAGCAATTATGCTTGCACATCAATGCTCCACAGCTTAACCCTGAAACAAAAGCTGCCCTTCCGGAACGGCACTGAAACCGGACAAAGAAATCGAAGCCGAACAAAAACAAATGGCACGTGTTATATCATGCCTTGCTGAAGTTATTACTATTACTTGCTATATGGCGACTTAGCAACTTGCAACACAAAAAATAAAATAAAATAAAAATATACATTTTTGTTATAAGTAATTAAGAAACATTTAATAAATAAATAAAAAATTTACCGGTCAAACCTACACATACGAGCACATAAACCGCTCGGTCTGTAAAGCGCAATCAGTCGCGCGCTTTTTTGCGCTGATTTAAAAAGAAAAAAAAAAAATAAATAAAGAATACAGCATTTTTCTTCTTGTAATTTTTATTTTTTTTCTAAAATTTATTAAAAATTTATAAAAACAGGTAATGTTGCATATTTTACTTATGTTGATGCATATTTTACCAATTTCACGAATGTTTCACCAATTTATTATACATAATTATTATAAACTTTTTATGTTGCATATAATCCGGTTCTTATAAATTACAAATGACCATAGTACTATCCTCTCTTGGATAGCTGGAAGTTTTCCTCATCGGTCGTTCAGGAATCTGTTCCTAAACCACGCATATATACAAATTCTGATAAACAATCGAAATAATTGTATTTAAATTAAAATAATAATAATATAATTAATAAGTTTACAAAAACTGAACATTTTAAACTTGGATGGGGACTTACGCACTGCAGTAAAATTATTTTCTCAGAAATGCTATATGGCACCTTTGATCTCAAAGATGCATATTTTCTTTTAAGATATCACAATGGCTTTATAAAAACCTTCGGTTAATTTTCAACGACAAATACGACTATTCCAATGTAACATTGTGCCGTTCGGCTTATGTACTGCAAACTGCACCGTTTGCTTTTACAAACATTATGAATCTGTATTTAGTCGATTGGCTACTAATAAGTCAGTGCCCTGAAATGCTACTGATAAATATTGAAATGACGAGAAAAACATTTACTTCTCTGAGTCTTACGAGGAGAAAAGTGTGTTGACACCTTCAATTACATGCTAATTTTTAGGCATGATCATAGACTCTTATCAGATGTCGCTAAGTCTAACCTTGGACAAAAAGTTACACATTAAAACTGAAATAGATAATTTTACTAAAAAGAGACGCTGTTGATTTAGGAAATTCACACAAATCAAAGGTTTATTAGTGTCGGCTTGTCCAGCCATTGAGTATGGGTATGGGCTTTATACTAAGGAAATAAAACGCTGCAAATATCTTAACTTATGATGTTGTGATAAGTTTATGAATGTACCCGACACTCTGTTGCCCGATATTAAGTGGTGGATTAGTGCCATAGGCCAATCAACACACCATATCAGAAACGACGTGCTGTGCACGTTACAGAAATTTATTCTGACGCCTCAACTACGGGGTGGGGGCGAACTGTAAAGGTCAAACTGCAAGTGCTCAATGGTCAAGTAGTAAACAAGAAAGGCATTGAAATTACCTCGAGCTGCTTTCATAGCTCTTAATTTTTTTCCAAGGATTTATACGGCTGTCTGATACTTTTGCGCATCGACAACACCACCGCAATTCTGCGATAGTTTACATTAACCGCATGGATGGAATTCTATTTCCAATCTTACTAAAACAGCAAAAGAAATTTGGCCTCACGGCTACAAAGATTTTTATCTTCACGTCCTATAGTAGATCATGTATCAATGTTCTCGCTGATTTTGAATCACGTAAAACACACCCAGATATCAAATAGGAGTTAGCTGATTGGGCTTCCCAATACTTAGCAGCATCTTTTGAGCTGCCTGAAATAGATTTGAAAGTCGAATCATCAATAAATGTAATAGATACATATCGTCACACAAAGATCTTGACGCAGTCGCTTTTAATTCATTTGCAGTCATGGTCAGACATCTTATTTTTATTTACACCTTCCCTTTATTTTCAATAGTCTTATGAAGGCTGCGAAAAAACATTTCAAACAACGCATGTGGCATTGTGATTGTAGCAATGTTTCATTGTACCAATGTTCCTACACAAGCATGGTTCTCTTTGTTCAAATCCCTACTTGTGTCTGATATCGCTACGTTTACACCTAACGATAATATTTTGATATCGCAGATATATTCCAATCTTACCCTGGCTGCAGGAGTGTTATCAGGCTTTATCAAGTCGAAGCCTACAAGTTGCCTCACTGACTAAAAGCTCCAATAAACAACATGACGGATTTCTCTGGAAGTGGTGGTCGTATTGCTTAAACAATTACAATGTTGTTCTATATAAGGCCTCAATCCCTAGCGTACCTAATTGTCTTTCTATCGAAAATGTTTAGCGACGGTAAACCTCCTTTACCTAAATACAATGCTACCTGGGGCACCAACAGTGTTTTAGGTCACTTATGCATAATTGACAATTGTCAATTGGTAATGAAAAGCTTGATATAAATAAACATTCCTGGTTTCAAGCAGTCAGTTTTCTTCTTACCTTTTTTCTACGAAAACTCAGCAAAAATACTACAGGCATACATAGACAAATGCGATATTTTATTCACTTAAACCAGTCGGCAAACTGCGACTGCCGCACGCTCGCTTGGTGTCAGTCTTGACACTATCCGCAACACTGCGGGATGGAGCCACAGCTCCACTACCTTCGTTCCGTTTTACAACAGGGTTGTTACCGATGCCTGTCACCTGTCCTTAGCTCGAGCAATTATTAATATAATAATAATACACCATCAGGCGAATAGATGCCTAGATACTGTTTAAGCTAAATATAACAATTAAGTTAAGTAATAAGGTAGTAACGTAAAATATGAATATTTTCACGTAAAATATACCTACAGTACCTATGGTTGTGCTTAATAAACATTAAGTTGATTTCACACGATTAACGTGTCATTGACAATACTTCTTTACATTACTCTCAAAGTCTACATGTGTATATAATATCTACTAATACTAATTTCGAGGACAAAGTGCGAAGTATAATTAGTGATTAAACGAACTTACCTTTGTGAAGTTCTATCATAATTATACGTAGCACTTTGTCCGAAGAAATTAGTATGTACTCCCGCCCCCCCAGGAGCAAACGCAACCCTTGAATATCATTAGAACTAAAGAAGCATGCCAATGACAAAGGTGTAATTAGGTGTGTAATATAAATATGTATATCTCTAAACTAAATGAAGAATAAGAACGACAAAATGGCGAGGTGGGTTATATCTACCCTCGGATATTTTAACTTGTTTAATTCTACCTACATTCTCTCAACAATTAGTGCAAAGAGTGGTGTCACCTAGCGAAACTACATGTGTATATAATATCTACTAATACTAATTTCTTCGGACAAAGTGCTACGTATAATTATGATAGAACTTCACAAAGGTAAGTTCGTTTAATCACTAATTCTTCTATCAGAACGTGAGGGGTCTTCGTACCAAGCTAGATCCTGCCAAGCGGACAATACTATCTTTGCCAGCTGATGTTTACGCGCTCACTGAGACATTCTTGGTATCGGGTGTTTACGACGGCGAGTTGTTCCCCGGCGGCTACACCGTGGCGCGGCACGACCGTGCGCGCGACCGCGGCTGGGGCGGTGTGCTGCTGGCAGCGCGCGACTCGCTCAATATGCAGCAGATACTTGACGTCGACGGCTACTCAGACGAGATTGAAATCGTGATCGCGTTACTTACTTTACAGTATAAAAAGATTGTTTGTTGTGTTGTGTATATTCCACCGCATTCGTCAGAAGATCAGTATTCTAATACATTCAGTGTGCTGGAAAATGTGTTAGCTAAGTTTCCCAAATTGGATACTTTAATATTAGGTGATTTTAATTTGAACTCATGCAATCAGAATATTCGTATGCACTATGAATCTATTGTCTCATCTTGTAAATTAATACAACACAATACTATTGCCAATAAATGCGATGGAATTTTAGATCTTGTGTTGAGCAATCAGGGCAGTGAATGGATCAAGGTGAGTGGCGACACGGAGCCCTTGGTACCCGATAGGGTGGATGGTTATCATCCGCCACTATTGGTGAGCGTGCGCAGCGCGCGGCAACCGCGGCCGCGGGATGGCGCCTCACGTGCTCGTCTGCCGAGCCCGGACCGCGATCATAGTGTACCGCGCGAGTGGAATTTCCGTAAAGCCGATTTTCTGTCGTTATATTCTGCCATTGCCGCTATTGATTGGGATGAGATATACTTACAAACAGACGTAGATATGGCGGTGAGTATTTTTTATAATCTGCTTCGAAGGTTCTGTTCCCCGTAAGCGCCCATTTAATTCTAATTCACGATATGAGTATCCTACGTGGTTTACCGCAGAGATAATTAATAATATAAAAAATAAGCACTTTCATTTAAAAAGATTTAGAGAACAGGGTAAGCAGTTTAATTGGGAAATGTTTAAATTTTTTAGAGGAAAGGTAAAGTCTCTTATTGATGCGTCTTACGGTAAATACATACTCCAAACTGAGGCAGATATTAAGGATAACCCGAGACAATTTTGGAAATATATTAAGGATCAACAAGCAACCCGTCAGTCCAGTTGTGAATTTGAATATGCCGGTGATACTGTTTCTGGTTCTGATGCTGCGAATGCCTTCGCCACCTATTTCAAATCGGTATTTTTGACGGACACTCCGACCCTGTCTCCTGAGGTAGCGGAGCGCGAGGCGGCGTCCTCGCTGTGCTCTTCTCGTATCGCGGTAGATAGTGTCGGTCCGCGCGATTTGTTATGGGCAGTTCGACGGTTGAAGGCTCGCTCGGCGACGGGCCCGGATGGAGTGCCACCGTATATTGTCAAGGATTCCTATGACATTTTAAAGGAACCTCTATTATTTATATTTAATCTGGCTCTGAGCACCACAACTTACCCATCGCAGTGGAAGGTGTCCAGAGTCACTCCTATACCTAAGGATGGATCTAGATCGAAAATAGAGAACTATAGGCCCATAGCTGTCTTGTCGGCGCTCGGCAAAGTGTTTGAGTCAGTTCTGAACCGGGATATCACCAGGCAGGTCAGAGCGCAGCTGAGCGATGCTCAGCATGGTTTCAGGGCAAGTAGGTCCACTGCCACTAACCACATAAATTTTGTGGACTACGCTGTTGCAGAAATGGACAATAGCAAGCAGGTCGATGCGGCTTACTTTGATTTTAAAAAAGCGTTCGATCGAGTTCATAACGACGAACTGCTTAGAAAGTTTTCAAAAGTAGGATTTACCCCTAACTTGCTGAATTTTTTTTCCAGCTATTTTTCAAATCGGCAACAATATGTGCAGCTATCGGACTACCGCTCAGATTTGTATATGACCTGCTCTGGTGTGAGTCAAGGTAGCACACTGGGTCCGACCCAATTCACGGTTATGGTCAACGACTTGCCGAGTGTCGTCAGGACAGCTAGGTGTCTCATGTTTGCTGACGATTTAAAGCTTTTCTTGGGTGTAGAAACTGATGCAGATTGCAAGGCGCTGCAGAGGGACATCGATAGTGTTGTAGCGTGGAGTGAACGGAATCATCTCGAGTTTAATGCGTCTAAATGCAAAACTATAACTTTTACTCGTGCCCGTTCACCAATTGTACACCCCTACAATATTGATGGTGCCCCTCTGGAGCGTGTGCAACGTATACGTGATCTTGGTTTGACTCTGGACACTGAACTTACGTTTAACGACCACATTGTCGACGTGTGTAACCGTGCTCACAAGTCACTAGGTTTTGTTATGCGGCAGTCTAGGTGTTTTAAGAGTAGGAGCACCATTGTCTCTCTCTACTATGCGTTTGTACGGAGTAAACTGGAATACAACTCCATAATCTGGGACCCCCACGAAGACAAGTACAAGCTCATGGTAGAAAGAGTGCAACGGCGGTTTGCTCGATTTCTGTACAGCAAGCTGTATGTATATTATCCGTATTTGTATCCGTCCCTTTTCGTGGCGGCAATGGTGGGTATAGATACCTTGGAGCTCAGGCGCAAGTGTGCTATAATGGTGCACTTTTACCTGTTGCTCCACAACAGGATTGATAACCCCTCCACTCTGTCGCGTCTCGGCCTCGTCACTCCGGAGCGGGTTCTCAGGCCGCACGTGCGGCGCCTGCTGGCGGCTCCGTGGTCGCGCACGCGCACGTCCCAGTATGCTCCCACGGCCCAAGCCATCTCTTTACTTAACGCCCTGCTCGCTCAACAACCAGATATTGATATTTTTGTAATTAAGTTTTGTGTGTTTGTAAATGTTTGCATCAATTATTTAAGTTATTTAAATCAGTAATTAATCTATAATTTAATTTTGACATTTTTCTTCTTTTGTTTTAAATGTGTACTATCAATTCATTCATTATTATTTACAACTTGACATTATTCTATTTTATTTTATATTATTTTGGATTGTGATTGTTATTTTGTTATTATTTTTATTTGAATATTATTTTCTGTTATTACGTAGTCTGCACTTATTGTATAATATAATTCATTTTTTTTTGTTTTTGAAATGTATTTCATGGTGTATGTCCTACCTATCGCACGCCTTGGCTTTGCTGTAAGTGCGATAAGTAATTAATTATAAATAAATAAATAAATAAATAATTTAGTGTAATAATTACATTAGACATGTAGGTAGTGACAAATTTTGTAATTGGCGAACTATCGATAATCATGGGTTAAACGCAGTCTAACTTTTTTGTAGTAAGACGGTAAATGTTTCAGATTCGTAATAAAATGATGTTTTATTTTTAAGTAAAATGTATAAACTAAATAACTGTTACCTACCAATTTTTGTCACCAAAGCGACTCCATGAATTCTTTGCGCTCACTTCGTGCAGCTATCGTCAGCATCGCGGAACACAGGTCCTATGTGAATTACGCATTATTCGATACTAAACCTTACAGTGACTGAAATAAGGTTGAAAATTATTAAAATACTTTTATGACGTTGCGATGCTCTGTATTTCACTGCATAAGGTAATTTTAAATTATTAGGATTATCGCGGAGCAAAAAGTCCTATGTCAATTACGTATTAATCAAAAGTCAAAACTAAATCATAACGAACAGTGTGAAGGATGATTATTAATTAAATACTTTTATGACGTTAAGCCATCCATTCTGCACAGCGAAATGGATCACTAGGGAATCTACAAGCAAAAATATTTTTATATAAAATAAATAACCACTCCATACCTTTTCTTATCAACCAATGTTTGGCGAGATTGTTGGTTCTTTGATGGCAAATATTGGCCAAACGGCGAAAATAAAGTTTTTAATTGTTAAATAATGATTTTAAGTACCGTAAAACAGAAACTGACATGTACTTACCGAAAGAAAGACACTCCTTCTGAAACCTTACTATTACGGTGGTTATTTTCACAGTTTTAAAAAGCACACTGAGGCATTTTAGCACGTCCGCACGTTGGCTATCGTTGGACCATACTAAACTCAAAACCGCACCCGCGCCCCCCCTGCCTCTTGACGTTGATGCACCCGCGCGTCATCGTTTGTTTATCTTTCGGCGCGCGGCGGGCGGCCGACCACTTGAATGGTTTTTATGACCTAAACATTCGAACAAAGGCCCCACTTGTATGTTATTCTTATAGCGATTGAATAGTCGTGTCGAATGACGAATGTTATAATAACATTGGTTGGCCTGGTATAGATATAAATTAGCGTATAACCGCTTACTTTACAAAAAAACATGGACTTTGAAGTTTACATATTTTTACTAAAAAAAGTAAAGCGATAATGTATGTTTTTTACTATTTAGATTTAATAATAGACTCAATCTGCACTTTGTCACAAAATAAGAATACATTACTCACCTTAAAAGTATTTAATATCAGGCATTTAAAAACCAGCGAAAAAAATTTTTTCCGCGATTTTTTTTGTTCCCACTTCACAATTATTGTTTACATTTTGTCGTAAATTGTTCTTTCACAAAAACAACTGCACACAACTGTTTTAGGATGATCGTTTGACTATATTTTAAATAGATCATAACATTTATCACAGTAAATAAAATAAAATTTGAGAAATAAAAAACACGGCCGTCTATGATGATGACGCAATGAGGCCTTGGAAGAATGACTGAATTCGAAACACTAAAACACTTGTATACCTTAAAATATATTGTTATCAGCCTTGTTAACAAGTATTTAAAGCTTAATAGATATGTTACATGACCCTACCTAGTTGAAATAAAACAATAAAATATTTACTAAAATATAATATTTTTTCGTCTTGGCAGGTTAAGTACCTACTCGTACCTAATTACCTTGAAACAATGTTAACTTATAGCGCTGTCTCTTACTTTGGCTTTTAATGTTTTTTGTAGTTACATTTATTTAAGTACAACATAATGAAATCGAAATTAGATTAGATTTCTCTTTCAAAGATTCAAGATTAGATAGAAAGTTAAATGTACTTTCAAAGGCCAGGGGCGGATCTTGAATTTGTGGGGCCCTGGGCTAATACTGCTTAGGGGCCCTACCTAATTACTCAACTAATTGCCATTTTGACAAGAAACTGTTTTCTGTAGTGATGTAGGTCTTTGACTCGATCTAAAAAAAAAAACTAAATTATCCAAGCAAACACTTCTAAAAACATCTCTGGTTATCCCTTATTACAAAAGTATCCTACACGAGTACAAAACTTTATCGCTTTGTGAAAAAAAATTGATGTTCGGGAAAATGAAACAAAAACAATAATGCAAAAAAATAATCAGTTTTGTTCAAAAACAGCTCCTCTATTCGCAATGCATGCCCGTCATCTTCGTCGGATTTTTACAGTCGTAGTTTTTAATTTCATCTCTTCTTTCATCTTCGCAAAAGCGGAATTGATTCGCTCAATAAGTTGCTCTTTGGTGCTTATTTGAACTTCGTACACTAATTCTTTGGCACGTCCCCAGACAAAGAAATCAAGTGGTGTAAGGTCTGGGGAACGTGCGGGCACTCGATGGGGCCACTTCTTCCGATCCACGTGTTGGGGAACACATTGTCCAGGTACTCGCGTACAGACGCCGAGTAGTGTCATAGTTGACCTTTTAGGCAATTTTTCTTTCATTTTTACACTCTATGAGCTCTGAACGGATTATTTAGTCCTTAATTGCTTCTAATTTTGCTTTTTACAGTACGAAAATGTATCAGAGACCAAATTCAAATAAAAAGAACCGGTATAAAACAGTTTTTTTATAAGTTGTGGTGATAGGTTAAATTTCGGTAAAAATAAAAAAAAACACACCTAGACCACTAAAAAAAAAAATTTAGGCGTCTGGGATTTTTTTTGGCCAACTTGTATTCTCTAAATGGGTCAACGAACACACCCATTTTGTTTGTCTAACCCTAGACCAAACACCCTGTATAGTCGACGATAGCAGAAGTGCGGAAAAATAACAAAATTGCGTCGGGCGATAAGCGGAAAGAAGTCCCCAGTAATAGACAATACACGGAATACACCGACCGAGAACAAGCGACAGGGAATTCCCCGTTCCGTTTGATAGATGCGCACACGGGTTGATTGATCGCAGTGTTGCCAACCTTATGATCGGATTTTTTTTAATTCTAGATAATTTTTATTATTGACAATATCGTCAATCGTCTATTGGTTTCAGTTCGGTTGGGGGCCCTCTGTATTCGCGGGGCCCTGGGCTGCAGCCCAAAAAGCCTTTAAGTAGATCCGCCCCTGTCAAAGGCTGCTTTCATTGAAATGGTTCTATAATGCAAAGCATAGTGGAATTGAGGGTCTTGAGATGTTCACTAAAAATACCCTTTACATGGAATAACGCCTTTAAAACACTGTTTACCTAGTGCGAGTTTTCTTACTTTCGACCGCGTTAACGTAAACTACATTTTTGTATGGAATAAAAACCGCGCCACCTAGTGTTCATAATACGAACTGCAAGTAGTTCCATACAACTTGTGGTTTACAATAACGCAATCGAAAGTGAAAGGAACAGTTCTCACTATATTTTTAGTCATTTTCACATTTCATCATCACTGTGGGGCTCGTATTTGATAATTAGCATTTCTGACTCCACTATACTTGGCAGAATAACGTCTTGGCTATCTGGTTCCGCTGGGTCTATTTTTATTTCTATTAATATTTACAACTCATATTACCTATGTGAAGTTTGGCAGTACCTATGTTTGTTACTCCTTCTCGCTAAACGGTTTGACGGAATTGGATGTAATTTGAAGTAGAGATAGCTCATACCCTGGAGTACATACTTACTACTCCTCTACTCATACTTAGCCTAGTTTTGTTAATCATATAGCTAGCTAAAAGTAACCAGTTGCACCCCACGGTTCGACACCATTCAGTTTAGATCGCCAAAAAAAAAAACTAGTTACATAGGTAAACAAAATAAAACATTTTTTGAAATGAACACTTTCTTTTCTAGTTTTCTAGATGAGTATTTTATTTACTGATTCAGTACTTACGTAAAGAATAATCAAGCACACGTTTTAAGCCTGAAATTTATAGATAAAAATAAAAACAAAGTATCTCCGAAAAATAAAGTATAGCCGAAAAGGGCTCATAGTACTCATGAACAAAACAACTTTTACTATGGGCCCAACCCAGAAAAAATCAGCTGTTACATACATTTCATCGAGTGTCTTTGATATTTTTCGATGGAACAGCTGATTTTTTTTTTGCGAATTCCGGATTATTCCCATGGTAAAAGTTGTTCGCAATGATGAGTACTATACCTAAGTCCTTTTCGGCTTATAACCCTGTAGTGCTCAAGTTAAATGACATTTGTCAATCTTAGCAACTGCAAAGCTTACTGGAATTATTGAGGGTCTTGAGATGTTTCACTAAAAATACCCTTTACATGGAATAACGCCTTTAAAATAACTGTTTAACTACAGAGTGCCTAGTGTAAGTTTTTTCACTTTTGATCGCGTTAACGGAAACTACAATTTGTATAAGGAATAAAAAACAAGCCACCTAGTGTTCATAATACGAACTGCAACTAGTTCCATACAAACGCAATCGAAAGTGAAAAGAACAGTTCTCACTATATTTTGAGTCATTTTCACGTTTCATCATCACTGTGGAGCTCGTATTTGATAATTAGCATTTCTGACTCCACTACACTTGGCAAAATAACGTCTTGGCTATCTGGTTCCGCTGGCTCCATTTTTGTTTCTGTCTCTGAAGTCATGGTCGGAACAGGCTGAGTCACTATTGTCCCTTCTTTGGTCCCTATTTGTGGTATCAAATTAGTTTCACCCGAGTCTGTTACGGTTGGCACGATGACATATCCAAACGGAGCCCCTGATGGTCCATCCTGTATATTTACCACGGAAAACTTTCTTAAAGAGGACTGCCTGATTTCTGGAGATTCACTTCCTGGTGACGGAGCATACTCTTGTGGTAGAGGCGTTGATGGTTCAGCAGTGTTCACATGTGTATACACTGTTTGGCTTCCTGATGGAGCAGCTTTCACTTTCCTTTTTCTTGCTTTTGATCGTACTGCAGGGTGGTGTGTTTCACAAGGCTTGTTTATAGGCTGTTCTGAAGTACTCGGTTCTGTGAAGCTGGGCTCTTCTTTGATCAAGACGAACTTGGACAGCAGTGCTCGTATCTCGTCTTGTGCTACACGAGCCTCTTCAACATCCAAACACAGCAGTTGCTCAGCAACAAGTTTACCGAACTCGTAGATCTCGTCTGCATAGTCAACTGGAATTTCAGAGTCAGAACGGGCTCGCTTCCATGGAAGCTCGACATCTTTAGATTGTTTCTTGTACGCTACAGATTTCAAGAAAACTTTCTCAGTAGCCTGCGCACCGGTTTGTGAATCATCTGAATCTTCGTCCGATGCTTGCTTCGTGTCCAGCGATTCGTCGTCGGTTGAATCGTTTGCGTATTCTTTGAAGGGGTCATATTGGGGCTTTTTCTTTTTCTGCGGTGCTGGGGGGTCGTTGACCTGAAACAATTTTGAGGCATCGTTAAGCAAAATCACTGACATTAAAGGAAAGAGGAGACTAAGACTAAAAAATTTAAGATAACGTTTCACGCTCATAGCTCCCCCCACTAGGATAACCTGTATCGGGGATGCCATGGAACACACAAAGACATGGACAACTAACACCCAGACCCAGAGCAGATATTTAAATTCATCAATCAAACATCTGCCCGGCCGGGAATCGGACCCGGGACCTCTGGCTTAAAAGGATATCCGGTGAGCCAAACAGACTTATTAACGAGTAGTTTCACTCCACCTCAGATCAAGTAAAAAGGCACTCCTGCCTGGAGCGCCATTCCACTAAACGACAAAACAAATAGGTACAGAAGTCAATCAAACGTATGTACTTCACTTTTCATACCTACGCGCGGTAGTCGCGCTAGGGTTGTCAACTTTGCCTTATGCACAAAAACTATTATTCTGATCTTATTTCAAGGGCAACAAAACCACGGTCGGTTAGTGTAATCATTTCAGCCAGCAGCCACCGCGGCAAATATTATACATTCAACCTCTTTTGAAATAAAAACTACTATTTCATCCTCCTTTTACCTATCCGTCAAATGGCGAGACCACTATTTTAAGATAAAACTACATAGGTACTTTTAAAATTAAATAAAATAAACACTTCTTGGCAGTATTTTAACATTTATTTCGAGAAATATATCAATACAACTACAATTGAATCTAAAAACAAAATTAATTTATTGTTTTTTGATTATTGAGTTGTCTAAAATTCAATTATAGATTTTAAAACCAATACTATAAGATACAAATTCCGCAATTGGGATCACATGACCAGGTCAGTGTAGCAAGACCCTTTTATTTTTCATATTTGAAATTTTAGGAAAAACTACTTATCAAATTGGGAAATTTGCTGTATTTTTCCCGTCTAGTTCACTTAATTACCTATTAAGTTGGATTAATTCAGATTTTTCCGTCGGTAAACTTCAGAGATAAAGGGGGGGGGGGGGGGGGGTCATTTTTTCACAGAATAAACTGTGTGTTGTGAAATAAAATGTTTTGAAATGTCCACAAGACCACATCAATTGACATTAAAATATTTGGTCCCTATTTTAAGACCCAATTTTCAGGTAACCTATTTCTTAGCATGTTTTTTTTTCTAAAACTTGTAGCAGTTAACATTATCTAGCGTCTAGTCTACATAAAGCGTCCTTCAACAGACTATGCCTGTGGACTTGAGTAGTATAAATTCAAACAGAAAATTTTGTAGTTCAATTTATACCTGTTCCCACGTCCTTGACTTTTATCATTTTGGTCAGTTGTTTAACAACACGCAACAAGTATGGGGTTTAAAATTTGTGACATACCTTAAAAAACGTGTTACCTCCAGACTCGGTATTGTTTGTCTTTTCTAGTCTCTTTCGGCATCTCTGAACTTCACTTAAGTTTTCTTTTTTGAGCAGTATCTTTCAAAAGGTGTAACGGAGTTTGTACTTGAGCATTCGTTTGAAAACCATAATAACATTGTACACTTGCATCGGCTGTTTGAATAATTGCTTGAATTCCTTTATTAACAAAATTACTTGGTAATGGTAGGAGCAGTTGTGGAAATGAGTTTCTTTTTAACAACTTTCGAGTTGAATTTATTCTAATGGAGTTGGGACTAAAATGGGCTTCACAAACACGAACATGAAAGCATCCTGATTCTATTAAATCTTCTCTATGGATCAATTTCAACCACTCAGTTCGCCTGAAACAAGATATAATTTTATTTAAAAAAAAAAAGTGTAACCTTGGCAAAAAAATCATGTCTGTTGTATGGGAGCCCCCTTAGATATTTATTTTATTCTGTAATTTAGTATTTGTTGTTATATCGGCAACAGACATACATCTGTAAAAATTTCAATTGTCTATCACGGTTCATGAGATCTTAACCGTTTATAATGAGGAAGATGAGCATTTTTTTATCATCTATATGTCAAAACAATCATACATACATAGACTGCTAAAACCATAACCTTTTCTTTTGCTTACCTACCTAACTGTTTTGTATTACGTTGAAACGAACCATTGAAATAAATATGTACAAGCAAATACCTAGTTAAGGTACTTACTTCTCTGAAACAGCTGGCAGCTTAAAAAAGGATAATTCACCTTTTAATGTTGAATTTAAACAACCATCCACTGCACAGTTGTAATAACTTTTTTTAATTAGCTCCATTTTTGTCCAAAAAACTTCACAGATGCGTGTCTCTAGCGGACGGCACCCACACTCTCACTAGTCCGACTCAGTCAACAAGCAAATTGGTTCAGTAGTTATGTAGATATATTGCTTAACACTTTAGACTGCAGCTAATAATCACATGTGCTTGCCTTAATTGTGGCTAATAGTCAAATGCGTTGTTTTACGCCCCTGGCGCGGCGTGTGTAGCCGCATTCGCGTCGCACAAAGGAAAACACAAGGTATGTGTTTTCAGCAGTCAAAGTGTTAATTGAATAGGCCCAGCTCCTATCTTTGTAATGTCAATTATTGATGTCATGCTTTTTGGTAATTTTGGCTACAATACAATTTACTTTTCTCTTCTGCTTCACCTTATCTGCTGCATATATCCAAATCTGGGTTTCCTGTCTCATCTTCTCAAGGTTGGCAAGCTTTATTACAATGCCTTTTACATGGTTTGGTGTAACACCTCAGTTTTAGCGGCTAATCTTGCAGAGTCAAGTTTTTCGCTGCTTGGCCCGATGGATTTTGTCGCGAGGTTATTTGACATTCAAACTTATGAGGTATCATACCTTTCTTGAGTTTTACAATGCTTTACTAGTTTATATTACACATAGTTGTCCGTGTCCACTTCCACCTGAAAATAAAATCAATATAATTATGTACATATTCCGGAAACTTTTTGTAATCCTTACTGCTATACATAGAATCATTCCCGTACATTCAATATTGTAGTTAATCATGTTTAATTGCCGAATTCAATTACTATGAAGTTCGAAATATAAGCGAGAATTAAAAAATAATAAATGAACGCAACGCTATTGGCTGGGCTGAATCGAATGGGACGTCACCGTCACGTCACCGCATTTAATATCAGGCTCAAAACTTGGTACCGAAGTAAGGTTATGTTTTGAAGTCGAAAGTTGTCAACAAACAATAAGTTTTGAAAAGAGTACTTACGTTAAAATAATCTTCACTGCAATATAACTGGATTTTCACGCCTTGCATCATTTTTCCCAAACCTTTGCATCTCGCGGCATATGAAAGAACACTTTACCTACTATACTCGGGCCATTTTAAGAAGCCACAATTGACGACTGTCAGTTTTATCTTCATAGTGAGGTGACCTGCAAAATTCAAAATGGTAGCGTGTGAGGACAAATGTGTACGCATTCCGAGTCTACCGTTACCAAGTATCGCGAGGACAAATGTGTACGCATTCCGAGTCAAGGGGTTAAAAACATCGATTAAAATGAATGAATCAATACTTGAAACATATGTGAATTTTAAAAATCATCAGGCGAATCCTGTCTCATTATTATTTTTCTTTCGTAAATTAATTAGGGAACAAAATAAGACAAGTAAGTACATAATTTAACAAAAAAAACAACATTTATTCAGTTGAACTATCAGAACTGTTATTAGTATTGTCATCGTCATCACTGCTGTCAGCACTCAGAGATATTATTAATTCACGCTACGATATTATTTTGAAGAGAGTAACATTCTTACGTCAAGTAAATAAAATGACAGATTGGGACAATGTCGTGTTTATTGACGAAACATGGTTGAATGCGAACCATACGGTTTCGCGGTTTAGTCAGCTTAGAAAACCCATCGAAAATTATAATGGACAATGCACCGTATCATTCTGTACAAGTCGATAAACCACACCAACTCAAGCAAATAAAAAGCAAGAAATTGTCTCGTGGCTGGTAAGAAATGGTGTGGATGCAAGTCCAACTTTATTAAAAATTGAGTTGTCAAATCTGGTGTAAGATCAATCAGCATATTATTGCAGATACGAACGTCAGTAACAATTAAAACACTCGGGAATTGTACAAGCTGGTATATTCAGTTTAAACCCTCACGATTTTACAATCCATCATCTTCTCACCATCATGTGTCTCAGTTCCCTCCTATCCGTCTGTACTGTTCTGTATTCAAAAACCATCTGTCAAGACCCGCGCTCTGCCAAGTGCCCAGAGTGTTGCCGGTCAAGAAAAAGGAAAATGTATAAAGTTAACTCAAGAATTATGTGAAATAAGTTGAAAACCTTACACTCGACCATCCTGATGACATGTATGTCCTCATACATGCACCAGGTGGAACCTTACACTTGGCAGATCGAGGCAAACATTATGTTATTTACTATTATTCTAATAAAATAAAGCTTTTAATCATAAAAATACCGACAATTAAGGCGCTACTATAAAACAAGATAGCAAAAAAAATACATATATACATTATCTGTATGTTAATCGTGTAGTGTAGACGATAACAAATGATCAAACATTTTACGCAAGAATGTGATTTACAATCAAAATATATCCTTATAGTCAAATTACTATTTCAATATTTTCCTTGTAACCAAATAACTTTATATCTATCCTTGTAACTTACATCTGAGCTTTGTATCCTTACAATGTAACCACTTATATCTGAGCCTTGTATCCTTACAATGTAATCACTTATATCTGAGCCTTGTATCCTTACAATGTAACCACTGATATCTATCCTTGTATCCTTACAAAGTAACCACTTATATCTATCCTTGTATCTTTGAATCCTGGTATCCTTGTATCCTTGTAACCTTTTAACCTTGTAACCTTGAGACTGTTTAACCATTAAACCGTTTAACATTGTAACAGTTTAACCATTAAACCGTTTAAACCTTGTAACCGTTTAACCACTAAACCATTAAACCGTTTAACCTTGTAACTGTTTAACCGTTTGGCCATTAAACCTTGTAACCTTGTGACCGTTTAACCATTAAACCGTTTAACCATTAAACCGTTTAAACCTTGTAACCGTTTAACCACTAAACCATTAAACCGTTTAACCTTGAAACTGTTTAACCGTTTGGCCATTAAACCTTGTAACCTTGTAACTTTGTAACCTTGTAACCTTGTAACTTTGTAACCTTGTAACCTTGTAACTTTGTAACCTTGTAACCTTGTAACTTTGTAACTTTGTAACCTTGTAACCTTGTAACTTTGTAACTTTGTAACCTTGTAACCTTGTAACTTTGTAACTTTGTAACCTTGTAACCTTGTAACTTTGTAACTTTGTAACCTTGTAACCTTGTAACTTTGTAACTTTGTAACCTTGTAACCTTGTAACTTTGTAACTTTGTAACCTTGTAACCTTGTAACTTTGTAACCTTGTAACCTTGTCATACATTTTATTGTAAACCTGGTACGAAACTTTACTATTATTTATTTATAACAGTATTATAGTATAGTCTAAAAATAAATAACTATATAATTTATTTTTCACACTCATAGGTCAGCCTTGATGACGTTTATGGGAAATCCAATGTAAATGACGCTTACAATACATTTTTAGACATTTAAAAAAAATATACGATTAGTGTTTTTCTTCTAAACAAAAAGGTTATAAACTTATACCTAATCCATAAACGTAAGCCTGATTGGAAGACAAAAGGGTTAGTCCTTTCGAGTAAAACTAAAAGACAAATCTATGTTCAGTTACAGACAAACAGATCAGAATGCAAAGTCAGCCACTATAAAAAATACAAAACGTCATTAAAATCATCTATCCAAAATTCTAAACGCGAATAAAATCTAAAATACATAAAAAACGGTACATACAAATAAATCCAAAGCCGCCTAGGGCCCAACCAAAGGGCATATTTCACCAACAAATGACATTAAACAGACCATGCAGCCCACTCAAGCAAGTGATAAAATCATGTACGAGTATAGTTTAAATAGCAAAACCCCTACTCCACGTTACTAATTTAATGCCAGAGCTAGGCTACTTCCCTGATCGTCCAAAAGTAACCGTTGTCAAATCATTATCTAAAAAGGCCTAAGAATAATCCAAATAACTACCGTCCAACAGCACCGCTTCCTGCCCTCTCAACGATACCCGAAAATGCCGTTTACGATAGGTTACTAAGTTTTTAGAAAATTAAATACCCCGTTCGACTCAACCTGGATTTCGGAAAAGCAGATCTAACATACAACCAAGGTAATCCACAGAATGTTAAGCAAAGTACTGGAATCGATGGATGAGAAAAACCTGCCTACCGCAAAGTAGCATCGTAAAACCGCCGTTGTTTCCGAAATACATTGATGAGCCGCCATCTCTAATAAAACATCTCACTCCTCTCCATGCCGACAATGCAACCATAGATACTCTTTGTAAAAAGTGATCAGAATGATTCTGTATACAATAATATATAACAACAAGTACGCTAAAAACTCTAACCAGATTAGTTAAGCACTCCAAATCTCCAGACAAACATATCTAAAACTAAAATAATGCAGTTTCACAACTATAAAGCTACTCCAATTGATCTCAATGTAAATAGTCCCGGTTTGTAATTCTTCTGTTGTCAAAACCTGTCAGAAGAATCTTCCTGGAGCAACCCTGGATACAAATCCGAACCGGAAGCCACATCCGGCAAACGCTGACAGCAAAATCTCCATCCACTGCCATGCTTCACCTGTGTTGGTCGATGTCGCATCAATTGAAGTTGCCAAAAGTGCCTACCATGGAAACATATACCCCTCACTAACACTGACTGGAATTTATGTTCCTAAAACTTGCTTAATTGCAAAACATAACAAAGGTTTATTGAATAACAAATCAGATGCGTGTTCAAGAAAAACACTAGCCACGATTATCTTTTAAAACCACGCAGGAACTTCATCAGTTCTATTAGCATTTACGAGTTGTCCCAAAGTTGTAATAAAGAGTTCAAACTTTAACTGAAAAAGTAGCCACTAAATAAAGTTCTATAAGACTTGAATGAATTTGTGAATAGAGATGTAAATAGATCTACGGAAATGACATCATTAAATAACCAATCCCAAACTTGACATTTGACCTAGAAACTGACATAATACTATCTTAATTGAATAGGTACCTACTATTGCCTTTTTATGCGTCGAACTAAAATGGGATTAGAAATTATTAATTATTATTATTTTAAAATCTGTATTTGACTGTGTACTAATATTGAATGCTCGATGTGGGTAAACTGACAATTTCATTAAATGCACCAACATCTAGCCCATAAGTTACAATATATCGGTTGTTCAATAAATATATTTGTATCTGAACTCTTCCCAATTGTATAATATCGAGTACTCACTCTCGTACCAGGTTTTAGCTAGACTCGACGGTTATTTAGGTTTGGTTTGGTTATTTGGTTTGGTTATTTAACTTTGGAAGCGGACGGCTGCGGCTGCGGTGGCTGCGACTGCGGCTGCCGCGCGTAATCTCGTGGAGTGACGCCTGCAGCTTGCTCCGCCGTTGGCGTTGCTCGGCGTCTCGTTCTCGTTGCAGATCGAGTTCCAACAAACGAACCCGCTCCTGCTCTCGCCTCAGCTCCACTTCTCGCACCAGCAACTGGCGACTGCAGCTGCGGTTGTGGCTGCGACTCCGTCGAGTCGCGTCTTGATTATGGCCTTGAGAGGAGCTACGCCTGGAGCGCGAACGGTTCCATCTAAGAGTTTCCACGCTCTGCGCTTTATTATCTCCCGGTTCCATTCCCTGAAACTCGTATCAAAAATTACGTGCATTAGAATTGAGATCGACAAATAGGAAAAAGATAAAAATGTAGGGTAGAACGAAAATCCAAAATATCTCAAAAATATATGTTAGCGACACAAAAATAATTAAATTCTGACCCCCCGAACGCCCACCACAACATCGTGAACCAGAGGGACATATATGTTAGGAATAGTAATATTTTGATATTACTATCTGATCACTAAGTACTTAAGTATTGTATTAATCTAAACCTTTTGAATGAACATTCAGAGTTTATTTAATTTAAGCTGTTTCAAACCTGTACTTATTCGCTACAGTCACATATTGGATGTGACATTTAAGATCTTATGTAGGTAATAGGTCGGCAGGAACAGTTGAGTAAAATAAACTTGAGGCTTTTGAGAAAGGAAGGCAAGAAAAGGGCTTATACGATCCTCTACGACTATAGTAGGCCTCAACGCACTACAATCTGTGATAAATTAAACTAAAACAAAACTATATATCTAGCAAGAAAACTAAATTTCCAAAAATTAGGCAATAATTTTATAGTCAAGCTTTTGTAGTGACTGTGCGCCCTGGGTATGCGTAAAACAGTCTCTCAAACAATTTAAAATATTGACAGCAGTTTTCTTTGAAAAAGAAGGGCTACGTGACCTTATAAATTGTCTGGCATTGACACGTGGTTCTGCGTGGCAGTCAGCATCCTGCTGCGCACGGTCAATGGTATTGCAGCCGCTGCTCCGTCTGCGAAGCTCGCTGTCCCGCCGCGCGCCGCGTTCGTGGACGATGACGCCGACCCATGGCAAGATTCTCGCGTTCTCGTAGCAGCTCCCTCTCTTGTAGCTTCACTCGCTCACGGCCGCTGTCCAGGTGCTGATCGTCCTCAGGGTGGCTCGGGCTACTAGTCCAGGCACGGCTCCGACTTGGAGAAGCAGTACGAAAGATCCTGTTAGCAGCTCGTGTCTCACGGCTTCGTCTGTTTCGGTCCCGACTCGGGCAGCCCGGCACATCCATTGTTTGAAAATTATGAAAAAAAAGCAAGAAAAAATTATATGACATACTTATCTGTTGCTCACACTTAGTTACTATATTTGAACAAAGAACCAAGAAATTCACTAATTTCTTGTGGAACAGTAAAATTTAGCACGCGATACACGACTGAACCGCTGCTAAAATCTACTATAAATAGGCTAAGATTCATGTATAATAATTTAATCTAACCAAGAGGTTTTTGATAACAACGCACTTAAAATATTCAGCAAAGATACAGTAGCACATTAGAAAACACAACGAAAAAAAACATTTTTATCTTATTACTGTATAATTAAATAGGCGTGTACTTACGTTTTATTGAAGTAAGTTCTATCCCACTTCTGAGATGTAAGATCAATCAGCATATTATTGCAGATACGAACGTCAGTAACAATTAAAACACTCGGGAATTGTACAAGCTGGTATATTCAGTTTAAACCCTCACGATTTTACAATCCATCATCTTCTCACCATCATGTGTCTCAGTTCCCTCCTATCCGTCTGTACTGTTCTGTATTCAAAAACCATCTGTCAAGACCCGCGCTCTGCCAAGTGCCCAGAGTGTTGCCGGTCAAGAAAAAGGAAAATGTATAAAGTTAACTCAAGAATTATGTGAAATAAGTTGAAAACCTTACACTGGTAAAAGCAACTAAGCCGTCCAAGCTTCGCTATGTAATCGATGAACTAGCCCTAGAGCATGGACACGAAGTTATTCGATTGCCTCCCTACCATTGCCAGTATAACGCCACTACAGAAGACTGGAGAAAAGTCGTAGAGAAAACAAAGAAAATAATTTTACAAGATTTTGAACGAGATGTGAGAATAGACAATATTATAGAAAATGAACTAATAATATCACGCTAAAGGACCGGAAAAAGGCAGACGACATATAAGATCCACAACGAATGTCGAGGACATTTTAAAGAAAGTCAGACAATTAAAGTGGCGATGGACAGGACACATGACAAGAGACAGCAGAATTAAATGGACAAAAATTATAACAGAGTGGCCACCACGGGATGGCAAAAAAGAGGAAGACAGCTTATAAGATGGATGGGTGACATAAAAAACATTGGTGGAGTAATCTGACCAAGAAAGGCTAGCGACAGAAAGAAGTGGAAAGGGCTCGTCACAGGACACGCTGACCACGACACAGAAAAATAGTAATAATAATTGTCAATACCTACTATGTTTAAATTATCAGCAATAAAAGGCTTAAATTATAAATAAACGTAGTCAGTAAGATCAGTCCAATAATAAAAATAGGTAAAAAAACTTTTTAAGTTAAACGGTTTTATGTTAAAAAAAACATACATTGCATTGCACGTCACAACGTCTCTAACTTAACTAACTTAACTCTCCCCACGGTTTTATTTTAGTCTAGTCTATGCATATGTTTATAATTCCCACGACTGTATCTATTTTATTATTTTTTGGTTTTTAGTACATTTATCTTAAACATTGCAATGTATGTTTTTTTAACATAAAACCGTTTAACTTAAAAAGTTTTTTTACCTATTTTTATTTTCTAGTTTTTATTTCGCATTCTGTTTAATTCATATTGATAAAACCTAAGTTATCCGCCATTTTGTAGAGGCCGCCATCTTGGATTTTAATTTTATATAGTACATTGTATTATACTGGTTGAGCACTTTCATTTGATACCCATATTGATGGGATCGATAAAACCTACGTTATCCGCCATTTTGTAGCGGCCGCCATCTTGTATTTCAATTTTTTATAGTATATTGTATTCTGCTTGTTGAGCCCTTTCATTTGATACCCATATTGATGGGATTGATAAAACCTACGTTATCCGCCATTTTGTAGCGGCTGCCATCTTGGATTTCAATTTTTTATAGTATATTGTATTCTGCTTGTTGAGCCCTTTCATTTGATACCCATATTGATGGGATTAATAAAACATAAATTATCCGCCATTTTGTAGCGGCGGCCATCTTGAATTTATAATGATAATGAATAAACATAATTGTATTGTCACCAAAATCCAAAGTGTATACAAAATTTCAGATTAATCGGTTGACAGGAAGAGGGTGAAATTTGAATTACTAAATTTGGCCCAAGAATAATAAATAAAACAAACGGGGTGAGCTAAATAAAACCGTTTAAAAGAAAAAAGGTTAAGTGACGCAACATTGTAACAACGTTCAGTTCTTTACGAGATCGTAAATTATCTCGTAGATCAGTAATTATTTATTATGTTTAAAATGGTTTATTAAAAAAACAAATCATAAAATAACTCGTATCGGTCATTATTACAATAAATATGTAATCGTAATTGAAAAAAGTTCAGCAATTGTGCAGTTCTAACAAAACGAAAAAATATATTATTTATGCCCGCCGTTACTAGGTTACATTGTTGAATTTCGATGAATTGTCAAACGGGGCCTGTAAAATTGTCCCAACTATAGGTGCATTTCTTGTAGTATTTTTGCACAAAGGCACAATGCAAAATTTAGAAACGGTTTCTTGTCCTTTTTCAATTTTTCAACCATAAAATATTTACCCCCATTTGAGAAACGAACAGTGCTAACCATGGAAGTAGGATCATAGTGGAAGGAGTGAAAGCTTTGGTAGCGTCAGGGATGGTAGACGGCCACTTAGAAATCCTTGTACCGAGCTGGCAGAAAGCTTTGATTATTTATCTGTCTAGATGGAGTGTTGCGCTGCAATCGCAACAAAAACAAGAGGCCAGACATGAAGGATGAAGCGTTTGTGTGCGAATTACGCACACAAATAAGCGTAACTACAAGCGCGCTACGTCCATGAACCTATCTCAGACCAATAAAAAAAGAAAGAGAGTATTGGCAGCTAATGAAGTGAAGTCGGCTGTCAATCAATGTGTGCGTCACATGTGTAAGGCGTGCGCTTGTGTGCTAAAAAATAATGTTGCCAACTCAGTGCATCAGGTTGCGAAACTCCCATCCTGTCGCAGTCTCATTATTATACTACAAAATAATGACACACAAAATTTGATTTCCTATCAAACTAGGTAGATTGTTAATTATCTTATATATAAAATACATTTTACATGATAATTATGTACAACCTTTGCACTGAAATCTGGTGCGGAATCATCTGGACCAACATCAGGCTCACTACCTATAAGATTTACTACCTGTAACAAAACCATAAGTCATGAAGTAATAAATAATAATTACTTATATCAAATCTTTCTTTTCCATTAGCCGACATACAAACCTTTTTTGGTTTTGCATTTTTCTTGATACGTCGAAGCCCACATTTGGTGTAGTATATATCACACTCTTCAAAGTGTATAGAGCAAACAACACTATATTTTGAGGGCAACCAATCTTCTTCATTTCTGCTCTCTCTTATAGCTTTGATCCATCTTTCTCTCCACACTGTTTCAATCGGGAACCTGAAAAGCGGGAAAATAAATAAAATAAATGTGTGAAGACGATAATGACGAAGAATGACAGATCAACCAATTTATATAATAAAATAAAATAAAAGTCACTAGACAAACTTGATAAAATTGCCTATTGTTTTTTATTTTCATAAAAAATTTCTTAATTTTTATTTATTAATTTATTTGTCATTTTTGTCACCATTAGTTTTAGTTTGTATATATGTAAGTGACGAATTTAAGGTTAAAAATATACATTTAACAATATACTACAGCACGTAATAATATTTTTCCCCAAGTATGGGGAAAAATATCTTGCGACCAGCATGCAACACTGGTCGAGGTTTTGTGTTCCGAGACAATTTTAGAAAGTAATATATTAAATTCGTTATTCCGGCGGTAAAACATAAATATTCAACTACTTACTTGTGAAAAGTAATCCCGCTAGGTTTCTTTTGAGCACATGAATTATTTTTGCACCATTTAACAACACAGGACGGCATATTTTAATATTTCCTCGACACAGACAAAACGACGTGCGCGGTCTCTTGTTGAAGACGGAATGGCGGCCGGCCGGCTTACTATTGCCGTATCGGCTTCCTATTGCTTGCCTCACCGCGTAGCATAGATGGTTCCGTCTTTCTTTTTTTATTGGTCTGAGGAACCTATTATTTAAATTTTATTACTTATTATTTAAAAGCAGACATATTCAACCTCAATGAACACCTTAAAGGGCCAATCATTTAACGTTTTCCCCTATAACGAACAATGTTGGACTTTGGAAACAGCGCTAATGTTAATATTTCTCCATAATTATAATGTCACAAATTCACAATAGAACGTTTTATTAAAATGGGGTTCCTGCTTACCTTTGGAAATAACGACGGTACTGCATTGCCTTTTAATCGTTTTTTGAACTCGTTGACAAAATCTTCATCTTTAAAATATAAGTTACATACAACTGACGTTGTGGTTATTTTGTTTTGGTTAAGGTATAATTTCTTTCCACTTTTTAGCTACAGATTCATCCTTGGGCATCCTGTACAGCAATAAAACACACATGAAGTAAAATTACATCCTTTTCATTATAAATACCTACTCGAGGATCTAATTAAATATCAATAAACTATCAATATTAAACTCCAACCACTAAAATATTCAATATTAGACAGTAAAATTAATATGACAACCCAGTTATCTCTAACTCCAAAAGCCCCTTAGCAATCCTAAATTATCTAGGTATAGCGTGGACACCGTACTCCATAACAAACAAGAAAATCTAAATAACAACTGACCTGTGGAAAGATAAGCCGCAGCCAGGATACCATTCTGTTTTGAATCCATTTACTCAACAAAAGTACACCATTTTCACATGTACACTGACGAATTACGTTAGTAATACAAAACCACAAAATTACATTTACGCAAAGTTAGCAGAGCAGACCAGACATATTGCTTTTTGTCTAAAGACAAAGTTGCCATTTTAGGAGGAGAAAATGCTACTAATAATATCTATAAATACTTATTTTTATTGCATGTTTTGCCTATTCACAACAAAATACAAATCACCATACAAATCTAAAATAAATTGTTACAATAATTTATGAAAATATTTAATCAGTCAATAAAAATTAAAATGTAATATTTTCAAATTTAAGAAATCTACCACTCACTACCAAAGCAGTTATTGTTTTACACTGGCAAACTTGCTAGACAAAGACGCACTCCTACTTGAGTTATCTCACCTGGCTCGTTTTTCTACTCTTACAATTGACAGGGAGGAAGTAACCTTATTGCTATTGACTTAGAGAGCAAATTTGTAACCATGAGATAAAGAAGTACGCATTCCAGTTTACGAAATACACAGTTGGCACAGTTAAGCACTGTAACACGTTCTTTACTGACCTTATGTCCAGGGGCACTAGATTCCCTTTTAGAAGCCAAAGTGGTTTTTGGTAATGCTTTCCAAACAAGGCCAGTTTCATCGGCATTATAAACAAACTCCGGATCATAGGATTCTGATGCAGTTTTAAATTTTTCAATAAAATTTTCAGCAGCTGCAGAGTCTGCTGAAAGCTTCTCACCAGCCAAATCTAACTCGCGTACACCATGCCTGAATTTAAAATTCCTTAGCCAGCCGTTACTAGCCTTAAAAGATGAATAACCAAGCTTTTCTGCTAAGATTTTGGCTTTTTCACAAAGGATTGGACCTGAAATCGGATTTCCCATAGAACGTTGCTGCAAAAACCATTTAAACACGGCATCTTCCAAATTTTTGTTGGTTGCTGTCTTCATTGTTTTCCTGGAGGAACTTCCATCTTCATTTTCAAGCACCGAAACAAAGTTTAAAAGTGTTGACTTACTGTTTTTAATGTCAGAAATTGTTGCTTGTCCAACACCATAAATCTCAGACAACTTCTTACCCGTTACACCTATATCGAGTTGCTCTATAATTTTCAGTTTGTCCGCTAACGATAGCACAACACGTTTTCTTTTCGAAGCCATGGTATAAAAACAATACAGTACAATACAGTACAGTACAGTACAGTATTGTACACGCACAAACAAAAGTAAGCCGTAGCGAAAGAGTAGCGTCCTCGAGCAAGGTCAATAGCACACTGGCTAATCAAAACAAACTATGACAGGTGCGCCGTGACTGCAATGCGCCGGAACTTGTCTTAACTTGCCGTTGTGCCTACACACGCGGGGGTTTTTTGTGATTCGGATAATCGGCGATTCGGATAGTCGGAGTTCGGATAATTGGAGTTCTACTGTATGTAAATCCGTGGCTACGTCACATTTGGCCGTACTGATTGATACCAGCTCTTGAATATTTCCCATAATAGTGGGGAAAAAAGATATGTTGATTTTTATGCAAGTATAATTTGTTTTTAAATTTTAATTCATATTAGAATGTTGTGCATATGGATTTAGTAATCCATATGTACAACATTCTAATACATATATGAATTTACATACAGATATATTTTACCTAGTATGGCTTGTTCGTTTAATGTCAGATTATGTTTTAGTCTTTACAAGAAATTCACTTTAGGACAGTATTTGTACAGTCGACTTAATAATTTTAGTGTGGCGGCTTCACACCATTGAGCACCACGTGATAGGTAACCAACACTGCGCGGATCCTATCGTTTATTGTAATTTGTACTTTTATGCATACAGGTACTTAGGTGTAGGTATTTATAGAGTGTGTTTCAAGTGTTTGAAGCAGCGCGCGTTAGAGCTAGTAAATCCATATTCCAACTAATAGGTACATAACTAATATTCGAAGGAAGCTCTGTCTGTATGTCACCTTTTTATGCCTAAACTGCTAAACGAATCTCAATGAAATTTGACAGGTACATATAAGTTAGGTACACCAGTAAAGGGCTTCACACACAGCAGCTATAGCACACAGCAGCTATAGCTATAGGTCTCCTGACGATTTCTATGGAAAGATGTAATGAGATGTATCGTGCTATAATGTACATCTTTACATTATAGCTGCTGTGTGTGAAGCCCTTAAGTGTTACAACATACAGTTTGTCCTAGACAGGATCGGACTAAAACTTTTTTTAAATATGTATACATATTACATATAAATATTTTGCCCAATATAATAAGTAATAGTATCAGAGTATACAATAAATAGAAAATTGTCACCGAAACTTAGAAAAAAAAGAGAAAAAACAAACAAAGGAAGAGAACCTCAACCTATTTTTTATTTTACTCATAACCATTTTAGTTACTTTTAAAAAAATATGACTTACCTGATCGTCTAAAACATTTGTTACGCAATCGCTTATTTTTCCGGTTTCTTCAAGTAAATCGTCACTTTCATCATCATCTCTTTCTAATGATGTTAAGAATAATACCTGTAAAATATAAGAAAGAAAATCATAAACACGACAATTTAGCAAAAAATCGGTCAAGTGCGAGTCAGACTCGCACACGAAAGAAATTTCTACCTATTAGGGTATCTCACCCTTTAAGTACGGGACCCTAAAAACAAAAACAGTCATAAAATTACCCTGCTCGGGATCGCTTCCTTTTTTAATCTTCGACGCTTTTGGTTGCTTACCAAGTCTTTGGCACGGAAGTGCTCAGAGCAAATAACTGTTGTTTTAGCTGGTTGCCAGACATCTTCTCCGCGGCTTATTCTTATAATTTCTATCCACCTACTTCTTAAAATAGGATCATTAGGTATTCTGTAAAAAAAATTACACTAAACTAGCTTCACCATTGAAAGCAGTCACAGATTTTACTGATACTGACTGATATAGGTACTTAATACAATACGTTACACGTTACATAGAAATATATTTTTTATTATACATAAATATAACGGAACAAATATCTGCAGATCGTGCACACAATTGTTCCGAGGCGGGAATCGAACCCGCAACCTCCTGTGTCGCAAGTGGACCATCGCCCGCCGCGCCACATCGGTTGTCATCATTCGCTCATCATTAGCTAACATTCACTAGGGAAATTTTATATTCAAAGAGCAGGCAGCCCTGTAAGCATGACGTCAAATGGCATCGTATAAGGACAACATATAAAAACTTTATTAATTTAATCGTTTCTTTAACATAAAGTAGATTATAAGTTTACTTACCGATGATAAGTAACTTGTTTAGTAGTTTTCAATCGTCCTTTGTAATTCCTGCACACTTTTATAGCGCAAATCGTCATTTTTGTATGGTACAGAAAACGTGTTTACCGCACAACGACAGTGTCGCCACTGAGCGGGCGGGGCGAGCTTATGAGCCAACAGTTGGCTGATAATTTTTTTGACGTTTAGACGCTTGAACTCTCTATCTAGACAGGTAAATAATCAAAGGCTGAAAGCTGGTATTGAAAACGAAAAACTAGTACGCCTGTACTCCGCTGCGGCGCTGCTAACACTGACGTATAAATAAACTGCGTCGGAAATCGCATCCTAGTGAAAAAATTTGATATTTCAATTTCGTATACCGTTAACAGAGGGCAGTATTTATCGAAAGCACCGAAGAAACATCACTTTAAATCTATAATATTGATATTTTCTTGCATTATTTCGGATTGGAATGTTTTTTTTTTCATATGCATCTCTACAATTTGGCAGTTTTTCAGTATTATCGGTGTATTTTTGTCGATTATCGGCCAATCTTGGTATTTTTGCATACAAGGACCGAGTAGTCTTGGTACATAGTACGTGATATTAGAAACTAGTATGTTTACCAAGAAGTTGGTACGTCTACCATCCCTGGGTAGCGTGTCACTTTTAAATTATGTTGGTGTGAGTTTCTAAGTCTCCATTAGTGTGCGTGAGTAGGGAAGGCAACTATTACGAAATTTATCGATAAAAAATGTTTGCATACACGTTTTATCAAATGGGTTGCAGATCATGGCAATTAAGAAAACAGTTTATGATAAAATTTTATTTAACAAATTCACAATCATAATTCAAATGAGACAGGTTACGACTTATATATTATATATACTAATTTGAATTTGGGCGCTGATATTTCATATTTCATCACATAAATATAAGCGTTGTATGAACTCTATAGTTGTCATTTATTTTTTTGTAGTCTGTACCTATTCTTTAGTAACATAGTGGTTTTACACCCTGGAAATACAGAGTTATTGCGGGAAAACTGGAATTATGCGGGTTAAACCGCAGGGCGCAGCTAGTTTATTATATTTTATACTAGTAATAGGTACATAGTAAGTTCTCACAAAATCAAGCTCGATCAAAGGTACCCTCGCGTGATATTTACATAATTATACATAGTTTTTAGTATCACGGGGGATAAAGTAATGTTTTGTTCCCTAAGAGGCCGTATCCGAAATTTTGCCGATTTCGCCGATTTATGTGATTTTACTGACGTGATTTTACAGGTAAAATACTCTATTTCTGTAAATTTTAATGCACAATATGAAAGACAATTTCAAATATGATCCAATGTATTAGATACTTTTTTTTAAACGGTTTTATTTAGCTCACCCCGTTTGTTTTATTTATTCTTGGGTCAAATTTAGTAATTCAAATTTCACCCTCTTCCTGTCAACCGATTAATCTGAAATTTTGTATACACTTTGGATTTTGGTGAAAATACAATTATGTTTATTCATTATCATTATAAATTCAAGATGGCCGCCGCTACAAAATGGCGGATAACGTAGGTTTTATCAATCCCATCAATATGGGTCTCAAATGAAAGTGCTCAACCAGTATAATACAATGTACTATATAAAATTAAAATCCAAGATGGCGGCCTCTACAAAATGGCGGATAACTTAGGTTTTATCAATATGAATTAAACAGAATGCGAAATAAAAACTAAAAACTCAAAAATAAAAATAGGTAAAAAACTTTTTAAGTTAAACGGTTTTATGTTAAAAAAAACATACATTGCAATGTTTAAGATAAATGTACTAAAAACCAAAAAATAATAAAATAGATACAGTCGTGGGAATTATAAACATATGCATAGACTAGACTAAAATAAAACCGTGGGAAGAGTTAAGTTAGTTAAGTTAGAGACGTTGTGACGTGCCCCACGGTTTTATTTTAGTCTAGTCTATGCATATGTTTATAATTCCCACGACTGTATCTATTTTATTATTTTTTGGTTTTTAGTAGGTACATTTATCTTAAACATTGCAATGTATGTTTTTTAATTGTTTATATTATTTAGTTTTGATTAATCGACTTTAAGCCGGCGACTGTTTTGTGAATTTTGCTGTAAGAGGTTAAGAATATCACATATTTACTAACCTCAAATATAGTTGGAACTGCATCGCTTTTCAGTTTTCTTAGTGACAAACCAGCCACGAAACATGATTTTTCAAAATGTTTCGAGCAAAGCCTCGAATATTTTGTTGGCTGCCAATTATCTCGCTTTGTATTTTTTACCCACTGGATTCTTGTTTCTGGACATTTCGGAAACCTAAGTGTAGAAATAATAACAAAATATTGTTAGTTAAGTAACTATAGGATTTCTATTAAGGAAAACCCGCATCCTGCAATGGGACGCATAAAAGGATTGACGTGATGTGAATTATCAAATAATGATAAAAACTATCTTTTTAAGGCGCCCGCGTAGGTAAACAGGATTTTATTAAAGATAACACAAACAAGGGTTAATTATAAACAAAGGATAAATAAACATCGTTGTAAATATCGATAAAATCTTAAGGACGCTGCAGGCACATCACTAGCCGGGAGGCGTCAAACTATGTATCTAATTAATTAACATGAATTAAAGCTTTAAATCCACAGTTAACTTCGACTACTTGGTAATTATATGATGTCAGGGGCGTATATCCTTAATGTGAAATACATATATCGCTTTAAAACTTCATTAATTAAGATATTTTTTTTGCCAAAAAAACTTACGTGTGAAATGATAAATCCGGGTCTTTTACTCCACCTTTGGTTGTTCTTGATGTACAGAACGCAGCACAACACGACATCTTTCTTAATACCTACTCATCAATATTCGTTTGTAGTCTTTCAGTATTATTTTAGCCTAAGCACACGAGTCGCAATGTTGTGACCGACTAGTCGGTCACAAGGGCAGTTGGCCACGAAGTACACAAACAGCGCGGGGTTGCCAAGCTTCCAATAGCTTTCTCTTTTACTCAACGTGGCTATCAATGATATAGATAAGGAAACAACAATGCGTTGACATGACGAGCGGGCTGGCAACGTCTCTATGGCTCTATCCAGTATGATTTTTCATCTGTGTTACGTTTATTACCGAACTAGAGGCTTTTTTGTCAATAGTAAAATGTGTATTCACAATAGGGAAGTTTCACTTTTGTAGGATTTAGGTAAAATAAAACATGCTATTTGGAAAAATATTTTATTTCTCTTAATTAGCTTAAATTCTGTTTTAAAATCAGATAAGAATTTGAAGCTCAGA
This sequence comes from Alcis repandata, assembly GCA_949125135.1. Lineage (NCBI taxonomy): Eukaryota > Metazoa > Arthropoda > Insecta > Lepidoptera > Geometridae > Alcis > Alcis repandata. Next base: position 3,040,206 of record OX421245.1, on the reverse strand, counting down.
AAATTACTACCTTACCTACTTTAAACCTACCACAAAACAGGTATTTAAAGTTTTACTGTACATTTTAAAGTAAGATAGTACTAATCTACACAGTAATCATATTTTAGAATTAGGTCGAATTGCCTGCCATTAGGCGTCAAGGAGATTTCCTTTATTATTCATTTTTGTATCAGTCCAGTAGTTTTTAACTTTAATCATTATAAACATACAAATCTTTTCTCTTTATAATATTAGTGTTTTATAGATAAGGCTCGATTTATATTTCTACAATATTTGACCAAACAAGATAATTGAATAAATAACAAAACCTATTATCAACAAAATTCAGTAAATTCAAAACCAGAGCACAACTATTCCTATTCCATAACTTAAAATGCTTTTCTCGTTTTTTAGCTTCGAGCCATTGAGTACCACAAAATAGAGTTAAGAAGGTACCACATCGCTACATCTCATTTCATAGTGGCTCATTTGCCTCACTTACTTTAAGAATAATAGAACTTATACCAAGACGGCAGTAACTGTAAAAAATTGGGGGAGACCTTTGCCCAGCAGTGAGACAGCACAGGTTAGTTAAAAAAAAATACTAAGCTTATACTCATAATATGATTAGAGGAATCTTGGAGTACACATCCCAATACACGATTATAAGAAAAGGGTGTGCTAAGCCGAAAAGGGCTCATAGTACTCATCATTATAAACAACTTTTACTATGGGATCATCCCTGAAATCGCGAAAAAATCTGGTGCTCCACACATCTTGTTTCAAGTGTCTGACATTTTTCTATGGAGCAACTATTTTTTTTTTCTATTCGGCTTAGCATGCCCTTTCCTTATAACCCTATATACATACAATAAATGTGTTACAAAAAGGTGTGATAGTATTGAGTGTAACAAATCTGATTTTGAAATACAAATATTTTATTTTTAAAACCAAAACATTTAGGGTTGCTTTTGGTTAAGTTAACTTAACATGATCTAAAATAATACTGATAAAGAGACCTTGCAGGGTAAATTCTAAATCAGTCTCGGCATGAACTGTAATTACTATCACATCTTTCTGTCACACCTCATATTTATACAGACAATACAATTATACAACAGAACACAAATTACATAATACCAATACATGTAGTCTTAAGCGAGTCACGTACTTACAGGTTACAAATTAAAATATCACATTGCGATAAAATATAGTTGACGATCATTGAAAACACTTGGTCCATATTTCCTATGTACATTTTAAAACTTCTCAATACACTCATCTAGTATTCTAGTCACTTCACGTATCATCCTCACTGTCCTCTTCATATTTAATTAGTATTCCTAGATCTACTTCTTCACTTGGCAGTAAAACGTTTGCATGGGTAGACATGGACTCGTCCTCCGGCTCTATTTTTACTGTTGTATCGTCGAAAGCACTCAAATTCTCATCAAAAGCACTTGAAGTCACTGCCTGGGTTATTGTGTATGGCTGGGTTATTGCCTCTGGCTGGGTTATTGTTTCTGATTGGGTTATTGTTTCTGGTTGGGTTATTGTTGTCACCAGCGTTGGCATCAACCGGTTCAATGTAGGTCCAACTGCTGTTGATTCGGTTTTAAGCTGGTTTAATGTCGCTTCTTTATTCCCGAGTTGTGTTGTTGAATTAAACCCCGAGTCAATCGCTTTTTGCACTACAATGTACCCAATTGATGTTGCGCTCGATTTTTCATTTAGCACTGCAAAATTGGCCGGTGGTGGCCCAAGTTTTAGCACAGGCATAGCTCCTGATGTCACAGTCATAGCTCCTGATGACGCAGCCTTAGCTCCTGCTGACACAACCTTAGTTACGGATGGCCTGGCTTTAGCTCCTGATGACACAGCCTTAGTTACTGATGGTCTGGCTTTAGCTCCCGATGACACTATCTTAGTTACTGATGGCCCGGCCTTAGGTCCTGATGACACAGCTTCAACTCGTGATGACCCTTTAGCTTTGGATGACCCAGGCCTGTTCACTTGCGAACCAGATTCGCTCGCTTTCGGCCCGAAAATATTGACATGTGAAAACACTGCTTGGCACTCTGATGGTGCAGCATTTATTACAGGTGTTAAAACTGATTGCTGTTCTAATGGCCCAATGACATTCACTTTTAACTCTGATTGGGTAACTGAATACCCCACAGTTTCTATTTGCGAGTCCGTTCCGGCCACTTTAGTACGACACGCGTTTGTCGCTGGCTGTTCATTCGATGTACTCGGTTTTGCTTTGATACACGTTTCTTTATCCTTGTTAACCTTGGAAAGCAGTGATCTTATCTGGGTCTTAGCTGGGTGGGTCTTAGCTGATCTTAGCTGGGTTACTGCCTCTTGCGGGGTTATTGTTTCTAATTGGGTTATTGTTTCTGGTTGGGTTATTATTGTCACCAGCGATTTCATCAACCGGTTCAATGTAGGTACAACTGCTGTTGATTCGGCTTTAAGCTTAATTGTGAGTTTTGTTATTGAATTAAAGCCCGAGCCAATCGCTTTTTGCACTACAACGTACCCAGTCGGGGCTTTTGATTTTTCATTTGTCACTGCAAAATTGGTCGGTGGTGGGTCAAGTTTTAGCCCAGGCTTAGCTCCTGATGTCACAGTCATAGCTCCTGATGATGCAGCCTTAGCTCCTGGTGACACAACCTTAGTTACTGATGGCCCGGCCTTAGCTCCTGCTGACACAGCCTTAGTTACGGATGGCCTGGCTTTAGCTCCTGCTGATACAGCCTTAGTTACGGATGGCCTGGCTTTAGCTCCCGATGACACTATCTTAGTTACTGATGGCCCGGCCTTAGGTCCTGATGACACAACTTTAACTCGTGATGACCCAGTTTTAGCTTTGGATGACCCAGGCCTGTTCACTTGCGAACCAGATTCGCTCGCTTTCGGCCCGAAAATATTGACATGTGAAAACACTGCTTGGCACTCTGATGGTGCAGCATTTATTACAGGTGTTAAAACTGATTGCTGTTCTGATGGCCCAATGACATTCACTTTTAACCCTGATTGGGTAACTGAATACCCCACAGTTTCTATTTGCGAGTCCGTTCCGGCCACTTTAGTACGACACGCGTTTGTCGCTGGCTGTTCATTCGATGTACTCGGTTTTGCTTTAATACACGTTTCTTTATCCTTGTTAACCTTGGAAAGCAGTGATCTTATCTCCGCTTGAATTACACGAGCCTCTTCAATACTCAAGCACATCAACTGTTCCGCTACAAATTTACCAAACTCGTAAAACTCAAATCTCAATTCAACTGTGTAGTCAAATGGATTTATAGAGTCAGGTGGAATTTCAAAGGCGTCAAGTGTACTTTCAGAGTCCAAACGGGGTCGCTTCCATTGAGGCTGGTCATCTTCGAATTGCTTCTCGTTGTATGATTCCAAGAAAACTGTCTCTGTATCTGCAGCGTCTGCTTCCGATTCTTCTTCAGCAGAATTTCCTTCGTCTTGGTTTTCGTCGGATGATTCTGCACCAGTCGAGTCGTTTGAATATTCTCGAAATTGATCTTTTACTAGACTCTGTTTTTCTTTCTTCTTTTTCCGTGACTGACTAGCTGGATGTGCTGATACGCCGATCTGAAACAAAGAAAAGTCACACAGTTAAGTAAAGTCAGTTATGCTAAAAAATGCCTTCTGTCTTGAGACATGGAATCATGGGTAGATTGGTATAATTGGGTATTTCACTTTATTATCCAAAAATTCATAATCGCAAACCAATAACTGTCATGAAGTGTCCAAGCGCAGTGTTACATACATAAATGAATGAATTGAATAAGAATTATTATCTAATCTTTTTTTTTTTTTTAGATATAGTAAAATATGGTTAAATAGTATATTTGTCTGTTATTGAATCAAGTTAACTAAATAAAAACAACTTAAAGGAATGCCAATATAAGAACAGGGGCTTTTTTTTTAACTTTCTTAAACTGTTTCTCCTATTGTCATCCTCTATCATCTCGCTACAGTCCGATGCAAACTCAATTTGAAGAGATTTTTACAGATACTGATGATTCTGTGTTACTAAGGGAGTACAAGAAAGTATCACTATCTGATTGTTCAATACCGGGAACCCTGCGGGAGGCCTGCAGCGTGACACGCAAGCTGCTGGACTTTCTGGAGGACATCGGGTGGCTGGAGTAGCCGCCGTCACCCGCTAACGCAAAAAGGGCCGACTTACGGCCTAGTTGCGGAAAAGAGCCCGCTCACCAAGTACCTGATTGTTCAATTTTTTAACTATTTTACTTAAATAATTTACACTTCGTCTTGATGTGTAACTCTTAATACTATGATGCTTGATTTTCAACGGTGATTTAGAGACAGAATGTAGAAACGGCTTCAACGGTGATGTCATCTGATTTACCAAACTGACTTTTGTTTGGCTAGCTTGACTTCTGATTTTTTTCATAATGTGTACCTACTTGAATTGACTTATCCAACACTTTTGGTGTTAATTGGGGAACTTCTTCTACATTCAGCTGAACTGTAAAACAAATATTTTGTTAATCAAGTGCAATATTATAATTATGAACACAAACAAGAGATTACTAGGTCACAGAAAAATGTAGGTATGTAGTTTTGAGAGTACCTACCAACAATGTATGTAATGTGCAGTGTACCTGTGTAATAACACAGAATAAAAAAAAAAACAATTTCTAATAAATAAGGTAATAATATACAATATGTCCGGTTTCCGATGTCCGATACTTTAAGGGGTTAAAATGCAATCAATTTTATCGACAAATCACGGATTTTTTTTTATTTTTCTCATTATCTCTTATTTTATTTTTTTTGTTTTATTTCATTTGCTGGGGTATGCGCGCTTTTCAAGTACGTATGTTTACACTGTCATAGCTCCTAAACTATCTAACTCACAGTTAAGATTTAAATGTACATTTATAGAAAATATCCTGTATTATTAAAAAAATAAATAAATAAAATTGGTTAACACATTGGTTTTTTTTTTTAAACTAATAATCTGAAAAAAACATCAATTTGTTGTCCAATTTTTTTTTTCAAAAATTATTTTTAATAATACTGCAACTAGGGTTTCCAACCGGGAAATCCCGGTACCAAAAGAACCGGGATTTCCCGGTTCTTTTGGGGTCAAAAAAGAACCGGGATTTTTGAATCTTTTCCCGGTTCTTTCGGGATTTTCGGTACTAGCTATTTCTAGTTTTCTGAAGGTGCAAAAGAGAATCTAACACGCAGATTACTGCGTTTTATTAACTAAAATAACTAATATTAAGTACTTTATTTACAGAAGATAACATAAATAAGCATAAACATGATAGAATCTCACAAATAAAAGTTAGTTTTTAGTTTTAATTAGTTAGCAACTCATCACCTTCCAAATAATGTATGTGAAGATTTTATTAGTTATAAGCTTAAAAATAATATTTCATTACATTATTACAATTTGAATGGCTGCTGCAGACACACTTTCTAGACTGTCAATTAGATGACAGTAATGGATGGAAACTACACACTCCATATCAAACTGACGAGGAGATTTGGGCGTTCGGCGACTCTATTGTCATTGTGTATCTTGTTAAGCTGTCTATTGGTTTACGGCACTGCTCACTGACAAACCTTAAAGCAGTGAGACAGAGGGCATAAAGTGGTGTCGAGCTACGAAATGCTGCCCACAAGGAGGAGCTATGAGGCGCAATACAAGTAGATGAGTATCGGCGATCTCAGGCCGTGCTCCACTATTTCAGGGGGCTAGGCTGGTTTAGGTACGCTGACAGTTTGGGGGCAGTGCACAAAACACCCCAAGTGGGACGTCGGTGCAGGTCATATCACCCCACTTGGAATCAGAGGAGGCATGTCGCCATTGATTTGGCATGGTTTTCTTCACATGAAAACTGAAGTCATCTCAAAACTCTTACGCTGTTTGGTTCAAAATGAACACTTAGTAAGAAAGTAAAATATCTAGGTCGGTTAGATAGCAAATTTTTGTAAGTAAACACCTAGAACACATCACTGCGAAGGCAAAAAACATAAAATGGCAGTGAACTAGGGCTTTGGGTTAGGACTGAGGACTCAAGTCACAGCTCCGCCACTGACTTTACACAGTGATAGTGTAGACCAGTCCTAAGTTACGGTAGCCTAGTGTGATGGACTCAACACTATTATCACTATGGCAATCACAAAGTTGTAGCACACCATCACCTGCGCTTGAAATAATCATAAGCTTGACTCTCCTACACCTGCACATACGGCAGGAGGCGATAGCTTCAGCTCTAAGGATCAAATCTACGAACTAGTGGAAAAGTACGGGTCCCATAACAAACCACTGCAGAATAATCGATCGAGCACCGAGAATAATTTCCGAATAAGTAAGAAGTATGCACTGATCACAGAGGATAACAACTTCGAAATATCTGATTATATCGTCCAGGTGGAATATATAAACAGGCGGAGCAAAGAACAAGGAAGAAACAGGCTGCCGCTATTACTCGCTGATGCTAGGACTCCAGGAGTCCAAAGAAAACCACGACAGTGCTACAGATAGAAAACCATGGGCTTACTAATTGGCGCAAAATACGCAAAAGCAGTATTAGTTAGTTTCTCATACTCTTTAGAGACGGAGCGGAAAATAAATCTTCATGTTCACTAACGACAGTGCGCCACTATCTTTTTTATCTTTTGGGCTCTTTTGCAAAGCCCACCTGGGGAAATACCACACCTTTGCCAGTTATTCCACCGCCAAGCAGTAATGTGCAAATATGACTGTGTTCCGGTTGGAAGGGCATTGTTTCCAGTCAAATTTCAGGGCAAATAAAAGATTGAACATCTTATATCTCAGGGTGACGAGCGCAGTGCTGCGCCGCGCAGGATCTTGAATTCTAAGAATTCAAAATTCTTGGTGGTGCAGACCTGTTATGGGCAAACGTGACTTTTAACATCAGGCGAGCGTTTTGTTCGTCTCGTCACTCAATAACATAAAAAAAAAACTCAGAAGACCTGTCAAAAGGTCATAAATAATTGCTGAGAGTCACACAGCACTTCAAACCCTCTCAGACATGTATAAAACGAATGACTACTGCATGTAAGATTTACTTTCGCGCCACTGGAAAAAAATTGAAAAGAACCGGGAAATCCCGGGATTCCCGGTTCTTTCGAACAAAAGTACCGAAAATCCCGGTTCTTTGAAACTGTACCGGTTCTGGAAACCCTAACTGCAACATTAAAAAATTAAAATTTTAATCTAGATTTATTGTCTACACTATTATCTAACATTTGAGACCACTTTTGTGTTTGTAAGTCTTCTACAGTTATAGTTATAGTTTTATTTCAGTACCAAAAAAGCACATGTCAAATTACATTTACAATTCCAGAAAAATACCTCGGATTGATAATTATCTACTTGGGTAGATATTGTTAAATTAATACAAGCACCTATGCTTCGCTAACAATTTTTTTTAAAGTGCTGCCATTTTTTTATTGATGGAGAAAAATAAAAAAAAATCCGTGATTTGTCGATAAAATTAATTGCATTTTAACCCCTTAAAGTATCGGACATCGGAAACCGGACATATTGTATATGTACTTACCTGAACTACCAGATGCAATTTCTTCAAAACTCTGTTGTTCTGTAACTATACGTTTTTCTTCGAATTCCTTTAAACACTCTTCAAGAATCATCTTTTTTCGTTTCTTAGCTACATAGGGTCGCTCTGTTGTGTCAGATGTTCGTGATTTTCTGTCTGGTTGGCACATAAATTTATGGGGCATACATCCTGATTTCATACGTATTTGTGATACTGAGCCCATTACATGATATTCCATATAATTTTCCATATCATTCGGTAACTGAAATTTAAATAAAACTTAAGTATTCTGTGATAAAACATAGAAAAAAATATGAAAGGTGAAACCTAACCTCAAAGTTTAAATATTGAACAGCGTTATATTTATAATGGTTTGGAAACTATGTGGAATCTACAAATATAAGTAAATACCTACTTACGTCAAAGTGATCTTCACAGAAATAAAGCTGAGTATTAGGCAATATTCCTTTTATATCACGTCTTGCAAGTTTAAGCCACTTATTTCGTATTGTTTTAACATAGGGAACAAATATAAATAACTTGTCCGGGCTTTTTATAGCTGTATTAGTACAAAGAGGCACTGCACAACACCTATACGGTCTCGAACTCATATTTTAGAACTTTTAGAACACAAACAATGCAAAATTAATAGTATACGATAGCCGTACCTACTAGCCGTCAATGTTTACGTCGAACGTGACGTCACACGTCACAAGCGACGCCATGACAGATTGAAGCATTTTGGCGGAAATGAAAAAAATGTAGAGTAAAATGTAGGTACCTATTTTATTTCGTATTGATTCCTCATTTTAACAGAAATTTAGTTTAACCCCTTTATGGGTTTAATTTTCAAAAAACAAAAAAATAAGTGTCTAATATTTTCTTTAGCATAGTATATTAAAATTTGCAAAGTTTCGTTACCACAGCATTAAAAAAAGAATCTCCATACAAACTTCATTGCTCCGTTTCACCCCTTTAGGGGTTGATTTTTGAAAAATGATGAAACAGGTGTCAATTATTTTTTAACTTTAGTATATTTGCAAAGTTTGATAATCGTAGCATTAAGAAAAATATTTTTTTCATACAAACTTAAACACCCCTTAGGGGTCGAATTGGGCATCGGCGGCGGCGATCTCTCGCGTCCGGCCCTGGTGCAAGCCATGGTCCGGGGCGAGGAGGAATGGGACGCCGTCGCCTCCTTCTGCGAAGCAGTGATGCTAGCGAAGGAGGTGGCGGAACGTGAGAGGGAGAGAACCTCTCGTCCCAGCCGCCGCCGTGGGAGGCGCTCCGGGCGTCGGGGGTCACGTGACGACCTCCGGCCACTGTAGACGCGGGCCTGTGGACGGTGAGCTATTGGGCTAGCTCGCTGTCCGTCCGTCTTATGACGACACAGGCCGTGTCGACGGCGCGTTCGTGTTCCACGCGCGCCTCAAAGAGATGTCAGCAACATGGAAGGGGCCCGAAAGGGCCCATGCCCGTCGGGGCTGCGGGTAGAAGTTACCGCGGCCTCGGCGTCACAAGGGCGTAGAAGGAACATGGGTGGTTTTTGGTCAGTAGAAGTCTGACACTCCCTTCCGCTCTGCCCAAAGAGTGGGAGGGGTCATTTGATTTCCCACCCCCCAAAAAAAAAAAAAGTGGTCGAATTGGGCAAATTCCTTTCTGTGCGTCCGCTTTTTGATATAAAACTTTTGTCCAAATTTGACGTTTGTAGCTTATGCGGTTTAGGCTATGCGTTGATCTGTCAGTCAGTCACGACCTTCACTTTTATATATTATCAGCCCCGGATCTAGGGGGGGGCGAGCCGGGGCCCATGCCCCGGGCGTCAAGCTTAGGGGGGCGCCAAATTCATACTTTACAGACGAATAGACAACTCATCATTTACTAAACTTTGACCACGGAATAAATAATAGTACAAGTACAGTCATGACCATATCAACTCGACCGATACCCAGAGCGCGGAGTAAGACGTGCTGTACGAACATTTATTATCCGCGAGGCGCGTAGGGCATAGTCAAAATACGCGCCCGCTCGCCCGCAGGAATCGCAGATCGCGGCAGCACGCGTCTGGTTACCGTGCGTGCGAAAGGAATGATAATTATTCGAAAACTCCCATCGTTGATCTCTCTCCACGACAGTGTTTTATTATGAACATGTGTGTTGTTTGTCAGGAAAGAAAATACTTGTTTTTTATCAAGTTACCGTTTGAATAAAAACTGAAGGCGTCTAGGACATAGACGCCAAAACAAACGCGCTCGCTGCGCTCGCATATTTTTGATTAATTATAATCATTACACACACGCCGTAATTAAATAGCCTGTGTTTAATTTAATAACAACCAAATCAAAATCATTACGCTCGCTACTCGCGTCTTGTTTTTCTATTCGGTAAGTAGATGCTGACTGTTTTGGAATTGACCGAAAAAATCTTCAATCTATTCGTGTTGGTTGAAATCAAAAGTTTTCTACCAACACGAATAGTGGGTAGTTTCCTTTGTACAGCCTGTCTAAATTTCTAAAAAACGTCTCACTTTTTTGCGCTCGCTGCTCTTGCGTTTTCTTGATGTTTAATTTCCGTTGTGCATAGTTTGTCAAATATGATCGATCTGTTCTGAATTGATCAAAAATGCCTAAACATTTCTTATTATGATTATTTTGTGCTTTTAGACTTGCAGCGTACAACATACTAAAGGCTTTTTGTAGTTTCCGCTTATTAATCGAGCACTGTTTGTAGGCAGAGCAAATTTATGCAAAAACATTTTTTATTTATCAATTTTTATATCAAAACTTAAAACACAAAGCTACCCAAAACGGAGTTAATTGATTTGTCAAATAAAAACGGTTCTATTTGAATAAATAAGCTTAATACAGACCTTTGCCCAGCAGTGGGACATTACAGGTTAACTAAAAAAAAAAAAAAAAAAATACAGAAAGAACAGCGATAGATGCATTATTTCCGCTCTGTTTACGCATTACTGAGTGCAATTTCGTTTGGAAACAGGCTCGTAAAATAAATATGCATATCCTAAATTGCTAAAAATACGTCTCAAAAATTTCCACATCGTTATTATTTAGTGTTTTGTGTGACCTAGCGCGTGAATTTTATTTTCAAAATGACAGACTATAACTCAAAATTTCGCGCTCGCTGCGCTCGCGTATTCTTGATTTCTGATATCTATTGAATACACTCCGTTACGTAATAGCCCGTCCTAAAAACAAAAGATCTTCAAATCTCTGCGCTCGCTTCGTTCGCGCATTACTATTTATTTTATAAAGGCCACAATTATTTTTGAATTGATTGAAAATATTACAAGTTTTGTACTCGACGCGACGCGAGTGTTGTGTAATTTTCGTTGTAAATAGCCTGACGCGTAAAAATCTATCGTAAATTGATCAAAAATATCTCGAATTTTCGCGCTGCGCTCGCGTATTCATGGTGCTTAATTTCCGTTATACGTTTAATTCGTAAAAATTCTATGTTTTGAATTAATGAACAATGTCGAAAAATTTCGCGCTCGCTGCGCTCGCGATTGTTTTTTTTATTTATTTGTGCTTTTAAACTTGCTGCGTTTAACATTCAAATGCCGGTTGATAAAAACTACTACGAGATTTAAACTTACGTACCTAATCAACTGTGTTGAGCAACTGTGCTTGATTCACAAAGCTCTCCAAAATTGAATTATTTGGTTCATTGAAAAAAAAACACGGTTATGTTTGATTATTTTAAACAAGTCCGGCCCGCCACTATTTCAAATTGTCACTATGCGGCCCGCGTCTGCCAAAAGGTTGCCGACCCCTGATATAGATGATAAAGGTAAAAATAAATATAAGTGAGGGGGGGGGCATTTTTTAGTTTTTGCCCCGCCTAAAAAAATTTGTAGATCCGGGGCTGTATATTATATAGAAGATACTCACATCAAAGTGATCTTCACAGAAATAAATTGGCGAATTCGTTCCTACGTCGTTCGGATTTCGCCGTGCGAGCTTTAACCATTTATTTCTTATTATTTTCTTGGTTGGAACATATTTAAACACTTTGTTGGGTGCTCTTATTGATGTGTTCTTACACTGCGGTACTGAACAACTCTTGTAAACTTTGGAATTCATTTTTATCACACGAACTAATTTAACGATTTGTTTATTTTCTTCGCTACGCTTAAACACAATGACATGTTTACCTATCCGTGACGTGAAGCCGGCGCGGCGCCATGACATAGGCGGGTAGGGTTACCAGATGAAAAAATCAAAAGACCGGAGAAAAGGCCTGATTTCCATGTAAAGGCCTGAGATTTTATACAGTTTGAGAATTTTCTCTCAAAAACGTATTATTATCGTTTTAAACACTGCGGATCTAGCTCACGCGTTGCAACTTGCACATGGCACTCAAAGCGGCGGGGCGGGGGGTGGCAGCGGCACCCCCCGCACAGATTATTTTTAGTTGGTTTAACTTTTAATTAAAGAGATCTTTAAAATCTAACCTGTGTTTTAAGGAAAATCCTGATATTTGCAAAATCCGGCCGCAATCCTGAGAAAAGTCAAAAAATCCTGAAATCTCAGGACAAATCCTGAGATATTGTGACCTGTTTTCGGGCACTATTGAAAAAAATTGAGAAAAATGGCTTCAAACTTCGTTAAACCTAAGTTTATTACCGAAATAAAGGCTTTTTTGTCAATAGTAAATGTGTAGGAAGAGAATTTTAAAATCTTTCGTCACGCCTTTTAGATTACACACACTTTCACACTTTTGTAGGATTTAGGTAAAATAAAACATGCTATTTGGAAAAATATTTTATTTCTCTTAATTAGCTTAAATTCTGTTTTAAAATCAGATAAGAATTTGAAGCTCAGAAAATTACTACCTTACCTACTTTAAACCTACCACAAAACAGGTATTTAAAGTTTTACTGTACATTTTAAAGTAAGATAGTACTTAACTACACAGTAATCATATTTTAGAATTAGGTCGAATTATGTCGAATTGCCTGCGATTAGGCGTCAAGGAGATTGATTCCCTTTATTATTCATTTTTGTATCAGTCCAGTAGTTTTAAACTTTATTCATTATAAACACGCAAATCTTTTCTCTTTGTAATATTAGTGTAATATAGATAAGGCTCGATTTATATTTCTACAATATTTGACCAAACAAGATAATTGAATAAATAACAAAACCTATTATCAACAAAATTCAGTAAATTCAAAAACAGAGCACAACTATTCTTAACCATAACTGAAAATGCTTTTCTCGTGAATTATTAAGTCATATTTTTAGCTTCGAGCCATTGAGTACCACAAAATAGAGTTAAGAAGGTACCACATCGCTACATCTCATTTCATAGTGGCTCAATTGCCTCACTTACTTTAAGAATAATAGAAAATAAAAATAGGTACAAGTACAAATATTTTATTTTTAAAACCAAAACATTTATGGTTAGGTTAAGTTAAGTTAATATTATGATCTAAAATAATACTGATAAAGATGCCTCGCTGAGTAAATTCTAAATCAGTCTCGGCATGAACTGTAAGTACTATCACACCTTTCTGTCACACCTCATATTTATTCAGACAATACAATAATACAACATAACACAAATTACATAATACCAATACATGTAGTCTTAAGCGAGTCACTGACTTACAGGTTACAAATTAAAATATCACATTGCAATAAAATATAGTTGACGATCATTGAAAACACTTGGTCCATATTTCCTATGTACATTTTTAAAACTTCTCAATACACTCATCTAGTATTCTAGTCACTTCACGTATCATCCTCACTATCCTCTTCATATTTAATTAGAATTCCTAGATCTACTTCTTCACTTGGCAGTAAAACGTTTGCATGGGTAGACATGGACTCGTCCTCCGGCTCTATTTTTACTGTTCTCTCGTAGAAAGCACTCAAATTCTCATCAAAAGCACTTGAAGTCACTGCCTGGGTTATTGTCTCTGGCTGGGTTACTGCCTCTGGCCGGGTTATTGTTTCTGATTGGGTTATTGTTTCTGGTTGGGTTATTGTTGTCACCAGCTTTGGCATCAACCGCTTCAATGTAGGTCCAACTGCTGTTGATTCGGTTTTAAGCTGGTTTAATGTCGCTTCTTTATTCCCGAGTTGTGTTGTTGAATTAAAGCCCGAGCCAATCGCTTTTTGCACTACAATGTACCTAATCGGGGCTATTGATGTTGCGCTCGATTTTTCATTTAGCACTGCAAAATTGCCCGGTGGTGGCCCAAGTTTTAGCCCAGGCTTAGCTCCTGATGTCACAGTCATAGCTCCTGATGACGCAGCCTTAGCTCCTGGTGACACAACCTTAGTTACTGATGGCCCGGCCATAGCTCCTGCTGACACAGCCTTAGTTACGGATGGCCTGGCTTTAGCTCCTGATGACACAGCCTTAGTTACTGATGGTCTGATCTTAGTTACTGATGGCCCGGCCTTAGGTCCTGATGACACAGCTTTAACTCGTGATGACCCTTTAGCTTTGGATGACCCAGGCCTGTTCACTTGCGAACCAGATTCGCTCGCTTTCGGCCCGAAAATATTGACATGTGAAAACACTGCTTGGCACTCTGATGGTGCAGCATTTATTACAGGTGTTAAAACCGATTGCTGTTTTGATGGCCCAATGACATTTACTTTTAACCCTGATTGGGTAACTGAATACCCCATAGTTTCTATTTGCGAGTCCGTTCCGGCCACTTTAGTACGACACGCGTTTGTCGCTGGCTGTTCATTCGATGTACTCGGTTTTGCTTTAATACACGTTTCTTTATCCTTGTTAACCTTGGAAAGCAGTGATCTTATCTCCGCTTGAATTACACGAGCCTCTTCAATACTCAAGCACATCAACTGTTCCGCTACAAATTTACCAAACTCGTAAAACTCAAATCTCAATTCAACTGTGTAGTCAAATGGATTTATAGAGTCAGGTGGAATTTCAAAGGCGTCAAGTGTACTTTCAGAGTCCAAACGGGGTCGCTTCCATTGAGGCTGGTCATCTTCGAATTGCTTCTCGTTGTATGATTCCAAGAAAACTGTCTCTGTATCCGCAGCGTCTGCTTCCGATTCTTCTTCAGCAGAATTTCCTTCGTCTTGGTCTTCGTCGGATGATTCTGCACCAGTCGAGTCGTTTGAATATTCTCGAAATTGATCTTTTACTAGACTCTGTTTTACTTCCTTCTTTTTCCGTGACTGACTAGCTGGATGTGGTGATACGCCGATCTTAAACAAAGAAAAGTCACACAGTTAAGTAAAGTCAGTTATCCTAAAAAATGTCTTCTGTCTTGAGACATGGAATCATAGGTAGATTTGTTCTTTGTGAAGAAATGAGGGAGTTCAATAAACAGGTACATAAAGTTCAAACATAATTATTTCATACAATGACTTTATTATCCAAAAAGTCATAATCGCAAAGCAATAACTGTCATGAAGTGTCCAAGCGCAGTGTTACACACATAAATGAATGGATTGAATAAGAATTATAATCTAATCTTTTTTAGATATAGTAAAATATGGTTAAATGGTATATTTGTCTGTTATTGAATCAAGTTAACTAAATAAAAACAACTTAAAGGAATGCCAACATAAGGACGGGGGCTTTTTTAACTTTCTTCAAAGTACACTCTAAAGCCTGTAAACTTTATCTCCTATTGTCATCCTCTATCATCTCGCTACAGTCTGATGCAGACTCAATTTGAAGAGACTTTTACAGATATTGATGATTCTGTGTGTTACTGTTCTGAGTACAAGAAGTATCACTATCTGATTGTTTTACTTTTTTAACTATTTTACTTAAATAATTTACACTTGGTCTTGATGGGTAACTCTTAATACTATGATGCTTGATTTTCAACGGTGATTTAGAGACAGAATGTAGAAACGGCTTCAACGGTGATGTCATCTGATTTACCAAACTGACTTATGTTTGGCTAGCTTAACTTCTGATTTTTTTCATAATGTGTACCTACTTGAATTGACTTATCCAACACTTTTGGTGTTAATTGGGGAACTTCTTCTACATTCAGCTGAACTGTAAAACAAATATTTTGTTAATCAAGTGCAATTTTATAATTATGAACACAAACAAGAGATTACTAGGTCACAGAAAAATGTAGGTATGTAGTTTTGAGAGTACCAACAATGTAGGTAGGTACCTGTGTAATAACACAGAATTAAAAAAAACAATTACTAATAAGTAGGTAAATAAGGTAATAATATATACCTACTTACCTGAACTACTGGATGCAATTTCTTCAAAACTCTGTTGTTCTGTAACTATGCGTTTTTCTTCGAATTCCTTTTTACACTCTTCAAGAATCATCTTTTTTCTTTTGTTAGCTACATAGGGTCGCTCTGTTGTGTCAGATGTTCGTGATTGTCTGTCTGGTTGGCACATAAATTTATGAGGCATACATCCTGATTTCATACGTACTTGTGATACTGAGCCCATCACATGATATTTCATATAATTTTCCATATCATTTGGTAACTGAAACAAGAAAAGTAAACGATTAAAACTGATAGGTAGGTAATAAGAATCATAGCCAAGACCAAAATAAACATAACCTAACTAAATCAGTTTACGGAAAAATTCAAGCCTCAATATTTCAACTATTTCACGTTAGACAAACATTTCAAGTTTAAGACCTATCAATATGATGATAACATACTCACATCAAAGTGATCTTCACAGAAATAAATTGGCGAATTCGTTGCTACGTCGTTCGGGTTTCGCCGTGCGAGCGTTAACCATTTATCTCTCATTATTTTCTTGGTTGGAACATGTATAAACACTTTGTTGGGTGCTTTTATTGATGTGTTTTTACACTGCGGTACTGAACAACACTTGTAAACTTTGGAATTCATTTTTTATCACACGATTTGTTTATTTTCTTCGCTACGCGTAGACACAATGACATGTTTACTTAACCGTGACGTCAAGCCGGCGCGCGGCGCGGCGCCATGAATGACCATGACACATGCGATGCGAGCCCTTTTTTGGCATAGATAATTAATTATACATTCAGTCAAAAAAGTATCGGGAATGGATGATTTGTTTTGTATACCTTAAGATACCATTGAGCTATATTACTACGTATAGAGAAGATTAGCTATCCTGCCCAAAAGCTTCGATCAAGGATGTACTAGATTAAGCGAGGCATCCAAACCACGGGGTGCTAGGTCGGGTAACCTCCTCATGGTGCACCCTGGGCAACAGCGTGCGGTAATACTGCAGCTTTTATGCAGTATTACCGCACGCTGGCAAATAACCCGACACGGTGGGCCCATCCGCGTGTCCCTCTGACTGGCAGAGGGCACAGCGTGATGGCTTGGACGGTGGCGTTGCTCCAGGGGGGTTTTCCTTGTGCTCCTCGCCGCATGTGGGTTGCGGTCGGGAGTGCAAGGAAAGGAGGAGGGAAGCGCTGGAGGCGTGCGCCGCATGGGGTCCCCCAGCGGCATACGCTTTCGGCCTACATAGGCTGGGATCTCTCGTTGCCGAGCGTGGTGAAGGCCGTGCTCGGCGGCGAGAGATCGTGGCAGGCCGGGGTCTCCTTCTGCGAAGAGGTGATGACGCAGAAGGAGGCCGCGGAGCGGGTCGGAGAGGGCGACGCCCGATCTGATCCGCTCCGGCGCAGACGAGGGAGCGAGGAGGCGGTTCGCCCGTATCCTCGCTCCTTTGCAGTGGGGTTGCCGGGAGAGTCGGGGGACTCTCCCGGCCTGCACGACCCCACACTGACTGTCTGGGGGGTGATCCTGGGGAACAGGGTCACCCCTCCATATACGCGGGGGGCCCTAATCGGGCCCATCGCCGGGGCGAGGTGGCGATTGCTAACGCGACCCCACCTTGCCCCATCTCAGGCGGATGCCGAATACCCCAGTGGTTTTAGTGGGTATGCCGCCGCAGGGCGGAGACTCCCACATAACCACCCTGCCTCCCCCGGGGCGGGCGTGGTATCCATAAAGGATTTCCACTGGGTAAACAAAAAAAAAAAAAAAAAGGCATCCAAACCACGAAGCTAATAAAAAGAGGAGGTAGGGTAATTAAATTTCCTTAGGAAACGACGCGTGATAGTTTGCGGGATGAGGGGGTGATACGCAGTGAAATACAGAGCATCGCAACGTCATAAAAGTATTTTAATAATTTTCAACCCTATTTCAGTTACTATAAGGTTTAGTATCGAATAATGCGTAATTCACATAGGACCTGTGTTCCGCGATGCTGACGATAGCTGCACGAAGTGAGCGCAAAGAATTCATGGAGTCGCTTTGGTGACAAAAATTGGTAGGTAACAGTTATTTAGCACTATGAAGTAAATAGTTTACAATTATTGTTTTATACATTTTACTTAAAAATAAAACATCATTTTATTACGAATCTGAAACATTTACCGTCTTACTACAAAAAATTTAGACTGCGTGTTTAACCCATGATTATCGATAGTTCGCCAATTAGAAAATTTGTCACTACCATTGATACATGTATGTCTAATGTAATTATTGCACTTTAAATTGTTTGGTTAATTTTTAGTCTTGGCTTAACTTAGTCTAATATTAGATAGATAGATAGATAAACTCTTTATTGTTCACACCATAAATTACAAACAAAAGGATTAAAGCACCTAAAACTAGTGCAACAACTGGCGGCCTTATCGCTAAGAGCGATCTCTTCCAGGCAACCTTAGGATGGAGAGGATAGATAAAAAATATAAAAACGGGGTGTGCAATATTGAAGAATACTCATATAAACCTACATAAAAAATAATAATAATAAATACTTAGAAATACATTCAAATAAGTACATACTAAAAACTACCTACATTTCCGAAAATACATATAATATACTAAAACGTATATAAAATATATATATATATATATAATACTAATAGGGAAGAATAAAATACATAATAAATAAAAACAAAACAACAATTAGTGAGTAATAATAAATAAATAATCACTGAGAAAATGGCAATTGCGACAAGTGATGTTTTTTTAACTGACTTTTAAAGCATGCAAGCGATGTAGCATTTCTTATTGTCACAGGCAAATCGTTCCACAGCTGAACCGCCTGGAAAGCAAAGGATTTGCCGTAAAAAGTTGTACAGCGCGCGGAAGGCGTCTTAAGGGAGAGGGTATCTTTAGATCTCTTTGGATTATTGTAGTAATACTGATATTCTTAAAAAATCTTAAGGCTTTAAGGCTGGACTAAAGTGAAAACTGTTTCGTCTCGCATTATAATTAATTTAATATTTCATATTTTAAGATATTATACCTTTTTTTTTTTTTTTTGACCCAGGGAAAATCCTTTATGGATACCACGCCCGCCCCGGGGAGGGCAGGGTGGTTATGTGGGAGTCTCCGCCCTAGTGGCGGCATACCCACTAAAAACCCTGGGAAGTTCCTCCAGGCAATGGACGGAGCCACGGGCCCATTAAATCACCGCAGCCCCGCCCAGCCTATGTCCGCCGTGAGGCAGACCCACCTCGGGTAGGGGGTGGCCACCCCCTCCCACTTCGTGGCGACGCGTCGGAACATCAGACGCGTGGACCACCCTGGAGGGCCCAATGCGAAGCAGCGGGTGTCCCCGCACCCGCCACTCCAGGCCCTCCTAGCGGAGACGGAGTGCGAGCCTTACTGGCCCCTCTGGCCTGACTCGCCCCCGTGTCCGCTCTTCTCTCTGCGGAGCGGGTGAGAGAAAGGGTCCCTCTCTCTCTCCCTCTCGGGGACTCGACCGCCGCTACCCGGACTGTCCAGGACGCCGGCCGAGTCTACCGCTCTGGAGGGCACAATGTGCCCCCCGTCGTCGTCCGCAGACGACCCCGAGCCCTACCACGTTCCCTCTCCACGGAGAGGTATACGGGAGGGCTCCTAGGCCCAGACCGCCGCTTCCCGGAATGTCCAGGGCGCCGGCCCGAGCCTCCACCTTTAGGGTTCCTCTTAGTTTCACCGGGCAAGGCGGCCCGGCTACTTATCCCCCCCGCCACGGAAAGGCGGGAACCCAATTCGGAGGGGAAGATATTATACCTGCAATTTGGGAATCGCCGTTTTCACGCAAATCTGCCAAATCAATCATTTCCAGATATGTCGAATTTATCAAAATGTATCGAACATATTGTAGAATTTTTGCAAGGCCTGTAAAAATCTTCTTTTCGTTCTTGTGTGACAATAGATATCCATTCTGCACAGCGAAATGGATCACTAGGGAATCTACAAGCAAAAATATTTTTAAATAAAATATAACCACTCCATACCTTTTCAACCAATGTTTGGCGAGATTGTTGGTTCTTTGATGGCAAATATTGGCCAAACGGCGAAAATAAAGTTTTTAATTGTTAAATAATGATTTTAAGTACCGTAAAACAGAAACTGACATGTACTTACCGAAAGAAAGACACTCCTTCTGAAACCTTACTATTACGGTGGTTATTTTCACAGTTTCTAAAAGCACACTGAGGCATTTTAGCACGTCCGCACGTTGGCTATCGTTGGACCATACTAAACTCAAATAAGAACACAAATTTATTTGTGCTCTTATTTCACTGGCCGTTTTTAAGGCCGCCACCGCCACGCCACCGTCTAGTACATCCTTGATCGAAGCCCAAAAGTCATGCTCAATTTTGTTAAGAATATACATAACCTAAAGTTCGCTTCAGTTCAGCACTATACCAATAGGCATGTATCCACTAAGAACAAATAGAATGGATTAAAATGGTCTAAAATTTTATTTCTGTATTTAGATAAAGAAAAATAAATAAATTCAATGAAATATTAAAAGATTGTAGATATTTTCACGAAACAAGTTATGTTATAAGCATTAAGTCATAAAGTCTGTGTAAAACACCATTGTTGTTGTTAAAATTTTCGTAGATAAGAGCGTCAGTAATTTTTTCACGGTTTTATCTTTTGTTTTATTTAGTTATTCAAAGCATCATTAATAGAAAGAGAACATCATGGAGTCTGGATTTTTGAAAGGAAACAGCAATAACTTGCCCAGAATTGACGTTGTTATATTAATCATTAAAAGTTAAACCCCCAATTTTTCAGTTTTGTTATAGAATCTACAGGGTTATTCATAAAGGGTATGCTAAGCCGAAAAGGGCTCATAGTACTCATCATTATGTTAACTTTTACTATGGGACCAACCCGAAATTCGCGAAAAAAAAACAGCTGTTCCATACATTTTGTCGAGTGTCATTGACATTTTTCTAAGGAACAGCTGATTTTTTTTTCGCGAATTTCGGGTTTGTTCCATAGTAAAAGTTGTTCATAATGATGAGTACTATGAGCCTTTTTCGGCTTAGCATACCCTTTATGAATAACCCTGTATAATGTGTTATTTATTGATTGATCTAACTACAGTTTTGACATATTTGAAGGTTAGAAATACAAAGCAAAATATACACAAATGATACTTTTACACGTTAGTATAGGTACTCTTTATTTTTTTTGTTTACCCAGTGGAAATCCTTTATGGATACCACGCCCGTCCCGGGGGAGGCAGGGTGGTTATGTGGGAGTCTCCGCCCTGCGGCGGCATACCCACTAAAACCACTGGGGTGTTCGGCATCCGCCTGAGATGGGGCAAGGTGGGGTCGCGTTAGCAATCGCCACCTCGCCCCGGCGATGGGCCCGATTAGGGCCCCCTGCGCCTATGAAGGGTGACCCTGTTCCCCAGGATCACCCCCCAGACAGTCAGTGTGGGGTCGTGCAGGCCGGGAGAGTCCCCCGACTCTCCCGGCAACCCCACTGCAGAGGAGCGAGGATACGGGCGAACCGCCTCCTCGCTCCCTCATCTGCGCCGGAGCGGGTCAGATCAGGCGTCGTCCTCTCTGACCCGCTCCGCGGCCTCCTTCTGCGTCATCACCTCTTCGCAGAAGGAGACCCCGGCCTGCCACGATCTCTCGCCGCCGAGCACGGCTATCACCACGCTCGGCAACGAGAGATCCCGGCCTATGTAGGCCGAAAGCGTATGCCGCTGGTTGGCCCCATGCGGCACACGCTTCCAGCGTCCACCCTCCTCCTTTCCTTGCACTCCCGACCGCAACCCATATGCGGCGAGGAGCACAAGGAAAACCCCCCTGGTGGCAGCAATGCCACCGTCCAAGCTATCACGCTGTGCCCTCTGCTAGTCAGAGGGACACGCGGACGGGCCCACCGTGTCGGGTTATTTGCCAGCGTGCGGTAATACTGCATAAAAGCTGCAGTATTACCGCACGCTGTTGCCCAGGGTGCACCACGAGGAGGTTACCCGACCTAGCACCCCTAGTATAGGTACTCTGTCTTTACATTTACTAACTTCCAGCTTGTCTAGTTGTAAACAAAAATAGAATAATAAATCAGCTGCTTCATTTAACGCACAGATCGTAAAAGCCCACCCCAGGAATAGAAAAATATCTTGGAAACCATTTTAAGGCAATAATACTAGCCACTCTCAATCTCTAGTCAATATAAACTGTCCCTAATTACCCTTACACTGTAAATGTTAAAAATGTGATTAATCTACTTAAATTAATATATTATATGTACTTAATTTCAGGTCCTCACAAGATTCGTATGGAGACGATGCTGTGAGCTATGTACAAGTGAAACGAGAGGGTAAACTGTGTACAGTGAAGTGCAAAATATGCCCGGAGCATAACGTTCATGCTAAATTACATAATTGCACACTTATTTTAGATGAAGAAAAAAATATTCACTTGCAATGAATGTATGGATGTTGAACGACTAGAGGCCTCGCATACCTAGTATTTAAAAGGACACATTACTATCTGAGTGCTCTTCTCAATATCTTTCTTGTCCTCGCATACCTAGTATTTAAAAGGACACATTACTATCTGAGTGCTCTTCTCAATATCTTTCTTGTAGTGTTGTGCAGGTTGGAGACAGAAGGATTTGATTTTTTAATGGACTCAGCTTTAAATGGGGATGTAAAGCTTGATGTTACCGATGACTTCAAGGGTGACATTGCCTGGCTTACTGTTTTAATTTGGGTCTGACTAGCTTTCCTCCTGAACTTGTGTGTGAAAAATACTTGAACTGATTTAGTTACCTTCTGTTCACATAAAGGTTCGGGTTCCTCCTGTTTGATCGTTTGAAAATCTGCGAAATAAATGACAGTAATTAGCTTTATATTTATTACTGTGAAATTATTGTAATGATAAATGTATATATTTAAACATACCTGAGCTTGTATGTGGAATATCTTTGAGACTTTGCGAACAAGTTTCTTCTGGATTTTCCCGACACTCCATATTATTTGTATTCATTTCAAGACACTCCGCTATTATCTCCATTCTCTTTTTTTTTAACATGTATGGTCGTTCTTTGCTGCTGCCTGTCCGTTTTCTTCGGTCTTCCTGACATTCAAATTTTCTTGGAGTACATCCTGGTTTCAAGAGCACTTTTGATACTTTTCCCATGATATGATACTCAGTATAATTGAGCATATCATTTGGTAACTAAAAATAACAAGAAAAGGTGCTTATTGTGTACAATAAATGAAGTGGAACAGAACTCCATGACAAAACCTTACAAAGATCTAACCTCAAACGAACTCCATGACAAAACTTTACAAAGATCTAACCTCAAACGCCTCAAACAATATTTAGGTACAAAAATCAAGCAAAATTCATATGTTTTTCTTTATGTATTCGCTAAATACTCTAAATAGGCTATTTGACAACATTGAAAATACGCGACAAATTGTGGTCATCCTAAAAGATAACAGCATAAAAAATATATTTAACTTTAGTTTGATGTAAAATTTGTCTATATTATGCTAAATAAACATTAGAAAATGTAATCTTATAGGTATATAAAATTCTCGTGTCACAATGTTAGTTCACATACTCCTCCGAAACAGCTTGACCGATTTCTATGAAATTTTATATGCATATTCAGTAGGTCTGAGAATCGGCTACTATCTATTTTTCATACCTCTAACTGATAAGGGTTGTCCACCCCTAACATTTTATTTTTATTTTTTGGACCAAATATTTTTTTTTTTATGTGATGTGGCATTACAAAATACATACAACCCTAAATTTTCACCCTTCTATCACCAACCCCTATTTTTTAATAGTCACTAGAAATAATTTTTATTTTATGGCAAAACAACGTTTGCCGGGTCAGCTAGTAATTTATGAAATTCCACCCGGGACGTGAACGCTCCGTGATTAGTTCCAACTCCGATGACGTCATTAGCATGTAAACAGTTTCCTTGACATTAGCGTTTTGAGTTTTCTTAAATGTTTTATTTGATTTTAGTGATATTTCCAGCAATTTTCTAATATTTTTAGATTTATTTTATTTTATTTTATACCTAGTAAGTGTAATATTTATTGCGAATCTCAAAATGGAGCCGAGTTTTGTGAAAGCCGAGAACCGCAACCTTCTTCGGGTTATTCATAAAAGGTATGCTAAGCCGAAAAGGGCTCATAGTACTCATCATTATGAACAACTTTTACTATGGGACCAACCCGAAATCCGCGAAAAAAAAAACAGCTGTTTCATACATTATGTCGAGTGTCATTGACATTTTTCTATGGAACAGCTGATTTTTTTTTCGCGAATTTCGGGTTGGTCCCATAGTAAAAGTTGTTCATAATGATGAGTACTATGAGCCCTTTTCGGCTTAGCATACCCTTTATGAATGACCCTGTATAGACGCATTTATAGTTGCACTTTTCTTTAAGAATAACGCTGATTATTATGCTGCGGAATTCAAAAATGTAAAAACAGTTGTGTAAGTATCACATTAATTATTTATTTACAAACGAGTAATTTTCTGAAATTACGTAAAACTTAATTTTAGGTTATGTTGTTGAATACGTTTCATGTAATACTAGTCAACTAACTACAACATTTAGTAGCATTTACTTAAAGATATAACTTACATCAAAGTGATCTTCACACATAAAAATATTTGAGTCCGATCCAATGCTGTCTAGATCTCTTCGAGATAATTTTAACCACATTTTTCGTCTTTTGGGGTCCTTTGGAACGGAAACAAACAATTTGTCTGGACTTTTTATACTCGTATTTGTACATTGTGGCACTGCACACGATTTATATACCATAATAAAGGGGAAACTTTTAGAAAAATGATGAAATTCACTTCAAATATTTAAACGAAGGTTAGGTACTAACTGTTCACAGGCTAGTGACGTCATGGCTGCCATATGTCAAGCGCCATTACGGAAACACCGTTTTGGGTGTGTTTTTGAAAACTCAAACTTTAAAATTGATTTTTTATTAAAGTGTAAATATCTCCTAAATATCAACGTAGTGTGAATATTGCGTCATAAACAATTATTTAAATTTATTTTTCATAATTAGTCAAATATAGCTTAATAGCATTTTATTTAATACTTACATCGAAATGGTCTTCACAAAAATACATTCTTGAAATTGATGATAAACAATTTGCATCACTTCGCCTTGCAAGTGTTAGCCACTTTTTCCTAACTTCTACTTTGCTTGGGACAAATATAAATAATTTGTTTGGCGTTTTAATGGTTGTGCTTTTACATTGAGGCACCATACAGTTCTTATAATACGACGGATTCATTTTTTATCACGAAATATCAACAATAACCTTACGAGCAGCTGTGTTTCGCACAGGTTGACGTCACACACGCACGACGCGGCGACGCCATGACGGCCATGACAAGGGTTACCATATCTCAGGATTTCTCCTGAGATTTCAGGATTTTTTTACTTTTTTCAGGATTGCGGCCGGGTTTTGCAAATCTCAGGATTTTTCATAAAACACAGGTTACATTTTAAAGATCTCTTTAACTATAAAATTGAACGGAATTTAAATAGTTTTAGTTCAGCTAAGTTTAATTCACAGATAAATAAAGTTGTAAAAAAATACCGCGAAAGACCGGTTTCCGTTTTAGTTTATAAGCTATTGCATCGATTTCATCGAGGGCCTTGAGCGTGGAATGCAGAAATTCCGTTCCAAAAAACCTAACACCCCCCACCAAAGTCAAAACATAGTTCAATGGAGTCGCCACTATTGCACTTCCAAAACAAAAATGAGTCTTTCTTAGAAAAAAATAGTTCCTCCATTTATCCACCTATGACAGAAAAGTATGCTGGCTGGAATAATAGTGGAAGTGGAAGTGGAATAATAAAAAATATAAAAGTAATCTAATTTGACATTCGGTAGCTTTTGGGTACTGGCTGGCAAGGTTTCAGTATAGTTAAGTGGGATAGGGCGGGGCCTAACATGTTTGCAATTTTTGGAATAATTTATATAAGTATGCATGACTTTAACTTTATGGAACCTTCTTCATTATTGGCTCGTAAGATATTTCTTCACATAGAGAAGGCAGCGTGGTAGAAAAATCTCTAGGTTGAATTTTGCTACTTTTCAGGGGAGAAAAAATACTGTCTTACTTTTTACTCATTCGCAGTACAATCAGTATTTTTAAACTATTGCATAGCTTCTATCTTCTTCTATCTATTTGCAAAAAATATGCTATGCAATAGCGCCAATAGCTTTACCGTGGCAGTCCCCGAGTGCCACGCGTCTTTTTTTTGTACTTATATGGATTATCCTAATAAAAATTTAGTCTCAATATCGGGAACAGTAAAAATTGTTAGTTATTATGTTAATACCTACAGAGAACATAATTTATAGCAAAAAAAGTTTAAAAAAACTTACATCGAAATGATCTTCACAAAAATACATTTTGGAATCCGAAGCTACATTAATGTCCCGTCTTGCAAGTTGTAGCCACTTTCTACGCATTTGTTCCTTTCGAGGCACATGTACAAATAGTTTTTTTGGTGTTTTGATTGTTGTACTTTCACACTGAGGTACTATACAGTATTTATAAAACTTGTGATCCATTTTAATAGATTATTTGTAAAAACTTGCTAATCACGTAACCAAACAGCACTTTGTTTTGGAATCTCTGACGTAACACGACACGAGTCGCCATGACAGTTTGACGCGTTTTGTAGGGGTAATGTCAAACAGTGTTCACAACCTCAAGCCAGGCAATTATCGTACAAAATTATCGTATACGGGATAATATGGATTAAAATTATCGTATCCATCAGAAAAATAGCTAATTACATTAAAAAATCATATGAAACGTGACAATAATATGTTGCAAATGCTTTATAGTTTGAATCTTGTAACCTTCTGTTTTTTGAATTAAAAAAAAAAAAACAAATTTTAAATGTTCGACATGTGGCACAGACCTGAGCCGGGCCCTCGTCCACTTTGCGTATAATAAACGCGCCAAAATTTCGAATGTCTAGAAGAAAATAATGTTAAGGGATAGAGAACCATGAAAACAAGCATATTTTCCAAAAGTTTAACTCAATAGATTCTGTATTTGCGAGAACAATATACACAAAAATATATTGATGAAACTTAACATTTTGAATATAAAAATATACAATTTTTAATCTTTTCCGTAAAAGAGGAACAAAAATACGCAATATACTCTCTTTGAACGATATGGTGTTCGCTTTAAGTAATTTAGATTATTAGGAGAACCATGAAAACAAGCATATTTTCCAAAAGTTTAACTCAATAGATTCTCTATCGGTGTACAGGGTGTACTTAATTATCAAATTTTGCATCTGAAAATTATCGTACAATCTGCGTACGATAGTCGTGTCCTATCGTACATCGTACGTAGGTATGAAATTATCGTACATGTACGATAATTATCGTACGGTTGTGAACCCTGATTGTCAAATAGTTCATAAAATATTTAAAGGCACTCATAGGTTGAGGTGTTGCCAATTATCAGAAGTTAGGTATTGTCGAGCGGTTCTGTTCATAATGTGGGCATGTAGTTAGGTTCTTTAGACAAACAGGCGTGGATAATCGGGCGAGAGGAATAAAACCATTACTTGCAACACACGTAGATTATAATCTTGAATGATGTCAGTACATTAATGTTACAATGATCCGTTCAACTATGATCTCCAATGAGTATTCCAAGTATTCACAATACAACTCAAACAGGCACTCCGCCGAACACGTAATGCGTATAGGTACACGATACAATAAGATTCTATGGCCACCACTGTAATTCCAGATGTAATTGCAACTATTGTAATCAGCTTTCTACGTATCAACTTTAACTATCAACCCTTGTTGCCCTTGTGGCTCTGCTCGAGATTCCCAAAGTATCGTTTCCCGCGTTACGGATCGTAGTTGTGCCAGAGTGGTAAACGTCAGCAGCTCAGCAGCTGTCACTATCAGTTACGTTTCTTTACCACTCTAAATAAAGATTGGCTCAGAGCGCCGACATATAAAATAAAATATGTTACAGTTATTATTTTACTGAAATATTAATATTTCAGTTAAATTAGGCCCTAAGGCACCCTATGAATTAGTTTTTCAAAATTAGTCAACTACCGTATTCTTGATTTATCGTTGGAATTCATCCACAGATAATCAAGAATTTTGCTGAATGAAATAGCGAATATAGCTAGATCAACCGATTTTGCTATTTAATTTTATTTTTTTATAATTATCTTTCTTCATACATTAATATTTTACTAGAAGTATTCGTGTGTTCTTGAATTAACTATGTTTACGTAATATGTTAATAATCATGGAAAGATGTGTTCTCGGCTTGCACATGGTTCAATTTTTGTAAAATATCACTACGTACAAGAAATTGTTGGATTTATAATAAATCTTGTCTAGTGAAGGCATTCTTTTCTGTAGTAGAAAAAGTTGATAAATATTTATTGTTTATTGGTCCACGACAAAAATTGATCAAATGGAATAACTCGATAAAAATGGTGGTTTTTGAATATTGAAACCTGGCAGCCTGGGCCCAGCGTTCGGAACCGTACGATAATTATCGTACATGTACGATAATTTCATTACTACGTACGATGTACGATGGTACACGACTATCGTACGCAGATTGTACGATAATTTTCATTATGATGCAAGATGCAAAATTTGATAATTACACCGATAGTCGATAGCCCAATAACAATTACAGTTGTTTTTTACTGTCAGCGCCATCTATTGGCTCATTTCTTACTTAGGAACACATTAGGAATACATGCTGCTGCTTCATGGCGCAATCCTTTCATTGGTTGCCACCGTCTTCCAATCAGCGATCGATATCGATATCGATTTTTAAAGCATTTGCAACATAAGTATTATTATTGTCACGTTTCATTGTTCATTGTGTTGTGTACCTGATGGATACGATAATTTTAATCCATATTATTCCATATACGAAAATTTTACGGCCATACGATAGCCTGGCTTCAGGATCAGATTGTGAATGTGAACACTGAGCCGTACTACTCTATGACTGAGCCTGGCACTCAATAGCAGTACGGTTGGTTTCATTGTTTTCGAAATTAGATTTTATTTGCTTCGCATTACTGTATACAAATTACAAAAATAATTTAAGAATAGCTTGTTATTTATTAACCGCATCGTGTAATAGCATCGTTCTTGTCAGTGTGAGGTAATTCAAAGATACCTACACAAAGCAAACTATCAAAGTAAGCTGATGGAGTAAAGAACTTGTAAAATAACTACGCATTCAAATAAAGGTAAGCTAATCCGATTATAGAAGACTTAGCTCCTCGAAGTCCAAAAAATATTCAAGACTATACGTATACGTATCCCTTGGATTTACTTGCTATATCAGAAAATAATATTAAACGAACCTTCTACCCTGGGTGACTTTCACATCAATGTTGTGATCTGTGCTTATACTCTAACTGTCTTATTAATAAAAGTAGCCTATTCCTGCCTTAGTCCGACCTTACGCTTGGACTAGTTACTTCCAGAGTAACTAAGGAGTAACTCTGATTTAACGACGGTATTAATAAACATGGAGTAAGCTCGGAATAACAAAGCACTCCTTACGCCTGGATTAACGCTTATGCTATGGCAACCCTTGCATTTTAAAAGTAAAAAGAATGAGTCGATGAATGATTCCAACGTTATTTGACAGTGACAGGTATGTATACAATGACAATTTTCCATCTTTTTGAGTTTGACAATTGATTTGAAGATTTGAATTTGATAGATGTTAAACTATAAACCTACTTGGAAATTTTGCTGAAAACATTGTCTTTCAATTATAGTTTTTTACTCCCAGCTGAAAGAGTGGTGTTATAAATTTAAGTGTATATATCTATGTGTCTGTTTGTCTGTGATTTAGCTTTGTTTCATCAGAATTAGTAGAGCTGTTTTTTTATGGCAGGATTTTAAAATTTTCTCAACTTGTAACCTAGCTATAAAAGCTTGACTAAAAAGCAATAATTAAATTATACATTTCTATTGTTTTAATAGGTCCTCCTCAATCCAGAATCTAATAATTCAAGGATTTTACCAAAAACAGAAGAAATGATATTGGTGATAAACACTACTCCATCCTTAAGTCGGCCTTAAACTAGGTAGCCCCAAGGTTTAACTTTTACTCCGAGAGTAGAGTCGGATTAGCTTACTCTTTCCTTATTCCGTGTTTATTAATATTGAAATTGGTTACTCCTGGCTTAATACTAAGAGTAAAGTTAATCTTGCTTTAGTCTACGTTTATTAATAAGACAGTAAGATGTGTTTGTTATCTTTCACTGCTCATATTGAATGTTTTTAATTTTATCGTACCTGCTAGCTAAATGTTATTTTTATTTTCAGTGCAAAGAAAATAATAAGAAAACGAAATCCAGTTCAATGATGGTGTAAAATCTAACAAGTTATGGCGATGAAAGCGCAACAACATCGCATATATTAGTGTTTTATGTACAGAAGAGTTTATTTCGTTCTAAATATTGAAACAATTCTATTCTCAAGGAACTTCACATACAAGATAGACTTTCGTTGATTGTGCAAGTGCGAATACTGCAGTGCTTTGGGCATATCTCTAGGTACGAGAAAAAAAAACAGTGCTTTGGGCATATCTCTAGGTACGAGGAAGAGAAAATGCCGTGTTAAAGGCAAGCACAGTCCCAGTCTGATCACCAACTCGATGGACCAATCTCATAAAAAATTCCACACAGGCCACAGTGGTTCAGTGTGCTCGCTATGTAATCTACCTCCAGAAATGGAGAAGCATTGCAAGACAGGGTATCGACGACAGTGAGGAGCCTCCTAGTAACATTACAACCACCAAGAGTCTACCAAGAGTGAACCACAATTAAGAGAAGATTTGAACTAAGATTTAAAAAGTTGTTGTTTTTTGTAATACACGTTTATTTTAATAAAATTCACAGTAAATTACATTAACAAGAAGTATTTATAAACTGTAGTTTGTAGTGTATTATTCTGTTTCCCTGTAGCAATTTAAAGCGCTGGGTCTAAGGTACTAGACCTAGTGCTTTCCGAAATCTTTACCTAGGGTGTGTAAGTTAAAGATATACCTAGGTTAAAAATTAAAATTCCAGACAAGTTTATAGTTCTTAAGACTTTTCAATAGAATCCCACTAAAAATACCAAAACGGCTGAGGTACACTTTTCTATTACCGATGTTGTTCGAAAAATAGTATGATGTACTTTGATCACATATAGCGCTGAACAGGAAAGACTATTGGGCAATTACAGGTTTTCATACATTTTTTATTGTCCTAACTTTGCAAAGGATTTGTTTTGTATGTAAAAACACTCAATTATGAAATTTAACTTTTTTAGGCAGAACCCAAAATGGTGCTTCCTAAGTTTGTTTAAAAATTAACCGAAAACATTTTAAAATGACATAAAAACGTACCTTCAAACTACCGAATCTAGTTATAATTCGTAAAATTCCTAAATAGGCTATTTGACACTATTAAAAATATGCTACGAAATGTGGTCATGCTATTAAGTAATAACATATAAAAACATATTTATCTCTGTTTTATGCAAAAATATTTATAGATTTTTCAAAATAAACAAAATAAATTCAAATTATTTTTTAAAATTCTTCAGCCACAAGAACGCTCTGTGATTGGCTACGCCTCGCGTGACGTCACACGCAAGTAAACATTGTTTAATGATAAGACACTTTGTGCGATTTTATAATTATTATCGTATTTCTATCGTTTCTTGTGCTATTTTTAAAAAAAAAATCTTAATTTTCCGCATGACACTAATATCTAGTGATATAAACAATAGGTAAAAGGTAAAAACTAGGTAAAAACAGTTTCTGCTATTAAGTTGATCAAAACAACACATTCTAATCAAAAGGTTTTAGGTTAAGTATAAAATGTTCTGTACTTTTTCTCAATTTTTACTTATTTCCTATTACTATTCGAATCAAATATTACTCGCATACTTACATCAAAGTGATCTTCACACATAAAAACATTTGTATGAGATAAAATGCTGTTTGGGTCTCTTCGAGCTAACTGTAACCACTTATTACGTCTCTTAGGGTTCGTTGGAACAGAAACAAACAGTTTTTGTGGAGTTTTTATAGAAGTATTTGTACATTGTGGCACAATACACCATTTATACACCATTTTTTCCCGTAAATTAACAGAAAAAATATTATAAACACACTGAATGTACACTTTGGTACAAGTTTGACGTTTGTCAAAGAATAAAGGTTGCTTACTTGCCTGTGACGTCACGCAAATCACATGGCGTCCGCCATTACCGAAACAGCGTTTGTAGCGCGAATATTGTAATTTAAATTTTAACACAGTATTTAACGAAAAATACTGCAAATTTCGCAGAAATATAGGTACATGTGGTGTATTAATCATATGCCAAAGAATAATTTAAAACAGTTTTTCAAAATCAGTCAAATAGCCTAATGATAGTGATAGATAATAGCCTATGAGTAGAGTCGATTTCGTTCATTCGTTTCGTAAAATTGACTTTGACTTTTCTAAATTTCCTACAGTGGCACTTTCAAACTAGCAGGATACCTATTTAGGAATTTTACGCGATTTAATTTTTAATGCGCCTTCAAACTCGGCACCAGTGTTAACTTAAAGCGCTGTCTCTTACTTTGGCTTTTAATGTTTTTTTCATCCCACCATCTCGGAAAGAGTATTTTTAATCTTCAATATCTGAGTGGAAAAGCCGTTTTTATTCTCTAGAGGATAAAGTAAATTGAATTTAGAACATCGTGTGCACTAAGTTAGTGAATTAAAAAAAACATTAAACCTATTTACTGCTACCTCTATGGTGCCGAATATATCATACAACTTTTTTTTAATTTGTTAAAAACTCAGACTTGGAACCTTCTTGGTGTTCTTTTTTCAATTTGCTTTGTACGCGGTTCTTTAAGCGGCATTTTTTCACGTCATTGTTAAGTTAAACCGTATATTAAAAACAAGAAACTTGAAAACAAGTGAAAAAACTAAAATGAGTGATTCTAGCGACGAGGAAGTTTGTTTGACGCCAACAGAATTGACTGAAACTGTTAATAATGCGCAAATAAGCTTTTCCACTCAGATATTGAAGATTAAAAATACTCTTTCCTCGCTGAGGTGGAATGAAAAGTTACGTGTTGCACTCGAGTGCAAAGATTTTTCACCTCGTGCTCTTTTGATTCCCTCGCTGACGCTCAGGATTCTAATTTTGAATCCTTCGCTTGCTCGGTCATCAAAATTGAACACGCGGTTAAAAAGCAACTTTGCACTCTTGTATTAACAAATAACTTTTTCATCCCACCTTCTCGGAAAGAGTATTTTTAATCTTCAATATCTGAGTGGAAAAGCCGTTTTTATTCTCTAGAGGATAAAGTAAATTGAATTTAGAACATCGTGTACACTAAGTTTGTGAATTAAAAAAAACATTAAACCTATTTACTGCTACCTCTATGGTGCCGAATATATCATACAACTTTTTTTTAATTTGTTAAAAACTCAGACTCGGAACCTTCTTGGTGTTCTTTTTTCAATTTGCTTTGTACGCGGTTCTTTACGCGGCATTTTTTCACGTCATTGTTAAACCTTATATTAAAAACAAGAAACTTGAAAACAAGTGAAAAAACTAAAATGAGTGATTCTAGCGACGAGGAAGTTTGTTTGACGCCAACAGAATTGACTGAAACTGTTAATAATGCGCAAATGAGCTTTTCCACTCAGATATTGAAGATTAAAAATACTCTTTCCTCGCTGAGGTGGAATTTATTTATTTATTTATTTATTTATTTTATTTAGATGCTCACTGTGCTTACAGCGAAGCCAAAGCGCACAGCAAGCCAGAATTACAAAAATATTGTACATACACAAACAATAGATAACTTAAAACAACTATATATGTCGAATAGAGAACTAACTAGCATCTTTTAAAAGCGAGTAAAACCGCCAGCCTTGACGACCATCGGTTTTACTGTTACAATTGAACTCTCTACACTGCCTAGTTTTCGACTCAAAAACTAACAGAAATGATTCTAAGCACTCGTTGGAATTCTCTTGAAATAAAAGCACATGAAACACTGAATTATTTTTATTTTAGTTTTCTTCAAAGTTTTACTTACAACGTTTCACCTCGAGTCTCAAACAAAAAGTGGCACGCCTTGTATGAAAAAGGAATGCGGCTGCCACTTTATCAAGTTTTTAAACAAAAGCAGCAAATATTCAACCAAATAGATTTTGCTCGAGTATTTAGTTACCAAATAGATTTTACTTCGAGTGTAAGTTTCACAGGATATGCCATCAGCGGCGCTAGTGTCGCTTCGAACGAAAACTCGAAGACGCCCAATGCCCTCGCGGCGACACGGCCATTCTGCAATGCGACGCGTGCTCTGTGTCGTTTTGGCATTTATCCTGGTTGTTACTGAAATAAAGAAAGTAATGTTTTGAGGCTAGGTACTTCCACAGTACACCTAAACCTATGATTTAAATTTAAGTTGGTAGTATGTAGATCAACTGAATCGCTGATTTACCATGCATCAAGTAGGTGCGAGTGCGAGTGTGCATCTTTTTATCGAATTAATAATTACAGTCATAGTCAGTCATTGGTCAAAGTAACAGTCTTGGCAAATAATAGGCCATTGACGGTCGTACCGCCAATGTGCATCTTTTAATTGCTATATGGGCACTCCACGCGCCCATATGCATTAATAATAATAGGCCATTATAACGGTCGCATATTCGGTCGGTCGGTTGCATATGCATTAATAATTCGATTTTTATTGCTTGACACATTGGTCTACTCCACGCGCCAATGTGCAGATTAAGTTTTGTATGAATACACATATTGGTCTACTCCACGCGCCAATATGTAAATTATTATGTTTTGCGTGAATACACATATTGGTCAACTCCACGTGTCAATATGCAATTTGTGTTTCATACGCATGCTTTGGTGTCGAATAAAGTGAAACGTGCTCACCAATAATATCATCATTGTGACGCGCGATGGGTCTCGTGCTGTGTAGTAGCAGTGACGTCACCATCAGTGACGTTAGCCACGTGCAGCGCCGCCGCGGAGTGTGGCGGCGCCGGCGAGCCGCAGACGACAGCAGACGGGCTGGCTCGGGGCGACACGGCCGCCTGGGGGCCTCCCGCCGGCTGAGGGGCGCGCCGCAGCTGGTCGTGCGCGACCTTGCGGGGCCGCCCGTGGTGACCCACCACCTTTTTCACAAGGTAGCGATCGTTGTCCAGAACTCTGTGAACTTCATAAGGCACGCTAAATTTCAAATCGAGAGAAGTCTGATTTCTTGGATTGTTCTTTATCAGAACGAAATCTCCTCGTTGAAAATTGTGAATTTTCGCTCGTCCTTTGTCGAATCTCGCTTTATCTTTCGCAGATAACTCCGTCATTCTGAGCTGTACATGCCGATCCATAGCATCGCCGTCGACGGACGTGTTATCGAAATTTACCAACTGCAGCAGTTCCGGAGGCACGCAATTTTGACGTCGAGTTAGTAGTGTAAGTGGGGCGATACCTGTCACTCTGTGTGCCGTACAGTTCAGAGCGAGTTGCAAGCCATCAAGAGCTGTGTGCCATTCTGGGGTTTCATAGTTCTTAATCATTATGAGACCATTCTTCAGGGTTGACATAACTCGCTCCACTTGTCCGTTGGCTCTGCTCGCTCCTGGGGATATGGCATGAATCTCAATACCATACCTGTCACAATAGCTTTTGTATTCACCTAAAAACTCGCGTCCGCCATCCACGATGATCTGTCTCGGAGTCCCGAAGAGGTGAATGACCTGCCTCAAGGCAGCCGTAGTACTAAACTGACTCTTGTCGTTGGAGTGTCGGAGAAGTACATACTTTGTGAATGCGTCTATTGTAACAATTACGTACTCTTGTTCTTCCGAACTACCGAATTTGCCAGTGATGTCCATGTGAATGACTTCGAATGGAACCGTTGGTTTAGTAATGGGATGTAACTGTACCTGTATGGCTCCAGATGTCTGTTTTGAAGTTCTGCATATTACACAGTTATCCACGAACTCTCGGACAACGGTTGACATTTTGTCAAAATGGTAGGTGTCTCGCATTTTCTGTAAAGTTTTCTCCCAGCCTGGGTGCTTAAGGGTCGTGTGGAACGTGTTCATGAGACTCCACTGAAAAGACTGTGGGACCACTATCAGTTTTCGTTCTCCTTGAATTGGATCGCTCTTTCTGTACTTCAGTACATTACCTTCGAGGAGGTATCCGGGAACATCATCTCCATTGTGTAGGCTATCTATGATAGGCCGCAGCTCACCATCGCGTCGTTGCTCAATATTAATCCATTCGAGGTTACTGGTCATGGTGTTTACCGTCA
This sequence comes from Alcis repandata, assembly GCA_949125135.1. Taxonomy (NCBI): domain Eukaryota; kingdom Metazoa; phylum Arthropoda; class Insecta; order Lepidoptera; family Geometridae; genus Alcis; species Alcis repandata. The sequence goes on along the minus strand of OX421245.1, from coordinate 3,003,972 downwards.
ATGGATCTGGATTCCTGCTGAGAAAGTCTGCATGCTGCATCCGCTCGCCCTTCCTGTACTCAACTTAAAAGTCGTAATTCTGTAGGTAGGCCCACCATCTATGTATGCGTGGTAGTAAATCTTGTTTGTGCTTGGAGGCCTTTAAGGCGTTGCAATCCGTGATCACCTTGAACTTACGGCCGTAAACAAAATGGCGGAAATGTTTAATTGCTCGCACTACGGCCAATGTTTCCAGTTCATAACTATGGTACCTACTTTCTGTGTCCGTGGTGCGCATGCTGAAGTAGGCGATCACGTGAGTTCGGCTGTTGATGATTTGTACCAAAATTGCCCCAAATCTGATTCCACTGGCATCAGTGTATAATTCTCTAAGTTCGCCTTCTCGGAAAATTGTTAGGACAGGCGCAGAAGTGAGGTGATGGATAATCGCTTGTCGTGCCTCCTCATGAACATGAGTCCATTGCCATTTAGTGCCTTGCTTAGTCAGATTATATAAAGGGACCATTCATAGTACGCGCAAAATCTGGGATGAAGCGGCGAAAGTAACTCGCAAGTAATCTCTTACAGTGTTAGAATTTAATTCCCGATAGTCTACACACATACGATCGTCTCCACTTTTCTTTTTTTTACTAAAATGATCGGACTAGAATACGGTGATTTACTTTCGCGGACAATGTTATTCTCTATTAACTCACCCACGATTCCCTTAACTTTCTCGCGCTCAACAGGGCTCAATCGATAAGGCCTTCGCTCAACGTATCTGTCAGGGTTTTTTAATCTTATCTCTAATTTACCCGTGTTGGCACGAGACTTTGCAAAGCCCTGTGTGAACACATGCGAGTATTTGTTTAGCAAAATCGTCAGTTCGTCAACATCAGATTGATTAGTTAAGTCATGATCGAGGTTTTCGAATAATGGACTACGCGATCGTACGTGCATAACTCGGGATGTGACAACAAAGTTGCACTATTTTTCGTTACTATGACACTGATACCCGTCTCGTGAAGTAAGTTCGCACCAATTAATAGGGGAACGCGGGGTATTGAGAGCGGTCGGGCAATGGGAGCTATGGTGTTTGGACGGAATGCAGGCACATTTGCGCGATCGTAAGCACTCGGCTACTTCCGTCAACTATCGGCAAACTTCGCCTGACGCGCTCGAACCGTTAGTGCCATTCGTTTAGTCACGAGGGACGGTTGTGTGTTTTTCGCTCCATGCTTATAAGAAATTGTCGATTACCAGCGTAAAGGTAAGCATGAAATTATATTCTTATTTTGTTGTATTTATGCTTATTATATCCCTAGATTCGTTTACTAACAAGTCCAATTAGTTGAATTGTGATTGAGAATAGAATTACATATTTATGTTATTACTTTTCAAAATGGTGGTCAGCGGCTAATGGTGGCCTAGCTAGGCTCTCATTACCCGACATAGCTCCTGTTACCCCATTTAGTCATTTTAGAGACATAAAAGCCTTGTTTTTTTTGTTTTAGATGCCACGTAAAAGAATTCGGACAACCACAAAAGCTTCTTGGACAGTGGATTCATTAGAAAATGCGGTATCTGTTCTCAAAAAAGGAGGCATTTCGGTCTACAAAGTATCTCAACAAACTGATACTGAACTGTGATATCTGCGTTTTGTTTGATTTGTTTTCATGTTTATTTGTGTTACAAATAGTTTTATTTTATTATAATAACTGAGATCTCGTTTATAGTACGTTTTATAATTTTATTCTTTGAGAGTAATTATAATGGCTCCCATTTTCCGTATGAGCGTTAAATGGGCTCTCATTAGCCGTATTTGTCGGGTAATAGGAGCGACTGACTTTTTTTGTAAAACTGTGATTGTACCTTAATACATGTCTGTAGTTGATTATAACTGTGATTAAAGTATTCTCTTATAATAAAGGTAAGAGTTTATAATAAAAAATTACAAGAATTTTGACTAACGTGGTTTTTATTAAAACTTTCCCTTAGTAGGCTCCCATTGCCCTGTTCTCCCCTACGTCTGATGTCATTTCGTAGTCTGGCAAGATGTGAAACAAGATTTCAACGTTTACGTTGTCAATGACGCAAATTGCAGTGAGGGTACTTGTGGAAACTATGGTAAAGGGGCCTATTCCACGCAGATAATTAACCGACTGACTTCTACGCCCGGGTAGTCTATTCGCGACCGATTCACGCATCACGGAACATTCCGCGCCACTATCGAAGACTGTATCGACAGTTTGATCACCGACACAAATACGCATTTTATTTAGACCGGACGTCACGACCTATCGCTAGATACGAAGTTCACATTAGAAGCTACTTGTTTTTCGCGACGAAAGCAAGTGTCAAACGTGTGACCGTGCTTTGAGCAAAATGAACAAAATTTGTCATTAGTTTGTTTAGGTAACGTAGTAGATGACGTCACGGAACTTTTCTCGGTCGATGGAACATTCCGATGGTTTCTACTGCGACAAATACTGAAAGTATGGCCGTTCTTTTTGCAAAACGTGCAAAATAGGGAGTCTCTGTTATCTACGGTAACCTGGGGACGTTTCAAAAGCGGTTTGTCGATATTACTTTGACTTGGGCGTTTAACGCGAATAGAAGATGCAACAGATATCAACTCGGGCACTGAAATAGCTCTGGCATTCATTAATTCAATGCGGAGACGTTCGTCACTCACCGTTCCAATCACTGCCTCCACAGCATCGCTACTCTCGAGCTGGTCTTTCGTTAGGCGCCTCCATAGCAGCCATGATTGTGACAGAAACTCTGCAATATCCTTGGAAGAATCATAGGTGTGTTCTCTAAATCTGAGTACGTCCCGCGAGTAACGGTTTTCTGGTTCAAATGTAGTGATTATATTCTCACGTAACCCGTCCCAGCTAGATGTCGTAACAAGCCAATTATCAGCCCATATTTTGGCACGACCTTTTAGCAAGCTGGTTACTTTCATCCGGATATCATAGTCAGTAAGATTATAGGTACTTTTAGCAATAGAGATGTGCGTACACCACTCACGGACTCCAACGTTGCCGTCCGGGTCGTACGAAGGTAGAAATATTTCAGTAATTTTTACCTTGCCAACAGATTTCTGTTGTGATAATAGACGCTCGCTCATATGCTGCATCATCGTCATCATGTGCGAGTAAAATTCTGGAGGCACATTACCAGACTGTAGTGGTAGCGGCGGCGGTGATATGGCGCCCGCTGCAGGCCCACTCGTCGCATCAAGTCCGCTAGCTGCCGCAGGCTGTGTAGACTCGTTTGAACTTGTCGACGCGCCAGGCGCCGGCCGACTCTGCTCGGATGCATCCATCCGGGGGTCCTTATATGTAGTTTTGACCAGGATCACAGGAAATATAGTTAACGGCCAGAGAGGGATCAATAGATCACTATCCCACTTCTGATGTCGAATAGAGAACTAACTAGCATCTTTTAAAAGCGAGTAAAACCGCCAGCCTTGACGACCATCGGTTTTACTGTTACAATTGAACTCTCTACACTGCCTAGTTTTCGACTCAAAAACTAACAGAAATGATTCTAAGCACTCGTTGGAATTCTCTTGAAATAAAAGCACATGAAACACTGAATTATTTTTATTTTAGTTTTCTTCAAAGTTTTACTTACAACGTTTCACCTCGAGTCTCAAACAAAAAGTGGCACGCCTTGTATGAAAAAGGAATGCGGCTGCCACTTTATCAAGTTTTTAAACAAAAGCAGCAAATATTCAACCAAATAGATTTTGCTCGAGTATTTAGTTACCTACCAAATAGATTTTACTTCGAGTGTAAGTTTCACAGGATATGCCATCAGCGGCGCTAGTGTCGCTTCGAACGAAAACTCGAAGACGCCCAATGCCCTCGCGGCGACATATATAACTTAAAAAATGGACACATAAACATATAAAACAATTAAAATTTGTCGAAAATAAATCAACTTCTGGTTCCTGACAAATCAAATCGTTGAGCAGATTAATAGCCCGTGTCGTAGGAGCGTATCGAGCTGTGTCAGTGCGTACGCGCGGCGTCCGGAACAGTTTCCGCACGCAGCACGCGCGCGACGGCCGCACCCGGTCCGGCACGGCTAACGAGCAGCGAGCCAGAGCACAAGAGTTATCGATCCGTCCGTTGAGCAGCTGGTAATAGTGCACCAATACCGCACACTTCCGCCTTAGCTCCAGCGTATTGATACCCACCATACCAGCCACAAACAAGGACGGATACAGAAATGGATAATATCCGTATAGCTTTTTGTACAAATATCTACAAAATTTCTTTTGTACACGCTCCAACATAATCCCATAGTTCTTTTCATGCGGATCCCAAACTATGGAATTATATTCGAGTTTGCTACGTACAAATGAGTAAAATAGAGTGACAATAGCGTTTTTGTCTCGAAATCTGGCGGTCTGCCGCATGACGAAACCAAGAGATTTGAACGCTTTGCTACAAACTTCTACAATATGCCGATTAAATGTTAAACCTACGTCTAAGGTCACTCCCAGGTCTCTGATTTCTGTGACGCGCTCCAGCCTGACATCGGACATGTGGTAATCGTAATGAATTGGAGTCTGCGATCGGGTAAACGAGATTACTTTACACTTGGAGCTATTAAATTCCATACGATTAGCTTCGCCCCACTTCACCACATTGTCTATGTCCCTTTGCAACGCATCACAGTCATCCATGTTGCCTATTCCCAAGTATAGTTTCAGATCATCGGCAAACATCAAACATTCAGCCGTTTCAATGACCTCCGGCAGGTCATTTATCATTAACACGAACTGGGTAGGACCCAACGTGCTGCCCTGACTCACACCAGAACTGGTCAGGTAAGGAACAGAACGAAAACCAGAAAGCTCAACGTACTGTGTACGGTTACAAAAAAAGTTCGAAAATAACTGTAGCAGATTAGGAGTGAAACCCGACTTAGAAAACTTGTCTAATAGAACATTGTTATCGACGCGGTCAAAGGCTTTTGTTCAGAATGAACATGCATCGCGACCGCGTTTCTACACTAGGCATAGCGCCGGCGGAATTTGCAGAGTCCGCAAGTCCGCGACCCAGATCAACGATCGACGGCTCGGTGCGGTGCCTTCTTAAAAGTGGACGGTCAGCGTTATTGACGTAGATTTAAAACCAATTAGTCTTAAGTGCTATATGTATAAATAGAGAAAAATGGTTTAAATAAAGTAATGGCAATTTGAAGGTTGTTTCATTCACTACTAGAAGGGGTGCAGTGGCGAGTCCTACGGGCGGCTGCACTGGAGTGTTAGGCAGGCAGGAGATTGCAGTGGCGAGTCCTACGGGCGGCTGCATAGGGTAGATGGCCCATCGATAGAGCAGTCAGGTCAACGAGGCGACCAGCTACCGACCAGTGAAGGATCGGACGGCGCCCAACTACGGCCTGCTGTTCGGTGGACGAAGCCGCGCCCAGCATCATTCCGCTGGCCGGGCGTATTACCTACCTCATCCATCCACTGTGGCAAGAGCTACTTTGATACCGTCACCTTAGGTGATCGTGACGTGAGTCTGCGTCACGGCAGTGGAATATCGTGCCTTTCCTCGATTCCCTCCCACTCCGCCTGGTACCAATAGGTCTCCTGGTAGCCGGGTTTCCTGCACCTATCTATATAAGTATATATTGATGTCATATGGTAGGGTAGGGACTTAGGGAAGTAGGGAACGTAGGGAACGTAGGGAACGTAGGGCAAACGTAGCAGAGTAGGTCCCCGGTTAGGGCCAGTCACCCGACGAGTACTCCATGTCCATACGGAATTCCGCGGGGGTCTGGTAGGTTAGTCAGACGTCACAAAGAACCTATGCTCCTTGATAATATCTTCTTGTTGCAGCCTGTCATGATTGAAGCTCGCTTTTGAAAACACATCTTTTACTTGAGCCGTTTTCTGAGCGATGTACGCGCTGGTTTTCCTTGACGGTGAATCTTTCTTGATATTCCTGAATATTACTTGCAATTCATTGAAATACCCCTCCTGTCGCTTTAACAACTCGTTAACTTCTTTTACTTCCATCTTAGCTCTTTTTTCTTCGATCTTCTTTCTTCGCTCTTCTTTCTTCTCTCTTCTTCTTGCTGCCCCTAATCCCTAGGCCCTACTCCTGATCTGATAGCTCACACTTGGCTGTTTATCTCCACCTGGATCAGTATTTCTGCGCCTTCTCAAAGACACCGGTGATTCCCGCTTGTGGGAGGCCGGGCCCCGACTCGCTACTGTCCGCTACAGCCAAGTGTTACGTCTGTACCTCGACGCACCACGAACTTAACGCTTTTTGGAGTACGCTAAGCCGCGATACGTCTAAGTTTTTGTCAGTCAAGTGTCACCTACTTAGGACAAGAGGACCGCGTATTCTACCTACTAGTTCAAAATTGTTCGAAGGACCAAATGGTTGGAAATACAAGACCAGCTCAAAGCAATAGAAGGAATTTCAATTCCAAGATGGTGTCAATATACTACGACGGCGATTGTAGACTTGCATGGATTTTGCGATGCATCCGAAAAGGCATATGGAGCAGTGATTTACTGCAGGGTTCAAGTTAACGAACAAACGTATAAAGTTGCAATGCTACAAGCCAAGTCAAAAGTAGCACCTAAGAAGCAGAAAGCGACGTTACCAAGACTAGAGTTGTGTGCAGCAGTATTACTAACTCAACTAATGGAGAAAGTACTTGGTGCAATGAAATTCGAAAATCCAAAGATCTACTGTTGGACGGATTCGATGATAGCGTTAGGATGGATAAAAGGAGAGCCGGAACGATGGAAAACTTTCGTTGCAAACAGAGTAACCGAAATACAAAGAACGACACCGCAAGCGAAATGGAATCACGTAGTTTCATCCCAAAATCCCGCAGATGTCATATCAAGAGGGATTGCTCCCAGTAAGTTACAGGAATTTAAACTGTGGTGGGAAGGCCCAGAGTGGTTAAAAAGTCAGAAGATTCCTACGACAAAAACCATTCCAGAAGTATGTGATGAGATCAAGCGGTCGTTCCATGTCAGTATCTCGTCAAAACCAAGAAATGATATACTGGAAAGGTTCTCTAGTTTTCATAAGATGGTACGAGTAGTGTCATATTGTATGAGATGGAAGTACAAGTTAAATAAAGGGAAAATAAGCTGTGAAGAAGTTGCAAGAACGACGAAGCAGATACTCAAGGTAGTACAAAAAGAATCGTTCAAAGAAGAATTTAAGGTAATAAAAACAGAACTACCAGTAAACAAGAAGAGTAAGCTATCAAGCCTAGACCCGTTCATCGATACGGATGGGTTGTTGAGAGTAGGAGGAAGATTGCAAAACGCAAATCTGCCATATGATCAGAAACATCCAGTGATTCTGCCATACAACCATCACCTAACAAAGATTATTGTCCAAGACGCTCACACGAGAATGCTACATGGAACCAACAACCAAACCATGGCATATTTACGTCAGAAGTTTTGGATTATCGGTGCAAAAATAATGGTCAAGAATTGTTACAGAAAATGTGTCAAGTTTGTGAGATACAATGCATCTACAATGACGCAAAAGATGGGCATGCTGCCAGCTGCTAGGGTTACGGAATCATTTCCATTCAGTCACACGGGAGTAGATTACGCAGGACCGATTCAAATTAGAGCAGCAAAAGGCAGAGGACACAAATCCTATCGTGGATACGTAGCAGTCTTCGTCTGTTTTGCGAGCAAGGCAATTCACTTGGAACCAGCTGGAGATTTATCGGCAGAATCGTTCATTGCAGCGTTCCGAAGATTCGTTGCACGCAGAGGCCCTGTAGCCCATATCTATAGTGATAACGCTACGAACTTCGTCGGAACAGCAAACATTTTGTATCAAGAAATACTTGAAATAAGTCAGTCCAGTCAAGTGCAGAATATAATGACAGACATGGGTATCACGTGGCATTTCATACCACCAGCTTCTCCCCATTTTGGAGGAATTTGGGAAGCTGGAGTAAAATCGATGAAACATCATTTGCGCAGAGTCATAGGAGATCAAACATTAACCTTTGAAGAAATGACAACGTTCCTAAGTCAAACGGAAGCGTGTCTTAACTCCAGACCACTATGTGCGTTAAGCGAAGAAGTAAGTGACAACATAGTGTTAACACCAAGTCACTTGTTGATTGGAAGAGAAGCGGTTGGAACAGCAGACCCAGTATCTAACATTTTTACAAGTTTATCAACTCGTTGGAAGCAAATTCAAAAAATGAAGAAAGATTTTTGGAAAAGCTGGACAAAAGATTACTTGCACCAGCTACAACAGAAGTACAAGTGGAAAAATAATCAGGAAAACTTAAAGATAGGCGCAGTGGTGTTAATGAAAGAAGACAACATAGGTCCTAGCAGATGGCCAATTGCAAAGGTAATAGAAGTTCACGAAGGAAAAGATAATCTAACAAGAGTTGTCACGTTACGGAAATCGTCAGGGTCAATAATGAAGAGATCGATTCATACATTGATTCCATTACCCATAAACGAAACAGAAAATAACGAGCAAACATCTCAGAGTATCCGAGCTAACAGTGTAACTATACGGAAAGGAAAGCAGGTACCGCATTACCAGACATCAGCTGAAGACATAAAATAGAGAGTTCGTGAGTTGAAAGATAACGTTTTTTGGTTGTCTGGAGGGGTGAAGAACATGCAAATATATGAAAATTGCATTGTTGAACCACCCTTCACTCTTCACTAACATCAATCAACATCATCACTAAAAGTTGTAGATTATTTATACATTTAGCTCTTTAGGACCAACAGAAGATATCATTGGCAGAGTGCATATTGGTTGCAAGACGACGATGCAATCGGCAACCACGAGGGAAAGCTGAGCAGAGCGTGCAGCCAACCAGACACCACTACCAGGGAACCAGTTCGAAGCCTGTAGCAGTACACCCACCCCAGCAGCCAGCCAGAGGGAACGAGGCATAAGTTCCTCCGGCAGAAAAGGCCTAGGCGATGGAGTTGCATCAACCAAAGGCCGTCCCGGAGAGGCCCCAGAATGTTCAGAATGAACATGCATCGCGACCGCGTTTCTACACTAGGCATAGCGCCGGCGGAATTTGCAGAGTCCGCAAGTCCGCGACCCAGATCAACGATCGACGGCTCGGTGCGGTGCCTTCTTAAAAGTGGACGGTCAGCGTTATTGACGTAGATTTAAAACCAATTAGTCTTAAGTGCTATATGTATAAATAGAGAAAAATGGTTTAAATAAAGTAATGGCAATTTGAAGGTTGTTTCATTCACTACTAGAAGGGGTGCAGTGGCGAGTCCTACGGGCGGCTGCACTGGAGTGTTAGGCAGGCAGGAGATTGCAGTGGCGAGTCCTACGGGCGGCTGCATAGGGTAGATGGCCCATCGATAGAGCAGTCAGGTCAACGAGGCGACCAGCTACCGACCAGTGAAGGATCGGACGGCGCCCAACTACGGCCTGCTGTTCGGTGGACGAAGCCGCGCCCAGCATCATTCCGCTGGCCGGGCGTATTACCTACCTCATCCATCCACTGTGGCAAGAGCTACTTTGATACCGTCACCTTAGGTGATCGTGACGTGAGTCTGCGTCACGGCAGTGGAATATCGTGCCTTTCCTCGATTCCCTCCCACTCCGCCTGGTACCAATAGGTCTCCTGGTAGCCGGGTTTCCTGCACCTATCTATATAAGTATATATTGATGTCATATGGTAGGGTAGGGACTTAGGGAAGTAGGGAACGTAGGGAACGTAGGGCAGACGTAGCAGAGTAGGTCCCCGGTTAGGGCCAGTCACCCGACGAGTACTCCATGCCCATACGGAGTTCCGCGGGGGTCTGGTAGGTTAGTCAGACGTCACAAAGAACTGAGTTGTTCCTGTGACGGCTGTGCTAGCTGAAGTTCGTCAGGCGTTAATCATTTACTTACAATAAATGGCTAGCGCCTGAACAGCTTTTTTGAAGTCAAAGTAGGCCGCATCCACTTGCTTCCACTGATCCATCTCTTTGACCGCGTAGTCAACAAAGTTGATCTGGTTAGTGGCCGTAGATTTACCAGCTCGAAAGCCATGCTGACTATCACTCAGCTGTGTTCGGACCTGTCCAGTTATGTGGCGATTCAGAACGGATTCAAAGACCTTACCGGGGGCCGAAAGAATAGCTATAGGTCTGTAGTTCTCTACCTTCGACCTGGAACCATCCTTGGGAATAGGGGTAACTCGAGAGATTTTCCATATGTCCGGATACGTAGCCGTAGAAAGAGAAAGATTATAAATATAAAGTAGAGGCACCATGAGAGCTGATATACAGTCCTTTATAATAAATGGTGGGATCCCATCCGGCCCAGAGGAAGAATGAGTTTTTAGGCGGCGGACAGCTATTAATATATCGACCTTATCAACAATATCTAACGCAATCCGTGAGGAGCACATCGAATTTGTTGCTTTGCACTCAGCATTTGCTACTGACAATGAAGAACTTTGAGGCAAAAATACCGAACTAAAATAAGTTGCAAACGCATTAGCTGCATCTGCTCCTGATACGATTTTCCCATTATATTCAAATTCGCTACACGATTGTCTAGAGCCTTGCTGATCTTTAACGAAATCCCAGAAACTCTTAGGATCCTTTTATATTATCTTCCGTACGCCGAATATAGCTTTTGTAAGCTAGGTCGATAAGCTCTTTAGCCTTGTGCCGGTAGAATTTGAATAATTCGCGGTTAAAATCAAGATTACATTGCTTAAATTTCTTTAGATGAAAGTGCTTATTTTTTAAAGTGCCTATAATTTCAGGTGTAAACCAAGTTGGATAGTGATATTTAGGGTTTTGCTGGCCAACATTTTTAAGGGGAACGTTCCGGTTAAAGCATTCGCTCAATTTATTATAAAATAAGTTAACAGCTTCGTTTACTTCAGAGACTACAGTTATGTCGTCCCATTCCAGGGAACCTAATTCGGCGTATAAAGATAAGAAGTCAGCCTTACGAAAGTTCCACTCGCATGCCGACTCACTGCCGACCGGGCGCGGCGGCGGCGCAGTCGCACCCCGCTCCCGACCCGCGCGCACGCACCTGAGGCTCACCTCCAGCGGGGGGTGATGCGGATCAATCTTGACCACCGGCACTACGTCGGCACTAACCTTAATCCACTCATCTTTCCGATTGCTCAGGACCAGATCCAATATATTACCATACTCATTTCGAATCAAATTATGTTGGTTTAACTTACAACATTCTATAAAACAGTTATAATGTAACATAACATTTTGGCTGCAGGAGTTCAAATTAAAATCGCCCACCAATAATATATCTGATTTATGGTATTTAGCAACAATATTTTCCAAAACAGCAAACGTATTTGTGTATTTTATATCGATTGAATTAGGCGGGATATAAATAGCACAACAAATAATTTTATTATACCTAAATGATACAATACTTATTAATATTTCTACATCACCATCATATCCGTCAATATCTACGACCTGCGTCACAGTATACTGATCACGAACTGCAATCAACACTCCACCCCAGCCAGCGTCGACAATACGGCCTCCGCGCCGCACGGTACGATCTCGACGTAACACGGTGTACCCCGGCGGGAACAATTCAGCATCACTCAAACTGCTAATTAAAAAGGTCTCGGTGAAGACGTATATATCTGCTGATGCTGCTAGGATAGCAGTTTTGCACTCGTCAAGTTTCGTACGAAGACCTCTAACATTCTGATAGAATAGCGTATACGTCTTAAACCGTTTATTGTTATGAAGTCGCTTGCTGCTGGTTTCGAAATCCACTCCGCCACGGTTTAATGTGGACATCTTCGGCCCAGTGTTCAGGTTTTATATACTCTTCGAGATTTCTTGTCGGAATAATTAGCTTAAACGACGCATAGTCACCGCGCGATTTTAATGCCTCTGCTGAGCAATTATCCCCGGGGCAAATGGTTTGAAGATGAGTTAAAAAGAATGAAAAGTTACGTGTTGCACTCGAGTGCAAAGATTTTTCACCTCGTGCTCTTTTGATTCTCTCGCTAACGCTCAGGATTCTAATTTTGAATCACTCGCTGCGCTCGTGATTCAATTTTAGAATCCTTCGCTTGCTCGGTCATCAAAATTGAACACGCGGTTAAAAAGCAACTTTGCACTCTTGTTTATCAAATAACTATTGTAGTTACATTTATTTTTAATCGAAATTAGATTAGATTTCTCTTTCAAAGATTCAAGATTAGATAGAAAGTTAAATGTACTTTCAAAGGCTGCTTTCATTGAAATGGTTCTATAATGCAAAGCATAGTGGAATTGAGGGTCTTGAGATGTTCACTAAAAATACCCTTTACATGGAATAACGCCTTTAAAACACTGTTTACCTAGTGCGAGTTTTCTTACTTTCCGTAACGACCGCGTTAACGTAAACTACAATTTGTATGGAATAAAAACCGCGCCACCTAGTGTTCATAATACGAACTGCAACTAGTTCCATACAAATTGTAGTTTACATTAACGCAATCGAAAGTGAAAGGAACAGTTCTCACTATATTTTTAGTCATTTTCACATTTCATCATCACTGTGGGGCTCGTATTTGATAATTAGCATTTCTGACTCCACTACACTTGGCAGAATAACGTTTTGGCTATCTGGTTCCGCTGGGTCTATTTTTATTTCTGTCTCTAAAGTCATACTCGGAACAGGCTGAGTCACAATTGTCCCTTCTTTGGTCCCTATTTGTGGTATCAAATTAATTTCACCCGAGTCTGTTACAGTTGGCATGATAACATATCCAAACGGAGCCCCTGATGATCCATCCTTAACGTTTACCACGGAAAACTTTGTAGGGGATGACTGCCTGATCTCTGGAGATTCACTTCCTGGTGACTGAGCATACTCTTGTGGTAGAGGCGTTGATGGTCCAGCAGTGTTCACATGTGTATACACTGTTTGGTTTCCTGATGGAGCAGTTTTCACTTTCCTTTTTCTTGCTTTTGATCGTACTGCAGGGTGGTGTGTTTCACAAGGCTTGTTTATAGGCTGTTCTGAAGTACTCGGTTCTGTGAAGCTGGGCTTTTCTTTGATCAAGACGAACTTGGACAGCAGTGCTCGTATCTCGCTTTGTGCTATGCGAGCCTCTTCAACATCCAAGCACAGCAGTTGCTCAGCAACAAGTTTACCGAACTCGTAGATCTCGTCTGCATAGTCAACTGGAATTTCAGAGTCAGAACGGGCTCGCTTCCATGGAAGCTCGACATCTTTAGATTGTTTCTTGTAAGTTAGGGACTTCAAGAAAACTTTCTCAGTAGCCTGCGCACCGGTTTCTGAATCATCTGAATCTTCGTCCGATGCTTGCTTCGTGTCCAGCGATTCGTCGTCGGTTGAATCGTTTGCGTATTCTTTGAAGGGGTCATATTGGGGCTTCTTCTTCTTCTGTGGAGCTTGGGGGTCGGTGACCTGAAACAATTTTGGGGCACCGTTAAGTAAAGTCACTGTCGTCGACCGTCAAAGGACAGAGGAGGAGAGTAAATACTGTCCGACTACAGTGATTTATTAACGAGTGGTTCCACTCCACCTCAGTAGTTTAGTGAAATGGCACTCCTAGAGTGCCATTTCACTCTAGGAGTGCCATTTCACTAAACGACCATTCAAAAACCAATATTGTAAAAAAGAGCCCGCGAATACAAAATACAAACTACTATGCGAAAAAAAGAAATAACATGATGGGTTGTCAGTTGTGATTGAGCATTTCGTCAATCCGGACGAGTAGCGTTAGCAAAACCGATAGCGTCACTCGCTTCCCGTGACTATACGCATCTTCGATTCGCATAAATATAAGAACGTTTTGTTTAATGTTAAGATAGAAGTCAGAATCTAAACCATCAAGATCAAGTAGATATTTTATTATAATCTCAAAGATCAAATATTTATAACAAATAGATAGGTATTACCAAAATTCTCATATATCACAGTTAGAACTCTCGATCCCGGGAACGAAATTCACTCTTTTTAACCGACTTCAAAAAAGGAGGAGGTTATCAATTCATGTTTTTTTTTTATTTTTTTTTTATGTTTGTTTCCTCATAACTTTTGACTGGGTGAATCGATTTTGATGATTCTTTTTTTATTAGAAAGCTGACGCTTCCCATTTGGTCCCATTTCAATTTAGTCCAGTTCTGATCATGGTATCCATAAGAAAACCATATACTTAAGTCTTAAATTTGCATTAAGTACGTGCGCGACAAATACGAGTAGATGAATAACTCAATAGTCGGTCTTTTGAAGTCGGTTTTTGTTTTGTAAAAATAATGTTCTTGTCACCTGACATTTTATCAGCTAGCTGATTTGATTCGATTGGTTTAGTTTCTTCTCGTTTGACTTGTAAAATACTCGTAGTACCTACTGTGATGAGTATCTACCTATCTATACATTCAAAAACATGAACATAATCAAATAAGTTTAAATCCAAGAATATTCCCGAACTGAATATTTAGATTAAAAACATTTTTAATTGTTACCTGATGAGGTATAGCAGTTTTCAATATTTTGCGCCTTCCTGCTTTAGTTATAAATATTTCATCAGATGTAAAGTGATCTGAGCACACGTAGCTGTAATTGTTTGCAGTCCACTCTTGATCTAGTCTCGCTGTTCGTATTTTTTTCAGCCATATCTTGCGGATGGCAACATCAGTTGGAAATCTACAGTAAGAAAATAAATAGAGGATTATAAAATTATCAGAAAAGAAATATTTCAGACTATACACCACTAAGGGTATTTTTTCTGTCATGCGGATTTGGTTTGCGCTTGACCCGCATCCTGTCATTTTCCGAGTTTTTTTGCCGAAATATTGAGCAATAGTTATTTGTTATACAAGGGTGCAAAGTTGCTTTTTAACCGCGTGTTCAATTTGGATGACCGAGCAAGCGAAGGATTCTAAAATTGAATCACGAGCGCAGCGAGTGATTCAAAATTAGAATCCTGAGCGTCAGCGAGGGAATCAAAAGAGCACGAGGTGAAAAATCTTTGCACTCGAGTGCAACACGTAACTTTTCATTCCACCTCAGCGAGGAAAGAGTATTTTTAATCTTCAATATCTGAGTGGAAAAGCTCATTTGCGCATTATTAACAGTTTCAGTCAATTCTGTTGGCGTCAAACAAACTTCCTCGTCGCTAGAATCACTCATTTTAGTTTTTTCACTTGTTTTCAAGTTTCTTGTTTTTAATATAAGGTTTAACAATGACGTGAAAAAATGCCGCGTAAAGAACCGCGTACAAAGCAAATTGAAAAAAGAACACCAAGAAGGTTCCGAGTCTGAGTTTTTAACAAATTAAAAAAAAGTTGTATGATATATTCGGCACCATTGAGGTAGCAGTAAATAGGTTTAATGTTTTTTTTAATTCACAAACTTAGTGCACACGATGTTCTAAATTCAATTTACTTTATCCTCTAGAGAATAAAAACGGCTTTTCCACTCACATATTGAAGATTAAAAATACTCTTTCCGAGATGGTGGGATGAAACAACCCTTTCCCGGTATCTAAATGGAAGCCTATGAACATTGACACTAGGGCTGGTAACTCAGCCTACTTACACGAAATTGCTCACATAAAATTTCATAAATCCCGGAAATAAAATCTCGGGATTTTACATACAGGATTAATCAAGTGTAAGATTTTCTCTCGCGAAGTTTAGGCAGATAATTACTTTATCCTATTCCGATTTCCGGCTAACGCACGCATGCGGACTATTGCGGACCAAATAGCGAGCGAAAAAACACTCTTAGTGTGAACTAAGTAAGTAAGTAATTGATATATTTTAAATTAGTTTGCTGACGGTACTTTTTTTTTTTTTTTTTTTGACCCAGGGAAAATCCTTTATGGATACCACACCCACCCCGGGGGGGGCAGGGTGGTTATGTGGGAGTCTCCGCCCTAGTGGCGGCATACCCACTAAAACCCCTGGGGTGTTCCTCCAGGCAATGGGCGGAGCCACGGGCCCATTAATTGCTGACGGTACTTGCGCCCGCTTCTTTGACAGGTTGGCGTTTCCCGCAGTGATGCCAATTTAGCATATTTTATGCTAGATTTAGCCTTAGACTAAAATAAAATGAATGGACGGGCCTAAACCGTTAATCGCGTTCAGTCGAAATAAGTCACAATCTGCTCGACTATATATCTATGTATATATGTAATACCTAATCATAGGCATGTGTGTACATTTTTTACAAAAAAAGAGACCGCGAATACAAAGTACCATGCGAAAGAACGAAATAGCCTGTGTTTGTCTGTTGCGCTTGAACATTTCGTCAATCCGGACGAGTGGCGTTAGCAAAACCGATAGCGCTGATAGCAATTAATTATATTCTAAATAATAATTTGTATGGTTTAAAAAATGGGTGCATACTTAAATGAGACTAGATGAGATGAGAATGAGACGAAAAAAATGAGTCTTAAATAAATAAAAAAACAATTTTTTATGATACAAATTTTAATGCAAATATAAACAACAAAAGGTAAACAAGGTAAGATCCAGATCGAATGAGAACGTATATTTAAAATAAAAGATACTATTGCATGACAAACAAAGGATTAAGAGTTAAATTAAAACGGCAATACTCACGTAAAATTAATGGATTACGGTTTCCAAAAAAATGTCACTAAGCCCATCGAGTGGGGTATGTATTAGAATTAATAGTTTTAAAAGGTGTATACACCCGCCTTTAGAAACTCACACTTACTATTATAGGGTTATTCATAAAGGGTATGCTAAGCCGAAAAGGTTTAGCATTTAGATTTAGTTGTATATATTTCGTCAGACGAAAAGTGATCGGAGCACACATAGCTGTAGTTCTTTGCAATCCAGTCTTGCTCCAGTCTCGCAGCCCGTATTTTATTTTGCCATATTTTGTGGATGGCAACATCACTTGGAAATCTACAGTAAGTAAATAAAAGATAACTATGAGAAAAAAAAATGTTTCAGACTTTGTATACCTACCACTAAGCGTATTTTTTTCTGTCAAGAAGAAGAAGAAGAAAAAAATCGGTTGTCTGTAAAGTCGGTTTACTGACGATAGTTGAACGTGACAACGTCATAAGAAAATACTGATAGAATGGTTTCATTAAAAACCATTAAAAAAAATAAAAAAAAATTTAATAATTTGTAATCTGAAAATTAGTTTGCTGACGGTCGTTGTACCCGCTGCTTGGGCAGGTCGGTGTTTGCCGGCGTAAGCCGAATACTTCCGAACAAAGAGAGGTCATCCTTGTTGCACTAAGCACAAGCCTATATTTCTGTCCCTCAACGGTAGGAAAACAACAACAAAATGGAAACTAAGTATGTAACGATTGTATTTTGATAATTTTACACGTAATTATGATAAAATACGATGAACAAATATGTACTTACAAATGAAATGTGACTCCACAACCTTTATTTTTGGTTCTCGAAGTGTTTTTGCATAATGGGAATGAGCACGAAGGCATTATTTGTTCGATGGAAGGTCGTGATTGTGTAGCTCAGTGGTCTCGAACGTCAATGAGCAAAATCGGTAGAGTTGCCCACTAAAAATCGGTATATTTGTACCCAAAATCGGTATATGACAAAAAAAATACAATATTCAATCAAACACGTTTATTTATCAAAAAACAAACTAAGCCAAATTATTTAGATGACATTTTAATATTATTACTAAATTTTTGTAGGCACTTCACATCTAAAAAATTTCTCTTCGAAATTATGACAATTAATGAAAAAATAAAACCCGAATTACTGTTTATTATAATTATAGACAAGTGTATTTCCGAACGAAAAACGGGAAATTCCTTAAACATCAAGTTGAAGGACTCAACTCAAGGGTATTCCCCAAAATATATGGACCATTCCGCAATCTGCAATAACTAACTATTCATCCATTCTTACTATTGAGGGATTCCCCGTATCCTAAAACATAAATTAAAAGGGTTGAAAACTTAGAAATGTAAAATCGGTAGAAAAATCGGGATAATTTCCTTGTATTCTCTGAAATCGTGGAGAAATCGTTGCATTTCGGTATTTCGGTAGGACAGACCCCATAACCCCATATCGGTAGAAATACCGAAAAATCGGTAGGTTCGAGACCACTGGGTAGCTCCACAATTGTGTTACAGACGGTTGCCAACTTAGGGGTTTTCCCCCCAGATTTAGGGGGTAAATAAGTGAGTAGGGATTTTTTTAGGGGTCTGAAATTTTTAAGGGTATTTTCAGGGATTTTTTGACTCATTAATATTTTTAAATTTATAATAATAATATTAATTTCTTGACCTAGCGACTTATAACGACATCTAGTACGTAATTCTACAACCACTCTGTGGTGACTGGCGGCAATACTGGCGCTACTGGCGGTCATTTTATTGTCTGTGCATATGGCGGTTATTGTTGTGTTTCTATATTTTTTTAAGCTTGAACGTGTTTGACATTAGCTTATGTCAGATAGGATACCGCAAAAAAATGAATATTCTTACGACGATTGTTACAGCATATTATTTCTAAATCATTATGAATTTATTTATTTATTTTTTAGGGGGACAACTCAATAATTAAGGCGATTTTAGGGGTTTTTGACACAAACTTTAGGGATAAATATTTGTGAGAGTTGGTAACACCTTACACTTCCGAGGTGCTGGGACTGGGAACGAGTGAGAGCGAGACAGATGTCTCGAGCGTAATACGCTTAAACAAACAGTCTTCAATAGTGCGCTTCTTTTAGGCCCGTCCATTTATTTTATTTTAGTCTAAGGATTTACCTAGCATACTTTTATTTTGATAAGCATTTTCATTTGTTGTTTAGCATATAAAATAGTTACTTAATAAAAAAAATGTAAAACGAAGTCTATCATCATTATCACATTCCAACGAGGAAATCGAACGTGTTTTAAAAGTCAAAACTAAGCTTCGCAACCGTTGGTCGGTAAAAAGATTAAATGCCATTTTATACACAAGATTCGGCCTAAAGAGGGCAGAGAAATGATGCTATTCTTACACAGGTCCGGATAACGTACTGCGGGGTCAGAAGCAGGTCGTCCCATTCGCAACTCGTCCAAATCGCAACCCGTCCCATTCGCAGCCCGTCCCATTCGCAGCTCGTCCCGTTCGCAACTCGTCCCGTTCGCAACTCGTCCTATCCTCTATTTTTTTTCGCAACTCGTCCCATTCGCTACTTGTACCGTTCTTGGCTCGCCATTGGGTATATAACTAACTGAATAATAATAAAAAATGCTGCAAATCATTTATTAAACCATCATTTATCAAAATACAACAAAATTCTCAATAGGTCTATCGTTATTGACGCATTGCAAGTACTTCTTTTTACACATCGCCATTTAGAACTTCCGTCTTGAATATCACAATGTTTATTGTATCGGTATTGTCCTCGTATTAAACTGCGTTTACCTCTTTGAGTAACAATAAATTTAAACGGATCCATAACAAAAACACTCGTCTACAAATGTGGTTCACGTAAGTATTAAAAAGGGAATGATTATTGATGCAAGTGACAGTGTCAGTGACAAGATATGTGTAACTACCCTCTTCAAGTACTAATAATAAAGAGTAATTGTGGCCACGAAACTCGGCTAACAATGTTATTAATAATCTTGATTGCTTTCATGTTTTGCCTAGGCGTGTTGTTTTTTTTATTCAAAAATAAGTTTGCGTTTGACCGCCATCTCGCCTGTTGTTAAGTGACGATGCGGTCTAAGATGAAGCACGCTTGTCTGAAAAATAATACACTGAAATCACCCCTAACCTATGGCATGCATTTAAATTAACATCCTGGTAATCTTTATCGATACCACGAGTTGTAAAAATATATAAATGGGACGAGCTGCGAATAGGACGAGTTGCGAACGGGACGAGCTGAGAATGGGACGAGCTGAGAATGGGACAAGCTGCGAATGTGTGACGAGTTGCGAATGGGACGACTTGCTTCTGACCCGTACTGCGCTCTATATGCACCAAGGAGATATAATTAGTCTTGGCAATGAGGCTTCCATATCTATAATACATGCACATCGGCTGCGGATGAAGACCAAGCAAGCAAGTATCTTAGTAGTCTTGGTGGCAGCACTGGTTTCCCGACGTACGGCCGTAAGCCGAACACTTCCAAACAAAGAGAGGTTGTCCTTGTTGCACTAGCACAAACAAGTCTATACCTATTTCTGTCGGTACAAAAACAACAACAAAATCGATATACTGCGTAACGATTGCATTTTGATAATTAAATACGTAAGTATGATAAATTATGTACTTACTTATGAAATGTGACTCCAGAACTTTTATTTTGGTTTTTCGAAGTATTTTTACATATCGGAAATGAGCATGAAGGCATTATTTGGTCGTGATTTATTTAGCTCCACAGACGTTTAACTGCACTTCCGAGGTGCTGAGAAGGAGTGAGAGTCAGTCAGACGTAATCAGCGCCCGGTGCTGCTTTTGATAGTACCCAAGGAACATAAATAGTACCTATTCAAGGGAGACGATAATGTACGACCACGAATATTACACAGCCCGTTTTTCAGCGTCGTGTACATGGCTTCGAAAAATCGGGTTGTACTAAATTGAGCGGAGTAGTTTTTGACGTCGCTTATCGGGAATCAATATTACAGGGGAAAGGATATGCTAAGCTGAAAAAGGTTGATTCATAGTTTCATTATTGTGCCATTTTTTTAGTACCTATGGAAACTATACTGAAATTGCAAAAAATAAACAGCATATTTATTCCTTATAAAAATACCAATCGCACTCGAGAAATTCCATCGAACGATCCGCAAATAAAGCTAAATTCATAATTAACCATAGATTCCACATTCCTATTTTATATATTCTGTGGTCAGGTGTCTCAATTCAATTTTTAACACGCTTTTATTAGCTTCACCTGTATGTTTGTATGTAACCGACTCCTTTGAGCGCGTTTTTGACCCACTTTAAACGGTCAGATTTCTTTCAAACTTTGTAGATATATCGAGGACCGATGACAATACACTAAACAAATCGTGTTTTTTAGTTTTTTTAACTATTAATTTGTCTAACACGCTTTTTCTATAAAGTTTCTTTAACTTTTAATACCGTTTAACTTACAAATGGTAATTTCGTCATTCGTGTCAGAGAACAGAGTGGCGCAGTGGAAGCGTGCTGGGCTCATAACCCAGAGGTCCCTGGATCGAAACCACGCGCTTGAAATCTTTTTGCTCAATATTTTTTTGTTACGCATCAATTTTATTTTATGAGGTCTGAGGATCGAAACCACGCGGCTACAAATCTTTTTGCTCAATATTTTTTGTTACGCATCAATTTTATTTTTAATTTGCTTGAGCAGACGGCCAAAATCGGATAACACCAACACATTTGTACATATTAATAATGGTTAATAGTTAGCAAATCGAACTAAAAAGCGAAAAATAAATAATAGTTAAAAAAAAACTAAAAAAACACGTTTTTTATAAAAAACCGAACTAAAAAAATAGAAAATAAAATTTTATAAATTTAAATTAAGAATAGGGTTGAAAATTTCAATAAATATAAATTAATAATAGTGTAAATAAATAAATATATGTATTTTATTTTTAAAAAAGCGTGGGGTGCTTTCTAAGATATTATCAAAATGCTAATCACTCTACTCATGTCTGTCAATACAAAATGTATCTACAAAATATATAATATCTATTGACCCATGCACCCCACGCTTTTTAAAAATAAAATACATATATTTATTTATTTACACTATTATTAATTTATATTTATTGAAATTTTCAACCCTATTCTTAATTTAAATTTATAAAATTTTATTTTCTATTTTTTTAGTTCGGTTTTTTATTAAAAAGGCTTTCCGATTCAGACATTGATAAATCACACTACTATCAAATAAATATTACATACTACTCTGTCAAGAAAGTACCGGGAAAATATCAATAATACACAAAATGTTTGTTATTCATCCAAATTTATTTTATCACCTTCAAAGTATGCTCCTTCAGAAACGATACACTTACGCCAACGAATAATCCAATCATCAAAACATTTTTTAAACGCTGTTTCCGGAATTGAGTTGAGTTCTCGCCTCGAATTCTCCTTTATGTCTCCTACCGATTGAAAACGGGTGCCTACTAAACTAGTTTGCATGTCAAACTCGTAAACCCACGTCTCGTCACCAGTAACAATGCGTTTCATAAATGTTGGGTCGGAATTGACCCGTTCTAGCATGTCCTCAGCGACTCTCATGCGAATGAGTTTTTGGAGAAAATTCAGGTCTTTTGGGACTAGCCGAGCGGTAACATGTTTCATACCCAAATGATTACTTAAAATGGTACGGATCGACTCGTGAGATACAGAAAGTTCAGCGGCTATCTCTCTCAAAGTTGAGTGAGGATTTTCAGTCACTATTTCCTTCACTTTTGCGATGTTAACTTTAGTTGCAGACGTTGATGGCCTACCAGAGCGAGGCAAATCTTCCATCACATCTCGACCGCTTTTGAACGCTTTGTACCACTCATAAGCACGTGTTTTTGATAAAGTCGATTCGCCGTAAGCCTTCTGTAACATTTTTAGTGACTCCGAACACGAAATTCCATTGGCGATGCAAAATTTAAGACAAACTCTTTGTTCGATGTTTTTGTCCATGATGAAATTCGTAATACACACTAGACATGACCTAACTAAAAACAGCACCATATTTAATCTAAATAACAGACGCAACTCAAACTCCGCGCCAAAATGGATAACAGTTGCGCCAATCTAACAACAACAATAAAAACAAAAATTTGAATTTGGAACCTAAAACAAATCATCCATTCCCGATACTTTTTTTGACTGAATGTATGTGAAGTTTGGCAGTATGTTTGTTACTCCTCGCTAAACGGTTTGACGGAATTGGATGGAATTTGAAGTAGAGATAGCTCATGCCGTGGACTACATACTTACTACTCCTCTACCTACTCATACTTAGCCTTGTTTTGTTAATCATATAGCTAACTAAAATTCAGTTTAAATCGCCAAAAAAAACTAGTTGGTAAATAAGTAAAACATTTTTTGAAATGAACACTTTCCTTTCTAGTTTTCTAGATAAGTATTTTATTTACTGTTTCAGTACTTGCATAAAGAATAATCAAGCACACGTTTTAAGCCTGAAATTTATAGATACAAATACAAATAAAAACAAAGTATCTCCGAAAAATAAAGTATAGCCGAAAAGGGCTCATAGTACTCATGAACAACTTTTACTATGGGCCCAACCCAGAATTATTAGCGAAAAAAAATCAGCTGTTCCATACATTTCAACGAGTGTCGTTGACATTTTTCGATGGAACAGCTGATTTTTTTTTGCGAATTCCGGATTATTCCCATAAAAGTTGTTCGTAATGAGTCCTTTTCGACTTATAACCCTGTAGTGCACAAGTTAAATGACATTTGTCAATCTTAGCAACTGCAAAGCATAGTGGAATTGAGGGTCTTGAGATGTTTCTCTAAAAATACCCTTTACATGGAATAACGCCTTTAAAAAACTAAGTGTTTACCTAGTGCGAGTTTTCTTACTTTCGACCGCGTTAACGTAAACTACAATTTGTATGGAATAAAAACCGCGCCACCTAGTGTTCATAATACGAACTGCAACTAGTTCCATACAAATTGTAGTTTACATTAACGCAATCGAAAGTGAAAGGAACAGTTCTCACTATATTTTTAGTCATTTTCACATTTCATCATCACTGTGGGGCTCGTATTTGATAATTAGCATTTCTGACTCCACTACACTTGGCAGAATAACGTCTTGGCTATCTGGTTCCGCTGGGTCTATTTTTATTTCTGTCTCTGAAGTCATGGTAGGAACAGGCTGAGTCACTATTGTCCCTTCTTTGGTCCCTATTTGTGGTATCAAATTAATTTCACCCGAGTCTGTTACAGTTGGCATGATAACATATCCAAACGGAGCCCCTGATGATCCATCCTTAACATTTACCACGGAAAACTTTGTTAGAGATGACTGCCTGATCTCTGGAGATTCACTTCCTGGTGACTGAGCATATTCTTGTGGTAGAGGCGTTGATGGTCCAGCAGTGTTCACATGTGTATACACTGCTTGGCTTCCTGATGGAGCAGTTTTCACTTTCCTTTTTCTTGCTTTTGATCGTACTGCAGGGTGGTGTGTTTCACAAGGCTTGTTTATAGGCTGTTCTGAAGTACTCGGTTCTGTGAAGCTGGGCTCTTCTTTGATCAAGACGAACTTGGACAGCAGTGCTCGTATCTCGTCTTGTGCTACACGAGCCTCTTCAACATCCAAACACAGCAGTTGCTCAGCAACAAGTTTACCGAACTCGTAGATCTCGTCTGCATAGTCAACTGGAATTTCAGAGTCAGAACGGGCTCGCTTCCATGGAAGCTCGACATCTTTAGATCGTTTCTTGTACGCTTCAGATTTCAAGAAAACTTTCTCAGTAAAGTGCGCACCGGTTTGTGAATCATCTAAATCTTCGTCCGATACTTGCTTCGTGTCCAGCGATTCGTCGTCGGTTGAATCGTTTGCGTATTCTTTGAAGGGGTCATATTGGGGCTTCTTCTTCTTCTGCGGTGCTGGGGGGTCGTTGACCTGAAACAATTTTGAGGCACCGTTAAGCAAAGTCACTGACATCAAAGGAAAGAGGAGACTAAGACTAAAAAAATTAAGATAACGTTTCACGCTCATAGCTCCCCCCACTAGGATAACCTGTGTCGGGGATGCCATGGAACACACAAAGACATGGACAACTAACACCCAGACCCAGAGCAGATATTTAAATTCATCAATCAAACATCTGCCCGGCCGGGAATCGGACCCGGGACCTCTGGCTTAAAAGGATATCCGGTGAGCCAAACAGACTTATTAACGAGTAGTTCCACTCCACCTCAGATCAAGTAAAAAGGCACTCCTGCCTCGAGCGCCATTCCACTAAAGGACAAAACAAATAGGTACAGAAGTCAATCAAACGTATGTACTTCACTTTTCATACCTACGCGCGGTAGTCGCGCTGGGGTTGTCAACTTTGCCATAAGCACAAAAACTATTATTCTGATCTTATTTCAAGGGCAACAAAACCACGGTCGGTTAGTGAAATCATTTCAGCCAGCAGCCACCGCGGCAAATATTATACATTCAACCTCTTTTGAAATAAAAACTACTATTTCATCCTCCTTTTACCTATCCGTCAAATGGCGAGACCACTATTTTGAGATAAAACTACTTTTAAAATTAAATAAAATAAACACTTTTATTTTGGCAGTATTATAACATTTATTTCGAGAAATATATCAATACAACTACAATTGAATCTAAAAACAAAATTAATTTATTGTTTTTTGATTATTGACTTGTCTAAAATTCAATTATAGATTTTAAAACCAACACTATAAGATACAAATTCCGCAATTGGGAACACATGACCGGACCAGTGAAGCAAGACCCTTTTATTTTTCCTATTTGAAATTTTAAGAAAAACTACATTTCAAATTGGGAAATTCGCTGTATTTTTCCTGTCTAGTTCACTTAATTACCTATTAAGTTGGATTAATTTAGTTTCCGTCGGTAAACTTCAGAGGTAAAGGGGGGGGGGGGGTCATTTTTCACAGATTTGAAAATAAACAGCATAAACTGTGTTGTGAAATAAAATGTTTTGAAATTTTTGGTCCCTATTTTAATATTTGAAGACCTAATTTTCAGGTAACCTATTTCTTAGCATGTTTTTATTTCTAAAACTTGTAGCAGTTAACATTATCTAGCGTCTACATAAAGCGTCCTTCAACAGACTATGCCTGTGGACTTGAGTAGTATAAATTCAAACAGAAAATTTTGTAGTTCAATTTATACCTGTTCCCACGTCCCTGACTTTTATTATTTTGGTCAGTTGTTTAACAACACGCAACAAGTATGGGGTTTAAAATTTGTGACATACCTTAAAAAACGTGTTACCTCCAGACTCGGTATTGTTTGTCTTTTCTAGTCTCTTTCGGCATCTCTGAACTTCACTTAAAAGTTTTCTTTTTTGAGCAGTATCTTTCAAAAGGTGTAACGGAGTTTGTACTTGAGCATTCGTTTGAAAACCATAATAACATTGTACACTTGCATCGGCTGTTTGAATAATTGCTTGAATTCCTTTATTAACAAAATTACTTGGTAATGGTAGGAGCAGTTGTGGAAATGAGTTTCTTTTTAACAACTTTCGAGTTGAATTTATTCTAATGGAGTTGGGACTAAAATGGGCTTCACAAACACGAACATGAAAGCATCCTGATTCTATTAAATCTTCTCTATGGATCAATTTCAACCACTCAGTTCGCCTGAAATAAGATATAATTTTATTTCAAAAAAAAGTGTAACCTTGGCAAAAAAATCATGTCTGTTGTATGGGAGCCCCCTTAAATATTTATTTTATTCTGTAATTTAGTATTTGTTGTTATATCGGCAACAGACATACATCTGTAAAAATTTCAATTGTCTATCACGGTTCATGAGATCTTAACTGTTTATAATGAGGAAGATGAGCATTTTTTTATCATCTATACGTCAAAACAATCATACATACATAGACTGCTAAAACCATAACCTTTTCTTTTGCTTACCTACCTAACTGTTTTGTATTACGTTGAAACGAACCATTGAAATATGTACAAGCAAATACCTAGTTAAGGTACTTACTTCTCTGAAACAGCTGGCAGCTTAAAAAAGGATAATTCACCTTTTAATGTTGAATTTAAACAACCATCCACTGCACAGTTGTAATAACTTTTTTTAATTTGCTCCATTTTTGTCCAAAAAACTTCACAGATGCGTGTCTCTAGCGGACGGCACCCACACTCTCACTAGTCCGACTCAGTCAACAAGCAAATTGGTTCAGTAGTTATGTAGATATATTGCTTAACACTTTGACTGCTAATAATCACATATGCTTGCCTTAATTGTGGCTAATAGTCAAATGCGTTGTTTTACGCCCCTGGCGCGGCGTGTGTAGCCGCATTCGCGTCGCACAAAGGAAAACACAAGGTATGTGTTTTCAGCAGTCAAAGTGTTAATTGAATAGGCCCAGCTCCTATCTTTGTAATGTCAATTGATGTCATGCTTTTTGGTAATTTTGGCTACAATACAATTTACTTTTCTCTTCTGCTTCACCTTATCTGCTGCATATATCCAAATCTGGGTTTCCTGTCTCATCTTCTCAAGGTTGGCAAGCTTTATTACAATGCCTTTTACATGGTTTGGTGTAACACCTCAGTTTTAGCGGCTAATCTTGCAGAGTCAAGTTTTTCGCTGCTTGGCCCGATGGATTTTTTCGCGAGGTTATTTGACATTCAAACTTATGAGGTATCATACCTTTCTTGAGTTTTACAATGCTTTACTAGTTTATATTACACATAGTTGTCCGTGTCCACTTCCACCTGAAAATAAAATCAATATAATTACATATTCCGGAAACTTTTTGTAATCCTTACTGCTATACATAGAATCATTCCCGTACATTCAATATTGTAGTTAATCATGTTTAATTGCCGAATTCAATTAATAAGAAGTTCGAAATATAACCGAGAATTAAAAAATAATAAATGAACGCAATGGCTGGGCTGAATCGAATGGGACGTCACCGCACAGGTTATGTTTTGAAGTCGAAAGTTGTCAACAAACAATAAGTTTTGAAAAGTGTACTTACGTTAAAATGATCTTCACTGCACTAAAACTGGATTTTCACGCCTTGCATCATTTTTCCCAAACCTTTGCATCTCGCGGCATATGAAAGAACACTTTACTAGGCATCGAGATATAATTACTACGTTTATAGAAGCTATACCAAACTAAAAACCTGTCACATCTTGATGACAAGGGGGCTGGTCTGCGCGGGGGGAGCGCGGCCTGAGCTCTCGTCTGTGCTGCAGCGCTTAATTTAGCAACTGTTGTCTAAACAAATTATTAAAACATGCAGCGCAGTGCCGCTTAGAGGTTACATTTTTCTCGCCACCAAAAACGTCGTAAGCGCCGTGAATTTCATGGCGGTTACGCGTTTTGTTCAATGTATTGTAAGGACATCCTTACTCTCATAGATTAACAGCGCCGAAGTGACACAGCTTTTGTACCTACATAACTTCATTTGGTTGAATGCATACAAAATTTTAATGAGTTACGTTAATAAAAAAAATAGCAAGCTAGAAAAGTTAATAAAAATAAATTACAATGCATTTAAAATTATTTTAATAAGCTACAACATTGATACATAACCGAATCACTTACTGGTTCAGATATTGGTTCCACCAGTTCCTTTGTTGTACCACATTTTGCATAGCTAACGTCGCATGGTACTGCACTTGTATGGAGATATTGTCGACCTGTCTTCGTGATGTATTTATCTTCATTTTTAAAATGATCGGAACATATAAGTGTATGGTCGCTCGGTAGCCATGTCTCTTCGTTCCGATTTTTTTGGACAAATTTTATCCATGCTTCTCTTTTTTCGTGATCAGGTCGAGGAAACCTTAAAGAAAACAAGGTAAAAATTATTAACCTTTTTATTATTAATATTTCATGTTAAGGTGTAATAGTATCTTTTCTTCAAAGTCTGTGACGCCTTTTAGTGACTACACGTCCTATCTGTATTGTTCATATTTCATAATCTATCTATGATTTTCAAACAAAATGTCGGCATGTCGTGGAAATAAAGTATAAAATTAGTTTTGATTGGTTTTAATTAATAACTGTATTTACTTACCGATGATAAGTCACGCCACTATCTTTTTTCTTTGCAGTGGATCGATTTTTACACGTTTTTAACACGCAAGCTGGCATTTTAGATTATTCTGTTGTTCGTCAGAGTTTCGGCACACAGGCAATCGCTTGAGCGTCGCGCGAGTGACTAAACCAGTTGTTGCCCATTGGCAACAACGCACGGCGCAAAAAACTGGTTCGTTGCGTCGGTTCCATACGCTAGTAATAATAGTTCGATGTTACTAGGTGCATTTCTTGTAGTATTTTTGCACAAAGGCACAATGCAAAATTTAGAAACGGTTTCTTGTCCTTTTTCAATTTTTCAACCTTAAAATACCCCAATTTGAGAAACGAACATTGCTAACAGTAACACTGCTCAGAGGCTTGATTTCGTTGTTTACATTGCATGCATGCTTGGTGCTTGCATTGCATGCACACTGTGAGTCACTGTGACGTCAGAGAAAGCGCCAAACAGGGATGCCAGGTTAAATTTTTCATTTTTCCCAAATCCAATTTTATTTATTTAAATGTTTTTTATTCAATTATACTTGCTTGCTTTTGACCGCCATCTCGCCTGATGGTAAGGAATGATTCTGTCTACGATGGAGCACACTTGTCTAGAAGGAACCGATTCAATCGCGACTTGAAGACATCCAAATTATATCTATCGGGAACACCCACTGGGGCAAAACTTGTTGGAAGAAAAAAAACTTCACTTTATGCGAGTTCGTATAATATTTTTTTCGACTGTAGGATCGCTTTTGATCGCCATCTTGTCTGCAGTAAGCAATGAATGATGCGGTCTACGATAGTCAGACTTGCATAATGCATTATGCTTATCTATATATTTGAGACCTATAAATATTTCTGAAGCTTGAACAATACTTACTGGGAAAATAGAAGGAATCACTGCTGGCTTCAGTGTGCGCCTGCCAGATTTAGTAATAGTATAATCATCTTCTTTGAAATGAGCCGAGCAGACTCTATGATTGCTGTTGCCGATAAAATATGGTTCGGCTCTTTGTTCTTTCAATAATGTGCACCATATTTTTCGCGCTGTTGGGTCTACGGGTAAACTGAAATTATAAAATAGTGTTTTAATACTCCATTTAGTACATTAGTTTATCGAAGAAAAGGATTCAGTCAAACTATTTTTTCCAGTTCTTTGCTTTGCGTATGACCGCCATCTCGATTATTTGTAGCGGATTTTATATATTCTATTTGATAACGATGATAAATTAATAATAAATTATTTTGAAAGTATCCCGAACCGGGTTGGTGTCAAATAGCAAATCCATTTATTAGGCATGACGATAGTATCAAAAAATCGCCGATTCAATGCTTTCAGGGGACTAGCCAGATTAAAAAAAATTAAAACACATGTTTACTTTTATTTTTAAAAAACAGATTATTAAGATTTTCAATAAATTAAAACATTAAAATACAGCAATCGGCCATCTTGTCAGAAACAACAATCACAGCGTATGACGTCACGCCTCAGTGAACTCAGGTCATCCGCCGCTCATCACGCTTATACACAATGACATGTTTATTAGCCGTGACGTCAAATCGACGCCATGACACAAGCAAGCTGTTTTCGGGCATTGTTGAAAAAATATGTGAAAAATGGCTTCAAACTTCGTTAAACTTAAGTTTATTACCGAAATAAAGGCTTTTTTGTAAATAGTAAATGTGTACTCACAGGAAGAGGATTTTAAAATCTTTCGTCACGCCTATTCTTATAATGAACATATCGCATTGTCTTCTAGGGTCTCGCCGAGCATTGAGTTCTATCATAAAACTCCGAGAGTAGTTTATCAATCGGATATGCTATTAAAGCATTATTTTAAATATTAATTTTTCGGTTTTAGGTTTGATCCCGTTGTAAAAAAAATAAGTTGTCTTTTCGGCGCATATCCTTTCTTTTTTACCCTATATTGTACTTATTTGTACTCCATGAGATGGTTATTAATTAATTATTATTGTAGTTAGACATACAATTTCGTAAGTAGGTATTTGTTAACTTGGTAAATGGTCAACTTCAACTTCAATTTTTAAAAATGGCTTCTGCGGGGTTGCCACAATTTAGCCAGTGTCAAGTGGATAGAGTAGGTAAGGTACGGTACGTGCCCCAGTAAAGTAGTGGAGACTTTACTAGAGGCTTTTCTAAGGAGTTTTGGAAGCAACACGGAATGACACGATTCACTGCATTTTATGATTTGCCCACACTCGTGCAC
The DNA here is from genome assembly GCA_949125135.1 of Alcis repandata. Classification (NCBI taxonomy): domain Eukaryota; kingdom Metazoa; phylum Arthropoda; class Insecta; order Lepidoptera; family Geometridae; genus Alcis; species Alcis repandata. The sequence goes on along the minus strand of OX421245.1, from coordinate 2,973,026 downwards.
GTCCTCAAGCACTTAATGGTTATTTTCCCCACTTAAAATAAACATTAACACTCAAAATTACACAAGTTTAGTAAAATAACGAAATGAAGCAACATGTCTCTTCCACGTTCCCGCCAAAGTCCCTGGTAAATGGTCACTACTTAAAACACCTCTCTGACGTGAAATGTCATGTGCGAAAACAAGCAGTGTTGCCAATTTAGCGACTTAGTCGCTAGAACTGGCGACTTTTGCTTAAGTCTTAGCGACTAAAATAAAGTTTTGACGACAAAAATTGTTTAGCGACATATCTGGCGACTTTTGGAGTACAAATTAAAACAGCCCTAGCTTTAGATATTTCAAAAAATATTCAAAACAACACATTCAATTTTCTTTCAAATCGTAAGTTTTGCTATTGAATGGGCAGTTCTCCAATAATTACCTTAATTTTTTTACCTAGGTATCCTAACATTTTACACCGCCTTTTCTGTCCCCGACAAAATTATAGGTATTCTCCTAGACAAAATCGTGGATCCGCTTCTGGTGGAGTTAGTTTTAGCGACTTTTGATTAAGAATCTAGGGACTCATAATTTGTGGAGTTGGCAATACTGAAAACAAGACGGAGTTTTCAATACTGCAAGTTCAAGCAAGGTTAATTCTTTGGGGTCTTGCGGCAAAATAGAGTTTGAAAATCATAATTACCAACACTGTACAGTTGCATCGGCTGTTTCAATGCTAGTTTGATTTTGTTTATCTGCAAAAATATTCCGAAACATTGGTAGAATAAGTTGTGGAATGGCGTTCTTTTTTAGTATCTTTCGCTTTGAACTTATTAAAAAGCTGTCGGGACTGAAATGGGCTTCACAAACACGAGCACGCGGAGTGTCAGTTAAATCTTCCCGATCTATCAGGCTTAACCACTTCGTTCGCCTGAAAGGAAACATAAATATCTTTGTCTTAAAAATTATAAGTATACCGGCTGACTGGTTAGACACTTGACATATTCTAGGTTATCATAGTACTCATTATTATGAACAACTTTTACTATGGGACCAACCCGAAATTCGCGAAAAAAAAATCAGCTGTTCCATACATTTTGTCAAGTGTCATTGACATTTTTCTTGAGGATGTGACTTTTCGAAGGTTTAGGATTTTGTCCGAGATTTATAGATCCTTCTTAAGTTTAGTACCTACATCTGTAAAGTTTCATTGACATAGCATCAAAATAAATTCTTTCTCTGTACTATCTTTACCACGCCATTTCACCCTCATAGGGGTTGAATTTCAAAAAATTCTGGTGTTTGTCACGTGTACCGACGTGACAAACACCCTCCAAATTTCAAATCTCTACGACCAGCGGTTTAGGCTGTACGTTGTCTGTCAGTGAGTCAGGACCTGTTCCTTTATATATTTACTCGTAGATTGGATATATCCATTCTTCCTGCTCCATTCTTCATAAATCAAACAACTAGATACCTACGAGTGCCACAACCACGATAGTTTTTTGTGCTTATGCCAAAGTTGACAACTCTAGACCGCAGAGCGAAGGCATGAAAAGTGAAGCACATTGTTATTGACTTCTGTACTTGAGTATCTTGTGTAACTAATAACAAGCAAGCTACTCACCTCTCTGCGGCGACTGGTAGTCTGAAATACGAATAGTTGCTGTTCAACGTTGAATTTAAACACCCAGAAACGCAACATCTGTAATATTCTCTTGTTTTTCTCTCCATTATTCCACGAAGAACGTAGCAACACACGTCTGCATACGGCGCACTCGCGCTGACGAGTGATCCCAGATCGGTCCGGGTCCGACCAATCCGAGGCTCGCGGTGAAAGATATTGCATAAAGACATCGCACACGCTTATAATAATCGATTAACAGAGTTATAAGGAAAGAATATACTACCCGAAAAGGGCTCATAGTTGTTCATAATTAGTAGTAGGTATGAGCTCTTTTCGGCTTAGCAAACCCTTTCCTCATAACCCTGTATAAAATTGAGATAGTTTTATGTATTCTGTGGTACATACAAAGGTACATCCCACACACTCTTTTTAGGATTCTGAACACCTCCAGAGGAAAACAGCCCTTCAAAATCAAAATATATTTATTAGCCCTTTTGGCGAGACTGCCGTGTCTGTCTGTACCTATATCACTACCAATTTTTTTTTGTTTTGTTGCTCTCTTGTGTTTTATGTACCGTGTGTGACTCTGTGCTTCGTAAGTCCTCAATTCTGAATATTTTTTACTCTGGGATCAACCTCGAAATAGCGAAAATTAATCCTAATTAAATGGTTTCGATCGATTATAATCCAAGAATAGATATATTTTATATGGTTATATTAAGACGGTCATAGCATTGATTTTAACATATGCTTTTTAAAGTCACAAATCTTTACTATCATCTGACTATAGACTGTGGTATAAATAGGTCTCCTCTTCAGCGCGCCATCCTTTCCGGTCTTGTGTCAGTCTCATTGACTACCTTCCTGCCCGGTTATCGCTTATTACTCGTCTTTATTATACTCACCGAAAAAAAGAAACTCCACCTTTTACTTTGTTCACCTTTCTGTTATTATTGGAGCAACTATTAATAATGCAACTGGGCATTTTTTTTTACGACGCGGAGCGTCTGCTCGACTCCGCTGTCCGCAAGCGACTGAGTTTAAAATGGTGTGCATGTGCAATTGTGCAGTCACCGTGCTTCTGCTTGTGAGCACCGTGGAGTACCGTTTGAGAAGTTCATTCAACCGGGGCAAGGGGGGTTGATTAGGATAGTTTACAGGGTTATGAGGAAAGGGTATGCTAAGATTGCTAAGATCAAAAGGGCTCATAGTAAATCAGTTTAATGGTAAGTATTTTGCAGATAAAAATCTCATATTTTGGCTTTAAGATTGAACTATCTTGTAGTTCAAAAAAACATCGGAAAGAGTACGACAACGCCGATATGTTCAATATTATTTAGCAAAATTATTATTATTTATTTAAAAAAAAATCATTTTTCGGATTGAGTCGCTTTTGTTTTAAACTTTCTAAAGGACCAGTATTGCACAATGTATTTAGTCAGGTGATTAAAAATGCTTAAAAATCTAAAATTAAATAGTAATAAAACAATGATATCTTACCGAAAAAAAGAAACTCCATCTTTTTCTTTGTTCACTTTCCTTTCGTGATTGGAACATTTTTTAATAATACAACTCGGCATTTTGTCCACGCGACCGCACGCAAACAAAACCGGCTTGCGACTAAGTTCACGAATTCACGATGGTGCGATGTATGCTTGTTAGCACCACCACGCACCACGGAGCCTGTACCGTTGGAAAAAAAAGCTCAAAGCTTGTTCTTCGTCTTTCTTACAAATATTAAGACTTTGACATCCGCCTTATGATCAAGAGGTCCCGGGTTCGATTTCCGGCCGGGCAGATGTTTGAATGAATTTAAATATCTGTTTATTGGCCTTGACTTAGTGCGTGACTGCGTGTTCCATGACATCCTCGTCACAGAGAATCCTAGTGTCCCTATGACTATGAGTGTGAAACTTTATTAACGTTACTAGCTGCGCACCGCGGTTTCACTCGCGTTTTCCGGGATAAAAAGTACCCTATTTGCTAATCCAAGGTATAAGCTACTTTCGTAACATATTTCATCCGAATTTGTTCAGCTCTTCTAGCGTGAAGGAGTAACTTACAGACAAACTTTCTCTTTTATAATATTAACTAGCTGACTCGACAGACGTTGTCCTGTCAAAAGCCATTGCGTAACTATAGCAACCGTAGTATGTTGATGCTAACTTGTCAATTTATAGTAAAAATTATCAGTATATATATAATTTGCAATAAATTAAAATTGCGACTATAATTTGAGATTTAAACTATCCTATCTCTCAAGTTGGATCGAACTGCACATGGTGTGCGAATTTTATTATAATCGGTTAAGTGGTTTAGGAGTCCATTGAGGACAAACATTGTGACACGAGATTTATATATATTAAGATACTTAAACTCGGAATGCGTACCTACACATTTGTACGTTGCGACCGTTATTCATTTTGAAAAAATTACGCCCATTCGATTAAAAAAAGAACGTTTTAAAGACCTTTTCAATGAAAAGGTTACGCCCATTCGATTAAAAAAAGAACGTTTTAGAGACCTTTTCAAAATGGTGCGTGTCCGTACACATGTATACGCGTTCCGAGCCTACAGTTACCACGTGACCACGTGACGACCACGTGACGTTTGCAAGTCAAAGGGTTAAGATAGGATAGGACTACTCGTGCTTACCAAAGCCGGTAAAAGCTGCGTTGGTACTGCTAAATTGAATAAAGTGCGTCTTTTTTTCGTCACATCGAAACTTTCGGGAGAGAAATGTCTTGAACAGATGACGCTATGTGCTTGAGGCTGCCAGTTCTTCCTCTGCGTTGCTACGACCCACTTTGCCTTAATATGTGGTACCCTTGGAAATCTACAACAAGACCAGAGGACACAAACATTTTATAATTTTTGTGATACCTATACGGGGTTATTTTCAGCTCCATGCAAAGCCGAAAAGGGCTCATAGTACTCAAATTACAAACAACTTTTACTATAAGACCAACTTGAATTCGCGAAAAAAAAACAGCTGTTCCATACATTTTATCGAGTGTCGGTGGTAATTTTTCTATGGAACAACTGATATTTTTTTCGCGAATTCCGGGTTGATCTCATAGTAAAAGTTGTTTAAAATGATGAGTAGTTTGAGCCCTTTTCGGCTGTGCATCGAGCTGAAAATAACCCCGTATAGCCAATGTAAAATACCTACGGAAACTTGTTTTTCGATAAGTGTTTTTCAGTTATATTCAAACCCTTGTCAGATATCGATAAGTTACTCAAATCGAATGTCCCAACCACAACCCTAGTCCCGCGAAAACGGGACAGTGTTATCTAAAACTACTCGGAAAAGCACGGGATGGCAAGATTCACATTTCTTTCATTTACAAAACTTCGGTTTAAGATTTTCTCTAATTAATTCAAAAGCTTACCTGTGAAAAGATATGCCATCTCTGATACAGCAAGAGTTTGTAGTGCTCTTCGCACACCATTTCACAGAACATGTTGGCATTTTTCGATGCTTTCATTTAACTATTTTGTTAAACACACACGTGCTCAATTCAAGCGAGCAAATATCGAACTAAAAACTTGGGACTTGCGCAAGCTTAAGCTGGGACAAGCTTATGGAGGGCGAGGGGAGTTTATGTTGATATCAAATTTGGTTATACTTGTTGAACATTACAAGTATCATTAAAAATACATTGCCAATTCTGTACGAATAATCAACATAAAATATGACAGTAATGTAACAAAACAGATAACTTGGGAATTCTTGTAAAACGCGCCAAACGAACGAATATGCTATAAGTACATTTTAACAAAATCCAAAATGGCGGCCGCGGAGCCCGTGAAGCGGGGGACGTGAGGTGTAGGTATCATATCGATTAGGTTTGCGTGTGTGTCGTGAGTGCGTTGAACGATATCCTAACAGAACTGTCACTGTGGTGACCGACATTCAGCTGGCTGCAGCCGTTTTGTTCTCTTTGGTGCGAAAAAGATACAAAGTATACAAACAGACGTTATGCGAGTCTTGGTGAATTACCTACTTAATACTTATTTACTTATTTAGATGCAAGGTCATAGTTTCGTTGCTATTTTGAATTGAAGTTGCATTCAGTAAGATAATCCTAACGCCCCAGAATAAGGTCCCAGCCCAGTATTGTCATTCAAATTTAACTTTTTTATTTTATTTTGTACAATAACTAAACATATTGCTTAAGTAAAACTTACAGGAACGATGCTACCGGAGTACTTAAAATACAGGGTTATTTATATGGGAATGCTAAGCCGAAAAGGGCTCATAGTAGGTACTCATCATTAAGAACAACTTTTTTTACCGTTTACTTACACCTGTTCTGTTGAGTAGTTCTGTTGACAGAACTACTTATGGGACCAACTCAGAATTCGCGAAAAAAAATCAATGCATTTTGTCGAGTGTCATTGACATTTTTCTATGGAACAGATGATTTTATTTTCGCGAATTTCGGGTTGGTCCCCTAGTAAAAGTTGTTTATATACTGATGAATACTATGAGCTCTTTTCGGCTTAGCATACCCTTTATGAATAACCCTGTAAACCTACCTAACTACCTACCAACTATCGACCGGCTGTGCACGTGTGCACTAAATTCCCGATAGCGATAAGTATAACAAGTTTTCACGACTTTTCATTAATAAGCTCTTTTCTCTCATAATGCGACCCCTTCACGTTCGTTCAACTAATATTAGTTTGATTTTTATTCGATGATAGATTTACGTTTGACCGCCATCTTGCTTGCGGTCTACGATGGAGCACGTTGCTTTTAGATAAATTTTCATGAAAGGAATATCATAGGGCTCATTCACTCTAGGTAGGTTACATTTAAGACATCTTTGGTTTTTTTTCCAGTAATATCTAACCGTAGGTAAAAAAACTTCAATTTAACAAAATAATCACATTTATTTTTAGATTCAGTCGTAAGTACTTAGTTTCCTACTATATTTGTCGCACTTACAGACAGTAAAGACAGTAAAGAATTATTTAACATTAATTATTACCTATACATTCAGATTCGCACCACTCTCGACACCTCAGTCTACGAAGCACTTCACATTGCTGAGGATAGAAAACGCTGGCAAAACATCGTTAGAGAGAAGTTACTTGGAGGTGGTGGTCACGACCCTCAGACATGAGGAACACGATTTTAGGAGGAGGAATTATTATAAATATATTAATACTGTTAAAGAGGAAGACTGGGTTAAAAATATAACCGCAGTCAAGTTTCGTTGAACTTTGGTCTTATACAGAAAAAAAGTTTCACGTAAATTGTTTAGTCTAATCATAATACATTCTTATTTTAGTTATTTTCAGAAAAGAAGATGCACTTTGTCTCACTTTCAAAAGAGACGCAAGAATATTTTTGTATCACAAAAAAAATTGCAATCAGAATAATGAAAATAAAATAACATTCTCAGTCTTTGTCAGACTTTTAGTCGGTAATATTTTCTAGCCTTCTTTCAGACTAAGAATTATATCATCACACAAAAAGAAAAAAAAATACACAGTTTACATCAGAACAAATACACAACAATAAAAACTTGCATAGTGCATTATCGGTTGATTACACGTAACGAGTACACTGGCGAGTCAGTGCCCTCGGCCGAGTACTTGGTGTAAACAGTTTGACGAGGCGAGTCAGTCACTAGAACCACGATTTTTATGCTCGGCCGAGTATACCCATATACTGTCTCGCCAAGTCGCCACTATGTATACTCGTTACGCGTAATTAATCCATTAGCTTTACAATTGACACAAAACATCGATCAAGAATGTATTGATCGAAGCACAAAAACGAGCACTAATACATCTTAAAAAATTGACTTTTTGACACAATGAATATAAAATTGTTTTTCATCTATGTGATCGTAAGACGAGGCAGCACCACACAGTTGCAGAGCTGATAAGTGGACTTACAGTCTTACAAGTTACAAGGGGCCATTCATTAATTGTAAGGGTACCAAGGGCAGAACGGGGGGGGGGGGGGGAGGGGGTTCTGCCCTCATCTGGGGTAGGAGGGTGGTGGTGAAACCCATTGTAGTGTAATATTTTTTTTGTAAGTCCAAAAACTAAAAACAAAGAAGGTTATTTAAAAAACGAGAACGAATCTGACGTAACAAGAGGGAGAGGGGATTCGAGAAATCTTATGTATCTTCTTTACATTGTACCTAGTAGGGGGACAGTAAAAAATCGCAAAAACCATCCTTACGTAATATATGAAAGACCCCCAAGCCAAGCTACGCGATCAAGTAACACAAAAAAGAGACACTTTACAGGATTACCAACCGCAAAACTAATATTTTTTTATGAACAAAAATAAAAACTTTGACTACAATAACTCCTTTGTTGTTTCTTGGTCCATTTCTTAACTAAAACAGTCTGAAAGAACGCAAAATAATAATCAACTTTGTCATCTCCCTTTGTTTTTCTACTTAATTTATTATCACTTTGTCTTTTCCTTAACACTGTCTTTGTAACAACTAGTAAAGAACTATCTATATACTTTTAACTTTCATCATCACTTTCCGCTTCACATTTAACAATTAAAGATTCTGGTTCACTATTTGCAAGGATAGTTATAAAAGGTGGCATCTCAAACTGTTTCACTGCTGTCCCTGAATCCCCTGGCTGGATTACTGGAGATTCAACTATATTCACCTGTGAAAACACTGGTTGTGTCACCGTAGACCCGTCAGAGTTCGCTAGCAAAGGTGCTTTGATATCTAATGCATCCGTTTCAGTGTCTGATGCCTCCGCCGAAGTTGCGTGTGAAGACCCCGGCTGAGTAACTGGTGTGCCCACTGTTACATGTGGAAACCCTGGCTGAGAAACTGGTGTCCCCGCGGTTATATGTGAAGACCCTGGCTGAGTGACTGGTGTTGCCGACGAAAATATGTGTGAAGACCCTGGCTGAACTGGTGTTGCCGACGAAAATATATGGGAAGACCCTGATGTCCGTGATGAAATTACATACGAAAACTCTGATGTCCTTGAAGAAACACCATGTGAAGACCCTGGCTGGATCACTAGTGTCCTCATAGAATTTCCTCGTAAAGTCATTGGCTGGGCCACTACTTTTCCGGTAGAATCCACACGCTGACTCGGTATTTGAAACCTGGGCGCGGTATTTGTTGGGACTATAATAAATCCTAACGGGGCAATTGATGACGAAGTATTCAAAATTTCTAATTCATTCATTGCTGGCATAACCGCTACTAATTGCGACAACGGCAACCCAGATTGAGTCACTGATGGTCCCGCAGTCACTTGTGATTGTGATCCACATTGCGTCGCTGATGACGTTGGTAAATTCACTTGTGCCATTGAGTCCGGTTCTGAACGTGGACCAGAATAAACTGGCGACGCTCTTTTTATCCCTGTCGCAGAAGATTTATTTTGTGTCACTGGACGGGTCTCTGTTATATTAGCACGTGTTTTTCTTGTGTCTTCTGCAGAATATCCGTTGCTTGGTTTTGACAAGCAGTTCATGATTTTGTACTTCAATCTAAATTTGGACAGAACTTCGTTTATTTCTGTTTGTGCTGATCGGACGTCTTTCTCATCGAAACACATCATTTGTTCTGCGACGTATTTACCGTACTCGTACAGCTGTTCTGTGTGGTCAAAATTCGAGGGAATTCCAGACGTGTCCACGCGAGTTCGTTTAGCCGTGCCTTTTTTCAGTTGGATCTCTTCAGTTTTTTTTTTCGAATTTACAAAAATTTTCTCTAAAGCGGGTGCGTTCCTAGCAGATATTATTGATTTCTGCAATTCTTTTTCGATAACTACTTGCCGTCGAGGGTTTCTTTTTGGTTTTGATATTTTGTATAGTTCGGCCTGGCTTGGCTCCTCTTCAGGAGTTTGCGACTCATCATGAAACTCAGCGCTCGGTTCTTCTTCTGTATCTTTTGTGTCGGGATCTTCTTGAGTTTTAACTGGAACTTCTGGGAACACTTCAAGGTTTAAAAGAGGCTCTTCTTGATGATCTGTTTCTTTTTCAGTAGTGTCTTCTTGACGAAGTCTCTTCAAGCTATTTCTGATTTGCATACATAGTTCTTGGTTCTTGTTTTCCGTCGAATTTTCGACCTGAAACAGAATTGATTCGCGGTTAGTAAAAATAAAATGAAAACTTTACTTTGTGATTATTTGTAATCAGTAGGTACGTACAATTGAAATATCAGAGCTGGATAAAGGGCCTCCTTGGTTGAGTTCTTCAGCTTTTTGCAACCTGTGAAAGAAGGAAAACGTGATTTAGATTCTAAAGACGGCGCGTTATAATAGGTTGGGGAAAAAGTTTCTTCGCATTTTTTAAGAAAATTCAAAATATTTTTTAATATAGTTTATTTACATTTAACTAAAGTATGTAGGTACCATTTTGTTCGATAACTTTTTGCCATCTTATGGGTACGGACATGATCCCATTGCTATAGAAATTTTGGGACTTCTGATCAAAATACCGCGACAAGTGGTTTTGGCAGTCCTCTCGTGATAACAGCTCATAATGAGTAATGCCCTTCCAATCCCAACACAGCATCACCTTGCGAGTTAACCCGGGTTTCGCCAGTCTGTGAAGCCTGCCCCCCCGAATGGGTTCCCGCCTTTCCGTGGCGGGGGGGATAAGTAGCCGTGGCACTGAGCCCGGTGAAACGAAGAGGAACCCGAGGTGGGGCCTTCCGCGTGTCCCTCTGGCAGCAGAGGGCTGATTAGCAGAGGGCACAGCGGATGAGCCGGGGTCTGAGCGATGGCTCGGACCACCAGGGGGGTTTTCCTTGTGCTCCTCGCCGCGTGTGGGTCGCGGTCGGGAGTGCAAGGAAAGGAGGAGGGTCTGAGTGTGGTGGACGCCGGGGGATGCGGCGCTCCACACTTGGACGGTGGCATTGCTGCCACCGGTGACGAGTGTGGTTGACGCTGGAGGAAACGGCGCTCCACGCTCGGGCGGTGACAGCGATGCCACCAGGAGGGTTTTCCTTGTGCTCCTCGCCGCGTGTGGGTCGCGGTCGGGAGTGCAAGGGAAAGAGGAGGGTTCCTTTTGCACCTCGCCGCGTGAGGTTTGCGGCCGGGTGTGAAAGGAACGTGGGCTTAAGGCGGGGTGGGTGGTGCTAACCACACTGCCCACCACGTGCGAGCGAGCGGGGCTGGGGAGCGAGACGGCGGTTCGCCCGTCTCCTTGCTCCTCGGCAGTGGGGTTGCCGGTAGAGTCGGGGGACTCTCCCGGCCTGCACGACCCCACACTGTCTGGGGGGTGATCCTGGGGAACAGGGTCACCCCGCCATGGGTGCAGGGGGCCCTAATCGGGCCCGTCGCCGGGGCAAGGTGGTCAATGCTAACGCGACACCAGCTTGCCCTACCAGGCGGACGATGAATTCCCCAGTGGTTTTAGTGGGTATGCCGCCACTAGGGCGGAGACTCCCACATAACCACCCTGCCTCCTCCGGGGCGGGCGTGGTATCCATAAAGGATTTCCACTGGGTAAACAAAAAAAAAAAAAAAAAGTCTGTGAAGCCTGACCGGCCTTTGACCACGACCTTTTTCGCACGTGATCCACTTTTCATCACCAGTTATCAGCTTCTTCCAAAATGGTTCGGTTTCATTACGTCGTAATAAAGAATCACAAAGGAGTACACGGTTTATTAGGTTTCTTTCAGTGAGCTCGTGAGGTACCCAAATATCGAGCTTTTTTGTGTACCCAGTTTTAAACTTATTTATAAATTTATGATATCATCTACTGCTCACTGAGGCCTCTTAAGAGAAATTGTAATTTAATTGGTTTGGCCTGAAATTAATATCAGCATATCTCGAAAACCATAAGTGCTATCAACATGAATCTAAGAACAATATTGCAGAAAATGTTATAGAGAGCAAAAGCAGTTTTAACGTTAGGTAGACTGGCACCGGGGGGTCGTCTCTTTGGAGAGCTAGAGCTAGCTGGGCAAGACATAGTCTGATGGACTGCGAGGGCTACTTTCTGAATATAGAGTTGACGTACAGTCAGCACTCCTGCTGTTGCATACAGGTCATTAGTCGTATGACAGTATGGTAGTTTGAGCATGACTTTGAGCACAGCACGCTGCGCTTTCTCCACTTCCAACATAGCTGTGCTCCCGGCACCTCCCCAGACAGTTATGCAGTGGGACAGAACTGATTCACAGAGAGACACGTATACTAGTACTCGCTCACAAGCAGGATTTTGTAGAGATTTCATTATATGGATAAGCTTGCGAGTTCTTCTACCAAGTGCTGTAATATGTGCTTTGAAGGATAACAGTTCGTCCACAATGATTCCTAAGTACCTAATTGAAGGGGACCGAGATATTATGTCGCAATCACAAGAGGAGGTCATGCATGCGGAATCAATTTTGTGACGCAAACAGGGACCGGGTTCTGATTTTTTTGTCATGCGAAAACAGAGATACTTGGTCTTACTTAGGTTTAGCGTTAGGGGATTTGAATCTAACCATTGTTTGATGCGTACGTAAAATGAACATTACAGAATTAAAAATACATGACAAACTTATAGTATAAATCACTGGGTTATTCGGTCTGCTGGAAATAAGTGTAATTTTAGTGTGTGCTCCATTACTCATAAACCAAGCTGATCACACTTCATAAAACAATTTTATGGAATGCTTTGCTATGTTTTGTATTAGCGAAAATGAGACAATACACATTTCAGCTCAATCAGTATGTGATGTCATAGATGGATGAATGCTTGTTTTCCAAGAAGAAAGGAGACAACAAGTTCAGTACCCACCCCTGGTCTTTCACATCTAAGTCTTTTCCCAAAGTCCGTAACCCAAAAGTATTGTAATCATTTCAACATATGTGTTTGAAAATTGTAGTTTCACTTACACAGAATTTGATAGAACACTGGAATCGTCTGTTTTCAACTTTTTGCACCACACTTCATTTCGACTGCAACAAGCAATAATGTTAGATATAGCGACAAGTAAGTAAATTAGAAACTTTAGAGAGGTTATGTTTTCGAAAGTTAGCCGAAAATAATTAACTGCGATAACTTTGTGTGTAATATAATACTAATAGAGTACCGAGTAGGTACGTATTTGTACTAAAAGTACTAACCTTTTGATATCTCCATGATATCGTTTCATTTGCGCGCGAATTCTATTGCGACTTTTCCTGGGACCAGAGTATTTGTGGCTTTTGTAATCTTTTTGCGAAGTACGTGGTGCCATGGTTTATTTTGGTAAAACACCGATAAAATCTAGAATGGCACTCTGATATTATAGGTAGGTATCATTTATACAAAACAGAAAACACTGAAAACAAGAATTCAAGAAAAATCGAATCGTTGTAAACGCGAACTTACGCAAACAGTGCTGCCAACGCCATGAGTTGAAATTATCCATGAAAATTATCGAATTTTCAAATAATGTTTTCCTTCTATTTTTGATTTTTATCTGTATAACCATGCGAGTAAATATATAATTTTTTGGAACTCATAATGATTTGTTTTAGAGGTAACACTTTCTTGTAAATACTCTGGAACAACTAAAACTCCACACTCCTCTCACGTATTTATTATTTACCGAAGTAGTTTAAAAACATGCAATTTTCTGGACAACTTCCAAGCTTTCATTCCATAAAATCTAAGTAGGAGTTTATATTATATAACTAACTTTAAAAAAAATACCAAATCAGTTCAGATCAGATGTTCCCAAATGATGCGCTTACCAACGAACATCACTTGACGATTGACGTTTGAAAAAAAAATAATTGATAAATTGTATGTTGTAGGTATATTTTTTACATAATTAATACATGGAACATATTTTTTTTTATTTTTTTTTTTAGTTAGCCTGTAATGTCCCACTGCTGGGCAAAGGTCTCCCCCAAGGTACATATTATAATTATTTATTGTTTCATAATTTCCCTATAATTTATCCAAATTCAAATACTGGCAATACATTGTCCAATATTTCAATAATTGATTTTTGAGCTGAGCGAATTTCGAAGACCGAAAAGGCCGAAAACAGAGAAGAGCGGCAACAGCGCGTGACTCGCGTATGCCACGAGCTGGCAACGTCGCGCGTCATCGCCGACACACGGTGCCTACACAGAATACTATTATGTATTCTGTGTAGGCACCGTACGACACTATCTGTGTTCACTCACACATTGACAAAAATTAACTAAAATTCGATGTTATTTCTACTATTAAAGGATGATGGGCACTTCGTCCCCGGTGTTGTATCAAGTCATGACATATGTCATTCGAAAGAACATAACAATAGCATTATTTAATTATATGACACCAACCCCGAGTGACGTGCAGGGAAAAAGATATGACGGTTTTTAGATTCTAAAAAGTACTGTTTTTTTTTCGTTTTAAAAACTATTTTATCGAATTTTATTATCGTGTATGCATTTTCTGTGACTATTTTATCACTCCCTTTTAACAATTAGTTAGTAATAGTTTATTTATAAACGTTTATATAGTTGTAATTATTTTAATTTTGTACTGGCACATGCCAAAATCCTTACATTGCTGATTATCGACAGTTTTTGTCTGAATAATGCCATAATATAATATCGATTTATTAATACATTGTATTATCAATATTTGAAAAATTAAGCGAACTTACCTGAAAGTGATGTCTGATTAAGATTATAAGTTGTCTTGTCGAAGGGTTAAAAGCCCGAACCTTATCTCTCCCTTTACTAAGACACTATAAAAGCGAGCGAGATAAACTTTAAATAATGGTTACAGATAAGAGTAAAGGCATAGAGCAGAGAGCAATCATAGACTAAATGCAGAGATTTTTACTTTTTAAATGCTTTTGACTTTGAAAATAGTGGTCAATTAGGCCTTCTTTGCAGAGCCAGCCATGAATTTGGCTCAAAACGTCACAATACTGCTAACGGTGTGACTACCGATAAAATCGGCTTGTTTCGACATTATTGATGTTCTAGAAAATAATTAAGAAATCTTATTGAGAACTGTATTTATTGAGAAGGGTAGTCGTGCTGAATCTGACTACATGCCTATCCCGATCATATTCATACTCTGCAAGACAACATACTATGGAACAAGCTCCTGGCGTACCGAGAAGCTAATGACCACCTAATGACCAGCCAATGACCACTGCTCGAATCAAATAATCCCGCTGGAAGTTCGATATCCATGCAACAAACCAAGTGAACAAGCCAAACAAAGGGAGCTTGCTTATAAGGCTTTTATGCCAAACCCTGGTGAAAGCTTTGTAGGTGTTAATGGAAACGACTAGCTTTTTCATTATGTTTTTCAGAGAGGGCATATTCAGCTACTGGATACATAGCGACTGACATAAAATGCCTTTTATCAGACAGCACTCTTGATACTCTTTATTTCTTGCAAACTATTGCCAAAATGACTTCTACATGTTCCATACATTTTGTCGAGTGTCATTGACATTTTTCTATGGAACAGCTGAATTTTTCCCGAATTTCCGGGTTGGTCCCATAGTAAAAGTTGTTCATAATGAAAATAATGCCTACTATGAGCCCTTTTCGGCTTAGCGTACCCTTTATGAATAACCCTGGATTCAATAATAAAAGTAATTTTTGACATACATGTTAATAAAATTCCTTATAATAGCTTTAGAAAGCAAAAAATCAGCAATTTTTCTAAATCTAAAAACGATCATATCTTTTTTCCTGCACGTCATTCAAGGTTGAGTTATACAATTAAATAAAGCTAATAATATCATCTTTCAAATGACATATGTCACGACTTGATACAACACGGGGACGGCGCTCATACAAAAGTGCCCATTCTCCTTTACTGTTTTCTTCAACTAAAGATAAAATGCCACCAATAAAGACAATTTAAAAGCCCAACTATAGTCATTTCAGTGTAAAATTATACACTCGTCGCCCATGAACGTACAAATAGATTAGTATGAAAATCGAACAACCTTAAGGCAAATAATGGTCAAACGGAAACTTTGAATTTTTCTTCAGACGGTTTTCGAA
Organism: Alcis repandata; assembly: GCA_949125135.1. NCBI lineage: Eukaryota > Metazoa > Arthropoda > Insecta > Lepidoptera > Geometridae > Alcis > Alcis repandata. The sequence continues at coordinate 2,957,455 of OX421245.1, read as the reverse complement.
ACGAAAAGATTAATAATTGTGTTTTTGATAAATTCATTTGTGTTTTATTAGATTATTGTTTGCCGTTGTGTTACCCACATTATGTTATAATGTATGGATGTACCTCTTACTACTCATTGTCTATCATTCATTACTGTTGAACTGGAAAATTAAAGCGTACAAGTTATTTTTTGTCTTTTTGCTCCTTCGGACCCCATGTTACCTACCTAGCTGCACTTCTCACGTTTATATAAATATTGTGCCTAATAAACATGCGTTAGGAGCAATATGATTAGAAAACGTGGGAAGTGCAGCTGATCATAATTTTATCAGATTTATTAACATCTAAATGTAGGTAGGCATAAATAAGCAGTACGTATATGTGTTTCTACAAACACACACATTGACAACTACTAGTAAGTCGCGTTTTCGTCAGATGGCATCACTTTCTAAGGGATAATTGTTTATACATCATGATTTCGGCCAGATTGCGCACTCTATCTCAATTAATACAGTACTAATACAGTACTGTACTACCTACTATAGGGAATTAATACTATTTGAAGTTTGTGAAGGGAAATTATTTGAACTTTGGGAAGTGAAACTTTGGATAAGCTTATTCAAGATACCTATGAGTAACTATGCGTGTTCAAAATAATCGTAAAATAACTTCGTTGTAACGAACTCCCGCTGTGAAGACGCTTCTTTCGTTTCGCGCCAGATTTTTATTTTATAAATTAAGCACTAGAAAATGTTAGCATAGTAGTAGGGCTCAGCCTACGGCCTTCCAGCTCTTGGGCTCCATACTTGTAGCAGTGGCGACATTAGTAAATATGCATTTGTTATTAATTATGTTAACATTTCGCACGTTTTTTTTTATTTCTAGGTTTCAAGCAAGCCTCTGACAAGAGAAGAAACAAAGATCTTGATAACTTTTGAAAGTATAGATCACGGTAGCTTATGGTGGTGATGCGGAATTGGTGCCGGAATGTGTTGGTGGTGTTAGCAATGGTGGTTACGAGAGAGACACTGGTTTTGAGGGTGTCACAGCTACAAAAAAGGATGATGACAAGGTGTTGGAAGAGTTTGTGGTGACTGACACTGGGTCTTGCGCAACAACAACTCCTAAACCCAGGAAACTTATTCTCACTCCTAGAGCCAGTGGTAAATTTTTTACTTAGTTATTTCCTGATAATATTTTTGCTTTGTAAAATATGTGTTGTAGCGAGGATAAGTCAGTGGCTGGTATCACAAAAATGAACTCGAGCCGACTGAAGTAAAACACAATAATAAAGCAATCATGCTATTGCTTGAGTTAGAAATTGTTTAGCCAGGTCGAATGAAAAGTCTCGGTCCTGAGTAGATGAATTGTAGGCATCATTAGTCAGTTATAATTACTAATTTTTATTTTTATCTTACAGGTTTAAAAAAAATCAAGGATGATGAAAACCGAGCCGCCAGAAATCAGGCTTTAGCTGATTATTACAAAGCAAAAACAAAAATTTTGGAGGCTAACTATGAAAACATATTGTTAGAAAATAAGAAATTAGAAATAGAGAAACTTCAGAATAAATAACTTTGTTTTAAATAAATGTTAATAGTCTAACTAATGGTTAAATATTTTATTACTAAAAAAATTAAGTCTGTTTAGATAAGTAGTTATAATAATTATGATTTATGTGATCCCATACGAATATAATTTTTATTGTGATCTCGTCAATAATAACTAGTTTAAAAAAACCAAAAATCTTGTTTCTTTCTATTGTTATCTATTTAAGTATGTAGGTATCAAGGAGGATTTTCTGTTTGAAAAGTATGTTCATTGAGTGTCCAGAGTACTGAGAAATATTTAGCATGGAATACTCCATGGTGGTTGTATGTAATTGAGTAATTAGAAAAAGAAATAAGACTTTCACCCAACATCATAGGTTAAAAATAACAATACTAAACATACATATAAGACACACATGGGGGAGGTGCCAGTTATCATCATGATTATTATAGAGCAGTTTCATTTTCATATTTTGTGAGTAGTCCGTAGGTAATGGTGGATAAATGGGTGAGAGGAATAAAACCAATACTTTCAGCAAACCTAGATTATAATCATTCCACTACCGCCTCTTAATTATTATAGGCTCTGTGCTCCGACAGCCTGTCCTGACTGTCTTGTCTTCTCCTCGTGGTCTTCCAGCAGTCTCCATCACCAACTCCACGGCTGATGCCCAACAAGTCTTCATGAATCTGCTTCTTCTGTATTCCCTGCATTTACGTTTCTCAAGTGTTCATCTCCCATTTAAACTGCAAAGATAAAATACACATGGTAGACTCATCTATGGACGCTCATCCATCTGACACATACCAAGGACCAAGGACATGTGGAAATTGACCATAGTGGAAGAACTGGTCCACACTATTCAGGTGCATTACAATGCATTTATTGTAAAGCATGGCTATAGCTTCAGATATATTTTGAACTATTCTGCTAGCACTTGATTTTGATACTCCCACAAAATCCGCTACAGAAATGAGCATTGTACCCAATGCATGAAATCGGAGTGTTATGAGTAGCTGGTGAAGTGGTGCAATTCCATTATTTCTGTAATTAATTAGATGGTGAATAAAAAGATACCTTAGGCATGTTATTTTAATAGACAAATGCATGCAAAGTAAATAGAAAGTTCTTTTGACGTTTCCTTTTAATAACTATGTACTTACCACTTCGAGGTTACTTTTACGTATGGCATTATTTCCGATAAAAGCAGCTCTACCGCAGCTTTGTTAAGCCGAAATCTAAAAGTGAATTCAGCGTCAGATAAGCACCGAGTATGATTGATGCGGCAATAGCTTCGAGGCACACGCCTCCAGCGTGTGGAGCGCCGTATCCTCCGGCGCTCCACACTCGTGGCAGGCCGGCGTCGCCTCCCGTCTCGCGATCTCGTGCAGGTACTTTCCGAAGCACCCATGCCCGGAAAGCACCTGCACCAGTCGGAACGACAGCGACCCGAACCGCCGCCGCATCCACCCCCGGAGGACCGGTCGAATGGTCTCCACCGTCCGCTTCCCTGGGACTGGTGGAGCCAGGTCCTCCGTCCACCGCCTCAACATGGTGGCCTGCGCCTGCCTCCGCATGCGCTTCACCTCCTCCCACGCTGGGGGCTCCCCGTGGGATCTCCTCGCCGCCACGAAGTGGTACACTTCGGCGAGGATCTCCGCTTGGAGCTCCCAAGGGGGATCCCCGGCTAGGACGCATGCGGCCGTCCAGGACACCGTCCGGTACCCGCGATGTTGTTTGAAAAACCTTTCTTTTTTTTTTTTTTTGTTTACCCAGTGGAAATCCTTTATGGATACCACGCCCGCCCCGGGGGAGGCAGGGTGGTTATGTGGGAGTCTCCGCCCTGCGGCGGCATACCCACTAAAACCACTGGGGTGTTCGGCATCCGCCTGAGATGGGGCAAGGTGGGGTCGCGTTAGCAATCGCCACCTCGCCCCGGCGATGGGCCCGATTAGGGCCCCCCGCGTATATGGAGGGGTGACCCTGTTCCCCAGGATCACCCCCCAGACAGTCAGTGTGGGGTCGTGCAGGCCGGGAGAGTCCCCCGACTCTCCTGGCAACCCCACTGCAGAGGAGCGAGGATACGGGCGAACCGCCTCCTCGCTCCCTCGTCTGCGCTGGAGCGGGTCAGATCGGGCGTCGTCCTCTCTGACCCGCTCCGCGGCCTCCTTCTGCGTCATCACCTCTTCGCAGAAGGAGACCCCGGCCTGGCACGATCTCTCGCCGCCGAGCACGGCTTTCACCACGCTCGGCAACGAGAGATCCCGGCCTATGTAGGCCGAAAGCGTATGCCGCTGGGGGGCCCCATGCGGCACACGCTTCCAGCGTCCACCCTCCTCCTTTCCTTGCACTCCCGACCGCAACCCACATGCGGCGAGGAGCACAAGGAAAACCCCCCTGGTGGCAGCAATGCCACCGTCCAAGCCATCACGCTGTGCCCTCTGCTAGTCAGAGGGACACGCGGACGGGCCCACCGTGTCGGGTTATTTGCCAGCGTGCGGTAATACTGCATAAAAGCTGCAGTATTACCGCACGCTGTTGCCCAGGGTGCACCACGAGGAGGTTACCCGACCTTGCACCCCTTGTTTGAAAAACCTAGCACAGCTCGACACAGCGCGGCTCAGCACGGCGAGTAGCGCGCCTCGCTCGAGACTGCTGCGTTTTTAAACAGAGCGTAGCCTCACACAGCGCAGCACAGCATGGTTTGTTTCTATCCTCATTGAAATATTAGACGAGCGAGTTGACCAAACATTTTTTTTTTTTTTTTTTTTGTTGACCCAGTGGAAATCCTTTATGGATACTGCTAACCCGGGGGAGCCGGGGTTATGTGGGAGTCTCCGCCCTGCGGCGGCATACCCACTAAAACCACTGGGAAGTTGACTTCATTCCCTTGTGGCCGGGGGCAGCGGGGTTCCCTTTCGGAGTCTCCGCCACCCTCAGCCAGGGTCGGCCCTTCGGCCCCGTCTTCCGTGCGTCAAGAGAGGGACGGCCCTGGTCACCCAAGGCCGCCCCCAGACGTGTGGAGCCGGTGCAAGCCAGCGGAGAGCCCCCCGACCCTCCGCCAGTGGCCCCACTACGGAGAGGGAAGGAGGCGATGGATCGGATCGCCCCCTCCTCCCTCCCCGTCATCTGCGCCGGAGCGGATCCTGCGGGAGTCGTCCTCCCCGATCCGCCCCGCGGCCCCTTCTGCGACATTACCTCTTCGCAGAAGGAGACCACGGCCTGCCACGATCTCTCGCCGCCGAGCATGGCTTTCACCACGCCCGGCAACGAGCGATCCCCTCCTCCTTTCCTTGCACTCCCGACCGCGACCCACACGCGGCGAGGAGCACAAGGAAAACCCCCCCTGCTGGCATTGCTGCCACCAGCCAAGCGTGGAGCGCCGTATCCTCCGACGCTCCACACTCCACCACACACCATCCGCTGTGCCCTCTGCTAGTCAGAGCCCAGTAATCTCCAAGTCAGTCAGTACGTCGTATCTTCTGCCTACCTACTGATTGTAAAGAAAATCTTTGATCAACAAAATATTGGGATTGCATTTATCATTTGCCAATGAATTAATATTTAGGTTTTTTTAGTAAGGGAAAAATAATACGCCCATCTTGTCTTGTGACATTTTTGTAACCAGTATGCCAAGTATATTTCCTAGTGTTGCTATAACTAAAAATTACTCCAACATCCCCTCTCAATTTTACATCTCTATTACAGATTTGAAATTGCTATAACAAATTAAATCTTTTCTCTAGTAATAATCTAATACCTTAAACATGACATTATGTATCTTTACAAAACAAATACCATAATGGTTTATACAATATAAAAATAAAAACAAAACAAAACTTGTAACTCTTACAAAACTTAACTTAACATTTTGAAACTTCTTCAAAAGTATTACAATTTAAATTACTCCCATTTTACCTCGTAAATATGCATGTTGATTATATGACAATGCTTTTGTGAGAATATCAGCAACATTTTTATTACTTTGAATATATTCCAATGACAACAACCCCTTAGATAATACATCTTTGATATAATGTGCCTTAATATCAATGTGTTTTGACCTCTTGCTATTTTCATAACTTTCTATCATTTTTAAAGTGCTTTGGTTATCAACCAAAAGTTTAGTTGTAATGTTTCTTGAATGAAAATTGGACAGGACCCCTTGTAAATAGACTATTTCACAAGCTGCTAGGGCTCCGGCCAAATATTCTGATTCAGCAGTTGATAAAGCCACTGAGGTTTGCTTTTTAGAATACCATGAGATTAATTTATCACAGTATAGTACGGCACAGCCACTGGTACTTTTTCTATCAGACTTATCTGATGCCCAGTCTGCATCTGAAAATGTAGTCAAGTCTTCATAACTTCCTTTTCTCTGATATACTAGACCCATATTTTTAGTACTCTTGAGGGGTGCGGGTGGTTTGGTCTGAATGTCAAAATGTTCTGATCTACGCAAAGTACGTATTATAAAAAGAACTTTTCCCAAAATGACTGATTTTCTTTAGGTCTTCATTGTAAAATGTCGGAAATGAAACTGTCAAAGGTATGTACAGTCAAGCTCAATACTATATTTTTAAAATATATAAAAATAAAACAAATCCTTCACATTTTAGACAAACTAAAGTTTAGCGTAAGCGCTTCTTTAAGGTAATGAGATTTTTTAAAAATCAGATTTCATTAATATGACCAGATTGCAATTCATTTAACTGTTTTTGATAATTTTTATCAAATAAAATATTACACCGCCGTCTAGTTGCACCACTAAACATTGAGTTTTTTAGTCTCGTGTCTTGATATTTCGCCTCTTTTTTTCAATTTATACAAAAATCTGATCATGGTAGGTTTGTGCGGCATACGTGCGTTCAATCTCCTATGCCAGCCCTCGACAGCATTATTCGTTCGATGCTTAACATTTCCGCATCCAAGAAAAGATGCACACAAACTCATCCATTGCTTATCGAAGTACTTTTGAAATTTTATCATCTCAGGAGAATGCGGGAACGAAGCTTCCAAATTCACCCATGCACTATGAATTTTTTCTTTGGGTAATAAGGGTAAATTAGCACACATTGTAATTAATGCTCTATTCTCCGTATTGGCGGTAACCTTTAATTTTTTCGCTTGTTTCCATACTGCTCTGCTGTAATGATAGTAACATCCGCTGATCGAAGCAGACGGATAAACCTCTTTTACGGCATTGATTATAGCGAATTCGAAATCACACTTAAATAATTCGATTCTCAAACCCAATCTGTCCTTCAACAGATTAAACATCCTGGTGTAGGTCGCCTGAGATTTGTTAGGTAACAGAACGTACACAACTGGTACTACATTCGTTATTTCGTTGTTTCTGCTAATGTCAATATGGATAGTAAATATCTGATAAAACGGATGAGGAGTTCGTTTAAAAGTTCCATCCCCATACTTCATTTTGTTTTTATTGTCAGCATGGAGAAATTTTCTGGCTTGTTGAGTTGAAAATACCAGGATTTTCTCTTCCAATCCATCATCAATGACAAGGAAATTGTCAGATATCAGTTGAAAAACAAAAAATAAAAAAATAAAAAAAACAAAAAAAAAAAACAGTAAAACCCTGAATGTTTCCATCGCATTCTAAGGAGTATATATCTGTTGAATTGAGAGCTGCTTCGAGGGCGATGTATGCGGAACTCGTTTACATGTATACCAAACCACCCGCACCCGTATCCCGCACTTGAAGATTATGTAGCTAAATGTACCTTTTGTGTCAGGCTTGACGGATTTCCGACATTTTACAATGAAGACCTAAAGAAAATCAGTCATTTTGGGAAAAGTTCTTTTTAAAATACGTACTTTGCGTAGATCAGAACATTTTGACATTCAGACCAAACCACCCGCACCCACCTCAAGGTATCTAAGAATCCTTTTTCCTGCTTTCCATAGACTCACAGTTGGTTTATCTAAAAACCGACTTAGATAAGAAACTGCATATGTTATATCCGGTCTACTGTTTGACGATATAAACAGTAGTGAGCCAATAAGCTCTTTGTATGGTACATCGATGATGTCTTCCGTTAAATCTGTATTAAATCCTGCTTCCATAGGTGTATTTACTCCATTACATTCTGTCATCTTAAACTTTTCTAACATTTTCTCTATGTGTGATGTTTGAGTTATTTTAATACCATTTTCTATTTTCTCTATATTCATTCCCAAAAATTTATGTATCTCTCCCATATCTTTTGCGTTAAATTCTTCATATAATATATTCTTTATTCTCTTTACTTCGTGTAAATTTCCTGTGATTAATATGTCATCTACAAATACTAGTAGTTTTACCTTTTCATTATAGTATAAGCAAAAATCTTGTCCTGATCTCTTTAATCCCGCTTTTAGCATTATTTTATTGAATTGTATATTCCAACATTTTGGACTTTCTTTTAATCCATAAAGACTTCTTTTCAACTTCAATATTTTATTTCCTTGTATGTTAATTCCTTCAGGTATTTTTATGTACACGTCAGACTCTAAAATTCCATTTAGAAATGCTGTAGGCACATCTAGTTGATGAACTGGTGCCTCTTCTTCGACTGAGTGAGCTAAGAATGCTCTCACTGTTGACATTCTTGCCACTGGTGAATAGTTTGTCTCGAACATTCTTTCTGGTATTTGAAACCCTTTTGCGACCAATCTGGCCTTCTTGATACCATTATCTTTTATTGTAAAAATCCATCTAGTGTCAATTGCTTTAATCCCTTTTTCATTTTCGACAACTGTCCATGTTTCTAATTTTTCTAATGATTCTATTTCCTTATTTATTGCCTTTTTCCATTCTTTGTCTTTAATTGCTTCTTCATATGTCTGGGGTACTTCTTGTGAATCTGATATTAAACAATATGCTGTATGCAATTGATATTCATTGAAATGAGCTGGTTTCTTTGTAACTCTTCCAGATCTCGTTGTTTTTAGTGAATCTGAAGGTTCTTCTACTTCATAAAATTCATCATCTTCTTCTACTTCTTCTTCTTTTCCCCTCTCTGTCCTATTTTCATTTATTTTCCTTTTGTTCTCAGCTTCTCTTCTCATCTTTTCCTTTTCCAATTTTTCTTTCTCTTCTTGTTTCTTGTTCGGTCGAATTTCTTCATCTTCTCTCTCAAATAGTATATTCCTCTCTGTTACGTTTTCTTTTCCAATTCTGTTAATCTCTTTTTCATTATATGTAATTTTACTTTCGTCAAAAATAACATCTGTTGCGAATACAATTTTGTCATTTTCACAGTTCCACAATCGATATCCAAACCCTGTGTATCCTACCATTATCATGGGTTTTGCTCTAGCTTCCAATTTACTTGGTTTGGGAATTGTTACTTTCCATGCTTTTGAACCAAATACTCGCATTTTTTCTATCTTATTATTTCCATGCCATAGCATTGCTGGTGTCTTGAAATTTAATACTCTACTTGGACATCTGTTTAATTCAAACGCAGAACAGCAAATAGCCTCACCCCAAAGATGTTTAGGTAGTTTTGTTTCAGCAAATTTGGTTCTGGCCCTTTCCAGTAAAGTCCGGTTCATCCGTTCACTCGTCCCATTTTGCATTGGTGTATATGGAGCTGTATACTGCAGCTCAATACCCTTCTGTCTACAGTAATTTTTGAAATAGTTTGAAGTTACCTCTCCTCCATTATCCAGTCTTAATTTCTTTGTCTTGTATCCAAACTGTGTCTTTACTTGCTTTATGTAGTTAATTAGATTTTGTTCGGCTTCACTTTTCTGTTTTAATAACCGTACAGTCACAAAATGTGAGTAGTCGTCAATAATTACCTGAAAATATCTCTCTCCGTTAATATTTGTAGTTTGCATTGGTCCGCAGACATCGGAATGTATTAAGTCACCAATTCTGTATGATTTTCTACCTGTCTCTCTAAAACTTCTTCTTGTACTTTTCCCTTCAGTGCAGCTGTCGCAAATTTCTGTCGAAGTTGGCAACCCTAGAACTTTTAGTCCTTTTCTATTTAAATGCCCTAAACGTTTATGCCATAGGAAGGCTTTATCTTTGTCGTTAGTTAATATACATGCTTCTTCTGATTCTATAGTAAAGTTGATAGAGTACAATCGCTGATTTAATGACCCTTCTATAAAAGATGTATTACCTTTACAAATCGATACAATATTTCCATGAAACCTTACTTCTAATCCCTTTGACAAAAGTTGTCTTACTGAAATTAAGTTATATGAGATATTCTCAATTATCAAACAATCTATTGATATATGCTTTTTACCTTTAACCACATTTATTTTGCCTCTTTCTCTACTTATTAAATATTCTCCGTTTGCTACATATATTTTAATTTCTTCTATTTCTTTTATTTCATACATCTGGTCTCTGTAAGAACTCTGTATAAGATGTTCTGTTGCTCCTGAATCTATAATAAATTTTATGTTACCTTCTTCTGTATGTTTTTCCAAATTAATCTTTTCGTTTTCACCGTAAGTTGTAAAAGCTTGATACATTTCCTCTTCTTCATTTACTGCACAAGATGCTCTTCCTACTCCTCTACCTCTGCTTGAACTTCTTCCTCGCATTGGTCTTCTCTGCCACGTTTGTCCTCGTCCGTATGAAAATGGTTGTTCTGGTACATTTTCTGTTCTTTTATTTCGACATTGATATGATTTGTGTCCTCTTTTTCCACAAGAATAGCATGCAAAAGTTTGTTCTGTATGTGTCTGTTCTTTTGTAGATCTTATTTTAATTTCCGCGTCTAGAAGGCGTGATTTTATAAAGTCGATAGTCACTGTTTTGTCTGTGGACATGGTCTCAATTGACGTAATTACATTCTCATATTCTGGTGGCATCGCTGCCAATAGATAGCACACCTTATCTACATCTTCTATCTTATTGTTGATGGCACTCAACTGACCAACAATCTCATCAAATGTCATAAAAAAATCTTGTAACTTTGTACCTGTTGCACATTTTAAATTTATGAGTTTCCTTCTCAGATGTAGTTTATTTGAAACGCTTTTTCTTTCAAATTGTTGTTCGAGTGATTCCAGCATTTGCAATGCAGTTGAACTATTTTTCACGATTTCTAAGTATTTGTCGCTTAGACATTGGACTATCAGCCATTTTGCTATAATGTCGTCCCTTGTAAAATCCTTTTCATTTGTTTTCTCAGATTTTCCCTCGATTGTATGATGCACTTCTTTATCTCGCAGCATCATCACCACTCTATACTTCCAATTGGAGAAAGAATCTCCTTCTTTAAGGATTGGCAAAGATATTACTTTTTCCATTTTCACAATGAAAATTTTCCGACGCTATTCTTCAAATTATTTTGTTATTTCTTTATTATCACTTTCGTAAATACTCGCAGGGCACATGGCGCAGTGGAAGCGTGCTATTGGGATTGCATTTATCATTTGCCAATGAATTAATATTTAGGTTTTTTTAGTAAGGGAAAAATAATACGCTCATCTTGTCTTGTGACATTTTTGTAACCAGTATGCCAAGTATATTTCCTAGTGTTGCTATAACTAAAAATTACTCCAACACAAAATTCATGGTTACCTTAAAGGTTATGATTGCTGTTTTTACTTACCCGTGGAAAGAGAAGCGGCTACCGGGATAAGATTCATTTTTGCACCCTGTCACACAACAAGAATTCACCATATTTCATGAAAAACAACAAATCGAAGCACAAGAATCAACCAAACAACCAAATGAGCAAACCACCATCGTGCATTTAGTGTTACCAGGATACCAGGCCGAAACATTTAAGTACTACTGTTAACTCAGTATTAATGTTTTTTTTTTATAATACTACGAACTGATTAACTTTATGGACTATAAAAATATTTTTATACGTTTAATAGTTTTTGAATTGTTCGTTTTGGTAAAACATAAAAAAGAATAATATTTAAATTTCTACCATACTCTATGGTTAGTTGAGCTGGCAAGATGTCAGACAAGAACACACTACCAGCGGGAGCCCTCTCACCAGGACCGCTTTTTGCTAGCTACCGCTTTTAAGAAAATAGCTAAAGAGTAAGGTATAGATCTCATTTTAGCTAAACAAAATTTTTTGGTACACTGTCTAGTTTTAATTTAAGGTCTTTGCATGCGACAGCTATATTCTTGAAATGGATGCCAGGATAGGAAAGCTTCCCCCCCATTTTAGAGAAAAAAAATCATAAAATATTCCTAATCTTTATACTTCACAAAATAAAACATTGATAGACAGGGTTCTATGGAAAAGATTTACAAGCCACAAATTGCTCATAGTAGGAAAAAGTATAATAATATAATAATCTACTCATAATTATGAACATCTTTTATTAAATAGGCAATCTTGCGATTGCGAAAGTAATGTACCTTATCTTAGTTTTGGGTCAACTGGAAATATAAAATAGTCCAATAAATTAATTATTTATTAATTTATTGGGTACAATCCTGGGCAAACATAATTCACAACCTGGCAGCTACAAATCGTAGACGGCTCACGTAGTAACTATTATTCCTAATCTGTGGTTTGCCCACCTTGGCACGGTTACAGCGACGGGGACAAAAAGTGAAATGTCTGTCTCTCTTTTTCAACCGTGTTTGGCACTTGCCATCTTGCTCTTTTTTACAAAGTAGCAATTACGGTTCTATCTGTTAATCTGAGCTTGATGGTAACTGACTGAGACTGACAGTGACATATATATGCGTTCGCTCAGAATACGATAACGTTCCGTTTTCAACAAAGCAGTGATCGGGGGTGTGGGTTTATGATTACAATTTGTTCGATATTTGTCAAAACACGTATTTTACTGTGTTTTAACGATCAATATTTAGATAAATGAACAATTGATTACTACGTAGAAACCCAAAAGTATGCATATTTTCTAAATTCATTAGCAGGTTTAAAACGCATTCATAATGAAGACTGCTTAAACTGGAACGTTCGGGAGGGATCTTCTCAAAACGGATCGATCCGCAATCCATTTTGAAAATGGATTGATCTCTGATAGCCGTTGTTAGTGGGACACAGATTGGAGATCGATCTGGAGATTGAGTTCAATCTCGGATTGAACCGATCTCCCGATTGAGGATTCGATATTAGGACCGGCCGTAATACACTGCGGATCTAGCTCACGCGTTGCAACTTGCACATCGCACTCAAAGCGGCGGGGCGGGGGGTGGCAGCGGCACCGCCCGTCGCCCCGCACAGATTATTTTTAGTAGAGATCTTTATAATGTAACCTGTGTTTTATGGAAAATCCTGAGATTTGCAAAATCCGGCCGCAATCCTGAGAAAAGTCAAAAAATCCTGAAATCTCAGGACAAATCCTGAGATATAGTAACCCTATATTATGCGAGCTGTTTTCGGGCACTATAGAAAAAAATTGAGAAAAATATTTATTTTCTAGTTTTTATTTTATATAGTACATTGTATTATACTGGTTGAGCACTTTCATTTGATACCCATATTGATGGGATCGATAAAACCTACGTTATCCGCCATTTTGTAGCGGCCGCCATCTTGTATTTCAATTTTTTATAGTATATTGTATTCTGCTTGTTGAGCCCTTTCATTTGATACCCATAATGATGGGATTGATAAAACCTACGTTATCCGCCATTTTGTAGCGGCTGCCATCTTGGATTTCAATTTTTTATAGTATATTGTATTCTGCTTGTTGAGCCCTTTCATTTGATACCCATATTGATGGGATTAATAAAACATAAATTATCCGCCATTTTGTAGCGGCGGCCATCTTGAATTTATAATGATAATGAATAAACAGTATTGTCACCAAAATCCAAAGTGTATACAAAATTTCAGATTAATCGGTTGACAGGAAGAGGGTGAAATTTGAATTACTAAATTTGACCCAAGAATAATAAGTAAATAAAACAAACGGGGTGAGCTAAATAAAACCGTTTAAAAATGACTTCAAACTACGTTAAAACTTAAGTTTATTACCGAATTAAAGGCTTTTTTGTCAATAGTACCTAAATGTGTATTCACATTATGGAAGAGGATTTTAAAATCTTTCGTCACGCCTTTTAGATTACACACACTTTCACACTTTTGTAGGATTTAGGTAAAATAAAACATGCTATTTGGAAAAATATTTTATTTCTCTTAATTAGCTTAAATTCTGTTTTAAAATCAGATAAGAATTTGAAGCTCAGAAAATTACTACCTTACCTACTTTAAACCTACCACAAAACAGTCCAGTAGTTTTTAACTTTAATCATTATAAACATACAAATCTTTTCTCTTTGTAATATTAGTGTATAGATAAGACTCTATTTATATTTCTACAATATTTGACCAAACAAGATAATTGAAATAACAAAACCTATTATCAACAAAATTCAGTAAATTCAAAAACAGAGCACAACTATTCTTAACCATAACTTAAAATGCTTTTCTCGTGAATTATTAAGTCATCTTTTTAGCTTATAATATGATTAGAGGAATCTTGGAGTACACATCCCAAATCCCAATACACGATTATAAGAAAAGGGTGTGCTAAGCCGAATAGGACTCATAGTACTCATCATTATGAACAACTTTTACTATGGGATCATCCCTGAAATCGCGAAAAAATCTGGTGCTCCACACATCTTGTTTCAAGTGTCTGACATTTTTCTATGGAGCAACTCTTTTTATTTCTATTCGGCTTAGCATGCCCTTTCCCTATAACCCTATATACATACAATAAATGTGTTACAGAAAGGTGTGATAGTATTTAGTGTAACAAATCTGATTTTGAAATACAAATATTTTATTTTTAAAACCAAAACATTTATGGTTTGGATAAGTTAAGTTAATATGATCTAAAATAATACTGATAAAGAGACCTCGCAGGGTAAATTCTAAGTCAGTCTCGGCATGAACTGTAAGTACTATCACACCTTTCTGTCACACCTCATATTTATACAGACAATACAACAATACAACATAACACAAATGACATTATACAAATAGTCTTAAGCGAGTCACTGAGTTACAGGTTACAAATTAAAATATCACATTGCGATAAAATATAGTTGACGATCATTGAAAACACTTGGTCCATATTTCCTATGTACATTTTTAAAACTTCTCAATACACTCATCTAGTATTCTAGTCACTTCACGTATCATCCTCACTGTCCTCTTCATATTTAATTAGTATTCCTAGATCTACTTCTTCACTTGGCAGTAAAACGTTTGCATGGGTAGACATGGACTCGTCCTCCGGCTCTATTTTTACTGTTGTCTCGTAGAAAGCACTCAAATTCTCATCAAAAGCACTTGAAGTCACTGCCTGGGTTATTGTCTCTGGCTGGGTTATTGTTTCTGGTTGGGTTATTGTTGAAACCAGCGTTGGCATCAATCGGTTCAATGTAGGTCCAACTGCTGTTGATTCGGTTTTAAGCTGGTTTAATGCCGCTTCTTTATTCCCGAGTTGTGTTGTTGAATTAAAGCCCGAGCCAATCGCTTTTTGCACTACAATGTACCCAATCGGGGCTATTGATGTTGCGCTCGATTTTTCATTTAGCACTGCAAAATTGGCCGGTGGTGGCCCAAGTTTTAGCCCAGGCTTAGCTCCTGATGTCACAGTCATAGCTCCTGATGACGCAGCCTTAGCTCCTGGTGACACAACCTTAGTTACTGATGGCCTGGCTTTAGCTCCTGATGACACAGCCTTAGTTACGGATGGTCTGGCTTTAGCTCCCGATGACACTATCTTAGTTACTGATGGCCCGGCCTTAGGTCCTGATGACACAACTTTAACTTGTGATGACCCTTTAGCTTTGGATGACCCAGGCCTGTTCACTTGCGAACCAGATTCGCTCGCTTTCGGCCCGAAAATATTGACATGTGAAAACCCTGCTTGGCACTCTGATGGTGCAGCATTTATTACAGGTGTTAAAACCGATTGCTGTTCTGATGGCCCAATGACATTTACTTTTAACTCTGATTGGGTAACTGAATACGCCACAGTTTCTATTTGCGAGTCCGTTCCGGCCACTTTAGTACGACACGCGTTTGTCGCTGGCTGTTCATTCGATGTACTCGGTTTTGCTTTGAAACACGTTTCTTTATCCTTGTTCACCTTGGAAAGCAGTGATCTTATCTCCGCTTGAATTACACGAGCCTCTTCAATACTCAAGCACATCAACTGTTCCGCTACAAATTTACCAAACTCGTAAAACTCAAAAAATCTCAATTCAACTGTGTAGTCAAATGGATTTATAGAGTCAGGTGGAATTTCAAAGGCGTCAAGTGTACTTTCAGAGTCCAAACGGGGTCGCTTCCATTGAGGCTGGTCATCTTCGAATTGCTTCTCGTTGTATGATTCCAAGAAAACTGTTTCTGTATCCGCAGCGTCTGCTTCCGATTCTTCTTCAGCAGAATTTCCTTCGTCTTGGTTTTCGTCGGATGATTCTGCACCAGTCGAGTCGTTTGAATATTCTCGAAATTGATCTTTTACTAGACTCTGTTTTTCTTTCTTCTTTTTCCGTGACTGACTAGCTGGATGTGCTGATACGCCGATCTGAAACAAAGAAAAGTCACACAGTTAAGTCAGTTATCCTAAAAAATGCCTTCTGTCTTGAGACATGGAATCATGGGTAGATTGGTATAATTGGGTATTTCATACAATGACTTTATTATCCAAAAATTCATAATCGCAAACTAATAACTGTCATGAAGTGTCCAAGCGCAGTGTTACATACATAAATGAATGAATTGAATAAGAATTATAATCTAATCTTTTTTAGATATATTAAAATATGGTTAAATGGTATATTTGTCTGTTATTGAGTCAAGTTAACTAAATAAAATCAACTTAAAGGAATGCCAACATGAGAATGGGGGCTTTTTTTAACTTTCTTCAAAGTACACTTTATAGCCTGTAAACTTTTTCTCCTATTGTCATCATCTATCATCTCGCTAGTCTGATGCAGACTCAATTTAAAGAGATTTTTACAGATATTGATGATTCTGTGTGTTACTAAGGGAGTACAAGAAGTATCACTATCTGATTGTTCTATTTTTTTTTTACTTAAATAATTTACACTTGGTCTTGATGGGTAACTCTTAATACTATGATGCTTGATTTTCAACGGTGATTTAGAGACAGAATGTAGAAACGGCTTCAACGGTGATGTCATCTGATTTACCAACTGACTTTTGGTTGGCTAGCTT
Source organism: Alcis repandata (assembly GCA_949125135.1). Classification (NCBI taxonomy): domain Eukaryota; kingdom Metazoa; phylum Arthropoda; class Insecta; order Lepidoptera; family Geometridae; genus Alcis; species Alcis repandata. Next base: position 2,940,748 of record OX421245.1, on the reverse strand, counting down.
GACTTCTGATTTTTTTCATAATGTGTACCTACTTGAATTGACTTATCCAACACTTTTGGTGTTAATTGGGGAACTTCTTCTACATTCAGCTGAACTGTAAAACAAATATTTTGTTAATCAAGTGCAATTTTATAATTATGAACACAAACAAGAGATTACTAGGTCACAGAAAAATGTAGGTATGTAGTTTTGAGAGTACCTACCAACAATGTATGTAATGTGCAATGTACCTGTGTAATAACACAGAATAAAAAAAAAACAATTTCTAATAAATAAGGTAATAATAAGCCCAAGTTTGAAGGTTTTCTATGACAGATCTAAATTTTTTTAAACTATTGGCATCCTTGTCTAATGGCTTGCAATGATAAAGACATATATTTTTAGTTAGTTTAGATCTGTCTTAAAATGCCTTCAAACTTGGGCCCAATATACAATATGTCCGGTTTCCGATGTCTGATACTTTAAGGGGTTAAAATGCAATTAATTTTATCGACAAATCACGGATTTTTTTTTATTTTTCTCCATCAATAAAAAAATGGCAGCACTTTAAAAAAATTGTTAGCGAAGCATAGGTGCTTGTATTAATTTAACAATATCTACCCAAGTAGAAGACTTACAAACACAAAAGTGGTCTCAAATGTTAGTTAATAGTGTAGACAATAAATCTAGATTCAAATTTTAATTTTTGAATGTTTCAGTATTATTAAAAATAATTTTTGAAAAAAATAAATTGGACAACAAATTGTTTTTTTTCAGATTATTAGTTTAAAAAAAACCAATGTGTTAACTAATTTTATTTATTTATTTTTTTAATAATACAGGATATTTTCTATAAATGTACATTTAAATCTTAAATGTGAGTTAGATAGTTTAGGAGCTATGACAGTGCAAACATACGTACTTGAAAAGCGCGCATACCCCAGCAAATGAAATAAAACAAAAAAAAATAAAATAAGAGATAATGAGAAAAATAAAAAAAAAATCCGTTATTTGTCGATAAAATTAATTGCATTTTAACCACTGACCTCCATTAAACAAGTACGCTGGACCTATGATTAGCCAAGCCAAAGTGAGACGATTTGATTTTCGCCATTTTGGCGCTGATCGCAGCAGTGGGTGGGAACGGAACTAATAATAGAGATGGGACAATGCGATAAAATACATCAATAAAAGACATTTCCGACAGATACAGATTTTCCGACGGGTTGTATATACTTTACACCTCAGTGACATAGGCTATGTAAGTACCATGGGAGAAGCCGGGGCATTTTCGATTGTAGCGCCATTATTTATGCGCTGACTTCTTGCGCGCATTCTAGTATGTGGCTAGCTAGATCAAAAAATAAATATAGGAACGTTTTTGAAATAGAAATGAGGGTTTTTTGGGATGGAGTGGTATAGGTAGGTAAGGTATTTGTAGAAAATAAAAATGTACAATCCTTTAAATTTTTTTATTAGTTACCTTCATCATCTACATAGTTACATACCATCAACAATTCTTCGTACTTTACGTTTAACAGGGATCATCATCACAATTATCTGTGCGAAGCCGGAGCAGGTCGCTAGTCCCAAATAACTGGGTGTATAGCCCATTATTCAAAATCAGAATCTAGGTACTGAATTTTCACCAGAATAAAAATCTTATGTATGACCTCTCTATATATCTTAGAAATAATAAGGTACTTTTACAAGCTTTTATTTAGTTTCACCTGTCCCTATGTTAGTCATCAAATCTAGCAAATTAAATTTGACCAACTTCCCGGTTTCCGTTTGAGCTGAAATTTTGCATGCATATGTATATTGCGTGACAATACACTATTATGACAAAAGCTTGTCTAAGAAAAGTTTTTTTAAATGATTACTTGTTTTACTTACCGGCACTGCTACAGAAAATTGTTGGAATACTGCACTTTTTCAAAGTAGTGCATGAGTTATGTTTAATAAAACAGTCATCAGAGAAGTGCTTCGAACAGATGTAATCATATTTCTTCGGACGCCAACTAGGCTTTTCAATGTTTTTCAGCCATAATTCCAGTCTTCTTTTGTCTGTCGGAAACCTGTGTAATGTATTATTTTAAAATTATATGTATTTGTCATTAAAAATCGGTCATCGGCGATTTCCGTTCTTGAAAGAAACCGATATTGATAGGAAAAATATCGATACGTTTTATCGACAGGTAACTTTGACAACACTATTGAATTGTATTGTTTATATAAAAACCGCTAATACAAAGACAAATACGGTGTAATTACGTAAAATAAGATTAGTAACAGAGTTTTAAGTCTTTATAGAAGTTTAATTTGCTGAATATTAGCCGCAAATTCACTTACTTGTGGAATGTAACCCCACTTCCCTTCTGATAACGAGTTTTGCATAACACACAGTCTTTCATAGTTTACCTATGAATGACCACCACTTATTTATATATCAACTACTTAATACGACACAACAAAGAAGCTTAAATCGCGTAAACCTCCAAAAACACTATGAAAACACAAGAGACAATCCAAACGAGACAGCGGCCATTTGCAAGTTACGTCAGATTTAGTACTCTTCCCACGCGTTGGGGGCGCTTCAAATCGGCACAAAAAAGAGCTGTCATTTCGTAGGGCAGGGTTCACAACCGTACGATAATTATCGTACATGTACGATAATTTCATACCTACGTACGATGTACGATAGGACACGACTATCGTACGCAGATTGTACGATAATTTTCAGATGCAAAATTTGATAATTAAGTACACCCTGTACACCGATAGAGAATCTATTGAGTTAAACTTTTGGAATATATGCTTGTTTTCATGGTTCTCTTAATAATCTTAATTACTTAAAGCGAACACCATATCGTTCAAAGAGAATATATTGCGTATTTTTGTTCCTCTTTTACGGAAAAGATTAAAAATTGTATATTTTTATATTCAAAATGTAAGTTTCATCAATATATTTTTGTGTATATTGTTCTCGCAAATACAGAATCTATTGAGTTAAACTTTTGTAAAATATGCTTGTTTTCATGGTTCTCTATCCCTTAACATTATTTTCTTCTAGACATTCGAAATTTTGGCGCGTTTATTAAACGCAAAGTGGACGAGGGCCCGGCTCAGGTCTGTGCCACATGTCGAACATTTAAAATTAGGTTTTTTTTTAATTCAAAAAACAGAAGGTTACAAGATTCAAACTATAAAGCATTTGCAACATATTATTGTCACGTTTCATATGATTTTTGTAATTAGCTATTTTTCTGATGGATACGATAATTTTAATCCATATTATCCCATATACGATAATTTTACGGCCCTGGTACGATAATTGCCTGGCTTGAGGTTGTGAACACTGTCGTAGGGTATCATAGGTCCAGCGTACTTGTATAATGGAGGTCAGTGATTTTAACCCCTTAAAGTATCGGACATCGGAAACCGGACATATTGTATATGTACTTACCTGAACTACCAGATGCAATTTCTTCAAAACTCTGTTGTTCTGTAACTATACGTTTTTCTTCGAATTCCTTTTTACACTCTTCAAGAATCATCTTTTTTCGTTTCTTAGCTACATAGGGTCGCTCTGTTGTGTCAGATGTTCGTGATTTTCTGTCTGGTTGGCACATAAATTTATGGGGCATACATCCTGATTTCATACGTACTTGTGATACTGAGCCCATTACATGATATTCCATATAATTTTCCATATCATTTGGTAACTGAAAAAAAGAAAAGTAAACGATTAAAAACTGATAATGAGAATCATAGCCAAGACCAAAATAAACATAACCTAACTAAATCAGTTTACGGAATAATCCAAGCCTCAATATTTCAACTATTTCACGTTAAACAAACATTTCAAGTTTAAGACCTATCAATATATATGATAACATACATCAAAGTGATCTTCACAGAAATAAATTGGCGAATTCGTTCCTACGTCGTTCGGATTTCGCCGTGCGAGCTTTAACCATTTATTTCTTATTATTTTCTTGGTTGGAACATATATAAACACTTTGTTGGGTGCTCTTATTGATGTGTTCTTACACTGCGGTACTGAACAACTCTTGTAAACTTTGGAATTCATTTTTATCACACGAACTAATTTAACGATTTGTTTATTTTCTTCGCTATGCATAGACACAATGACATGTTTACCTATCCGTGACGTGAAGCCGGCGCCATGACATTATGCGGGTAGGGTTACCAGATGAAAAAATCAAAAGACCGGAGAAAAGGCCTGATTTCCATGTAAAGGCCTGAGATTTTAGACAGTTTGAGAATTTTCTCTCAAAAACGTATTATTATCGTTTTATACACTGCGGATCTAGCTCACGCGTTGCAACTTGCACATCGCACTCAAAGCGGCGCGGCGGGGGGTGGCAGCGGAAAATGTAACCTGTGTTTTAGGGAAAATCCTGAGATTTGCAAAATCCGGCCGCAATCCTGAGAAAAGTCAAAAAATCCTGAAATCTCAGGACAAATCCTGAGATATGGTAACCCCTATATTATGCGAGCTGTTTTCGGGCACTATTGAAAAAAATTGAGAAAAATGGCTTCAAACTTCGTTACACAGTTTATTACCGAAATAAAGGCTTTTTTGTCAATAGTAAATGTGTATTACAAGGCTTTTTTGTCAATAGTAAATATGTACATTAGGGAAGAGGATTTTAAAATCTTTCGTCACGCCTTTTAGATTACACACACTTTCACACTTTTGTAGGATTTAAGTAAAATAAAACATGCTATTTGGAAAAATATTTTATTTCTCTTTAGCTTAAATTCTGTTTTAAAATCAGATAAGAATTTGAAGCTCAGAAAATTACTACCTTACCTACTTTAAACCTACCACAAAACAGGTATTTAAAGTTTTACTGTACATTTTAAAGTAAGATAGTACGTAACTGACTAACGTAACTACACAGTAATCATATTTTAGAATTAGGTCGAATTATGTCGAATTGAATGCCATTAGGCGTCAAGGAGATTCCCTTTATTATTCATTTTTGTATCAGTCCAGTAGTTTTTAACTTTAATCATTATAAACATACAAATCTTTTCTCTTTGTAATATTAGTGTATAGATAAGGCTCGATTTATATTTCTACAATATTTGACCAAACAAGATAATTGAAATAACAAAACCTATTATCAACAAAATTCAGTAAATTCAAAAACAGAGCACAACTATTCTTAACCATAACTTAAAATGCTTTTCTCGTGAATTATTAAGTCATCTTTTTAGCTTATAATATGATTAGAGGAATCTTGGAGTACACATCCCAATACACGATTATAAGAAAAGGGTGTGCTAAGCCGAAAAGGGCTCATAGTACTCATCATTATGAACAACTTTTACTATGGGATCATCCCTGAAATCGCGAAAAAATCTGGTGCTCCACACATCTTGTTTCAAGTGTCTGACATTTTTCTATGGAGCAACTATTTTTATTTCTATTCGGCTTAGCATGGCCTTTCCCTATAACCCTATATACATACAATAAATGTGTTACAGAAAGGTGTGATAGTATTTAGTGTAACAAATCTGATTTTGAAATACAAATATTTTATTTTTAAAACCAAAACATTTATGGTTTGGTTAAGTTAAGTTAATATGATCTAAAATAATACTGATAAAGAGACCTCGCAGAGTAAATTCTAAGTCAGTCTCGGCATGAACTGTAAGTACTATCACACCTTTCTGTCACACCTCATATTTATACAGACAATACAATAATACAACATAACACAAATGACATTATACAAATAGTCTTAAGCGAGTCACTGAGTTACAGGTTACAAATTAAAATATCACATTGCGATAAAATATAGTTGACGATCATTGAAAACACTTGGTCCATATTTCCTATGTACATTTTTAAAACTTCTCAATACACTCATCTAGTATTCTAGTCACTTCACGTATCATCCTCACTGTCCTCTTCATATTTAATTAGTATTCCTAGATCTACTTCTTCACTTGGCAGTAAAACGTTTGCACGGGTAGACATGGACTCGTCCTCCGGCTCTATTTTTACTGTTCTCTCGTAGAAAGCACTCAAATTCTCATCAAAAGCACTTGAAGTCACTGCCTGGGTTATTGTTTCTGATTGGGTTATTGTTTCTGGTTGGGTTATTGTTGTCACCAGCTTTGGCATCAACCGCTTCAATGTAGGTCCAACTGCTGTTGATTCGGTTTTAAGCTGGTTTAATGCCGCTTCTTTATTCCCGAGTTGTGTTGTTGAATTAAAGCCCGAGCCAATCGCTTTTTGCACTACAATGTACCCAATCGGGGCTATTGATGTTGTGCTCGATTTTTCATTTAGCACTGCAAAATTGGCCGGTGGTGGCCCAAGTTTTAGCCCAGCTCCTGGTGACACAACCTTAGTTACTGATGGCCTGGCTTTAGCTCCTGATGACACAGCCTTAGTTACTGATGGTCTGGCTTTAGCTCCCAATGACACTATCTTAGTTACTGATGGCCCGGCCTTAGGTCCTGATGACACAACTTTAACTTGTGATGACCCTTTAGCTTTGGATGACCCAGGCCTGTTCACTTGCGAACCAGATTCGCTCGCTTTCGGCCCGAAAATATTGACATGTGAAAACACTGCTTGGCACTCTGATGGTGCAGCATTTATTACAGGTGTTAAAACCGATTGCTGTTCTGATGGCCCAATGACATTTACTTTTAACCCTGATTGGGTAACTGAATACGCCACAGTTTCTATTTGCGAGTCCGTTCCGGCCACTTTAGTACGACACGCGTTTGTCGCTGGCTGTTCATTCGATGTACTCGGTTTTGCTTTGAAACACGTTTCTTTATCCTTGTTAATCTTGGAAAGCAGTGATCTTATCTCCGCTTGAATTACACGAGCCTCTTCAATACTCAAGCACATCAACTGTTCCGCTACAAATTTACCAAACTCGTAAAACTCAAATCTCAATTCAACTGTGTAGTCAAATGGATTTATAGAGTCAGGTGGAATTTCAAAGGCGTCAAGTGTACTTTCAGAGTCCAAACGGGGTCGCTTCCATTGAGGCTGGTCATCTTCGAATTGCTTCTCGTTGTATGATTCCAAGAAAACTGTCTCTGTATCCGCAGCGTCTGCTTCCGATTCTTCTTCAGCAGAATTTCCTTCGTCTTGGTTTTCGTCGGATGATTCTGCACCAGTCGAATCGTTTGAATATTCTCGAAATTGATCTGTTACTAGACTCTGTTTTTCTTTCTTCTTTTTCCGTGACTGACTAGCTGGATGTGCTGATACGAAGATCTGAAACAAAGAAAAGTCACACAGTTAAGTAAAGTCAGTTATCCTAAAAAATGCCTTCTGTCTTGAGACATGGAATCATGGGTAGATTGGTATAATTGGGTATTTCATACAATGACTTTATTATCCAAAAATTCATAATCGCAAACCAATAACTGTCATGAAGTGTCCAAGCGCAGTGTTACATACATAAATGAATGAATTGTATAAGAATTATAATCTAATCTTTTTTAGATATAGTAAAATATGGTTAAATAGTATATTTGTCTGTTATTGAATCAAGTTAACTAAATAAAAACAACTTAAAGGAATGCCAATATAAGAACAGGGGCTTTTTTTAACTTTCTTAAACTTTTTCTCCTATTGTCATCCTCTATCATCTCGCTACAGTCTGATGCAAACTCAATTTGAAGAGATTTTTACAGATATTGATGATTCTGTGTGTTACTAAGGGAGTACAAGAAAGTATCACTATCTGATTGTTCAATTTTTTAACTATTTTACTTAAATAATTTACACTTCGTCTTGATGTGTAACTCTTAATACTATGATGCTTGATTTTCAACGGTGATTTAGAGACAGAATGTAGAAACGGCTTCAACGGTGATGTCATCTGATTTTCAAACTGACTTTTGTTTGGCTAGCTTGACTTCTGATTTTTTTCATAATGTGTACCTACTTGATTTGACTTATCCAACACTTTTGGTGTTAATTGCGGAACTTCTTCTACATTCAGCTGAACTGTAAAACAAATATTTTGTTAATCAAGTGCAATGTTATAATTATGAACACACAAACAAGAGATTACTAGGTCACAGAAAAATGTATGTAGTTTTGAGAGTACCAACAATGTATGTAATGTGCAATGTACCTGTGTAATAACACAGAATAAAAAAAAACTTGAGAACGAAAATGCCTTTGTCGCACTCTATCTTTGATAGAATTGTAGTTAGAATGTATTGATAGACTTGAAGGTACATCTCTCGACAATAAATCTTCAATTTGGGAACTACAGATAACTGGTGGAACATATGGCACACCTCTGGTGGACGGGCCTGCAATTTGTGAAGTATGAATGACTGGTTGTACATCCAACACATCTCTGGCGGACGGGCCTGTTTGTAAATTTGATGTTCTTTTTTTATCTCGATACCGCTTACAATAGTCTTTGTTTCTCTGCTTTTGTTTTCTTTCATCTTCTTTCTTCTTTTCATCATCAGAGAAGTAAGGCGTAAAGTGCAGCTCACGAAGATCAAGATGAATCCAATTATGTGTATCATTTGCTTTAAAATGACAGAAGCGAGTCTCTTCATTTTTTGAAATTACGTTGAAATACGAGTAGTGGTAATGCACACAAATATTTTGATTGTAAATTTTTGCAAACAAGTATAAACAATCCAAGTCTCCATATTCATTGTTACTTGAGAGTATGTTATATGCTTCCTGTGGATTGTGGCAGGAGTTTAAATAAGGTGAATCACGTAACTGTCTTCTTAAATCACAAGTTGAAATTTGAAGTTGCAGAACACGTATGAGTGAGTGGAAAAGACAATTACCATCACCTGGAATATCTGTAGTTCTGTGTAGAATGACTTTGGGGGTAATGCATTCGTGACTCTCTTCATATATACGAAGTTGTTGGGTGAGGAATTGATTTTGTTCGAGCTGTACATTTTCTAAATTTTGAGAAGCCCTGCATTGCACAACATTCTCTTGGTCTTCATTACTGTCCAATTTCTTTTTTTTCCTGCGAAAAAAACAAAGAAATCATAAAATAAAATTAAATAATAACAATATGAATCATCCTACTACTATTATAAAGGCGAAAGTTTGTAAGTATGGATGTATGTATGGATGTTTGTTACTCTTTCACGCAAAAACGGCTGAACGGATTTACAAGAAATTTGGAATGAAGGTAGTTCATAGTCTGGATTAACACATAGGCTACTTTATATCCCGGAAAACGCGGGTGAAACCGCGGGGCGCAGCTAGTATATATATATATATTACAATATTTAAAATATGAAATTAAATTACATTTGCAAATCATCTAATTTCTTTTGGAACAATTCTTCTACATTTTTGTCATTATCCTTTAAACCTTTTGTACGTTGATAATATGCCCTTTGATTCTCACAATGTCTTTTTCTTTTTTCTTCTTTTTTCTCTTCCTTCGAATCTTTTTTCTTCAAATCTTTTTTACGCTGACGCCATGCCCTTTGGTATTCTCGATTTCGTTCTTTTTTTTTTTCTCTTTCTCTGAAAAACGGAGATTATTTATTATTATCTTATTTCATTTATTTTCATTCGAAATTATTTGTTTGGTAAACCTACACCGCACATGTGCTTATTGTGATGTTATGAAAATATGGTTAATACTATAAAGTATTAACATATTACAAATATTACATCTTTAATGTGTAAGTACATAGGTATCTATATTAATAATTTCGTCAAGCACTACGGTAGACTCGATCGAAACCTAATCTTGATAATAAAATTACATCTACTATATAAAAATAAGTCGGGTTTTCCTTCCTGACGCTATAACTCCAGAACGCACGAACCGATTTCCACGGTTTTGCATTCGTTGGAAAGGTCTCGGGCTCCGTGAGGTTTATAGCAAAGAAAATTCAGAAAAAATTTCAACATAAAAGCGGGAAAATCTTTTTTCAGAACAATGTCCACCCGTGCGACGCCGGGATGGGCCGCTAGTTAATTAATAAATGAAAATTAATTAAACCTAACCTAATCTCAATAATAAAATGAAATTATATCAATTAAAAAATGAAAATTAATTAAATTTTCATCTAGTATATTTATAAAGTAGGTACTTACTCATTTTCTTTCGCTATTTCTTCGTCACTTTTTTCTTTATTTTTGTTTGTTTTTGTTCTTTGTTCAATTTCCTTATATAAACTAGATGCAATTTCTTCAAAACTCTGTTGTTCTGTAACTATACGTTTTTTTTCGAATTCCTTTTTACACTCTTCAAGAATCATCTTTTTTCGTTTCTTAAATAAATAGGGTCGCTCTGTTGTGTCAGATGTTCTGTCTGGTTGGCACATAAATTTATGAGGCATACATCCTGATTTCATACGTACTTGTGATACTGAGCCCATCACATGATATTTCATGTAATTTTCCATATCATTTGGTAACTGAAAAAAGAAAAGTAAACGATTAAAACTGATAGCCATGACCAAAATAAACATAACGTAGGTAACTAAATCAGTTTATGGAATAATTCAAGCCTCAATATTTAATAACTAATTTAACCTCTAAAAACTCCAAATCGTCTAAATCCATGTGATCTAAGTTGTCCAAATCCATTTTTCTTTTAAAATCACGAATAAGTAGAGATGTAGAGATATAATTTGTAGAGTCCATTTCACGAAAGAAGTCCCGCAGACGCAGCGCTGTATTCGCGCGACATAATGTTGCCACGGTTAAATAAGGGGAAATCAGGGGAAATAATGTATTGTTCATTTACTTTCATTTTACTAAAATAAGTACTCGAATAGTTAGAGAAAAGAAATGTTTTTAATATAGGTACCTATTTGATATCCATACTGGTTTTTTGGCGGGAACGTGGAAGAGACATGTTGCTTCATTTTGTTATTTTACTAAACTTGTGTAATTTTGAGTGTTAATGTTTATTTTAAGTGGGGAAAATAACCATTAAGTGCTTGAGGACGTGCACGAGTGTGGGCAAATCATAAAATGCAGTGAATCGTGTCATTTCGTGTTGCTTCATAAAATCCCAAAAAAAAAAAAAAGATATCCATACTGCTAAGGTCAGATTAGTGAAAAATAAATCTTCCTGTAATTTCTAAAATATAAAATGGAGATGTTCGACCAACTTTAAATTAGAAAAATAAAATAACATTTAAAACTTTTCAATTTTTTATTGAATAATTATGATCGGTCATACTATGATCACTGTCAGAAGAGTGAATAGAAACAGAATCAGATTCTGTCTCACTATCACTAGCCGTGGTTTTAATAAATCGATCCATTTCTTCATCAATAAGACCATCATCTATCTATCTTAATTTAAATAAATCTCGTGTCACAATGTTTGTCCTCAATGGACTCCTAAACCACTTAACCGATTATAATAAAATTCGCACACCATGTGCAGTTCGATCCAACTTGAGAGATAGGATAGTTTTTTAAATCTCAAATTATAGTCGCAATTTTAATTTATTGCAAATTATTTAAATACTTATTGATAATTTTTACTATAAATTGATTTTTTTTAAATATTTTTCCTCCAAATGCTGTACATGTTTACATTGAACTGCCCAATCTTCCGCTGTAACAGTCTCAAAAGCCTCTTCTGTTAGGCGTACTATTTTTTTTGGATCTTGGCCCACGTTTTTATCCGCTACCCGTCTCTTTACAAGGCTCCACATTTTTTCGATCGGATTGAGATCGCAGTGGTATGGCGGCAATCTTAGCAATTCATGATTGTGAGATTTTAATAATGCATCCACGGCATATGTAGGTGGACCTTTGTTTTGGTTTGTTTGTTTGGTCTAACAAAGATCAAGATGGCGAATTTGACAACTAATTTTGAGGTTAGTACCATAGTTAAACTAGGGTCATCGGAGGACTAACTTTAGACCATAGACGATCCCCGAATCAACGATAAACCAGGTTTTGTAATAAGGATTTTACTTAGTCCATGGACTAAACCCAGTACCTACTATCGTTAGTCCACAGTTAGTCTACGTTTTGTAATAAGACCGTTTTCAAGTTTAAGACCTATCAATATAATTATGATAACATACTCACATCAAAGTGATCTTCACAGAAATAAATTGGCGAATTCGTTACTACGTCGTTCGGGTTTCGCCGTGCGAGCTTTAACCATTTATCTCTCATTATTTTCTTAGTTGGAACATGTATAAACACTTTGTTGGGTGCTTTTATTGATGTGTTTTTACACTGCGGTACTGAACAACACTTGTAAACTTTGGAATTCATTTTTTATCACACGATTTGTTTATTTTTTTCGCTACGCGTAGACACAATGACATGTTTACCTAACCGTGACGTCAAGCCGGCGCGCGGCGCCATGACACATGCGAGCTGTTTTCGGCATAGATATAATTACCCTACGATAGAGCACGAAGCCCGAAGCTAATACAAAGAGGAGGTGGGGTAATAGGCTATTTGACACTATTAAAAATATGCTACGAAATGACGTGGTCATTCTATTAGGTAATAACATAAAAAAACATATTTATCTCTGTTTTTTCCAAAAATATTTATAGATTTTTCAAAATAAACAAAATAAATTCAAATTATTTTTTAAAATTCTTCAGCCACAAGAACGCTCTGTGATTGGCTACGCCTCGCGTGACGTCACACGCAAGTAAACATTGTTTAATGATAAGACACTTTGTGTGATTTTATAATTATTATCGTATTTCTATCGTTTCTTGTGCTATTTTAAAAAAAAAATCTTAATTTTCCGCAATACACTAATATCTAGTGATATAAACAATAGGTAAAAGGTAAAAACTAAACAGTTTCTGCTATTAAGTTGATCAAAACAACACATTCTAATCAAAAGGTTTTAGGTTAAGTATAATATGTTCTATACTTTTTCTCAATTTTTACTTATTTCCTATTACTATTCGAATCAAATATTACTCGCATACTTACATCAAAGTGATCTTCACACATAAAAACATTTGTATGAGATAAAATGCTGTTTGGGTCTCTTCGAGCTAACTGTAACCACTTATTACGTCTCTTAGGGTTCGTTGGAACAGAAACAAACAGTTTTTGTGGAGTTTTTATAGAAGTATTTGTACATTGTGGCACAATACACCATTTATACACCATTTTTTCCCGTAAATTAACAGAAAAAATATTATAAACACACTGAATGTACACTTTGGTACAAGTTTGACTCGTTATTACAGTACTACTCTATGAGTTTGACGTTTGTCAAAGAATAAAGTTTGCTTACTTGCCTGTGACGTCACGCAAATCACATGGCGTCCGCCATTACCGAAACAGCGTTTTTAGCGCAAATATTGTAATTTAAATTTTAACACAGTATTTTACAAAAAATACTGCAAATTTCGCAGAAATATACATGTGGTGTATTAATCATATTTATGCCAACGAATAATTTAAAACAGTTTTTCAAAATCAGTCAAATAGCCTATTGAATTTCCTTGAAACGACGCGTGATAGTTTGCGGGATGAGGGGGTGTTAAGCTCCGCCCACTTCTCAATATTCCATCTATCGGCTAATAGCAAAACTACTAGCTAAGGTTGATGTTGATGTTACTACGTAGTTCAGCTACCTTACACTAGATGTCAAAAGTCTTAATGTGATGGGACGTACTCAGAACTTTAACCTTAAAAAAAATGTAGGTATAGGTAAATTAATAAAATTAAAAGATTTTTTTTTAAAAACAAGCTTTTATTACTTGTTAATAAAATGAACTAAAAATTTGAAAACAATTTAAACATGATAATAAATGTATAGGCACTTACATTGCAACCTTTAACGATAAATTAAGCTTCTTCGTCTACGTCACAATAATCACATATCGTAGATACCTAATTATATATATTTTATCAAACCTCAAATCTTTTACACCTTGTATTAAATCTTTGCGTTTTTATCACAAACCCAATTTTTTATAAATAAAAGCGTGTTACATTTTTTTCTTTTGCAATCGCGATCGCGAATATAAATAACGAAAATAATGTTCACCGCCATTTTGTTACGGCGGCCATTTTGGATTCATAACAATACCGACTACATGTAATTGCATGTCATCAGAACCAAAGATGTGTTTCAAATTTCAGCTCAATCGGTAACCGGGAAGTGGATCAAATTTAACTTACAAGATTCGATTACACACAAACATCGGGACAGGTGAAACTAAATAAAAGCTTGTAATAAAATAAGAGCCTTTGCACACGACGTTTTTTATACGCACCGTCAACGCGCGTTTGTATGTATCGATACAAACGTTATAAAACGTCGTGTGCAAAGGCTCTAATGGTTAAGATTTTGACCGATTTAACTTAATGTATTTATTTAAGAAAATAATGAAGTTATTACAAACATAATTTTATTCAAAAAATTCAATTATCTGTAAATATAAAGTAAAAGTAGTGGCATTAGATAAGTAATTAGAATTAACTTCTTTTTGAAGCGCTTAACTTTCATTTGTAGTCTTCTGATTTTTAATCCAGATTTTTTTTCTTTATATCGAAGTTGTCCTATTTCTTGCCTAAGCTTCTTTTTTCTAGGCGAATCATTTAGTATCAGAAATTCATTTAAATCACTTGTGGTAGGGTCTACAGATGATTTTATAGGCTCTGGTAATTTTCTTTTAAGCTGTACCTAATAATAAAAATAATATGAAAACTAGTTATTTATTTTTCCAAAATAATTAAAACTCGGATACGCGAATAACATCCAAACAAACCGATAAATCCAGTTTTAAACTAGGTAAAGTGCCCTTCTTTAATTTTTTAAGGCCTTTTTTTGTCACTATGAAGTCCGCATGATTGAAATGGCACGAACAAATCTTTGTGTATTTTGTTGGTGTCCAATCCGGTCTATTAAATTTTGTAATCCATTTATGTTTTAAACTATCGTCAGATGGAAATCTAAAACGAACATATAAAAATAATTAAAATCACTTTTAATTAATTTAGTTGGTAAACTAATTTAATTCTGAATACGGCCCTGGATATTTGTTACGTTTAAAATAGTTATTTTAGATGACGATAGATGGCGGCCCGTTAAAAATATAATAATAAAAGCTATAAAAGTACTGTATTAACTACTAAAAGGTATTTAGGACTAAGTGTATAACAGTTTTTAGTATTTACGTATTATTATTACAATATAATACTGCAAAATTATACGTAAACATGTATTTTCTTTCCACAAGTGTCGCCATCTAGTGTCAAGTAGTATAATTTTAACACTGAAAGCTGAGAATAATCTAGAATTTTTATATTTAACTAGCGGCCCGTCCCGGCTTCGCACGGGTAGACTTTGGGATAAACGTAGAGTAAATTGAAATCGGTCCAGTCGTTCACGCGTGATGGCGTGACCAAAGGTGTTGAGAATAATTATAGGAACTCTTTGTTATAACCTCTATTCTCATGCTATTGCGTAACTATAGCAACCGTAGTTTGTTGATGCTAACTTGTCAATTTATAGTAAAAATTATCAGTTTAAAACGCACACTGTTTTGATAGATATGATTGAATTTGAACTTTGTACAGAGGTAATAAAGTGCAAATTGACTCTTGGACGTTAGGAACATACCTACATTATGAACTTTATACAATAGCAATAAAGCTCGTTTTAGTTAGAAAACGTTTGTATGGGAAAAATAAAAGGGCTGTTTTTAGGGTTTTTCAATATTTCTGAGAGATTTTCTTAATATTTTTTTTCCGTAAGAACCTTCTCATAATAATAACAAATACAACAAAAAAAGAATTAGTGAAATCGGTCCAGCCATTCACGCGTGAGGCCGTGACCAAGGAAAACGGGTTTCATTTTTATATATATTGATTACGTATAAAATTACTTACAAATGAAATGTGATGCCATCCATATAATCAGAACGTCTGTCTGAGTAACTTTGACATAGTAAAACAACACTTCATCCTTTCCTTGTTAAAAACGCAAAAACACACTGCTAATGCGAGTCTCGTCACATGTGCACCTGACGAACGCTGATAGCACACTAACTTAGGGCCAGGCCACACGGTGCGGCACCGCACCGCACCGCATCACTCCGCACCGCACTGGCGGCCACACGAGCAGTGCGGCGTCGCAATGTCGCCGCTGCGGTACCGCAGCGTTTAAAAAGTAGTAAGTTAAAAAGTAGTTTGCGATACCGCAGCGGCGCCGTAAGAACATTGCGACGCCGCACTGCTCGTGTGGCCGCCAGTGCGGTGCGGAGTGATGCGGTGCGGTGCCGCACCGTGTGGCCTGGCCCTTAGGCCCCGCCCAGCCCACCATGATGACGTCAGGACCTAGTAGAAAATCACAGTGCACAGTTGCTTAGGCCAGCTCCTCTTGGTATTAGCATCGTGGAATGGAGCCATCAAGGAACTTATATCAAACCATTGAGCTATATTACTACGTAAAGAGAAGATAAGCTATCCTGCCCAAAAGCTTCGATCAAGGATGTACTAGATTAAGCGAGGCATCCAAACGCAGCCGAAAAAAATGGCTTGAGTTTATGTTACCCATCTATTAAGATCTATTGTCACACAAGAAAGAAAAGAAGATTTTTACAGGCCTTGCAAAAATTCTACAATATGTTCGATACATTTTGATAAATTCGACATAAAATCTGGAATTAATGCTCAAAGGCGTAGATTGGTGAAAACGGCGATTCCCAAATTGCAGGTACATATTAATTTAATTACTTATAATGCGAGATGAAACAGTTTTCACTTTAGTCCAGCCATAAAAGCCTTAAGATTTTTTAAGAATATCAGTATTACTACAATATTATTAGACTAAGTTAAGCCAAGACTAAAGATTAACCAAATTCCCCCGCCTTTTTTTCCCCCGCCCCCGTCGTTGAGGTCGGAGGTCGTTGTTTTTGCTCCGTGTATTTTTTATTTGTAAAATTAGAAATGTCTGATAAATCAACCGAATTTGCTGTGCGCGAGTTAACTAAATTAGTGCACTCCATGCAGGATCGAATTATATCCTTGGAGAAGTTAGTGCTTGATCAAAATAAGCTAATTAAACAACTCGCGAGTGGTCATCAAGATTCGAGATCAGTGGTAAAAACTGTTGGAATTACTGAGAACGAGGGTAGGAGCGCTCCGAGTACGGTGCAATTGGCTGCACGGCCGATACGTGAGGCGCATGTTCGGGCTTCAGCGGCGCTCGTCGCTGCCGGTCGGAAGACCAGAGCAGGACGCAACGTATCGCCTCTTCCCGCACGGATCGAGGCCGCGTCATCGACGCCGGCGGCGAGCCGCAGCGCGCCCCCCACCCCTACTGCATCACTCAGTGTTGCCGTTTTGGCATTTTTAATGCTAAATTTGGAATATTTTTAAGCCTGTTAGCATTAAAAAATGAGCTTTAGCATATTGCATATTTTAGCATTTTCTGAAATTTTTGTATCTTTCGAATTTTAAGTACTATTGATGGCAACTTTTTCATTTGATTGACTTATTGTTCACACCTCTATATGATATTTACTCTGTGCAAAAGATTGATGAACCCATAGACAATATTTTTAAAGAGTCGACTGTGATGCCAATGACAGTCGACTCTTGTGGTTTTGAAGTTGGCCCTTCAACATCACAAGCACAAGCTCACGACGACGACGATGATGATAATGATTCACAAATATTATTTGATTTAACTTCATGATTAATATATATACTTTAAAATTGCACTGCGTTTTTAATTACACTAACTACTTGCAATTAATATCATTTTTTATTCATATAAACAAGACTTGGCATTTGGCATTTTTTTTTTAGCATATTAAAGTGTGATCTAGCATATTTTTAGCATTATCACCGCCAAAATCTAGCATTTTTTCCATTTACAAAACGGCAACACTGGCATCACTGCCATTGCCTGTCGCGCCGCCACGAGTGACGCTGCAAGTCGCATCGATGAATGGGACCGCGGAACCAATGGCGGTGATTCATCAGCAACCCGAGTCGGATGATAATACCGGGGGGTGGAATGAAGTTAGTCGTCGTCCTCGTCGGGCTCCTGGCAGCGTGATTCGTGGGACGGCCGCTCCGGGCTCCACTGCCTGCACTATCGTGGCGGCTGAGCGGAAATCTTATTTACACTTGTACTATGTACATATCGATACGACGGCCGAACAAGTTTTGGCCCATCTAAACAATATTTGCGCGGGTAATAAATGCGCCGTAACGGCTCTGAAGTCTAGAGGAGATTACGCTTCATTTAAGCTGACCGTACCGAGCAAGGACGTCGAGAAGTACCTATCTCCGGAACACTGGGCGGAGGATGTGTATATAAAACCGTGGCATAGTGGATTTCGCAAACAACAAAAAGCCGAATAAAAAACCAAAATCTAGGTATTACGCATTATACTTCGCACTTTGTCCTCGAAATTAGTATTAGTAGATATTATATACACATGTAGTTTCGCTAGGTGACACCACTCTTTGCACTAATTGTTGAGAGAATGTAGGTAGAATTAAACAAGTTAAAATATCCGAGGGTAGATATAACCCACCTCGCCATTTTGTCGTTCTTATTCTCCATTCGCAATTTAGTGCTCAACCACTCCGGACACTTTCAATTCAACAAAAGTATAATACTTAGTGTTCTTTTTGTTATTCAAAAAATACCTAAAAGAAAACGCTCGAAAGCTGTCAAAGAAAACCGCGGAATTTTAATGCGTAAAATTAAAAAATTAAAGTGAAAAATAAGTCGTATAAAAGTGACGTTTCTAGTAGTGATTCCGAGGACTCATTGGAGCAACGGATAATAGTACGAAGTACAGTAGGTACATCGACAAGGTATGTAGTGGTATTACTATGTATTCATTACCTTAATAATTATAAAGCAAAGTTCATAAGAATGCAACCGAGATCGCCAGCGGTGCTATTTCGCCGCATTCGATATTGTTATCAGTTGGAACTGATAACCTCTGGCACGGGGCAGCCTTAAAGCCCATTAATCTGTCAATGCAACCGAACTAACCATCAGGGTTTTTTCACCGCATACGACATTTTATCAGTTGAGACTGATAACCTTTTTCTCTTAGCTGGCACCGGGCAGCCTTAAAGCCCATTAATCTGTCAATGCAACCGAACTAACCATCAGGGTTCTTTCACCGCATACGACATCTGTCAATGCAACCGAACTAACCATCAGGGTTTTTTCACCGCATACGACATTTTATCAGTTGGGACTGATAACCTTTTTTCTTTTAGATGGCACTGGGCAGCCTTAAAGCCCATTAATCTGTCAATAAATGCAATCGAACTAACCATTGGGGTTTTTTCACCGCATACGACATTTTATCAGCCGGGACTGATAACCTTTTTTCTTTTAGCTGGCACTAGGGCAGCCTTAAAGTTCAATTATTATCTCAATGAATGCAACCGAACTAACCATTGGGGTTCTTTCACCGCATTCGACATTTTATCAGTTGGAACTGATAACCTTTTTGCTGACACTAGACAGCCTTAAAGTCCACTAATCTGTCAATGAATGTAACCGAACTAACCACCGCGTTCAAAATTTGATCAGTTACTCGAAACTGAAAACACAATAACTTTTAATCATTTACTTTGAGCAAAATTTTAAGACCTTTGGACTTGTTGTTATTATATAAACTAAACGTATATTATATAAGGTTAAAAACCTATACTTACAAGTCAATATCGACTCATTCCTGAGTCACCCCAACCAAACCTGGGCCCAGACGACTGAATCCCAGAGCCTCCAAATCACGTGACTGTATAGGACGTTGATAATTTCGGCGCAGATCTCGTCGACACTTATGGAGGTAAAGCGGCGACGGTCCCTATAGTTACCAGTAACTTAGTATAGTTAGTATTTGCGATCTCAGGACCGCAAATAATATCGCGGACATAATTGTCGACGATCCAACTTCATCGACAACAGAACCTTTAAAATTAGATGAAGAGGTACTGGAGGTTTTGGGCAAACACCCGATAATCACAATGAAAATTGCAAACGACACCCGTTCAGAGTTGCAACCGCCTCAAATATATCGCGCCTGAAGGTTACAATATACAAATATTTTGACTAAGTACTCAATGCCTGCATGCTATGCCAGCAATTATGCTTGCACATCAATGCTCCACAGCTTAACCCTGAAACAAAAGCTGCCCTTCCGGAACGGCACTGAAACCGGACAAAGAAATCGAAGCCGAACAAAAACAAATGGCACGTGTTATATCATGCCTTGCTGAAGTTATTACTATTACTTGCTATATGGCGACTTAGCAACTTGCAACACAAAAAATAAAATAAAATAAAAATATACATTTTTGTTATAAGTAATTAAGAAACATTTAATAAATAAATAAAAAATTTACCGGTCAAACCTACACATACGAGCACATAAACCGCTCGGTCTGTAAAGCGCAATCAGTCGCGCGCTTTTTTGCGCTGATTTAAAAAAAAAAAAAAAAATAAATAAAGAATACAGCATTTTTCTTCTTGTAATTTTTATTTTTTTTCTAAAATTTATTAAAAATTTATAAAAACAGGTAATGTTGCATATTTTACTTATGTTGATGCATATTTTACCAATTTCACGAATGTTTCACCAATTTATTATACATAATTATTATAAACTTTTTATGTTGCATATAATCCGGTTCTTATAAATTACAAATGACCATAGTACTATCCTCTCTTGGATAGCTGGAAGTTTTCCTCATCGGTCGTTCAGGAATCTGTTCCTAAACCACGCATATATACAAATTCTGATAAACAATCGAAATAATTGTATTTAAATTAAAATAATAATAATATAATTAATAAGTTTACAAAAACTGAACATTTTAAACTTGGATGGGGACTTACGCACTGCAGTAAAATTATTTTCTCAGAAATGCTATATGGCACCTTTGATCTCAAAGATGCATATTTTCTTTTAAGATATCACAATGGCTTTATAAAAACCTTCGGTTAATTTTCAACGACAAATACGACTATTCCAATGTAACATTGTGCCGTTCGGCTTATGTACTGCAAACTGCACCGTTTGCTTTTACAAACATTATGAATCTGTATTTAGTCGATTGGCTACTAATAAGTCAGTGCCCTGAAATGCTACTGATAAATATTGAAATGACGAGAAAAACATTTACTTCTCTGAGTCTTACGAGGAGAAAAGTGTGTTGACACCTTCAATTACATGCTAATTTTTAGGCATGATCATAGACTCTTATCAGATGTCGCTAAGTCTAACCTTGGACAAAAAGTTACACATTAAAACTGAAATAGATAATTTTACTAAAAAGAGACGCTGTTGATTTAGGAAATTCACACAAATCAAAGGTTTATTAGTGTCGGCTTGTCCAGCCATTGAGTATGGGTATGGGCTTTATACTAAGGAAATAAAACGCTGCAAATATCTTAACTTATGATGTTGTGATAAGTTTATGAATGTACCCGACACTCTGTTGCCCGATATTAAGTGGTGGATTAGTGCCATAGGCCAATCAACACACCATATCAGAAACGACGTGCTGTGCACGTTACAGAAATTTATTCTGACGCCTCAACTACGGGGTGGGGGCGAACTGTAAAGGTCAAACTGCAAGTGCTCAATGGTCAAGTAGTAAACAAGAAAGGCATTGAAATTACCTCGAGCTGCTTTCATAGCTCTTAATTTTTTTCCAAGGATTTATACGGCTGTCTGATACTTTTGCGCATCGACAACACCACCGCAATTCTGCGATAGTTTACATTAACCGCATGGATGGAATTCTATTTCCAATCTTACTAAAACAGCAAAAGAAATTTGGCCTCACGGCTACAAAGATTTTTATCTTCACGTCCTATAGTAGATCATGTATCAATGTTCTCGCTGATTTTGAATCACGTAAAACACACCCAGATATCAAATAGGAGTTAGCTGATTGGGCTTCCCAATACTTAGCAGCATCTTTTGAGCTGCCTGAAATAGATTTGAAAGTCGAATCATCAATAAATGTAATAGATACATATCGTCACACAAAGATCTTGACGCAGTCGCTTTTAATTCATTTGCAGTCATGGTCAGACATCTTATTTTTATTTACACCTTCCCTTTATTTTCAATAGTCTTATGAAGGCTGCGAAAAAACATTTCAAACAACGCATGTGGCATTGTGATTGTAGCAATGTTTCATTGTACCAATGTTCCTACACAAGCATGGTTCTCTTTGTTCAAATCCCTACTTGTGTCTGATATCGCTACGTTTACACCTAACGATAATATTTTGATATCGCAGATATATTCCAATCTTACCCTGGCTGCAGGAGTGTTATCAGGCTTTATCAAGTCGAAGCCTACAAGTTGCCTCACTGACTAAAAGCTCCAATAAACAACATGACGGATTTCTCTGGAAGTGGTGGTCGTATTGCTTAAACAATTACAATGTTGTTCTATATAAGGCCTCAATCCCTAGCGTACCTAATTGTCTTTCTATCGAAAATGTTTAGCGACGGTAAACCTCCTTTACCTAAATACAATGCTACCTGGGGCACCAACAGTGTTTTAGGTCACTTATGCATAATTGACAATTGTCAATTGGTAATGAAAAGCTTGATATAAATAAACATTCCTGGTTTCAAGCAGTCAGTTTTCTTCTTACCTTTTTTCTACGAAAACTCAGCAAAAATACTACAGGCATACATAGACAAATGCGATATTTTATTCACTTAAACCAGTCGGCAAACTGCGACTGCCGCACGCTCGCTTGGTGTCAGTCTTGACACTATCCGCAACACTGCGGGATGGAGCCACAGCTCCACTACCTTCGTTCCGTTTTACAACAGGGTTGTTACCGATGCCTGTCACCTGTCCTTAGCTCGAGCAATTATTAATATAATAATAATACACCATCAGGCGAATAGATGCCTAGATACTGTTTAAGCTAAATATAACAATTAAGTTAAGTAATAAGATAGTAACGTAAAATATGAATATTTTCACGTAAAATATACCTACAGTACCTATGGTTGTGCTTAATAAACATTAAGTTGATTTCACACGATTAACGTGTCATTGACAATACTTCTTTACATTACTCTCAAAGTCTACATGTGTATATAATATCTACTAATACTAATTTCGAGGACAAAGTGCGAAGTATAATTAGTGATTAAACGAACTTACCTTTGTGAAGTTCTATCATAATTATACGTAGCACTTTGTCCGAAGAAATTAGTATGTACTCCCGCCCCCCCAGGAGCAAACGCAACCCTTGAATATCATTAGAACTAAAGAAGCATGCCAATGACAAAGGTGTAATTAGGTGTGTAATATAAATATGTATATCTCTAAACTAAATGAAGAATAAGAACGACAAAATGGCGAGGTGGGTTATATCTACCCTCGGATATTTTAACTTGTTTAATTCTACCTACATTCTCTCAACAATTAGTGCAAAGAGTGGTGTCACCTAGCGAAACTACATGTGTATATAATATCTACTAATACTAATTTCTTCGGACAAAGTGCTACGTATAATTATGATAGAACTTCACAAAGGTAAGTTCGTTTAATCACTAATTCTTCTATCAGAACGTGAGGGGTCTTCGTACCAAGCTAGATCCTGCCAAGCGGACAATACTATCTTTGCCAGCTGATGTTTACGCGCTCACTGAGACATTCTTGGTATCGGGTGTTTACGACGGCGAGTTGTTCCCCGGCGGCTACACCGTGGCGCGGCACGACCGTGCGCGCGACCGCGGCTGGGGCGGTGTGCTGCTGGCAGCGCGCGACTCGCTCAATATGCAGCAGATACTTGACGTCGACGGCTACTCAGACGAGATTGAAATCGTGATCGCGTTACTTACTTTACAGTATAAAAAGATTGTTTGTTGTGTTGTGTATATTCCACCGCATTCGTCAGAAGATCAGTATTCTAATACATTCAGTGTGCTGGAAAATGTGTTAGCTAAGTTTCCCAAATTGGATACTTTAATATTAGGTGATTTTAATTTGAACTCATGCAATCAGAATATTCGTATGCACTATGAATCTATTGTCTCATCTTGTAAATTAATACAACACAATACTATTGCCAATAAATGCGATGGAATTTTAGATCTTGTGTTGAGCAATCAGGGCAGTGAATGGATCAAGGTGAGTGGCGACACGGAGCCCTTGGTACCCGATAGGGTGGATGGTTATCATACGCCACTATTGGTGAGCGTGCGCAGCGCGCGGCAACCGCGGCCGCGGGATGGCGCCTCACGTGCTCGTCTGCCGAGCCCGGACCGCGATCATAGTGTACCGCGCGAGTGGAATTTCCGTAAAGCCGATTTTCTGTCGTTATATTCTGCCATTGCCGCTATTGATTGGGATGAGATATACTTACAAACAGACGTAGATATGGCGGTGAGTATTTTTTATAATCTGCTTCGAAGGTTCTGTTCCCCGTAAGCGCCCATTTAATTCTAATTCACGATATGAGTATCCTACGTGGTTTACCGCAGAGATAATTAATAATATAAAAAATAAGCACTTTCATTTAAAAAGATTTAGAGAACAGGGTAAGCAGTTTAATTGGGAAATGTTTAAATTTTTTAGAGGAAAGGTAAAGTCTCTTATTGATGCGTCTTACGGTAAATACATACTCCAAACTGAGGCAGATATTAAGGATAACCCGAGACAATTTTGGAAATATATTAAGGATCAACAAGCAACCCGTCAGTCCAGTTGTGAATTTGAATATGCCGGTGATACTGTTTCTGGTTCTGATGCTGCGAATGCCTTCGCCACCTATTTCAAATCGGTATTTTTGACGGACACTCCGACCCTGTCTCCTGAGGTAGCGGAGCGCGAGGCGGCGTCCTCGCTGTGCTCTTCTCGTATCGCGGTAGATAGTGTCGGTCCGCGCGATTTGTTATGGGCAGTTCGACGGTTGAAGGCTCGCTCGGCGACGGGCCCGGATGGAGTGCCACCGTATATTGTCAAGGATTCCTATGACATTTTAAAGGAACCTCTATTATTTATATTTAATCTGGCTCTGAGCACCACAACTTACCCATCGCAGTGGAAGGTGTCCAGAGTCACTCCTATACCTAAGGATGGATCTAGATCGAAAATAGAGAACTATAGGCCCATAGCTGTCTTGTCGGCGCTCGGCAAAGTGTTTGAGTCAGTTCTGAACCGGGATATCACCAGGCAGGTCAGAGCGCAGCTGAGCGATGCTCAGCATGGTTTCAGGGCAAGTAGGTCCACTGCCACTAACCACATAAATTTTGTGGACTACGCTGTTGCAGAAATGGACAATAGCAAGCAGGTCGATGCGGCTTACTTTGATTTTAAAAAAGCGTTCGATCGAGTTCATAACGACGAACTGCTTAGAAAGTTTTCAAAAGTAGGATTTACCCCTAACTTGCTGAATTTTTTTTCCAGCTATTTTTCAAATCGGCAACAATATGTGCAGCTATCGGACTACCGCTCAGATTTGTATATGACCTGCTCTGGTGTGAGTCAAGGTAGCACACTGGGTCCGACCCAATTCACGGTTATGGTCAACGACTTGCCGAGTGTCGTCAGGACAGCTAGGTGTCTCATGTTTGCTGACGATTTAAAGCTTTTCTTGGGTGTAGAAACTGATGCAGATTGCAAGGCGCTGCAGAGGGACATCGATAGTGTTGTAGCGTGGAGTGAACGGAATCATCTCGAGTTTAATGCGTCTAAATGCAAAACTATAACTTTTACTCGTGCCCGTTCACCAATTGTACACCCCTACAATATTGATGGTGCCCCTCTGGAGCGTGTGCAACGTATACGTGATCTTGGTTTGACTCTGGACACTGAACTTACGTTTAACGACCACATTGTCGACGTGTGTAACCGTGCTCACAAGTCACTAGGTTTTGTTATGCGGCAGTCTAGGTGTTTTAAGAGTAGGAGCACCATTGTCTCTCTCTACTATGCGTTTGTACGGAGTAAACTGGAATACAACTCCATAATCTGGGACCCCCACGAAGACAAGTACAAGCTCATGGTAGAAAGAGTGCAACGGCGGTTTGCTCGATTTCTGTACAGCAAGCTGTATGGATATTATCCGTATTTGTATCCGTCCCTTTTCGTGGCGGCAATGGTGGGTATAGATACCTTGGAGCTCAGGCGCAAGTGTGCTATAATGGTGCACTTTTACCTGTTGCTCCACAACAGGATTGATAACCCCTCCACTCTGTCGCGTCTCGGCCTCGTCACTCCGGAGCGGGTTCTCAGGCCGCACGTGCGGCGCCTGCTGGCGGCTCCGTGGTCGCGCACGCGCACGTCCCAGTATGCTCCCACGGCCCAAGCCATCTCTTTACTTAACGCCCTGCTCGCTCAACAACCAGATATTGATATTTTTGTAATTAAGTTTTGTGTGTTTGTAAATGTTTGCATCAATTATTTAAGTTATTTAAATCAGTAATTAATCTATAATTTAATTTTGACATTTTTCTTCTTTTGTTTTAAATGTGTACTATCAATTCATTCATTATTATTTACAACTTGACATTATTCTATTTTATTTTATATTATTTTGGATTGTGATTGTTATTTTGTTATTATTTTTATTTGAATATTATTTTCTGTTATTACGTAGTCTGCACTTATTGTATAATATAATTCATTTTTTTTTGTTTTTGAAATGTATTTCATGGTGTATGTCCTACCTATCGCACGCCTTGGCTTTGCTGTAAGTGCGATAAGTAATTAATTATAAATAAATAAATAAATAAATAATTTAGTGTAATAATTACATTAGACATGTAGGTAGTGACAAATTTTGTAATTGGCGAACTATCGATAATCATGGGTTAAACGCAGTCTAACTTTTTTGTAGTAAGACGGTAAATGTTTCAGATTCGTAATAAAATGATGTTTTATTTTTAAGTAAAATGTATAAACTAAATAACTGTTACCTACCAATTTTTGTCACCAAAGCGACTCCATGAATTCTTTGCGCTCACTTCGTGCAGCTATCGTCAGCATCGCGGAACACAGGTCCTATGTGAATTACGCATTATTCGATACTAAACCTTACAGTGACTGAAATAAGGTTGAAAATTATTAAAATACTTTTATGACGTTGCGATGCTCTGTATTTCACTGCATAAGGTAATTTTAAATTATTAGGATTATCGCGGAGCAAAAAGTCCTATGTCAATTACGTATTAATCAAAAGTCAAAACTAAATCATAACGAACAGTGTGAAGGATGATTATTAATTAAATACTTTTATGACGTTAAGCCATCCATTCTGCACAGCGAAATGGATCTACAAGCAAAAATATTTTTATATAAAATAAATAACCACTCCATACCTTTTCTTATCAACCAATGTTTGGCGAGATTGTTGGTTCTTTGATGGCAAATATTGGCCAAACGGCGAAAATAAAGTTTTTAATTGTTAAATAATGATTTTAAGTACCGTAAAACAGAAACTGACATGTACTTACCGAAAGAAAGACACTCCTTCTGAAACCTTACTATTACGGTGGTTATTTTCACAGTTTTAAAAAGCACACTGAGGCATTTTAGCACGTCCGCACGTTGGCTATCGTTGGACCATACTAAACTCAAAACCGCACCCGCGCCCCCCCTGCCTCTTGACGTTGATGCACCCGCGCGTCATCGTTTGTTTATCTTTCGGCGCGCGGCGGGCGGCCGACCACTTGAATGGTTTTTATGACCTAAACATTCGAACAAAGGCCCCACTTGTATGTTATTCTTATAGCGATTGAATAGTCGTGTCGAATGACGAATGTTATAATAACATTGGTTGGCCTGGTATAGATATAAATTAGCGTATAACCGCTTACTTTACAAAAAAACATGGACTTTGAAGTTTACATATTGGTATCGCCAAATTATGGTGGGGCAAAATGAGCCCCTAAGAAAAAGAGTGGACTGTATTTTTTAGTTTGAAGAAATGGTGCATTCACAAAAAAATAGAGAAGGAGATGGAGAGAGAGAGGAACAGCACTTACTTGTGTATTGTCCTTGCTCCAAACGGTCAAATTTGACAAAGGCGTGAGGGGCCTTCACACACGCACACACCCTTTTGTCTATTTTCAGTTAACAGTTAACACACCACGAATAAATGTTTATCTTAGACGACACCAGATTTAAAAGTTCAGCTAGACCTCAATGGTCGGCTAACTTGAATTTAACACACTACAATAGTAAATGTTGCTTGAGTGTATTTCGCACGACACGGAAGCCAACGTCACACTGATTTTTATGTAGGCAAGTCTCCGCGCTCGTACAGTGCGCGCGCGCGTAGTAGGTACATACGTGCTGTTTTATAGGGTAGGAACGGGAAAAAAGGAAGAATGCACCAAAACAAATAATTAGTTTAAATATTCATGATTTAGCGAAACCATTTCACCCGCTCTTAAAGGGTCACCTTTAAAAGAATTATAAGGCGAAAATAAGAACAGAACTCCACTAATTGGAGAGCTACAACGCTCAATGCGTATGAGTAATTAGTAAAAAACTAGTAAGAGAGCCTTAGTGGCATAGGGAAATTAAACATATAAAACTTAAAATAATATGATATAGTGTAAAATATACTAAAACTTATGTATAAAATTTATCCTAACTGTGAAGCGATATTTATTTACTACTGCGACGGAAGTGGGCATAAGCGAACGACTGGACGAAGATAAGTCTTCCCAGATAGTCTAACGGTCGCTACGCGTACAATACCATCCTTGGAAGGATGCACTTTCTCTACAATTGCTAAAGGCCAGGCCAGAGGCGCAGTATGTAATAAACGACTCGGCGTAAGAGCAGAAGGCTCCGCGGGGTCTGAGCTCAGTACTGTCAGCGGGCGTGAATTCAATAAACACTCAACCTGCATAAGAACAGTACAGAGTTCCTCGCACGAAAGGAGTTGATGACCTTGCAGAGTGCAAAGTTTTTTATTTTTAGCAAAATGTAAGTCCTCAGCAGACAATGCAGTATTGCTGCGGCGGAGCAACAATTTTGTGAATTTACAAATATACGCAATTATACGCAGTAATTTGCTCCACGACGAAGTGCAAAGAGCGAGCTCATTTAAAGCGCATTGCTTTACAGGCGTGCACACGGTGTGCACCTTTTGTTCCGGTATGTCGAAAATAGCTTGCCCATCTAGGCTCTTGAGAGGCCACTGAGAAGGGTGTAATGAAGCCCACGGAGGTCCATGGAGCCACAGAGGGTGCGAGACGAGCTTCTCGGGAGTCACACCTCTAGACAAAATGTCCGCACTATTTTCGACACCGGGACAATGGAAAAAATTGTCCGGTGAAATATTTTCCGTTATTTGAACGACGCGGTTGGCAACGAAAGTTTGCCACCTAAGCGGCGAGTTTTTAATCCAATATAATGCAACCTTTGAGTCAAGAAAAGCATAGGTCTTCATAGGTAGACGGTTAGCATAGTTATCTTGAACTGTTCGAAGCAACTTGGACAACAGGAGCGCTCCGCAAAGTTCAAGGCGCGCTATCGACATCGGTTTAGTAGGCGCAACTTTACTTTTAGCGCATACAAGACGTACTGTGTTACCTGCGTCGGAACTGACATGTAGGTATACGACAGCACCATAAGCGTTTAAGCTGGCATCGGACAAACCTAGAAGAGTGACAATACTGTCCTCAGATACTCCCACATGACGTGGTATGCGAATTTTATTAAGTGCCGGTAACTCGGCGCAGAACTGACTCCACATCTTAATGATGTGTGCAGGTGGAATGTCATCCCATGATAGATGCAATTGCCAAAGAGACTTTATTAGCATCTTTGCGTACACAATTGTGGGAGCAACGAAGCCCATTATATCCCACAGACGAGCGACGGTAGACAAAATTGTGCGCTTTGTACACGTTACGTCACCCGGCGGGGAAATTTTGAAGTAAAATGAATCATCTTCAGTAGACCAGTGTAGGCCTAATATTTTATTTGAAGATTTATCAAACTCCACTTCAGTAGGGAGTTTGTGCGTGTCGGGAATATTTTCTAACACCGCGCGAGAATTACTATTCCATTTCACCAGATCCCACTGCGCGCCTTTGAATAGTTCGATCAGCTGATGCGACGCGGCGACTGCCTCCCGCTCATTAGGAAGCGAGAAGGCAACATCGTCCATGTAAAGCGAAGGTAGTACAATACTACTAGCGAGCGGGTATTTCGCGCCATCGTCCTGCACAAGTTGAGTCACCGTGCGCAATGCATGGTACGGACTCGACGATAGGCCGAAGCACACGCGGTTGAACTGATATAGCACGAGAGGGTCTTGCGGGTTGAACCGATATAAGAAACATTGATAACGGCGATCAGCTTCACGCATAATTATTTGGAGAAATTGCTGACGACAATCCGCGGTCATCGCGACTGCATGGAGACGGAAATTTAAAATAATTTTAAATAAATCACCCTGTAGATTCGGACCCGTATGTAGGATGTCGTTTAGTGACCGACCGGAAGTGGAACGGCTACTAGCGTCCAATACTATGCGAAGCTTTGTCGACGCTTTATCTTCGCGAACGACTCCGTGATGAGGAATTACGTAGATCGGCGCGGGGTCCTGTTCATCGTATCGCGGCGCCGGAGAAACGTAATCTTTCGCGAGATAGTCTTTAATTACGTCATCATATGCTGCCCTTAAATTAGGCGAAGCTTCAAGCTTTCTTTCGAGGCACATGAAACGCTTGCGAGCTGCGTCTAACGAGTTCCCTAGGGAATATGGATCGTCCTTAAATGGCAGGCCGACAACGTATCTGCCACTAACCGGATCGCGTGTAGTGGTCGACGCATAAAAATCCTCACATTCAATATGCATGGGATGTTG
Organism: Alcis repandata; assembly: GCA_949125135.1. NCBI lineage: Eukaryota > Metazoa > Arthropoda > Insecta > Lepidoptera > Geometridae > Alcis > Alcis repandata. Next base: position 2,909,937 of record OX421245.1, on the reverse strand, counting down.
AACGGAAGCGGAAGGAATTTCTTCCAGTTCCCAGAAACGCCTGACTAACGAGTCAATAGCGGTAGGCTCTTGAACGAGGCAACATGTCAAGGCCGCATTAACATTTATTGTAGGTATGGTGGGTGCTGACCCCAATAGTACATAACCCAAAACCGTGCGCAGTGCAACGGGTGTTGACGCCTCGCGCGAAGCATGGACGTCAGGTAATAATAAATGCGGAAATAGGGAAGCTCCAATTAACGCATCCATCTTAGCAGGTACGCCATAACTTGCGTCCGCTAGGGGTAGTCCTTTCAAGTGTGATAGTCCAGACGTATCTATCACAGCTGTAGGTAGCAAATCAGTTACTTTTTCGACCACGAGTGGCGAAATTTCAAAGTTAATATTATTATCAAATCGCGAATAAAACTTTAAATCGATCGAGTTGGTTTGTAAGGCCTTCTCTAAACCGCCGAAGCCTCTAATAATAGTACGCTCCGAATTACAAAGTTGTATTCCCAATCTATCACAACATTCCTTCGTTATAAAATGGCTTTGTGAAGCGCAATCTAAAAGCACACGAATAATATGCCGTTTGCCTTCTGAATCGTACGTGGCTACTTGAGCGGTAGATAATAGAACGGTGTTATTCGTAGAATCCCTCCGCAGTGGTAAACAGGTATCCTCCTTAGTCGCACACAACGTTACATCAGAGCGCGCGAACTCATTAGGCTTTGATGCAACAGGTTGACTGCATGACTCATTTGCTTCATGCGCCGGCGACGATAAGACGCTCGGAGCGGGCGCGCGGGGACCGCCTGATAACAGCGGGCGGTTATAAACTTCCGCGCGGACGAAATGCAGTTTCCCGTGATGAGCCTTAGCGCAGACCTTGCAATTAGGCTTTGCTACGCAACTCGAAACCTTATGATTAAATGCTAAACAATTAACACACGCATTATTATCTTTTACGCATTTATAACGTTCTTGAGGAGATGTCATTTTATTAAAATCAGCGCACTTATATAAATGCGTATGCGTCACATTGGCGCATAGACATTTAAACGCAGTAGATGAAGGCTTATCAATCGTGTTTACATAAGCCTGATATTTAGGTATTTTGGACGTAGTGCCAGTATTAGGTTTTTTAATATTATTATTTGAACGGTCGTTCGATACGCATGTTGTTCGTTCAAATACCTTTGAACGAGTTGAAATAAATGTTACAAACTCGTCAAATGTTGGCATTTTATTACCGTGTTTGGTTTCAAACGCGCGAACCGTTTCCGAGTCTAACTTCTTGAGAGCTATATGCAATATAATAAGATCGGATAGATTATCTATTTTTAGATTCTTTAAGGCGCTCACTGCGCTAGTGAAGTTATCAGTAAACAAATCAAAGTTAGCTGCGGAAGCGACCTGAATAGGTTTGAAATCAAACATTTGAGTTAAATATGCTGAAATTAGCATCCTCTTATCATCATATTTTTGTATAAGTGTCTGAAGGATCAACTTATAATTTTCAGCGCATGGCGTAATGCCCGAAATCGCAATCTTCGCACGTCCGGTTAATTTAGGCAAGAGATAATACAACTTCTCACTAGGCGTCAACAATGCATTATCATCGACAGTCGACTTAAAAGTAGCGTAGAACATCGGCCACGCCTTAATGTCACCGTCGAATGGCAAGAGTTCTATAGGAGCTAACTTTGGCCTAGCCTTATGCAACGCAGAGGAAGCATCCCTAGCATCCCGTAATGAAATACCGGAGGAAGTGTACTGAGTACTTATTCTTTTTATTTTACTGTAAAGAGACTCAAAAGCAAAAAGGCACTGATAGTCCGGCTTCGCTTTTGGATCTAATTCCAACATGCGAGCATTATAAGCGTCAACAATCTCTTCATATTTATTACGCAACGAATCTATCTGTGAGGAATCATCCAGAAATCGTTCCCTCTTTGCCTCATCCGTGTGAATATCTGACGCGGAAGCTAAGTCACAGCATCGTTGTACTATTTGAAATATCGCTTCACGTTTAGACAATAACATTGTTATCTTTGCATCGACAACTTCACAATCGGTAAATTCACGATCATCGAGTACTTCTTTTCTACGCGACATTTTCGCTATTTAATTATAGAACTAACGGTAAATACTCAATGCACTGATAACAATTATTTCACGGACAAAATAAGGCAATTCAAGTTATGTGATAAGAATATGGTTATTGTTACACGGATAAATTAAGATGGTTATTTTAATAGAAATGTGCCGCGCCTGCGACGGTCGAACTCCGCTACACGGTCGTATAATATCGAATGTTTTAGGTGTGGCTCGCCGTCGAGGTCACGTAGGTAGGCACGAGTTAAAATGTACGCGAGGGTAGTTAGAAAAACATGTGGAAATCACAATGCAAAAGTTATTTTTGGTTATTTTATGTGTAAAATTAAATTATTTATGTAAAATATATATAGATATGTGTAGATAAATATTATATCTAACGGATTAAATGCCTAGCTCAATGCTTACAGCAGTAAATACGAGTATTTTAAGGGGGGAAAATAGATGACGCAATGTCACGCTATTTATTTTTATATGAATAATTATACTCGCAATGAATATAATTAGCTTATTAGGGCGTTTAATATATCCTAACAAGAAAAGAGACCAGAAAGAAGGTAAAATGACTTCGATCCGGCTCGAAGGAAAAATGGTATCGCCAAATTATGGTGGGGCAAAATGAGCCCCTAAGAAAAAGAGTGGACTGTATTTTTTAGTTTGAAGAAATGGTGCATTCACAAAAAAATAGAGAAGGAGATGGAGAGAGAGAGGAACAGCACTTACTTGTGTATTGTCCTTGCTCCAAACGGTCAAATTTGACAAAGGCGTGAGGGGCCTTCACACACGCACACACCCTTTTGTCTATTTTCAGTTAACAGTTAACACACCACGAATAAATGTTTATCTTAGACGACACCAGATTTAAAAGTTCAGCTAGACCTCAATGGTCGGCTAACTTGAATTTAACACACTACAATAGTAAATGTTGCTTGAGTGTATTTCGCACGACACGGAAGCCAACGTCACACTGATTTTTATGTAGGCAAGTCTCCGCGCTCGTACAGTGCGCGCGCGCGTAGTAGGTACATACGTGCTGTTTTATAGGGTAGGAACGGGAAAAAAGGAAGAATGCACCAAAACAAATAATTAGTTTAAATATTCATGATTTAGCGAAACCACATATTTTTACTAAAAAAAGTAAAGCGATAATGTATGTTTTTTACTATTTAGATTTAATAATAGACTCAATCTGCACTTTGTCACAAAATAAGAATACATTACTCACCTTAAAAGTATTTAATATCAGGCATTTAAAAACCAGCGAAAAAAATTTTTTCCGCGATTTTTTTTGTTCCCACTTCACAATTATTGTTTACATTTTGTCGTAAATTGTTCTTTCACAAAAACAACTGCACACAACTGTTTTAGGATGATCGTTTGACTATATTTTAAATAGATCATAACATTTATCACAGTAAATAAAATAAAATTTGAGAAATAAAAAACACGGCCGTCTATGATGATGACGCAATGAGGCCTTGGAAGAATGACTGAATTCGAAACACTAAAACACTTGTATACCTTAAAATATATTGTTATCAGCCTTGTTAACAAGTATTTAAAGCTTAATAGATATGTTACATGACCCTACCTAGTTGAAATAAAACAATAAAATATTTACTAAAATATAATATTTTTTCGTCTTGGCAGGTTAAGTACCTACTCGTACCTAATTACCTTGAAACAATGTTAACTTATAGCGCTGTCTCTTACTTTGGCTTTTAATGTTTTTTGTAGTTACATTTATTTAAGTACAACATAATGAAATCGAAATTAGATTAGATTTCTCTTTCAAAGATTCAAGATTAGATAGAAAGTTAAATGTACTTTCAAAGTCAAAGGCTGCTTTCATTGAAATGGTTCTATAATGCAAAGCATAGTGGAATTGAGGGTCTTGAGATGTTCACTAAAAATACCCTTTACATGGAATAACGCCTTTAAAACACTGTTTACCTAGTGCGAGTTTTCTTACTTTCGACCGCGTTAACGTAAACTACATTTTTGTATGGAATAAAAACCGCGCCACCTAGTGTTCATAATACGAACTGCAAGTAGTTCCATACAACTTGTGGTTTACAATAACGCAATCGAAAGTGAAAGGAACAGTTCTCACTATATTTTTAGTCATTTTCACATTTCATCATCACTGTGGGGCTCGTATTTGATAATTAGCATTTCTGACTCCACTATACTTGGCAGAATAACGTCTTGGCTATCTGGTTCCGCTGGGTCTATTTTTATTTCTATTAATATTTACAACTCATATTACCTATGTGAAGTTTGGCAGTACCTATGTTTGTTACTCCTTCTCGCTAAACGGTTTGACGGAATTGGATGTAATTTGAAGTAGAGATAGCTCATACCCTGGAGTACATACTTACTACTCCTCTACTCATACTTAGCCTAGTTTTGTTAATCATATAGCTAGCTAAAAGTAACCAGTTGCACCCCACGGTTCGACACCATTCAGTTTAGATCGCCAAAAAAAAAAACTAGTTACATAGGTAAACAAAATAAAACATTTTTTGAAATGAACACTTTCTTTTCTAGTTTTCTAGATGAGTATTTTATTTACTGATTCAGTACTTACGTAAAGAATAATCAAGCACACGTTTTAAGCCTGAAATTTATAGATAAAAATAAAAACAAAGTATCTCCGAAAAATAAAGTATAGCCGAAAAGGGCTCATAGTACTCATGAACAAAACAACTTTTACTATGGGCCCAACCCAGAAAAAATCAGCTGTTACATACATTTCATCGAGTGTCATTGATATTTTTCGATGGAACAGCTGATTTTTTTTTTGCGAATTCCGGATTATTCCCATGGTAAAAGTTGTTCGCAATGATGAGTACTATACCTAAGTCCTTTTCGGCTTATAACCCTGTAGTGCTCAAGTTAAATGACATTTGTCAATCTTAGCAACTGCAAAGCTTACTGGAATTATTGAGGGTCTTGAGATGTTTCACTAAAAATACCCTTTACATGGAATAACGCCTTTAAAATAACTGTTTAACTACAGAGTGCCTAGTGTAAGTTTTTTCACTTTTGATCGCGTTAACGGAAACTACAATTTGTATAAGGAATAAAAAACAAGCCACCTAGTGTTCATAATACGAACTGCAACTAGTTCCATACAAACGCAATCGAAAGTGAAAAGAACAGTTCTCACTATATTTTGAGTCATTTTCACGTTTCATCATCACTGTGGAGCTCGTATTTGATAATTAGCATTTCTGACTCCACTACACTTGGCAAAATAACGTCTTGGCTATCTGGTTCCGCTGGCTCCATTTTTATTTCTGTCTCTGAAGTCATGGTCGGAACAGGCTGAGTCACTATTGTCCCTTCTTTGGTCCCTATTTGTGGTATCAAATTAGTTTCACCCGAGTCTGTTACGGTTGGCACGATGACATATCCAAACGGAGCCCCTGATGGTCCATCCTGTATATTTACCACGGAAAACTTTCTTAAAGAGGACTGCCTGATCTCTGGAGATTCACTTCCTGGTGACGGAGCATACTCTTGTGGTAGAGGCGTTGATGGTCCAGCAGTGTTCACATGTGTATACACTGCTTGGCTTCCTGATGGAGCAGCTTTCACTTTCCTTTTTCTTGCTTTTGATCGTACTGCAGGGTGGTGTGTTTCACAAGGCTTGTTTATAGGCTGTTCTGAAGTACTCGGTTCTGTGAAGCTGGGCTCTTCTTTGATCAAGACGAACTTGGACAGCAGTGCTCGTATCTCGTCTTGTGCTACACGAGCCTCTTCAACATCCAAACACAGCAGTTGCTCAGCAACAAGTTTACCGAACTCGTAGATCTCGTCTGCATAGTCAACTGGAATTTCAGAGTCAGAACGGGCTCGCTTCCATGGAAGCTCGACATCTTTAGATTGTTTCTTGTACGCTACAGATTTCAAGAAAACTTTCTCAGTAGCCTGCGCACCGGTTTGTGAATCATCTGAATCTTCGTCCGATGCTTGCTTCGTGTCCAGCGATTCGTCGTCGGTTGAATCGTTTGCGTATTCTTTGAAGGGGTCATATTGGGGCTTTTTCTTTTTCTGCGGTGCTGGGGGGTCGTTGACCTGAAACAATTTTGAGGCACCGTTAAGCAAAATCACTGACATCAAAGGAAAGAGGAGACTAAGACTAAAAAAATTAAGATAACGTTTCACGCTCATAGCTCCCCCACTAGGATAACCTGTGTCGGGGATGCCATGGAACACACAAAGACATGGACAACTAACACCCAGACCCAGAGCAGATATTTAAATTCATCAATCAAACATCTGCCCGGCCGGGAATCGGACCCGGGACCTCTGGCTTAAAAGGATATCCGGTGAGCCAAACAGACTTATTAACGAGTAGTTTCACTCCACCTCAGATCAAGTAAAAAGGCACTCCTGCCTGGAGCGCCATTCCACTAAACGACAAAACAAATAGGTACAGAAGTCAATCAAACGCATGTACTTCACTTTTCATACCTACGCGCGGTAGTCGCGCTAGGGTTGTCAACTTTGCCTTATACACAAAAACTATTATTCTGATCTTATTTCAAGGGCAACAAAACCACGGTCGGTTAGTGTAATCATTTCAGCCAGCAGCCACCGCGGCAAATATTATACATTCAACCTCTTTTGAAATAAAAACTACTATTTCATCCTCCTTTTACCTATCCGTCAAATGGCGAGACCACTATTTTAAGATAAAACTACATAGGTATGTACTTTTAAAATTAAATAAAATAAACACTTCTTGGCAGTATTATAACATTTATTTCGAGAAATATATCAATACAACTACAATTGAATCTAAAAACAAAATTAATTTATTGTTTTTTGATTATTGAGTTGTCTAAAATTCAATTATAGATTTTAAAACCAATACTATAAGATACAAATTCCGCAATTGGGATCACATGACCAGGTCAGTGTAGCAAGACCCTTTTATTTTTCATATTTGAAATTTTAAGAAAAACTACATATAATCGGGGCAAATTAGACCGAAAAATAGGAGTAAGCTTACATTAATTCCCACCCAGCTGAAAATTGGTAGGATTGTTCAGAACACCATCATAAATGAAACCTAAAAAGTCCTCATCGATCCGATACGTGCAAAATTTTTTACTCCGGGTAGAAGGTCACCAAAACGGGTATTTCGTGATTTTCTCAAAAACTGTACAAGCTACGAGGATACTGTTCAAGACAAGTATGTTCACTATAACATTTTCTACAGTATTGCTCTTGAACGCATGTTGATAGAACTTATGGTTTTCGAGATATGTCGATATTCATTTCAGACCAGACCAAAAAATTGACAATTTCTCTTAAGATGCCTCAGTCAGCAGTAGATCATATAACAAGTTTGTAAATGAGTTTTCCCGAAGTTTTAAACATTGTTGAATCCGACAATCTCAAGAAACACTTTGAAAAGTGACTCCTTGTATCTCAAATCGGATAAATGATGATGATGGTTGACGGAAAATTGAACCCCTTGTATCTCGGAAACGGAAAGAGATAGAGGGGTACACCTGACTTTTAAAATTTAGATCAAGTATGGACCTTTCTAGGGAAATGATAAAAAAAGATAGCCGCCATACAAAAAAGTTTGACAGTCATACAAATAAACAAAAAAAAAGGAAATGCTCATAGCTGTGGAACCGCTGTAGATGGATGGAGTGTGCTCTAAGAAATATTATAGAGATTCATAACGACAATCGAGATTCAGCAACAAAAATCCAAGATGTCGGATTTCATATTTCCGTCAAATTTCAATGGATCTTCTAAATTTTAAAGTGATCCTAGGCAGGTGTTATTTTGGATCTGGAGGCTCTTAAGGTCCTTAAATCCATTCCTGAAATGATTTTTTTGGTTCGGCCATTTTTCAAAATGGCTGCCATACAAAAGAAAAGGAGTGAAGTTACAATACTTCGCACCCAGCTGAAAATCAGTAGGATTGTTCAAAACGTCATCACAAATGAAATCTAAAAAGTCCTCATTGATCCGATACGTGCAAAAAAATCACTCCGGGTAAAAGGTCACAAAAACTGGTTTTTCACAATTTACAGAAAAACAGTAAATTTTATCATACAATTAGCCATACCAAATTTTAGATCAGATAATTATCTACAAAAATTGTCAATTTTTTTTTCCTAAGAGCCACCGTTTTTGAAATATAACGATTCAAAAAGTTGAAAGAGTAATAATCGGATTTTTTTTTGCACGTATCGGATCAATGAGGACTTTTTAGATTTCATTTGTGATGACGTTTTGAACAATCCTACTGATTTTCAGCTGGGTGCGAAGTATTGTAACTTCACTCCTTTTCTTTTGTATGGCAGCCATTTTGAAAAATGGCCGAACCAAAAAAATCATTTCAGGAATGGATTTAAGGACCTTAAGAGCCTCCAGATCCAAAATAACACCTGCCTAGGATCACTTTAAAATTTAGAAGATCCATTGAAATTTGACGGAAATATGAAATCCGACATCTTGGATTTTTGTTGCTGAATCTCGATTGTCGTTATGAATCTCTATAATATTTCTTAGAGCACACTCCATCCATCTACAGCGGTTCCACAGCTATGAGCATTTCCTTTTTTTTTGTTTATTTGTATGACTGTCAAACTTTTTTGTATGGCGGCTATCTTTTTTTATCATTTCCCTAGAAAGGTCCATACTTGATCTAAATTTTAAAAGTCAGGTGTACCCCTCTATCTCTTTCCGTTTCCGAGATACAAGGGGTTCAATTTTCCGTCAACCATCATAATCATTTATCCGATTTGAGATACAAGGAGTCATTTTTCAAAGTGTTTCTTGAGATTGTCGGATTCAACAATGTTTAAAACTTCGGGAAAACTCATTTACAAACTTGTTATATGATCTACTGCTGACTGAGGCATCTTAAGAGAAATTGTAAATTTTTTGGTCTGGTCTGAAATGAATATCGACATATCTCGAAAACCATAAGTTCTATCAACATGCGTTCAAGAGCAATACTGTAGAAAATGTTATAGTGAACATACTTGTCTTGAACAGTATCCTCGTAGCTTGTACAGTTTTTGAGAAAATCACGAAATACCCGTTTTGGTGACCTTCTACCCGGAGTAAAAAATTTTGCACGTATCGGATCGATGAGGACTTTTTAGGTTTCATTTATGATGGTGTTCTGAACAATCCTACCAATTTTCAGCTGGGTGGGAATTAATGTAAGCTCAGATGTCTAAATTGCCCCGGTTACATATCAAATTGGGAAATTTGCTGTATTTTTCCCGTCTAGTTCACTTAATTACCTATTAAGTTGGATTAATTCAGATTTTTCCGTCGGTAAACTTCAGAGATAAAGGGGGGGGGGGGGGTCATTTTTTCACAGAATAAACTGTGTGTTGTGAAATAAAATGTTTTGAAATGTCCACAAGACCACATCAATTGACATTAAAATATTTGGTCCCTATTTTAAGACCCAATTTTCAGGTAACCTATTTCTTAGCATGTTTTTTTTTCTAAAACTTGTAGCGGTTAACATTATCTAGCGTCTACATAAAGCGTCCTTCAACAGACTATGCCTGTGGACTTGAGTAGTATAAATTCAAACAGAAAATTTTGTAGTCCAATTTATACCTGTTCCCACGTCCCTGACTTTTATTATTTTGGTCAGTTGTTTAACAACACGCAACAAGTATGGGGTTTAAAATTTGTGACATACCTTAAAAAACGTGTTACCTACAGACTCGGTATTGTTTGTCTTTTCTAGTCTCTTTCGGCATCTCTGAACTTCACTTAAGTTTTCTTTTTTGAGCAGTATCTTTCAAAAGGTGTAACGGAGTTTGTACTTGAGCATTCGTTTGAAAACCATAATAACATTGTACACTTGCATCGGCTGTTTGAATAATTGCTTGAATTCCTTTATTAACAAAATTACTTGGTAATGGTAGGAGCAGTTGTGGAAATGAGTTTCTTTTTAACAACTTTCGAGTTGAATTTATTCTAATGGAGTTGGGACTAAAATGGGCTTCACAAACACGAACATGAAAGCATCCTGATTCTATTAAATCTTCTCTATGGATCAATTTCAACCACTCAGTTCGCCTGAAATAAGATATAATTTTATTTCAAAAAAAAAGTGTAACCTTGGCAAAAAAATCATGTCTGTTGTATGGGAGCCCCCTTAAATATTTATTTTATTCTGTAATTTAGTATTTGTTGTTATATCGGCAACAGACATACATCTGTGAAAATTTCAATTGTCTATCACGGTTCATGAGATCTTAACTGTTTATAATGAGGAAGATGAGCATTTTTTTATCCTCTATACGTCAAAACAATCATACATACATAGACTGCTAAAACCATAACCTTTTCTTTTGCTTACCTACCTAACTGTTTTGTATTACGTTGAAACGAACCATTGAAATAAATATGTACAAGCAAATACCTAGCTAAGGTACTTACTTCTCTGAAACAGCTGGCAGCTTAAAAAAGGATAATTCACCTTTTAATGTTGAATTTAAACAACCATCCACTGCACAGTTGTAATAACTTTTTTTAATTTGCTCCATTTTTGTCTAAAAAACTTCACAGATGCGTGTCTCTAGCGGACGGCACCCACACCCTCACTAGTCCGACTCAGTCAACAAGCAAATTGGTTCAGTAGTTATGTAGATATATTGCTTAACACTTTGACTGCAGCTAATAATCACATGTGCTTGCCTTAATTGTGGCTAATAGTCAAATGCGTTGTTTTACGCCCCTGGCGCGGCGTGTGTAGCCGCATTCGCGTCGCACAAAGGAAAACACAAGGTATGTGTTTTCAGCAGTCAAAGTGTTAATTGAATAGGCCCAGCTCCTATCTTTGTAATGTCAATTATTGATGTCATGCTTTTTGGTAATTTTGGCTACAATACAATTTACTTTTCTCTTCTGCTTCACCTTATCTGCTGCATATATCCAAATCTGGGTTTCCTGTCTCATCTTCTCAAGGTTGGCAAGCTTTATTACAATGCCTTTTACATGGTTTGGTGTAACACCTCAGTTTTAGCGGCTAATCTTGCAGAGTCAAGTTTTTCGCTGCTTGGCCCGATGGATTTTTTCGCGAGGTTATTTGACATTCAAACTTATGAGGTATCATACCTTTCTTGAGTTTTACAATGCTTTACTAGTTTATATTACACATAGTTGTCCGTGTCCACTTCCACCTGAAAATAAAATCAATATAATTATGTACATATTCCGGAAACTTTTTGTAATCCTTACTGCTATACATAGAATCATTCCCGTACATTCAATATTGTAGTTAATCATGTTTAATTGCCGAATTCAATTACTATGAAGTTCGAAATATAAGCGAGAATTAAAAAATAATAAATGAACGCAACGCTATTGGCTGGGCTGAATCGAATGGGACGTCACCGTCACGTCACCGCATTTAATATCAGGCTCAAAACTTGGTACCGAAGTAAGGTTATGTTTTGAAGTCGAAAGTTGTCAACAAACAATAAGTTTTGAAAAGAGTACTTACGTTAAAATAATCTTCACTGCAATATAACTGGATTTTCACGCCTTGCATCATTTTTCCCAAACCTTTGCATCTCGCGGCATATGAAAGAACACTTTACCTACTATACTCGGGCCATTTTAAGAAGCCACAATTGACGACTGTCAGTTTTATCTTCATAGTGAGGTGACCTGCAAAATTCAAAATGGTAGCGTGTGAGGACAAATGTGTACGCATTCCGAGTCTACCGTTACCAAGTATCGCGAGGACAAATGTGTACGCATTCCGAGTCAAGGGGTTAAAAACATCGATTAAAATGAATGAATCAATACTTGAAACATATGTGAATTTTAAAAATCATCAGGCGAATCCTGTCTCATTATTATTTTTCTTTCGTAAATTAATTAGGGAACAAAATAAGACAAGTAAGTACATAATTTAACAAAAAAAACAACATTTATTCAGTTGAACTATCAGAACTGTTATTAGTATTGTCATCTTCATCACTGCTGTCAGCACTCAGAGATATTATTAATTCACGCTACGATATTATTTTGAAGAGAGTAACATTCTTACGTCAAGTAAATAAAATGACAGATTGGGACAATGTCGTGTTTATTGACGAAACATGGTTGAATGCGAACCATACGGTTTCGCGGTTTAGTCAGCTTAGAAAACCCATCGAAAATTATAATGGACAATGCACCGTATCATTCTGTACAAGTCGATAAACCACACCAACTCAAGCAAATAAAAAGCAAGAAATTGTCTCGTGGCTGGTAAGAAATGGTGTGGATGCAAGTCCAACTTTATTAAAAGTTGAGTTGTCAAATCTGGTAAAAGCAACTAAGCCGTCCAAGCTCCGCTATGTAATCGATGAACTAGCCCTAGAGCATGGACACGAAGTTATTCGATGGCCTCCCTACCATTGCCAGTATAACGCCACTACAGAAGACTGGAGAAAAGTCGTAGAGAAAACAAAGAAAATAATTTTACAAGATTTTGAACGAGATGTGAGAATAGACAATATTATAGAAAATGAACTAATAATATCACGCTAAAGGACCGGAAAAAGGCAGACGACATATAAGATCCACAACGAATGTCGAGGACATTTTAAAGAAAGTCAGACAATTAAAGTGGCGATGGACAGGATACATGACAAGAGACAGCAGAATTAAATGGACAAAAATTATAACAGAGTGGCCACCACGGGATGGCAAAAAAGAGGAAGACAGCTTAAAAGATGGATGGGTGACATAAAAAACATTGGTGGAGTAATCTGACCAAGAAAGGCTAGCGACAGAAAGAAGTGGAAAGGGCTCGTCATGGGACATGCTGATCTCGACACAGAAAAATAGTAATAATAATTGTCAATACTATGTTTAAATTATCAGCAATAAAAGGCTTAAATTATAAATAAACGTAGTCAGTAAGATCAGTCCAATAATAAAAATAGGTAAAAAAACTTTTTAAGTTAAACGGTTTTATGTTAAAAAAAACATACATTGCATTGCACGTCACAACGTCTCTAACTTAACTAACTTAACTCTCCCCACGGTTTTATTTTAGTCTAGTCTATGCATATGTTTATAATTCCCACGACTGTATCTATTTTATTATTTTTTGGTTTTTAGTACATTTATCTTAAACATTGCAATGTATGTTTTTTTAACATAAAACCGTTTAACTTAAAAAGTTTTTTTACCTATTTTTATTTTCTAGTTTTTATTTCGCATTCTGTTTAATTCATATTGATAAAACCTAAGTTATCCGCCATTTTGTAGAGGCCGCCATCTTGGATTTTAATTTTATATAGTACATTGTATTATACTGGTTGAGCACTTTCATTTGATACCCATATTGATGGGATCGATAAAACCTACGTTATCCGCCATTTTGTAGCGGCCGCCATCTTGTATTTCAATTTTTTATAGTATATTGTATTCTGCTTGTTGAGCCCTTTCATTTGATACCCATATTGATGGGATTGATAAAACCTACGTTATCCGCCATTTTGTAGCGGCTGCCATCTTGGATTTCAATTTTTTATAGTATATTGTATTCTGCTTGTTGAGCCCTTTAATTTGATACCCATATTGATGGGATTAATAAAACATAAATTATCCGCCATTTTGTAGCGGCGGCCATCTTGAATTTATAATGATAATGAATAAACATAATTGTATTGTCACCAAAATCCAAAGTGTATACAAAATTTCAGATTAATCGGTTGACAGGAAGAGGGTGAAATTTGAATTACTAAATTTGGCCCAAGAATAATAAATAAAACAAACGGGGTGAGCTAAATAAAACCGTTTAAAAGAAAAAAGGTTAAGTGACGCAACATTGTAACAACGTTCAGTTCTTTACGAGATCGTAAATTATCTCGTAGATCAGTAATTATTTATTATGTTTAAAATGGTTTATTAAAAAAACAAATCATAAAATAACTCGTATCGGTCATTATTACAATAAATATGTAATCGTAATTGAAAAAAGTTCAGCAATTGTGCAGTTCTAACAAAACGAAAAAATATATTATTTATGCCCGCCGTTACTAGGTTACGTTGTTGAATTTCGATGAATTGTCAAACGGGGCCTGTAAAATTGTCCCAACTATAGGTGCATTTCTTGTAGTATTTTTGCACAAAGGCACAATGCAAAATTTAGAAACGGTTTCTTGTCCTTTTTCAATTTTTCAACCATAAAATATTTACCCCCATTTGAGAAACGAACAGTGTTACCATGGAAGTAGGATCATAGTGGAAGGAGTGAAAGCTTTGGTAGCGTCAGGGATGGTAGACGGCCACTTAGAAATCCTTGTACCGAGCTGGCAGAAAGCTTTGATTATTTATCTGTCTAGATGGAGTGTTGCGCTGCAATCGCAACAAAAACAAGAGGCCAGACATGAAGGATGAAGCGTTTGTGTGCGAATTACGCACACAAATAAGCGTAACTACAAGCGCGCTACGTCCATGAACCTATTATTTAAATTTTATTATTATTTAAAAGCAGACATATTCAACCTCAATGAACACCTTAAAGGGCCAATCATTTAACGTTTTCCCCTATAACGAACAATGTTGGACTTTGGAAACAGCGCTAATGTTAATATTTCTCCATAATTATAATGTCACAAATTCACAATAGAACGTTTTAAAAATGGGGTTCCTGCTTACCTTTGGAAATAACGACGGTACTGCGTTGCCTTTTAATCGTTTTTTGAACTCGTTGACAAAATCTTCATCTTTAAAATGTAAGTTACATACAACTGACGTTTTGGTTATTTTGCCAGGTATAATTTCTTTCCACTTTTTAGCTACAGATTCATCCTTGGGCATCCTGTACAGCAATAAAACACACATGAAGTAAAATTACATCCTTTTCATTTTAAATACCTACTCGAGGATCTAATTAAATATCAATAAACTATCAATATTAAACTCCAACCACTAAAATATTCAATATTAGACAGTAAAATTAATATGACAACCCAGTTATCTCCAACTCCAAAAGCCCCATAACAATCCTAAATTATCTATAGCGTGGACACCGTACTCCTTAACAAACAAGAAAATCTAAATAACAACTGACCTGTGGAAAGATAAGCCGCAGCCAGGATACCATTCTGTTTTGCATCCATTTACGCAACAAAAGTACACCATTTTCACATGTACACTGACGAATTACGTTAAAGTAATACAAAACCACAAAATTACATTTACCCGCAAAGTTAGCAGAGCAGACTTAATAGCTTTTTGTCTAAAGACAAAGTTGCCATTTTAGGAGGAGAAAATGCTACTAATAATATCTATATATACTTATTTTTATTGCATGTTTTGCCTATTCACTTAAATACAAATCTAAAATAAATTATTACAATAATTTATGAAAATATTTAATCAGTCAATAAAAATTAAAATGTGATATTTTCAAATTTAAGAAATCTACCACTCACTACCAAAGCAGTTATTGTTTTACACTGGCATACTTGCTAGACAAAGACGCACTTCTACTTGAGTTATCTCACATGGCTCGTTTTTCTACTCTTACAATTGACAGGGAGGAAGTAACCTTATTGCTATTGACTTAGAGAGCAAATTTGTAACCATGAGATAAAGAAGTACGCGATCCAGTTTACGAAGTATGTAAATCCATGACGGCTCACGTAGTAACTATTATTCCTAATCTGTGGTTTGCCCACCTTGGCACGGTTACAGCGACGGGGACAAAAAATGAAAGGTCTGTCTCTCTTTTTCAACCGTGTTTTGGCACTTGCCATCTTGCTCTTTTTTACAAAGTAACTGTTATGGTTCTGTCTGTTAGTCTGAGCTTTTTGTCTAAAGACAAAGTTGCCATTTTAGGAGGAGAAAATGCTACTAAAGGGGCGTCTAAACGGGCTATATTTTACGACAATTTGTGGCTGCAATACTGTGGCCGGCAACATTGCTAGCAATACCAGCCACACTATGCAATATTTTAAGGATGGCCCGGCATTATAGCCACATATTTTTTGGTATGTCAAAATGTTTTTGTGTGTAGCCGGCGTGTGGCCGAACGATCGCCTCGCAATCGAAAATACTGCAATATATCTGGGCCATCTATATTGTTGTTCTGTTTTACTGTATATGCGCGTCCCTTTCTCCCTGCGACGTGAAGTACTTTGCGTTTTACTTTCTGCGCGACGTGAAGTGTGCTGCGAGTGCTGCGACGTCCATCGTGTACCTATAAATCTGTGGTGTGGCGATATTCTGTGCTGTCATTCTTGTGTTGTTTTGAAAATAAATTAAAATGACTAATACTTGGTCTGTCGTTTTTCTGCCAAAACAATGTAAGTGGCTGCGATGAGCGTCATTTCGTCGGCCATTGTTGCTGGATTGTGTGGCTCATTATAGGGTTCTGAATCAAAGGCCATACTATTGCAGCCATATTGCAACATGTTGCCTGCAATTGATTGCTCAGCCATAAAATGCACTAAAATGTTTTTTTGATGGCTGGGCAATGTTTGCCAATAATTGCAGCTACAAATTGTCGTAAAATATGGCCCGTTTAGATGTACCTTAATAATATCTATAAATACTTATTTTTATTGCATGTTTTGCCTATTCACATTTATAGAAATCTAAAATAAATTATTACAATAATTTATGAAAATATTTAATCAGTCAATAAAAATTAAAATGTAATATTTTCAAATTTAAGAAATCTACCACTCACTACCAAAGCAGTTATTGTTTTACACTGGCATACTTGCTAGACAAGACAAAGACGCACTCCTACTTGAGTTATCTCACCTGGCTCGTTTTTCTACTCTTACAATTGACAGGGAGGAAGTAACCTTATTGCTATTGACTTAGAGAGCAAATTTGTAACCATGAGATAAAGAAGTACGCGTTCCAGTTTACGAAATACACAGTTGGCACAGTTAAGCACTGTAACACGTTCTTTACTGACCTTATGTCCAGGGGCACTAGATTCCCTTTTAGAAGCCAAAGTGGTTTTTGGTAATGCTTTCCAAACAAGGCCAGTTTCATCGGCATTATAAACAAACTCCGGATCATAGGATTCTGATGCAGTTTTAAATTTTTCAATAAAATTTTCAGCAGCTGCAGAGTCTGCTGAAAGCTTCTCACCAGCCAAATCTAACTCGCGTACACCATGCCTGAATTTAAAATTCCTTAGCCAGCCGTTACTAGCCTTAAAAGATGAATAACCAAGCTTTTCTGCTAAGATTTTGGCTTTTTCACAAAGGATTGGACCTGAAATCGGATTTCCCATAGAACGTTGCTGCAAAAACCATTTAAACACGGCATCTTCAAAATTTTTGTTGGTTGCTGTCTTCATTGTTTTCCGGGAGGAACTTCCATCTTCATTTTCAAGCACCGAAACAAAGTTTAAAAGTGTTGACTTACTGTTTTTAATGTCAGAAATTGTTGCTTGTCCAACACCATAAATCTCAGACAACTTCTTACCCGTTACACCTTTATCGAGTTGCTCTATAATTTTCAGTTTGTCCGCTAACGATAGCACAACACGTTTTCTTTTCGAAGCCATGGTATAAAAACAATACAGTACAATACAGTACAGTACAGTATTGTACACGCACAAACAAAAGTAAGCCGTAGCGAAAGAGTAGCGTCCTCGAGCAAGGTCAATAGCACACTGGCTAATCAAAACAAACAATGACAGGTGCGCCGTGACTGCAATGCGCCGGAACTTGTCTTAACTTGCCGTTGTGCCTACACACGCGGGGGTTTTTTGTGATTCGGATAATCGGCGATTCGGATAGTCGGAGTTCGGATAATTGGAGTTCTACTGCTCAGACCAATAAAAAAAGAAAGACAGAGTATTGGCAGCTAATGAAGTGAAGTCGGCTGTCAATCAATGTGTGCGTCACATGTGTAAGGCGTGCGCTTGTGTGCTAAAAAATAATGTTGCCAACTCAGTGCATCAGGTTGCGAAACTCCCATCCTGTCGCAGTCTCATTATTATACTACAAAATAATGACACACAAAATTTGATTTCCTATCAAACTAGGTAGATTGTTAATTATCTTATACAATGTGTCCGATGGAGGCCCAACAATATTCAAACAGCACATACTTACGTATATCTAGAAGCCCTCCCCAGAGGTCTTTTACTCCTTAATCTTTTATTTTACGAGTTATTGAAGATCAAACTTTGGCATTAATTTGGACAGGTACAACCCTAAAAAGGTGAATAACCGACCTACGACCACGACTGTCAAAGACTAATTAGTGTACAGAAGGTTATGTTTTTACAGAATGCCTATTTCAATTCTTAACAAAATTTAACCAACTACATAAATTAGGTTTTTTTCAATTCATTACAGGAATTAGAAATTATACTTCAAAATCGACCTACCTTCATTATTTCGAACCCTATTATTTGAATTTCTCTGTAAAATATGGCAATTAGCGTATTGCTTTATGCGATTAATTTCGGGCAATTTTTATTCAGAAATAAATTCTAATTGTGCCCTATTTTTATCAAATAAAGCGCATTACATGGCAAGATAACAAATAAAGTCAGCTGAGCTCGGTTCACAAACAAGATTCTAATCATTGTAAATGATCGAAGTAGTACTTGGAAACGAACAATTTTATTTTATTTTCAATTTTGCAAAACTTTGAATAAACTAAAAAGATTGAGTTACACATCTGTGTTTGTGTTAGTCTTTGCGGAATCGTCGGCTTCGGTCCTAGCCGACAAAGAAACTCTAACGCTTGCCGATCGCCAATAGCGCGCTAAGCCGATTCTCAGAACAATGCCGCTAGCCAATAATATCACCGCGCTGTTATTCAAAGACAGCCGCAGCCAATCGTGCACGGCCGGCCGTTGTTCGCCCATTTTTAGCTAAATTAGTTAACTTTGTTGTTTCGGGTTCCGTCATAATTATTTTTGTTGATAGTTTTTATTTTTATTTTCCTTAGTTTGGCTGTCGAAGATTAAATGAATGGTAATAAAAATATCCTACGGGATGTCATTATTTCAAAAATACAAACTTTTATTTTTCAAAATATCCTTCGATGAAAACTGTACAAAATGTTTTTATTTTTTTATTTTTTTACTATCTCACAAAGGCTATTCAAAAAACAAAGCGTGATACACTGTAACACGTGACATCAGGTGAGTTGAGATTGAGAGTTGAGAGTCAAGAGCATAATGAATTTTTAAATAAAACAAATGCTTGAGTTAACTTGATAAAAATGTAATCTTAAAAAAAACCGTGCTCTAGTGTAAACTGCAACTCAACAACACAATCAATTGCAAAACAATAAAAATGATGTTGTACCTAAATAATAATGATGTTATACCATAACTGAAAACGTATTGAGTGTACATGGTGAAATTGTTTTAAGAATAAAAATGGAACCCTAAATGCATTCGCTTTGACTAAGCCGCAGTGTCGCTTTCTGTTTTTGAAAATCGCCACTCGGCTTTCATCATTCGAACTTCGAGGTCGTGTATTGTCACGAATTATCATTTCGATTTTTTTATCCAAATCACGATGTCTTATTCAAACGCAGAGTATTACGACATGATACTTTGCGTCGGAGCTGCGAACGGGAGTTGCAACGGGGCGCGTGAGCTGTACCGTCAACGGTTCGTCGACGACAGGCCGCTTCCGGAACAAAGACGTCTGCCTTCATACTCGTGCTTCCGTGGACTCTGCTTACGTCTGCACAGTACCGGAAGTTTTCATGGAGCAGCAACCGAAAGACCCGGCACAAACATCAGTGCAAACCTGGAAACACAAATCCTGCAGCATTTTGCCGAAGACCCGCGTACTAGCACGCGTCGAGCGGGCGCGCGGCTGCGCGTCGATCACAGAATAGTTTCGAGGACTCTGCATGAAGACGGCCAGCATCCATATCACTTCCGTCGAACACAAGAACTGCTGCAATCAGACCACAGTGCAAGAGTGGATTTTTGCGAGTGGATAGAAGAAAAAGTAGCTGTGGATTCTGCCTTCGTCGAGAAAGTGTTGTGGACTGACGAAGCGACTTTCACCAGAAGTGGACTCTCCAACATACATAATGAGCACGTATGGGCACATGTAAATCCGCATGCGTCTACCGAGAGCTGTTTCCAACATAAGTGGCGGATTAATGTCTGGGCGGGCATAATCGGAGACCGATTAATCGGCCCTATCTTCTTGCCTGTCACCTTGAATGCCGCAGGCTACTTGGAGCTGCTACAAGGTGAGCTGGAGGACCAAATGGAAAACTTGCCGTTGGCTGTGGAGCGGGACATGTGGTACCAACACGACGGAGCGCCAGCGCATTTTGCTCGACGCGTTCGCCAAAACCTACATGCTCGGTTTCCCGGCCGCTGGATCGGCCGCGGCCAAGATGCGCCGAGACAGTGGCCTCCGCGCTCGCCGGACCTGACGCCCTTGGATTTCTTTTTGTGGGGCTACATCAAAAATATTGTGTATTCGAAGCCGTGCAGCACACGAGAAGAAATGATACCGCGTATCACAGAGGCTTTCAGCAATGTAACCCCACACATGTTGAAAAACGTGATGGGCTCGATTTCTCGTCGAGCTCGGCTCTGCATCGAGAAGGGAGGCCAGCACTTTGAGCCTTTCCTTTAAATTAAATTAAAGCAAAAGTGAAATACTTAATCAGTGAAACCTAGTGGTTTAAAAAAAGTGAAACGTATGACGTCTGTCGTAAGTACTCTAACTATTTTGTTAAAATTGTTGTGAATAATAAACCAATCATGTATGTAATATTAAACATAATTAATTGAAGTACTGGTGTTTTTAATTATTCTCACAACCTATCCTATGATAAGCAATGTAGGTACCTAGATATTATTAGGGTATACGATAACGATAGGAGAGTAAAATTAGAATTTGACATTAATCTATCCAGGTTAGAATCATAACATGAAACATAAGTTACATTTTGGATAAATCATTTTCCCATCATAATGAGGTTCATAGGTACGAATAGGTTACACAGTTAGGGCTAGGCAGATGCTAATTTAGGCCACAGAGTAGGTTAGGGTGACGTTCGAAAGTAGATTAGTTGCGCTAGCGCCAGGAGTGGCACGTGCAGGTGAGGGGAAGGGGTAATCGGCGCGCGGGGGTGGCGATGCGGCGGCGAGCGAGACGCGGGCGCGCGGGGAATTCATGCGCGCGCAGCGCGCGGCACTCTCAAAGACAGCGGCCCGCGTTTATTGTACCATGTGTAGTTAGGGTTGCCAAAAAAAACACAAATAAAATATTTTTTAATTTTGTATGGAAAAAAAAAAATTCGTTTGCATTGCTAACATTTACGTCAACGACTCCAAACATGATGTAGATAAGTACCTCTAAATATTGTTGGGCCTACCTCGGACACCTTGTATATAAAATTCCCGTTTCACAATGTTAGTTAGCGTACTCCTCCGAAACGGCTTTACCGATTTTTCTAAAATTTGGTATACATATTCAGTAGGTCTGCGAATCGGCCAACATCTATTTTTCATACCCCCAAGTTCCCGCGGGAACGGGTCTGGTCCTTTAAACTGCATTTAACGCGGACGAAGTCGCGGGCGGAAAGCTAAGGGTGGGTAGGTAGCTTAGAGCCAGGACACGGACATAGGCTACTTTTTATCCCATTCCCGCGGGAACGGGTCTGGAATGGGGTACTCTATTTATAACTCTAGAACCGCTGAAGATAGGTGGGGAGGTAGCTTAAATGTTTAAATTATAAGCTTAAACTAAAAAATACATTTTACATGATAATTATGTACAACCTTTGCACTGAAATCTGGTGCGGAATCATCTGGACCAACATCAGGCTCACTACCTATAAGATTTACTACCTGTAACAAAACCATAGGTCATGAAGTAATAAATAATAATTACTTATATCAAATCTTTCTTTTCCATTAGCCGACATACCTACAAACCTTTTTTGGTTTTGCATTTTTCTTGATACGTCGAAGCCCACATTTGGTGTAGTATATATCACACTCTTCAAAGTGTATAGAGCAAACAACACTATATTTTGAGGGCAACCAATCTTCTTCATTTCTGCTCTCTCTTATAGCTTTGATCCATCTTTCTCTCCACACTGTTTCAATCGGGAACCTGAAAAGCGGGAAAATAAATAAATAAATAAAATAAATGTGTGAAGACGATAATGACGAAGAATGACAGATCAACCAATTTATATAATAAAATAAAATAAAAGTCACTAGACAAACTTGATAAAATTGCCTATTGTTTTTTATTTTCATAAAAAATTTCTTAATTTTTATTTATTAATTTATTTGTCATTTTTGTCACCATTAGTTTTAGTTTGTATATATGTAAGTGACGAATTTAAGATTAAAAATATACATTTAACAATATACTACAGCACGTAATAATATTTTTCCCCAAGTATGGGGAAAAATATCTTGCGACCAGCATGCAACACTGGTCGAGGTTTTGTGTTCCGAGACAATTTTAGAAAGTAATATCCCGCCAAAAACATAAATGTAAAAAAGGACAGCCAAGTTCAATACAAAAAGAATGGAGATCTAAATGAGTGCCAAGTTTGATGGTCAGTCCTGAAATTTATTTATACTAATATAAAATATCATTTTTCTTATAACTTAGGATAATATATTGTAGCCTAAGGTTTGACTTGGCTAGTTCTCATAAACGAATTATTATGTTCGATGGCTAGTTTCTATCAGCAGGCCAAATTTTCGAAATAATAAAATAAGAACCGACAAGTAACAGGTTTAGAACTTGCGAAGCCTATAATATACCTGTAATTCGTTTATGAAAACTAGCCAAGTCAAACCTTAGGCTACAATATATTATCCTAAGTTATAAGAAAAATGATATTTTATATTAGTATAAATAAATTTCAGGACTGACCATCAAACTTGGCACTCATTTAGATCTCCATTCTTTTTGTATTGAACTTGGCTGTCCTTTTTTACATTTATGTTTTTGGCGGGATATCATTACTTTTTGTAAAGAAAACTAGGCAGGTATAGAGATTTAATATCGAGTGATTTAAGTACCTACAAGTACCTTAGGCTCAGAACTTTTCAGCCGCCCCTCGTAAGTATAAGTTAAGTGTTCCAAAATTATAATAAAATGATACAAATTTACCAGTTTCTGATTTTTTCCTTTGTTTTCACCTAATTACCTATCTGTATGCCAAATTTGAACTTTCTAGGTCATCTGGAACAAGGGCGTCGCCAAGGGGGGGCAGGGGGGGGCAGTTGCCCCCCCCTAGAGATCAAATGTAGCTAGCCGCAAAGCGACCAAAGTGCGAGCAATTCACTTCCTTACCTATTAATAAATTCCGCATCGCATGACAAAACGTTAATAAATTCACAAGGTTTAATGTAAATTGTAAAGAAAATATTGAAATATTCAGAATAACATTAAGATTTAGACATCCATTTTAAAAATCGCCGCCATTTTCATCACGATCATCAGATTTGCCAAAACGCAAGACCATTAAACAGTGTAATAATATGTAGATCCAGATCCAAAATATCACCCTCATAGGATCACTGGAAGATCCACTGGAATTTGACGAAAACATGAAATACGCCATCTTGGATTTTTGTTTCTGAATCTCGATTGTCGTTATGAACCTCTATAATATTTCTTCAAGTACATTCCATCCATCTACAGCGGTTCCATAGCTGTGAGCATTTCCTTTTTTTTTTATTTGTATGACTGTCAAACTTTTTTGTATGGCGATGGCGACTATATTTTTTTATCATTTCCCCAAAAATTTGATCTACATTTCAAAAGTCGGGTGTACCCCTCTATATCCTTCTACCGTTTCCGAGATACGAGAGGTAAAATTTTTCGTCAGCCATCATCATCATTTATCCGATTTGAGCCACAAAGAGTCATTTTTCAAAGTGTTTCTTGAGATTGTCGGATTTAGCGATGTTGAAAACTTGAGGAAAACTCATTTACAAACTTGTGATATGATCTACTGCTAACCGAGGCTTCGTTAAGAGAAACTGTCATCTTTTTGGCCTGGTCTGAAATGAATATCAACATATCTCAAAACCATGAGTCCTACCAACATGCATTTAAAAGCAATACTGTAGGGAATGTTATAGAGAACATACTTGTCTTGAACAGTTTCCTAGTAGCTTGAATTGTTTTTGAGAAAATCGCGAAAAACCCATTTTGGTGACCTTCTACCCGGAGTAAGATTTTTTGCACGTATCGGATCGATGGTGACTTTTTAGATTTCAATTATGATGGTGTTTCAAACAATCCTACCAATTTTCAGCTGGGTGGAAATTACTGTACCCTCCAATGTCTAAATTGTCCCGACTCTATTGTGCTGTCGAGGGCTTGTGAAGTTTTATACATTGATATTAGAACCGTGTTCTTATTACAATCGTCATCGAGGCAAAGACTTCCAAAGTGTAACGCTTTATGCTCTCGGCGTTTATTTTTTTTATCCTCCATAATATTGCCCCATTGCCCCCCCCTTAGTCATAAGCTGGCGACGCCCTTGATCTGGAACATGGATATAGTTTTAGTCTATAGTTAGATCAGTGATAAAAATTACGATTTTTAGACGTTAATATCTAAATAACCGTTAGAGATGTGTTTATGAAATTTGGATCACATATGTATCTTGCAAGTCTTAATATATGAGCCAAATTTGACACGTTTATGTGAAATAGTTTTTGAGTTATGACGAGGTCAAAAGTGCCTCCAAATGGTTCGTGTAATATACACACGGTGCTGCTCGCCAGTTCTGTCACTTGAACTTGGCTTGACACGCTACCGCGTGTCTAGATATTAAATTCGTTATTCCGGCGGTAAAACATAAATATTCAACTACTTACTTGTGAAAAGTAATCCCGCTAGGTTTCTTTTGAGCACATGAATTATTTTTGCACCATTTAACAACACAGGACGGCATATTTTAATATTTCCTCGACACAGACAAAACGACGTGCGCGGTCTCTTGTTGAAGACGGAATGGCGGCCGGCCGGCTTACTATTGCCGTATCGGCTTCCTATTGCTTGCCTCACCGCGTAGCATAGATGGTTCCGTCTTTCTTTTTTAACACGCTTTTATTAGCTTCACCTGTATGTTTGTATGTTTGTATGTTTGTATGTTTGTATGTTTGTTTGTATGTAACCGACTCCTTTGAGCGCGTTTTTGACCCACTTTAAACGGTCAGATTTCTTTCAAACTTTGTAGATATATCGAGGACCGATGACAATACACTAAACAAATCGTGTTTTTTAGTTTTTTTAACTATTAATTTTTTTAACACGCTTTTTCTATAAAGTTTCTTTAACTTTTAATACCGTTTAACTTACAAATGGTAATTTCGTCATTCGTGTCAGAGGACAGAGTGGCGCAGTGGAAGCGTGCTGGGCTCATAACCCAGAGGTCCCTGGATCGAAACCACGCGCTAGAAATCTTTTTGCTCAATATTTTTTGTTACGCATCAATTTTATTTTATGAGGTCTGAGGATCGAAACCACGCGGCTACAAATCTTTTTGCTCAATATTTTTTGTTACGCATCAATTTTATTTTTAATTTGCTTGAGCAGACGGCCAAAATCGGATAACACCAACACATTTGTACATATTAAGGATGGTTAATAGTTATCAAATCGAACTAAAAAGCGAAAAATAAATAATAGTTAAAAAAAACTAAAAAAACACGCTTTTTATAAAAAACCGAACTAAAAAAATAGAAAATAAAATTTTATAAATTTAAATTAAGAATAGGGTTGAAAATTTCAATAAATATAAATTAATAATAGTGTAAATAAATAAATATATGTATTTTATTTTTAAAAAAGCGTGGGGTGCTTTCTAAGATATTATCAAAATGCTAATCACTCTACTCATGTCTGTCAATACAAAATGTATCTACAAAATATATAATTAATGATCAAACGAACTTACCAAGTGAAGTTCGATCACAATTATGTGAACGGCTTCATTCGACGCGATTTTGTTTTTGTTTACATATTGTAGTTGTGTCTCACGTACTGGCCCTCAACACGGATTGTTTAGAGATTTTATTCCCCGCTTTCAAAGTTTTTTATTCTGGTAACACTAGAGATCGTCCATAGTCGTTAAGTTCGTTACTATCGTACCCCCACCTCACTTCAGAGCCCAGAGGGGAGCCATCGGCCGGTCGAACTTCATTCTGTTTAGAGCAATAGTTTTACTACAGTCCGGCAAGTATAACTTGGCGCGGCTGTGCGCCACTGTGTACTTTTATAACTGCTTCTCTTGTACCACTTTTTATCACTTTAGGCATGATGATAGCACAGTAGCAAATATAATAGTAGCAAAAATATTCGCAACGATGTTTACTATGAACTCGGAAGTGTCAAAGTAAATTTTCAAGATTGCCGATTTAGTTCCTCAAATCGCCACCGCCAACTTAAACTTGTGGCACTGTAACTACTTATTTTGTGACCGGTAATGGAAAAAATTACCCATAAATTGATTATAATTACCAATTATCAATTTCACATTTCATTATTAGGGTTAGGGCATTTATATACATTGTATATAAGTACTAAGTAGGTTACTTAGCTAAGCTATTTATGGGAGGGTGTATATATTAATCGCGTCGAATGAAGCCGTTCACATAATTGTGATCGAACTTCACTTGGTAAGTTCGTTTGATCATTAATTATGTTTCACGGCTTCATTCGACGCGATTTTGTTTTTGTTTACATATTGTAGGATGTTCAGAGAAAATTAGTGAAATGTGAAACAAATTTTTCACAAAATACAAATACATAATTATGTATATCCTTTTATATGATGTTTATAACCGAATCGATCCCGCCGCAGACTGTTGGCATGTTGTGAACATTTAGCTTAAAATGTTCTGAGCATCCATCCCAGCATGTCAGTTTTGAAATAAATTTCGAACCGTTAGATTTTTTATACTACGCTAACAAAATATGATAACTTATTTAAGAGCTGGATCTGTATCTATGCTGCTTCTTCTACCTATATAGGTACATAAAATCATAATGTATGATGATACAATATTCCCAGAAGACATTCCCAGTGTAGGTGCTGGACGATACTGCGACGTGTCGCCAGCACGAGAAAACTCCAACTAATGAAGAACTAATAAGATAAATATTATTTTATTGGATTTAGTGGTGGAGTCCGTCTATCGTTAGATACGGTTAGGTTTACAGTCTATTTAAAAAAGTTATTAATACTAATATTGAAAAACTTAATAAAATTAATAATCAAAAGCCTCTCCCACTAATAGCATTAAAAAAATAAAAAAAATAATTGTAATTCTGGCTGATAACTGTGACTATGTGTCATATCAGAAAATGTAATCCAAGATTTAGTACATAATAATCAGTTATTGTATTGTATTAGTGACATTATTTCTGTAAAATCAGCGAAATGGGTCCTTGGCTAACCAACTACGTTGTTTGAGTCATATAAACCAATGTATGGGTGTGCAGAGTTCGTGTGATAAGACATCAGCAAGGACATTCAAGCTGGTAGAAATTGAAGTTAAAACTTACAATGTCAAAAAAAAATAAATAAATCACAAAAAAAAAAAAAAAGGAAATATAATGCTTACATGCACTAGGATAAATTCTTTTTGTCTTTTAGCATTATTCATAATATTTTGCGAGTATATCACATTACTGAAAAAACTCAAGGGATCTTTAATCTAAAAATAATGAATTGCTTAATGTTTAAGCCAAGTTTTTGTACATATAATTGTTTAATTATTGAAGTTAACTTGATTTTATTTGACTGAATAAATGACGATATCAGCATTTGACAGTGACACTAATGATCCATCAATGAGTTTTAAGTTAACCCATTATAACCTAGAGGTGCCGTTTGGCACCCAATTCAAGGTGTTCATATATTCGCGCCATAAGCGCCTCACGTATAGTGAAGTCCGGCGATGGGCTATCTATGCGGTACTAGAGAAAGATAGCTATCACTTTCTGTACATTGTTTTAACTGGCGAACTTGTTGAGACCGGCACAAGAGTCACAAAGTCAGTATTATGAAATTATTGCAGAAAATGGATTTCAAGTTCAAGTAAGTGGGTCATAATTTACATATTTCGTGAAATCTATCACTGAGATGCATTTTGTTTTATTCTTATATCCTCGTGTGACTAAATTATATTGTAATATAATTTAGTTTTGTTTGCGTGTTTGTTTTATCGTACTTCAAAATGTACGGGTGCCGTATGGCACCTCTAGGCCGATATGTAGTCTATTCCAACAACGTGTGCAATGTTTATTTTTGGTTTCTGCGTAGGTTAACAGTGTTTTTTTGTCTTGATAGGGGTTGTACACTCCATGAGGCACTAGCCCTGCTAGAAGAACATGAGGAAATTGAGCCACGGTAGCTATAGGTACATTGAACCTCCAGAACCTGCAATCGACTCTGATCAACATTCGGGCGACGAAGAAGGGGGTAGTTTTGTAAATAACCTGACAAGTCGGCAACTCAATGCTGCGGATGTGAAGTGGTATTAGCGTCTACGTCTCTGTCACCACGTCAATCACGCTCCACTAGTCGCAGAAATGCACGGGTGGTACCAGATATACAACCTGAAGTCGGATCATCTCGTACTGTACTGTTATATAAATTCATAAAATAAATGCTGTTTTTATTTATTAATTCGTACATTACATAAAATCATCATCATTTTAGAAATAAACGGTAAAAATAGTTAGCTAATAAAAAGTTAATACATATCTAATAGAGAGATGGAAAGCTTACGTATTGGCCTAGCGGTGCCATATGGCACCCATTGTTTTTTCCAAAAGTAAAAAAAAATTAAAACTTTTAATTATTAAAAATAGCTCAGGGAGCCATAAGAAACAATATATATAAAAATTGTCAATATCTAAGCCTATAAAATAATTCAGGTCATAATGGGTTAAGTAAACATTGTGTAGGTACTTTGATTTTTTCAAACAAAATCCAACATTTATTTTTCTTGAATTCTTAAGCCTTAATTATATTACTAGCTCGCATTACTAATATCGATTTCTGGTTGTCATCATGGCGATACTTTATCATAACTTACATATCTTCTTGGAGTCTCTATTTAAGTAAATTAAATTTCAGCTACGATAAAAATAAAAACAAAAAACATTTTTGCAATTAGGATGAGGCACCCGGTCTACAAGAATTTGCGCAAATTCTACTCCTCTCAGTAGCCGCAACTGTCACACGGCGGTGGCAGTGATGGTTCTATTTTCTACTGCTAACAAACTGTGCTCCTCCAACCTGGTGGCGCGGGCGTCTACCAATGTTCAAAGGTAACTCTCTTAATATAAAGCCGTCGCCTAGTGAGAGCGGCTGTCACACCAAATTATGAAGTGAATCGATTAATCGGACCAAGTGTATTTGCATTTTTGTAACTCTGCTTATCTCTGTTTTACTTAATGTGTATCAGCAATGAATAATTGAAAATGTGACATTTACCATTTACTTAAGAGACCCATCGTGATAGACGTTTCTCGTCGTATAAGAATACATAGAGTAGCATACAGCGTAAAAAACTAACCATGTGACAAAATATGTGTCCTTGTATGATCTGAACTCAGGAATAAATTTTTTATATAATATACATAATATATTTTTTCTTGTGTTACCCTTCTTTAACTTAATAAAGTATGGTATAAGACTGAAGTGTCAGTGACACATTACTTTACTTTTGAAAAATTTGTATCCAGCAGTTTCCTAACTTGAAAATAATAGTAACATATAGCTCGGTGCTCGGTGGTATTTTGAATCATACGGACAATCCTCCTAAAGATATTGATAACGAAATTATCAAAAATAATGTGTTAAAATAATGATCAATAGGTATATCAATTTATGTGGCAAACGCACACAGTTATGGTTTTGTAGAAACTGTTTGTTCATATAATAACTAATAACTAGAGGTATAAATGTACCTAAAAATAAAATAAATTAAGGAGTAAAAATAACAATTGCTGACTTGGAGAAGTATAGCACAATGTAAACTGTTTGCCCAACTTTTGCATAGTACCTATAATGCGGTGTAAGACACCCATATCGTATTTAGCAGAAAAAAACGTGTCAAAACTTCGTTAATTTTCATAGCGACACACATCGTAGAATACTGCATCCTACAAAAGTTACATAAAACGTAGTGTAATTCAGACTTATTTATTTATTGATTTTTGTTACTTTTAAGTCCTATGGATGTGATAATCCTAAATAAACGTATACTTATTGATATGAATTTTTATTTAATAATTGTGTGTCGCATCCCGTAGAACACTGTACTGCGTCAACTAGTGAGGTTATGCATAGTATAAAACAACATAAACACGGCGCGTCTCGTAGGATACTGTTCTGCAGCAACTTAAAGAAGTATATTGCACAGTAATACTGTATAGCATAAACTA
Source organism: Alcis repandata (assembly GCA_949125135.1). Taxonomy (NCBI): domain Eukaryota; kingdom Metazoa; phylum Arthropoda; class Insecta; order Lepidoptera; family Geometridae; genus Alcis; species Alcis repandata. The sequence goes on along the minus strand of OX421245.1, from coordinate 2,879,410 downwards.
GAATGTTCGTTCTAGAATTATAATGCACAGTAAACACGTCGTATCTCGTAGAATACTGTATTGCCTCAAATTAAAGAAGTGTATTACACAGTAATAATACCTACTAGGTATATGTATAGCATAAACTAGAATGTTATTCTAGAATTATAATGTAAGAACATGTTCGTAATGTGAAAAATACTTTAAAAACAAGAGCAAAGCAAAAGCTTTGCAAGGCTTAGCATAGTAGAATGTGTTGTATAAGCACATAATAATTATATTTATACTCTTGTCATGTCCCTGCATCTACTAGCTGTTTATAACTTAATTTTTAGACAATATATTAGCCCGAGTGTAGCGTAAGCTATGATTAAGCAAAAATAACGTTAATATTTCATAAAGGTTTAAATAGCCCAACTTGAAGTCAAAATTACAGAAGTACAGCCACAACAGTAAATAAAAATAAAGTAAGTAAGTGTAATAAGTATATTTAAGGTGGTTTGAGCACATAATATACACTTCCTGTAATAATTAGCATACACTGCACAAAATATAACTAGTCAGTTTTCCGTTTGGATATGCAACTTGTAACACTTTGCAACTAACCAAGGCTAAGCTAAGCTGTAGCTTAGTAAAAAAAAACTCAGGGTTCTTGATGTGAAAGTATCAGCACAGACGTAACGGTGACGCATTTCTTTACCCAAGGCAAGAAAATGCGAACTACCCTACTTTTCAGAAAGTTTCGTTTAGTCAGAGGTTTTGCGTATGATGCATGTTAACATGTGTGACAGTATCTGCTCCGATGCTCCGATGCGACAGTATCAGCTCCGATGAGATGGTATCTGCTCCAATGCGACGGTATCTGCTCCGATGCGACGATATCTGCTCCGATGCTCTGCTCCGATGTTGCAGCGACGCATTTTCTCACAAGCAAGAAGACGCGGACCAGCCCTTCTTTTCTTAAAGCAGGCATAGTCACACTGTGTAAACACATACGCGTCACTTCTTCGTCATTTTGATGCGACGGGATCAGGTCCGATGCGACGGTATCCGCAAGACCCATGTAAAAGGGGGTATAGTGCAGAGTGAGGCTGCGACCCAAAGGGTACACTTAAGCCATTGTGTAAAGACCCAATGTAGAAAGGGTGCAGTACCGAGGTTGTCATTTTTATGCGACAGTATCCGCAAGACCCATGTAAAACGGGAACAGTACGGTGGACAGTATCCGCAAGACCCATGTAAAAATGGGAACAGTACGGTGCAGATTGAGGCTGCGATCCAATGTAGAAAGGGCTCGCTGTCAGATGAGACTTCGATGATTTCTCGACGCGCCAATCCTTTATTTCTTCGTCGCTTTTTTCCGCTACCCGCTACCCGCTTTCGGTTTCTCCATTGTAACTTGTTTTAGTTTGCGTGCGAAGGCCTCGGCACGGAAACACGGAATGAAGTTCGACCGGCCGATGGCTCCCCTCTGGGCTCTGAAGTGAGGTGGGGGTACGATAGTAACGAACTTAACGACTATGGACGATCTCTAGTGTTACCAGAATAAAAAACTTTGAAAGCGGGGAATAAAATCTCTAAACAATCCGTGTTGAGGGCCAGTACGTGAGACACAACTACAATATGTAAACAAAAACAAAATCGCGTCGAATGAAGCCGTGAAACATAATATCTATTGACCCATGCACCCCACGCTTTTTAAAAATAAAATACATATATTTATTTATTTACACTATTATTAATTTATATTTATTGAAATTTTCAACCCTATTCTTAATTTAAATTTATAAAATTTTATTTTCTATTTTTTTAGTTCGGTTTTTTATAAAAAGCGTGTTTTTTAAGTTTTTTTTAACTATTATTTATTGGTCTGAGTTCTACTGTATGTAAATCCGTGGCTACGTCACATTTGGCCGTACTGATTGATACTAGCTCTTGAATATTTCCCATAATAGTGGGGAAAAAAGATATGTTGATTTTTATGCAAGTATAATTTGTTTTTAAATTTTAATTCATATTAGAATGTTGTGCATATGGATTTAGTAATCCATATGTACAACATTCTAATACATATATGAATTTACATACAGATATATTTTACCTAGTATGGCTTGTTCGTTTAATGTCAGATTATGTTTTAGTCTTTACAACAAATTCACTTTAGTAGGTACAGTATTTGTACAGTCGACTTAATAATTTTAGTGTGGCGGCTTCACACCATTGAGCACCACGTGATAGGTAACCAACACTGCGCGGATCCTATCGTTTATTGTAATTTGTACTTTTATGCATACAGGTACTTAGGTGTAGGTATTTATAGAGTGTGTTTCAAGTGTTTAAAGCAGCGCGCGTTAGAGCTAGTAAATCCATATTCCAACTAATAGGTACATAACTAATATTCGAAGGAAGCTCTGTCTGTATGTCACCTTTTATTTATAGAGTGTGTTTCAAGTGTTTAAAGCAGCGCGCGTTAGAGCTAGTAAATCCATATTCCAACTAATAGGTACATAACTAATATTCGAAGGAAGCTCTGTCTGTATGTCACCTTTTTATGCCTAAACTGCTAAACGAATCTCAATGAAATTTGACAGGTACATATAAGTTAGGTACACCAGTAAAGGGCTTCACACACAGCAGCTATAGCACACAGCAGCTATAGCTATAGGTCTCCTGACGATTTCTATGGAAAGATGTAATGAGATGTATCGTGCTATAATGTACATCTTTACATTATAGCTGCTGTGTGTGAAGCCCTTAAGTGTTACAACATACAGTTTGTCCTAGACAGGATCGGACTAAAACTTTTTTTAAATATGTATACATATTACATATAAATATTTTGCCCAATATAATAAGTAATAGTATCAGAGTATACAATAAATAGAAAATTGTCACCGAAACTTAGAAAAAAAAGAGAAAAAACAAACAAAGGAAGAGAACCTCAACCTATTTTTTATTTTACTCATAACCATTTTAGTTACTTTTAAAAAAATATGACTTACCTGATCGTCTAAAACATTTGTTACGCAATCGCTTATTTTTCCGGTTTCTTCAAGTAAATCGTCACTTTCATCATCATCTCTTTCTATTGATGTTAAGAATAATACCTGTAAAATATAAGAAAGAAAATCATAAACACGACAATTTAGCAAAAAATCGGTCAAGTGCGAGTCAGACTCGCACACGAAAGAAATTTCTACCTATTAGGGTATCTCACCCTATAAGTACGGGACCCTAAAAACAAAAACAGTCATAAAATTACCCTGCTCGGGATCGCTTCCTTTTTTAATCTTCGACGCTTTTGGTTGCTTACCAAGTCTTTGGCACGGAAGTGCTCAGAGCAAATAACTGTTGTTTTAGCTGGTTGCCAGACATCTTCTCCGCGGCTTTTTCTTATAATTTCTATCCACCTACTTCTTAAAATAGGATCATTAGGTATTCTGTAAAAAAAAAAACACTAAACTAGCTTCACCATTGAAAGCAGTCACAGATTTTACTGATACTGACTGATATAGGTACTTAATACAATACGTTACACGTTACATAGAAATATATTTTTTATTATACATAAATATAACGGAACAAATATCTGCAGATCGTGCACACAATTGTTCCGAGGCGGGAATCGAACCCGCAACCTCCTGTGTCGCAAGTGGACCATCGCCCGCCGCGCCACATCGGTTGTCATCATTCGCTCATCATCTAACATTCACTAGGGAAATTTTATATTCAAAGAGCAGGCAGCCCTGTAAGCATGACGTCAAATGGCATCGTATAAGGACAACATATAAAAACTTTATTAATTTAATCGTTTCTTTAACATAAAGTAGATTATAAGTTTACTTACCGATGATAAGTAACTTGTTTAGTAGTTTTCAATCGTCCTTTGTAATTCCTGCACACTTTTATAGCGCAAATCGTCATTTTTGTATGGTACAGAAAACGTGTTTACCGCACAACGACAGTGTCGCCACTGAGCGGGCGGGGCGAGCTTATGAGCCAACAGTTGGCTGATAATTTTTTTGACGTTTAGACGCTTGAACTCTCTATCTAGACAGGTAAATAATCAAAGGCTGAAAGCTGGTATTGAAAACGAAAAACTAGTACGCCTGTACTCCGCTGCGGCGCTGCTAACACTGACATATAAATAAACTGCGTCGGAAATCGCATCCTAGTGAAAAAATTTGATATTTCAATTTCGTATACCGTTAACAGAGGGCAGTATTTATCGAAAGCACCGAAGAAACATCACTTTAAATCTATAATATTGATATTTTCTTGCATTATTTCGGATTGGAATGTTTTTTTTTTCATATGCATCTCTACAATTTGGCAGTTTTTCAGTATTATCGGTGTATTTTTGTCGATTATCGGCCAATCTTGGTATTTTTGCATACAAGGACCGAGTAGTCTTGGTACATAGTACGTGATATTAGAAACTAGTATGTTTACCAAGAAGTTGGTACGTCTACCATCCCTGGGTAGCGTGTCACTTTTAAATTATGTTGGTGTGAGTTTCTAAGTCTCCATTAGTGTGCGTGTGCGTGAGTAGGGAAGGCAACTATTACGAAATTTATCGATAAAAAATGTTTGCATACACGTTTTATCAAATGGGTTGCAGATCATGGCAATTAAGAAAACAGTTTATGATAAAATTTTATTTAACAAATTCACAATCATAATTCAAATGAGACAGGTTACGACTTATATATTATATATACTAATTTGAATTTGGGCGCTCATATTTCATATTTCATCACATAAATATAAGCGTTGTATGAACTCTATAGTTGTCATTTATTTTTTTGTAGTCTGTACCTATTCTTTAGTAACATAGTGGTTTTACACCCTGGAAATACAGAGTTATTGCGGGAAAACTGGAATTATGCGGGTTAAACCGCAGGGCGCAGCTAGTTTATTATATTTTATACTAGTTATAGGTACAGTACATAGTAAGTTCTCACAAAATCAAGCTCGATCAAAGGTACCCTCGCGTGATATTTACATAATTATACATAGTTTTTAGTATCACGGGGGATAAAGTAATGTTTTGTTCCTTAAGAGGCCGTATCCGAAATTTTGCCGATTTCGCCGATTTATGTGATTTTACTGACGTGATTTTACAGGTAAAATACTCTATTTCTGTAAATTTTAATGCACAATATGAAAGACAATTTCAAATATGATCCAATGTATTAGATACTTTTTTTTAAACGGTTTTATTTAGCTCACCCCGTTTGTTTTATTTATTCTTGGGTCTTTAGTCATTCAAATTTCACCCTCTTCCTGTCAACCGATTAATCTGAAATTTTGTATACACTTTGGATTTTGGTGAAAATACAATTATGTTTATTCATTATCATTATAAATTCAAGATGGCCGCCGCTACAAAATGGCGGATAATGTAGGTTTTATCAATCCCATCAATATGGGTCTCAAATGAAAGTGCTCAACCAGTATAATACAATGTACTATATAAAATTAAAATCCAAGATGGCGGCCTCTACAAAATGGCGGATAACTTAGGTTTTATCAATATGAATTAAACAGAATGCGAAATAAAAACTAAAAACTAAAAAATAAAAATAGGTAAAAAAACTTTTTAAGTTAAACGGTTTTATGTTAAAAAAAACATACATTGCAATGTTTAAGATAAATGTACTAAAAACCAAAAAATAATAAAATAGATACAGTCGTGGGAATTATAAACATATGCATAGACTAGACTAAAATAAAACCGTGGGAAGAGTTAAGTTAGTTAAGTTAGAGACGTTGTGACGTGCCCCACGGTTTTATTTTAGTCTAGTCTATGCATATGTATATAATTCCCACGACTGTATCTATTTTATTATTTTTTGGTTTTTAGTAGGTACATTTATCTTAAACATTGCAATGTATGTTTTTTAATTGTTTATATTATTTAGTTTTGATTAATCGACTTTAAGCCGGCGACTGTTTTGTGAATTTTGCTGTAAGAGGTTAAGAATATCACATATTTACTAACCTCAAATATAGTTGGAACTGCATCGCTTTTCAGTTTTCTTAGTGACAAACCAGCCACGAAACATGATTTTTCAAAATGTTTCGAGCAAAGCCTCGAATATTTTGTTGGCTGCCAATTATCTCGCTTTGTATTTTTTACCCACTGGATTCTTGTTTCTGGACATTTCGGAAACCTAAGTGTAGAAATAATAACAAAATATTGTTAATTAAGTAACTATAGGATTTCTATTAGGGAAAACCCGCATCCTGCAATGGGACGCTTAAAACGATTGACGTGATGTGAATTATCAAATAATGATAAAAACTATCTTTTTAAGGCGCCCGCGTAGGTAAACAGGATTTTATTAAAGATAACACAAACAAGGGTTAAATATAAACAAAGGATAAATAAACATCGTTGTAAATATCGATAAAATCTTAAGGACGCTGCAGGCACATCACTAGCCGGGAGGCGTCAAACTATGTATCTAAATAACATGAATTAAAGCTTTAAATCCACAGTTAACTTCGACTACTTGGTAATTATATGATGTCAGGGGCGTATATCTTTAATGTGAAATACATAATATATCGCTTTAAAACTTCAATAATTAAGATATTTTTGCCAAAAAAAACTTACGTGTGAAATGATAAATCCGGGTCTTTTACTCCACCTTTGGTTGTTCTTGATGTACAGAACGCAGCACAACACGACATCTTTCTTAATACCTACTCATCAATATTCGTTTGTAGTCTTTCAGTATTATTTTAGCCTAAGCACACGAGTCGCAATGTTGTGACCGACTAGTCGGTCACAAGGGCAGTGGCAGTTGGCCACGAAGTACACAAACAGCGCGGGGTTGCCAAGCTTCCAATAGCTTTCTCTTTTACTCAACGTGGCTATCAATGATATAGATAAGGAAACAACAATGCGTTGACATGACGAGCGGGCTGGCAACGTCTCTATGGCTCTATCCAGTATGATTTTTCATCTGTGTTACGTTTATTACCGAACTAGAGGCTTTTTTGTCAATAGTAAAATGTGTATTCACAATAGGGAAGTTTCACTTTTGTAGGATTTAGGTAAAATAAAACATGCTATTTGGAAAAATATTTTATTTCTCTTAATTAGCTTAAATTCTGTTTTAAAATCAGATAAGAATTTGAAGCTCAGAAAATTACTACCTTACCTACTTTAAACCTACCACAAAACAGGTATTTAAAGTTTTACTGTACATTTTAAACTAAGATAGTACTAATCTACACAGTAATCATATTTTAGAATTAGGTCGAATTGCCTGCCATTAGGCGTCAAGGAGATTTCCTTTATTATTCATTTTTGTATCAGTCCAGTAGTTTTTAACTTTAATCATTATAAACATACAAATCTTTTCTCTTTATAATATTAGTGTTTTATAGATAAGGCTCGATTTATATTTCTACAATATTTGACCAAACAAGATTGAATAAATAACAAAACCTATTAACAACAAATTCAGTAAATTCAAAAACAGAGCACAACTATTCCTATTCCATAACTTAAAATGCTTTTCTCGTTTTTTAGCTTCGAGCCATTGAGTACCACAAAATAGAGTTAAGAAGGTACCACATCGCTACATCTCATTTCATAGTGGCTCATTTGCCTCACTTACTTTAAGAATAATAGAACTTATACCAAGACGGCAGTAACTGTAAAAAATTGGGGGAGACCTTTGCCCAGCAGTGAGACAGCACAGGTTAGTTAAAAAAAATTACTAAGCTTATACTCATAATATGATTAGAGGAATCTTGGAGTACACATCCCAATACACGATTATAAGAAAAGGGTGTGCTAAGCCGAAAAGGGCTCATAGTACTCATCATTATAAACAACTTTTACTATGGGATCATCCCTGAAATCGCGAAAAAATCTGGTGCTCCACACATCTTGTTTCAAGTGTCTGACATTTTTCTATGGAGCAACTATTTTTTTTTCTATTCGGCTTAGCATGCCCTTTCCTTATAACCTTATATACATACAATAAATGTGTTACAGAAAGGTGTGATAGTATTGAGTGTAACAAATCTGATTTTGAAATACAAATATTTTTTTTTAAAACCAAAACATTTAGGGTTGCTTTTGGTTAAGTTAACTTAACATGATCTAAAATAATACTGATAAAGAGACCTTGCAGGGTAAATTCTAAATCAGTCTCGGCATGAACTGTAATTACTATCACATCTTTCTGTCACACCTCATATTTATACAGACAATACAATTATACAACAGAACACAAATTACATAATACCAATACATGTAGTCTTAAGCGAGTCACTGACTTACAGGTTACAAATTAAAATATCACATTGCGACAAAATATAGTTGACGATCATTGAAAACACTTGGTCCATATTTAATATGTACATTTTAAAACTTCTCAATACACTCATCTAGTATTCTAGTCACTTCACGTATCATCCTCACTGTCCTCTTCATATTTAATTAGTATTCCTAGATCTACTTCTTCACTTGGCAGTAAAACGTTTGCATGGGTAGACATGGACTCGTCCTCCGGCTCTATTTTTACTGTTGTATCGTCGAAAGCACTCAAATTCTCATCAAAAGCACTTGAAGTCACTGCCTGGGTTATTGTGTATGGCTGGGTTATTGCCTCTGGCTGGGTTATTGTTTCTGATTGGGTTATTGTTTCTGGTTGGGTTATTGTTGTCACCAGCGTTGGCATCAACCGGTTCAATGTAGGTCCAACTGCTGTTGATTCGGTTTTAAGCTGGTTTAATGTCGCTTCTTTATTCCCGAGTTGTGTTGTTGAATTATACCCCGAGTCAATCGCTTTTTGCACTACAATGTACCCAATTGATGTTGCGCTCGATTTTTCATTTAGCACTGCAAAATTGGCCGGTGGTGGCCCAAGTGATGGCCTAGCTTTAGCTCCTGATGACACAGCCTTAGTTACTGATGGTCTGGCTTTAGCTCCCGATGACACTATCTTAGTTACTGATGGCCCGGCCTTAGGTCCTGATGACACAACTTTAACTTGTGATGACCCTTTAGCTTTGGATGACCCAGGCCTGTTCACTTGCGAACCAGATTCGCTCGCTTTCGGCCCGAAAATATTGACATGTGAAAACACTGCTTGGCACTCTGATGGTGCAGCATTTATTACAGGTGTTAAAACTGATTGCTGTTCTGATGGCCCAATGACATTCACTTTTAACTCTGATTGGGTAACTGAATACCCCACAGTTTCTATTTGCGAGTCCGTTCCGGCCACTTTAGTACGACACGCGTTTGTCGCTGGCTGTTCATTCGATGTACTCGGTTTTGCTTTGATACACGTTTCTTTATCCTTGTTAACCTTGGAAAGCAGTGATCTTATCTGGGTCTTAGCTGGGTGGGTCTTAGCTGATCTTAGCTGGGTTACTGCCTCTTGCGGGGTTATTGTTTCTAATTGGGTTATTGTTTCTGGTTGGGTTATTATTGTCACCAGCGATTTCATCAACCGGTTCAATGTAGGTACAACTGCTGTTGATTCGGCTTTAAGCTTAATTGTGAGTTTTGTTATTGAATTAAAGCCCGAGCCAATCGCTTTTTGCACTACAACGTACCCAGTCGGGGCTTTTGATTTTTCATTTGTCACTGCAAAATTGGTCGGTGGTGGGCCAAGTTTTAGCCCAGGCTTAGCTCCTGATGTCACAGTCATAGCTCCTGATGATGCAGCCTTAGCTCCTGGTGACACAACCTTAGTTACTGATGGCCCGGCCTTAGCTCCTGCTGACACAGCCTTAGTTACGGATGGCCTGGCTTTAGCTCCTGCTGATACAGCCTTAGTTACGGATGGCCTGGCTTTAGCTCCCGATGACACTATCTTAGTTACTGATGGCCCGGCCTTAGGTCCTGATGACACAACTTTAACTCGTGATGACCCAGTTTTAGCTTTGGATGACCCAGGCCTGTTCACTTGCGAACCAGATTCGCTCGCTTTCGGCCCGAAAATATTGACATGTGAAAACACTGCTTGGCACTCTGATGGTGCAGCATTTATTACAGGTGTTAAAACTGATTGCTGTTCTGATGGCCCAATGACATTCACTTTTAACCCTGATTGGGCGACTGAATATCCCACAGTTTCTATTTGCGAGTCCGTTCCGGCCACTTTAGTACGACACGCTTTTGTCGCTGGCTGTTCATTCGATGTACTCGGTTTTGCTTTAATACACGTTTCTTTATCCTTGTTAACCTTGGAAAGCAGTGATCTTATCTCCGCTTGAATTACACGAGCCTCTTCAATACTCAAGCACATCAACTGTTCCGCTACAAATTTACCAAACTCGTAAAACTCAAATCTCAATTCAACTGTGTAGTCAAATGGATTTATAGAGTCAGGTGGAATTTCAAAGGCGTCAAGTGTAGTTTCAGAGTCCAAACGGGGTCGCTTCCATTGAGGCTGGTCATCTTCGAATTGCTTCTCGTTGTATGATTCCAAGAAAACTGTCTCTGTATCTGCAGCGTCTGCTTCCGATTCATCTTCAGCAGAATTTCCTTCGTCTTGGTTTTCGTCGGATGATTCTGCACCAGTCGAGTCGTTTGAATATTCTCGAAATTGATCTTTTACTAGACTCTGTTTTTCTTTCTTCTTTTTCCGTGACTGACTAGCTGGATGTGCTGATACGCCGATCTGAAACAAAGAAAAGTCACACAGTTAAGTAAAGTCAGTTATGCTAAAAAATGCCTTCTGTCTTGAGACATGGAATCATGGGTAGATTGGTATAATTGGGTATTTCATACAATGACTTTATTATCCAAAAATTCATAATCGCAAACCAATAGGTAACTGTCATGAAGTGTCCAAGCGCAGTGTTACATACGTAAATGAATGAATTGAATAAGAATTATAATCTAATCTTTTTTAGATATAGTAAAATATGGTTAAATAGTATATTTGTCTGTTATTGAATCAAGTTAACTAAATAAAAACAACTTAAAGGAATGCCAATATAAGAACAGGGGCTTTTTTTAACTTTCTTAAACTTTTTCTCCTATTGTCATCCTCTATCATCTCGCTACAGTCTGATGCAAACTCAATTTGAAGAGATTTTTACAGATATTGATGATTCTGTGTGTTACTAAGGGAGTACAAGAAAGTATCACTATCTGATTGTTCAATTTTTTAACTATTTTACTTAAATAATTTACACTTCGTCTTGATGTGTAACTCTTAATACTATGATGCTTGATTTTCAACGGTGATTTAGAGACAGAATGTAGAAACGGCTTCAACGGTGATGTCATCTGATTTACCAAACTGACTTTTGTTTGGCTAGCTTGACTTCTGATTTTTTTCATAATGTGTACCTACTTGAATTGACTTATCCAACACTTTTGGTGTTAATTGGGGAACTTCTTCTACATTCAGCTGAACTGTAAAACAAATATTTTGTTAATCAAGTGCAATATTATAATTATGAACACAAACAAGAGATTACTAGGTCACAGAAAAATGTAGGTATGTAGTTTTGAGAGTACCTACCAACAATGTACCTATGTAATGTGCAGTGTACCTGTGTAATAACACAGAATAAAAAAAAAAACAATTTCTAATAAATAAGGTAATAATATACAATATGTCCGGTTTCCGATGTCCGATACTTTAAGGGGTTAAAATGCAATCAATTTTATCGACAAATCACGGAATTTTTTTTTTTTTCTCATTATCTCTTATTTTATTTTTTTTTGTTTTATTTCATTTGCTGGGGTATGCGCGCTTTTCAAGTACGTATGTTTACACTGTCATAGCTCCTAAACTATCTAACTCACAGTTAAGATTTAAATATACATTTATAGAAAATATCCTGTATTATTAAAAAAATAAATAAATAAAATTGGTTAACACATTGGTTTTTTTTTTAAACTAATAATCTGAAAAAAACATCAATTTGTTGTCCAATTTATTTTTTTCAAAAATTATTTTTAATAATACTGCAACATTAAAAAAATTAAAATTTTAATCTAGATTTATTGTCTACACTATTATCTAACATTTGAGACCACTTTTGTGTTTGTAAGTCTTCTACAGTTATAGTTATAGTTTTATTTCAGTACCAAAAAAGCACATGTCAAATTACATTTACAATTCCAGAAAAATACCTCGGATTGATAATTATCTACTTGGGTAGATATTGTTAAATTAATACAAGCACCTATGCTTCGCTAACAATTTTTTTTAAAGTGCTGCCATTTTTTTATTGATGGAGAAAAATAAAAAAAAATCCATGATTTGTCGATAAAATTAATTGCATTTTAACCCCTTAAAGTATCGGACATCGGAAACCGGACATATTGTATATGTACTTACCTGAACTACCAGATGCAATTTCTTCAAAACTCTGTTGTTCTGTAACTATACGTTTTTCTTCGAATTCCTTTAAACACTCTTCAAGAATCATCTTTTTTCGTTTCTTAGCTACATAGGGTCGCTCTGTTGTGTCAGATGTTCGTGATTTTCTGTCTGGTTGGCACATAAATTTATGGGGCATACATCCTGATTTCATACGTATTTGTGATACTGAGCCCATTACATGATATTCCATATAATTTTCCATATCATTCGGTAACTGAAATTTAAATAAAACTTAAGTATTCTGTGATAAAACATAGAAAAAAATATGAAAGGTGAAACCTAACCTCAAAGTTTAAATATTGAACAGCGTTATATTTATAATGGTTTGGAAACTATGTGGAATCTACAAATATAAGTAAATACCTACTTACGTCAAAGTGATCTTCACAGAAATAAAGCTGAGTATTAGGCAATATTCCTTTTATATCACGTCTTGCAAGTTTAAGCCACTTATTTCGTATTGTTTTATCATAGGGAACAAATATAAATAACTTGTCCGGCCTTTTTATAGCTGTATTAGTACACAGAGGCACTGCACAACACCTATAAGGTCTCGAACTCATATTTTAGAACTTTTAAAACACAAACAATGCAAAATTAATACTGATAGCCGTACCTACTAGCCGTCAATGTTTACGTCGAACGTGACGTCACACGTCACAAGCGACGCCATGACAGATTGAAGCGTTTTGGCGGAAATGAAAAAAATGTAGAGTAAAATGTAGGTACCTATTTTATTTCATATTGATTCCTCATTTTAACAGAAATTTAGTTTAACCCCTTTATGGGTTTAATTTTCAAAAAACAAAAAAATAAGTGTCTAATATTTTCTTTAGCTTAGTTTTAAAATTTGCAAAGTTTCGTTACCACAGCATTAAAAAAAGAATCTCCATACAAACTTCATTGCTCCGTTTCACCCCTTTAGGGGTTGATTTTTGAAAAATGATGAAACAGGTGTTAATTATTTTTTAACTTTAGTATATTTGCAAAGTTTGATAATCGTAGCATTAAGAAAAATATTTTTTCATACAAACTTAAACACCCCTTAGGGGTCGAATTGGGCAAATTCCTTTCTGTGCGTCCGCTTTTTGATACAAAACTTTTGTCCAAATTTGACGTTTGTAGCTTATGCGGTTTGGGCTATGCGTTGATCTGTCAGTCAGTCACGACCTTCACTTTTATATATATAGAAGATACTCACATCAAAGTGATCTTCACAGAAATAAATTGGCGAATTCGTTCCTACGTCGTTCGGATTTCGCCGTGCGAGCTTTAACCATTTATTTCTTATTATTTTCTTGGTTGGAACATATATAAACACTTTGTTGGGTGCTCTTATTGATGTGTTCTTACACTGCGGTACTGAACAACTCTTGTAAACTTTGGAATTCATTTTTATCACACGAACTAATTTAACGATTTGTTTATTTTCTTCGCTATGCATAGACACAATGACATGTTTACCTATCCGTGACGTGAAGCCGGCGCCATGACATTATGCGGGTAGGGTTACCAGATGAAAAAATCAAAAGACCGAAGAAAAGGCCTGATTTCCATGTAAAGAGGCCTGAGATTTTATACAGTTTGAGAATTTTCTCTCAAAAACGTATTATTATCGTTTTATACACTGCGGATCTAGCTCACGCGTTGCAACTTGCACATCGCACTCAAAGCGGCGGGGCGGGGGGTGGCAGCGGCACCCCCCGCACAGATTATTTTTAGTTGGTTTAACTTTTTAGAGATCTTTAAAATCTAACCTGTGTTATAAGGAAAATCCTGATATTTGCAAAATCCGGCCGCAATCCTGAGAAAAGTCAAAAAATCCTGAAATCTCAGGACAAATCCTGAGATATTATGCGAGCTGTTTTCGGGCACTATTGAAAAAAATTGAGAAAAATGGCTTCAAACTTCGTTAAACTTAAGTTTATTACCGAAATAAAGGCTTTTTTGTCAATAGTAAATGTGTAGGAAGAGAATTTTAAAATCTTTCGTCACGCCTTTTAGATTACACACACTTTCACACTTTTGTAGGATTTAGGTAAAATAAAACATGCTATTTGGAAAAATATTTTATTTCTCATAATTAGCTTAAATTCTGTTTTAAAATCAGATAAGAATTTGAAGCTCAGAAAATTACTACCTTACCTACTTTAAACCTACCACAAAACAGGTATTTAAAGTTTTACTGTACATTTTAAACTAAGATAGTACTACACAGTAATCATATTTTAGAATTAGGTCGAATTATGTCGAATTGCCTGCGATTAGGCGTCAAGGAGATTGATTCCCTTTATTATTCATTTTTGTATCAGTCCAGTAGTTTTTAACTTTAATCATTTTAAACATACAAATCTTTTCTCTTTATAATATTAGTGTTTTATAGATAAGGCTCGATTTATATTTCTACAATATTTGACCAAACAAGATAATTGAATAAATAACAAAACCTATTATCAACAAATTCAGTAAATTCAAAAACAGAGCACAACTGTTCCTATTCCATAACTTAAAATGCTTTTCTCGTTTTTTAGCTTCGAGCCATTGAGTACCACAAAATAGAGTTAAGAAGGTACCACATCGCTACATCTCATTTCATAGTGGCTCATTTGCCTCACTTACTTTAAGAATAATAGAAAATAAAAATAGGTACAAGTACAAATATTTTATTTTTAAAACCAAAACATTTATGGTTTGGTTAAGTTAAGTTAATATTATGATCTAAAATAATACTGATAAAGATGCCTCGCAGGGTAAATTCTAAATCAGTCTCGGCATGAACTGTAAGTACTATCACACCTTTCTGTCACACCTCATATTTATTCAGACAATACAATAATACAACATAACACAAATTACATTATACAAATAGTCTTAAGCGAGTCACTGACTTACAGGTTACAAATTAAAATATCACATTGCGATAAAATATAGTTGACGATCATTGAAAACACTTGGTCCATATTTCCTATGTACATTTTTAAAACTTCTCAATACACTCATCTAGTATTCTAGTCACTTCACGTATCATCCTCACTGTCCTCTTCATATTTAATTAGAATTCCTAGATCTACTTCTTCACTTGGCAGTAAAACGTTTGCATGGGTAGACATGGACTCGTCCTCCGGCTCTATTTTTACTGTTCTCTCGTAGAAAGCACTCAAATTCTCATCAAAAGCACTTGAAGTCACTGCCTGGGTTATTGTTTCTGATTGGGTTATTGTTTCTGGTTGGGTTATTGTTGTCACCAGCTTTGGCATCAACCGCTTCAATGTAGGTCCAACTGCTGTTGATTCGGTTTTAAGCTGGTTTAATGTCGCTTCTTTATTCCCGAGTTGTGTTGTTGAATTAAAGCCCGAGCCAATCGCTTTTTGCACTACAATGTACCTAATCGGGGCTATTGATGTTGCGCTCGATTTTTCATTTAGCACTGCAAAATTGGCCGGTGGTGGCCCAAGTTTTAGCCCAGGCTTAGCTCCTGATGTCACAGTCATAGCTCCTGATGACGCAGCCTTAGCTCCTGGTGACACAACCTTAGTTACTGATGGCCCGGCCATAGCTCCTGCTGACACAGCCTTAGTTACGGATGGCCTGGCTTTAGCTCCTGATGACACAGCCTTAGTTACTGATGGTCTGATCTTAGTTACTGATGGCCCGGCCTTAGGTCCTGATGACACAGCTTTAACTCGTGATGACCCTTTAGCTTTGGATGACCCAGGCCTGTTCACTTGCGAACCAGATTCGCTCGCTTTCGGCCCGAAAATATTGACATGTGAAAACACTGCTTGGCACTCTGATGGTGCAGCATTTATTACAGGTGTTAAAACCGATTGCTGTTTTGATGGCCCAATGACATTTACTTTTAACCCTGATTGGGTAACTGCATACCCCATAGTTTCTATTTGCGAGTCCGTTCCGGCCACTTTAGTACGACACGCGTTTGTCGCTGGCTGTTCATTCGATGTACTCGGTTTTGCTTTGAAACACGTTTCTTTATCCTTGTTAACCTTGGAAAGCAGTGATCTTATCTCCGCTTGAATTACACGAGCCTCTTCAATACTCAAGCACATCAACTGTTCCGCTACAAATTTACCAAACTCGTAAAACTCAAATCTCAATTCAACTGTGTAGTCAAATGGATTTATAGAGTCAGGTGGAATTTCAAAGGCGTCAAGTGTACTTTCAGAGTCCAAACGGGGTCGCTTCCATTGAGGCTGGTCATCTTCGAATTGCTTCTCGTTGTATGATTCCAAGAAAACTGTCTCTGTATCCGCAGCGACTGCTTCCGATTCTTCTTCAGCAGAATTTCCTTCGTCTTGGTCTTCGTCGGATGATTCTGCACCAGTGGAGTCGTTTGAATATTCTCGAAATTGATCTTTTACTAGACTCTGTTTTACTTCCTTCTTTTTCCGTGACTGACTAGCTGGATGTGCTGATACGCCGATCTTAAACAAAGAAAAGTCACACAGTTAAGTAAAGTCAGTTATCCTAAAAAATGTCTTCTGTCTTGAGACATGGAATCATAGGTAGATTTGTTCTTTGTGAAGAAATGAGGGAGTTCAATAAACAGGTACATAAAGTTCAAACATATTTCATACAATGACTTTATTATCCAAAAAGTCATAATCGCAAAGCAATAACTGTCATGAAGTGTCCAAGCGCAGTGTTACACACATAAATGAATGGATTGAATAAGAATTATAATCTAATCTTTTTTAGATATAGTAAAATATGGTTAAATGGTATATTTGTCTGTTATTGAATCAAGTTAACTAAATAAAAACAACTTAAAGGAATGCCAACATAAGGACGGGGGCTTTTTTAACTTTCTTCAAAGTACACTCTAAAGCCTGTAAACTTTATCTCCTATTGTCATCCTCTATCATCTCGCTACAGTCTGATGCAGACTCAATTTGAAGAGACTTTTACAGATATTGATGATTCTGTGTGTTACTGTTCTGAGTACAAGAAGTATCACTATCTGATTGTTTTACTTTTTTACCTATTTTACTTAAATAATTTACACTTGGTCTTGATGGGTAACTCTTAATACTATGATGCTTTATTTTCAATGGTGATTTAGACAGAATGTAGAAACGGCTTCAACGGTGATGTCATCTGATTTACCAAACTGACTTTTGTTTGGCTAGCTTGACTTCTGATTTTTTTCATAATGTGTACCTACTTGAATTGACTTATCCAACACTTTTGGTGTTAATTGGGGAACTTCTTCTACATTCAGCTGAACTGTAAAACAAATATTTTGTTAATCAAGTGCAATTTTATAATTATGAACACAAACAAGAGATAACTAGGTCACAGAAAAATGTAGGTAAGTATGTAGTTTTGAGAGTACCAACAATGTAGGTAGGTACCTGTGTAATAACACAGAATTAAAAAAAACAATTACTAATAAGTAAATAAGGTAATAATATATACCTACTTACCTGAACTACTGGATGCAATTTCTTCAAAACTCTGTTGTTCTGTAACTATACGTTTTTCTTCGAATTCCTTTTTACACTCTTCAAGAATCATCTTTTTTCTTTTGTTAGCTACATAGGGTCGCTCTGTTGTGTCAGATGTTCGTGATTGTCTGTCTGGTTGGCACATAAATTTATGGGGCATACATCCTGATTTCATACGTACTTGTGATACTGAGCCCATCACATGATATTTCATATAATTTTCCATATCATTTGGTAACTGAAACAAGAAAAGTAAACGATTAAAACTGATAGGTAGGTAATAAGAATCATAGCCAAGACCAAAATAAACATAACCTAACTAAATCAGTTTACGGAAAAATTCAAGCCTCAATATTTCAACTATTTCACGTTAGACAAACATTTCAAGTTTAAGACCTATCAATATGATGATAACATACTCACATCAAAGTGATCTTCACAGAAATAAATTGGAGAATTCGTTACTACGTCGTTCGGATTTCGCCGTGCGAGCGTTAACCATTTATCTCTCATTATTTTCTTGGTTGGAACATGTATAAACACTTTGTTGGGTGCTCTTATTGATGTGTTTTTACACTGCGGTACTGAACAACACTTGTAAACTTTGGAATTCATTTTTTATCACACGATTTGTTTATTTTCTTCGCTACGCGTAGACACAATGACATGTTTACTTAACCGTGACGTCAAGCCGGCGCGCGGCGCGGCGCCATGAATGACCATGACACATGCGATGCGAGCCCTTTTTTGGCATAGATAATTAATTATACATTCAGTCAAAAAAGTATCGGGAATGGATGATTTGTTTTGTATACCTTATGATACCATTGAGCTATATTACTACGTATAGAGAAGATTAGCTATCCTGCCCAAAAGCTTCGATCAAGGATGTACTAGATTAAGCGAGGCATCCAAACCACGAAGCTAATAAAAAGAGGAGGTAGGGTAATTAAATTTCCTTATGAAACGACGCGTGATAGTTTGCGGGATGAGGGGGTGATACGCAGTGAAATACAGAGCATCGCAACGTCCTAAAAGTATTTTAATAATTTTCAACCTTATTTCAGTTACTATAAGGTTTAGTATCGAATAATGCGTAATTCACATAGGACCTGTGTTCCGCGATGCTGACGATAGCTACACGAAGTGAGCGCAAAGAATTCATGGAGTCGCTTTGGTGACAAAAATTGGTAGGTAACAGTTATTTAGCACTATGAAGTAAATAGTTTACAATTATTGTTTTATACATTTTACTAAAAAATAAAACATCATTTTATTACGAATCTGAAACATTTACAGTCTTACCACAAAAAATTTAGACTGCGTGTTTAACCCATGATTATCGATAGTTCGCCAATTAGAAAATTTGTCACTACCATTGATACATGTATGTCTAATGTAATTATTGCACTTTAAATTGTTTGGTTAATTTTTAGTCTTGGCTTAACTTAGTCTTATATTATTGTAGTAATACTGATATTCTTAAAAAATCTTTAGGCTTTAAGGCTGGACTAAAGTGAAAACTGTTTCGTTTCGCATTATAATTAATTTAATATTTCATATTTTAAGATATTATACCTTTTTTTTTTTTTTTTTGACCCAGGGAAAATCCTTTATGGATACCACGCCCGCCCCGGGGAGGGCGGGTGGTTATGTGGGAGTCTCCGCCCTAGTGGCGGCATACCCACTAAAAACCCTGGGAAGTTCCTCCAGGCAATGGACGGAGCCACGGGCCCATTAAATCACCGCAGCCCCGCCCAGCCTATGTCCGCCGTGAGGCAGACCCACCTCGGGTAGGGGGTGGCCACCCCCTCCCACTTCGTGGCGACGCGTCGGAACATCAGACGCGTGGACCACCCTGGAGAGCCCAATGCGAAGCAGCGGGTGTCCCCGCACCCGCCACTCCAGGCCCTCCTAGCGGAGACGGAGTGCGAGCCTTACTGGCCCCTCTGGCCTGACTCGCCCCCGTGTCCGCTCTTCTCTCTGCGGAGCGGGTGAGAGAAAGGGTCCCTCTCTCTCTCCCGCTCTCTCCCTCTCGGGGACTCGACCGCCGCTACCCGGACTGTCCAGGACGCCGGCCGAGTCTACCCCTCTGGAGGGCACAATGTGCCCCCCGTCGTCGTCCGCAGACGACCCGGAGCCCTACCACGTTCCCTCTCCACGGAGAGGTATACGAGAGGGCTCCTAGGCCCAGACCGCCGCTTCCCGGAATGTCCAGGGCGCCGGCCCGAGCCTCCACCTTTAGGGTTCCTCTTAGTTTCACCGGGCAAGGCGGCCCGGCTACTTATCCCCCCCGCCACGGAAAGGCGGGAACCCAATTCGGAGGGGAGATATTATACCTGCAATTTGGGAATCGCCGTTTTCACCAATCTACGCCTTTGAGCATTTCCAGATATGTCGAATTTATCAAAATGTATCGAACATATTGTAGAATTTTTGCAAGGCCTGTAAAAATCTTCTTTTCGTTCTTGTGTGACAATAGATATCCATTCTGCACAGCGAAATGAATCACTAGGGAATCTACAAGCAAAAATATTTTTAAATAAAATATAACCACTCCATACCTTTTCTTATCAACCGATGTTTGGCGAGATTGTTGGTTCTTTGATGGCAAATATTGGCCAAACGGCGAAAATAAAGTTTTTAATTGTTAAATAATGATTTTAAGTACCGTAAAACAGAAACTGACATGTACTTACCGAAAGAAAGACACTCCTTCTGAAACCTTACTATTACGGTGGTTATTTTCACAGTTTTTAAAAGCACACTGAGGCATTTTAGCACGTCCGCACGTTGGCTATCGTTGGACCATACTAAACTCAAATAAGAACACAAATTTATTTGTGCTCTTATTTCACTGGCCGTTTTTAATGCTGGGGCCACACTAGCGTTTAACGTCAATGCCCATTATCTCGATAATTATTGCGATAATTTTTAACGCATTAAAGTGGGTGGCTACACTTTAACGGTCAACATGAATGCTCATTATTGGCGATAAAAACGGCGTTGAATTTACTTTAATTCAGGCAAGATGGTCGTCGACAGAGCTCTATATTTCATGAGTGTAAATTTATATTATTTGACTTTATTGAATTGCGTTCCACGGTTCTTGAAACTTTTGAGTTTCGGATCCCACAAACATGGTTCTGTTTGCAGAATCTCAAGAAAAGTAATTACTTTCTCGTTACTCCACTCCGTCGCCATAGTACGTATAGACAAAAACGTGCGATTTTGAGGCAAATCCTTCGTAAAAAAACAAATACGTCCGAACCCGTTGCGCTCTCGACGCACACTGACAATATGTAGTGTGGCCGCTTCATCGCATCAATTCTCGCGTTAAACTCTTTGATGTACCGCCTCTGAAGCTATCGCCTAACGCCAAACGGCATTGTTAATGCCATTGTGAAATTATCCCGTTAAGTTGTGGCTACACCTATAGTTAACGTCCATTACCGCGATAATTAATGGCATTTCTCGTTAGTGTGGCCCGGGCATAAGGCCGCCACCGCCACGCCACCGTCTAGTAGGTACATCCTTGATCGAAGCCCAAAAGTCATGCTCAATTTTGTTAAGAATATACTTAACCTAAAGTTCGCTTCAGTTCAGCACTATAACAATAGGCATGTATCAATTAAGAACAAATAGAATGGATTAAAATGGTCTAATATTTTATTTCTGTATTTAGTAAAGAAAAATAAATTAATTCAATGAAATATTAAAAGATTGTAGATATTTTCACGAAACAAGTTATGTAAATTTAAGCAATAAGTCATAAAGTCTGTGTAAAACACCACTGTTGTTGTTAAAATTTTCGTAGATAAGAGCGTCAGTAATTTTTTCAAGGGTTTATCTTTTGTTTTATTTAGTTATTCAAAGCATTAATAGAAAGAGAACATCATGGAATCTGGATTTTTGAAAGGAAACAGCAATAACTTGCCCAGAATTGACGTTGTTAATTGTTATGCTTGGCAAGTTTTTCTCATCAAACAGCGACTAGCTCATCGGAATTCCGCAACGTTAAAACTTCGATGTAAGTATACATGAGTGTAATATAATCATTATAAGTTAAACCCTCAATTTTTCAGTTTTGTTATAGAATTTACAGGGTTATTCATAAAGGGTATGCTAAGCCGAAAAGGGCTCATAGTACTCATCATTATGAAAAAATTCGCGAAAAAAAAACAGCTGTTCCATACATTTTGTCGAGTGTCATTGACATTTTTTTCGCGAATTTCGGGTTTGTTCCATAGTAAAAGTAAAAGTTGTTCATAATGATGAGTACTATGAGCCTTTTTCGGCTTAGCATACCCTTTATGAATAACCCTGTATAATGTGTTATTTATTGATTGATCTAACTACAGTTTTGACATATTTGAAGGTTAGAAATACAAAGCAAAATATACACAAATGATACTTTTACACGTTAGTATAGGTACTCTGTCTTTACATTTACTAACTTCCAGCTTGTCTAGTTGTAAACAAAAATAGAATTTTATCAGCTGCTTCATTTAACGCACAGATCGTAAAAGCCCACCCCAGGAATAGAAAAATATCTTGGAAACCATTTTAAGGCAATAATACTAGCCACTCTCAATCTCTAGTCAATATAAACTGTCCCTAATTACCCTTACACTGTAAATGTTAAAAATGTGATTAATCTACTTAAATTAATATATTATATGTACTTAATTTCAGGTCCTCACAAGATTCATATGGAGACGATGCTGTGAGCTATGTACAAGTGAAACGAGAGGGTAAACTGTGTACAGTGAAGTGCAAAATATGCCCGGAGCATAACGTTCATGCTAAATTATATAATTGCACACTTATTTTAGATGAAGAAAAAAATATTCACTTGCAATGAATGTATGGATGATGAACGACTAGAGGCCTCGCATACCTAGTATTTAAAAGGACACATTACTATCTGAGTGCTCTTCTCAATATCTTTCTTGTAGTGTTGTGCAGGTTGGAGACAGAAGGATTTGATTTTTTAATGGACTCAGCTTTAAATGGGGATGTAAAGCTTGATGTTACCGATGACTTCAAGGGTGACATTGACTGTTTTAATTTGGGTCTGACTAGCTTTCCTCCTGAACTTGTGTGTGAAAAATACTTGAACTGATTTAGTTACCTTCTGTTCACATAAAGGTTCGGGTTCCTCCTGTTTGATCGTTTGAAAATCTGCGAAATAAATGACAGTAATTAGCTTTATATTTATTACTGTGAAATTATTGTAATGATAAATGTATATATTTAAACATACCTGAGCTTGTATGTGGAATATCTTTGAGACTTTGCGAACAAGTTTCTTCTGGATTTTCCCGACACTCCATATTATTTGTATTCATTTCAAGACACTCCGCTATTATCTCCATTCTCTTTTTTTTTAACATGTATGGTCGTTCTTTGCTGCTGCCTGTCCGTTTTCTTCGGTCTTCCTGACATTCAAATTTTCTTGGAGTACATCCTGGTTTCAAGAGCACTTTTGATACTTTTCCCATGATATGATACTCAGTATAATTGAGCATATCATTTGGTAACTAAAAATAACAAGAAAAGGTGCTTATTGTGTACAATAAATGAAGTGGAACAGAACTCCATGACAAAACCTTACAAAGATCTAACCTCAAACGAACTCCATGACAAAACTTTACAAAGATCTAACCTCAAACGCCTCAAACAATATTTAGGTACAAAAATCAAGCAAAATTCATATGTTTTTCTTTATGTATTCGCTAAATACTCTAAATAGGCTATTTGACAACATTGAAAATACGCGACAAATTGTGGTCATCCTAAAAGATAACAGCATAAAAAATATATTTAACTTTAGTTTGATGTAAAATTTGTCTATATTTTGCTAAATAAACATTAGAAAATGTAATCTTATAGGTATATAAAATTCTCGTGTCACAATGTTAGTTCACATACTCCTCCGAAACAGCTTGACCGATTTCTATGAAATTTTATATGCATATTCAGTAGGTCTGAGAATCGGCTACTATCTATTTTTCATACCTCTAACTGATAAGGGTTGTCCACCCCTAACATTTTATTTTTATTTTTTGGACCAAATATTTTTTTTTTTATGTGATGTGGCATTACAAAATACATACAACCCTAAATTTTCACCCTTCTATCACCAACCCCTATTTTTTAATAGTCACTAGAAATAATTTTTATTTTATGGCAAAACAACGTTTGCCGGGTCAGCTAGTAATTTATGAAATTCCACCCGGGACGTGAACGCTCCGTGATTAGTTCCAACTCCGATGACGTCATTAGCATGTAAACAGTTTCCTTGACATTAGCGTTTTGAGTTTTCTTAAATGTTTTATTTGATTTTAGTGATATTTCCAGCAATTTTCTAATATTTTTAGATTTATTTTATTTTATTTTATACCTAGTAAGTGTAATATTTATTGCGAATCTCAAAATGGAGCCGAGTTTTGTGAAAGCCGAGAACCGCAACCTTCTTCGGGTTATTCATAAAGGGTATGCTAAGCCGAAAAGGGCTCATAGTACTCATCATTATGAACAACTTTTACTATGGGACCAACCCGAAATCCGCGAAAAAAAAAACAGCTGTTTCATACATTATGTCGAGTGTCATTGACATTTTTCTATGGAACAGCTGATTTTTTTTTCGCGAATTTCGGGTTGGTCCCATAGTAAAAGTTGTTCATAATGATGAGTACTATGAGCCCTTTTCGGCTTAGCATACCCTTTATGAATGACCCTGTATAGACGCATTTATAGTTGCACTTTTCTTTAAGAATAACGCTGATTATTATGCTGCGGAATTCAAAAATGTAAAAACAGTTGTGTAATTATCACATTAATTATTTATTTACAAACGAGTAATTTTCTGAAATTACGTAAAACTTAATTTTAGGTTATGTTGTTGAATACGTTTCATGTAATACTAGTCAACTAACTACAACATTTAGTAGCATTTACTTAAAGATATAACTTACATCAAAGTGATCTTCACACATAAAAATATTTGAGTCCGATCCAATGCTGTCTAGATCTCTTCGAGATAATTTTAACCACATTTTTCGTCTTTTGGGGTCCTTCGGAACGGAAACAAACAATTTGTCTGGACTTTTTATACTCGTATTTGTACATTGTGGCACTGCACACGATTTATATACCATAATAAAGGGGAAACTTTTAGAAAAATGATGAAATTCACTTCAAATATTTAAACGAAGGTTAGGTACTAACTGTTCACAGGCTAGTGACGTCATGGCTGCCATATGTCAAGCGCCATTACGGAAACACCGTTTTGGGTGTGTTTTTGAAAACTCAAACTTTAAAATTGATTTTTTATTAAAGTGTAAATATCTCCTAAATATCAACGTAGTGTGAATATTGCGTCATAAACAATTATTTAAATTTATTTTTCATAATTAGTCAAATATAGCTTAATAGCATTTTATTTAGTACTTACATCGAAATGGTCTTCACAAAAATACATTCTTGAAATTGATGATAAACAATTTGCATCACTTCGCCTTGCAAGTGTTAGCCACTTTTTCCTAACTTCTACTTTGCTTGGGACAAATATAAATAATTTGTTTGGCGTTTTAATGGTTGTGCTTTTACATTGAGGCACCATACAGTTCTTATAATACGACGGATTCATTTTTTATCACGAAATATCAACAATAACCTTACGAGCAGCTGTGTTTCGCACAGGTTGACGTCACACACGCACGAGCCGCACGACGCGGCGACGCCATGACGGCCATGACAAGGGTTACCATATCTCAGGATTTCTCCTGAGATTTCAGGATTTTTTTACTTTTTTCAGGATTGCGGCCGGGTTTTGCAAATCTCAGGATTTTTCATAAAACACAGGTTACATTTTAAAGATCTCTTTAACTATAAAATTGAACGGAATTTAAATAGTTTTAGTTCAGCTAAGTTTAATTCACAGATAAATAAAGTTGTAAAAAAATACCGCGAAAGACCGGTTTCCGTTTTAGTTTATAAGCTATTGCATCGATTTCATCGAGGGCCTTGAGCGTGGAATGCAGAAATTCCGTTCCAAAAAAACCTAACACCCCCCACCAAAGTCAAAACATAGTTCAATGGAGTCGCCACTATTGCACTTCCAAAACAAAAATGAGTCTTTCTTAGAAAAAAATAGTTCCTCCATTTATCCACCTATGACAGAAAAGTATGCTGGCTGGAATAATAGTGGAAGTGGAAGTGGAATAATAAAAAATATAAAAGTAATCTAATTTGACATTCGGTAGCTTTTGGGTACTGGCTGGCAAGGTTTCAGTATAGTTAAGTGGGATAGGGCGGGGCCTAACATGTTTGCAATTTTTGGAATAATTTATATAAGTATGCATGACTTTAACTTTATGGAACCTTCTTCATTATTGGCTCGTAAGATATTTCTTCACATAGAGAAGGCAGCGTGGTAGAAAAATCTCTAGGTTGAATTTTGCTACTTTTCAGGAGAGAAAAAATACTGTCTTACTTTTTACTCATTCGCAGTACAATCAGTATTTTTAAACTATTGCATAGCTTCTATCTTCTTCTATCTATTTGCAAAAAATATGCTATGCAATAGCTTTACCGTGGCAGTCCCCGAGTGCCACGCGTCTTTTTTTTGTACTTATATGGATTATCCTAATAAAAATTTAGTCTCAATATCGGGAACAGTAAAAATTGTTAGTTATTATGTTAATACCTACAGAGAACATAATTTATAGCAAAAAAAGTTTAAAAAAACTTACATCGAAATGATCTTCACAAAAATACATTTTGGAATCCGAAGCTACATTAATGTCCCGTCTTGCAAGTTGTAGCCACTTTCTACGCATTTGTTCCTTTCGAGGCACATGTACAAATAGTTTTTTTGGTGTTTTGATTGTTGTACTTTCACACTGAGGTACTATACAGTATTTATAAAACTTGTGATCCATTTTAATAGATTATTTGTAAAAACTTGCTAATCACGTAACCAAACAGCACTTTGTTTTGGAATCTCTGACGTAACACGACACGAGTCGCCATGACAGTTTGACGCGTTTTGTAGGGGTAATGTCAAACAGTGTTCACAACCTCAAGCCAGGCAATTATCGTACAAAATTATCGTATACGGGATAATATGGATTAAAATTATCGTATCCATCAGAAAAATAGCTAATTACATTAAAAAATCATATGAAACGTGACAATAATATGTTGCAAATGCTTTATAGTTTGAATCTTGTAACCTTCTGTTTTTTGAATTAAAAAAAAAAACAAATTTTAAATGTTCGACATGTGGCACAGACCTGAGCCGGGCCCTCGTCCACTTTGCGTATAATAAACGCGCCAAAATTTCGAATGTCTAGAAGAAAATAATGTTAAGGGATAGAGAACCATGAAAACAAGCATATTTTCCAAAAGTTTAACTCAATAGATTCTGTATTTTGCGAGAACAATATACACAAAAATATATTGATGAAACTTAACATTTTGAATATAAAAATATACAATTTTTAATCTTTTCCGTAAAAGAGGAACAAAAATACGCAATATACTCTCTTTGAACGATATGGTGTTCGCTTTAAGTAATTTAGATTATTAGGAGAACCATGAAAACAAGCATATTTTCCAAAAGTTTAACTCAATAGATTCTCTATCGGTGTACAGGGTGTACTTAATTATCAAATTTTGCATCTGAAAATTATCGTACAATCTGCGTACGATAGTCGTGTCCTATCGTACATCGTACGTAGGTATGAAATTATCGTACATGTACGACAATTATCGTACGGTTGTGAACCCTGATTGTCAAATAGTTCATAAAATATTTAAAGGCACTCATAGGTTCAGGTGTTGCCAATTATCAGAAGTTAGGTATTGTCGAGCGGTTCTGTTCATAATGTGGGCATGTAGTTAGGTTCTTTAGACAAACAGGCGTGGATAATCGGGCGAGAGGAATAAAACCATTACTTGCAACACACGTAGATTATAATCTTGAATGATGTCAGTACATTAATGTTACAATGATCCGTTCAACTATGATCTCCAATGAGTATTCCAAGTATTCACAATACAACTCAAACAGGCACTCCGCCGAACACGTAATGCGTATAGGTACACGATACAATAAGATTCTATGGCCACCACTGTAATTCCAGATGTAATTGCAACTATTGTAATCAGCTTTCTACGTATCAACTTTAACTATCAACCCTTGTTGCCCTTGTGGCTCTGCTCGAGATTCCCAAAGTATCGTTTCCCGCGTTACGGATCGTAGTTGTGCCAGAGTGGTAAACGTCAGCAGCTCAGCAGCTGTCACTATCAGTTACGTTTCTTTACCACTCTAAATAAAGATTGGCTCAGAGCGCCGACATATAAAATAAAATATGTTACAGTTATTATTTAACTGAAATATTAATATTTCAGTTAAATTAGGCCCTAAGGCACCCTATGAATTAGTTTTTCAAAATTAGTCAACTACCGTATTCTTGATTTATCGTTGGAATTCATCCACAGATAATCAAGAATTTTGCTGAATGAAATAGCGAATATAGCTAGATCAACCGATTTTGCTATTTAATTTTATTTTTTTATAATTATCTTTCTTCATACATTAATATTTTACTAGAAGTATTCGTGTGTTCTTGAATTAACTATGTTTACGTAATATGTTAATAATCATGGAAAGATGTGTTCTCGGCTTGCACATGGTTCAATTTTTGTAAAATATCACTACGTACAAGAAATTGTTGGATTTATAATAAATCTTGTCTAGTGAAGGCATTCTTTTCTGTAGTAGAAAAAGTTGATAAATATTTATTGTTTATTGGTCCACGACAAAAATTGATCAAATGGAATAACTCGATAAAAATGGTGGTTTTTGAATATTGAAACCTGGCAGCCTGGGCCCAGCGTTCGGAACCGTACGATAATTATCGTACATGTACGATAATTTCATTACTACGTACGATGTACGATGGTACACGACTATCGTACGCAGATTGTACGATAATTTTCATTATGATGCAAGATGCAAAATTTGATAATTACACCGATAGTCGATAGCCCAATAACAATTACAGTTGTTTTTTACTGTCAGCGCCATCTATTGGCTCATTTCTTACTTAGGAACACATTAGGAATACATGCTGCTGCTTCATGGCGCAATCCTTTCATTGGTTGCCACCGTCTTCCAATCAGCGATCGATATCGATATCGATTTTTAAAGCATTTGCAACATAAGTATTATTATTGTCACGTTTCATTGTTCATTGTGTTGTGTACCTGATGGATACGATAATTTTAATCCATATTATTCCATATACGAAAATTTTACGGCCATACGATAGCCTGGCTTCAGGATCAGATTGTGAATGTGAACACTGAGCCGTACTACTCTATGACTGAGCCTGGCACTCAATAGCAGTACGGTTGGTTTCATTGTTTTCGAAATTAGATTTTATTTGCTTCGCATTACTGTATACAAATTACAAAAATAATTTAAGAATAGCTTGTTATTTATTAACCGCATCGTGTAATAGCATCGTTCTTATCAGTGTGAGGTAATTCAAAGATACCTACACAAAGCAAACTATCAAAGTAAGCTGATGGAGTAAAGAACTTGTAAAATAACTACGCATTCAAATAAAGGTAAGCTAATCCGATTATAGAAGACTTAGCTCCTCGAAGTCCAAAAAATATTCAAGACTATACGTATACGTATCCCTTGGATTTACTTGCTATATCAGAAAATAATATTAAACGAACCTTCTACCCTGGGTGACTTTCACATCAATGTTGTGATCTGTGCTTATACTCTAAGATGTGTTTGTTATCTTTCACTGCTCATATTGAATGTTTTTAATTTTATCGTACCTGCTAGCTAAATGTTATTTTTATTTTCAGTGCAAAGAAAATAATAAGAAAACGAAATCCAGTTCAATGATGGTGTAAAATCTAACAAGTTATGGCGATGAAAGCGCAACAACATCGCATATATTAGTGTTTTATGTACAGAAGAGTTTATTTCGTTCTAAATATTGAAACAATTCTATTCTCAAGGAACTTCACATACAAGATAGACTTTCGTTGATTGTGCAAGTGCGAATACTGCAGTGCTTTGGGCATATCTCTAGGTACGAGAAAAAAAAACAGTGCTTTGGGCATATCTCTAGGTACGAGGAAGAGAAAATGCCGTGTTAAAGGCAAGCACAGTCCCAGTCTGATCACCAACTCGATGGACCAATCTCATAAAAAATTCCACACAGGCCACAGTGGTTCAGTGTGCTCGCTATGTAATCTACCTCCAGAAATGGAGAAGCATTGCAAGACAGGGTATCGACGACAGTGAGGAGCCTCCTAGTAACATTACAACCACCAAGAGTCTACCAAGAGTGAACCACAATTAAGAGAAGATTTGAACTAAGATTTAAAAAGTTGTTGTTTTTTGTAATACACGTTTATTTTAATAAAATTCACAGTAAATTACATTAACAAGAAGTATTTATAAACTGTAGTTTGTAGTGTATTATTCTGTTTCCCTGTAGCAATTTAAAGCGCTGGGTCTAAGGTACTAGACCTAGTGCTTTCCGAAATCTTTACCTAGGGTGTGTAAGTTAAAGATATACCTAGGTTAAAAATTAAAATTCCAGACAAGTTTATAGTTCTTAAGACTTTTCAATAGAATCCCACTAAAAATACCAAAACGGCTGAGGTACACTTTTCTATTACCGATGTTGTTCGAAAAATAGTATGATGTACTTTGATCACATATAGCGCTGAACAGGAAAGACTATTGGGCAATTACAGGTTTTCATACATTTTTTATTGTCCTAACTTTGCAAAGGATTTGTTTTGTATGTAAAAACACTCAATTATGAAATTTAACTTTTTTAGGCAGAACCCAAAATGGTGCTTCCTAAGTTTGTTTAAAAATTAACCGAAAACATTTTAAAATGACATAAAAACGTACCTTCAAACTACCGAATCTAGTTATAATTCGTAAAATTCCTAAATAGGCTATTTGACACTATTAAAAATATGCTACGAAATGTGGTCATGCTATTAAGTAATAACATATAAAAACATATTTATCTCTGTTTTATGCAAAAATATTTATAGATTTTTCAAAATAAACAAAATAAAATCAAATTATTTTTTAAAATTCTTCAGCCACAAGAACGCTCTGTGATTGGCTACGCCTCGCGTGACGTCACACGCAAGTAAACATTGTTTAATGATAAGACACTTTGTGCGATTTTATAATTATTATCGTATTTCTATCGTTTCTTGTGCTATTTTTAAAAAAAAAATCTTAATTTTCCGCATGACACTAATATCTAGTGATATAAACAATAGGTAAAAGGTAAAAACAGTTTCTGCTATTAAGTTGATCAAAACAACACATTCTAATCAAAAGGTTTTAGGTTAAGTATAAAATGTTCTGTACTTTTTCTCAATTTTTACTTATTTCCTATTACTATTCGAATCAAATATTACTCGCATACTTACATCAAAGTGATCTTCACACATAAAAACATTTGTATGAGATAAAATGCTGTTTGGGTCTCTTCGAGCTAACTGTAACCACTTATTACGTCTCTTAGGGTTCGTTGGAACAGAAACAAACAGTTTTTGTGGAGTTTTTATAGAAGTATTTGTACATTGTGGCACAATACACCATTTATACACCATTTTTTCCCGTAAATTAACAGAAAAAATATTATAAACACACTGAATGTACACTTTGGTACAAGTTTGACGTTTGTCAAAGAATAAAGTTTGCTTACTTGCCTGTGACGTCACGCAAATCACATGGCGTCCGCCATTACCGAAACAGCATTTTTAGCGCGAATATTGTAATTTAAATTTTAACACAGTATTTAACGAAAAATACTGCAAATTTCGCAGAAATATAGGTACATGTGGTGTATTAATCATATGCCAAAGAATAATTTAAAACAGTTTTTCAAAATCAGTCAAATAGCCTAATGATAGTGATAGATAATAGCCTATGAGTAGAGTCGATTTCGTTCATTCGTTTCGTAAAATTGACTTTGACTTTTCTAAATTTCCTACAGTGGCACTTTCAAACTAGCAGGATACCTATTTAGGAATTTTACGCGATTTAATTTTTAATGCGCCTTCAAACTCGGCACCAGTGTTAACTTAGAGCGCTGTCTCTTACTTTGGCTTTTAATGTTTTTTTCATCCCACCATCTCGGAAAGAGTATTTTTAATCTTCAATATCTGAGTGGAAAAGCCGTTTTTATTCTCTAGAGGATAAAGTAAATTGAATTTAGAACATCGTGTGCACTAAGTTAGTGAATTAAAAAAAACATTAAACCTATTTACTGCTACCTCTATGGTGCCGAATATATCATACAACTTTTTTTTAATTTGTTAAAAACTCAGACTTGGAACCTTCTTGGTGTTCTTTTTTCAATTTGCTTTGTACGCGGTTCTTTACGCGGCATTTTTTCACGTCATTGTTAAGTTAAACCGTATATTAAAAACAAGAAACTTGAAAACAAGTGAAAAAACTAAAATGAGTGATTCTAGCGACGAGGAAGTTTGTTTGACGCCAACAGAATTGACTGAAACTGTTAATAATGCGCAAATAAGCTTTTCCACTCAGATATTGAAGATTAAAAATACTCTTTCCTCGCTGAGGTGGAATGAAAAGTTACGTGTTGCACTCGAGTGCAAAGATTTTTCACCTCGTGCTCTTTTGATTCCCTCGCTAACGCTCAGGATTCTAATTTTGAATCCTTCGCTTGCTCGGTCATCAAAATTGAACACGCGGTTAAAAAGCAACTTTGCACTCTTGTATTAACAAATAACTTTTTCATCCCACCTTCTCGGAAAGAGTATTTTTAATCTTCAATATCTGAGTGGAAAAGCCGTTTTTATTCTCTAGAGGATAAAGTAAATTGAATTTAGAACATCGTGTACACTAAGTTTGTGAATTAAAAAAAACATTAAACCTATTTACTGCTACCTCTATGGTGCCGAATATATCATACAACTTTTTTTTTAATTTGTTAAAAACTCAGACTCGGAACCTTCTTGGTGTTCTTTTTTCAATTTGCTTTGTACGCGGTTCTTTACGCGGCATTTTTTCACGTCATTGTTAAACCTTATATTAAAAACAAGAAACTTGAAAACAAGTGAAAAAACTAAAATGAGTGATTCTAGCGACGAGGAAGTTTGTTTGACGCCAACAGAATTGACTGAAACTGTTAATAATGCGCAAATGAGCTTTTCCACTCAGATATTGAAGATTAATTAAAAAAAAACTAAAAAAACACGCTTTTTATAAAAAACCGAACTAAAAAAATAGAAAATAAAATTTTATAAATTTAAATTAAGAATAGGGTTGAAAATTTCAATAAATATAAATTAATAATAGTGTAAATAAATAAATATATGTATTTTATTTTTAAAAAGCGTGGGGTGCATGGGTCAATAGATATTATATATTTTGTAGATACATTTTGTATTGACAGACATGAGTAGAGTGATTAGCATTTTGATAATATCTTAGAAAGCACCCCACGCTTTTTTAAAAATAAAATACATATATTTATTTATTTACACTATTATTAATTTATATTTATTGAAATTTTCAACCCTATTCTTAATTTAAATTTATAAAATTTTATTTTCTATTTTTTTAGTTCGGTTTTTTATAAAAAGCGTGTTTTTTTAGTTTTTTTTTAACTATTATTTATTTTTCGCTTTTTAGTTCGATTTGCTAACTATTAACCATTATTAATATGTACAAATGTGTTGGTGTTATCCGATTTTGGCCGTCTGCTCAAGCAAATTAAAAATAAAATTGATGCGTAACAAAAAATATTGAACAAAAAGATTTGTAGCGCGTGGTTTCGATCCAGGGACCTCTGGGTTATGAGCCCAGCACGCTTCCACTGCGCCACTCTGTTCTCTGACACGAATGACGAAATTACCATTTGTAAGTTAAACGGTATTAAAAGTTAAAGAAACTTTATAGAAAAAGCGTGTTATACAAATTAATAGTTAAAAAAACTAAAAAACACGATTTGTTTAGTGTATTGTCATCGGTCCTCGATATATCTACAAAGTTTGAAAGAAATCTGACCGTTTAAAGTGGGTCAAAAACGCGCTCAAAGGAGTCGGTTACATACAAACATACAAACATACAAACATACAAACATACAAACATACAGGTGAAGCTAATAAAAGCGTGTTAAAAAAATACTCTTTCCTCGCTGAGGTGGAATGAAAAGTTACGTGTTGCACTCGAGTGCAAAGATTTTTCACCTCGTGCTCTTTTGATTCTCTCGCTAACGCTCAGGATTCTAATTTTGAATCACTCGCTGCGCTCGTGATTCAATTTTAGAATCCTTCGCTTGCTCGGTCATCAAAATTGAACACGCGGTTAAAAAGCAACTTTGCACTCTTGTATAACAAATAACTATTGTAGTTACATTTATTTTTAATCGAAATTAGATTAGATTTCTCTTTCAAAGATTCAAGATTAGATAGAAAGTTAAATGTACTTTCAAAGGCTGCTTTCATTGAAATGGTTCTATAATGCAAAGCATAGTGGAATTGAGGGTCTTGAGATGTTCACTAAAAATACCCTTTACATGGAATAACGCCTTTAAAACACTGTTTACCTAGTGCGAGTTTTCTTACTTTCCGTAACGACCGCGTTAACGTAAACTACAATTTGTATGGAATAAAAACCGCGCCACCTAGTGTTCATAATACGAACTGCAACTAGTTCCATACAAATTGTAGTTTACATTAACGCAATCGAAAGTGAAAGGAACAGTTCTCACTATATTTTTAGTCATTTTCACATTTCATCATCACTGTGGGGCTCGTATTTGATAATTAGCATTTCTGACTCCACTACACTTGGCAGAATAACGTTTTGGCTATCTGGTTCCGCTGGGTCTATTTTTATTTCTGTCTCTAAAGTCATACTCGGAACAGGCTGAGTCACAATTGTCCCTTCTTTGGTCCCTATTTGTGGTATCAAATTAATTTCACCCGAGTCTGTTACAGTTGGCATGATAACATATCCAAACGGAGCCCCTGATGATCCATCCTTAACGTTTACCACGGAAAACTTTGTAGGGGATGACTGCCTGATCTCTGGAGATTCACTTCCTGGTGACTGAGCATACTCTTGTGGTAGAGGCGTTGATGGTCCAGCAGTGTTCACATGTGTATACACTGTTTGGCTTCCTGATGGAGCAGTTTTCACTTTCCTTTTTCTTGCTTTTGATCGTACTGCAGGGTGGTGTGTTTCACAAGGCTTGTTTATAGGCTGTTCTGAAGTACTCGGTTCTGTGAAGCTGGGCTTTTCTTTGATCAAGACGAACTTGGACAGCAGTGCTCGTATCTCGCTTTGTGCTATGCGAGCCTCTTCAACATCCAAGCACAGCAGTTGCTCAGCAACAAGTTTACCGAACTCGTAGATCTCGTCTGCATAGTCAACTGGAATTTCAGAGTCAGAACGGGCTCGCTTCCATGGAAGCTCGACATCTTTAGATTGTTTCTTGTAAGTTAGGGACTTCAAGAAAACTTTCTCAGTAGCCTGCGCACCGGTTTCTGAATCATCTGAATCTTCGTCCGATGCTTGCTTCGTGTCCAGCGATTCGTCGTCGGTTGAATCGTTTGCGTATTCTTTGAAGGGGTCATATTGCGGCATTTGCGGCTTCTTCTTCTTCTGTGGAGCTTGGGGGTCGGTGACCTGAAACAATTTTGGGGCACCGTTAAGTAAAGTCACTGTCGTCGACCGTCAAAGGACAGAGGAGGAGAGTAAATACTGTCCGACTACAGTGATTTATTAACGAGTGGTTCCACTCCACCTCAGATCAAGTAGTTTAGTGAAATGGCACTCCTAGAGTGCCATTTCACTCTAGGAGTGCCATTTCACTAAACGACCATTCAAAAACCAATATTGTAAAAAAGAGCCCGCGAATACAAAATACAAACTACTATGCGAAAAAAAGAAATAACATGATGGGTTGTCAGTTGTGATTGAGCATTTCGTCAATCCGGACGAGTAGCGTTAGCAAAACCGATAGCGTCACTCGCTTCCCGTGACTATACGCATCTTCGATTCGCATAAATATAAGAACGTTTTGTTTAATGTTAAGATAGAAGTCAGAATCTAAACCATCAAGATCAAGTAGATATTTTATTATAATCTCAAAGATCAAATATTTATAACAAATAGATAGGTATTACCAAAATTCTCATATATCACAGTTAGAACTCTCGATCCCGGGAACGAAATTCACTCTTTTTAACCGACTTCAAAAAAGGAGGAGGTTATCAATTCATGTTTTTTTTTTATTTTTTTTTTTATGTTTGTTTCCTCATAACTTTTGACTGGGTGAATCGATTTTGATGATTCTTTTTTTATTAGAAAGCTGACGCTTCCCATTTGGTCCCATTTCAATTTAGTCCAGTTCTGATCATGGTATCCATAAGAAAACCATATACTTAAGTCTTAAATTTGCATTAAGTACGTGCGCGACAAATACGAGTAGATGAATAACTCAATAGTCGGTCTTTTGAAGTCGGTTTTTGTTTTGTAAAAATAATGTTCTTGTCACCTGACATTTTATCAGCTAGCTGATTTGATTCGATTGGTTTAGTTTCTTCTCGTTTGACTTGTAAAATACTCGTAGTACCTACTGTGATGAGTATCTACCTATCTATACATTCAAAAACATGAACATAATCAAATAAGTTTAAATCCAAGAATATTCCCGAACTGAATATTTAGATTAAAAACATTTTTAATTGTTACCTGATGAGGTATAGCAGTTTTCAATATTTTGCGCCTTCCTGCTTTAGTTATAAATATTTCATCAGATGTAAAGTGATCTGAGCACACGTAGCTGTAATTGTTTGCAGTCCACTCTTGATCTAGTCTCGCTGTTCGTATTTTTTTCAGCCATATCTTGCGGATGGCAACATCAGTTGGAAATCTACAGTAAGAAAATAAATAGAGGATTATAAAATTATCAGAAAAGAAATATTTCAGACTATACACCACTAAGGGTATTTTTTCTGTCATGCGGATTTGGTTTGCGCTTGACCCGCATCCTGTCATTTTCCGAGTTTTTTTGCCGAAATATTGAGCAATAGTTATTTGTTATACAAGGGTGCAAAGTTGCTTTTTAACCGCGTGTTCAATTTGGATGACCGAGCAAGCGAAGGATTCTAAAATTGAATCACGAGCGCAGCGAGTGATTCAAAATTAGAATCCTGAGCGTCAGCGAGGGAATCAAAAGAGCACGAGGTGAAAAATCTTTGCACTCGAGTGCAACACGTAACTTTTCATTCCACCTCAGCGAGGAAAGAGTATTTTTAATCTTCAATATCTGAGTGGAAAAGCTCATTTGCGCATTATTAACAGTTTCAGTCAATTCTGTTGGCGTCAAACAAACTTCCTCGTCGCTAGAATCACTCATTTTAGTTTTTTCACTTGTTTTCAAGTTTCTTGTTTTTAATATAAGGTTTAACAATGACGTGAAAAAATGCCGCGTAAAGAACCGCGTACAAAGCAAATTGAAAAAAGAACACCAAGAAGGTTCCGAGTCTGAGTTTTTAACAAATTAAAAAAAAGTTGTATGATATATTCGGCACCATTGAGGTAGCAGTAAATAGGTTTAATGTTTTTTTTAATTCACAAACTTAGTGCACACGATGTTCTAAATTCAATTTACTTTATCCTCTAGAGAATAAAAACGGCTTTTCCACTCACATATTGAAGATTAAAAATACTCTTTCCGAGATGGTGGGATGAAACAACCCTTTCCCGGTATCTAAATGGAAGCCTATGAACATTGACACTAGGGCTGGTAACTCAGCCTACTTACACGAAATTGCTCACATAAAATTTCATAAATCCCGGAAATAAAATCTCGGGATTTTACATACAGGATTAATCAAGTGTAAGATTTTCTCTCGCGAAGTTTAGGCAGATAATTACTTTATCCTATTCCGATTTCCGGCTAACGCACGCATGCGGACTATTGCGGACCAAATAGCGAGCGAAAAAACACTCTTAGTGTGAACTAAGTAAGTAAGTAATTGATATATTTTAAATTAGTTTGCTGACGGTACTTTTTTTTTTTTTTTTTTTGACCCAGGGAAAATCCTTTATGGATACCACACCCACCCCGGGGGGGGGCAGGGTGGTTATGTGGGAGTCTCCGCCCTAGTGGCGGCATACCCACTAAAACCCCTGGGGTGTTCCTCCAGGCAATGGGCGGAGCCACGGGCCCATTAATTGCTGACGGTACTTGCGCCCGCTTCTTTGACAGGTTGGCGTTTCCCGCAGTGATGCCAATTTAGCATATTTTATGCTAGATTTAGCCTTAGACTAAAATAAAATGAATGGACGGGCCTAAACCGTTAATCGCGTTCAGTCGAAATAAGTCACAATCTGCTCGACTATATATCTATGTATACAATGTGTCCGATGGAGGCCCAACAATATTCAAACAGCACATACTTACGTATATCTAGAAGCCCTCCCCAGAGGTCTTTTACTCCTTAATCTTTTATTTTACGAGTTATTGAAGATCAAACTTTGGCATTAATTTGGACAGGTACAACCCTAAAAAGGTGAATAACCGACCTACGACCACGACTGTCAAAGACTAATTAGTGTACAGAAGGTTATGTTTTTACAGAATGCCTATTTCAATTCTTAACAAAATTTAACCAACTACATAAATTAGGTTTTTTTCAATTCATTACAGGAATTAGAAATTATACTTCAAAATCGACCTACCTTCATTATTTCGAACCCTATTATTTGAATTTCTCTGTAAAATATGGCAATTAGCGTATTGCTTTATGCGATTAATTTCGGGCAATTTTTATTCAGAAATAAATTCTAATTGTGCCCTATTTTTATCAAATAAAGCGCATTACATGGCAAGATAACAAATAAAGTCAGCTGAGCTCGGTTCACAAACAAGATTCTAATCATTGTAAATGATCGAAGTAGTACTTGGAAACGAACAATTTTATTTTATTTTCAATTTTGCAAAACTTTGAATAAACTAAAAAGATTGAGTTACACATCTGTGTTTGTGTTAGTCTTTGCGGAATCGTCGGCTTCGGTCCTAGCCGACAAAGAAACTCTAACGCTTGCCGATCGCCAATAGCGCGCTAAGCCGATTCTCAGAACAATGCCGCTAGCCAATAATATCACCGCGCTGTTATTCAAAGACAGCCGCAGCCAATCGTGCACGGCCGGCCGTTGTTCGCCCATTTTTAGCTAAATTAGTTAACTTTGTTGTTTCGGGTTCCGTCATAATTATTTTTGTTGATAGTTTTTATTTTTATTTTCCTTAGTTTGGCTGTCGAAGATTAAATGAATGGTAATAAAAATATCCTACGGGATGTCATTATTTCAAAAATACAAACTTTTATTTTTCAAAATATCCTTCGATGAAAACTGTACAAAATGTTTTTATTTTTTTATTTTTTTACTATCTCACAAAGGCTATTCAAAAAACAAAGCGTGATACACTGTAACACGTGACATCAGGTGAGTTGAGATTGAGAGTTGAGAGTCAAGAGCATAATGAATTTTTAAATAAAACAAATGCTTGAGTTAACTTGATAAAAATGTAATCTTAAAAAAAACCGTGCTCTAGTGTAAACTGCAACTCAACAACACAATCAATTGCAAAACAATAAAAATGATGTTGTACCTAAATAATAATGATGTTATACCATAACTGAAAACGTATTGAGTGTACATGGTGAAATTGTTTTAAGAATAAAAATGGAACCCTAAATGCATTCGCTTTGACTAAGCCGCAGTGTCGCTTTCTGTTTTTGAAAATCGCCACTCGGCTTTCATCATTCGAACTTCGAGGTCGTGTATTGTCACGAATTATCATTTCGATTTTTTTATCCAAATCACGATGTCTTATTCAAACGCAGAGTATTACGACATGATACTTTGCGTCGGAGCTGCGAACGGGAGTTGCAACGGGGCGCGTGAGCTGTACCGTCAACGGTTCGTCGACGACAGGCCGCTTCCGGAACAAAGACGTCTGCCTTCATACTCGTGCTTCCGTGGACTCTGCTTACGTCTGCACAGTACCGGAAGTTTTCATGGAGCAGCAACCGAAAGACCCGGCACAAACATCAGTGCAAACCTGGAAACACAAATCCTGCAGCATTTTGCCGAAGACCCGCGTACTAGCACGCGTCGAGCGGGCGCGCGGCTGCGCGTCGATCACAGAATAGTTTGGAGGACTCTGCATGAAGACGGCCAGCATCCATATCACTTCCGTCGAACACAAGAACTGCTGCAATCAGACCACAGTGCAAGAGTGGATTTTTGCGAGTGGATAGAAGAAAAAGTAGCTGTGGATTCTGCCTTCGTCGAGAAAGTGTTGTGGACTGACGAAGCGACTTTCACCAGAAGTGGACTCTCCAACATACATAATGAGCACGTATGGGCACATGTAAATCCGCATGCGTCTACCGAGAGCTGTTTCCAACATAAGTGGCGGATTAATGTCTGGGCGGGCATAATCGGAGACCGATTAATCGGCCCTATCTTCTTGCCTGTCACCTTGAATGCCGCAGGCTACTTGGAGCTGCTACAAGGTGAGCTGGAGGACCAAATGGAAAACTTGCCGTTGGCTGTGGAGCGGGACATGTGGTACCAACACGACGGAGCGCCAGCGCATTTTGCTCGACGCGTTCGCCAAAACCTACATGCTCGGTTTCCCGGCCGCTGGATCGGCCGCGGCCAAGATGCGCCGAGACAGTGGCCTCCGCGCTCGCCGGACCTGACGCCCTTGGATTTCTTTTTGTGGGGCTACATCAAAAATATTGTGTATTCGAAGCCGTGCAGCACACGAGAAGAAATGATACCGCGTATCACAGAGGCTTTCAGCAATGTAACCCCACACATGTTGAAAAACGTGATGGGCTCGATTTCTCGTCGAGCTCGGCTCTGCATCGAGAAGGGAGGCCAGCACTTTGAGCCTTTCCTTTAAATTAAATTAAAGCAAAAGTGAAATACTTAATCAGTGAAACCTAGTGGTTTAAAAAAAGTGAAACGTATGACGTCTGTCGTAAGTACTCTAACTATTTTGTTAAAATTGTTGTGAATAATAAACCAATCATGTATGTAATATTAAACATAATTAATTGAAGTACTGGTGTTTTTAATTATTCTCACAACCTATCCTATGATAAGCAATGTAGGTACCT
Source organism: Alcis repandata (assembly GCA_949125135.1). NCBI lineage: Eukaryota > Metazoa > Arthropoda > Insecta > Lepidoptera > Geometridae > Alcis > Alcis repandata. The sequence goes on along the minus strand of OX421245.1, from coordinate 2,838,327 downwards.
AGATATTATTAGGGTATACGATAACGATAGGAGAGTAAAATTAGAATTTGACATTAATCTATCCAGGTTAGAATCATAACATGAAACATAAGTTACATTTTGGATAAATCATTTTCCCATCATAATGAGGTTCATAGGTACGAATAGGTTACACAGTTAGGGCTAGGCAGATGCTAATTTAGGCCACAGAGTAGGTTAGGGTGACGTTCGAAAGTAGATTAGTTGCGCTAGCGCCAGGAGTGGCACGTGCAGGTGAGGGGAAGGGGTAATCGGCGCGCGGGGGTGGCGATGCGGCGGCGAGCGAGACGCGGGCGCGCGGGGAATTCATGCGCGCGCAGCGCGCGGCACTCTCAAAGACAGCGGCCCGCGTTTATTGTACCATGTGTAGTTAGGGTTGCCAAAAAAAACACAAATAAAATATTTTTTTAATTTTGTATGGAAAAAAAAAAATTCGTTTGCATTGCTAACATTTACGTCAACGACTCCAAACATGATGTAGATAAGTACCTCTAAATATTGTTGGGCCTACCTCGGACACCTTGTATATGTAATACCTAATCATAGGCATGTGTGTACATTTTTTACAAAAAAAGAGACCGCGAATACAAAGTACCATGCGAAAGAACGAAATAGCCTGTGTTTGTCTGTTGCGCTTGAACATTTCGTCAATCCGGACGAGTGGCGTTAGCAAAACCGATAGCGCTGATAGCAATTAATTATATTCTAAATAATAATTTGTATGGTTTAAAAAATGGGTGCATACTTAAATGAGACTAGATGAGATGAGAATGAGACGAAAAAAATGAGTCATAAATAAATAAAAAAACAATTTTTTATGATACAAATTTTAATGCAAATATAAACAACAAAAGGTAAACAAGGTAAGATCCAGATCGAATGAGAACGTATATTTAAAATAAAAGATACTATTGCATGACAAACAAAGGATTAAGAGTTAAATTAAAACGGCAATACTCACGTAAAATTAATGGATTACGGTTTCCAAAAAAATGTCACTAAGCCCATCGAGTGGGGTATGTATTAGAATTAATAGTTTTAAAAGGTGTATACACCCGCCTTTAGAAACTCACACTTACTATTATAGGGTTATTCATAAAGGGTATGCTAAGCCGAAAAGGTTTAGCATTTAGATTTAGTTGTATATATTTCGTCAGACGAAAAGTGATCGGAGCACACATAGCTGTAGTTCTTTGCAATCCAGTCTTGCTCCAGTCTCGCAGCCCGTATTTTATTTTGCCATATTTTGTGGATGGCAACATCACTTGGAAATCTACAGTAAATAAATAAAAGATAACTATGAGAAAAAAAAATGTTTCAGACTTTGTATACCTACCACTAAGCGTATTTTTTTCTGTCAAGAAGAAGAAGAAGAAAAAAATCGGTTGTCTGTAAAGTCGGTTTACAGTGCCACAAGTTTAAGTTGGCGGTGGCGATTTGAGGAACTAAATCGGCAATCTTGAAAATTCACTTTGACACTTCCGAGTTCCTAATAAACATCGTTGCGAATATTTTTGCTACTATTATATTTGCTACTGTGCTATCATCATGCCTAAAGTGATAAAAAGTGGTACAAGAGAAGCAGTTATAAAAGTACACAGTGGCGCACAGCCGCGCCAAGTTATACTTGCCGGACTGTACTGACGATAGTTGAACGTGACAACGTCATAAGAAAATACTGATAGAATGGTTTCATTAAAAACCATTAAAAAAAATAAAAAAAAATTTAATAATTTGTAATCTGAAAATTAGTTTGCTGACGGTCGTTGTACCCGCTGCTTGGGCAGGTCGGTGTTTGCCGGCGTAAGCCGAATACTTCCGAACAAAGAGAGGTCATCCTTGTTGCACTAAGCACAAGCCTATATTTCTGTCCCTCAACGGTAGGAAAACAACAACAAAATGGAAACTAAGTATGTAACGATTGTATTTTGATAATTTTACACGTAATTATGATAAAATACGATGAACAAATATGTACTTACAAATGAAATGTGACTCCACAACCTTTATTTTTGGTTCTCGAAGTGTTTTTGCATAATGGGAATGAGCACGAAGGCATTATTTGTTCGATGGAAGGTCGTGATTGTGTAGCTCAGTGGCAGTGTTCACAACCTCAAGCCAGGCAATTATCGTACCAGGGCCGTAAAATTATCGTATATGGGATAATATGGATTAAAATTATCGTATCCATCAGAAAAATAGCTAATAACATTAAAAAATCATATGAAACGTTACAATAATATGTTGCAAATGCTTTATAGTTTGAATCTTGTAACCTTCTGTTTTTTGAATTTAAAAAAAAAAACAAATTTTAAATGTTCGACATGTGGCACAGACCTGAGCCGGGCCCTCGTCCACTTTGCGTTTAATAAACGCGCCAAAATTTCGAATGTCTAGAAGAAAATAATGTTAAGGGATAGAGAACCATGAAAACAAGCATATTTTCCAAAAGTTTAACTCAATAGATTCTGTATTTGCGAGAACAATATACACAAAAATATATTGATGAAACTTAACATTTTGAATATAAAATATACAACTTTTAATCGTTTCCGTAAAAGAGGAACAAAAATACGCAATATACTCTCTTTGAACGATATGGTGTTCGCTTTAAGTAATTAAGATTATTAAGAGAACCATGAAAACAAGCATATTTTCCAAAAGTTTAACTCAATAGATTCTCTATCGGTGTACAGGGTGTACTTAATTATCAAATTTTGCATCTGAAAATTATCGTACAATCTGCGTACGATAGTCGTGTCCTATCGTACATCGTACGTAGGTATGAAATTATCGTACATGTACGATAATTATCGTACGGTTGTGAACCCTGCTCAGTGGTCTCGAACGTCAATGAGCAAAATCGGTAGAGTTGCCCACTAAAAATCGGTATATTTGTACCCAAAATCGGTATATGACAAAAAAAATACAATATTCAATCAAACACGTTTATTTATCAAAAAACAAACTAAGCCAAATTATTTAGATGACATTTTAATATTATTACTAAATTTTTGTAGGCACTTCACATCTAAAAAATTTCTCTTCGAAGTTATGACAATTAATGAAAAAATAAAACCCGAATTACTGTTTATTATAATTATAGACAAGTGTATTTCCGAACGAAAAACGGGAAATTCCTTAAACATCAAGTTGAAGGACTCAACTCAAGGGTATTCCCCAAAATATATGGACCATTCCGCAATCTGCAATAACTAACTATTCATCCATTCTTACTATTGAGGGATTCCCCGTATCCTAAAACATAAATTAAAAGGGTTGAAAACTTAGAAATGTAAAATCGGTAGAAAAATCGGGATAATTTCCTTGTATTCTCTGAAATCGTGGAGAAATCGTTGCATTTCGGTATTTCGGTAGGACAGACCCCATAACCCCATATCGGTAGAAATACCGAAAAATCGGTAGGTTCGAGACCACTGGGTAGCTCCACAATTGTGTTACAGACGGTTGCCAACTTAGGGGTTTTCCCCCCAGATTTAGGGGGTAAATAAGTGAGTAGGGATTTTTTTAGGGGTCTGAAATTTTTAAGGGTATTTTCAGGGATTTTTTGACTCATTAATATTTTTAAATTTATAATAATAATATTAATTTCTTGACCTAGCGACTTATAACGACATCTAGTACGTAATTCTACAACCACTCTGTGGTGACTGGCGGCAATACTGGCGCTACTGGCGGTCATTTTATTGTCTGTGCATATGGCGGTTATTGTTGTGTTTCTATATTTTTTTAAGCTTGAACGTGTTTGACATTAGCTTATGTCAGATAGGATACCGCAAAAAAATGAATATTCTTACGACGATTGTTACAGCATATTATTTCTAAATCATTATGAATTTATTTATTTATTTTTTAGGGGGACAACTCAATAATTAAGGCGATTTTAGGGGTTTTTGACACAAACTTTAGGGATAAATATTTGTGAGAGTTGGTAACACCTTACACTTCCGAGGTGCTGGGACTGGGAACGAGTGAGAGCGAGACAGATGTCTCGAGCGTAATACGCTTAAACAAACAGTCTTCAATAGTGCGCTTCTTTTAGGCCCGTCCATTTATTTTATTTTAGTCTAAGGATTTACCTAGCATACTTTTATTTTGATAAGCATTTTCATTTGTTGTTTAGCATATAAAATAGTTACTTAATAAAAAAAATGTAAAACGAAGTCTATCATCATTATCACATTCCAACGAGGAAATCGAACGTGTTTTAAAAGTCAAAACTAAGCTTCGCAACCGTTGGTCGGTAAAAAGATTAAATGCCATTTTATACACAAGATTCGGCCTAAAGAGGGCAGAGAAATGATGCTATTCTTACACAGGTCCGGATAACGTACTGCGGGGTCAGAAGCAGGTCGTCCCATTCGCAACTCGTCCAAATCGCAACCCGTCCCATTCGCAGCCCGTCCCATTCGCAGCTCGTCCCGTTCGCAACTCGTCCCGTTCGCAACTCGTCCTATCCTCTATTTTTTTTCGCAACTCGTCCCATTCGCTACTTGTACCGTTCTTGGCTCGCCATTGGGTATATAACTAACTGAATAATAATAAAAAATGCTGCAAATCATTTATTAAACCATCATTTATCAAAATACAACAAAATTCTCAATAGGTCTATCGTTATTGACGCATTGCAAGTACTTCTTTTTACACATCGCCATTTAGAACTTCCGTCTTGAATATCACAATGTTTATTGTATCGGTATTGTCCTCGTATTAAACTGCGTTTACCTCTTTGAGTAACAATAAATTTAAACGGATCCATAACAAAAACACTCGTCTACAAATGTGGTTCACGTAAGTATTAAAAAGGGAATGATTATTGATGCAAGTGACAGTGTCAGTGACAAGATATGTGTAACTACCCTCTTCAAGTACTAATAATAAAGAGTAATTGTGGCCACGAAACTCGGCTAACAATGTTATTAATAATCTTGATTGCTTTCATGTTTTGCCTAGGCGTGTTGTTTTTTTTATTCAAAAATAAGTTTGCGTTTGACCGCCATCTCGCCTGTTGTTAAGTGACGATGCGGTCTAAGATGAAGCACGCTTGTCTGAAAAATAATACACTGAAATCACCCCTAACCTATGGCATGCATTTAAATTAACATCCTGGTAATCTTTATCGATACCACGAGTTGTAAAAATATATAAATGGGACGAGCTGCGAATAGGACGAGTTGCGAACGGGACGAGCTGAGAATGGGACGAGCTGAGAATGGGACGAGCTGAGAATGGGACAAGCTGCGAATGTGTGACGAGTTGCGAATGGGACGACTTGCTTCTGACCCGTACTGCGCTCTATATGCACCAAGGAAATATAATTAGTCTTGGCAATGAGGCTTCCATATCTATAATACATGCACATCGGCTGCGGATGAAGACCAAGCAAGCAAGTATCTTAGTAGTCTTGGTGGCAGCACTGGTTTCCCGACGTACGGCCGTAAGCCGAACACTTCCAAACAAAGAGAGGTTGTCCTTGTTGCACTAGCACAAACAAGTCTATACCTATTTCTGTCGGTACAAAAACAACAACAAAATCGATATACTGCGTAACGATTGCATTTTGATAATTAAATACGTAAGTATGATAAATTATGTACTTACTTATGAAATGTGACTCCAGAACTTTTATTTTGGTTTTTCGAAGTATTTTTACATATCGGAAATGAGCATGAAGGCATTATTTGGTCGTGATTTATTTAGCTCCACAGACGTTTAACTGCACTTCCGAGGTGCTGAGAAGGAGTGAGAGTCAGTCAGACGTAATCAGCGCCCGGTGCTGCTTTTGATAGTACCCAAGGAACATAAATAGTACCTATTCAAGGGAGACGATAATGTACGACCACGAATATTACACAGCCCGTTTTTCAGCGTCGTGTACATGGCTTCGAAAAATCGGGTTGTACTAAATTGAGCGGAGTAGTTTTTGACGTCGCTTATCGGGAATCAATATTACAGGGGAAAGGATATGCTAAGCTGAAAAAGGTTGATTCATAGTTTCATTATTGTGCCATTTTTTTAGTACCTATGGAAACTATACTGAAATTGCAAAAAATAAACAGCATATTTATTCCTTATAAAAATACCAATCGCACTCGAGAAATTCCATCGAACGATCCGCAAATAAAGCTAAATTCATAATTAACCATAGATTCCACATTCCTATTTTATATATTCTGTGGTCAGGTGTCTCAATTCAATTTTTAACACGCTTTTATTAGCTTCACCTGTATGTTTGTATGTTTGTTTGTATGTAACCGACTCCTTTGAGCGCGTTTTTGACCCACTTTAAACGGTCAGATTTCTTTCAAACTTTGTAGATATATCGAGGACCGATGACAATACACTAAACAAATCGTGTTTTTTAGTTTTTTTAACTATTAATTTTTTTAACACGCTTTTTCTATAAAGTTTCTTTAACTTTTAATACCGTTTAACTTACAAATGGTAATTTCGTCATTCGTGTCAGAGAACAGAGTGGCGCAGTGGAAGCGTGCTGGGCTCATAACCCAGAGGTCCCTGGATCGAAACCACGCGCTTGAAATCTTTTTGCTCAATATTTTTTTGTTACGCATCAATTTTATTTTATGAGGTCTGAGGATCGAAACCACGCGGCTACAAATCTTTTTGCTCAATATTTTTTGTTACGCATCAATTTTATTTTTAATTTGCTTGAGCAGACGGCCAAAATCGGATAACACCAACACATTTGTACATATTAATAATGGTTAATAGTTAGCAAATCGAACTAAAAAGCGAAAAATAAATAATAGTTAAAAAAAAACTAAAAAAACACGTTTTTTATAAAAAACCGAACTAAAAAAATAGAAAATAAAATTTTATAAATTTAAATTAAGAATAGGGTTGAAAATTTCAATAAATATAAATTAATAATAGTGTAAATAAATAAATATATGTATTTTATTTTTAAAAAAGCGTGGGGTGCTTTCTAAGATATTATCAAAATGCTAATCACTCTACTCATGTCTGTCAATACAAAATGTATCTACAAAATATATAATATCTATTGACCCATGCACCCCACGCTTTTTAAAAATAAAATACATATATTTATTTATTTACACTATTATTAATTTATATTTATTGAAATTTTCAACCCTATTCTTAATTTAAATTTATAAAATTTTATTTTCTATTTTTTTAGTTCGGTTTTTTATTAAAAAGGCTTTCCGATTCAGACATTGATAAATCACACTACTATCAAATAAATATTACATACTACTCTGTCAAGAAAGTACCGGGAAAATATCAATAATACACAAAATGTTTGTTATTCATCCAAATTTATTTTATCACCTTCAAAGTATGCTCCTTCAGAAACGATACACTTACGCCAACGAATAATCCAATCATCAAAACATTTTTTAAACGCTGTTTCCGGAATTGAGTTGAGTTCTCGCCTCGAATTCTCCTTTATGTCTCCTACCGATTGAAAACGGGTGCCTACTAAACTAGTTTGCATGTCAAACTCGTAAACCCACGTCTCGTCACCAGTAACAATGCGTTTCATAAATGTTGGGTCGGAATTGACCCGTTCTAGCATGTCCTCAGCGACTCTCATGCGAATGAGTTTTTGGAGAAAATTCAGGTCTTTTGGGACTAGCCGAGCGGTAACATGTTTCATACCCAAATGATTACTTAAAATGGTACGGATCGACTCGTGAGATACAGAAAGTTCAGCGGCTATCTCTCTCAAAGTTGAGTGAGGATTTTCAGTCACTATTTCCTTCACTTTTGCGATGTTAACTTCAGTTGCAGACGTTGATGGCCTACCAGAGCGAGGCAAATCTTCCATCACATCTCGACCGCTTTTGAACGCTTTGTACCACTCATAAGCACGTGTTTTTGATAAAGTCGATTCGCCGTAAGCCTTCTGTAACATTTTTAGTGACTCCGAACACGAAATTCCATTGGCGATGCAAAATTTAAGACAAACTCTTTGTTCGATGTTTTTGTCCATGATGAAATTCGTAATACACACTAGACATGACCTAACTAAAAACAGCACCATATTTAATCTAAATAACAGACGCAACTCAAACTCCGCGCCAAAATGGATAACAGTTGCGCCAATCTAACAACAACAATAAAAACAAAAATTTGAATTTGGAACCTAAAACAAATCATCCATTCCCGATACTTTTTTTGACTGAATGTATGTGAAGTTTGGCAGTATGTTTGTTACTCCTCGCTAAACGGTTTGACGGAATTGGATGGAATTTGAAGTAGAGATAGCTCATGCCGTGGACTACATACTTACTACTCCTCTACCTACTCATACTTAGCCTTGTTTTGTTAATCATATAGCTAACTAAAATTCAGTTTAAATCGCCAAAAAAAACTAGTTGGTAAATAAGTAAAACATTTTTTGAAATGAACACTTTCCTTTCTAGTTTTCTAGATAAGTATTTTATTTACTGTTTCAGTACTTGCATAAAGAATAATCAAGCACACGTTTTAAGCCTGAAATTTATAGATACAAATACAAATAAAAACAAAGTATCTCCGAAAAATAAAGTATAGCCGAAAAGGGCTCATAGTACTCATGAACAACCTTTACTATGGGCCCAACCCAGAATTATTAGCGAAAAAAAATCAGCTGTTCCATACATTTCAACGAGTGTCGTTGACATTTTTCGATGGAACAGCTGATTTTTTTTTGCGAATTCCGGATTATTCCCATAAAAGTTGTTCGTAATGAGTCCTTTTCGACTTATAACCCTGTAGTGCACAAGTTAAATGACATTTGTCAATCTTAGCAACTGCAAAGCATAGTGGAATTGAGGGTCTTGAGATGTTTCTCTAAAAATACCCTTTACATGGAATAACGCCTTTAAAAAACTAAGTGTTTACCTAGTGCGAGTTTTCTTACTTTCGACCGCGTTAACGTAAACTACAATTTGTATGGAATAAAAACCGCGCCACCTAGTGTTCATAATACGAACTGCAACTAGTTCCATACAAATTGTAGTTTACATTAACGCAATCGAAAGTGAAAGGAACAGTTCTCACTATATTTTTAGTCATTTTCACATTTCATCATCACTGTGGGGCTCGTATTTGATAATTAGCATTTCTGACTCCACTACACTTGGCAGAATAACGTCTTGGCTATCTGGTTCCGCTGGGTCTATTTTTATTTCTGTCTCTGAAGTCATGGTAGGAACAGGCTGAGTCACTATTGTCCCTTCTTTGGTCCCTATTTGTGGTATCAAATTAATTTCACCCGAGTCTGTTACAGTTGGCATGATAACATATCCAAACGGAGCCCCTGATGATCCATCCTTAACATTTACCACGGAAAACTTTGTTAGAGATGACTGCCTGATCTCTGGAGATTCACTTCCTGGTGACTGAGCATATTCTTGTGGTAGAGGCGTTGATGGTCCAGCAGTGTTCACATGTGTATACACTGTTTGGCTTCCTGATGGAGCAGTTTTCACTTTCCTTTTTCTTGCTTTTGATCGTACTGCAGGGTGGTGTGTTTCACAAGGCTTGTTTATAGGCTGTTCTGAAGTACTCGGTTCTGTGAAGCTGGGCTCTTCTTTGATCAAGACGAACTTGGACAGCAGTGCTCGTATCTCGTCTTGTGCTACACGAGCCTCTTCAACATCCAAACACAGCAGTTGCTCAGCAACAAGTTTACCGAACTCGTAGATCTCGTCTGCATAGTCAACTGGAATTTCAGAGTCAGAACGGGCTCGCTTCCATGGAAGCTCGACATCTTTAGATCGTTTCTTGTACGCTTCAGATTTCAAGAAAACTTTCTCAGTAGCCTGCGCACCGGTTTGTGAATCATCTAAATCTTCGTCCGATACTTGCTTCGTGTCCAGCGATTCGTCGTCGGTTGAATCGTTTGCGTATTCTTTGAAGGGGTCATATTGGGGCTTCTTCTTCTTCTGCGGTGCTGGGGGGTCGTTGACCTGAAACAATTTTGAGGCACCGTTAAGCAAAGTCACTGACATCAAAGGAAAGAGGAGACTAAGACTAAAAAAATTAAGATAACGTTTCACGCTCATAGCTCCCCCCACTAGGATAACCTGTGTCGGGGATGCCATGGAACACACAAAGACATGGACAACTAACACCCAGACCCAGAGCAGATATTTAAATTCATCAATCAAACATCTGCCCGGCCGGGAATCGGACCCGGGACCTCTGGCTTAAAAGGATATCCGGTGAGCCAAACAGACTTATTAACGAGTAGTTCCACTCCACCTCAGATCAAGTAAAAAGGCACTCCTGCCTCGAGCGCCATTCCACTAAAGGACAAAACAAATAGGTACAGAAGTCAATCAAACGTATGTACTTCACTTTTCATACCTACGCGCGGTAGTCGCGCTGGGGTTGTCAACTTTGCCTTATGCACAAAAACTATTATTCTGATCTTATTTCAAGGGCAACAAAACCACGGTCGGTTAGTGAAATCATTTCAGCCAGCAGCCACCGCGGCAAATATTATACATTCAACCTCTTTTGAAATAAAAACTACTATTTCATCCTCCTTTTACCTATCCGTCAAATGGCGAGACCACTATTTTGAGATAAAACTACTTTTAAAATTAAATAAAATAAACACTTTTATTTTGGCAGTATTATACAACATTTATTTCGAGAAATATATCAATACAACTACAATTGAATCTAAAAACAAAATTAATTTATTGTTTTTTGATTATTGACTTGTCTAAAATTCAATTATAGATTTTAAAACCAACACTATAAGATACAAATTCCGCAATTGGGAACACATGACCGGACCAGTGAAGCAAGACCCTTTTATTTTTCCTATTTGAAATTTTAAGAAAAACTACATTTCAAATTGGGAAATTCGCTGTATTTTTCCTGTCTAGTTCACTTAATTACCTATTAAGTTGGATTAATTTAGTTTCCGTCGGTAAACTTCAGAGGTAAAGGGGGGGGGGGGGTCATTTTTCACAGATTTGAAAATAAACAGCATAAACTGTGTTGTGAAATAAAATGTTTTGAAATTTTTGGTCCCTATTTTAATATTTGAAGACCTAATTTTCAGGTAACCTATTTCTTAGCATGTTTTTATTTCTAAAACTTGTAGCAGTTAACATTATCTAGCGTCTACATAAAGCGTCCTTCAACAGACTATGCCTGTGGACTTGAGTAGTATAAATTCAAACAGAAAATTTTGTAGTTCAATTTATACCTGTTCCCACGTCCCTGACTTTTATTATTTTGGTCAGTTGTTTAACAACACGCAACAAGTATGGGGTTTAAAATTTGTGACATACCTTAAAAAACGTGTTACCTCCAGACTCGGTATTGTTTGTCTTTTCTAGTCTCTTTCGGCATCTCTGAACTTCACTTAAAAGTTTTCTTTTTTGAGCAGTATCTTTCAAAAGGTGTAACGGAGTTTGTACTTGAGCATTCGTTTGAAAACCATAATAACATTGTACACTTGCATCGGCTGTTTGAATAATTGCTTGAATTCCTTTATTAACAAAATTACTTGGTAATGGTAGGAGCAGTTGTGGAAATGAGTTTCTTTTTAACAACTTTCGAGTTGAATTTATTCTAATGGAGTTGGGACTAAAATGGGCTTCACAAACACGAACATGAAAGCATCCTGATTCTATTAAATCTTCTCTATGGATCAATTTCAACCACTCAGTTCGCCTGAAATAAGATATAATTTTATTTCAAAAAAAAGTGTAACCTTGGCAAAAAAATCATGTCTGTTGTATGGGAGCCCCCTTAAATATTTATTTTATTCTGTAATTTAGTATTTGTTGTTATATCGGCAACAGACATACATCTGTAAAAATTTCAATTGTCTATCACGGTTCATGAGATCTTAACTGTTTATAATGAGGAAGATGAGCATTTTTTTATCATCTATACGTCAAAACAATCATACATACATAGACTGCTAAAACCATAACCTTTTCTTTTGCTTACCTACCTAACTGTTTTGTATTACGTTGAAACGAACCATTGAAATATGTACAAGCAAATACCTAGTTAAGGTACTTACTTCTCTGAAACAGCTGGCAGCTTAAAAAAGGATAATTCACCTTTTAATGTTGAATTTAAACAACCATCCACTGCACAGTTGTAATAACTTTTTTTAATTTGCTCCATTTTTGTCCAAAAAACTTCACAGATGCGTGTCTCTAGCGGACGGCACCCACACTCTCACTAGTCCGACTCAGTCAACAAGCAAATTGGTTCAGTAGTTATGTAGATATATTGCTTAACACTTTGACTGCTAATAATCACATATGCTTGCCTTAATTGTGGCTAATAGTCAAATGCGTTGTTTTACGCCCCTGGCGCGGCGTGTGTAGCCGCATTCGCGTCGCACAAAGGAAAACACAAGGTATGTGTTTTCAGCAGTCAAAGTGTTAATTGAATAGGCCCAGCTCCTATCTTTGTAATGTCAATTGATGTCATGCTTTTTGGTAATTTTGGCTACAATACAATTTACTTTTCTCTTCTGCTTCACCTTATCTGCTGCATATATCCAAATCTGGGTTTCCTGTCTCATCTTCTCAAGGTCGGCAAGCTTTAATTACAATGCCTTTTACATGGTTTGGTGTAACACCTCAGTTTTAGCGGCTAATCTTGCAGAGTCAAGTTTTTCGCTGCTTGGCCCGATGGATTTTTTCGCGAGGTTATTTGACATTCAAACTTATGAGGTATCATACCTTTCTTGAGTTTTACAATGCTTTACTAGTTTATATTACACATAGTTGTCCGTGTCCACTTCCACCTGAAAATAAAATCAATATAATTATGTACATATTCCGGAAACTTTTTGTAATCCTTACTGCTATACATAGAATCATTCCCGTACATTCAATATTGTAGTTAATCATGTTTAATTGCCGAATTCAATTAATAAGAAGTTCGAAATATAAGCGAGAATTAAAAAATAATAAATGAACGCAACGCTATTGGCTGGGCTGAATCGAATGGGACGTCACCGCACAGGTTATGTTTTGAAGTCGAAAGTTGTCAACAAACAATAAGTTTTGAAAAGTGTACTTACGTTAGAATGATCTTCACTGCACTAAAACTGGATTTTCACGCCTTGCATCATTTTTCCCAAACCTTTGCATCTCGCGGCATATGAAAGAACACTTTACTAGGCATCGAGATATAATTACTACGTTTAAAGAAGCTATACCAAACTAAAAACCTGTCACATCTTGATGACAAGGGGGCTGGTCTGCGCGGGGGGAGCGCGGCCTGAGCTCTCGTCTGTGCTGCAGCGCTTAATTTAGCAACTGTTGTCTAAACAAATTATTAAAACATGCAGCGCAGTGCCGCTTAGCGATGCGCCGATCCGATCCGATCTTTTCGTGGATCGGATCGAGGGCATACGATCCAGTCGATATTCGGATCGGATCGACACCATACGATCCGGAGTGCGGATCGATACAAATCTTCAAATATCGTATCAGGTCGGATCGGATCGATTCAAACACTGTAGTTAGCAATAATTGTTTATTGTAGTTGTAGGTATGTAATAAAAAGCGGTAAATCAAAGTACAATCTCAAACTTTAGTTTGTTTATGTTTCAAAATGTCGGTACTTTACATTTTATTTTGCTATTGACGACCACGGCGGCGGGTAGAAATATGACACTAAATAAACGCTTGTTTATTATTCTTCCGAAATAAAGTCGGTAGAATGTTAAGTTGCGAAAATCTATGACTAAGAATATTTTATTATCTCATTCACTGTTTAGTTCCTTGTGCATTAAACTCTTTTCGTCAGCAAATTTTATTAATTAACTGAGAGTCGAAACAGGCTGGATCCACAACGCCTATCAAAATTGTTGTTTTTAGAAAGCATTGGAATTGAAGATTGGCATCTATATAATCTGTCTATCCATCTATACCTATTATATTATTATTGCACAAAGTGTGTTAGTTCCTCCGTTTTATTTGAAATAAATGTCTATTAATATTTAAAAGTTGTATTTTCATACGATACTTTGGATCGATCTTTTGAAGATCGGATCGAATGCATGCGATCCGATCCGCGGATCGGATCGAGTAGTTACGATCCGATACGATCCAGAGGATCGGATCGAGCTTAAAAAAGTCGCATCCCTAGTGCCGCTTAGAGGTTACATTTTTCTCGCCACCAAAAACGTCGTAAGCGCCGTGAATTTCATGGCGGTTACGCGTTTTGTTCAATGTATTGTAAGGACATCCTTACTCTCATAGATTAACAGCGCCGAAGTGACACAGCTTTTGTACCTACATAACTTCATTTGGTTGAATGCATACAAAATTTTAATGAGTTACGTTAATAAAAAAAATAGCAAGCTAGAAAAGTTAATAAAAATAAATTACAATGCATTTAAAATTATTTTAATAAGCTACAACATTGATACATAACCGAATCACTTACTGGTTCAGATATTGGTTCCACCAGTTCCTTTGTTGTACCACATTTTGCATAGCTAACGTCGCATGGTACTGCACTTGTATGGAGATATTGTCGACCTGTCTTCGTGATGTATTTATCTTCATTTTTAAAATGATCGGAACATATAGGTGTATGGTCGCTCGGTAGCCATGTCTCTTCGTTCCGATTTTTTTGGACAAATTTTATCCATGCTTCTCTTTTTTCGTGATCAGGTCGAGGAAACCTTAGAGAAAACAAGGTAAAAATTATTAACCTTTTTATTATTAATATTTCATGTTAAGGTGTAATAGTATCTTTTCTTCAAAGTCTGTGACGCCTTTTAGTGACTACACGTCCTATCTGTATTGTTCATATTTCATAATCTATCTATGATTTTCAAACAAAATGTCGGCATGTCGTGGAAATAAAGTATAAAATTAGTTTTGATTGGTTTTAATTAATAACTGTATTTACTTACCGATGATAAGTCACGCCACTATCTTTTTTCTTTGCAGTGGATCGATTTTTACACGTTTTTAACACGCAAGCTGGCATTTTAGATTATTCTGTTGTTCGTCAGAGTTTCGGCACACAGGCAATCGCTTGAGCGTCGCGCGAGTGACTAAACCAGTTGTTGCCCATTGGCAACAACGCACGGCGCAAAAAACTGGTTCGTTGCGTCGGTTCCATACGCTAGTAATAATAGTTCGATGTTACTAGGTGCATTTCTTGTAGTATTTTTGCACAAAGGCACAATGCAAAATTTAGAAACGGTTTCTTGTCCTTTTTCAATTTTTCAACCTTAAAATACCCCAATTTGAGAAACGAACAGTGCTAACAGTAACACTGCTCAGCGGCTTGATTTCGTTGTTTACATTGCATGCATGCTTGGTGCTTGCATGCAATGTAAACAACGACACTGTGAGTCACTGTGACGTCAGAGAAAGCGCCAAACAGGGATGCCAGGTTAAATTTTTCATTTTTCCCAAATCCAATTTTATTTATTTAAATGTTTTTTATTCAATTATACTTGCTTGCTTTTGACACCATCTCGCCTGATGGTAAGGAATGATTCTGTCTACGATGGAGCACACTTGTCTAGAAGGAACCGATTCAATCGCGACTTGAAGACAGCCAAATTATATCTATCGGGAACACCCACTGGGGCAAAACTTGTTGGAAGAAAAAAAACTTCACTCTATGCGAGTTCGTTTAATATTTTTTTCGATTGTAGGATCGCTTTTGACCGCCATCTTGTCTGCAGTAAGCAATGATGCGGTCTACGATAGTCAGACTTGCATAATGCATTATGCTTAACTATATATTTGAGACCTATAAATATTTCTGAAGCTTGAACAATACTTACTGGGAAAATAGAAGGAATCACTGCTGGCTTCAGTGTGCGCCTGCCAGATTTAGTAATAGTATAATCATCTTCTTTGAAATGAGCCGAGCAGACTCTATGATTGCTGTTGCCGATAAAATATGGTTCGGCTCTTTGTTCTTTCAATAATGTGCACCATATTTTTCGCGCTGTTGGGTCTACGGGTAAACTGAAATTATGAAATAGTGTTTTAATACTCCATTTAGTACCTACATTAGTTTATCGAAGAAAAGGATTCAGTCAAACTATTTTTTCCAGTTCTTTGCTTTGCGTATGACCGCCATCTCGATTATTTGTAGCGGATTTTATATATTCTATTTATGATAACGATGATAAATTATTAATAAATTATTTTGAAAGTATCCCGAACCGGGTTGGTGTCAAATAGCAAATCCATTTATTAGGCATGACGACAGTATCAAAAAATCGCCGATTCAATGCTTTCAGGGGACTAGCCAGATTAAAAAAAATTAAAACACATATTTACTTTTATTTTTAAAAAACAGATTATTAAGATTTTCAATAAATTAAAATATTAAAATACAGCAATCCGCCATCTTGTCAGAAACAACAATCACAGCGTATGACGTCACGCTTAAGTAAACTCCGCTGATCATAGGTCATCCGCCGCTCATCACGCATAGACGCAATGACATGTTTACATATCCGTGACTTCAAGCCGGCGCCATGCCACATGCAAGCTGTTTTCGGGCATTGTTGAAAAAATATGTGAAAAATGGCTTCAAACTTCGTTAAACTTAATTAAGTTTATTACCGAAATAAAGGCTTTTTTTGTAAATAGTAAATGCGTACTCACAGGAAGAGGATTTTAAAATCTTTCGTCACGCCTATTCTTATATTGAACATATCGCATTGTCTTCTAGGGTCTCGCCGAGCATTGAGTTCTATCATAAAACTCCGAGAGTAGTTTATCAATCGGATATGCTCTAATAGCATTGTTTTAAATATTAATTTTTCGCAGTTTTAGGTTTGATCCCGTTGTAAAAAAAATAAGTTGTCTTTTCGGCACATATCCTTTCTTTTTTACCCTATATTGTACTTATTTGTACTCCATGAGATGGTTATTAATTAATTATTATTGTAGTTAAACATACAATTTCGTAAGTAGGTATTTGCTTGGTAAATGGTCACTACTTAGAACACCTCTCTGACGTGAAATGTCATGTGCGAAAACAAGCAGTGTTGCCAATTTAGCGACTTAGTCGCTAGAACTGGCGACTTTTGCTCAAGTCTTAGCGACTAAAATAAAGTTTTGACGACAAAAATTGTTTAGCGACATATCTGGCGACTTTTGGAGTACAAATTAAAACAGCCCTAGCTTTAGATATTTCAAAAAATATTCAAAACAACACATTCAATTTTCTTTCAAATCTAAGTTTTGACTATTGAATGGGCAGTTCTCCAATAATTACCTTAATTTTTTTACCTATCCTAACATTTTACACCGCCTTTTCTGTCCCCGACAAAATTATAGGTATTCTCCTAGACAAAATCGTGGATCCGCTTCTGGTGGAGTTAGTTTTAGCGACTTTTGATTAAGAATCTAGGGACTCATAATTTGTGGAGTTGGCAATACTGAAAACAAGACGGAGTTTTCAATACTGCAAGTTCAAGCAAGGTTAATTCTTTGGGGTCTTGCGGCTTATTAGAAGTTTGAAAATCATAATTACCAACACTGTACAGTTGCATCGGCTGTTTCAATGCTAGTTTGATTTTGTTTATCTGCAAAAATATTCCGAAACATTGGTAGAATAAGTTGTGGAATGGCGTTCTTTTTTAGTATCTTTCGCTTTGAACTTATTAAAAAGCTGTCGGGACTGAAATGGGCTTCACAAACACGAGCACGCGGAGTGTCAGTTAAATCTTCTCGATCTATCAGGCTTAACCACTTCGTTCGCCTGAAAGGAAACATATATATCTTTGTCTTAAAAATTATAAGTATATACCTAGTGCTGAGTAATTTTGATGCCGCAACAACCTAAATTAAAAAAAATGCAGAAAGGAGCACGAGATTTTGAGATCTTGTTGACCGAAATGAAAGTGGTCAAAAATAACGAAAAACGATACAACGTTAGGCAAGTTCTGCCTCGTAGAGTAAGTGCACACACGTTATTTCTATATAGGGTTATTCATAAAGGGTATGCTAAGCCGAAAAGGGCTCATAGTACTCATCATTATGAACAACTTTTACTATAGGACCAACCTGAAATTCGAGAACGAAAAAACAGCTGTTCCATAGAAAAATGTCAATGACACTCGACAAAATGTATGGAACAGCTGTTTTTTTTTTTCACGAATTTCGAGTTGGTCTCATAGTAAAAGTTGTTCATAATGATGAGTACTATGAGCCCTTTTCAGCTTAGCATACCCTTTATGAATAACCCTGTAGTGTTAATACTTAATATAAACTTATTCAGGGTATCTACCGTGTCGTGTACTACCTAGGCCATAGATGATAGTATCATAGACCTTAGATGATACTTATAAATGAAACCCCCAAAAATCCCTAATCTAATTTTGCTTCCCAAAGACTTGCTCAATAAAATTATATTCCCCATATTTTTGCGAAAGCCAAAATGTTCCCCAACGTTCCGAGGAAAACCCGCAGTGGCAACCCTGTCTGAAATGACGTGTTGGACCACTTGGACCTATGCAGCGTTCGTTTTTGTGCTTTAACACTGCAAAGTGAGTCTCGTCACTCAATTACATAAAAAAAAAGCCCTCGCAAATCCCCATGACATTTGTTAAAGCACACCCTTCTTTAATCGTTTCGAAAATATAGACCCTCAAAATTTGTATGGCGGCCATGTTTTTTGTATGGTGGTCATGGTTTTTTAAATTTTCCTAAAAAGGTCTAAGGTTTTAGTAAATTTTTAGTTTTAGCGCCTTGGTAAAAATGTTTGCAGTTTTCGAGATAATTAGCAGTTCCACCTTGACTTTTCGAAGGTTTAGGATTTTTTCCGAGATTTATAGATCCTTCTTAAGTTTAGTACCTACATCTGTAAAGTTTCATTGACATAGCATCAAAATAAATTCTTTCTCTGTACTATCTTTACCACGCCATTTCAACCTCATAGGGGTTGAATTTCAAAAAATTCTGGTGTTTGTCACGTGTACCGACGTGACAAACACCCTCCAAATTTCAAATCTCTACGACCAGCGGTTTAGGCTGTACGTTGTCTGTCAGTGAGTCAGGACCAGTACATCTACCATGAGTTTTTAGCCATTTTACTCGCTATCGACCGCGTTAACATTTTGTATGGCAAATTGTACAGCGCCCCTAGCGGTTACTCGTAGAACTAAAATCGGCACCATGAGTCGCTGAGTAAACATCGTATCGAGAACTAAATGTCAGCGAGTAACGTTTTTATGCCGTTGCCATACAAAATCGGCACCATGAGTTACAAATTTGACAGATGCCATCGAGAAATACCGTCTCGAGTGTAGTTAACTTACTCACTTACAAATTGTAGCGTGAAATTGTTTCGATCCTCCAGTTTTTGTAAAAGTAAATTTAATTTAGAGAGTTATATTGTCTAAATAGTGTCGATAAAACGTTATTTTACATGAAACTTGAATGTTTAAGGCGCGAACAAGAAAAATCTTAAGCTGGCATGAGAATGATACTTGAAAAATTTATTATGAATTTATTTAGGAAGACATTTTTATATCAAAGAATATGTATTATGCTCCATAGGGATACTTTTGAGGATTTATTTCGTGACTATACAAGATTTGAAATCCACACAAAGGATCTTATTGGAAACAAAGATAGGTACTTACTTAAGGAAGTTTCATTTTAGTTATAAATCATCCAAAAATGTACATTCCACGACTTTGCCGGTTTTATAATGTATCATCACAGTTATCACCATTATATTTTAGGCAGTTCAATTTACGCCGGCGAGTACCTAGCTACGTAAACAAACACTGACGAAATCTAAAACCATTGCCCATTGGACACGCACTTGACCTTGGCCGTATATTAACCAAATAAATTTAAAATCACTAACTATTCAGGCTCAAGCTCTCTTCTATGACGCTTTCAATTAGCAGGGTTATTTTAAAGTACTAAGATTTTTTCAATGTATCCCTTACTCCGTCTTTAGAGTATTAGTTGGAAAGAGAGAGCAATAATCGGTGTGAAGTTAGAAACGGTGTAGTGCTGCCAACATAACGATATCAAAATGTACTCGACAGAGTGAGCTAACTCGAGGAAGCAAGTTAACTTTTATGGAACTCATGGTGCCGTTTTAAAACAAAACAATCCGATGCGCGTTTATTCGGTCCCGACTGAAGTAAGTTTTCGATGGCAACTCATGGTAGATGTACTGTTCCTTTATATATTTACTCGTAGATTGGATATATCCATTCTTCCTGCTCCATTCTTCATAAATCAAACAACTAGATACCTACGAGTGCCACAACCACGATAGTTTTTTGTGCTTATGCCAAAGTTGACAACTCTAGACCGCAGAGCGAAGGCATGAAAAGTGAAGCACATTGTTATTGACTTCTGTACTTGAGTATCTTGTGTAACTAATAACAAGCAAGCTACTCACCTCTCTGCGGCGACTGGTAGTCTGAAATACGAATAGTTGCTGTTCAACGTTGAATTTAAACACCCAGAAACGCAACATCTGTAATATTCTCTTGTTTTTCTCTCCATTATTCCACAAAGAACGTAGCAACACACGTCTGCATACGGCGCACTCGCGCTGACGAGTGATCCCACTTCCCAGATTGGTCCGACCAATCCGAGGCTCGCGGTGAAAGATATTGCATAAAGACATCGCACACGCTTATAATAATCGATTAACAGAGTTATAAGGAAAGAATATACTACCCGAAAAGGACTCATAGTTGTTCATAATTAGTAGTAGGTGTGAGCTCTTTTCGGCTTAGCAAACCCTTTCCTCATAACCCTGTATAAAATTGAGATAGTTTTATGTATTCTGTGGTACATACAAAGGTACATCCCACACACTCTTTTTAGGATTCTGAATACCTCCAGAGGAAAACAGCCCTTCAAAATCAAAATATATTTATTAGCCCTTTTGGCGAGACTGCCCGTGTCTGTCTGTACCTATGTCACTACCAATTTTTTTTTGTTTTGTTGCTCTCTTGTGTTTTATGTACCGTGTGTGACTCTGTGTTTCGTAAGTCCTCAATTCTGAATATTTTTTACTCTGGGATCAACCTCGAAATAGCGAAAATTAATCCTAATTAAATGGTTTCGATCGATTATAATCCAAGAATAGATATATTTATATGGTTATATTAAGACGGTCATAGCATTGATTTTAACATATGCTTTTTAAAGTCACAAATCTTTACTATCATCTGACTACAGACTGTGGTATAAATAGGTCTCCTCTTCAGCGCGCCATCCTTTCCGGTCTTGTGTCAGTCTCATTGACTACCTTCCTGCCCGGTTATCGCTTATTACTCGTCTTTATTATACTCACCGAAAAAAAGAAACTCCACCTTTTACTTTGTTCACCTTTCTGTTATTATTGGAGCAACTATTAATAATGCAACTGGGCATTTTTTTTTACGACGCGGAGCGTCTGCTCGACTCCGCTGTCCGCAAGCGACTGAGTTTAAAAAATAAAATGGTGTGCATGTGCAGTCACCGTGCTTCTGCTTGTGAGCACCGTGGAGTACCGTTTGAGAAGTTCATTCAACCGGGGCAAGGGGGGTTGATTAGGATAGTTTACAGGGTTATGAGGAAAGGGTATGCTAAGATTGCTAAGATCAAAAGGGCTCATAGTAAATCAGTTTAATGGTAAGTATTTTGCAGATAAAAATCTCATATTTTGGCTTTAAGATTGAACTATCTTGTAGTTCAAAAAAACATCGGAAAGAGTACGACAACGCCGATATGTTCAATATTATTCAGCAAAATTATTATTATTTATTTAAAAAAAAAAACATTTTTCGGATTGAGTCGCTTTTGTTTTAAACTTTCTAAAGGACCAGTATTGCACAATGTATTTAGTCAGGTGATTAAAAATGCTTAAAAATCTAAAATTAAATAGTAATAAAACAATGATATCTTACCGAAAAAAAGAAACTCCATCTTTTTCTTTGTTCACTTTCCTTTCGTGATTGGAACATTTTTTAATAATACAACTCGGCATTTTGTCCACGCGACCGCACGCAAACAAAACCGGCTTGCGACTAAGTTCACGATGGTGCGATGTATGCTTGTTAGCACCACCACGCACCACGGAGCCTGTACCGTTGGAAAAAAAAGCTCAAAGCTTGTTCTTCGTCTTTCTTACAAATATTAAGACTTTGACATCCGCCTTATGATCAAGAGGTCCCGGGTTCGATTTCCGGCCGGGCAGATGTTTGAATGAATTTAAATATCTGTTTATTGGCCTTGACTTAGTGCGTGACTGCGTGTTCCATGACATCCTCGTCACAGAGAATCCTAGTGTCCAGTCCCCTCTTCCCCACTGGGCACTATGGGCACGTGCCCAGGGCCCCGCGATCGAATGGGGCCCCCTAGTTCCTGCCAGATTACCAAATGATAACCGATTATTATAATTAGCTTTAGTTTATACCACGCCTGCATAGTAAACACTAGGTTTCCGTACGGATTTGCGGTTGGAAACTCAGCGATTGCCCACAGGTCAATCGCTCGGTTTCCAACCTTAAACCCGTGCGGTAACCAGTATTCACTATACAGATGTGGTATAAAATATCGTGTGGGACTCGGGCCGAAACTAGTCGACTGCTCACGAAGGCGGCCGAACGCACTCGCTTACACTCGTGCGTACAGCGGCCGCCTGCGTGGGCAATCGGCTAGTTTCCGCCCTAGTTGCACAATATACTATTGCCGCATGCGGATAGCTATTCCCTATACAACATAGCTTGAACTTTTTGACAGATGGGTCAGTGATGGGAAACAGAAAATATCTATTGGTGTAAAAAATGTGTTGGCTAAATAATATGTGGCTGTATGTATGTTTTAAACTATTCAAAATAAATAAATTCATTCGTCAATCAATTTTATTGCACTAGACATAAAAACATTTTTTTCAGTTTTTGTTTTCAGTTTTTCTATTTAAATTTTACTTCGAAGCAATAAAAACCACTTAAGACTTTCGGAAAATGCTTGAGTCCTTAACAGGTACTTTTATGTTGTGTGTCTATTCTTATGATTATTATCAATTTTTAATATTATTAAAATAAGAAAATATTGTTCGTCGTTGCAAAGTTATATCGATTTCAGATTTGACATCCGTCAAAAAGAAAGATCAAACTAATAAATAAACAGGGTATAAGTACTCCACTCTCTCTCAAAAATGAGTTTTTCCGATATTAGTATATTTAGGTTAATTTAAATACCTATATGTAAGTATATATAAGAATACAATTAAAAGAAAAATTATTAAATTAAAAAAAGAAGAATTATTTGATGCGGTGTGGTTTATGTCTTAAAGAAACCTATTCGAACGTCATTCGTAATACCAAAGACAAAAAAGGGGAATTCCCGACTCCCGATCGTCGTTTGACTTGACGAACGGGAATTGCCATCAAGTATTTGTCTGCGATGTTGTGGCGTTTGTTTTGTTTGTAGTTGTTAGTTTGTTACTGACTGTGCTTGAGCTCTGACAATGACAAAAAAATAGTATTGTTTGATTAAATCGTCGTTTGTCTGTTTTGTGTTAGCGAATATTTTCGTTATAAAATTAATTAAATAATTGAATTATAATATAAAATGTCGAAACGGTCATATCCTAGTGGATCTGAAAAAAGGAAAAAAGCTCTACATCAGAAAGAAGTAATTGAAAAGTTACCAAAATTAACATCATATTTTACTACTACTACTGGAGAAACTTCTGTAAGTAGCAATCAACTCATAAATGTACCACATGATGACTCAGCTCAATTACAAATTGCGGGAATTTCTAAACCTTCATGTTCCAATTTTGAAAAAGAGATTGAATCAGAAAGCGACTATTCCTACGACGAAAGTGCAACGACTTCAGTAACTTCACTAAAACCGACAACTCCAACTGTGTCAATTGAACAGCAGTTTTCCAACACAGAAGAATTAATATCGCACGATCCCGCCGATTATTTTCACGAAAAGTTTGTTGAAATAAATCGCGAAATTTTAATTCGTAAGGGACCAGTATATTTTCAAAATAAAGATTCTGACTTTTCCGAGGCATCCAGAACCTACAAAGATGGTAATAAATTAGTGACGAGATATTTCAACAAAGCATTATTTATGCGCAAATTAAAGAACAATGAAAGCGTCGAAAGAAAATGGTTGCTGTATTCGCCTTCCAAATGCTCTGTATTTTGTTTTTCATGCTGCTTATTTAACCCAACTGATGTTAATCTTTGCTCTCGGAATGGATGTAATGATTGGAAGCATATTAATCACATAATTTTAACACATGAAAATAGCCCAGCGCATAAGCAATCTATGATGACTTATCTGGCACGAAGTAAAGCGGTTGGTAGAGTAGATATAGAGTTATTATCTCAACATCAAAAGGAAGTGGATTACTGGAGAAACGTACTTAAACGGATTGTAGCTGTTGTAAAATTTTTGGCATCGAGAGGGCTTCCATTTCGCGGCGACAATGAAATCCTAGGATCTCCAAACAATGGAAATTATTTGGGTTGTGTGGAATTATTGAGTGAATTTGATCCATTTCTTGCAGATCACTTAAAAAAATTTGGGAATCCTGGAAAGGGTAACATTTCTTATTTATCAGCAAATATCTGTAATGAGTTTATTGAAGTAATGGGAAAACAGGTTCTAAAAAAAATTATAAATGAAGTTAAATCAGCAAAATATTTTTCCATAAGCGTTGACAGTACGCCCGATCTGTCTCATATTGACCAGCTAACTTTCATCATTCGATACGTAAAAGACTGTGTTCCTGTTGAAAGGTTTTTGAAATTTATACCTATTAAAGAGCATAAATCTAAGTATTTAGCGGAGACCATCTTAAATTTTTTAGAGATACATGATATTCCCATAAAAGATTGCAGAGGACAAAGCTACGACAATGCTTCAAATATGTCGGGAAAGTATAGTGGTCTACAAACAAGAATCAAGGAAAAATGTGAATTTGCCACCTTTATACCATGTGCAGGACATTCACTAAACTTGGTAGGTGTCCATGCTGCTAAGTGTATACCGGAGGCATCACAGTTTTTTGAAATAGTTCAGAAAGTGTACAACTTTTTTTCGGGCTCTACCCACAGATGGAATATATTAACAGAACATTTAGGTTCAAAAAAAGTTGTTAAGAGTCTTTCACAAACCAGATGGTCAGCCCGAGCTGATGCAGTAAGTGCTTTGCATGGGGGTTATAAAAGAATATTAGAAGCTTTAATCACCATCGCAAACGATACTGAACAGGCACGAGAAACAAGAGACGAAGCCCTTAGTCTGTCTAGAAAAATGGGAAATCTAGAATTTATTATACTGACGGAAATCTGGAGCACCATATTGGAAAGAATAGACAAAACAAGTAATTATCTTCAGAAAGAAACAATAACACTGGACGTTGCAACCAATTTGTTGACTTCACTTTATGATTTTATTACTAACCTCAGGGATAAATTTGATAACTTCGAATCATCTGCCAAAGAAAATAACCCAGAATCTGACTACAAGGATCTATCTCAAAGAACAAGACGTAGAAGCTCACGGCTGGAATTTTTTGATGGCTCTGCGCCATCAGTCCAATTGAATGGAAAAGAGCGATTCAACGTAGAAACCTTTCTCCCAATAATCGATACCTTGAGTGTTCATCTAAAACAGCGACAAAGTTCATATGAGACCGTCAGTCAACGTTTTAGTTTATTTTTTCACTTAAAAACTCTGAATTCCGAAGAGATACGACAAGGATGCAAAGAATTTTCTCAAATCTATCACGAAGACGTAAATGAAAAAGAGTTAGAAATAGAATGTCAACATTTAAAAGAATACTTAAAAAATGTTCAGAGTGAAAATGAAGCATCTAACAGTGTACAGGAAGTATATAATCTATTAAAGCAAAACAAAATTGAAGACACATTTCCTAACGTAGAAATTGCATTGAGAATATTTTTAAGTATGATGGTAACTAACTGCAGCGGAGAACGCTCCTTCTCCAAATTGAAACGAATAAAAAATGAATTAAGAAGTACAATGCTTCAAGAGAGATTAACTACTTTGTCGCTGATGTCCATAGAATGTGATATTCTCAATACCATAGATTTTGAAGATGTGATTAACGATTTTGCTCATCTTAAATCTAGAAGGGTACCTTTGCAATCAACATAGAATTAATCTAAGGATTTTAAGTTAAGCGAGTTACTTTTGTAGATTATTTTTTATATTTCCTATTTTTTTATAGTTAGTAACTAAATAAAAATAAATTTAGAACCTTGTTTGTCTTTCTTTATCTATTGTAACTAAATAGTGTTTTCTCAAGGTCATAGGGGCCCCATGATCCTAATGTGCCCAGGGCCTCAAATAGTTTAAAGACGGCATTGCTAGTGTCCCTATGACTATGAGTGTGAAACTTTATTAACGTTACTAGCTGCGCCCCGCGGTTTCACTCGCGTTTTCCGGGATAAAAAGTACCCTATTTGCTAATCCAAGGTATAAGCTACTTTCGTAACATATTTCATCCGAATTTGTTCAGCTCTTCTAGCGTGAAGGAGTAACTTACAGACAAACTTTCTCTTTTATAATATTAACTAGCTGACTCGACAGACGTTGTCCTGTCAAAAGCCATTGCGTAACTATAGCAACCGTAGTATGTTGATGCTAACTTGTCAATTTATAGTAAAAATTATCAGTATATATATAATTTGCAATAAATTAAAATTGCGACTATAATTTGAGATTTAAACTATCCTATCTCTCAAGTTGGATCGAACTGCACATGGTGTGCGAATTTTATTATAATCGGTTAAGTGGTTTAGGAGTCCATTGAGGACAAACATTGTGACACGAGATTTATATATATTAAGATACTTAAACTCGGAATGCGTACCTACACATTTGTACGTTGCGACCGTTATTCATTTTGAAAAAATTACGCCCATTCGATTAAAAAAAGAACGTTTTAAAGACCTTTTCAATGAAAAGGTTACGCCCATTCGATTAAAAAAAGAACGTTTTAGAGACCTTTTCAAAATGGTGCGTGTCCGTACACATGTATACGCGTTCCGAGCCTACTGTTACCACGTGACCACGTGACGACCACGTGACGTTTGCAAGTCAAAGGGTTAAGATAGGATAGGACTACTCGTGCTTACCAAAGCCGGTAAAAGCTGCGTTGGTACTGCTAAATTGAATAAAGTGCGTCTTTTTTTCGTCACATCGAAACTTTCGGGAGAGAAATGTCTTGAACAGATGACGCTATGTGCTTGAGGCTGCCAGTTCTTCCTCTGCGTTGCTACGACCCACTTTGCCTTAATATGTGGTACCCTTGGAAATCTACAACAAGACCAGAGGACACAAATATTTTATAATTTTTGTGATACCTATACGGGGTTATTTTCAGCTCCATGCAAAGCCGAAAAGGGCTCATAGTACTCAAATTACAAACAACTTTTACTATAAGACCAACTTGAATTCGCGAAAAAAAAACAGCTGTTCCATACATTTTATCGAGTGTCGGTGGTAATTTTTCTATGGAACAACTGATATTTTTTTCGCGAATTCCGGGTTGATCTCATAGTAAAAGTTGTTTAAAATGATGAGTAGTTTGAGCCCTTTTCGGCTGTGCATCGAGCTGAAAATAACCCCGTATAGCCAATGTAAAATACCTACGGAAACTTGTTTTTCGATAAGTGTTTTTCAGTTATATTCAAACCCTTGTCAGATATCGATAAGTTACTCAAATCGAATGTCCCAACCACAACCCTAGTCCCGTGAAAACGGGACAGTGTTATCTAAAACTACTCGGAAAAGCACGGGATGGCAAGATTCACATTTCTTTCATTTACAAAACTTCGGTTTAAGATTTTCTCTAATTAATTCAAAAGCTTACCTGTGAAAAGATATGCCATCTCTGATACAGCAAGAGTTTGTAGTGCTCTTCGCACACCATTTCACAGAACATGTTGGCATTTTTCGATGCTTTCATTTAACTATTTTGTTAAACACACACGTGCTCAATTCAAGCGAGCAAATATCGAACTAAAAACTTGGGACTTGCGCAAGTTAAGCTGGGACAAGCTTATGGAGGGCGAGGGGAGTTTATGTTGATATCAAATTTGGATATACTTGTTGAACATTACAAGTATCATTAAAAATACATTGCCAATTCTGTACGAATAATCAACATAAAATATGACAGTAATGTAACAAAACAGATAACTTGGGAATTCTTGTAAAACGCGCCAAACGAACGAATATGCTATCAGTACATTTTAACAAAATCCAAAATGGCGGCCGCGGAGCCCGTGAAGCGGGGGACGTGAGGTGTAGGTATCATATCGATTAGGTTTGCGTGTGTGTCGTGAGTGCGTTGAACGATATCCTAACAGAACTGTCACTGTGGTGACCGACATTCAGCTGGCTGCAGCCGTTTTGTTCTCTTTGGTGCGAAAAAGATACAAAGTATACAAACAGACGTTATGCGAGTCTTGGTGAATTACCTACTTAATACTTATTTAGATGCAAGGTCATAGTTTCGTTGCTATTTTGAATTGAAGTTGCATTCAGTAAGATAATCCTAACGCCCCAGAATAAGGTCCCAGCCCAGTATTGTCATTCAAATTTAACTTTTTTATTTTATTTTGTACAATAACTAAACATATTGCTTAAGTAAAACTTACAGGAACGATGCTACCGGAGTAGTTAAAATACAGGGTTATTTATATGGGAATGCTAAGCCGAAAAGGGCTCATAGTAGGTACTCATCATTAAGAACAACTTTTTTTACCGTTTACTTCCCACCTGTTCTGTTGAGTAGTTCTGTTGACAGAACTACTTATGGGACCAACTCAGAATTCGCGAAAAAAAATCAATGCATTTTGTCGAGTGTCATTGACATTTTTCTATGGAACAGATGATTTTATTTTCGCGAATTTCGGGTTGGTCCCATAGTAAAAGTTGTTTATATACTGATGAATACTATGAGCTCTTTTCGGCTTAGCATACCCTTTATGAATAACCCTGTAAACCTACCTAACTACCTACCAACAATCGACCGGCTGTGCACGTGTGCACTAAATTCCCGATAGCGATAAGTATAACAAGTTTTCACGACTTTTCATTAATAAGCTCTTTTCTCTCATAATGCGACCCCTTCACGTTCGTTCAACTAATATTAGTTTGATTTTTATTCGATGATAGATTTACGTTTGACCGCCATCTTGCTTGCGGTCTACGATGGAGCACGTTGCTTTTAGATAAATTTTCATGAAAGGAATATCATAGGGCTCATTCACTCTAGGTAGGTTACATTTAAGACATCTTTGGTTTTTTTTCCAGTAATATCTAACCGTAGGTAAAAAAACTTCAATTTAACAAAATAATCACATTTATTTTTAGATTCAGTCGTAAGTACTTAGTTTCCTACTATATTTGTCGCACTTACAGACAGTAAAGAACTATTTAACATTAATTATTACCTATACATTCAGATTCGCACCACTCTCGACACCTCAGTCTACGAAGCACTTCACATTGCTGAGGATAGAAAACGCTGGCAAAACATCGTTAGAGAGAAGCTACTTGGAGGTGGTGGTCACGACCCTCAGACATGAGGAACACGATTTTAGGAGGAGGAATTATTATAAATATATTAATACTGTTAAAGAGGAAGACTGGGTTAAAAATATAACCGCAGTCAAGTTTCGTTGAACTTTGGTCTTATACAGAAAAAAAGTTTCACGTAAATTGTTTAGTCTAATCATAATACATTCTTATTTTCAGAAAAGAAGATGCACTTTGTCTCACTTTCAAAAGAGACGCAAGAATATTTTTGTATCACAAAAAAAATTGCAATCAGAATAATGAAAATAAAATAACATTCTCAGTCTTTGTCAGACTTTTAGTCGGTAATATTTTCTAGCCTTCTTTCAGACTAAGAATTATATCATCACACAAAAAGAAAAAAAAATACACAGTTTACATCAGAACAAATACACAACAATAAAAACTTGCATAGTGCATTATCGGTTGATTACACGTAACGAGTACACTGGCGAGTCAGTGCCCTCGGCCGAGTACTTGGTGTAAACAGTTTGACGAGGCGAGTCAGTCACTAGAACCACGATTTTTATGCTCGGCCGAGTATACCCATATACTGTCTCGCCAAGTCGCCACTATGTATACTCGTTACGCGTAATTAATCCATTAGCTTTACAATTGACACAAAACATCGATCAAGAATGTATTGATCGAAGCACAAAAACGAGCACTAATACATCTTAAAAAATTGACTTTTTGACACAATGAATATAAAATTGTTTTTCATCTATGTGATCGTAAGACGAGGCAGCACCACACAGTTGCAGAGCTGATAAGTGGACTTACAGTCTTACAAGTTACAAGGGGCCATTCATTAATTGTAAGGGTACCAAGGGCAGAACGGGGGGGGGGGGGGGAGGGGGTTCTGCCCTCATCTGGGGTAGGAGGGTGGTGGTGAAACCCATTGTAGTGTAATATTTTTTTTGTAAGTCCAAAAACTAAAAACAAAGAAGGTTATTTAAAAAACGAGAACGAATCTGACGTAACAAGAGGGAGAGGGGATTCGAGAAATCTTATGTATCTTCTTTACATTGTACCTAGTAGGGGGACAGTAAAAAATCGCAAAAACCATCCTTACGTAATATATGAAAGACCCCCAAGCCAAGCTACGCGATCAAGTAACACAAAAAAGAGACACTTTACAGGATTACCAACCGCAAAACTAATATTTTTTTATGAACAAAAATAAAAACTTTGACTACAATAACTCCTTTGTTGTTTCTTGGTCCATTTCTTAACTAAAACAGTCTGAAAGAACGCAAAATAATAATCAACTTTGTCATCTCCCTTTGTTTTTCTACTTAATTTATTATCACTTTGTCTTTTCCTTAACACTGTCTTTGTAACAACTAGTAAAGAACTATCTATATACTTTTAACTTTCATCATCACTTTCCGCTTCACATTTAACAATTAAAGATTCTGGTTCACTATTTGCAAGGATAGTTATAAAAGGTGGCATCTCAAACTGTTTCACTGCTGTCCCTGAATCCCCTGGCTGGATTACTGGAGATTCAACTATATTCACCTGTGAAAACACTGGTTGTGTCACCGTAGACCCGTCAGAGTTCGCTAGCAAAGGTGCTTTGATATCTAATGCATCCGTTTCAGTGTCTGATGCCTCCGCCGAAGTTGCGTGTGAAGACCCCGGCTGAGTAACTGGTGTGCCCACTGTTACATGTGGAAACCCTGGCTGAGAAACTGGTGTCCCCGCGGTTATATGTGAAGACCCTGGCTGAGTGACTGGTGTTGCCGACGAAAATATGTGTGAAGACCCTGGCTGAACTGGTGTTGCCGACGAAAATATATGGGAAGACCCTGATGTCCGTGATGAAATTACATACGAAAACTCTGATGTCCTTGAAGAAACACCATGTGAAGACCCTGGCTGGATCACTAGTGTCCTCATAGAATTTCCTCGTAAAGTCATTGGCTGGGCCACTACTTTTCCGGTAGAATCCACACGCTGACTCGGTATTTGAAACCTGGGCGCGGTATTTGTTGGGACTATAATAAATCCTAACGGGGCAATTGATGACGAAGTATTCAAAATTTCTAATTCATTCATTGCTGGCATAACCGCTACTAATTGCGACAACGGCAACCCAGATTGAGTCACTGATGGTCCCGCAGTCACTTGTGATTGTGATCCACATTGCGTCGCTGATGACGTTGGTAAATTCACTTGTGCCATGGAGTCCGGTTCTGAACGTGGACCAGAATAAACTGGCGACGCTCTTTTTATCCCTGTCGCAGAAGATTTATTTTGTGTCACTGGACGGGTCTCTGTTATATTAGCACGTGTTTTTCTTGTGTCTTCTGCAGAATATCCGTTGCTTGGTTTTGACAAGCAGTTCATGATTTTGTACTTCAATCTAAATTTGGACAGAACTTCGTTTATTTCTGTTTGTGCTGATCGGACGTCTTTCTCATCGAAACACATCATTTGTTCTGCGACGTATTTACCGTACTCGTACAGCTGTTCTGTGTGGTCAAAATTCGAGGGAATTCCAGACGTGTCCACGCGAGTTCGTTTAGCCGTGCCTTTTTTCAGTTGGATCTCTTCAGTTTTTTTTTTCGAATTTACAAAAATTTTCTCTAAAGCGGGTGCGTTCCTAGCAGATATTATTGATTTCTGCAATTCTTTTTCGATAACTACTTGCCGTCGAGGGTTTCTTTTTGGTTTTGATATTTCGTATAGTTCGGCCTGGCTTGGCTCCTCTTCAGGAGTTTGCGACTCATCATGAAACTCAGCGCTCGGTTCTTCTTCTGTATCTTTTGTGTCGGGATCTTCTTGAGTTTTAACTGGAACTTCTGGGAACACTTCAAGGTTTAAAAGAGGCTCTTCTTGATGATCTGTTTCTTTTTCAGTAGTGTCTTCTTGACGAAGTCTCTTCAAGCTATTTCTGATTTGCATACATAGTTCTTGGTTCTTGTTTTCCGTCGAATTTTCGACCTGAAACAGAATTGATTCGCGGTTAGTAAAAATAAAATGAAAACTTTACTTTGTGATTATTTGTAATCAGTAGGTACGTACAATTGAAATATCAGAGCTGGATAAAGGGCCTCCTTGGTTGAGTTCTTCAGCTTTTTGCAACCTGTGAAAGAAGGAAAACGTGATTTAGATTCTAAAGACGGCGCGTTATAATAGGTTGGGGAAAAAGTTTCTTCGCATTTTTTAAGAAAATTCAAAATATTTTTTAATATAGTTTATTTACATTTAACTAAAGTATGTAGGTACCATTTTGTTCGATAACTTTTTGCCATCTTATGGGTACGGACATGATCCCATTGCTATAGAAATTTTGGGACTTCTGATCAAAATACCGCGACAAGTGGTTTTGGCAGTCCTCTCGTGATAACAGCTCATAATGAGTAATGCCCTTCCAATCCCAACACAGCATCACCTTGCGAGTTAACCCGGGTTTCGCCAGTCTGTGAAGCCTGCCCCCCCGAATGGGTTCCCGCCTTTCCGTGGCGGGGGGGATAAGTAGCCGTGGCACTGAGCCCGGTGAAACGAAGAGGAACCCGAGGTGGGGCCTTCCGCGTGTCCCTCTGGCAGCAGAGGGCTGATTAGCAGAGGGCACAGCGGATGAGCCGGGGTCTGAGCGATGGCTCGGACCACCAGGGGGGTTTTCCTTGTGCTCCTCGCCGCGTGTGGGTCGCGGTCGGGAGTGCAAGGAAAGGAGGAGGGTCTGAGTGTGGTGGACGCCGGGGGATGCGGCGCTCCACACTTGGACGGTGGCATTGCTGCCACCGGTGACGAGTGTGGTTGACGCTGGAGGAAACGGCGCTCCACGCTCGGGCGGTGACAGCGATGCCACCAGGAGGGTTTTCCTTGTGCTCCTCGCCGCGTGTGGGTCGCGGTCGGGAGTGCAAGGGAAAGAGGAGGGTTCCTTTTGCACCTCGCCGCGTGAGGTTTGCGGCCGGGTGTGAAAGGAACGTGGGCTTAAGGCGGGGTGGGTGGTGCTAACCACACTGCCCACCACGTGCGAGCGAGCGGGGCTGGGGAGCGAGACGGCGGTTCGCCCGTCTCCTTGCTCCTCGGCAGTGGGGTTGCCGGTAGAGTCGGGGGACTCTCCCGGCCTGCACGACCCCACACTGTCTGGGGGGTGATCCTGGGGAACAGGGTCACCCCGCCATGGGTGCAGGGGGCCCTAATCGGGCCCGTCGCCGGGGCAAGGTGGTCAATGCTAACGCGACACCAGCTTGCCCTACCAGGCGGACGATGAATTCCCCAGTGGTTTTAGTGGGTATGCCGCCACTAGGGCGGAGACTCCCACATAACCACCCTGCCTCCTCCGGGGCGGGCGTGGTATCCATAAAGGATTTCCACTGGGTAAACAAAAAAAAAAAAAAAAGTCTGTGAAGCCTGACCGGCCTTTGACCACGACCTTTTTCGCACGTGATCCACTTTTCATCACCAGTTATCAGCTTCTTCCAAAATGGTTCGGTTTCATTACGTCGTAATAAAGAATCACAAAGGAGTACACGGTTTATTAGGTTTCTTTCAGTGAGCTCGTGAGGTACCCAAATATCGAGCTTTTTTGTGTACCCAGTTTTAAACTTATTTATAAATTTATGATATCATCTACTGCTCACTGAGGCCTCTTAAGAGAAATTGTAATTTAATTGGTTTGGCCTGAAATTAATATCAGCATATCTCGAAAACCATAAGTGCTATCAACATGAATCTAAGAACAATATTGCAGAAAATGTTATAGAGAGCAAAAGCAGTTTTAACGTTAGGTAGACTGGCACCGGGGGGTCGTCTCTTTGGAGAGCTAGAGCTAGCTGGGCAAGACATAGTCTGATGGACTGCGAGGGCTACTTTCTGAATATAGAGTTGACG
Organism: Alcis repandata; assembly: GCA_949125135.1. Classification (NCBI taxonomy): domain Eukaryota; kingdom Metazoa; phylum Arthropoda; class Insecta; order Lepidoptera; family Geometridae; genus Alcis; species Alcis repandata. Next base: position 2,803,885 of record OX421245.1, on the reverse strand, counting down.
TACAGTCAGCACTCCTGCTGTTGCATACAGGTCATTAGTCGTATGACAGTATGGTAGTTTGAGCATGACTTTGAGCACAGCACGCTGCGCTTTCTCCACTTCCAACATAGCTGTGCTCCCGGCACCTCCCCAGACAGTTATGCAGTGGGACAGAACTGATTCACAGAGAGACACGTATACTAGTACTCGCTCACAAGCAGGATTTTGTAGAGATTTCATTATATGGATAAGCTTGCGAGTTCTTCTACCAAGTGCTGTAATATGTGCTTTGAAGGATAACAGTTCGTCCACAATGATTCCTAAGTACCTAATTGAAGGGGACCGAGATATTATGTCGCAATCACAAGAGGAGGTCATGCATGCGGAATCAATTTTGTGACGCAAACAGGGACCGGGTTCTGATTTTTTTTGTCATGCGAAAACAGAGATACTTGGTCTTACTTAGGTTTAGCGTTAGGGGATTTGAATCTAACCATTGTTTGATGCGTACGTAAAATGAACATTACAGAATTAAAAATACATGACAAACTTATAGTATAAATCACTGGGTTATTCGGTCTGCTGGAAATAAGTGTAATTTTAGTGTGTGCTCCATTACTCATAAACCAAGCTGATCACACTTCATAAAACAATTTTATGGAATGCTTTGCTATGTTTTGTATTAGCGAAAATGAGACAATACACATTTCAGCTCAATCAGTATGTGATGTCATAGATGGATGAATGCTTGTTTTCCAAGAAGAAAGGAGACAACAAGTTCAGTACCCACCCCTGGTCTTTCACATCTAAGTCTTTTCCCAAAGTCCGTAACCCAAAAGTATTGTAATCATTTCAACATATGTGTTTGAAAATTGTAGTTTCACTTACACAGAATTTGATAGAACACTGGAATCGTCTGTTTTCAACTTTTTGCACCACACTTCATTTCGACTGCAACAAGCAATAATGTTAGATATAGCGACAAGTAAGTAAATTAGAAACTTTAGAGAGGTTATGTTTTCGAAAGTTAGCCGAAAATAATTAACTGCGATAACTTTGTGTGTAATATAATACTAATAGAGTACCGAGTAGGTACGTATTTGTACTAAAAGTACTAACCTTTTGATATCTCCATGATATCGTTTCATTTGCGCGCGAATTCTATTGCGACTTTTCCTGGGACCAGAGTATTTGTGGCTTTTGTAATCTTTTTGCGAAGTACGTGGTGCCATGGTTTATTTTGGTAAAACACCGATAAAATCTAGAATGGCACTCTGATATTATAGGTAGGTATCATTTATACAAAACAGAAAACACTGAAAACAAGAATTCAAGAAAAATCGAATCGTTGTAAACGCGAACTTACGCAAACAGTGCTGCCAACGCCATGAGTTGAAATTATCCATGAAAATTATCGAATTTTCAAATAATGTTTTCCTTCTATTTTTGATTTTTATCTGTATAACCATGCGAGTAAATATATAATTTTTTGGAACTCATAATGATTTGTTTTAGAGGTAACACTTTCTTGTAAATACTCTGGAACAACTAAAACTCCACACTCCTCTCACGTATTTATTATTTACCGAAGTAGTTTAAAAACATGCAATTTTCTGGACAACTTCCAAGCTTTCATTCCATAAAATCTAAGTAGGAGTTTATATTATATAACTAACTTTAAAAAAAATACCAAATCAGTTCAGATCAGATGTTCCCAAATGATGCGCTTACCAACGAACATCACTTGACGATTGACGTTTGAAAAAAAAATAATTGATAAATTGTATGTTGTAGGTATATTTTTTACATAATTAATACATGGAACATATTTTTTTTTATTTTTTTTTTTTTTAGTTAGCCTGTAATGTCCCACTGCTGGGCAAAGGTCTCCCCCAAGGTACATATTATAATTATTTATTGTTTCATAATTTCCCTATAATTTATCCAAATTCAAATACTGGCAATACATTGTCCAATATTTCAATAATTGATTTTTGAGCGAGTTTTGGCGGGAACGTGGAAGAGACATGTTGCTTCATTTTGTTATTTTACTAAACTTGTGTAATTTTGAGTGTTAATGTTTATTTTAAGTGGGGAAAATAACCATTACGTGCTTGAGGACGTGCACGAGTGTGGGCAAATCATAAAATGCAGTGAATCGTGTCATTTCGTGTTGCTTCCAAAACTCCTTAGAAAAGCCTATAGTAAAGTCTCCACTACTTTACTAGGGCAACTTTAGGAATAAATATACACTTGAACAAATAAGTCTTGACTTAAAGGTCTTAGTTACCAGGTCATAAAATCCCAAAAAAAAAAAAAAATGATTTTTGAGCTGAGCGAATTTCGAAGACCGAAAAGGCCGAAAACAGAGAAGAGCGGCAACAGCGCGTGACTCGCGTATGCCACGAGCTGGCAACGTCGCGCGTCATCGCCGACACACGGTGCCTACACAGAATACTATTATGTATTCTGTGTAGGCACCGTACGACACTATCTGTGTTCACTCACACATTGACAAAAATTAACTAAAATTCGATGTTATTTCTACTATTAAATTTACTGTTTTCTTCAACTAAAGATAAAATGCCACCAATAAAGACAATTTAAAAGCCCAACTATAGTCATTTCAGTGTAAAATTATACACTCGTCGCCCATGAACGTACAAATAGATTAGTATGAAAATCGAACAACCTTAAGGCAAATAATGGTCAAACGGAAACTTTGAATTTTTCTTCAGACGGTTTTCGAAACGAAAAGATTAATAATTGTGTTTTTGATAAATTCATTTGTGTTTTAATAGATTATTGTTTGCCGTTGTGTTACCCACATTATGTTATAATGTATGGATGTACCTCTTACTACTCATTGTCTATCATTCATTACTGTTGAACTGGAAAATTAAAGCGTACAAGTTATTTTTTGTCTTTTTGCTCCTTCGGACCCCATGTTACCTACCTAGCTGCACTTCTCACGTTTATATAAATATTGTGCCTAATAAACATGCGTTAGGAGCAATATGATTAGAAAACGTGGGAAGTGCAGCTGATCATAATTTTATCAGATTTATTAACATGTAGGTAGGCATAAATAAGCAGTACGTATATGTGTTTCTACAAACACACACATTGACAACTACTAGTAAGTCGCGTTTTCGTCAGATGGCATCACTTAATCACTTTCTAAGGGATAATTGTTTATACATCATGATTTCGGCCAGATTGCGCACTCTATCTCAATTAATACAGTACTACTACAGTACTGTACTACCTACTATAGGGAATTAATACTATTTGAAGTTTGTGAAGGGAAATTATTTGAACTTTGGGAAGTGAAACTTTGGATAAGCTTATTCAAGATACCTATGAGTAACTATGCGTGTTCAAAATAATCGTAAAATAACTTCGTTGTAACGAACTCCCGCTGTGAAGACGCTTCTTTCGTTTCGCGCCAGATTAAACACTAGAAAATGTTAGCATAGTAGTAGGGCTCAGCCTACGGCCTTCCAGCTCTTGGGCTCCATACTTGTAGCAGTGGCGACATTAGTAAATATGCATTTGTTATTAATTATGTTAACATTTCGCACGTTTTTTTTATTTCTAGGTTTCAAGCAAGCCTCTGACAAGAGAAGAAACAAAGATCTTGATAACTTTTGAAAGTATAGATCACGGTAGCTTATGGTGGTGATGCGGAATTGGCGCCGGAATGTGTTGGTGGTGTTAGCAATGGTGGTTACGAGAGAGACACTGGTTTTGAGGGTGTCACAGCTACAAAAAAGGATGATGACAAGGTGTTGGAAGAGTTTGTGGTGACTGACACTGGGTCTTGCGCAACAACAACTCCTAAACCCAGGAAACTTATTCTCACTCCTAGAGCCAGTGGTAAATTTTTTACTTAGTTATTTCCTGATAATATTTTTGCTTTGTAAAATATGTGTTGTAGCGAGGATAAGTCAGTGGCTGGTATCACAAAAATGAACTCGAGCCGACTGAAGTAAAACACAATAATAAAGCAATCATGCTATTGCTTGAGTTAGAAATTGTTTAGCCAGGTCGAATGAAAAGTCTCGGTCCTGAGTAGATGAATTGTAGGCATCATTAGTCAGTTATAATTACTAATTTTTATTTTTATCTTACAGGTTTAAAAAAAATCAAGGATGATGAAAACCGAGCCGCCAGAAATCAGGCTTTAGCTGATTATTACAAAGCAAAAACAAAAATTTTGGAGGCTAACTATGAAAACATATTGTTAGAAAATAAGAAATTAGAAATAGAGAAACTTCAGAATAAATAACTTTGTTTTAAATAAATGTTAATAGTCTAACTAATGGTTAAATATTTTATTACTAAAAAAATTAAGTCTGTTTAGATAAGTAGTTATAATAATTATGATTTATGTGATCCCATACGAATATAATTTTTATTGTGATCTCGTCAATAATAACTAGTTTAAAAAAACCAAAAATCTTGTTTCTTTCTATTGTTATCTATTTAAGTATGTAGGTATCAAGGAGGATTTTCTGTTTGAAAAGTATGTTCATTGAGTGTCCAGAGTACTGAGAAATATTTAGCATGGAATACTCCATGGTGGTTGTATGTAATTGAGTAATTAGAAAAAGAAATAAGACTTTCACCCAACATCATAGGTTAAAAATAACAATACTAAACATACATATAAGACACACATGGGGGAGGTGCCAGTTATCATCATGATTATTATAGAGCAGTTTCATTTTCATATTTTGTGAGTAGTCCGTAGGTAATGGTGGATAAATGGGTGAGAGGAATAAAACCAATACTTTCAGCAAACCTAGATTATAATCATTCCACTACCGCCTCTTAATTATTATAGGCTCTGTGCTCCGACAGCCTGTCCTGACTGTCTTGTCTTCTCCTCGTGGTCTTCCAGCAGTCTCCATCACCAACTCCACGGCTGATGCCCAACAAGTCTTCATGAATCTGCTTCTTCTGTATTCCCTGCATTTACGTTTCTCAAGTGTTCATCTCCCATTTAAACTGCAAAGATAAAATACACATGGTAGACTCATCTATGGACGCTCATCCATCTGACACATACCAAGGACCAAGGACATGTGGAAATTGACCATAGTGGAAGAACTGGTCCACACTATTCAGGTGCATTACAATGCATTTATTGTAAAGCATGGCTATAGCTTCAGATATATTTTGAACTATTCTGCTAGCACTTGATTTTGATACTCCCACAAAATCCGCTACAGAAATGAGCATTGTACCCAATGCATGAAATCGGAGTGTTATGAGTAGCTGGTGAAGTGGTGCAATTCCATTATTTCTGTAATTAATTAGATGGTGAATAAAAAGATACCTTAGGCATGTTATTTTAATAGACAAATGCATGCAAAGTAAATAGAAAGTTCTTTTGACGTTTCCTTTTAATAACTATGTACTTACCACTTCGAGGTTACTTTTACGTATGGCATTATTTCCGATAAAAGCAGCTCTACCGCAGCTTTGTTAAGCCGAAATCTAAAAGTGAATTCAGCGTCAGATAAGCACCGAGTATGATTGATGCGGCAATAGCTTCGAGGCACACGCCTCCAGCGTGTGGAGCGCCGTATCCTCCGGCGCTCCACACTCGTGGCAGGCCGGCGTCGCCTCCCGTCTCGCGATCTCGTGCAGGTACTTTCCGAAGCACCCATGCCCGGAAAGCACCTGCACCAGTCGGAACGACAGCGACCCGAACCGCCGCCGCATCCACCCCCGGAGGACCGGTCGAATGGTCTCCACCGTCCGCTTCCCTGGGACTGGTGGAGCCAGGTCCTCCGTCCACCGCCTCAACATGGTGGCCTGCGCCTGCCTCCGCATGCGCTTCACCTCCTCCCACGCTGGGGGCTCCCCGTGGGATCTCCTCGCCGCCACGAAGTGGTACACTTCGGCGAGGATCTCCGCTTGGAGCTCCCAAGGGGGATCCCCGGCTAGGACGCATGCGGCCGTCCAGGACACCGTCCGGTACCCGCGATGTTGTTTGAAAAACCTTTCTTTTTTTTTTTTTTTGTTTACCCAGTGGAAATCCTTTATGGATACCACGCCCGCCCCGGGGGAGGCAGGGTGGTTATGTGGGAGTCTCCGCCCTGCGGCGGCATACCCACTAAAACCACTGGGGTGTTCGGCATCCGCCTGAGATGGGGCAAGGTGGGGTCGCGTTAGCAATCGCCACCTCGCCCCGGCGATGGGCCCGATTAGGGCCCCCCGCGTATATGGAGGGGTGACCCTGTTCCCCAGGATCACCCCCCAGACAGTCAGTGTGGGGTCGTGCAGGCCGGGAGAGTCCCCCGACTCTCCTGGCAACCCCACTGCAGAGGAGCGAGGATACGGGCGAACCGCCTCCTCGCTCCCTCGTCTGCGCTGGAGCGGGTCAGATCGGGCGTCGTCCTCTCTGACCCGCTCCGCGGCCTCCTTCTGCGTCATCACCTCTTCGCAGAAGGAGACCCCGGCCTGGCACGATCTCTCGCCGCCGAGCACGGCTTTCACCACGCTCGGCAACGAGAGATCCCGGCCTATGTAGGCCGAAAGCGTATGCCGCTGGGGGGCCCCATGCGGCACACGCTTCCAGCGTCCACCCTCCTCCTTTCCTTGCACTCCCGACCGCAACCCACATGCGGCGAGGAGCACAAGGAAAACCCCCCTGGTGGCAGCAATGCCACCGTCCAAGCCATCACGCTGTGCCCTCTGCTAGTCAGAGGGACACGCGGACGGGCCCACCGTGTCGAGTTATTTGCCAGCGTGCGGTAATACTGCATAAAAGCTGCAGTATTACCGCACGCTGTTGCCCAGGGTGCACCACGAGGAGGTTACCCGACCTTGCACCCCTTGTTTGAAAAACCTAGCACAGCTCGACACAGCGCGGCTCAGCACGGCGAGTAGCGCGCCTCGCTCGAGACTGCTGCGTTTTTAAACAGAGCGTAGCCTCACACAGCGCAGCACAGCATGGTTTGTTTCTATCCTCATTGAAATATTAGACGAGCGAGTTGACCAAACATTTTTATTTTTTTTTTTGTTGACCCAGTGGAAATCCTTTATGGATACTGCTAACCCGGGGGAGCCGGGGTTATGTGGGAGTCTCCGCCCTGCGGCGGCATACCCACTAAAACCACTGGGAAGTTGACTTCATTCCCTTGTGGCCGGGGGCAGCGGGGTTCCCTTTCGGAGTCTCCGCCACCCTCAGCCAGGGTCGGCCCTTCGGCCCCGTCTTCCGTGCGTCAAGAGAGGGACGGCCCTGGTCACCCAAGGCCGCCCCCAGACGTGTGGAGCCGGTGCAAGCCAGCGGAGAGCCCCCCGACCCTCCGCCAGTGGCCCCACTACGGAGAGGGAAGGAGGCGATGGATCGGATCGCCCCCTCCTCCCTCCCCGTCATCTGCGCCGGAGCGGATCCTGCGGGAGTCGTCCTCCCCGATCCGCCCCGCGGCCCCTTCTGCGACATTACCTCTTCGCAGAAGGAGACCACGGCCTGCCACGATCTCTCGCCGCCGAGCATGGCTTTCACCACGCCCGGCAACGAGCGATCCCCTCCTCCTTTCCTTGCACTCCCGACCGCGACCCACACGCGGCGAGGAGCACAAGGAAAACCCCCCCTGCTGGCATTGCTGCCACCAGCCAAGCGTGGAGCGCCGTATCCTCCGACGCTCCACACTCCACCACACACCATCCGCTGTGCCCTCTGCTAGTCAGAGCCCAGTAATCTCCAAGTCAGTCAGTACGTCGTATCTTCTGCCTACCTACTGATTGTAAAGAAAATCTTTGATCAACAAAATTCATGGTTACCTTAAAGGTTATGATTGCTGTTTTTACTTACCCGTGGAAAGAGAAGCGGCTACCGGGATAAGATTCATTTTTGCACCCTGTCACACAACAAGAATTCACCATATTTCATGAAAAACAACAAATCGAAGCACAAGAATCAACCAAACAACCAAATGAGCAAACCACCATCGTGCATTTAGTGTTACCAGGATACCAGGCCGAAACATTTAAGTACTACTGTTAACTCAGTATTAATGTTTTTTTTTTATAATACTACGAACTGATTAACTTTATGGACTATAAAAATATTTTTATACGTTTAATAGTTTTTGAATTGTTCGTTTTGGTAAAACATAAAAAAGAATAATATTTAAATTTCTACCATACTCTATGGTTAGTTGAGCTGGCAAGATGTCAGACAAGAACACACTACCAGCGGGAGCCCTCTCACCAGGACCGCTTTTTGCTAGCTACCGCTTTTAAGAAAATAGCTAAAGAGTAAGGTATAGATCTCATTTTAGCTAAACAAAATTTTTTGGTACACTGTCTAGTTTTAATTTAAGGTCTTTGCATGCGACAGCTATATTCTTGAAATGGATGCCAGGATAGGAAAGCTTCCCCCCCATTTTAGAGAAAAAAAATCATAAAATATTCCTAATCTTTATACTTCACAAAATAAAACATTGATAGACAGGGTTCTATGGAAAAGATTTACAAGCCACAAATTGCTCATAGTAGGAAAAAGTCTAATAATATAATAATCTACTCATAATTATGAACATCTTTTATTAAATAGGCAATCTTGCGATTGCGAAAGTAATGTACCTTATCTTAGTTTTGGGTCAACTGGAAATATAAAATAGTCCAATAAATTAATTATTTATTAATTTATTGGGTACAATCCTGGGCAAACATAATTCACAACCTGGCAGCTACAAATCGTAGACGGCTCACGTAGTAACTATTATTCCTAATCTGTGGTTTGCCCACCTTGGCACGGTTACAGCGACGGGGACAAAAAGTGAAATGTCTGTCTCTCTTTTTCAACCGTGTTTGGCACTTGCCATCTTGCTCTTTTTTACAAAGTAGCAATTACGGTTCTATCTGTTAATCTGAGCTTGATGGTAACTGACTGAGACTGACAGTGACATATGCGTTCGCTCAGAATACGATAACGTTCCGTTTTCAACAAAGCAGTGATCGGGGGTGTGGGTTTATGATTACAATTTGTTCGATATTTGTCAAAACACGTATTTTACTGTGTTTTAACGATCAATATTTAGATAAATGAACAATTGATTACTACGTAGAAACCCAAAAGTATGCATATTTTCTAAATTCATTAGCAGGTTTAAAACGCATTCATAATGAAGACTGCTTAAACTGGAACGTTCGGGAGGGATCTTCTCAAAACGGATCGATCCGCAATCCATTTTGAAAATGGATTGATCTCTGATAGCCGTTGTTAGTGGGACGCAGATTGGAGATCGATCTGGAGATTGAGTTCAATCTCGGATTGAACCGATCTCCCGATTGAGGATTCGATATTGGGACCGGCCGTAATACACTGCGGATCTAGCTCACGCGTTGCAACTTGCACATCGCACTCAAAGCGGCGGGGGGTGGCAGCGGCACCGCCCGTCGCCCCACACAGATTATTTTTAGTTGGTTTAACTTTTAATTAAAGAGATCTTTAAAATGTAACCTGTGTTTTATGGAAAATCCTGAGATTTGCAAAATCCGGCCGCAATCCTGAGAAAAGTCAAAAAATCCTGAAATCTCAGGACAAATCCTGAGATAATTATGGTAACCCTATATTATGCGAGCTGTTTTCGGGCACTATTGAAAAAAATTGAGAAAAATATTTATTTTCTAGTTTTTATTTTATATAGTACATTGTATTATACTGGTTGAGCACTTTCATTTGATACCCATATTGATGGGATCGATAAAACCTACGTTATCCGCCATTTTGTAGCGGCCGCCATCTTGTATTTCAATTTTTTATAGTATATTGTATTCTGCTTGTTGAGCCCTTTCATTTGATACCCATAATGATGGGATTGATAAAACCTACGTTATCCGCCATTTTGTAGCGGCTGCCATCTTGGATTTCAATTTTTTATAGTATATTGTATTCTGCTTGTTGAGCCCTTTCATTTGATACCCATATTGATGGGATTAATAAAACATAAATTATCCGCCATTTTGTAGCGGCGGCCATCTTGAATTTATAATGATAATGAATAAACATAATTGTATTGTCACCAAAATCCAAAGTTTATACAAAATTTCAGATTAATCGGTTGACAGAAAGAGGGTGAAATTTGAATTACTAAATTTGACCCAAGATTAATAAGTAAATAAAACAAACGGGGTGAGCTAAATAAAACCGTTTAAAAATGACTTCAAACTACGTTAAAACTTAAGTTTATTACCGAAATAAAGGCTTTTTTGTCAATAGTACCTAAATGTGTATTCACATTATGGAAGAGGATTTTAAAATCTTTCGTCACGCCTTTTAGATTACACACACTTTCACACTTTTGTAGGATTTAGGTAAAATAAAACATGCTATTTGGAAAAATATTTTATTTCTCTTAATTAGCTTAAATTCTGTTTTAAAATCAGATAAGAATTTGAAGCTCAGAAAATTACTACATTACCTACTTTAAACCTACCACAAAACAGTCCAGTAGTTTTTAACTTTAATCATTATAAACATACAAATCTTTTCTCTTTGTAATATTAGTGTATAGATAAGGCTCTATTTATATTTCTACAATATTTGACCAAACAAGATAATTGAAATAACAAAACCTATTATCAACAAAATTCAGTAAATTCAAAAACAGAGCACAACTATTCTTAACCATAACTTAAAATGCTTTTCTCGTGAATTATTAAGTCATCTTTTTAGCTTATAATATGATTAGAGGAATCTTGGAGTACACATCCCAAATCCCAATACACGATATACGAAAATACACGAATATAAGAAAAGGGTGTGCTAAGCCGAAAAGGACTCATAGTACTCATCATTATGAACAACTTTTACTATGGGATCATCCCTGAAATCGCGAAAAAATCTGGTGCTCCACACATCTTGTTTCTAGTGTCTGACATTTTTCTATGGAGCAACTCTTTTTATTTCTATTCGGCTTAGCATGCCCTTTTCCATTTCCTTTCCTTTCATTTTATAACCCTATATACATACAATAAATGTGTTACAGAAAGGTGTGATAGTATTTAGTGTAACAAATCTGATTTTGAAATACAAATATTTTATTTTTAAAACCAAAACATTTATGGTTTGGATAAGTTAAGTTAATATGATCTAAAATAATACTGATAAAGAGACCTCGCAGGGTAAATTCTAAGTCAGTCTCGGCATGAACTGTAAGTACTATCACACCTTTCTGTCACACCTCATATTTATACAGACAATACAACAATACAACATAACACAAATGACATTATACAAATAGTCTTAAGCGAGTCACTGACTTACAGGTTACAAATTAAAATATCACATTGCGATAAAATATAGTTGACGATCATTGAAAACACTTGGTCCATATTTCCTATGTACATTTTTAAAACTTCTCAATACACTCATCTAGTATTCTAGTCACTTCACGTATCATCCTCACTGTCCTCTTCATATTTAATTAGTATTCCTAGATCTACTTCTTCACTTGGCAGTAAAACGTTTGCATGGGTAGACATGGACTCGTCCTCCGGCTCTATTTTTACTGTTGTCTCGTAGAAAGCACTCAAATTCTCATCAAAAGCACTTGAAGTCACTGCCTGGGTTATTGTCTCTGGCTGGGTTATTGTTTCTGGTTGGGTTATTGTTGTCACCAGCGTTGGCATGAATCGGTTCAATGTAGGTCCAACTGCTGTTGATTCGGTTTTAAGCTGGTTTAATGTCGCTTCTTTATTCCCGAGTTGTGTTGTTGAATTAAAGCCCGAGCCAATCGCTTTTTGCACTACAATGTACCCAATCGGGGCTATTGATGTTGCGCTCGATTTTTCATTTAGCACTGCAAAATTGGCCGGTGGTCGCCCAAGTTTTAGCCCAGGCTTAGCTCCTGATGTCACAGTCATAGCTCCTGATGACGCAGCCTTAGCTCCTGGTGACACAACCTTAGTTACTGATGGCCCGGCCATAGCTCCTGCTGACACAGCCTTAGTTACGGATGGCCTGGCTTTAGCTCCTGATGACACAGCCTTAGTTACTGATGTACGACACGCGTTTATCGCTGGCTGTTCATTCGATGTACTCGGTTTTGCTTTAAAACACGTTTCTTTATCCTTGTTCACCTTGGAAAGCAGTGATCTTATCTCCGCTTGAATTACACGAGCCTCTTCAATACTCAAGCACATCAACTGTTCCGCTACAAATTTACCAAACTCGTAAAACTCAAAAAATCTCAATTCAACTGTGTAGTCAAATGGATTTATAGAGTCAGGTGGAATTTCAAAGGCGTCAAGTGTACTTTCAGAGTCCAAACGGGGTCGCTTCCATTGAGGCTCATCTTCGAATTGCTTGTCGTTGTATGATTCTAAGAAAACTGTCTCTGTATCCGCAGCGTCTGCTTCCGATTCTTCTTCAGCAGAATTTCCTTCGTCTTGGTTTTCGTCGGATGATTCTGCACCAGTCGAGTCGTTTGAATATTCTCGAAATTGATCTTTTACTAGACTCTGTTTTTCTTTCTTCTTTTTCCGTGACTGACTAGCTGGATGTGCTGATACGCCGATCTGAAACAAAGAAAAGTCACACAGTGTAAAGTCAGTTATCCTAAAAAATGCCTTCTGTCTTGAGACATGGAATCATGGGTAGATTGGTATAATTGGGTATTTCATACAATGACTTTATTATCCAAAAATTCATAATCGCAAACCAATAGGTAACTGTCATGAAGTGTCCAAGCGCAGTGTTACATACATAAATGAATGAATTGAAAAAGAATTATAATCTAATCTTTTTCAGATATATTAAAATATGGTTAAATGGTATATTTGTCTGTTATTGAATCAAGTTAACTAAATAAAAACAACTTAAAGGAATGCCAACATGAGAACGGGGGCTTTTTTTTACTTTCTTCAAAGTACACTTTATAGCCTGTAAACTTTTTCTCCTATTGTCATCATCTATCATCTCGCTAGTCTGATGCAGACTCAATTTAAAGAGATTTTTACAGATATTGATGATTCTGTGTGTTACTAAGGGAGTACAAGAAGTATCACTATCTGATTGTTCTATTTTTTTTTTTACTTAAATAATTTACACTTGGTCTTGATGGGTAACTCTTAATACTATGATGCTTGATTTTCAACGGTGATTTAGAGACAGAATGTAGAAACGGCTTCAACGGTGATGTCATCTGATTTACCAAACTGACTTTTGGTTGGCTAGCTTGACTTCTGATTTTTTTCATAATGTGTACCTACTTGAATTGACTTATCCAACACTTTTGGTGTTAATTGGGGAACTTCTTCTACATTCAGCTGAACTGTAAAACAAATATTTTGTTAATCAAGTGCAATTTTATAATTATGAACACAAACAAGAGATTACTAGGTCACAGAAAAATGTAAGTATGTAGTTTTGAGAGTACCTACCAACAATGTAGGTATGTAATGTGCAATGTACCTGTGTAATAACACAGAATAAAAAAAAAAACAATTTCTAATAAATAAGGTAATAATAAGCCCAAGTTTGAAGGCTTTCTATGACAGATCTAAATTTTTTTAAACTATTGGCATCCTTGTCTAATGGCTTGCAATGGTAAAGACATATATTTTTAGTTAGTTCAGATCTGTCTTCAAACTTGGGCCCAATATACAATATGTCCGGTTTCCGATGTCTGATACTTTAAGGGGTTAAAATGCAATTAATTTTATCGACAAATCACGGTGTTTTTTTTATTTTTCTCCATCAATAAAAAAATGGCAGCACTTTAAAAAAAATTGTTAGCGAAGCATAGGTGCTTGTATTAATTTAACAATATCTACCCAAGTAGAAGACTTACAAACACAAAAGTGGTCTCAAATGTTAGTTAATAGTGAAGACAATAAATCTAGATTCAAATTTTAATTTTTTAATGTTTCAGTATTATTAAAAATATTTTTTGAAAAAAATAAATTGGACAACAAATTGGTTTTTTTCAGATTATTAGTTTAAAAAAAAACCAATGTGTTAACCAATTTTATTTATTTATTTTTTTAATAATACAGGATATTTTTTATAAATGTACATTTAAATCTTAAATGTGAGTTAGATAGATTATGAGCTATGACAGTGTAAACATACGTACTTGAAAAGCGCGCATACCCCAGCAAATGAAATAAAACAAAAAAAAATAAAATAAGAGATGAGAAAAATAAAAAAAAATCCGTGATTTGTCGATAAAATTAATTGCATTTTAACCACTGACCTCCATTATACAAGTACGCTGGACCTATGATTAGCCAAGCCAAAGTGACGATTTGATTTTCGCCATTTTGGCGCTGATCGCAGCAGTGGGTGGGAACGGAACTAATAATAGAGATGGGACAATGCGATAAAATACATCAATAAAAGACATTTCCGACAGATACAGATTTTCCGACGGGTTGTATATACTTTACACCTCAGTGACATAGGAGCCGTGGTAGCTCAGTGGGAGAACCGACGCTTCGCATTCTTGAGGTGGCGGGTTCAAACCCCGACTCGTACCAATGAGTTCTTTAGGACTTATGTACGAATTTATATACCACTGGCTTTTCGGTGAAGGAAAACATCGTGAGGAAAACCCGCATATGTCACGCAAAAAGGGCCGATTACCGGCCTAGTTGCGGAAAAAGAGCCCGCTCTTTACCTTTTTTACCTCAGTGACATAGGCTATGTAAGTACCATGGGAGAAGCCGGGGCATTTTCGATTGTAGCGCCATTATTTATGCGCTGACTTCTTGCGCGCATTCTAGTATGTGGCTAGCTAGATCAAAAAATAAATATAGGAACGTTTTTGAAATAGAAATGAGGGTTTTTTGGGATGGAGTGGTATAGGTAGGTAAGGTATTTGTAGAAAATAAAAATGTACAATCCTTTAAATTTTTTTATTAGTTACCTTCATCATCTACATAGTTACATACCATCAACAATTCTTCGTACTTTACGTTTAACAGGGATCATCATCATCATTATCTGTGCGAAGCCGGAGCAGGTCGCTAGTCCCAAATAACTGGGTGTATAGCCCATTATTCAAAATCAGAATCTAGGTACTGAATTTTCACCAGAATAAAAATCTTATGTATGACCTCTCTATATATCTTAGAAATAATAAGGTACTTTTACAAGCTTTTATTTAGTTTCACCTGTCCCTATGTTAGTCATCAAATCTAGCAAATTAAATTTGACCAACTTCCCGGTTTCCGTTTGAGCTGAAATTTTGCATGCATATGTATATTGCGTGACAATGCACTATTATGACAAAAGCTTGTCTAAGAAAAGTTTTTTTAAATGATTACTTGTTATACTTACCGGCACTGCTACAGAAAATTGTTGGAATACTGCACTTTTTCAAAGTAGTGCATGAGTTATGTTTAATAAAACAGTCATCAGAGAAGTGCTTCGAACAGATGTAATCATATTTCTTCGGACGCCAACTAGGCTTTTCAATGTTTTTCAGCCATAATTCCAGTCTTCTTTTGTCTGTCGGAAACCTGTGTAATGTATTATTTTAAAATTATATTTAATTGTCATTAAAAATCGGCGATTTCCGTTCTTGAAAGAAACCGATATTGATAGGAAAAATATCGATACGTTTTATCGACAGGTAACTTTGACAACACTATTGAATTGTATTGTTTATATAAAAACCGCTAATACAAAGACAAATACGTTGTAATTACGTATAATAAGATTAGTAACAGAGTTTTAAGTCTTTATAGAAGTTTAATTTGCTGAATATTAGCCGCAAATTCACTTACTTGTGGAATGTAACCCCACTTCCCTTCTGATAACGAGTTTTGCATAACACACAGTCTTTCATAGTTTACCTATGAATGACCACCACTTATTTATATAACAACTACTTAATACGACACAACAAAGAAGCTTAAATCGCGTTAAACCTCCAAAAACACTATGAAAACACAAGAGACAATCCAAACGAGACAGCGGCCATTTGCAAGTTACGTCAGATTTAGTACTCTTCCCACGCGTTGGGGGCGCTTCAAATCGGCACAAAAAAGAGCTGTCATTTCGTAGGGACAGAGGGTATCATAGGTCCAGCGTACTTGTAATAATGGAGGTCAGTGATTTTAACCCCATAAAGTATCGGACATCGGAAACCGGACATATTGTATATGTACTTACCTGAACTACCAGATGCAATTTCTTCAAAACTCTGTTGTTCTGTAACTATACGTTTTTCTTCGAATTCCTTTTTACACTCTTCAAGAATCATCTTTTTTCGTTTCTTAGCTACATAGGGTCGCTCTGTTGTGTCAGATGTTCGTGATTTTCTGTCTGGTTGGCACATAAATTTATGGGGCATACATCCTGATTTCATACGTACTTGTGATACTGAGCCCATTACATGATATTCCATATAATTTTCCATATCATTTGGTAACTGAAAAAAAGAAAAGTAAACGATTAAAACTGATAATGAGAATCATAGCCAAGACCAAAATAAACATAACCTAACTAAATCAGTTTACGGAATAATTCAAGCCTCAATATTTCAACTATTTCACGTTAAACAAACATTTCAAGTTTAAGACCTATCAATATATATCCATACTCACATCAAAGTGATCTTCACAGAAATAAATTGGCGAATTCGTTCCTACGTCGTTCGGATTTCGCCGTGCGAGCTTTAACCATTTATTTCTTATTATTTTCTTGGTTGGAACATATATAAACACTTTGTTGGGTGCTCTTATTGATGTGTTCTCACACTGCGGTACTGAACAACTCTTGTAAACTTTGGAATTCATTTTTATCACACGAACTAATTTCGATTTGTTTATTTTCTTCGCTACGCATAGACACAATGACATGTTTACCTATCCGTGACGTGAAGCCGGCGCCATGACATAGGCGGGTAGGGTTACCAGATGAAAAAAAGAAAACGTGAGCTAAATAAAACCGTATAAAAATCAAAAGACCGGAGAAAAGGCCTGATTTCCATGTAAAGGCCTGAGATTTTATACAGTTTGAGAATTTTCTCTCAAAAACGTATTATTATCGTTTTATACACTGCGGATCTAGCTCACGCGTTGCAACTTGCACATCGCACTCAAAGCGGTGCGGCGGGGGGTGGCAGCGGCAAATGTAACCTGTGTTTTAGGGAAAATCCTGAGATTTGCAAAATCCGGCCGCAATCCTGAGAAAAGTCAAAAAATCCTGAAATCTCAGGACAAATCCTGAGATATGGTAACCCTATATTATGCGAGCTGTTTTCGGGCACTATTGAAAAAAATTGAGAAAAATGGCTTCAAACTTCGAAACTTAAGTTTATTACCGAAATAAAGGCTTTTTTGTCAATAGTAAATGTGTATTCACATTAGGGAAGAGGATTTTAAAATCTTTCGTCACGCCTTTTAGATTACACACACTTTCACACTTTTGTAGGATTTAAGTAAAATAAAACATGCTATTTGGAAAAATATTTTATTTCTCTTTAGCTTAAATTCTGTTTTAAAATCAGATAAGAATTTGAAGCTCAGAAAATTACTACCTTACCTACTTTAAACCTACCACAAAACAGGTATTTAAAGTTTTACTGTACATTTTAAAGTAAGATAGTATGTAACTGACTAACGTAACTACACAGTAATCATATTTTAGAATTAGGTCGAATTATGTCGAATTGCCTGCCATTAAGCGTCAAGGAGATTCCCTTTATTATTCATTTTTGTATCAGTCCAGTAGTTTTTAACTTTAATCATTATAAACATACAAATCTTTTCTCTTTGTAATATTAGTGTATTATAGATAAGGCTCGATTTATATTTCTACAATATTTGACCAAACAAGATAATTGAAATAACAAAACCTATTATCAACAAAATTCAGTAAATTCAAAAACAGAGCACAACTATTCTTAACCATAACTTAAAATGCTTTTCTCGTGAATTATTAAGTCATCTTTTTAGCATATAATATGATTAGAGGAATCTTGGAGTACACATCCCAATACACGATTATAAGAAAAGGGTGTGCTAAGCCGAAAAGGGCTCATAGTACTCATCATTATGAACAACTTTTACTATGGGATCATCCCTGAAATCGCGAAAAAATCTGGTGCTCCACACATCTTGTTTCAAGTTTCTGACATTTTTCTATGGAGCAACTATTTTTATTTCTATTCGGCTTAGCATGCCCTTTCCCTATAACCCTATATACATACAATAAATGTGTTACAGAAAGGTGTGATAGTATTTAGTGTAACAAATCTGATTTTGAAATACAAATATTTTATTTTTAAAACCAAAACATTTATGGTTTGGTTAAGTTAAGTTAATATGATCTAAAATAATACTGATGAAGAGACCTCGCAGAGTAAATTCTAAGTCAGTCTCAGCATGAACTGTAAGTACTATCACACCTTTCTGTCACACCTCATATTTATACAGACAATACAATAATACAACATAACACAAATGACATTATACAAATAGTCTTAAGCGAGTCACTGAGTTACAGGTTACAAATTAAAATATCACATTGCGATAAAATATAGTTGACGATCATTGAAAACACTTGGTTCATATTTCCTATGTACATTTTTAAAACTTCTCAATACACTCATCTAGTATTCTAGTCACTTCACGTATCATCCTCACTGTCCTCTTCATATTTAATTAGTATTCCTAGATCTACTTCTTCACTTGGCAGTAAAACGTTTGCATGGGTAGACATGGACTCGTCCTCCGGCTCTATTTTTACTGTTTTCTCGTAGAAAGCACTCAAATTCTCATCAAAAGCACTTGAAGTCACTGCCTGGGATATTGTTTCTGATTGGGTTATTGTTTCTGGTTGGGTTATTGTTGTCACCAGCTTTGGCATCAACCGCTTCAATGTAGGTCCAACTGCTGTTGATTCGGTTTTAAGCTGGTTTAATGTCGCTTCTTTATTCCCGAGTTGTGTTGTTGAATTAAAGCCCGAGCCAATCGCTTTTTGCACTACAATGTACCCAATCGGGGCTATTGATGTTGCGCTCGATTTTTCATTTAGCACTGCAAAATTGGCCGGTGGTGGCCCAAGTTTTAGCCCAGGCTTAGCTCCTGATGTCACAGTCATAGCTCCTGATGACGCAGCCTTAGCTCCTGGTGACACAACCTTAGTTACTGATGGCCTAGCTTTAGCTCCTGATGACACAGCCTTAGTTACTGATGGTCTGGCTTTAGCTCCCGATGACACTATCTTAGTTACTAATGGCCCGGCCTTAGGTCCTGATGACACAACTTTAACTTGTGATGACCCTTTAGCTTTGGATGACCCAGGCCTGTTCACTTGCGAACCAGATTCGCTCGCTTTCGGCCCGAAAATATTGACATGTGAAAACACTGCTTGGCACTCTGATGGTGCAGCATTTATTACAGGTGTTAAAACCGATTGCTGTTCTGATGGCCCAATGACATTTACATTTAACCCTGATTGGGTAACTGAATACGCCACAGTTTCTATTTGCGAGTCCGTTCCGGCCACTTTAGTACGACACGCGTTTGTCGCTGGCTGTTCATTCGATGTACTCGGTTTTGCTTTGAAACACGTTTCTTTATCCATGTTAACCTTGGAAAGCAGTGATCTTATCTCCGCTTGAATTACACGAGCCTCTTCAATACTCAAGCACATCAACTGTTCCGCTACAAATTTACCAAACTCGTAAAACTCAAATCTCAATTCAACTGTGTAGTCAAATGGATTTATAGAGTCAGGTGGAATTTCAAAGGCGTCAAGTGTACTTTCAGAGTCCAAACGGGGTCGCTTCCATTGAGGCTGGTCATCTTCGAATTGCTTCTCGTTGTATGATTCCAAGAAAACTGTCTCTGTATCCGCAGCGTCTGCTTCCGATTCTTCTTCAGCAGAATTTCCTTCGTCTTGGTTTTCGTCGGATGATTCTGCACCAGTCGAATCGTTTGAATATTCTCGAAATTGATCTTTTACTAGACTCTGTTTTTCTTTCTTCTTTTTCCGTGACTGACTAGCTGGGTGTGCTGATACGCCGATCTGAAACAAAGAAAAGTCACACAGTTAAGTAAAGTCAGTTATCCTAAAAAAATGCCTTCTGTCTGAGACATGGAATCATGGGTAGATTGGTATAATTGGGTATTTCATACAATGACTTTATTATCCAAAAATTCATAATCGCAAACCAATAACTGTCATGAAGTGTCCAAGCGCAGTGTTACATACATAAATGAATTAATTGAATAAGAATTATAATATAATCTTTTTTTTTTTTTTTTGATATAGTAAAATATGGTTAAATAGTATATTTGTCTGTTATTGAATCAAGTTAACTAAATAAAAACAACTTATAGGAATGCCAATATAAGAACAGGGGCTTTTTTTTTAACTTTCTTAAACTGTTTCTCCTATTGTCATCTTCTATCATCTCGCT
Organism: Alcis repandata; assembly: GCA_949125135.1. Classification (NCBI taxonomy): domain Eukaryota; kingdom Metazoa; phylum Arthropoda; class Insecta; order Lepidoptera; family Geometridae; genus Alcis; species Alcis repandata. The sequence continues at coordinate 2,783,504 of OX421245.1, read as the reverse complement.
ACAGTCCGATGCAAACTCAATTTGAAGAGATTTTTACAGATACTGATGATTCTGTGTTACTAAGGGAGTACAAGAAAGTATCACTATCTGATTGTTCAATACCGGGAACCCTGCGGGAGGCCTGCAGCGTGACACGCAAGCTGCTGGACTTTCTGGAGGACATCGGGTGGCTGGAGTAGCCGCCGTCACCCGCTAACGCAAAAAGGGCCGACTTACGGCCTAGTTGCGGAAAAGAGCCCGCTCACCAAGTACCTGATTGTTCAATTTTTTAACTATTTTACTTAAATAATTTACACTTCGTCTTGATGTGTAACTCTTAATACTATGATGCTTGATTTTCAACGGTGATTTAGAGACAGAATGTAGAAACGGCTTCAACGGTGATGTCTTCTGATTTACCAAACTGACTTTTGTTTGGCTAGCTTGACTTCTGATTTTTTTCATAATGTGTACCTACTTGATTTGACTTATCCAACACTTTTGGTGTTAATTGCGGAACTTCTTCTACATTCAGCTGAACTGTAAAACAAATATTTTGTTAATCAAGTGCAATGTTATAATTATGAACACACAAACAAGAGATTACTAGGTCACAGAAAAACGTATGTAGTTTTGAGAGTACCAACAATGTATGTAATGTGCAATGTACCTGTGTAATAACACAGAATAAAAAAAAACTTGAGAACGAAAATGCCTTTGACGCACTCCTATCTTCGATAGAATTGTAGTTAGAATGTATTGATAGACTTGAAGGTACATCTCTCGACAATAAATCTTCAATTTGGGAACTACAGATAACTGGTGGAACATATGGCACACCTCTGGTGGACGGGCCTGCAATTTGTGAAGTATGAATGACTGGTTGTACATCCAACACATCTCTGGCGGACGGGCCTGTTTGTAAATTTGATGTTCTTTTTTTATCTCGATACCGCTTACAATAGTCTTTGTTTCTCTGCTTTTGTTTTCTTTCATCTTCTTTCTTCTTTTCATCATCAGAGAAGTAAGGCGTAAAGTGCAGCTCACGAAGATCAAGATGAATCCAATTATGTGTATCATTTGCTTTAAAATGACAGAAGCGAGTCTCTTCATTTTTTGAAATTACGTTGAAATACGAGTAGTGGTAATGCACACAAATATTTTGATTGTAAATTTTTGCAAACAAGTATAAACAATCCAAGTCTCCATATTCATTGTTACTTGAGAGTATGTTATATGCTTCCTGTGGATTGTGGCAGGAGTTTAAATAAGGTGAATCACGTAACTGTCTTCTTAAATCACAAGTTGAAATTTGAAGTTGCAGAACACGTATGAGTGAGTGGAAAAGACAATTACCATCACCTGGAATATCTGTAGTTCTGTGTAGAATGACTTTGGGGGTAATGCATTCGTGACTCTCTTCATATATACGAAGTTGTTGGGTGAGGAATTGATTTTGTTCGAGCTGTACATTTTCTAAATTTTGAGAAGCCCTGCATTGCACAACATTCTCTTGGTCTTCATTACTGTCCAATTTCTTTTTTTTCCTGCGAAAAAAACAAAGAAATCATAAAATTAAATTAAATAATAACAATATGAATCATATATATATATATTACAACTAGCTGACTCAACAGACGTTGTCCTGTCAAAAGCCATTGCGTAACTATAGCAACCGTAGTATGTTGATGCTAACTTGTCAATTTATAGTAAAAATTATCAGTATATATATAATTTGCAATAAATTAAAATTGCGACTATAATTTGAGATTTAAACTATCCTATCTCTCAAGTTGGATCGAACTGCACATGGTGTGCGAATTTTATAATAATCGGTTAAGTGGTTTAGGAGTCCATTGAGGGCAAACATTGTGACACGAGATTTATATATATTAAGATATTTAAAATATGAAATTAAATTACATTTGCAAATCATCTAATTTCTTTTGGAACAATTCTTCTACATTTTTGTCATTATCCTTTAAACCTTTTGTACGTTGATAATATGCCCTTTGATTCTCACAATGTCTTTTTCTTTTTTCTTCTTTTTTCTCTTCCTTCGAATCTTTTTTCTTCAAATCTTTTTTACGCTGACGCCATGCCCTTTGGTATTCTCGATTTCGTTCTTTTTTTTTTTCTCTTTCTCTGAAAAACGGAGATTATTTATTATTATCTTATTTCATTTATTTTCATTCGAAATTATTTGTTTGGTAAACCTACACCGCACATGTGCTTAATGTGATGTTATGAAAATATGGTTAATGCTATAAAGTATAAACATATTACAAATATTACATCTATAATGTGTAAGTACATATGTATCTATATTAATAATTTCGTCAAGCACTACGGCAGACTCGATCGAAACCTAATCTTGATAATAAAATTACATTAATTAATAAATGAAAATTAATTAAACCTAACCTAACCTCAATAATAAAATGAAATTATATCAATTAAAAAATTAAAAATTAATTAAATTTTCATCTAGTATATTTATAAAGTAGGTACTTACTCATTTTCTTTCGCTATTTCTTCGTCACTTTTTTCTTTATTTTTGTTTGTTTTTGTTCTTTGTTCAATTTCCTTATTTATACTAGATGCAATTTCTTCAAAACTCTGTTGTTCTGTAACTATACGTTTTTTTTCGAATTCCTTTTTACACTCTTCAAGAATCATCTTTTTTCGTTTCTTATCTACATAGGGTCGCTCTGTTGTGTCAGATGTTCTGTCTGGTTGGCACATAAATTTATGAGGCATACATCCTGATTTCATACGTACTTGTGATACTGAGCCCATCACATGATATTTCATGTAATTTTCCATATCATTTGGTAACTGAAAAAAGAAAAGTAAACGATTAAAACTGATAGCCATGACCAAAATAAACATAACATATGTAACTAAATCAGTTTATGGAATAATTCAAGCCTCAATATTTAATAACTAATTTAACCTCTAAAAACTCCAAATCGTCTAAATCCATGTGATCTAAGTTGTCCAAATCCATTTTTCTTTTAAAATCACGAATAAGTAGAGATATAATTTGTAGAGTCCATTTCACGAAAGAAGTCCCGCAGACGCAGCGCTGTATTCGCGCGACATAATGTTGCCACGGTTAAATAAGGGGAAATCAGGGGAAATAATGTATTGTTCATTTACTTTCATTTTATTATATAAGTACTCGAATAGTTAAAGAAAAGAAATGTTTTTAATTTAAGTACCTATTTGATATCCATACTGCTAAGGTCAGATTAGTGATTTCTAAAATATAAAATGGAGATGTTCGACCAACTTTAAATTAGAAAAATAAAATAACATTTAAAACTTTTATTCAATTTTTTATTGAATAATTATGATCGGTCATACTATGATCACTGTCAGAAGAGTGAATAGAAACAGAATCAGATTCTGTCTCACTATCACTAGCCGTGGTTTTAATAAATCGATCCATTTCTTCATCAATAAGACCATCATCTATCTATCTTAATATATATATTATAAATCTCGTGTCACAATGTTTGTCCTCAATGGACTCCTAAACCACTTAACCGATTATAATAAAATTCGCACACCATGTGCAGTTCGATCCAACTTGAGAGATAGGATAGTTTTTTAAATCTCAAATTATAGTCGCAATTTTAATATAATGCAAATTATTATACTTACTGATAATTTTTACTATAAATTGACAAGATATCATCAACATACTACGGTTGCTATAGTTACGCAATGGCTTTTGACAGGACAACGTCTGTCGAGTCAGCTAGTCTATCTATCTATATATATAAAAATGAAACCCGTTTTCCTTGGTCACGGCCTCACGCGTGAATGGCTGGACCGATTTCACTAATTCTTTTTTTGTTGTATTTGTTATTATTAGGAGAAGGTTCTTACGGAAAAAAATATTAAGAAAATCTCTCAGAAATATTGAAAAACCCTAAAAACAGCCCTTTTCTTTTTCTCATACAAACGTTTTCTGACTAAAACGAGCTTTATTGCTATTGTATAAAGTTCATATTGAATTGCAAGCACTCACTGTTGTTTAAGCAATGTAGGTATGTTCCTAACGTCCAAGAGTCAATTTGCACTTTATTACCTCTGTACAAAGTTCAAATTCAATCATATCTATCAAAACAGTGTGCGTTTTAAACTGTTAATTTTTACTATAAATTGACAAGTTAGCATCAACAAACTACGGTTGCTATAGTTACGTAATAGCATGAGAATAGAGGTTATAACAAAGAGTTCCTATAATTATTCTCAACACCTTTGGTCACGCCATCACGCGTGAACGACTGGATCGATTTCAATTTACTCTACGTTTATCCCAAAGTCTACCCGTGCGAAGCCGGGACGGGCCGCTAGTTTTTTAAATATTTTTCCTCCAAATGCTGTACATGTTTACATTGAACTGCCCAATCTTCCGCTGTAACAGTCTCAAAAGCCTCTTCTGTTAGGCGTACTATTTTTTTTGGATCTTGGCCCACGTTTTTATCCGCTACCCGTCTCTTTACAAGGCTCCACATTTTTTCGATCGGATTGAGATCGCAGTGGTATGGCGGCAATCTTAGCAATTCATGATTGTGAGATTTTAATAATGCATCCACGGCATATGTAGGTGGACCTTTGTTTTGGTTTGTTTGTTTGGTCTAACAAAGATCAAGATGGCGAATTTGACAACTAATTTTGAGGTTAGTACCATAGTTAAACTAGGGTCATCGGAGGACTAACTTTAGACCATAGACGATCCCCGAATCAACGATAAACCAGGTTTTGTAATAAGGATTTTACTTAGTCCATGGACTAAACCCAGTGCCTACTATCGTTAGTCCACAGTTAGTCTACGTTTTGTAATAAGACCGTTTTCAAGTTTAAGACCTATCAATATAATTATGATAACATACTCACATCAAAGTGATCTTCACAGAAATAAATTGGAGAATTCGTTGCTACGTCGTTCGGGTTTCGCCGTGCGAGCGTTAACCATTTATCTCTCATTATTTTCTTGGTTGGAACATGTATAAACACTTTGTTGGGTGCTCTTATTGATGTGTTTTTACACTGCGGTACTGAACAACACTTGTAAACTTTGGAATTCATTTTTTATCACACGATTTGTTTATTTTTTTCGCTACGCGTAGACACAATGACATGTTTACCTAACCGTGACGTCAAGCCGGCGCGCGGCGCCATGACACATGCGAGCTGTTTTCGGCATAGATATATTACCCTACGATGGAGCACGAAGCCCGAAGCTAATACAAAGAGGAGGTGGGGTAATAGGCTATTTGACACTATTAAAAATATGCTACGAAATGACGTGGTCATTCTATTAGGTAATAACATAAAAAAACATATTTATCTCTGTTTTTTCCAAAAATATTTATAGATTTTTCAAAATAAACAAAATAAATTCAAATTATTTTTTAAAATTCTTCAGCCACAAGAACGCTCTGTGATTGGCTACGCCTCGCGTGACGTCACACGCAAGTAAACATTGTTTAATGATAAGACACTTTGTGTGATTTTATAATTATTATCGTATTTCTATCGTTTCTTGTGCTATTTTAAAAAAAAAATCTTAATTTTCCGCAATACACTAATATCTAGTGATATAAACAATAGGTAAAAGGTAAAAACTAGGTAAAAACAGTTTCTGCTATTAAGTTGATCAAAACAACACATTCTAATCAAAAGGTTTTAGGTTAAGTATAATATGTTCTATACTTTTTCTCAATTTTTACTTATTTCCTATTACTATTCGAATCAAATATTACTCGCATACTTACATCAAAGTGATCTTCACACATAAAAACATTTGTATGAGATAAAATGCTGTTTGGGTCTCTTCGAGCTAACTGTAACCACTTATTACGTCTCTTAGGGTTCGTTGGAACAGAAACAAACAGTTTTTGTGGAGTTTTTATAGAAGTATTTGTACATTGTGGCACAATACACCATTTATACACCATTTTTTCCCGTAAATTAACAGAAAAAATATTATAAACACACTGAATGTACACTTTGGTACAAGTTTGACTCGTTATTACAGTACTACTCTATGAGTTTGACGTTTGTCAAAGAATAAAGTTTGCTTACTTGCCTGTGACGTCACGCAAATCACATGGCGTCCGCCATTACCGAAACAGCGTTTTTAGCGCAAATATTGTAATTTAAATTTTAACACAGTATTTTACAAAAAATACTGCAAATTTCGCAGAAATATACTTGTGGTGTATTAATCATATTTATGCCAACGAATAATTTAAAACAGTTTTTCAAAATCAGTCAAATAGCCTATTGAATTTCCTTGAAACGACGCGTGATAGTTTGCGGGATGAGGGGGTGTTAAGCTCCGCCCACTTCTCAATATTCCATCTATCGGCTAATAGCAAAACTACTAGCTAAGGTTGATGTTGATGTTACTACGTAGTTCAGCTACCTTACACTAGATGTCAAAAGTCTTAATGTGATGGGACGTACTCAGAACTTTAACCTTAAAAAAAATGTAGGTATAGGTAAATTAATAAAATTAAAAGATTTTTTTTTAAAAACAAGCTTTTATTAATTGTTAATAAAATGAACTAAAAATTTGAAAACAATTTAAACATGATAATAAATGTATAGGCACTTACATTGCAACCTTTAACGATAAATTAAGCTTCTTCGTCTACGTCACAATAATCACATATCGTAGATACCTAATTATATATATTTTATCAAACCTCAAATCTTTTACACCTTGTATTAAATCTTTGCGTTTTTATCACAAACCCAATTTTTTATAAATAAAAGCGTGTTACATTTTTTTCTTTTGCAATCGCGATCGCGAATATAAATAACGAAAATAATGTTCACCGCCATTTTGTTACGGCGGCCATTTTGGATTAATAACAATACCGACTACATGTAATTGCATGTCATCAGAACCAAAGATGTGTTTCAAATTTCAGCTCAATCGGTAACCGGGAAGTGGATCAAATTTAACTTACAAGATTCGATTACACACAAACATCGGGACAGGTGAAACTAAATAAAAGCTTGTAATAAAATAAGAGCCTTTGCACACGACGTTTTTTATACGCACCGTCAACGCGCGTTTGTATGTATCGATACAAACGTTATAAAACGTCGTGTGCAAAGGCTCTAATGGTTAAGATTTTGACCGATTTAACTTAATGTATTTATTTAAGAAAATAATGAAGTTATTACAAACATAATTTTATTCAAAAAATTCAATTATCTGTAAATATAAAGTAAAAGTAGTGGCATTAGATAAGTAATTAGAATTAACTTCTTTTTGAAGCGCTTAACTTTCATTTGTAGTCTTCTGATTTTTAATCCAGATTTTTTTTCTTTATATCGAAGTTGTCCTATTTCTTGTTTAAGCTTCTTTTTTCTAGGCGAATCATTTAGTATCAGAAATGCATTTAAATCACTTGTGGTAGGGTCTACAGATGATTTTATAGGCTCTGGTAATTTTCTTTTAAGCTGTACCTAATAATAAAAATAATATGAAAACTAGTTATTTATTTTTCCAAAATAATTAAAACTCGGATACGCGAATAACATCCAAACAAACCGATAAATCCAGTTTTAAACTAGGTAAAGTCCCTTCTTTAATTTTTTAAGGCCTTTTTTTGTCACTATGAAGTCCGCATGATTGAAATGGCAAGAACAAATCTTTGTGTATTTTGTTGGTGTCCAATCCGGTCTATTAAATTTTGTAATCCATTTATGTTTTAAACTATCGTCAGATGGAAATCTAAAACGAACATATAAAAATAATTAAAATCACTTTTAATTAATTTAGTTGGTAAACTAATTTAATTCTGAATACGGCCCTGGATATTTGTTACGTTTAAAATAGTTATTCTAGATGACGATAGATGGCGGCCCGTTAATAATATAATAATAAAAGCTATAAAAGTACTGTTTTAACTACTAAAAGGTATTTAGGACTAAGTGTATAACAGTTTTTAGTATTTACGTATTATTATTACAATATAATACTGCAATTATACGTAAACATGTATTTTCTTTCCACAAGTGTCGCCATCTAGTGTCAAGTAGTATAATTTTAACACTGAAAGCTGAGAATGTTCTAGAACTTTTATATCTAACTAGCGGCCCGTCCCGGCTTCGCACGGGTAGACTTTGGGATAAACGTAGAGTAAATTGAAATCGGTCCAGTCGTTCACGCGTGATGGCGTGACCAAAGGTGTTGAGAATAATTATAGGAACTCTTTGTTATAACCTCTATTCTCATGCTATTGCGTAACTATAGCAACCGTAGTTTGTTGATGCTAACTTGTCAATTTATAGTAAAAATTATCAGTATAAAACGCACATTGATAGATATGATTGAATTTGAACTTTGTACAGAGGTAATAAAGTGCAAATTGACTCTTGGACGTTAGGAACATACCTACATTGCTTAAACAACAGTGAGTGCTTGCAATTCAATATGAACTTTATACAATAGCAATAAAGCTCGTTTTAGTTATAAAACGTTTGTATGGGAAAAATAAAAGGGCTGTTTTTAGGGTTTTTCAATATTTCTGAGAGATTTTCTTAATATTTTTTTCCGTAAGAACCTTCTCCTATTAATAACAAATACAACAAAAAAAGAATTAGTGAAATCGGTCCAGCCATTCACGCGTGAGGCCGTGACCAAGGAAAACGGGTTTCATTTTTATATATATTGATTACGTATAAAATTACTTACAAATGAAATGTGATGCCATCCATATAATCAGAACGTCTGTCTGAGTAACTTTGACATAGTAAAACAACACTTCATCCTTTCCTTGTTAAAAACGCAAAAACACACTGCTAATGCGAGTCTCGTCACATGTGCACCTGACGAACGCTGATAGCACACTAACTTAGGGCCAGGCCACACGGTGCGGCACCGCACCGCACCGCATCACTCCGCACCGCACTGGCGGCCACACGAGCAGTGCGGCGTCGCAATGTTCTTACGGCGCCGCTGCGGTACCGCAAACTATTTTTTAAGCAGCAAAGGATCTTTGGGTTGGCAATTAAAAAAATTTAATCATCTTACTATGAATAAAATTAAGGACTCACCAATTTTGTTCTTCTCGTCAGGAGTGTATGTATCGTATTCAGTAAATAAATTTTTTGTAACATCTTCCCATGCTTTTACTTTCAAATTTTTGTTTTTAAAATTGTCATGAGACTTGTCCCACAGTATTTCCCGTTCCTGTATCAACGAAATGAGGTAGTGCACGTCTACAGATTCCACACCGGTTCTCATTTTCTTGTATGATATAGGTACACGTACACGTAATTATCATCAACGAGCGTGCACTCTCGTCTATGCCGTACAAACAACAGACAACTGAGCGGCGCGGCGCCGCTGTTAGGGCCGGGCCACACGGTGCGGTGCGGCTCCGGCGCGGCGCCTGAGCGGTGCCGCAACGTTTTCCTACATATAAAAATGTATGGTATGCCACACGGTACGTCCGGCACTGCTCCGGCGCCGCACCGCAGGCGCACCGGACAACGGCGCGAGGCAGACGAAGCGGGGAGGGGTGCAAGCAGTGCGGTGCCGCAGCGGCGCCGCTCAGTTGTCTGTTGTTTGTACGGCATAGACGAGAGTGCACGCTCGTTGATGATAATTACGTGTACGTGTACCTATATCATACAAAAAAATGAGAACCGGTGTGGAATCTGTAGACGTGCACTACCTCATTTCGTTGATACAGGAACGGGAAATACTGTGGGACAAGTCTCATGACAATTTTAAAAACAAAAATTTGAAAGTAAAAGCATGGGAAGATGTTACAAAAAATTTATTTACTGAATACGATACATACACTCCTGACGAAAAGAACAAAATTGGTGAGTCCTTATTTTTAACACGCTTTTATTAGCTTCACCTGTATGTTTGTATGTTTGTTTGTATGTAACCGACTCCTTTGAGCGCGTTTTTGACCCACTTTAAACGGTCAGATTTCTTTCAAACTTTGTAGATATATCGAGGACCGATGACAATACACTAAACAAATCGTGTTTTTTAGTTTTTTTAACTATTAATTTTTTTAACACGCTTTTTCTATAAAGTTTCTTTAACTTTTAATACCGTACAACTTACAAATGGTAATTTCGTCATTCGTGTCAGAGAACAGAGTGGCGCAGTGGAAGCGTGCTGGGCTCATAACCCAGAGGTCCCTGGATCGAAACCACGCGCTAGAAATCTTTTTGCTCAATATTTTTTGTTACGCATCAATTTTATTTTATGAGGTCTGAGGATCGAAACCACGCGGCTACAAATCTTTTTGCTCAATATTTTTTGTTACGCATCAATTTTATTTTTAATTTGCTTGAGCAGACGGCCAAAAATGGATAACACCAATATTTGTACATAATAAGGATGGTTAATAGTTAGCAAATCGAACTAAAAAGCGAAAAATAAATAATAGTTAAAAAAAAACTAAAAAAAACACGCTTTTTATAAAAAACCGAACTAAAAAAATAGAAAATAAAATTTTATAAATTTAAATTAAGAATAGGGTTGAAAATTTCAATAAATATAAATTAATAATAGTGTAAATAAATAAATATATGTATTTTATTTTTAAAAAAGCGTGGGGTGCTTTCTAAGATATTATCAAAATGCTAATCACTCTACTCATGTCTGTCAATACAAAATGTATCTACAAAATATATAATATCTATTGACCCATACACCCCACGCTTTTTAAAAATAAAATACATATATTTATTTATTTACACTATTATTAATTTATATTTATTGAAATTTTCAACCCTATTCTTAATTTAAATTTATAAAATTTTATTTTCTATTTTTTTATTATTCATATAGGTAAGATGATTAATTTTTTTTAATTGCCAACTCAAAGATCCTTTGCTGCTTAAAAAATAGTTTGCTTAAAAAGTAGTTTGCGGTACCGCAGCGGCGCCGTAAGAATATTGCGACGCCGCACTGCTCGTGTGGCCGCCAGTGCGGTGCGGAGTGATGCGGTGCGGTGCCGCACCGTGTGGCCTGGCCCTTAGGCCCCGCCCAGCCCACCATGATGACGTCAGGACCTAGTAGAAAATCACAGTGCGCAGTTGCTTAGGCCAGCTCCTCTTTGTATTAGCATCGTGGAATGGAGCCATCAAGGAACTTATATCAAACCATTGAGCTATATTACTACGTAAAGAGAAGATAAGCTATCCTGCCCAAAAGCTTCGATCAAGGATGTACTAGATTAAGCGAGGCATCCAAACGCAGCCGAAAAAAATGGCTTGAGTTTATGTTACCCATCTATTAAGATCTATTGTCACACAAGAAAGAAAAGAAGATTTTTACAGGCCTTGCAAAAATTCTACAATATGTTCGATACATTTTGATAAATTCGACATAAAATCTGGAATTAATGCTCAAAGGCGTAGATTGGTGAAAACGGCGATTCCCAAATTGCAGGTACATATTAATTTAATTACTTATAATGCGAGATGAAACAGTTTTCACTTTAGTCCAGCCTTAAAAGCCTTAAGATTTTTTAAGAATATCAGTATTACTACAATATTATTAGACTAAGTTAAGCCAAGACTAAAGATTAACCAAATAATTTAGTGTAATAATTACATTAGACATGTAGGTAGTGACAAATTTTGTAATTGGCGAACTATCGATAATCATGGGTTAAACGCAGTCTAACTTTTTTGTAGTAAGACGGTAAATGTTTCAGATTCGTAATAAAATGATGTTTTATTTTTAAGTAAAATGTATAAACTAAATAACTGTTACCTACCAATTTTTGTCACCAAAGCGACTCCATGAATTCTTTGCGCTCACTTCGTGCAGTTATCGTCAGCATCGCGGAACACAGGTCCTATGTGAATTACGCATTATTCGATACTAAACCTTACAGTGACTGAAATAAGGTTGAAAATTATTAAAATACTTTTATGACGTTGCGATGCTCTGTATTTCACTGCATAAGGTAATTTTAAATGCTGCTCGCCAGTTCTGTCACTTGAACTTGGCTTGACACGCTACCGCGTGTCTAGATTATTAGGATTATCGCGGAGCAAAAAGTCCTATGTCAATTACGTATTAATCAAAAGTCAAAACTAAATCATAACGAACAGTGTGAAGGATGATTATTAATTAAATACTTTTATGACGTTAAGCCATCCATTCTGCACAGCGAAATGGATCACTAGGGAATCTACAAGCAAAAATATTTTTATATAAAATAAATAACCACTCCATACCTTTTCTTATCAACCAATGTTTGGCGAGATTGTTGGTTCTTTGATGGCAAATATTGGCCAAACGGCGAAAATAAAGTTTTTAATTGTTAAATAATGATTTTAAGTACCGTAAAACAGAAACTGACATGTACTTACCGAAAGAAAGACACTCCTTCTGAAACCTTACTATTACGGTGGTTATTTTCACAGTTTCTAAAAGCACACTGAGGCATTTTAGCACGTCCGCACGTTGGCTATCGTTGGACCATACTAAACTCAAAACCGCACCCGCGCCCCCCCTGCCTCTTGACGTTGATGCACCCGCGCGTCATCGTTTGTTTATCTTTCGGCGCGCGGCGGGCGGCCGACCACTTGAATGGTTTTTATGACCTAAACATTCGAACAAAGGCCCCACTTGTATGTTATTCTTATAGCGATTGAATAGTCGTGTCGAATGACGAATGTTATAATAACATTGGTTGGCCTGGTATAGATATAAATTAGCGTATAACCGCTTACTTTACAAAAAAACATGGACTTTGAAGTTTACATATTTTTACTAAAAAAAGTAAAGCGATAATGTATGTTTTTTACTATTTAGATTTAATAATAGACTCAATCTGCACTTTGTCACAAAATAAGAATACATTACTCACCTTTAGTGTCCGACCGAATGTTCGGTTTCGGTTTCGTTTTCGGTTGAGTTTCGGCAAAAACACGAGTTTCGGTTTAGTTTCGTTTTCGGCGGCAAACTTGCCGAAACTACGACCGAAACCGAATGTGCATTCGGGAATTTTCGCGCTGTAATCGGTCGTGTTCGGCGCGTTAAATGAATTAAATAATGAATCCCATCAGAGCCAATGTCGTGATTCGCTTATTACCTCGTGTGTTCATAAGTATTGAGACAAACTTTGTACTTAAAAAATTAAATAAAATATTACTGGCTGCTATTTATTTCTTTTTCCAATTTTGAATGTTAACTTTTGTTTTCTTTGATTTTCAAATTAATTTCTTTCAATTTTCTCGTGATGATTTCGCTATTTAAGGCGAGAAAAAAATCAATGGAGATTTTCAATACAAGGAGACAAGTTCTTTGCAAGATCACCAAAGGAGTGGTTGACCACGCTCTGTGAGGACGCCTGCGAACATCAAAATCATCCGAGAGCAACTTCGCCGAAATCCATGTCGCACTCGGAAGAAACTCGCTCTGCAGACTAATATTTCCCGCGTTTCAGTCAACAGAATACTGAACTAATCTATACTATCATATAGATTAGTTCAGTATACTAATCAGGGTATACTAATCAGTCAGGCTCATCGTGGTAGCTTAGTTGTAAATACTAATATTTAGAAACGGTCCCCCCGACGCAACGTTTTCTTTGTAACTAACTAATATTTTGTTGTAATTATTAATATTTTTAGCGGTGTTTTAGTTTTTATGTACAGGTTGTTAAATAAATCAAATTATTATTTCGGATTTTTTTTTTGGTAGGATTTTGTGTCGGGGGTTTTTTAAATTTTTAATTTAAGTTTTTATTTAATACTTTTTGTATGTTAGTACCAACATTGGTATATTAATTGTTTTTTTTTTATTATTATTATTTTTCTTTTAATTATTAATAAAAAAAAATCTAAACAGTCCTACCACTGATAAAATATCTTATCTTTCATTTGACAACCATTTTGGGCACATTTGTAGAATTTTGGTTCTTCCATCCCCACTTTAACCCACCATAACTCTTAAACGGCTCAATCGATTTTTATAAAACATAGCTAAGAACACTCTCGATTAAGTCTCCTTTCATCCAAAAAAAACTAAACTGAAATCGGTTCAGTGGTTCGGGCGCTATGATGCCACAATTGCCACAGACAGACAGACAGACAGACAGACAGACAGACAGACAGACAGACAGACAGACAGACAGACAGACAGACAAACAGACACGTCAAACTTATAACACCCCTCTTTTGCGTCGGGGGTTAAAAATAGAGGTGGTCATTTTGAAAAACAATTATATTTTATTGTTGATTATTATTAACTTTAATGTGTACTGAAAATTTTAGAAATATAAGTTAATTATTTAAAAGTCATACAACTTTTATTTCGTCTCAAAACTTATGCACACACGAGGTATGTTGATTATTAATAAATGAAAATGTCGAAGACTGCTTATCTATGTAATTTAAGAGAAAACAATAAAGACGTGAGTCTTTAGTGTTTTGTTTTCAGTCATGATTATAATGACGTTTTCTTTATTTTTCCCTCAAAATATGATCCTTGTAAGGAAGTTTCGGTTTCGGTTTCGGTTTCGGCCGAAACAGAGACCGTTGCCGAAATTCGTTTTCGGTTTCGGTTTCGGTCGTAAAACTAGTTTCGGTCGGACACTACTCACCTTAAAAGTATTTAATATCAGGCATTTAAAAACCAGCGAAAAAAATTTTTTCCGCGATTTTTTTTGTTCCCACTTCACAATTATTGTTTACATTTTGTCGTAAATTGTTCTTTCACAAAAACAACTGCACACAACTGTTCTAGGATGATCGTTTGACTATATTTTAAATAGATCATAACATTTATCACAGTAAATAAAATAAAATTTGAGAAATAAAAAACACGGCCGTCTATGATGATGACGCAATGAGGCCTTGGAAGAATGACTGAATTCGAAACACTAAAACACTTGTATACCTTAAAATATATTGTTATCAGCCTTGTTAACAAGTATTTAAAGCTTAATAGATATGTTACATGACCCTACCTAGTTGAAATAAAACAATAAAATATTTACTAAAATATAATATTTTTTCGTCTTGGCAGGTTAAGTACCTACTCGTACCTAATTACCTTGAAACAATGTTAACTTATAGCGCTGTCTCTTACTTTGGCTTTTAATGTTTTTTGTAGTTACATTTATTTAAGTACAACATAATGAAATCGAAATTAGATTAGATTTCTCTTTCAAAGATTCAAGATTAGATAGAAAGTTAAATGTACTTTCAAAGGCTGCTTTCATTGAAATGGTTCTATAATGCAAAGCATAGTGGAATTGAGGGTCTTGAGATGTTCACTAAAAATACCCTTTACATGGAATAACGCCTTTAAAACACTGTTTACCTAGTGCGAGTTTTCTTACTTTCGACCGCGTTAACGTAAACTACATTTTTGTATGGAATAAAAACCGCGCCACCTAGTGTTCATAATACGAACTGCAAGTAGTTCCATACAAATTGTGGTTTACAATAACGCAATCGAAAGTGAAAGGAACAGTTCTCACTATATTTTTAGTCATTTTCACATTTCATCATCACTGTGGGGCTCGTATTTGATAATTAGCATTTCTGACTCCACTATACTTGGCAGAATAACGTCTTGGCTATCTGGTTCCGCTGGGTCTATTTTTATTTCTATTAATATTTACAACTCATATTACCTATGTGAAGTTTGGCAGTACCTATGTTTGTTACTCCTTCTCGCTAAACGGTTTGACGGAATTGGATGTAATTTGAAGTAGAGATAGCTCATACCCTGGAGTACATACTTACTACTCCTCTACTCATACTTAGCCTAGTTTTGTTAATCATATAGCTAGCTAAAAGTAACCAGTTGCACCCCACGGTTCGACACCATTCAGTTTAGATCGCCAAAAAAAAAAACTAGTTACATAGGTAAACAAAATAAAACATTTTTTGAAATGAACACTTTCTTTTCTAGTTTTCTAGATGAGTATTTTATTTACTGTTTCAGTACTTACGTAAAGAATAATCAAGCACACGTTTTAAGCCTGAAATTTATAGATAAAAATAAAAACAAAGTATCTCCGAAAAATAAAGTATAGCCGAAAAGGGCTCATAGTACTCATGAACAAAACAACTTTTACTATGGGCCCAACCCAGAAAAAATCAGCTGTTACATACATTTCATCGAGTGTCATTGATATTTTTCGATGGAACAGCTGATTTTTTTTTTGCGAATTCCGGATTATTCCCATGGTAAAAGTTGTTCGCAATGATGAGTACTATACCTAAGTCCTTTTCGGCTTATAACCCTGTAGTGCTCAAGTTAAATGACATTTGTCAATCTTAGCAACTGCAAAGCTTACTGGAATTATTGAGGGTCTTGAGATGTTTCACTAAAAATACCCTTTACATGGAATAACGCCTTTAAAATAACTGTTTAACTACAGAGTGCCTAGTGTAAGTTTTTTCACTTTTGATCGCGTTAACGGAAACTACAATTTGTATAAGGAATAAAAAACAAGCCACCTAGTGTTCATAATACGAACTGCAACTAGTTCCATACAAACGCAATCGAAAGTGAAAAGAACAGTTCTCACTATATTTTGAGTCATTTTCACGTTTCATCATCACTGTGGAGCTCGTATTTGATAATTAGCATTTCTGACTCCACTACACTTGGCAAAATAACGTCTTGGCTATCTGGTTCCGCTGGCTCCATTTTTATTTCTGTCTCTGAAGTCATGGTCGGAACAGGCTGAGTCACTATTGTCCCTTCTTTGGTCCCTATTTGTGGTATCAAATTAGTTTCACCCGAGTCTGTTACGGTTGGCACGATGACATATCCAAACGGAGCCCCTGATGGTCCATCCTGTATATTTACCACGGAAAACTTTCTTAAAGAGGACTGCCTGATTTCTGGAGATTCACTTCCTGGTGACGGAGCATACTCTTGTGGTAGAGGCGTTGATGGTTCAGCAGTGTTCACATGTGTATACACTGCTTGGCTTCCTGATGGAGCAGCTTTCACTTTCCTTTTTCTTGCTTTTGATCGTACTGCAGGGTGGTGTGTTTCACAAGGCTTGTTTATAGGCTGTTCTGAAGTACTCGGTTCTGTGAAGCTGGGCTCTTCTTTGATCAAGACGAACTTGGACAGCAGTGCTCGTATCTCGTCTTGTGCTACACGAGCCTCTTCAACATCCAAACACAGCAGTTGCTCAGCAACAAGTTTACCGAACTCGTAGATCTCGTCTGCATAGTCAACTGGAATTTCAGAGTCAGAACGGGCTCGCTTCCATGGAAGCTCGACATCTTTAGATTGTTTCTTGTACGCTACAGATTTCAAGAAAACTTTCTCAGTAGCCTGCGCACCGGTTTGTGAATCATCTGAATCTTCGTCCGATGCTTGCTTCGTGTCCAGCGATTCGTCGTCGGTTGAATCGTTTGCGTATTCTTTGAAGGGGTCATATTGGGGCTTTTTCTTTTTCTGCGGTGCTGGGGGGTCGTTGACCTGAAACAATTTTGAGGCACCGTTAAGCAAAATCACTGACATCAAAGGAAAGAGGAGACTAAGACTAAAAAAATTAAGATAACGTTTCACGCTCATAGCTCCCCCCACTAGGATAACCTGTGTCGGGGATGCCATGGAACACACAAAGACATGGACAACTAACACCCAGACCCAGAGCAGATATTTAAATTCATCAATCAAACATCTGCCCGGCCGGGAATCGGACCCGGGACCTCTGGCTTAAAAGGATATCCGGTGAGCCAAACAGACTTATTAACGAGTAGTTTCACTCCACCTCAGATCAAGTAAAAAGGCACTCCTGCCTGGAGCGCCATTCCACTAAACGACAAAACAAATAGGTACAGAAGTCAATCAAACGTATGTACTTCACTTTTCATACCTACGCGCGGTAGTCGCGCTAGGGTTGTCAACTTTGCCTTATGCACAAAAACTATTATTCTGATCTTATTTCAAGGGCAACAAAACCACGGTCGGTTAGTGTAATCATTTCAGCCAGCAGCCACCGCGGCAAATATTATACATTCAACCTCTTTTGAAATAAAAACTACTATTTCATCCTCCTTTTACCTATCCGTCAAATGGCGAGACCACTATTTTAAGATAAAACTACATAGGTACTTTTAAAATTAAATAAAATAAACACTTCTTGGCAGTATTTTAACATTTATTTCGAGAAATATATCAATACAACTACAATTGAATCTAAAAACAAAATTAATTTATTGTTTTTTGATTATTGAGTTGTCTAAAATTCAATTATAGATTTTAAAACCAATACTATAAGATACAAATTCCGCAATTGGGATCACATGACCAGGTCAGTGTAGCAAGACCCTTTTATTTTTCATATTTGAAATTTTAGGAAAAACTACATATCAAATTGGGAAATTTGCTGTATTTTTCCCGTCTAGTTCACTTAATTACCTATTAAGTTGGATTAATTCAGATTTTTCCGTCGGTAAACTTCAGAGATAAAGGGGGGGGGGGGGGGGGGTCATTTTTTCACAGAATAAACTGTGTGTTGTGAAATAAAATGTTTTGAAATGTCCACAAGACCACATCAATTGACATTAAAATATTTGGTCCCTATTTTAAGACCCAATTTTCAGGTAACCTATTTCTTAGCATGTTTTTTTTTCTAAAACTTGTAGCAGTTAACATTATCTAGCGTCTAGTCTACATAAAGCGTCCTTCAACAGACTATGCCTGTGGACTTGAGTAGTATAAATTCAAACAGAAAATTTTGTAGTTCAATTTATACCTGTTCCCACGTCCTTGACTTTTATCATTTTGGTCAGTTGTTTAACAACACGCAACAAGTATGGGGTTTAAAATTTGTGACATACCTTAAAAAACGTGTTACCTCCAGACTCGGTATTGTTTGTCTTTTCTAGTCTCTTTCGGCATCTCTGAACTTCACTTAAGTTTTCTTTTTTGAGCAGTATCTTTCAAAAGGTGTAACGGAGTTTGTACTTGAGCATTCGTTTGAAAACCATAATAACATTGTACACTTGCATCGGCTGTTTGAATAATTGCTTGAATTCCTTTATTAACAAAATTACTTGGTAATGGTAGGAGCAGTTGTGGAAATGAGTTTCTTTTTAACAACTTTCGAGTTGAATTTATTCTAATGGAGTTGGGACTAAAATGGGCTTCACAAACACGAACATGAAAGCATCCTGATTCTATTAAATCTTCTCTATGGATCAATTTCAACCACTCAGTTCGCCTGAAACAAGATATAATTTTATTTAAAAAAAAAAAGTGTAACCTTGGCAAAAAAATCATGTCTGTTGTATGGGAGCCCCCTTAAATATTTATTTTATTCTGTAATTTAGTATTTGTTGTTATATCGGCAACAGACATACATCTGTAAAAATTTCAATTGTCTATCACGGTTCATGAGATCTTAACCGTTTATAATGAGGAAGATGAGCATTTTTTTATCATCTATATGTCAAAACAATCATACATACATAGACTGCTAAAACCATAACCTTTTCTTTTGCTTACCTACCTAACTGTTTTGTATTACGTTGAAACGAACCATTGAAATAAATATGTACAAGCAAATACCTAGTTAAGGTACTTACTTCTCTGAAACAGCTGGCAGCTTAAAAAAGGATAATTCACCTTTTAATGTTGAATTTAAACAACCATCCACTGCACAGTTGTAATAACTTTTTTTAATTAGCTCCATTTTTGTCCAAAAAACTTCACAGATGCGTGTCTCTAGCGGACGGCACCCACACTCTCACTAGTCCGACTCAGTCAACAAGCAAATTGGTTCAGTAGTTATGTAGATATATTGCTTAACACTTTGACTGCAGCTAATAATCACATGTGCTTGCCTTAATTGTGGCTAATAGTCAAATGCGTTGTTTTACGCCCCTGGCGCGGCGTGTGTAGCCGCATTCGCGTCGCACAAAGGAAAACACAAGGTATGTGTTTTCAGCAGTCAAAGTGTTAATTGAATAGGCCCAGCTCCTATCTTTGTAATGTCAATTGATGTCATGCTTTTTGGTAATTTTGGCTACAATACAATTTACTTTTCTCTTCTGCTTCACCTTATCTGCTGCATATATCCAAATCTGGGTTTCCTGTCTCATCTTCTCAAGGTTGGCAAGCTTTATTACAATGCCTTTTACATGGTTTGGTGTAACACCTCAGTTTTAGCGGCTAATCTTGCAGAGTCAAGTTTTTCGCTGCTTGGCCCGATGGATTTTTTCGCGAGGTTATTTGACATTCAAACTTATGAGGTATCATACCTTTCTTGAGTTTTACAATGCTTTACTAGTTTATATTACACATAGTTGTCCGTGTCCACTTCCACCTGAAAATAAAATCAATATAATTATGTACATATTCCGGAAACTTTTTGTAATCCTTACTGCTATACATAGAATCATTCCCGTACATTCAATATTGTAGTTAATCATGTTTAATTGCCGAATTCAATTACTATGAAGTTCGAAATATAAGCGAGAATTAAAAAATAATAAATGAACGCAACGCTATTGGCTGGGCTGAATCGAATGGGACGTCACCGTCACGTCACCGCATTTAATATCAGGCTCAAAACTTGGTACCGAAGTAAGGTTATGTTTTGAAGTCGAAAGTTGTCAACAAACAATAAGTTTTGAAAAGAGTACTTACGTTAAAATAATCTTCACTGCAATATAACTGGATTTTCACGCCTTGCATCATTTTTCCCAAACCTTTGCATCTCGCGGCATATGAAAGAACACTTTACCTACTATACTCGGGCCATTTTAAGAAGCCACAATTGACGACTGTCAGTTTTATCTTCATAGTGAGGTGACCTGCAAAATTCAAAATGGTAGCGTGTGAGGACAAATGTGTACGCATTCCGAGTCTACCGTTACCAAGTATCGCGAGGACAAATGTGTACGCATTCCGAGTCAAGGGGTTAAAAACATCGATTAAAATGAATGAATCAATACTTGAAACATATGTGAATTTTAAAAATCATCAGGCGAATCCTGTCTCATTATTATTTTTCTTTCGTAAATTAATTAGGGAACAAAATAAGACAAGTAAGTACATAATTTAACAAAAAAAACAACATTTATTCAGTTGAACTATCAGAACTGTTATTAGTATTGTCATCGTCATCACTGCTGTCAGCACTCAGAGATATTATTAATTCACGCTACGATATTATTTTGAAGAGAGTAACATTCTTACGTCAAGTAAATAAAATGACAGATTGGGACAATGTCGTGTTTATTGACGAAACATGGTTGAATGCGAACCATACGGTTTCGCGGTTTAGTCAGCTTAGAAAACCCATCGAAAATTATAATGGACAATGCACCGTA
This sequence comes from Alcis repandata, assembly GCA_949125135.1. Classification (NCBI taxonomy): domain Eukaryota; kingdom Metazoa; phylum Arthropoda; class Insecta; order Lepidoptera; family Geometridae; genus Alcis; species Alcis repandata. The sequence continues at coordinate 2,762,183 of OX421245.1, read as the reverse complement.
TCATTCTGTACAAGTCGATAAACCACACCAACTCAAGCAAATAAAAAGCAAGAAATTGTCTCGTGGCTGGTAAGAAATGGTGTGGATGCAAGTCCAACTTTATTAAAAATTGAGTTGTCAAATCTGGTGTAAGATCAATCAGCATATTATTGCAGATACGAACGTCAGTAACAATTAAAACACTCGGGAATTGTACAAGCTGGTATATTCAGTTTAAACCCTCACGATTTTACAATCCATCATCTTCTCACCATCATGTGTCTCAGTTCCCTCCTATCCGTCTGTACTGTTCTGTATTCAAAAACCATCTGTCAAGACCCGCGCTCTGCCAAGTGCCCAGAGTGTTGCCGGTCAAGAAAAAGGAAAATGTATAAAGTTAACTCAAGAATTATGTGAAATAAGTTGAAAACCTTACACTCGACCATCCTGATGACATGTATGTCCTCATACATGCACCAGGTGGAACCTTACACTTGGCAGATCGAGGCAAACATTATGTTATTTACTATTATTCTAATAAAATAAAGCTTTTAATCATAAAAATACCGACAATTAAGGCGCTACTATAAAACAAGATAGCAAAAAAAATACATATATACATTATCTGTATGTTAATCGTGTAGTGTAGACGATAACAAATGATCAAACATTTTACGCAAGAATGTGATTTACAATCAAAATATATCCTTATAGTCAAATTACTATTTCAATATTTTCCTTGTAACCAAATAACTTTATATCTATCCTTGTAACTTACATCTGAGCTTTGTATCCTTACAATGTAACCACTTATATCTGAGCCTTGTATCCTTACAATGTAATCACTTATATCTGAGCCTTGTATCCTTACAATGTAACCACTGATATCTATCCTTGTATCCTTACAAAGTAACCACTTATATCTATCCTTGTATCTTTGAATCCTGGTATCCTTGTATCCTTGTAACCTTTTAACCTTGTAACCTTGAGACTGTTTAACCATTAAACCGTTTAACATTGTAACAGTTTAACCATTAAACCGTTTAAACCTTGTAACCGTTTAACCACTAAACCATTAAACCGTTTAACCTTGTAACTGTTTAACCGTTTGGCCATTAAACCTTGTAACCTTGTGACCGTTTAACCATTAAACCGTTTAACCATTAAACCGTTTAAACCTTGTAACCGTTTAACCACTAAACCATTAAACCGTTTAACCTTGAAACTGTTTAACCGTTTGGCCATTAAACCTTGTAACCTTGTAACTTTGTAACCTTGTAACCTTGTAACTTTGTAACCTTGTAACCTTGTAACTTTGTAACCTTGTAACCTTGTAACTTTGTAACTTTGTAACCTTGTAACCTTGTAACTTTGTAACTTTGTAACCTTGTAACCTTGTAACTTTGTAACTTTGTAACCTTGTAACCTTGTAACTTTGTAACTTTGTAACCTTGTAACCTTGTAACTTTGTAACTTTGTAACCTTGTAACCTTGTAACTTTGTAACTTTGTAACCTTGTAACCTTGTAACTTTGTAACCTTGTAACCTTGTCATACATTTTATTGTAAACCTGGTACGAAACTTTACTATTATTTATTTATAACAGTATTATAGTATAGTCTAAAAATAAATAACTATATAATTTATTTTTCACACTCATAGGTCAGCCTTGATGACGTTTATGGGAAATCCAATGTAAATGACGCTTACAATACATTTTTAGACATTTAAAAAAAATATACGATTAGTGTTTTTCTTCTAAACAAAAAGGTTATAAACTTATACCTAATCCATAAACGTAAGCCTGATTGGAAGACAAAAGGGTTAGTCCTTTCGAGTAAAACTAAAAGACAAATCTATGTTCAGTTACAGACAAACAGATCAGAATGCAAAGTCAGCCACTATAAAAAATACAAAACGTCATTAAAATCATCTATCCAAAATTCTAAACGCGAATAAAATCTAAAATACATAAAAAACGGTACATACAAATAAATCCAAAGCCGCCTAGGGCCCAACCAAAGGGCATATTTCACCAACAAATGACATTAAACAGACCATGCAGCCCACTCAAGCAAGTGATAAAATCATGTACGAGTATAGTTTAAATAGCAAAACCCCTACTCCACGTTACTAATTTAATGCCAGAGCTAGGCTACTTCCCTGATCGTCCAAAAGTAACCGTTGTCAAATCATTATCTAAAAAGGCCTAAGAATAATCCAAATAACTACCGTCCAACAGCACCGCTTCCTGCCCTCTCAACGATACCCGAAAATGCCGTTTACGATAGGTTACTAAGTTTTTAGAAAATTAAATACCCCGTTCGACTCAACCTGGATTTCGGAAAAGCAGATCTAACATACAACCAAGGTAATCCACAGAATGTTAAGCAAAGTACTGGAATCGATGGATGAGAAAAACCTGCCTACCGCAAAGTAGCATCGTAAAACCGCCGTTGTTTCCGAAATACATTGATGAGCCGCCATCTCTAATAAAACATCTCACTCCTCTCCATGCCGACAATGCAACCATAGATACTCTTTGTAAAAAGTGATCAGAATGATTCTGTATACAATAATATATAACAACAAGTACGCTAAAAACTCTAACCAGATTAGTTAAGCACTCCAAATCTCCAGACAAACATATCTAAAACTAAAATAATGCAGTTTCACAACTATAAAGCTACTCCAATTGATCTCAATGTAAATAGTCCCGGTTTGTAATTCTTCTGTTGTCAAAACCTGTCAGAAGAATCTTCCTGGAGCAACCCTGGATACAAATCCGAACCGGAAGCCACATCCGGCAAACGCTGACAGCAAAATCTCCATCCACTGCCATGCTTCACCTGTGTTGGTCGATGTCGCATCAATTGAAGTTGCCAAAAGTGCCTACCATGGAAACATATACCCCTCACTAACACTGACTGGAATTTATGTTCCTAAAACTTGCTTAATTGCAAAACATAACAAAGGTTTATTGAATAACAAATCAGATGCGTGTTCAAGAAAAACACTAGCCACGATTATCTTTTAAAACCACGCAGGAACTTCATCAGTTCTATTAGCATTTACGAGTTGTCCCAAAGTTGTAATAAAGAGTTCAAACTTTAACTGAAAAAGTAGCCACTAAATAAAGTTCTATAAGACTTGAATGAATTTGTGAATAGAGATGTAAATAGATCTACGGAAATGACATCATTAAATAACCAATCCCAAACTTGACATTTGACCTAGAAACTGACATAATACTATCTTAATTGAATAGGTACCTACTATTGCCTTTTTATGCGTCGAACTAAAATGGGATTAGAAATTATTAATTATTATTATTTTAAAATCTGTATTTGACTGTGTACTAATATTGAATGCTCGATGTGGGTAAACTGACAATTTCATTAAATGCACCAACATCTAGCCCATAAGTTACAATATATCGGTTGTTCAATAAATATATTTGTATCTGAACTCTTCCCAATTGTATAATATCGAGTACTCACTCTCGTACCAGGTTTTAGCTAGACTCGACGGTTATTTAGGTTTGGTTTGGTTATTTGGTTTGGTTATTTAACTTTGGAAGCGGACGGCTGCGGCTGCGGTGGCTGCGACTGCGGCTGCCGCGCGTAATCTCGTGGAGTGACGCCTGCAGCTTGCTCCGCCGTTGGCGTTGCTCGGCGTCTCGTTCTCGTTGCAGATCGAGTTCCAACAAACGAACCCGCTCCTGCTCTCGCCTCAGCTCCACTTCTCGCACCAGCAACTGGCGACTGCAGCTGCGGTTGTGGCTGCGACTCCGTCGAGTCGCGTCTTGATTATGGCCTTGAGAGGAGCTACGCCTGGAGCGCGAACGGTTCCATCTAAGAGTTTCCACGCTCTGCGCTTTATTATCTCCCGGTTCCATTCCCTGAAACTCGTATCAAAAATTACGTGCATTAGAATTGAGATCGACAAATAGGAAAAAGATAAAAATGTAGGGTAGAACGAAAATCCAAAATATCTCAAAAATATATGTTAGCGACACAAAAATAATTAAATTCTGACCCCCCGAACGCCCACCACAACATCGTGAACCAGAGGGACATATATGTTAGGAATAGTAATATTTTGATATTACTATCTGATCACTAAGTACTTAAGTATTGTATTAATCTAAACCTTTTGAATGAACATTCAGAGTTTATTTAATTTAAGCTGTTTCAAACCTGTACTTATTCGCTACAGTCACATATTGGATGTGACATTTAAGATCTTATGTAGGTAATAGGTCGGCAGGAACAGTTGAGTAAAATAAACTTGAGGCTTTTGAAAAAGGAAGGCAAGAAAAGGGCTTATACGATCCTCTACGACTATAGTAGGCCTCAACGCACTACAATCTGTGATAAATTAAACTAAAACAAAACTATATATCTAGCAAGAAAACTAAATTTCCAAAAATTAGGCAATAATTTTATAGTCAAGCTTTTGTAGTGACTGTGCGCCCTGGGTATGCGTAAAACAGTCTCTCAAACAATTTAAAATATTGACAGCAGTTTTCTTTGAAAAAGAAGGGCTACGTGACCTTATAAATTGTCTGGCATTGACACGTGGTTCTGCGTGGCAGTCAGCATCCTGCTGCGCACGGTCAATGGTATTGCAGCCGCTGCTCCGTCTGCGAAGCTCGCTGTCCCGCCGCGCGCCGCGTTCGTGGACGATGACGCCGACCCATGGCAAGATTCTCGCGTTCTCGTAGCAGCTCCCTCTCTTGTAGCTTCACTCGCTCACGGCCGCTGTCCAGGTGCTGATCGTCCTCAGGGTGGCTCGGGCTACTAGTCCAGGCACGGCTCCGACTTGGAGAAGCAGTACGAAAGATCCTGTTAGCAGCTCGTGTCTCACGGCTTCGTCTGTTTCGGTCCCGACTCGGGCAGCCCGGCACATCCATTGTTTGAAAATTATGAAAAAAAAGCAAGAAAAAATTATATGACATACTTATCTGTTGCTCACACTTAGTTACTATATTTGAACAAAGAACCAAGAAATTCACTAATTTCTTGTGGAACAGTAAAATTTAGCACGCGATACACGACTGAACCGCTGCTAAAATCTACTATAAATAGGCTAAGATTCATGTATAATAATTTAATCTAACCAAGAGGTTTTTGATAACAACGCACTTAAAATATTCAGCAAAGATACAGTAGCACATTAGAAAACACAACGAAAAAAAACATTTTTATCTTATTACTGTATAATTAAATAGGCGTGTACTTACGTTTTATTGAAGTAAGTTCTATCCCACTTCTGAGATGTAAGATCAATCAGCATATTATTGCAGATACGAACGTCAGTAACAATTAAAACACTCGGGAATTGTACAAGCTGGTATATTCAGTTTAAACCCTCACGATTTTACAATCCATCATCTTCTCACCATCATGTGTCTCAGTTCCCTCCTATCCGTCTGTACTGTTCTGTATTCAAAAACCATCTGTCAAGACCCGCGCTCTGCCAAGTGCCCAGAGTGTTGCCGGTCAAGAAAAAGGAAAATGTATAAAGTTAACTCAAGAATTATGTGAAATAAGTTGAAAACCTTACACTGGTAAAAGCAACTAAGCCGTCCAAGCTTCGCTATGTAATCGATGAACTAGCCCTAGAGCATGGACACGAAGTTATTCGATTGCCTCCCTACCATTGCCAGTATAACGCCACTACAGAAGACTGGAGAAAAGTCGTAGAGAAAACAAAGAAAATAATTTTACAAGATTTTGAACGAGATGTGAGAATAGACAATATTATAGAAAATGAACTAATAATATCACGCTAAAGGACCGGAAAAAGGCAGACGACATATAAGATCCACAACGAATGTCGAGGACATTTTAAAGAAAGTCAGACAATTAAAGTGGCGATGGACAGGACACATGACAAGAGACAGCAGAATTAAATGGACAAAAATTATAACAGAGTGGCCACCACGGGATGGCAAAAAAGAGGAAGACAGCTTATAAGATGGATGGGTGACATAAAAAACATTGGTGGAGTAATCTGACCAAGAAAGGCTAGCGACAGAAAGAAGTGGAAAGGGCTCGTCACAGGACACGCTGACCACGACACAGAAAAATAGTAATAATAATTGTCAATACCTACTATGTTTAAATTATCAGCAATAAAAGGCTTAAATTATAAATAAACGTAGTCAGTAAGATCAGTCCAATAATAAAAATAGGTAAAAAAACTTTTTAAGTTAAACGGTTTTATGTTAAAAAAAACATACATTGCATTGCACGTCACAACGTCTCTAACTTAACTAACTTAACTCTCCCCACGGTTTTATTTTAGTCTAGTCTATGCATATGTTTATAATTCCCACGACTGTATCTATTTTATTATTTTTTGGTTTTTAGTACATTTATCTTAAACATTGCAATGTATGTTTTTTTAACATAAAACCGTTTAACTTAAAAAGTTTTTTTACCTATTTTTATTTTCTAGTTTTTATTTCGCATTCTGTTTAATTCATATTGATAAAACCTAAGTTATCCGCCATTTTGTAGAGGCCGCCATCTTGGATTTTAATTTTATATAGTACATTGTATTATACTGGTTGAGCACTTTCATTTGATACCCATATTGATGGGATCGATAAAACCTACGTTATCCGCCATTTTGTAGCGGCCGCCATCTTGTATTTCAATTTTTTATAGTATATTGTATTCTGCTTGTTGAGCCCTTTCATTTGATACCCATATTGATGGGATTGATAAAACCTACGTTATCCGCCATTTTGTAGCGGCTGCCATCTTGGATTTCAATTTTTTATAGTATATTGTATTCTGCTTGTTGAGCCCTTTCATTTGATACCCATATTGATGGGATTAATAAAACATAAATTATCCGCCATTTTGTAGCGGCGGCCATCTTGAATTTATAATGATAATGAATAAACATAATTGTATTGTCACCAAAATCCAAAGTGTATACAAAATTTCAGATTAATCGGTTGACAGGAAGAGGGTGAAATTTGAATTACTAAATTTGGCCCAAGAATAATAAATAAAACAAACGGGGTGAGCTAAATAAAACCGTTTAAAAGAAAAAAGGTTAAGTGACGCAACATTGTAACAACGTTCAGTTCTTTACGAGATCGTAAATTATCTCGTAGATCAGTAATTATTTATTATGTTTAAAATGGTTTATTAAAAAAACAAATCATAAAATAACTCGTATCGGTCATTATTACAATAAATATGTAATCGTAATTGAAAAAAGTTCAGCAATTGTGCAGTTCTAACAAAACGAAAAAATATATTATTTATGCCCGCCGTTACTAGGTTACATTGTTGAATTTCGATGAATTGTCAAACGGGGCCTGTAAAATTGTCCCAACTATAGGTGCATTTCTTGTAGTATTTTTGCACAAAGGCACAATGCAAAATTTAGAAACGGTTTCTTGTCCTTTTTCAATTTTTCAACCATAAAATATTTACCCCCATTTGAGAAACGAACAGTGCTAACCATGGAAGTAGGATCATAGTGGAAGGAGTGAAAGCTTTGGTAGCGTCAGGGATGGTAGACGGCCACTTAGAAATCCTTGTACCGAGCTGGCAGAAAGCTTTGATTATTTATCTGTCTAGATGGAGTGTTGCGCTGCAATCGCAACAAAAACAAGAGGCCAGACATGAAGGATGAAGCGTTTGTGTGCGAATTACGCACACAAATAAGCGTAACTACAAGCGCGCTACGTCCATGAACCTATCTCAGACCAATAAAAAAAGAAAGAGAGTATTGGCAGCTAATGAAGTGAAGTCGGCTGTCAATCAATGTGTGCGTCACATGTGTAAGGCGTGCGCTTGTGTGCTAAAAAATAATGTTGCCAACTCAGTGCATCAGGTTGCGAAACTCCCATCCTGTCGCAGTCTCATTATTATACTACAAAATAATGACACACAAAATTTGATTTCCTATCAAACTAGGTAGATTGTTAATTATCTTATATATAAAATACATTTTACATGATAATTATGTACAACCTTTGCACTGAAATCTGGTGCGGAATCATCTGGACCAACATCAGGCTCACTACCTATAAGATTTACTACCTGTAACAAAACCATAAGTCATGAAGTAATAAATAATAATTACTTATATCAAATCTTTCTTTTCCATTAGCCGACATACAAACCTTTTTTGGTTTTGCATTTTTCTTGATACGTCGAAGCCCACATTTGGTGTAGTATATATCACACTCTTCAAAGTGTATAGAGCAAACAACACTATATTTTGAGGGCAACCAATCTTCTTCATTTCTGCTCTCTCTTATAGCTTTGATCCATCTTTCTCTCCACACTGTTTCAATCGGGAACCTGAAAAGCGGGAAAATAAATAAAATAAATGTGTGAAGACGATAATGACGAAGAATGACAGATCAACCAATTTATATAATAAAATAAAATAAAAGTCACTAGACAAACTTGATAAAATTGCCTATTGTTTTTTATTTTCATAAAAAATTTCTTAATTTTTATTTATTAATTTATTTGTCATTTTTGTCACCATTAGTTTTAGTTTGTATATATGTAAGTGACGAATTTAAGGTTAAAAATATACATTTAACAATATACTACAGCACGTAATAATATTTTTCCCCAAGTATGGGGAAAAATATCTTGCGACCAGCATGCAACACTGGTCGAGGTTTTGTGTTCCGAGACAATTTTAGAAAGTAATATATTAAATTCGTTATTCCGGCGGTAAAACATAAATATTCAACTACTTACTTGTGAAAAGTAATCCCGCTAGGTTTCTTTTGAGCACATGAATTATTTTTGCACCATTTAACAACACAGGACGGCATATTTTAATATTTCCTCGACACAGACAAAACGACGTGCGCGGTCTCTTGTTGAAGACGGAATGGCGGCCGGCCGGCTTACTATTGCCGTATCGGCTTCCTATTGCTTGCCTCACCGCGTAGCATAGATGGTTCCGTCTTTCTTTTTTTATTGGTCTGAGGAACCTATTATTTAAATTTTATTACTTATTATTTAAAAGCAGACATATTCAACCTCAATGAACACCTTAAAGGGCCAATCATTTAACGTTTTCCCCTATAACGAACAATGTTGGACTTTGGAAACAGCGCTAATGTTAATATTTCTCCATAATTATAATGTCACAAATTCACAATAGAACGTTTTATTAAAATGGGGTTCCTGCTTACCTTTGGAAATAACGACGGTACTGCATTGCCTTTTAATCGTTTTTTGAACTCGTTGACAAAATCTTCATCTTTAAAATATAAGTTACATACAACTGACGTTGTGGTTATTTTGTTTTGGTTAAGGTATAATTTCTTTCCACTTTTTAGCTACAGATTCATCCTTGGGCATCCTGTACAGCAATAAAACACACATGAAGTAAAATTACATCCTTTTCATTATAAATACCTACTCGAGGATCTAATTAAATATCAATAAACTATCAATATTAAACTCCAACCACTAAAATATTCAATATTAGACAGTAAAATTAATATGACAACCCAGTTATCTCTAACTCCAAAAGCCCCTTAGCAATCCTAAATTATCTAGGTATAGCGTGGACACCGTACTCCATAACAAACAAGAAAATCTAAATAACAACTGACCTGTGGAAAGATAAGCCGCAGCCAGGATACCATTCTGTTTTGAATCCATTTACTCAACAAAAGTACACCATTTTCACATGTACACTGACGAATTACGTTAGTAATACAAAACCACAAAATTACATTTACGCAAAGTTAGCAGAGCAGACCAGACATATTGCTTTTTGTCTAAAGACAAAGTTGCCATTTTAGGAGGAGAAAATGCTACTAATAATATCTATAAATACTTATTTTTATTGCATGTTTTGCCTATTCACAACAAAATACAAATCACCATACAAATCTAAAATAAATTGTTACAATAATTTATGAAAATATTTAATCAGTCAATAAAAATTAAAATGTAATATTTTCAAATTTAAGAAATCTACCACTCACTACCAAAGCAGTTATTGTTTTACACTGGCAAACTTGCTAGACAAAGACGCACTCCTACTTGAGTTATCTCACCTGGCTCGTTTTTCTACTCTTACAATTGACAGGGAGGAAGTAACCTTATTGCTATTGACTTAGAGAGCAAATTTGTAACCATGAGATAAAGAAGTACGCATTCCAGTTTACGAAATACACAGTTGGCACAGTTAAGCACTGTAACACGTTCTTTACTGACCTTATGTCCAGGGGCACTAGATTCCCTTTTAGAAGCCAAAGTGGTTTTTGGTAATGCTTTCCAAACAAGGCCAGTTTCATCGGCATTATAAACAAACTCCGGATCATAGGATTCTGATGCAGTTTTAAATTTTTCAATAAAATTTTCAGCAGCTGCAGAGTCTGCTGAAAGCTTCTCACCAGCCAAATCTAACTCGCGTACACCATGCCTGAATTTAAAATTCCTTAGCCAGCCGTTACTAGCCTTAAAAGATGAATAACCAAGCTTTTCTGCTAAGATTTTGGCTTTTTCACAAAGGATTGGACCTGAAATCGGATTTCCCATAGAACGTTGCTGCAAAAACCATTTAAACACGGCATCTTCCAAATTTTTGTTGGTTGCTGTCTTCATTGTTTTCCTGGAGGAACTTCCATCTTCATTTTCAAGCACCGAAACAAAGTTTAAAAGTGTTGACTTACTGTTTTTAATGTCAGAAATTGTTGCTTGTCCAACACCATAAATCTCAGACAACTTCTTACCCGTTACACCTATATCGAGTTGCTCTATAATTTTCAGTTTGTCCGCTAACGATAGCACAACACGTTTTCTTTTCGAAGCCATGGTATAAAAACAATACAGTACAATACAGTACAGTACAGTACAGTATTGTACACGCACAAACAAAAGTAAGCCGTAGCGAAAGAGTAGCGTCCTCGAGCAAGGTCAATAGCACACTGGCTAATCAAAACAAACTATGACAGGTGCGCCGTGACTGCAATGCGCCGGAACTTGTCTTAACTTGCCGTTGTGCCTACACACGCGGGGGTTTTTTGTGATTCGGATAATCGGCGATTCGGATAGTCGGAGTTCGGATAATTGGAGTTCTACTGTATGTAAATCCGTGGCTACGTCACATTTGGCCGTACTGATTGATACCAGCTCTTGAATATTTCCCATAATAGTGGGGAAAAAAGATATGTTGATTTTTATGCAAGTATAATTTGTTTTTAAATTTTAATTCATATTAGAATGTTGTGCATATGGATTTAGTAATCCATATGTACAACATTCTAATACATATATGAATTTACATACAGATATATTTTACCTAGTATGGCTTGTTCGTTTAATGTCAGATTATGTTTTAGTCTTTACAAGAAATTCACTTTAGGACAGTATTTGTACAGTCGACTTAATAATTTTAGTGTGGCGGCTTCACACCATTGAGCACCACGTGATAGGTAACCAACACTGCGCGGATCCTATCGTTTATTGTAATTTGTACTTTTATGCATACAGGTACTTAGGTGTAGGTATTTATAGAGTGTGTTTCAAGTGTTTGAAGCAGCGCGCGTTAGAGCTAGTAAATCCATATTCCAACTAATAGGTACATAACTAATATTCGAAGGAAGCTCTGTCTGTATGTCACCTTTTTATGCCTAAACTGCTAAACGAATCTCAATGAAATTTGACAGGTACATATAAGTTAGGTACACCAGTAAAGGGCTTCACACACAGCAGCTATAGCACACAGCAGCTATAGCTATAGGTCTCCTGACGATTTCTATGGAAAGATGTAATGAGATGTATCGTGCTATAATGTACATCTTTACATTATAGCTGCTGTGTGTGAAGCCCTTAAGTGTTACAACATACAGTTTGTCCTAGACAGGATCGGACTAAAACTTTTTTTAAATATGTATACATATTACATATAAATATTTTGCCCAATATAATAAGTAATAGTATCAGAGTATACAATAAATAGAAAATTGTCACCGAAACTTAGAAAAAAAAGAGAAAAAACAAACAAAGGAAGAGAACCTCAACCTATTTTTTATTTTACTCATAACCATTTTAGTTACTTTTAAAAAAATATGACTTACCTGATCGTCTAAAACATTTGTTACGCAATCGCTTATTTTTCCGGTTTCTTCAAGTAAATCGTCACTTTCATCATCATCTCTTTCTAATGATGTTAAGAATAATACCTGTAAAATATAAGAAAGAAAATCATAAACACGACAATTTAGCAAAAAATCGGTCAAGTGCGAGTCAGACTCGCACACGAAAGAAATTTCTACCTATTAGGGTATCTCACCCTTTAAGTACGGGACCCTAAAAACAAAAACAGTCATAAAATTACCCTGCTCGGGATCGCTTCCTTTTTTAATCTTCGACGCTTTTGGTTGCTTACCAAGTCTTTGGCACGGAAGTGCTCAGAGCAAATAACTGTTGTTTTAGCTGGTTGCCAGACATCTTCTCCGCGGCTTTTTCTTATAATTTCTATCCACCTACTTCTTAAAATAGGATCATTAGGTATTCTGTAAAAAAAATTACACTAAACTAGCTTCACCATTGAAAGCAGTCACAGATTTTACTGATACTGACTGATATAGGTACTTAATACAATACGTTACACGTTACATAGAAATATATTTTTTATTATACATAAATATAACGGAACAAATATCTGCAGATCGTGCACACAATTGTTCCGAGGCGGGAATCGAACCCGCAACCTCCTGTGTCGCAAGTGGACCATCGCCCGCCGCGCCACATCGGTTGTCATCATTCGCTCATCATTAGCTAACATTCACTAGGGAAATTTTATATTCAAAGAGCAGGCAGCCCTGTAAGCATGACGTCAAATGGCATCGTATAAGGACAACATATAAAAACTTTATTAATTTAATCGTTTCTTTAACATAAAGTAGATTATAAGTTTACTTACCGATGATAAGTAACTTGTTTAGTAGTTTTCAATCGTCCTTTGTAATTCCTGCACACTTTTATAGCGCAAATCGTCATTTTTGTATGGTACAGAAAACGTGTTTACCGCACAACGACAGTGTCGCCACTGAGCGGGCGGGGCGAGCTTATGAGCCAACAGTTGGCTGATAATTTTTTTGACGTTTAGACGCTTGAACTCTCTATCTAGACAGGTAAATAATCAAAGGCTGAAAGCTGGTATTGAAAACGAAAAACTAGTACGCCTGTACTCCGCTGCGGCGCTGCTAACACTGACGTATAAATAAACTGCGTCGGAAATCGCATCCTAGTGAAAAAATTTGATATTTCAATTTCGTATACCGTTAACAGAGGGCAGTATTTATCGAAAGCACCGAAGAAACATCACTTTAAATCTATAATATTGATATTTTCTTGCATTATTTCGGATTGGAATGTTTTTTTTTTCATATGCATCTCTACAATTTGGCAGTTTTTCAGTATTATCGGTGTATTTTTGTCGATTATCGGCCAATCTTGGTATTTTTGCATACAAGGACCGAGTAGTCTTGGTACATAGTACGTGATATTAGAAACTAGTATGTTTACCAAGAAGTTGGTACGTCTACCATCCCTGGGTAGCGTGTCACTTTTAAATTATGTTGGTGTGAGTTTCTAAGTCTCCATTAGTGTGCGTGAGTAGGGAAGGCAACTATTACGAAATTTATCGATAAAAAATGTTTGCATACACGTTTTATCAAATGGGTTGCAGATCATGGCAATTAAGAAAACAGTTTATGATAAAATTTTATTTAACAAATTCACAATCATAATTCAAATGAGACAGGTTACGACTTATATATTATATATACTAATTTGAATTTGGGCGCTGATATTTCATATTTCATCACATAAATATAAGCGTTGTATGAACTCTATAGTTGTCATTTATTTTTTTGTAGTCTGTACCTATTCTTTAGTAACATAGTGGTTTTACACCCTGGAAATACAGAGTTATTGCGGGAAAACTGGAATTATGCGGGTTAAACCGCAGGGCGCAGCTAGTTTATTATATTTTATACTAGTAATAGGTACATAGTAAGTTCTCACAAAATCAAGCTCGATCAAAGGTACCCTCGCGTGATATTTACATAATTATACATAGTTTTTAGTATCACGGGGGATAAAGTAATGTTTTGTTCCCTAAGAGGCCGTATCCGAAATTTTGCCGATTTCGCCGATTTATGTGATTTTACTGACGTGATTTTACAGGTAAAATACTCTATTTCTGTAAATTTTAATGCACAATATGAAAGACAATTTCAAATATGATCCAATGTATTTCAAATATGATCCAATGTATTAGATACTTTTTTTTAAACGGTTTTATTTAGCTCACCCCGTTTGTTTTATTTATTCTTGGGTCAAATTTAGTAATTCAAATTTCACCCTCTTCCTGTCAACCGATTAATCTGAAATTTTGTATACACTTTGGATTTTGGTGAAAATACAATTATGTTTATTCATTATCATTATAAATTCAAGATGGCCGCCGCTACAAAATGGCGGATAACGTAGGTTTTATCAATCCCATCAATATGGGTCTCAAATGAAAGTGCTCAACCAGTATAATACAATGTACTATATAAAATTAAAATCCAAGATGGCGGCCTCTACAAAATGGCGGATAACTTAGGTTTTATCAATATGAATTAAACAGAATGCGAAATAAAAACTAAAAACTCAAAAATAAAAATAGGTAAAAAACTTTTTAAGTTAAACGGTTTTATGTTAAAAAAAACATACATTGCAATGTTTAAGATAAATGTACTAAAAACCAAAAAATAATAAAATAGATACAGTCGTGGGAATTATAAACATATGCATAGACTAGACTAAAATAAAACCGTGGGAAGAGTTAAGTTAGTTAAGTTAGAGACGTTGTGACGTGCCCCACGGTTTTATTTTAGTCTAGTCTATGCATATGTTTATAATTCCCACGACTGTATCTATTTTATTATTTTTTGGTTTTTAGTAGGTACATTTATCTTAAACATTGCAATGTATGTTTTTTAATTGTTTATATTATTTAGTTTTGATTAATCGACTTTAAGCCGGCGACTGTTTTGTGAATTTTGCTGTAAGAGGTTAAGAATATCACATATTTACTAACCTCAAATATAGTTGGAACTGCATCGCTTTTCAGTTTTCTTAGTGACAAACCAGCCACGAAACATGATTTTTCAAAATGTTTCGAGCAAAGCCTCGAATATTTTGTTGGCTGCCAATTATCTCGCTTTGTATTTTTTACCCACTGGATTCTTGTTTCTGGACATTTCGGAAACCTAAGTGTAGAAATAATAACAAAATATTGTTAGTTAAGTAACTATAGGATTTCTATTAAGGAAAACCCGCATCCTGCAATGGGACGCATAAAAGGATTGACGTGATGTGAATTATCAAATAATGATAAAAACTATCTTTTTAAGGCGCCCGCGTAGGTAAACAGGATTTTATTAAAGATAACACAAACAAGGGTTAATTATAAACAAAGGATAAATAAACATCGTTGTAAATATCGATAAAATCTTAAGGACGCTGCAGGCACATCACTAGCCGGGAGGCGTCAAACTATGTATCTAATTAATTAACATGAATTAAAGCTTTAAATCCACAGTTAACTTCGACTACTTGGTAATTATATGATGTCAGGGGCGTATATCCTTAATGTGAAATACATATATCGCTTTAAAACTTCATTAATTAAGATATTTTTTTTGCCAAAAAAACTTACGTGTGAAATGATAAATCCGGGTCTTTTACTCCACCTTTGGTTGTTCTTGATGTACAGAACGCAGCACAACACATCTTTCTTAATACCTACTCATCAATATTCGTTTGTAGTCTTTCAGTATTATTTTAGCCTAAGCACACGAGTCGCAATGTTGTGACCGACTAGTCGGTCACAAGGGCAGTTGGCCACGAAGTACACAAACAGCGCGGGGTTGCCAAGCTTCCAATAGCTTTCTCTTTTACTCAACGTGGCTATCAATGATATAGATAAGGAAACAACAATGCGTTGACATGACGAGCGGGCTGGCAACGTCTCTATGGCTCTATCCAGTATGATTTTTCATCTGTGTTACGTTTATTACCGAACTAGAGGCTTTTTTGTCAATAGTAAAATGTGTATTCACAATAGGGAAGTTTCACTTTTGTAGGATTTAGGTAAAATAAAACATGCTATTTGGAAAAATATTTTATTTCTCTTAATTAGCTTAAATTCTGTTTTAAAATCAGATAAGAATTTGAAGCTCAGAAAATTACTACCTTACCTACTTTAAACCTACCACAAAACAGGTATTTAAAGTTTTACTGTACATTTTAAAGTAAGATAGTACTAATCTACACAGTAATCATATTTTAGAATTAGGTCGAATTGCCTGCCATTAGGCGTCAAGGAGATTTCCTTTATTATTCATTTTTGTATCAGTCCAGTAGTTTTTAACTTTAATCATTATAAACATACAAATCTTTTCTCTTTATAATATTAGTGTTTTATAGATAAGGCTCGATTTATATTTCTACAATATTTGACCAAACAAGATAATTGAATAAATAACAAAACCTATTATCAACAAAATTCAGTAAATTCAAAACCAGAGCACAACTATTCCTATTCCATAACTTAAAATGCTTTTCTCGTTTTTTAGCTTCGAGCCATTGAGTACCACAAAATAGAGTTAAGAAGGTACCACATCGCTACATCTCATTTCATAGTGGCTCATTTGCCTCACTTACTTTAAGAATAATAGAACTTATACCAAGACGGCAGTAACTGTAAAAAATTGGGGGAGACCTTTGCCCAGCAGTGAGACAGCACAGGTTAGTTAAAAAAAAATACTAAGCTTATACTCATAATATGATTAGAGGAATCTTGGAGTACACATCCCAATACACGATTATAAGAAAAGGGTGTGCTAAGCCGAAAAGGGCTCATAGTACTCATCATTATAAACAACTTTTACTATGGGATCATCCCTGAAATCGCGAAAAAATCTGGTGCTCCACACATCTTGTTTCAAGTGTCTGACATTTTTCTATGGAGCAACTATTTTTTTTTTCTATTCGGCTTAGCATGCCCTTTCCTTATAACCCTATATACATACAATAAATGTGTTACAAAAAGGTGTGATAGTATTGAGTGTAACAAATCTGATTTTGAAATACAAATATTTTATTTTTAAAACCAAAACATTTAGGGTTGCTTTTGGTTAAGTTAACTTAACATGATCTAAAATAATACTGATAAAGAGACCTTGCAGGGTAAATTCTAAATCAGTCTCGGCATGAACTGTAATTACTATCACATCTTTCTGTCACACCTCATATTTATACAGACAATACAATTATACAACAGAACACAAATTACATAATACCAATACATGTAGTCTTAAGCGAGTCACGTACTTACAGGTTACAAATTAAAATATCACATTGCGATAAAATATAGTTGACGATCATTGAAAACACTTGGTCCATATTTCCTATGTACATTTTAAAACTTCTCAATACACTCATCTAGTATTCTAGTCACTTCACGTATCATCCTCACTGTCCTCTTCATATTTAATTAGTATTCCTAGATCTACTTCTTCACTTGGCAGTAAAACGTTTGCATGGGTAGACATGGACTCGTCCTCCGGCTCTATTTTTACTGTTGTATCGTCGAAAGCACTCAAATTCTCATCAAAAGCACTTGAAGTCACTGCCTGGGTTATTGTGTATGGCTGGGTTATTGCCTCTGGCTGGGTTATTGTTTCTGATTGGGTTATTGTTTCTGGTTGGGTTATTGTTGTCACCAGCGTTGGCATCAACCGGTTCAATGTAGGTCCAACTGCTGTTGATTCGGTTTTAAGCTGGTTTAATGTCGCTTCTTTATTCCCGAGTTGTGTTGTTGAATTAAACCCCGAGTCAATCGCTTTTTGCACTACAATGTACCCAATTGATGTTGCGCTCGATTTTTCATTTAGCACTGCAAAATTGGCCGGTGGTGGCCCAAGTTTTAGCACAGGCATAGCTCCTGATGTCACAGTCATAGCTCCTGATGACGCAGCCTTAGCTCCTGCTGACACAACCTTAGTTACGGATGGCCTGGCTTTAGCTCCTGATGACACAGCCTTAGTTACTGATGGTCTGGCTTTAGCTCCCGATGACACTATCTTAGTTACTGATGGCCCGGCCTTAGGTCCTGATGACACAGCTTCAACTCGTGATGACCCTTTAGCTTTGGATGACCCAGGCCTGTTCACTTGCGAACCAGATTCGCTCGCTTTCGGCCCGAAAATATTGACATGTGAAAACACTGCTTGGCACTCTGATGGTGCAGCATTTATTACAGGTGTTAAAACTGATTGCTGTTCTAATGGCCCAATGACATTCACTTTTAACTCTGATTGGGTAACTGAATACCCCACAGTTTCTATTTGCGAGTCCGTTCCGGCCACTTTAGTACGACACGCGTTTGTCGCTGGCTGTTCATTCGATGTACTCGGTTTTGCTTTGATACACGTTTCTTTATCCTTGTTAACCTTGGAAAGCAGTGATCTTATCTGGGTCTTAGCTGGGTGGGTCTTAGCTGATCTTAGCTGGGTTACTGCCTCTTGCGGGGTTATTGTTTCTAATTGGGTTATTGTTTCTGGTTGGGTTATTATTGTCACCAGCGATTTCATCAACCGGTTCAATGTAGGTACAACTGCTGTTGATTCGGCTTTAAGCTTAATTGTGAGTTTTGTTATTGAATTAAAGCCCGAGCCAATCGCTTTTTGCACTACAACGTACCCAGTCGGGGCTTTTGATTTTTCATTTGTCACTGCAAAATTGGTCGGTGGTGGGTCAAGTTTTAGCCCAGGCTTAGCTCCTGATGTCACAGTCATAGCTCCTGATGATGCAGCCT
Organism: Alcis repandata; assembly: GCA_949125135.1. NCBI lineage: Eukaryota > Metazoa > Arthropoda > Insecta > Lepidoptera > Geometridae > Alcis > Alcis repandata. The sequence goes on along the minus strand of OX421245.1, from coordinate 2,743,310 downwards.
TAGCTCCTGGTGACACAACCTTAGTTACTGATGGCCCGGCCTTAGCTCCTGCTGACACAGCCTTAGTTACGGATGGCCTGGCTTTAGCTCCTGCTGATACAGCCTTAGTTACGGATGGCCTGGCTTTAGCTCCCGATGACACTATTTTAGTTACTGATGGCCCGGCCTTAGGTCCTGATGACACAACTTTAACTCGTGATGACCCAGTTTTAGCTTTGGATGACCCAGGCCTGTTCACTTGCGAACCAGATTCGCTCGCTTTCGGCCCGAAAATATTGACATGTGAAAACACTGCTTGGCACTCTGATGGTGCAGCATTTATTACAGGTGTTAAAACTGATTGCTGTTCTGATGGCCCAATGACATTCACTTTTAACCCTGATTGGGTAACTGAATACCCCACAGTTTCTATTTGCGAGTCCGTTCCGGCCACTTTAGTACGACACGCGTTTGTCGCTGGCTGTTCATTCGATGTACTCGGTTTTGCTTTAATACACGTTTCTTTATCCTTGTTAACCTTGGAAAGCAGTGATCTTATCTCCGCTTGAATTACACGAGCCTCTTCAATACTCAAGCACATCAACTGTTCCGCTACAAATTTACCAAACTCGTAAAACTCAAATCTCAATTCAACTGTGTAGTCAAATGGATTTATAGAGTCAGGTGGAATTTCAAAGGCGTCAAGTGTAGTTTCAGAGTCCAAACGGGGTCGCTTCCATTGAGGCTGGTCATCTTCGAATTGCTTCTCGTTGTATGATTCCAAGAAAACTGTCTCTGTATCTGCAGCGTCTGCTTCCGATTCTTCTTCAGCAGAATTTCCTTCGTCTTGGTTTTCGTCGGATGATTCTGCACCAGTCGAGTCGTTTGAATATTCTCGAAATTGATCTTTTACTAGACTCTGTTTTTCTTTCTTCTTTTTCCGTGACTGACTAGCTGGATGTGCTGATACGCCGATCTGAAACAAAGAAAAGTCACACAGTTAAGTAAAGTCAGTTATGCTAAAAAATGCCTTCTGTCTTGAGACATGGAATCATGGGTAGATTGGTATAATTGGGTATTTCACTTTATTATCCAAAAATTCATAATCGCAAACCAATAACTGTCATGAAGTGTCCAAGCGCAGTGTTACATACATAAATGAATGAATTGAATAAGAATTATTATCTAATCTTTTTTTTTTTTTTAGATATAGTAAAATATGGTTAAATAGTATATTTGTCTGTTATTGAATCAAGTTAACTAAATAAAAACAACTTAAAGGAATGCCAATATAAGAACAGGGGCTTTTTTTTTAACTTTCTTAAACTGTTTCTCCTATTGTCAACCTCTATCATCTCGCTACAGTCCGATGCAAACTCAATTTGAAGAGATTTTTACAGATACTGATGATTCTGTGTTACTAAGGGAGTACAAGAAAGTATCACTATCTGATTGTTCAATACCGGGAACCCTGCGGGAGGCCTGCAGCGTGACACGCAAGCTGCTGGACTTTCTGGAGGACATCGGGTGGCTGGAGTAGCCGCCGTCACCCGCTAACGCAAAAAGGGCCGACTTACGGCCTAGTTGCGGAAAAGAGCCCGCTCACCAAGTACCTGATTGTTCAATTTTTTAACTATTTTACTTAAATAATTTACACTTCGTCTTGATGTGTAACTCTTAATACTATGATGCTTGATTTTCAACGGTGATTTAGAGACAGAATGTAGAAACGGCTTCAACGGTGATGTCATCTGATTTACCAAACTGACTTTTGTTTGGCTAGCTTGACTTCTGATTTTTTTCATAATGTGTACCTACTTGAATTGACTTATCCAACACTTTTGGTGTTAATTGGGGAACTTCTTCTACATTCAGCTGAACTGTAAAACAAATATTTTGTTAATCAAGTGCAATATTATAATTATGAACACAAACAAGAGATTACTAGGTCACAGAAAAATGTAGGTATGTAGTTTTGAGAGTACCTACCAACAATGTATGTAATGTGCAGTGTACCTGTGTAATAACACAGAATAAAAAAAAAAACAATTTCTAATAAATAAGGTAATAATATACAATATGTCCGGTTTCCGATGTCCGATACTTTAAGGGGTTAAAATGCAATCAATTTTATCGACAAATCACGGATTTTTTTTTATTTTTCTCATTATCTCTTATTTTATTTTTTTTGTTTTATTTCATTTGCTGGGGTATGCGCGCTTTTCAAGTACGTATGTTTACACTGTCATAGCTCCTAAACTATCTAACTCACAGTTAAGATTTAAATGTACATTTATAGAAAATATCCTGTATTATTAAAAAAATAAATAAATAAAATTGGTTAACACATTGGTTTTTTTTTTTAAACTAATAATCTGAAAAAAACATCAATTTGTTGTCCAATTTTTTTTTTCAAAAATTATTTTTAATAATACTGCAACATTAAAAAATTAAAATTTTAATCTAGATTTATTGTCTACACTATTATCTAACATTTGAGACCACTTTTGTGTTTGTAAGTCTTCTACAGTTATAGTTATAGTTTTATTTCAGTACCAAAAAAGCACATGTCAAATTACATTTACAATTCCAGAAAAATACCTCGGATTGATAATTATCTACTTGGGTAGATATTGTTAAATTAATACAAGCACCTATGCTTCGCTAACAATTTTTTTTAAAGTGCTGCCATTTTTTTATTGATGGAGAAAAATAAAAAAAAATCCGTGATTTGTCGATAAAATTAATTGCATTTTAACCCCTTAAAGTATCGGACATCGGAAACCGGACATATTGTATATGTACTTACCTGAACTACCAGATGCAATTTCTTCAAAACTCTGTTGTTCTGTAACTATACGTTTTTCTTCGAATTCCTTTAAACACTCTTCAAGAATCATCTTTTTTCGTTTCTTAGCTACATAGGGTCGCTCTGTTGTGTCAGATGTTCGTGATTTTCTGTCTGGTTGGCACATAAATTTATGGGGCATACATCCTGATTTCATACGTATTTGTGATACTGAGCCCATTACATGATATTCCATATAATTTTCCATATCATTCGGTAACTGAAATTTAAATAAAACTTAAGTATTCTGTGATAAAACATAGAAAAAAATATGAAAGGTGAAACCTAACCTCAAAGTTTAAATATTGAACAGCGTTATATTTATAATGGTTTGGAAACTATGTGGAATCTACAAATATAAGTAAATACCTACTTACGTCAAAGTGATCTTCACAGAAATAAAGCTGAGTATTAGGCAATATTCCTTTTATATCACGTCTTGCAAGTTTAAGCCACTTATTTCGTATTGTTTTAACATAGGGAACAAATATAAATAACTTGTCCGGGCTTTTTATAGCTGTATTAGTACACAGAGGCACTGCACAACACCTATACGGTCTCGAACTCATATTTTAGAACTTTTAGAACACAAACAATGCAAAATTAATAGTATACGATAGCCGTACCTACTAGCCGTCAATGTTTACGTCGAACGTGACGTCACACGTCCAGGGTTGCCACCTTGGATTTTTTTAAAGCGCCAGAGCAAAAGTAAAATACCGCCAGATTTAAGAAATTTGGATTGAAAAAAAAACACCAGATTCCGCTAAATTATTGCATATAAATCTCAGACTATAGAAACCCAAGTTTAACCGCTTGAGGCACCCCCTCCCGCGGGTTTTTTTCCGTAGAAGCACCGGCGCGTCATCGTTTGTTTATGTGACGTCACGCGCCGGGCGGCCGATCACTTGAATGGTTTTTATGACTTAAACATTCGAACAAGGACCCACTTGTAATTGTTTATTCTTAGAGCTGTTGAATACACGTGTCGAATGACGAATGTTATCATAACATTGGTTGGCCTGGTATAGATATAAATCAGCGTATAACCGCTTACTTTACAAAAAAACATGGACTTTGAAGTTTACATATTTTTACTAAAAAAAGTAAAGCGATAATGTATGTTTTTTACTATTTAGATTTAATAATAGACTCAATCTGCACTTTGTCACAAAATAAGAATACATTACTCACCTTAAAAGTATTTAATATCAGGCATTTAAAAACCAGCGAAAAAAAATTTTTCCGCGATTTTTTTTGTTCCCACTTCACAACACTTGTTTACATCTTGTCGTAAATTGTCATTTCACAAAAACAACTGCACACAACACTTCTAGGATGATTGTTTCACTATATTTTAAATAGATCATAACATCTAACACAGTAAATAAAATAAACTTTGAGAAATAAAAAACACGGTGATGACCGATGATGACGCAATGAGGCCTTGGAAGAATGACTGAAGTCGAAACACTAAAACACTTGTATACCTTAAAATATATTGTTATCAGCCTTGTTAACAAGTATTTAAAGCATAATAACCAAGAACACCACCAGAACCAGCATAACTAACGTTTTATTTACGTAAAACCCGTCGATGCACCGCCGACCGCGCAAAGTCAACACAAACTGACTTTGACTCACGGAATAATATTTAATTTTTAATCGAATATCCACCGAGTTTAAAGTTGTTCGACTACGGCATAATGGCACATTCAAGCGGAACGAGATGGCATTCATACATAAATGAAAAACAAACTAATATAGGTATATGAGATGCTTAAAAATAGTAGTATCCGGTACTCGTTTTTTTTTAAGTTAACAGATTTACTTAGGAGGCGTTTTTATTTAAAAAAAAAAGTTCGTGGTATTTTCACAGGTGGTGTGGAAGCACTTAAATCCGACCTGTCAAATCGATTTTGGTATGGTTATACCTTATCGTTTCCCCAGTCTTAGGGGAAAAAATATGACCATAATATTTGGAAATCTGGTAGTTAATTGCCATACATTTTATTGAAAATAATTAATTATTACAAGCAAGCCATGTTTTGTACATCAGTTTCAATTTGACATTGACATTTAGATATTAGATGACAGACCCGATTCAGATTAATCCAGGCCCTAGACATAATTTTTAGAACTAAAACTCTTTTTTTTTTAAAACGCCTCATTGCAAAAAAATGTTTATTATTACCAGAGTGCAATAAAGAGTTTTCACTAAGTTACAATTTACCAAACGTAAATATTATATTTGGTCTTGTCAAAATTTTTAGTATTTTATAAGCAACACGAACCAAATTCGGGAAATAGACTGACAGATAAAAAGAAAACGACAACTTATGACAGTGCCTAGGGATTCCCCGGTCATAGAGTAGGAAGAAAATTATGAAATTCCGGAACGGTAGGGTATTTCCCTCTCAAAAATGTGTCACCAAATTCCATATTGAAAAAGCGCTAAAAACCACTAAAAAAAATAAAACCGCTAAATGATGTAAATATACCACTAGAAGCCTTGAAAAAGCGCCAGTTCTGGTGGAAAAACCACCAAGGTGGCAACACTGCACACGTCACAAGCGACGCCATGACAGATTGAAGCATTTTGGCGGAAATGAAAAAAATGTAGAGTAAAATGTAGGTACCTATTTTATTTCGTATTGATTCCTCATTTTAACAGAAATTTAGTTTAACCCCTTTATGGGTTTAATTTTCAAAAAACAAAAAAATAAGTGTCTAATATTTTCTTTAGCATAGTATATTAAAATTTGCAAAGTTTCGTTACCACAGCATTAAAAAAAGAATCTCCATACAAACTTCATTGCTCCGTTTCACCCCTTTAGGGGTTGATTTTTGAAAAATGATGAAACAGGTGTCAATTATTTTTTAACTTTAGTATATTTGCAAAGTTTGATAATCGTAGCATTAAGAAAAATATTTTTTTCATACAAACTTAAACACCCCTTAGGGGTCGAATTGGGCATCGGCGGCGGCGATCTCTCGCGTCCGGCCCTGGTGCAAGCCATGGTCCGGGGCGAGGAGGAATGGGACGCCGTCGCCTCCTTCTGCGAAGCAGTGATGCTAGCGAAGGAGGTGGCGGAACGTGAGAGGGAGAGAACCTCTCGTCCCAGCCGCCGCCGTGGGAGGCGCTCCGGGCGTCGGGGGTCACGTGACGACCTCCGGCCACTGTAGACGCGGGCCTGTGGACGGTGAGCTATTGGGCTAGCTCGCTGTCCGTCCGTCTTATGACGACACAGGCCGTGTCGACGGCGCGTTCGTGTTCCACGCGCGCCTCAAAGAGATGTCAGCAACATGGAAGGGGCCCGAAAGGGCCCATGCCCGTCGGGGCTGCGGGTAGAAGTTACCGCGGCCTCGGCGTCACAAGGGCGTAGAAGGAACATGGGTGGTTTTTGGTCAGTAGAAGTCTGACACTCCCTTCCGCTCTGCCCAAAGAGTGGGAGGGGTCATTTGATTTCCCACCCCCCAAAAAAAAAAAAAAGTGGTCGAATTGGGCAAATTCCTTTCTGTGCGTCCGCTTTTTGATATAAAACTTTTGTCCAAATTTGACGTTTGTAGCTTATGCGGTTTAGGCTATGCGTTGATCTGTCAGTCAGTCACGACCTTCACTTTTATATATTATCAGCCCCGGATCTAGGGGGGGGCGAGCCGGGGCCCATGCCCCGGGCGTCAAGCTTAGGGGGGCGCCAAATTCATACTTTACAGACGAATAGACAACTCATCATTTACTAAACTTTGACCACGGAATAAATAATAGTACAAGTACAGTCATGACCATATCAACTCGACCGATACCCAGAGCGCGGAGTAAGACGTGCTGTACGAACATTTATTATCCGCGAGGCGCGTAGGGCATAGTCAAAATACGCGCCCGCTCGCCCGCAGGAATCGCAGATCGCGGCAGCACGCGTCTGGTTACCGTGCGTGCGAAAGGAATGATAATTATTCGAAAACTCCCATCGTTGATCTCTCTCCACGACAGTGTTTTATTATGAACATGTGTGTTGTTTGTCAGGAAAGAAAATACTTGTTTTTTATCAAGTTACCGTTTGAATAAAAACTGAAGGCGTCTAGGACATAGACGCCAAAACAAACGCGCTCGCTGCGCTCGCATATTTTTGATTAATTATAATCATTACACACACGCCGTAATTAAATAGCCTGTGTTTAATTTAATAACAACCAAATCAAAATCATTACGCTCGCTACTCGCGTCTTGTTTTTCTATTCGGTAAGTAGATGCTGACTGTTTTGGAATTGACCGAAAAAATCTTCAATCTATTCGTGTTGGTTGAAATCAAAAGTTTTCTACCAACACGAATAGTGGGTAGTTTCCTTTGTACAGCCTGTCTAAATTTCTAAAAAACGTCTCACTTTTTTGCGCTCGCTGCTCTTGCGTTTTCTTGATGTTTAATTTCCGTTGTGCATAGTTTGTCAAATATGATCGATCTGTTCTGAATTGATCAAAAATGCCTAAACATTTCTTATTATGATTATTTTGTGCTTTTAGACTTGCAGCGTACAACATACTAAAGGCTTTTTGTAGTTTCCGCTTATTAATCGAGCACTGTTTGTAGGCAGAGCAAATTTATGCAAAAACATTTTTTATTTATCAATTTTTATATCAAAACTTAAAACACAAAGCTACCCAAAACGGAGTTAATTGATTTGTCAAATAAAAACGGTTCTATTTGAATAAATAAGCTTAATACAGACCTTTGCCCAGCAGTGGGACATTACAGGTTAACTAAAAAAAAAAAAAAAAAAAATACAGAAAGAACAGCGATAGATGCATTATTTCCGCTCTGTTTACGCATTACTGAGTGCAATTTCGTTTGGAAACAGGCTCGTAAAATAAATATGCATATCCTAAATTGCTAAAAATACGTCTCAAAAATTTCCACATCGTTATTATTTAGTGTTTTGTGTGACCTAGCGCGTGAATTTTATTTTCAAAATGACAGACTATAACTCAAAATTTCGCGCTCGCTGCGCTCGCGTATTCTTGATTTCTGATATCTATTGAATACACTCCGTTACGTAATAGCCCGTCCTAAAAACAAAAGATCTTCAAATCTCTGCGCTCGCTTCGTTCGCGCATTACTATTTATTTTATAAAGGCCACAATTATTTTTGAATTGATTGAAAATATTACAAGTTTTGTACTCGACGCGACGCGAGTGTTGTGTAATTTTCGTTGTAAATAGCCTGACGCGTAAAAATCTATCGTAAATTGATCAAAAATATCTCGAATTTTCGCGCTGCGCTCGCGTATTCATGGTGCTTAATTTCCGTTATACGTTTAATTCGTAAAAATTCTATGTTTTGAATTAATGAACAATGTCGAAAAATTTCGCGCTCGCTGCGCTCGCGATTGTTTTTTTTATTTATTTGTGCTTTTAAACTTGCTGCGTTTAACATTCAAATGCCGGTTGATAAAAACTACTACGAGATTTAAACTTACGTACCTAATCAACTGTGTTGAGCAACTGTGCTTGATTCACAAAGCTCTCCAAAATTGAATTATTTGGTTCATTGAAAAAAAAACACGGTTATGTTTGATTATTTTAAACAAGTCCGGCCCGCCACTATTTCAAATTGTCACTATGCGGCCCGCGTCTGCCAAAAGGTTGCCGACCCCTGATATAGATGATAAAGGTAAAAATAAATATAAGTGAGGGGGGGGGCATTTTTTAGTTTTTGCCCCGCCTAAAAAAATTTGTAGATCCGGGGCTGTATATTATATAGAAGATACTCACATCAAAGTGATCTTCACAGAAATAAATTGGCGAATTCGTTCCTACGTCGTTCGGATTTCGCCGTGCGAGCTTTAACCATTTATTTCTTATTATTTTCTTGGTTGGAACATATTTAAACACTTTGTTGGGTGCTCTTATTGATGTGTTCTTACACTGCGGTACTGAACAACTCTTGTAAACTTTGGAATTCATTTTTATCACACGAACTAATTTAACGATTTGTTTATTTTCTTCGCTACGCTTAAACACAATGACATGTTTACCTATCCGTGACGTGAAGCCGGCGCGGCGCCATGACATAGGCGGGTAGGGTTACCAGATGAAAAAATCAAAAGACCGGAGAAAAGGCCTGATTTCCATGTAAAGGCCTGAGATTTTATACAGTTTGAGAATTTTCTCTCAAAAACGTATTATTATCGTTTTAAACACTGCGGATCTAGCTCACGCGTTGCAACTTGCACATGGCACTCAAAGCGGCGGGGCGGGGGGTGGCAGCGGCACCCCCCGCACAGATTATTTTTAGTTGGTTTAACTTTTAATTAAAGAGATCTTTAAAATCTAACCTGTGTTTTAAGGAAAATCCTGATATTTGCAAAATCCGGCCGCAATCCTGAGAAAAGTCAAAAAATCCTGAAATCTCAGGACAAATCCTGAGATATTGTGACCTGTTTTCGGGCACTATTGAAAAAAATTGAGAAAAATGGCTTCAAACTTCGTTAAACCTAAGTTTATTACCGAAATAAAGGCTTTTTTGTCAATAGTAAATGTGTAGGAAGAGAATTTTAAAATCTTTCGTCACGCCTTTTAGATTACACACACTTTCACACTTTTGTAGGATTTAGGTAAAATAAAACATGCTATTTGGAAAAATATTTTATTTCTCTTAATTAGCTTAAATTCTGTTTTAAAATCAGATAAGAATTTGAAGCTCAGAAAATTACTACCTTACCTACTTTAAACCTACCACAAAACAGGTATTTAAAGTTTTACTGTACATTTTAAAGTAAGATAGTACTTAACTACACAGTAATCATATTTTAGAATTAGGTCGAATTATGTCGAATTGCCTGCGATTAGGCGTCAAGGAGATTGATTCCCTTTATTATTCATTTTTGTATCAGTCCAGTAGTTTTAAACTTTATTCATTATAAACACGCAAATCTTTTCTCTTTGTAATATTAGTGTAATATAGATAAGGCTCGATTTATATTTCTACAATATTTGACCAAACAAGATAATTGAATAAATAACAAAACCTATTATCAACAAAATTCAGTAAATTCAAAAACAGAGCACAACTATTCTTAACCATAACTGAAAATGCTTTTCTCGTGAATTATTATGTCATATTTTTAGCTTCGAGCCATTGAGTACCACAAAATAGAGTTAAGAAGGTACCACATCGCTACATCTCATTTCATAGTGGCTCAATTGCCTCACTTACTTTAAGAATAATAGAAAATAAAAATAGGTACAAGTTTTTTTTTTTTTTTTTTTTTTTTTATGTAATTGAGTGACGAGACGAGCAAATCGCTCGCCTGATGTTAAACGTCACGTTTGCCCATAACAGGTCTGCACCACCCAGAATTTTGAACTTGCATAAATCAAGACCCTGCGTGGCACAGCACTGCGCTCGTCACCCTGAGATATAAGTTGTTTAATCTCCCATTTGCCCTGTAATTTCACTGGAAACAATGCCCTTCCAACCGGAACACAGTAATGTTTGCACATTACTGCTTGGCGGTGGAATAACTGGCAAAGGTGTGGTACTTCCCCAGGCAGTACAAGTACAAATATTTTATTTTTAAAACCAAAACATTTATGGTTAGGTTAAGTTAAGTTAATATTATGATCTAAAATAATACTGATAAAGATGCCTCGCTGAGTAAATTCTAAATCAGTCTCGGCATGAACTGTAAGTACTATCACACCTTTCTGTCACACCTCATATTTATTCAGACAATACAATAATACAACATAACACAAATTACATAATACCAATACATGTAGTCTTAAGCGAGTCACTGACTTACAGGTTACAAATTAAAATATCACATTGCAATAAAATATAGTTGACGATCATTGAAAACACTTGGTCCATATTTCCTATGTACATTTTTAAAACTTCTCAATACACTCATCTAGTATTCTAGTCACTTCACGTATCATCCTCACTATCCTCTTCATATTTAATTAGAATTCCTAGATCTACTTCTTCACTTGGCAGTAAAACGTTTGCATGGGTAGACATGGACTCGTCCTCCGGCTCTATTTTTACTGTTCTCTCGTAGAAAGCACTCAAATTCTCATCAAAAGCACTTGAAGTCACTGCCTGGGTTATTGTCTCTGGCTGGGTTACTGCCTCTGGCCGGGTTATTGTTTCTGATTGGGTTATTGTTTCTGGTTGGGTTATTGTTGTCACCAGCTTTGGCATCAACCGCTTCAATGTAGGTCCAACTGCTGTTGATTCGGTTTTAAGCTGGTTTAATGTCGCTTCTTTATTCCCGAGTTGTGTTGTTGAATTAAAGCCCGAGCCAATCGCTTTTTGCACTACAATGTACCTAATCGGGGCTATTGATGTTGCGCTCGATTTTTCATTTAGCACTGCAAAATTGCCCGGTGGTGGCCCAAGTTTTAGCCCAGGCTTAGCTCCTGATGTCACAGTCATAGCTCCTGATGACGCAGCCTTAGCTCCTGGTGACACAACCTTAGTTACTGATGGCCCGGCCATAGCTCCTGCTGACACAGCCTTAGTTACGGATGGCCTGGCTTTAGCTCCTGATGACACAGCCTTAGTTACTGATGGTCTGATCTTAGTTACTGATGGCCCGGCCTTAGGTCCTGATGACACAGCTTTAACTCGTGATGACCCTTTAGCTTTGGATGACCCAGGCCTGTTCACTTGCGAACCAGATTCGCTCGCTTTCGGCCCGAAAATATTGACATGTGAAAACACTGCTTGGCACTCTGATGGTGCAGCATTTATTACAGGTGTTAAAACCGATTGCTGTTTTGATGGCCCAATGACATTTACTTTTAACCCTGATTGGGTAACTGAATACCCCATAGTTTCTATTTGCGAGTCCGTTCCGGCCACTTTAGTACGACACGCGTTTGTCGCTGGCTGTTCATTCGATGTACTCGGTTTTGCTTTAATACACGTTTCTTTATCCTTGTTAACCTTGGAAAGCAGTGATCTTATCTCCGCTTGAATTACACGAGCCTCTTCAATACTCAAGCACATCAACTGTTCCGCTACAAATTTACCAAACTCGTAAAACTCAAATCTCAATTCAACTGTGTAGTCAAATGGATTTATAGAGTCAGGTGGAATTTCAAAGGCGTCAAGTGTACTTTCAGAGTCCAAACGGGGTCGCTTCCATTGAGGCTGGTCATCTTCGAATTGCTTCTCGTTGTATGATTCCAAGAAAACTGTCTCTGTATCCGCAGCGTCTGCTTCCGATTCTTCTTCAGCAGAATTTCCTTCGTCTTGGTCTTCGTCGGATGATTCTGCACCAGTCGAGTCGTTTGAATATTCTCGAAATTGATCTTTTACTAGACTCTGTTTTACTTCCTTCTTTTTCCGTGACTGACTAGCTGGATGTGGTGATACGCCGATCTTAAACAAAGAAAAGTCACACAGTTAAGTAAAGTCAGTTATCCTAAAAAATGTCTTCTGTCTTGAGACATGGAATCATAGGTAGATTTGTTCTTTGTGAAGAAATGAGGGAGTTCAATAAACAGGTACATAAAGTTCAAACATAATTATTTCATACAATGACTTTATTATCCAAAAAGTCATAATCGCAAAGCAATAACTGTCATGAAGTGTCCAAGCGCAGTGTTACACACATAAATGAATGGATTGAATAAGAATTATAATCTAATCTTTTTTAGATATAGTAAAATATGGTTAAATGGTATATTTGTCTGTTATTGAATCAAGTTAACTAAATAAAAACAACTTAAAGGAATGCCAACATAAGGACGGGGGCTTTTTTAACTTTCTTCAAAGTACACTCTAAAGCCTGTAAACTTTATCTCCTATTGTCATCCTCTATCATCTCGCTACAGTCTGATGCAGACTCAATTTGAAGAGACTTTTACAGATATTGATGATTCTGTGTGTTACTGTTCTGAGTACAAGAAGTATCACTATCTGATTGTTTTACTTTTTTAACTATTTTACTTAAATAATTTACACTTGGTCTTGATGGGTAACTCTTAATACTATGATGCTTGATTTTCAACGGTGATTTAGAGACAGAATGTAGAAACGGCTTCAACGGTGATGTCATCTGATTTACCAAACTGACTTTTGTTTGGCTAGCTTAACTTCTGATTTTTTTCATAATGTGTACCTACTTGAATTGACTTATCCAACACTTTTGGTGTTAATTGGGGAACTTCTTCTACATTCAGCTGAACTGTAAAACAAATATTTTGTTAATCAAGTGCAATTTTATAATTATGAACACAAACAAGAGATTACTAGGTCACAGAAAAATGTAGGTATGTAGTTTTGAGAGTACCAACAATGTAGGTAGGTACCTGTGTAATAACACAGAATTAAAAAAAAACAATTACTAATAAGTAGGTAAATAAGGTAATAATATATACCTACTTACCTGAACTACTGGATGCAATTTCTTCAAAACTCTGTTGTTCTGTAACTATGCGTTTTTCTTCGAATTCCTTTTTACACTCTTCAAGAATCATCTTTTTAACACGCTTTTATTAGCTTCACCTGTATGTTTGTATGTTTGTATGTTTGTATGTTTGTATGTTTGTATGTTTGTATGTTTGTATGTAACCGACTCCTTTGAGCGCGTTTTTGACCCACTTTAAACGGTCAGATTTCTTTCAAACTTTGTAGATATATCGAGGACCGATGACAATACACTAAACAAATCGTGTTTTTTAGTTTTTTTAACTATTAATTTTTTTAACACGCTTTTTCTATAAAGTTTCTTTAACTTTTAATACCGTTTAACTTACAAGTGGTAGTTTCGTCATTCGAGTCAGAGAACAGAGTGGCGCAGTGGAAGCGTGCTGGGCTCATAACCCAGAGGTCCCTGGATCGAAACCACGCGCTAGAAATCTTTTTGCTCAATATTTTTTGTTACGCATCAATTTTATTTTATGAGGTCTGAGGATCGAAACCACGCGGCTACAAATCTTTTTGCTCAATATTTTTTGTTATGCATCAATTTTATTTTTAATTTGCTTGAGCAGACGGCCAAAATCGGATAACACCAACACATTTGTACATATTAAGGATGGTTAATAGTTAGCAAATCGAACTAAAAAGCGAAAAATAAATAATAGTTAAAAAAAACTAAAAAAACACGCTTTTTATAAAAAACCGAACTAAAAAAATAGAAAATAAAATTTTATAAATTTAAATTAAGAATAGGGTTGAAAATTTCAATAAATATAAATTAATAATAGTGTAAATAAATAAATATATGTATTTTATTTTTAAAAAAGCGTGGGGTGCTTTCTAAGATATTATCAAAATGCTAATCACTCTACTCATGTCTGTCAATACAAAATGTATCTACAAAATATATAATATCTACTTATTGACCCATGCACCCCACGCTTTTTAAAAATAAAATACATATATTTATTTATTTACACTATTATTAATTTATATTTATTGAAATTTTCAACCCTATTCTTAATTTAAATTTATAAAATTTTATTTTCTATTTTTTTAGTTCGGTTTTTTATAAAAAGCGTGTTTTTTTAGTTTTTTTTAACTATTATTTATTTCTTTTGTTAGCTACATAGGGTCGCTCTGTTGTGTCAGATGTTCGTGATTGTCTGTCTGGTTGGCACATAAATTTATGAGGCATACATCCTGATTTCATACGTACTTGTGATACTGAGCCCATCACATGATATTTCATATAATTTTCCATATCATTTGGTAACTGAAACAAGAAAAGTAAACGATTAAAACTGATAGGTAGGTAATAAGAATCATAGCCAAGACCAAAATAAACATAACCTAACTAAATCAGTTTACGGAAAAATTCAAGCCTCAATATTTCAACTATTTCACGTTAGACAAACATTTCAAGTTTAAGACCTATCAATATGATGATAACATACTCACATCAAAGTGATCTTCACAGAAATAAATTGGCGAATTCGTTGCTACGTCGTTCGGGTTTCGCCGTGCGAGCGTTAACCATTTATCTCTCATTATTTTCTTGGTTGGAACATGTATAAACACTTTGTTGGGTGCTTTTATTGATGTGTTTTTACACTGCGGTACTGAACAACACTTGTAAACTTTGGAATTCATTTTTTATCACACGATTTGTTTATTTTCTTCGCTACGCGTAGACACAATGACATGTTTACTTAACCGTGACGTCAAGCCGGCGCGCGGCGCGGCGCCATGAATGACCATGACACATGCGATGCGAGCCCTTTTTTGGCATAGATAATTAATTATACATTCAGTCAAAAAAGTATCGGGAATGGATGATTTGTTTTGTATACCTTAAGATACCATTGAGCTATATTACTACGTATAGAGAAGATTAGCTATCCTGCCCAAAAGCTTCGATCAAGGATGTACTAGATTAAGCGAGGCATCCAAACCACGGGGTGCTAGGTCGGGTAACCTCCTCATGGTGCACCCTGGGCAACAGCGTGCGGTAATACTGCAGCTTTTATGCAGTATTACCGCACGCTGGCAAATAACCCGACACGGTGGGCCCATCCGCGTGTCCCTCTGACTGGCAGAGGGCACAGCGTGATGGCTTGGACGGTGGCGTTGCTCCAGGGGGGTTTTCCTTGTGCTCCTCGCCGCATGTGGGTTGCGGTCGGGAGTGCAAGGAAAGGAGGAGGGAAGCGCTGGAGGCGTGCGCCGCATGGGGTCCCCCAGCGGCATACGCTTTCGGCCTACATAGGCTGGGATCTCTCGTTGCCGAGCGTGGTGAAGGCCGTGCTCGGCGGCGAGAGATCGTGGCAGGCCGGGGTCTCCTTCTGCGAAGAGGTGATGACGCAGAAGGAGGCCGCGGAGCGGGTCGGAGAGGGCGACGCCCGATCTGATCCGCTCCGGCGCAGACGAGGGAGCGAGGAGGCGGTTCGCCCGTATCCTCGCTCCTTTGCAGTGGGGTTGCCGGGAGAGTCGGGGGACTCTCCCGGCCTGCACGACCCCACACTGACTGTCTGGGGGGTGATCCTGGGGAACAGGGTCACCCCTCCATATACGCGGGGGGCCCTAATCGGGCCCATCGCCGGGGCGAGGTGGCGATTGCTAACGCGACCCCACCTTGCCCCATCTCAGGCGGATGCCGAATACCCCAGTGGTTTTAGTGGGTATGCCGCCGCAGGGCGGAGACTCCCACATAACCACCCTGCCTCCCCCGGGGCGGGCGTGGTATCCATAAAGGATTTCCACTGGGTAAACAAAAAAAAAAAAAAAAGGCATCCAAACCACGAAGCTAATAAAAAGAGGAGGTAGGGTAATTAAATTTCCTTAGGAAACGACGCGTGATAGTTTGCGGGATGAGGGGGTGATACGCAGTGAAATACAGAGCATCGCAACGTCATAAAAGTATTTTAATAATTTTCAACCCTATTTCAGTTACTATAAGGTTTAGTATCGAATAATGCGTAATTCACATAGGACCTGTGTTCCGCGATGCTGACGATAGCTGCACGAAGTGAGCGCAAAGAATTCATGGAGTCGCTTTGGTGACAAAAATTGGTAGGTAACAGTTATTTAGCACTATGAAGTAAATAGTTTACAATTATTGTTTTATACATTTTACTTAAAAATAAAACATCATTTTATTACGAATCTGAAACATTTACCGTCTTACTACAAAAAATTTAGACTGCGTGTTTAACCCATGATTATCGATAGTTCGCCAATTAGAAAATTTGTCACTACCATTGATACATGTATGTCTAATGTAATTATTGCACTTTAAATTGTTTGGTTAATTTTTAGTCTTGGCTTAACTTAGTCTAATATTAGATAGATAGATAGATAAACTCTTTATTGTTCACACCATAAATTACAAACAAAAGGATTAAAGCACCTAAAACTAGTGCAACAACTGGCGGCCTTATCGCTAAGAGCGATCTCTTCCAGGCAACCTTAGGATGGAGAGGATAGATAAAAAATATAAAAACGGGGTGTGCAATATTGAAGAATACTCATATAAACCTACATAAAAAATAATAATAATAAATACTTAGAAATACATTCAAATAAGTACATACTAAAAACTACCTACATTTCCGAAAATACATATAATATACTAAAACGTATATAAAATATATATATATATATATATAATACTAATAGGGAAGAATAAAATACATAATAAATAAAAACAAAACAACAATTAGTGAGTAATAATAAATAAATAATCACTGAGAAAATGGCAATTGCGACAAGTGATGTTTTTTTAACTGACTTTTAAAGCATGCAAGCGATGTAGCATTTCTTATTGTCACAGGCAAATCGTTCCACAGCTGAACCGCCTGGAAAGCAAAGGATTTGCCGTAAAAAGTTGTACAGCGCGCGGAAGGCGTCTTAAGGGAGAGGGTATCTTTAGATCTCTTTGGATTATTGTAGTAATACTGATATTCTTAAAAAATCTTAAGGCTTTAAGGCTGGACTAAAGTGAAAACTGTTTCGTCTCGCATTATAATTAATTTAATATTTCATATTTTAAGATATTATACCTTTTTTTTTTTTTTTTGACCCAGGGAAAATCCTTTATGGATACCACGCCCGCCCCGGGGAGGGCAGGGTGGTTATGTGGGAGTCTCCGCCCTAGTGGCGGCATACCCACTAAAAACCCTGGGAAGTTCCTCCAGGCAATGGACGGAGCCACGGGCCCATTAAATCACCGCAGCCCCGCCCAGCCTATGTCCGCCGTGAGGCAGACCCACCTCGGGTAGGGGGTGGCCACCCCCTCCCACTTCGTGGCGACGCGTCGGAACATCAGACGCGTGGACCACCCTGGAGGGCCCAATGCGAAGCAGCGGGTGTCCCCGCACCCGCCACTCCAGGCCCTCCTAGCGGAGACGGAGTGCGAGCCTTACTGGCCCCTCTGGCCTGACTCGCCCCCGTGTCCGCTCTTCTCTCTGCGGAGCGGGTGAGAGAAAGGGTCCCTCTCTCTCTCCCTCTCGGGGACTCGACCGCCGCTACCCGGACTGTCCAGGACGCCGGCCGAGTCTACCGCTCTGGAGGGCACAATGTGCCCCCCGTCGTCGTCCGCAGACGACCCCGAGCCCTACCACGTTCCCTCTCCACGGAGAGGTATACGGGAGGGCTCCTAGGCCCAGACCGCCGCTTCCCGGAATGTCCAGGGCGCCGGCCCGAGCCTCCACCTTTAGGGTTCCTCTTAGTTTCACCGGGCAAGGCGGCCCGGCTACTTATCCCCCCCGCCACGGAAAGGCGGGAACCCAATTCGGAGGGGAAGATATTATACCTGCAATTTGGGAATCGCCGTTTTCACGCAAATCTGCCAAATCAATCATTTCCAGATATGTCGAATTTATCAAAATGTATCGAACATATTGTAGAATTTTTGCAAGGCCTGTAAAAATCTTCTTTTCGTTCTTGTGTGACAATAGATATCCATTCTGCACAGCGAAATGGATCACTAGGGAATCTACAA
The DNA here is from genome assembly GCA_949125135.1 of Alcis repandata. Lineage (NCBI taxonomy): Eukaryota > Metazoa > Arthropoda > Insecta > Lepidoptera > Geometridae > Alcis > Alcis repandata. Next base: position 2,725,050 of record OX421245.1, on the reverse strand, counting down.
GCAAAAATATTTTTAAATAAAATATAACCACTCCATACCTTTTCAACCAATGTTTGGCGAGATTGTTGGTTCTTTGATGGCAAATATTGGCCAAACGGCGAAAATAAAGTTTTTAATTGTTAAATAATGATTTTAAGTACCGTAAAACAGAAACTGACATGTACTTACCGAAAGAAAGACACTCCTTCTGAAACCTTACTATTACGGTGGTTATTTTCACAGTTTCTAAAAGCACACTGAGGCATTTTAGCACGTCCGCACGTTGGCTATCGTTGGACCATACTAAACTCAAATAAGAACACAAATTTATTTGTGCTCTTATTTCACTGGCCGTTTTTAAGGCCGCCACCGCCACGCCACCGTCTAGTACATCCTTGATCGAAGCCCAAAAGTCATGCTCAATTTTGTTAAGAATATACATAACCTAAAGTTCGCTTCAGTTCAGCACTATACCAATAGGCATGTATCCACTAAGAACAAATAGAATGGATTAAAATGGTCTAAAATTTTATTTCTGTATTTAGATAAAGAAAAATAAATAAATTCAATGAAATATTAAAAGATTGTAGATATTTTCACGAAACAAGTTATGTTATAAGCATTAAGTCATAAAGTCTGTGTAAAACACCATTGTTGTTGTTAAAATTTTCGTAGATAAGAGCGTCAGTAATTTTTTCACGGTTTTATCTTTTGTTTTATTTAGTTATTCAAAGCATCATTAATAGAAAGAGAACATCATGGAGTCTGGATTTTTGAAAGGAAACAGCAATAACTTGCCCAGAATTGACGTTGTTATATTAATCATTAAAAGTTAAACCCCCAATTTTTCAGTTTTGTTATAGAATCTACAGGGTTATTCATAAAGGGTATGCTAAGCCGAAAAGGGCTCATAGTACTCATCATTATGTTAACTTTTACTATGGGACCAACCCGAAATTCGCGAAAAAAAAACAGCTGTTCCATACATTTTGTCGAGTGTCATTGACATTTTTCTAAGGAACAGCTGATTTTTTTTTCGCGAATTTCGGGTTTGTTCCATAGTAAAAGTTGTTCATAATGATGAGTACTATGAGCCTTTTTCGGCTTAGCATACCCTTTATGAATAACCCTGTATAATGTGTTATTTATTGATTGATCTAACTACAGTTTTGACATATTTGAAGGTTAGAAATACAAAGCAAAATATACACAAATGATACTTTTACACGTTAGTATAGGTACTCTTTATTTTTTTTGTTTACCCAGTGGAAATCCTTTATGGATACCACGCCCGTCCCGGGGGAGGCAGGGTGGTTATGTGGGAGTCTCCGCCCTGCGGCGGCATACCCACTAAAACCACTGGGGTGTTCGGCATCCGCCTGAGATGGGGCAAGGTGGGGTCGCGTTAGCAATCGCCACCTCGCCCCGGCGATGGGCCCGATTAGGGCCCCCTGCGCCTATGAAGGGTGACCCTGTTCCCCAGGATCACCCCCCAGACAGTCAGTGTGGGGTCGTGCAGGCCGGGAGAGTCCCCCGACTCTCCCGGCAACCCCACTGCAGAGGAGCGAGGATACGGGCGAACCGCCTCCTCGCTCCCTCATCTGCGCCGGAGCGGGTCAGATCAGGCGTCGTCCTCTCTGACCCGCTCCGCGGCCTCCTTCTGCGTCATCACCTCTTCGCAGAAGGAGACCCCGGCCTGCCACGATCTCTCGCCGCCGAGCACGGCTATCACCACGCTCGGCAACGAGAGATCCCGGCCTATGTAGGCCGAAAGCGTATGCCGCTGGTTGGCCCCATGCGGCACACGCTTCCAGCGTCCACCCTCCTCCTTTCCTTGCACTCCCGACCGCAACCCATATGCGGCGAGGAGCACAAGGAAAACCCCCCTGGTGGCAGCAATGCCACCGTCCAAGCTATCACGCTGTGCCCTCTGCTAGTCAGAGGGACACGCGGACGGGCCCACCGTGTCGGGTTATTTGCCAGCGTGCGGTAATACTGCATAAAAGCTGCAGTATTACCGCACGCTGTTGCCCAGGGTGCACCACGAGGAGGTTACCCGACCTAGCACCCCTAGTATAGGTACTCTGTCTTTACATTTACTAACTTCCAGCTTGTCTAGTTGTAAACAAAAATAGAATAATAAATCAGCTGCTTCATTTAACGCACAGATCGTAAAAGCCCACCCCAGGAATAGAAAAATATCTTGGAAACCATTTTAAGGCAATAATACTAGCCACTCTCAATCTCTAGTCAATATAAACTGTCCCTAATTACCCTTACACTGTAAATGTTAAAAATGTGATTAATCTACTTAAATTAATATATTATATGTACTTAATTTCAGGTCCTCACAAGATTCGTATGGAGACGATGCTGTGAGCTATGTACAAGTGAAACGAGAGGGTAAACTGTGTACAGTGAAGTGCAAAATATGCCCGGAGCATAACGTTCATGCTAAATTACATAATTGCACACTTATTTTAGATGAAGAAAAAAATATTCACTTGCAATGAATGTATGGATGTTGAACGACTAGAGGCCTCGCATACCTAGTATTTAAAAGGACACATTACTATCTGAGTGCTCTTCTCAATATCTTTCTTGTCCTCGCATACATAATATTTAAAAGGACACATTACTATCTGAGTGCTCTTCTCAATATCTTTCTTGTAGTGTTGTGCAGGTTGGAGACAGAAGGATTTGATTTTTTAATGGACTCAGCTTTAAATGGGGATGTAAAGCTTGATGTTACCGATGACTTCAAGGGTGACATTGCCTGGCTTACTGTTTTAATTTGGGTCTGACTAGCTTTCCTCCTGAACTTGTGTGTGAAAAATACTTGAACTGATTTAGTTACCTTCTGTTCACATAAAGGTTCGGGTTCCTCCTGTTTGATCGTTTGAAAATCTGCGAAATAAATGACAGTAATTAGCTTTATATTTATTACTGTGAAATTATTGTAATGATAAATGTATATATTTAAACATACCTGAGCTTGTATGTGGAATATCTTTGAGACTTTGCGAACAAGTTTCTTCTGGATTTTCCCGACACTCCATATTATTTGTATTCATTTCAAGACACTCCGCTATTATCTCCATTCTCTTTTTTTTTAACATGTATGGTCGTTCTTTGCTGCTGCCTGTCCGTTTTCTTCGGTCTTCCTGACATTCAAATTTTCTTGGAGTACATCCTGGTTTCAAGAGCACTTTTGATACTTTTCCCATGATATGATACTCAGTATAATTGAGCATATCATTTGGTAACTAAAAATAACAAGAAAAGGTGCTTATTGTGTACAATAAATGAAGTGGAACAGAACTCCATGACAAAACCTTACAAAGATCTAACCTCAAACGAACTCCATGACAAAACTTTACAAAGATCTAACCTCAAACGCCTCAAACAATATTTAGGTACAAAAATCAAGCAAAATTCATATGTTTTTCTTTATGTATTCGCTAAATACTCTAAATAGGCTATTTGACAACATTGAAAATACGCGACAAATTGTGGTCATCCTAAAAGATAACAGCATAAAAAATATATTTAACTTTAGTTTGATGTAAAATTTGTCTATATTTTGCTAAATAAACATTAGAAAATGTAATCTTATAGGTATATAAAATTCTCGTGTCACAATGTTAGTTCACATACTCCTCCGAAACAGCTTGACCGATTTCTATGAAATTTTATATGCATATTCAGTAGGTCTGAGAATCGGCTACTATCTATTTTTCATACCTCTAACTGATAAGGGTTGTCCACCCCTAACATTTTATTTTTATTTTTTGGACCAAATATTTTTTTTTTTATGTGATGTGGCATTACAAAATACATACAACCCTAAATTTTCACCCTTCTATCACCAACCCCTATTTTTTAATAGTCACTAGAAATAATTTTTATTTTATGGCAAAACAACGTTTGCCGGGTCAGCTAGTAATTTATGAAATTCCACCCGGGACGTGAACGCTCCGTGATTAGTTCCAACTCCGATGACGTCATTAGCATGTAAACAGTTTCCTTGACATTAGCGTTTTGAGTTTTCTTAAATGTTTTATTTGATTTTAGTGATATTTCCAGCAATTTTCTAATATTTTTAGATTTATTTTATTTTATTTTATACCTAGTAAGTGTAATATTTATTGCGAATCTCAAAATGGAGCCGAGTTTTGTGAAAGCCGAGAACCGCAACCTTCTTCGGGTTATTCATAAAGGGTATGCTAAGCCGAAAAGGGCTCATAGTACTCATCATTATGAACAACTTTTACTATGGGACCAACCCGAAATCCGCGAAAAAAAAAACAGCTGTTTCATACATTATGTCGAGTGTCATTGACATTTTTCTATGGAACAGCTGATTTTTTTTTCGCGAATTTCGGGTTGGTCCCATAGTAAAAGTTGTTCATAATGATGAGTACTATGAGCCCTTTTCGGCTTAGCATACCCTTTATGAATGACCCTGTATAGACGCATTTATAGTTGCACTTTTCTTTAAGAATAACGCTGATTATTATGCTGCGGAATTCAAAAATGTAAAAACAGTTGTGTAAGTATCACATTAATTATTTATTTACAAACGAGTAATTTTCTGAAATTACGTAAAACTTAATTTTAGGTTATGTTGTTGAATACGTTTCATGTAATACTAGTCAACTAACTACAACATTTAGTAGCATTTACTTAAAGATATAACTTACATCAAAGTGATCTTCACACATAAAAATATTTGAGTCCGATCCAATGCTGTCTAGATCTCTTCGAGATAATTTTAACCACATTTTTCGTCTTTTGGGGTCCTTTGGAACGGAAACAAACAATTTGTCTGGACTTTTTATACTCGTATTTGTACATTGTGGCACTGCACACGATTTATATACCATAATAAAGGGGAAACTTTTAGAAAAATGATGAAATTCACTTCAAATATTTAAACGAAGGTTAGGTACTAACTGTTCACAGGCTAGTGACGTCATGGCTGCCATATGTCAAGCGCCATTACGGAAACACCGTTTTGGGTGTGTTTTTGAAAACTCAAACTTTAAAATTGATTTTTTATTAAAGTGTAAATATCTCCTAAATATCAACGTAGTGTGAATATTGCGTCATAAACAATTATTTAAATTTATTTTTCATAATTAGTCAAATATAGCTTAATAGCATTTTATTTAATACTTACATCGAAATGGTCTTCACAAAAATACATTCTTGAAATTGATGATAAACAATTTGCATCACTTCGCCTTGCAAGTGTTAGCCACTTTTTCCTAACTTCTACTTTGCTTGGGACAAATATAAATAATTTGTTTGGCGTTTTAATGGTTGTGCTTTTACATTGAGGCACCATACAGTTCTTATAATACGACGGATTCATTTTTTATCACGAAATATCAACAATAACCTTACGAGCAGCTGTGTTTCGCACAGGTTGACGTCACACACGCACGACGCGGCGACGCCATGACGGCCATGACAAGGGTTACCATATCTCAGGATTTCTCCTGAGATTTCAGGATTTTTTTACTTTTTTCAGGATTGCGGCCGGGTTTTGCAAATCTCAGGATTTTTCATAAAACACAGGTTACATTTTAAAGATCTCTTTAACTATAAAATTGAACGGAATTTAAATAGTTTTAGTTCAGCTAAGTTTAATTCACAGATAAATAAAGTTGTAAAAAAATACCGCGAAAGACCGGTTTCCGTTTTAGTTTATAAGCTATTGCATCGATTTCATCGAGGGCCTTGAGCGTGGAATGCAGAAATTCCGTTCCAAAAAAACCTAACACCCCCCACCAAAGTCAAAACATAGTTCAATGGAGTCGCCACTATTGCACTTCCAAAACAAAAATGAGTCTTTCTTAGAAAAAAATAGTTCCTCCATTTATCCACCTATGACAGAAAAGTATGCTGGCTGGAATAATAGTGGAAGTGGAAGTGGAATAATAAAAAATATAAAAGTAATCTAATTTGACATTCGGTAGCTTTTGGGTACTGGCTGGCAAGGTTTCAGTATAGTTAAGTGGGATAGGGCGGGGCCTAACATGTTTGCAATTTTTGGAATAATTTATATAAGTATGCATGACTTTAACTTTATGGAACCTTCTTCATTATTGGCTCGTAAGATATTTCTTCACATAGAGAAGGCAGCGTGGTAGAAAAATCTCTAGGTTGAATTTTGCTACTTTTCAGGAGAGAAAAAATACTGTCTTACTTTTTACTCATTCGCAGTACAATCAGTATTTTTAAACTATTGCATAGCTTCTATCTTCTTCTATCTATTTGCAAAAAATATGCTATGCAATAGCTTTACCGTGGCAGTCCCCGAGTGCCACGCGTCTTTTTTTTGTACTTATATGGATTATCCTAATAAAAATTTAGTCTCAATATCGGGAACAGTAAAAATTGTTAGTTATTATGTTAATACCTACAGAGAACATAATTTATAGCAAAAAAAGTTTAAAAAAACTTACATCGAAATGATCTTCACAAAAATACATTTTGGAATCCGAAGCTACATTAATGTCCCGTCTTGCAAGTTGTAGCCACTTTCTACGCATTTGTTCCTTTCGAGGCACATGTACAAATAGTTTTTTTGGTGTTTTGATTGTTGTACTTTCACACTGAGGTACTATACAGTATTTATAAAACTTGTGATCCATTTTAATAGATTATTTGTAAAAACTTGCTAATCACGTAACCAAACAGCACTTTGTTTTGGAATCTCTGACGTAACACGACACGAGTCGCCATGACAGTTTGACGCGTTTTGTAGGGGTAATGTCAAACAGTGTTCACAACCTCAAGCCAGGCAATTATCGTACAAAATTATCGTATACGGGATAATATGGATTAAAATTATCGTATCCATCAGAAAAATAGCTAATTACATTAAAAAATCATATGAAACGTGACAATAATATGTTGCAAATGCTTTATAGTTTGAATCTTGTAACCTTCTGTTTTTTGAATTAAAAAAAAAAAAACAAATTTTAAATGTTCGACATGTGGCACAGACCTGAGCCGGGCCCTCGTCCACTTTGCGTATAATAAACGCGCCAAAATTTCGAATGTCTAGAAGAAAATAATGTTAAGGGATAGAGAACCATGAAAACAAGCATATTTTCCAAAAGTTTAACTCAATAGATTCTGTATTTGCGAGAACAATATACACAAAAATATATTGATGAAACTTAACATTTTGAATATAAAAATATACAATTTTTAATCTTTTCCGTAAAAGAGGAACAAAAATACGCAATATACTCTCTTTGAACGATATGGTGTTCGCTTTAAGTAATTTAGATTATTAGGAGAACCATGAAAACAAGCATATTTTCCAAAAGTTTAACTCAATAGATTCTCTATCGGTGTACAGGGTGTACTTAATTATCAAATTTTGCATCTGAAAATTATCGTACAATCTGCGTACGATAGTCGTGTCCTATCGTACATCGTACGTAGGTATGAAATTATCGTACATGTACGATAATTATCGTACGGTTGTGAACCCTGATTGTCAAATAGTTCATAAAATATTTAAAGGCACTCATAGGTTGAGGTGTTGCCAATTATCAGAAGTTAGGTATTGTCGAGCGGTTCTGTTCATAATGTGGGCATGTAGTTAGGTTCTTTAGACAAACAGGCGTGGATAATCGGGCGAGAGGAATAAAACCATTACTTGCAACACACGTAGATTATAATCTTGAATGATGTCAGTACATTAATGTTACAATGATCCGTTCAACTATGATCTCCAATGAGTATTCCAAGTATTCACAATACAACTCAAACAGGCACTCCGCCGAACACGTAATGCGTATAGGTACACGATACAATAAGATTCTATGGCCACCACTGTAATTCCAGATGTAATTGCAACTATTGTAATCAGCTTTCTACGTATCAACTTTAACTATCAACCCTTGTTGCCCTTGTGGCTCTGCTCGAGATTCCCAAAGTATCGTTTCCCGCGTTACGGATCGTAGTTGTGCCAGAGTGGTAAACGTCAGCAGCTCAGCAGCTGTCACTATCAGTTACGTTTCTTTACCACTCTAAATAAAGATTGGCTCAGAGCGCCGACATATAAAATAAAATATGTTACAGTTATTATTTTACTGAAATATTAATATTTCAGTTAAATTAGGCCCTAAGGCACCCTATGAATTAGTTTTTCAAAATTAGTCAACTACCGTATTCTTGATTTATCGTTGGAATTCATCCACAGATAATCAAGAATTTTGCTGAATGAAATAGCGAATATAGCTAGATCAACCGATTTTGCTATTTAATTTTATTTTTTTATAATTATCTTTCTTCATACATTAATATTTTACTAGAAGTATTCGTGTGTTCTTGAATTAACTATGTTTACGTAATATGTTAATAATCATGGAAAGATGTGTTCTCGGCTTGCACATGGTTCAATTTTTGTAAAATATCACTACGTACAAGAAATTGTTGGATTTATAATAAATCTTGTCTAGTGAAGGCATTCTTTTCTGTAGTAGAAAAAGTTGATAAATATTTATTGTTTATTGGTCCACGACAAAAATTGATCAAATGGAATAACTCGATAAAAATGGTGGTTTTTGAATATTGAAACCTGGCAGCCTGGGCCCAGCGTTCGGAACCGTACGATAATTATCGTACATGTACGATAATTTCATTACTACGTACGATGTACGATGGTACACGACTATCGTACGCAGATTGTACGATAATTTTCATTATGATGCAAGATGCAAAATTTGATAATTACACCGATAGTCGATAGCCCAATAACAATTACAGTTGTTTTTTACTGTCAGCGCCATCTATTGGCTCATTTCTTACTTAGGAACACATTAGGAATACATGCTGCTGCTTCATGGCGCAATCCTTTCATTGGTTGCCACCGTCTTCCAATCAGCGATCGATATCGATATCGATTTTTAAAGCATTTGCAACATAAGTATTATTATTGTCACGTTTCATTGTTCATTGTGTTGTGTACCTGATGGATACGATAATTTTAATCCATATTATTCCATATACGAAAATTTTACGGCCATACGATAGCCTGGCTTCAGGATCAGATTGTGAATGTGAACACTGAGCCGTACTACTCTATGACTGAGCCTGGCACTCAATAGCAGTACGGTTGGTTTCATTGTTTTCGAAATTAGATTTTATTTGCTTCGCATTACTGTATACAAATTACAAAAATAATTTAAGAATAGCTTGTTATTTATTAACCGCATCGTGTAATAGCATCGTTCTTGTCAGTGTGAGGTAATTCAAAGATACCTACACAAAGCAAACTATCAAAGTAAGCTGATGGAGTAAAGAACTTGTAAAATAACTACGCATTCAAATAAAGGTAAGCTAATCCGATTATAGAAGACTTAGCTCCTCGAAGTCCAAAAAATATTCAAGACTATACGTATACGTATCCCTTGGATTTACTTGCTATATCAGAAAATAATATTAAACGAACCTTCTACCCTGGGTGACTTTCACATCAATGTTGTGATCTGTGCTTATACTCTGTCTTATTAATAAAAGTAGCCTATTCCTGCCTTAGTCCGACCTTACGCTTGGACTAGTTACTTCCAGAGTAACTAAGGAGTAACTCTGATTTAACGACGGTATTAATAAACATGGAGTAAGCTCGGAATAACAAAGCACTCCTTACGCCTGGATTAACGCTTATGCTATGGCAACCCTTGCATTTTAAAAGTAAAAAGAATGAGTCGATGAATGATTCCAACGTTATTTGACAGTGACAGGTATGTATACAATGACAATTTTCCATCTTTTTGAGTTTGACAATTGATTTGAAGATTTGAATTTGATAGATGTTAAACTATAAACCTACTTGGAAATTTTGCTGAAAACATTGTCTTTCAATTATAGTTTTTTACTCCCAGCTGAAAGAGTGGTGTTATAAATTTAAGTGTATATATCTATGTGTCTGTTTGTCTGTGATTTAGCTTTGTTTCATCAGAATTAGTAGAGCTGTTTTTTTATGGCAGGATTTTAAAATTTTCTCAACTTGTAACCTAGCTATAAAAGCTTGACTAAAAAGCAATAATTAAATTATACATTTCTATTGTTTTAATAGGTCCTCCTCAATCCAGAATCTAATAATTCAAGGATTTTACCAAAAACAGAAGAAATGATATTGGTGATAAACACTACTCCATCCTTAAGTCGGCCTTAAACTAGGTAGCCCCAAGGTTTAACTTTTACTCCGAGAGTAGAGTCGGATTAGCTTACTCTTTCCTTATTCCGTGTTTATTAATATTGAAATTGGTTACTCCTGGCTTAATACTAAGAGTAAAGTTAATCTTGCTTTAGTCTACGTTTATTAATAAGACAGTAAGATGTGTTTGTTATCTTTCACTGCTCATATTGAATGTTTTTAATTTTATCGTACCTGCTAGCTAAATGTTATTTTTATTTTCAGTGCAAAGAAAATAATAAGAAAACGAAATCCAGTTCAATGATGGTGTAAAATCTAACAAGTTATGGCGATGAAAGCGCAACAACATCGCATATATTAGTGTTTTATGTACAGAAGAGTTTATTTCGTTCTAAATATTGAAACAATTCTATTCTCAAGGAACTTCACATACAAGATAGACTTTCGTTGATTGTGCAAGTGCGAATACTGCAGTGCTTTGGGCATATCTCTAGGTACGAGAAAAAAAAACAGTGCTTTGGGCATATCTCTAGGTACGAGGAAGAGAAAATGCCGTGTTAAAGGCAAGCACAGTCCCAGTCTGATCACCAACTCGATGGACCAATCTCATAAAAAATTCCACACAGGCCACAGTGGTTCAGTGTGCTCGCTATGTAATCTACCTCCAGAAATGGAGAAGCATTGCAAGACAGGGTATCGACGACAGTGAGGAGCCTCCTAGTAACATTACAACCACCAAGAGTCTACCAAGAGTGAACCACAATTAAGAGAAGATTTGAACTAAGATTTAAAAAGTTGTTGTTTTTTGTAATACACGTTTATTTTAATAAAATTCACAGTAAATTACATTAACAAGAAGTATTTATAAACTGTAGTTTGTAGTGTATTATTCTGTTTCCCTGTAGCAATTTAAAGCGCTGGGTCTAAGGTACTAGACCTAGTGCTTTCCGAAATCTTTACCTAGGGTGTGTAAGTTAAAGATATACCTAGGTTAAAAATTAAAATTCCAGACAAGTTTATAGTTCTTAAGACTTTTCAATAGAATCCCACTAAAAATACCAAAACGGCTGAGGTACACTTTTCTATTACCGATGTTGTTCGAAAAATAGTATGATGTACTTTGATCACATATAGCGCTGAACAGGAAAGACTATTGGGCAATTACAGGTTTTCATACATTTTTTATTGTCCTAACTTTGCAAAGGATTTGTTTTGTATGTAAAAACACTCAATTATGAAATTTAACTTTTTTAGGCAGAACCCAAAATGGTGCTTCCTAAGTTTGTTTAAAAATTAACCGAAAACATTTTAAAATGACATAAAAACGTACCTTCAAACTACCGAATCTAGTTATAATTCGTAAAATTCCTAAATAGGCTATTTGACACTATTAAAAATATGCTACGAAATGTGGTCATGCTATTAAGTAATAACATATAAAAACATATTTATCTCTGTTTTATGCAAAAATATTTATAGATTTTTCAAAATAAACAAAATAAATTCAAATTATTTTTTAAAATTCTTCAGCCACAAGAACGCTCTGTGATTGGCTACGCCTCGCGTGACGTCACACGCAAGTAAACATTGTTTAATGATAAGACACTTTGTGCGATTTTATAATTATTATCGTATTTCTATCGTTTCTTGTGCTATTTTTAAAAAAAAAATCTTAATTTTCCGCATGACACTAATATCTAGTGATATAAACAATAGGTAAAAGGTAAAAACTAGGTAAAAACAGTTTCTGCTATTAAGTTGATCAAAACAACACATTCTAATCAAAAGGTTTTAGGTTAAGTATAAAATGTTCTGTACTTTTTCTCAATTTTTACTTATTTCCTATTACTATTCGAATCAAATATTACTCGCATACTTACATCAAAGTGATCTTCACACATAAAAACATTTGTATGAGATAAAATGCTGTTTGGGTCTCTTCGAGCTAACTGTAACCACTTATTACGTCTCTTAGGGTTCGTTGGAACAGAAACAAACAGTTTTTGTGGAGTTTTTATAGAAGTATTTGTACATTGTGGCACAATACACCATTTATACACCATTTTTTCCCGTAAATTAACAGAAAAAATATTATAAACACACTGAATGTACACTTTGGTACAAGTTTGACGTTTGTCAAAGAATAAAGGTTGCTTACTTGCCTGTGACGTCACGCAAATCACATGGCGTCCGCCATTACCGAAACAGCGTTTTTAGCGCGAATATTGTAATTTAAATTTTAACACAGTATTTAACGAAAAATACTGCAAATTTCGCAGAAATATAGGTACATGTGGTGTATTAATCATATGCCAAAGAATAATTTAAAACAGTTTTTCAAAATCAGTCAAATAGCCTAATGATAGTGATAGATAATAGCCTATGAGTAGAGTCGATTTCGTTCATTCGTTTCGTAAAATTGACTTTGACTTTTCTAAATTTCCTACAGTGGCACTTTCAAACTAGCAGGATACCTATTTAGGAATTTTACGCGATTTAATTTTTAATGCGCCTTCAAACTCGGCACCAGTGTTAACTTAAAGCGCTGTCTCTTACTTTGGCTTTTAATGTTTTTTTCATCCCACCATCTCGGAAAGAGTATTTTTAATCTTCAATATCTGAGTGGAAAAGCCGTTTTTATTCTCTAGAGGATAAAGTAAATTGAATTTAGAACATCGTGTGCACTAAGTTAGTGAATTAAAAAAAACATTAAACCTATTTACTGCTACCTCTATGGTGCCGAATATATCATACAACTTTTTTTTAATTTGTTAAAAACTCAGACTTGGAACCTTCTTGGTGTTCTTTTTTCAATTTGCTTTGTACGCGGTTCTTTAAGCGGCATTTTTTCACGTCATTGTTAAGTTATACCGTATATTAAAAACAAGAAACTTGAAAACAAGTGAAAAAACTAAAATGAGTGATTCTAGCGACGAGGAAGTTTGTTTGACGCCAACAGAATTGACTGAAACTGTTAATAATGCGCAAATAAGCTTTTCCACTCAGATATTGAAGATTAAAAATACTCTTTCCTCGCTGAGGTGGAATGAAAAGTTACGTGTTGCACTCGAGTGCAAAGATTTTTCACCTCGTGCTCTTTTGATTCCCTCGCTGACGCTCAGGATTCTAATTTTGAATCCTTCGCTTGCTCGGTCATCAAAATTGAACACGCGGTTAAAAAGCAACTTTGCACTCTTGTATTAACAAATAACTTTTTCATCCCACCTTCTCGGAAAGAGTATTTTTAATCTTCAATATCTGAGTGGAAAAGCCGTTTTTATTCTCTAGAGGATAAAGTAAATTGAATTTAGAACATCGTGTACACTAAGTTTGTGAATTAAAAAAAACATTAAACCTATTTACTGCTACCTCTATGGTGCCGAATATATCATACAACTTTTTTTTAATTTGTTAAAAACTCAGACTCGGAACCTTCTTGGTGTTCTTTTTTCAATTTGCTTTGTACGCGGTTCTTTACGCGGCATTTTTTCACGTCATTGTTAAACCTTATATTAAAAACAAGAAACTTGAAAACAAGTGAAAAAACTAAAATGAGTGATTCTAGCGACGAGGAAGTTTGTTTGACGCCAACAGAATTGACTGAAACTGTTAATAATGCGCAAATGAGCTTTTCCACTCAGATATTGAAGATTAAAAATACTCTTTCCTCGCTGAGGTGGAATTTATTTATTTATTTATTTATTTATTTTATTTAGATGCTCACTGTGCTTACAGCGAAGCCAAAGCGCACAGCAAGCCAGAATTACAAAAATATTGTACATACACAAACAATAGATAACTTAAAACAACTATATATGTCGAATAGAGAACTAACTAGCATCTTTTAAAAGCGAGTAAAACCGCCAGCCTTGACGACCATCGGTTTTACTGTTACAATTGAACTCTCTACACTGCCTAGTTTTCGACTCAAAAACTAACAGAAATGATTCTAAGCACTCGTTGGAATTCTCTTGAAATAAAAGCACATGAAACACTGAATTATTTTTATTTTAGTTTTCTTCAAAGTTTTACTTACAACGTTTCACCTCGAGTCTCAAACAAAAAGTGGCACGCCTTGTATGAAAAAGGAATGCGGCTGCCACTTTATCAAGTTTTTAAACAAAAGCAGCAAATATTCAACCAAATAGATTTTGCTCGAGTATTTAGTTACCAAATAGATTTTACTTCGAGTGTAAGTTTCACAGGATATGCCATCAGCGGCGCTAGTGTCGCTTCGAACGAAAACTCGAAGACGCCCAATGCCCTCGCGGCGACACGGCCATTCTGCAATGCGACGCGTGCTCTGTGTCGTTTTGGCATTTATCCTGGTTGTTACTGAAATAAAGAAAGTAATGTTTTGAGGCTAGGTACTTCCACAGTACACCTAAACCTATGATTTAAATTTAAGTTGGTAGTATGTAGATCAACTGAATCGCTGATTTACCATGCATCAAGTAGGTGCGAGTGCGAGTGTGCATCTTTTTATCGAATTAATAATTACAGTCATAGTCAGTCATTGGTCAAAGTAACAGTCTTGGCAAATAATAGGCCATTGACGGTCGTACCGCCAATGTGCATCTTTTAATTGCTATATGGGCACTCCACGCGCCCATATGCATTAATAATAATAGGCCATTATAACGGTCGCATATTCGGTCGGTCGGTTGCATATGCATTAATAATTCGATTTTTATTGCTTGACACATTGGTCTACTCCACGCGCCAATGTGCAGATTAAGTTTTGTATGAATACACATATTGGTCTACTCCACGCGCCAATATGTAAATTATTATGTTTTGCGTGAATACACATATTGGTCAACTCCACGTGTCAATATGCAATTTGTGTTTCATACGCATGCTTTGGTGTCGAATAAAGTGAAACGTGCTCACCAATAATATCATCATTGTGACGCGCGATGGGTCTCGTGCTGTGTAGTAGCAGTGACGTCACCATCAGTGACGTTAGCCACGTGCAGCGCCGCCGCGGAGTGTGGCGGCGCCGGCGAGCCGCAGACGACAGCAGACGGGCTGGCTCGGGGCGACACGGCCGCCTGGGGGCCTCCCGCCGGCTGAGGGGCGCGCCGCAGCTGGTCGTGCGCGACCTTGCGGGGCCGCCCGTGGTGACCCACCACCTTTTTCACAAGGTAGCGATCGTTGTCCAGAACTCTGTGAACTTCATAAGGCACGCTAAATTTCAAATCGAGAGAAGTCTGATTTCTTGGATTGTTCTTTATCAGAACGAAATCTCCTCGTTGAAAATTGTGAATTTTCGCTCGTCCTTTGTCGAATCTCGCTTTATCTTTCGCAGATAACTCCGTCATTCTGAGCTGTACATGCCGATCCATAGCATCGCCGTCGACGGACGTGTTATCGAAATTTACCAACTGCAGCAGTTCCGGAGGCACGCAATTTTGACGTCGAGTTAGTAGTGTAAGTGGGGCGATACCTGTCACTCTGTGTGCCGTACAGTTCAGAGCGAGTTGCAAGCCATCAAGAGCTGTGTGCCATTCTGGGGTTTCATAGTTCTTAATCATTATGAGACCATTCTTCAGGGTTGACATAACTCGCTCCACTTGTCCGTTGGCTCTGCTCGCTCCTGGGGATATGGCATGAATCTCAATACCATACCTGTCACAATAGCTTTTGTATTCACCTAAAAACTCGCGTCCGCCATCCACGATGATCTGTCTCGGAGTCCCGAAGAGGTGAATGACCTGCCTCAAGGCAGCCGTAGTACTAAACTGACTCTTGTCGTTGGAGTGTCGGAGAAGTACATACTTTGTGAATGCGTCTATTGTAACAATTACGTACTCTTGTTCTTCCGAACTACCGAATTTGCCAGTGATGTCCATGTGAATGACTTCGAATGGAACCGTTGGTTTAGTAATGGGATGTAACTGTACCTGTATGGCTCCAGATGTCTGTTTTGAAGTTCTGCATATTACACAGTTATCCACGAACTCTCGGACAACGGTTGACATTTTGTCAAAATGGTAGGTGTCTCGCATTTTCTGTAAAGTTTTCTCCCAGCCTGGGTGCTTAAGGGTCGTGTGGAACGTGTTCATGAGACTCCACTGAAAAGACTGTGGGACCACTATCAGTTTTCGTTCTCCTTGAATTGGATCGCTCTTTCTGTACTTCAGTACATTACCTTCGAGGAGGTATCCGGGAACATCATCTCCATTGTGTAGGCTATCTATGATAGGCCGCAGCTCACCATCGCGTCGTTGCTCAATATTAATCCATTCGAGGTTACTGGTCATGGTGTTTACCGTCAATGGATCTGGATTCCTGCTGAGAAAGTCTGCATGCTGCATCCGCTCGCCCTTCCTGTACTCAACTTAAAAGTCGTAATTCTGTAGGTAGGCCCACCATCTATGTATGCGTGGTAGTAAATCTTGTTTGTGCTTGGAGGCCTTTAAGGCGTTGCAATCCGTGATCACCTTGAACTTACGGCCGTAAACAAAATGGCGGAAATGTTTAATTGCTCGCACTACGGCCAATGTTTCCAGTTCATAACTATGGTACCTACTTTCTGTGTCCGTGGTGCGCATGCTGAAGTAGGCGATCACGTGAGTTCGGCTGTTGATGATTTGTACCAAAATTGCCCCAAATCTGATTCCACTGGCATCAGTGTATAATTCTCTAAGTTCGCCTTCTCGGAAAATTGTTAGGACAGGCGCAGAAGTGAGGTGATGGATAATCGCTTGTCGTGCCTCCTCATGAACATGAGTCCATTGCCATTTAGTGCCTTGCTTAGTCAGATTATATAAAGGGACCATTCATAGTACGCGCAAAATCTGGGATGAAGCGGCGAAAGTAACTCGCAAGTAATCTCTTACAGTGTTAGAATTTAATTCCCGATAGTCTACACACATACGATCGTCTCCACTTTTCTTTTTTTTACTAAAATGATCGGACTAGAATACGGTGATTTACTTTCGCGGACAATGTTATTCTCTATTAACTCACCCACGATTCCCTTAACTTTCTCGCGCTCAACAGGGCTCAATCGATAAGGCCTTCGCTCAACGTATCTGTCAGGGTTTTTTAATCTTATCTCTAATTTACCCGTGTTGGCACGAGACTTTGCAAAGCCCTGTGTGAACACATGCGAGTATTTGTTTAGCAAAATCGTCAGTTCGTCAACATCAGATTGATTAGTTAAGTCATGATCGAGGTTTTCGAATAATGGACTACGCGATCGTACGTGCATAACTCGGGATGTGACAACAAAGTTGCACTATTTTTCGTTACTATGACACTGATACCCGTCTCGTGAAGTAAGTTCGCACCAATTAATAGGTACGTCTGATGTCATTTCGTAGTCTGGCAAGATGTGAAACAAGATTTCAACGTTTACGTTGTCAATGACGCAAATTGCAGTGAGGGTACTTGTGGAAACTATGGTAAAGGGGCCTATTCCACGCAGATAATTAACCGACTGACTTCTACGCCCGGGTAGTCTATTCGCGACCGATTCACGCATCACGGAACATTCCGCGCCACTATCGAAGACTGTATCGACAGTTTGATCACCGACACAAATACGCATTTTATTTAGACCGGACGTCACGACCTATCGCTAGATACGAAGTTCACATTAGAAGCTACTTGTTTTTCGCGACGAAAGCAAGTGTCAAACGTGTGACCGTGCTTTGAGCAAAATGAACAAAATTTGTCATTAGTTTGTTTAGGTAACGTAGTAGATGACGTCACGGAACTTTTCTCGGTCGATGGAACATTCCGATGGTTTCTACTGCGACAAATACTGAAAGTATGGCCGTTCTTTTTGCAAAACGTGCAAAATAGGGAGTCTCTGTTATCTACGGTAACCTGGGGACGTTTCAAAAGCGGTTTGTCGATATTACTTTGACTTGGGCGTTTAACGCGAATAGAAGATGCAACAGATATCAACTCGGGCACTGAAATAGCTCTGGCATTCATTAATTCAATGCGGAGACGTTCGTCACTCACCGTTCCAATCACTGCCTCCACAGCATCGCTACTCTCGAGCTGGTCTTTCGTTAGGCGCCTCCATAGCAGCCATGATTGTGACAGAAACTCTGCAATATCCTTGGAAGAATCATAGGTGTGTTCTCTAAATCTGAGTACGTCCCGCGAGTAACGGTTTTCTGGTTCAAATGTAGTGATTATATTCTCACGTAACCCGTCCCAGCTAGATGTCGTAACAAGCCAATTATCAGCCCATATTTTGGCACGACCTTTTAGCAAGCTGGTTACTTTCATCCGGATATCATAGTCAGTAAGATTATAGGTACTTTTAGCAATAGAGATGTGCGTACACCACTCACGGACTCCAACGTTGCCGTCCGGGTCGTACGAAGGTAGAAATATTTCAGTAATTTTTACCTTGCCAACAGATTTCTGTTGTGATAATAGACGCTCGCTCATATGCTGCATCATCGTCATCATGTGCGAGTAAAATTCTGGAGGCACATTACCAGACTGTAGTGGTAGCGGCGGCGGTGATATGGCGCCCGCTGCAGGCCCACTCGTCGCATCAAGTCCGCTAGCTGCCGCAGGCTGTGTAGACTCGTTTGAACTTGTCGACGCGCCAGGCGCCGGCCGACTCTGCTCGGATGCATCCATCCGGGGGTCCTTATATGTAGTTTTGACCAGGATCACAGGAAATATAGTTAACGGCCAGAGAGGGATCAATAGATCACTATCCCACTTCTGATGTCGAATAGAGAACTAACTAGCATCTTTTAAAAGCGAGTAAAACCGCCAGCCTTGACGACCATCGGTTTTACTGTTACAATTGAACTCTCTACACTGCCTAGTTTTCGACTCAAAAACTAACAGAAATGATTCTAAGCACTCGTTGGAATTCTCTTGAAATAAAAGCACATGAAACACTGAATTATTTTTATTTTAGTTTTCTTCAAAGTTTTACTTACAACGTTTCACCTCGAGTCTCAAACAAAAAGTGGCACGCCTTGTATGAAAAAGGAATGCGGCTGCCACTTTATCAAGTTTTTAAACAAAAGCAGCAAATATTCAACCAAATAGATTTTGCTCGAGTATTTAGTTACCAAATAGATTTTACTTCGAGTGTAAGTTTCACAGGATATGCCATCAGCGGCGCTAGTGTCGCTTCGAACGAAAACTCGAAGACGCCCAATGCCCTCGCGGCGACATATATAACTTAAAAAATGGACACATAAACATATAAAACAATTAAAATTTGTCGAAAATAAATCAACTTCTGGTTCCTGACAAATCAAATCGTTGAGCAGATTAATAGCCCGTGTCGTAGGAGCGTATCGAGCTGTGTCAGTGCGTACGCGCGGCGTCCGGAACAGTTTCCGCACGCAGCACGCGCGCGACGGCCGCACCCGGTCCGGCACGGCTAACGAGCAGCGAGCCAGAGCACAAGAGTTATCGATCCGTCCGTTGAGCAGCTGGTAATAGTGCACCAATACCGCACACTTCCGCCTTAGCTCCAGCGTATTGATACCCACCATACCAGCCACAAACAAGGACGGATACAGAAATGGATAATATCCGTATAGCTTTTTGTACAAATATCTACAAAATTTCTTTTGTACACGCTCCAACATAATCCCATAGTTCTTTTCATGCGGATCCCAAACTATGGAATTATATTCGAGTTTGCTACGTACAAATGAGTAAAATAGAGTGACAATAGCGTTTTTGTCTCGAAATCTGGCGGTCTGCCGCATGACGAAACCAAGAGATTTGAACGCTTTGCTACAAACTTCTACAATATGCCGATTAAATGTTAAACCTACGTCTAAGGTCACTCCCAGGTCTCTGATTTCTGTGACGCGCTCCAGCCTGACATCGGACATGTGGTAATCGTAATGAATTGGAGTCTGCGATCGGGTAAACGAGATTACTTTACACTTGGAGCTATTAAATTCCATACGATTAGCTTCGCCCCACTTCACCACATTGTCTATGTCTATGTCCCTTTGCAACGCATCACAGTCATCCATGTTGCCTATTCCCAAGTATAGTTTCAGATCATCGGCAAACATCAAACATTCAGCCGTTTCAATGACCTCCGGCAGGTCATTTATCATTAACACGAACTGGGTAGGACCCAACGTGCTGCCCTGACTCACACCAGAACTGGTCAGGTAAGGAACAGAACGAAAACCAGAAAGCTCAACGTACTGTGTACGGTTACAAAAAAAGTTCGAAAATAACTGTAGCAGATTAGGAGTGAAACCCGACTTAGAAAACTTGTCTAATAGAACATTGTTATCGACGCGGTCAAAGGCTTTTGTTCAGAATGAACATGCATCGCGACCGCGTTTCTACACTAGGCATAGCGCCGGCGGAATTTGCAGAGTCCGCAAGTCCGCGACCCAGATCAACGATCGACGGCTCGGTGCGGTGCCTTCTTAAAAGTGGACGGTCAGCGTTATTGACGTAGATTTAAAACCAATTAGTCTTAAGTGCTATATGTATAAATAGAGAAAAATGGTTTAAATAAAGTAATGGCAATTTGAAGGTTGTTTCATTCACTACTAGAAGGGGTGCAGTGGCGAGTCCTACGGGCGGCTGCACTGGAGTGTTAGGCAGGCAGGAGATTGCAGTGGCGAGTCCTACGGGCGGCTGCATAGGGTAGATGGCCCATCGATAGAGCAGTCAGGTCAACGAGGCGACCAGCTACCGACCAGTGAAGGATCGGACGGCGCCCAACTACGGCCTGCTGTTCGGTGGACGAAGCCGCGCCCAGCATCATTCCGCTGGCCGGGCGTATTACCTACCTCATCCATCCACTGTGGCAAGAGCTACTTTGATACCGTCACCTTAGGTGATC
The DNA here is from genome assembly GCA_949125135.1 of Alcis repandata. Taxonomy (NCBI): domain Eukaryota; kingdom Metazoa; phylum Arthropoda; class Insecta; order Lepidoptera; family Geometridae; genus Alcis; species Alcis repandata. The sequence continues at coordinate 2,704,063 of OX421245.1, read as the reverse complement.
GTGACGTGAGTCTGCGTCACGGCAGTGGAATATCGTGCCTTTCCTCGATTCCCTCCCACTCCGCCTGGTACCAATAGGTCTCCTGGTAGCCGGGTTTCCTGCACCTATCTATATAAGTATATATTGATGTCATATGGTAGGGTAGGGACTTAGGGAAGTAGGGAACGTAGGGAACGTAGGGAACGTAGGGCAAACGTAGCAGAGTAGGTCCCCGGTTAGGGCCAGTCACCCGACGAGTACTCCATGTCCATACGGAATTCCGCGGGGGTCTGGTAGGTTAGTCAGACGTCACAAAGAACCTATGCTCCTTGATAATATCTTCTTGTTGCAGCCTGTCATGATTGAAGCTCGCTTTTGAAAACACATCTTTTACTTGAGCCGTTTTCTGAGCGATGTACGCGCTGGTTTTCCTTGACGGTGAATCTTTCTTGATATTCCTGAATATTACTTGCAATTCATTGAAATACCCCTCCTGTCGCTTTAACAACTCGTTAACTTCTTTTACTTCCATCTTAGCTCTTTTTTCTTCGATCTTCTTTCTTCGCTCTTCTTTCTTCTCTCTTCTTCTTGCTGCCCCTAATCCCTAGGCCCTACTCCTGATCTGATAGCTCACACTTGGCTGTTTATCTCCACCTGGATCAGTATTTCTGCGCCTTCTCAAAGACACCGGTGATTCCCGCTTGTGGGAGGCCGGGCCCCGACTCGCTACTGTCCGCTACAGCCAAGTGTTACGTCTGTACCTCGACGCACCACGAACTTAACGCTTTTTGGAGTACGCTAAGCCGCGATACGTCTAAGTTTTTGTCAGTCAAGTGTCACCTACTTAGGACAAGAGGACCGCGTATTCTACCTACTAGTTCAAAATTGTTCGAAGGACCAAATGGTTGGAAATACAAGACCAGCTCAAAGCAATAGAAGGAATTTCAATTCCAAGATGGTGTCAATATACTACGACGGCGATTGTAGACTTGCATGGATTTTGCGATGCATCCGAAAAGGCATATGGAGCAGTGATTTACTGCAGGGTTCAAGTTAACGAACAAACGTATAAAGTTGCAATGCTACAAGCCAAGTCAAAAGTAGCACCTAAGAAGCAGAAAGCGACGTTACCAAGACTAGAGTTGTGTGCAGCAGTATTACTAACTCAACTAATGGAGAAAGTACTTGGTGCAATGAAATTCGAAAATCCAAAGATCTACTGTTGGACGGATTCGATGATAGCGTTAGGATGGATAAAAGGAGAGCCGGAACGATGGAAAACTTTCGTTGCAAACAGAGTAACCGAAATACAAAGAACGACACCGCAAGCGAAATGGAATCACGTAGTTTCATCCCAAAATCCCGCAGATGTCATATCAAGAGGGATTGCTCCCAGTAAGTTACAGGAATTTAAACTGTGGTGGGAAGGCCCAGAGTGGTTAAAAAGTCAGAAGATTCCTACGACAAAAACCATTCCAGAAGTATGTGATGAGATCAAGCGGTCGTTCCATGTCAGTATCTCGTCAAAACCAAGAAATGATATACTGGAAAGGTTCTCTAGTTTTCATAAGATGGTACGAGTAGTGTCATATTGTATGAGATGGAAGTACAAGTTAAATAAAGGGAAAATAAGCTGTGAAGAAGTTGCAAGAACGACGAAGCAGATACTCAAGGTAGTACAAAAAGAATCGTTCAAAGAAGAATTTAAGGTAATAAAAACAGAACTACCAGTAAACAAGAAGAGTAAGCTATCAAGCCTAGACCCGTTCATCGATACGGATGGGTTGTTGAGAGTAGGAGGAAGATTGCAAAACGCAAATCTGCCATATGATCAGAAACATCCAGTGATTCTGCCATACAACCATCACCTAACAAAGATTATTGTCCAAGACGCTCACACGAGAATGCTACATGGAACCAACAACCAAACCATGGCATATTTACGTCAGAAGTTTTGGATTATCGGTGCAAAAATAATGGTCAAGAATTGTTACAGAAAATGTGTCAAGTGTGTGAGATACAATGCATCTACAATGACGCAAAAGATGGGCATGCTGCCAGCTGCTAGGGTTACGGAATCATTTCCATTCAGTCACACGGGAGTAGATTACGCAGGACCGATTCAAATTAGAGCAGCAAAAGGCAGAGGACACAAATCCTATCGTGGATACGTAGCAGTCTTCGTCTGTTTTGCGAGCAAGGCAATTCACTTGGAACCAGCTGGAGATTTATCGGCAGAATCGTTCATTGCAGCGTTCCGAAGATTCGTTGCACGCAGAGGCCCTGTAGCCCATATCTATAGTGATAACGCTACGAACTTCGTCGGAACAGCAAACATTTTGTATCAAGAAATACTTGAAATAAGTCAGTCCAGTCAAGTGCAGAATATAATGACAGACATGGGTATCACGTGGCATTTCATACCACCAGCTTCTCCCCATTTTGGAGGAATTTGGGAAGCTGGAGTAAAATCGATGAAACATCATTTGCGCAGAGTCATAGGAGATCAAACATTAACCTTTGAAGAAATGACAACGTTCCTAAGTCAAACGGAAGCGTGTCTTAACTCCAGACCACTATGTGCGTTAAGCGAAGAAGTAAGTGACAACATAGTGTTAACACCAAGTCACTTGTTGATTGGAAGAGAAGCGGTTGGAACAGCAGACCCAGTATCTAACATTTTTACAAGTTTATCAACTCGTTGGAAGCAAATTCAAAAAATGAAGAAAGATTTTTGGAAAAGCTGGACAAAAGATTACTTGCACCAGCTACAACAGAAGTACAAGTGGAAAAATAATCAGGAAAACTTAAAGATAGGCGCAGTGGTGTTAATGAAAGAAGACAACATAGGTCCTAGCAGATGGCCAATTGCAAAGGTAATAGAAGTTCACGAAGGAAAAGATAATCTAACAAGAGTTGTCACGTTACGGAAATCGTCAGGGTCAATAATGAAGAGATCGATTCATACATTGATTCCATTACCCATAAACGAAACAGAAAATAACGAGCAAACATCTCAGAGTATCCGAGCTAACAGTGTAACTATACGGAAAGGAAAGCAGGTACCGCATTACCAGACATCAGCTGAAGACATAAAATAGAGAGTTCGTGAGTTGAAAGATAACGTTTTTTGGTTGTCTGGAGGGGTGAAGAACATGCAAATATATGAAAATTGCATTGTTGAACCACCCTTCACTCTTCACTAACATCAATCAACATCATCACTAAAAGTTGTAGATTATTTATACATTTAGCTCTTTAGGACCAACAGAAGATATCATTGGCAGAGTGCATATTGGTTGCAAGACGACGATGCAATCGGCAACCACGAGGGAAAGCTGAGCAGAGCGTGCAGCCAACCAGACACCACTACCAGGGAACCAGTTCGAAGCCTGTAGCAGTACACCCACCCCAGCAGCCAGCCAGAGGGAACGAGGCATAAGTTCCTCCGGCAGAAAAGGCCTAGGCGATGGAGTTGCATCAACCAAAGGCCGTCCCGGAGAGGCCCCAGAATGTTCAGAATGAACATGCATCGCGACCGCGTTTCTACACTAGGCATAGCGCCGGCGGAATTTGCAGAGTCCGCAAGTCCGCGACCCAGATCAACGATCGACGGCTCGGTGCGGTGCCTTCTTAAAAGTGGACGGTCAGCGTTATTGACGTAGATTTAAAACCAATTAGTCTTAAGTGCTATATGTATAAATAGAGAAAAATGGTTTAAATAAAGTAATGGCAATTTGAAGGTTGTTTCATTCACTACTAGAAGGGGTGCAGTGGCGAGTCCTACGGGCGGCTGCACTGGAGTGTTAGGCAGGCAGGAGATTGCAGTGGCGAGTCCTACGGGCGGCTGCATAGGGTAGATGGCCCATCGATAGAGCAGTCAGGTCAACGAGGCGACCAGCTACCGACCAGTGAAGGATCGGACGGCGCCCAACTACGGCCTGCTGTTCGGTGGACGAAGCCGCGCCCAGCATCATTCCGCTGGCCGGGCGTATTACCTACCTCATCCATCCACTGTGGCAAGAGCTACTTTGATACCGTCACCTTAGGTGATCGTGACGTGAGTCTGCGTCACGGCAGTGGAATATCGTGCCTTTCCTCGATTCCCTCCCACTCCGCCTGGTACCAATAGGTCTCCTGGTAGCCGGGTTTCCTGCACCTATCTATATAAGTATATATTGATGTCATATGGTAGGGTAGGGACTTAGGGAAGTAGGGAACGTAGGGAACGTAGGGCAGACGTAGCAGAGTAGGTCCCCGGTTAGGGCCAGTCACCCGACGAGTACTCCATGCCCATACGGAGTTCCGCGGGGGTCTGGTAGGTTAGTCAGACGTCACAAAGAACTGAGTTGTTCCTGTGACGGCTGTGCTAGCTGAAGTTCGTCAGGCGTTAATCATTTACTTACAATAAATGGCTAGCGCCTGAACAGCTTTTTTGAAGTCAAAGTAGGCCGCATCCACTTGCTTCCACTGATCCATCTCTTTGACCGCGTAGTCAACAAAGTTGATCTGGTTAGTGGCCGTAGATTTACCAGCTCGAAAGCCATGCTGACTATCACTCAGCTGTGTTCGGACCTGTCCAGTTATGTGGCGATTCAGAACGGATTCAAAGACCTTACCGGGGGCCGAAAGAATAGCTATAGGTCTGTAGTTCTCTACCTTCGACCTGGAACCATCCTTGGGAATAGGGGTAACTCGAGAGATTTTCCATATGTCCGGATACGTAGCCGTAGAAAGAGAAAGATTATAAATATAAAGTAGAGGCACCATGAGAGCTGATATACAGTCCTTTATAATAAATGGTGGGATCCCATCCGGCCCAGAGGAAGAATGAGTTTTTAGGCGGCGGACAGCTATTAATATATCGACCTTATCAACAATATCTAACGCAATCCGTGAGGAGCACATCGAATTTGTTGCTTTGCACTCAGCATTTGCTACTGACAATGAAGAACTTTGAGGCAAAAATACCGAACTAAAATAAGTTGCAAACGCATTAGCTGCATCTGCTCCTGATACGATTTTCCCATTATATTCAAATTCGCTACACGATTGTCTAGAGCCTTGCTGATCTTTAACGAAATCCCAGAAACTCTTAGGATCCTTTTATATTATCTTCCGTACGCCGAATATAGCTTTTGTAAGCTAGGTCGATAAGCTCTTTAGCCTTGTGCCGGTAGAATTTGAATAATTCGCGGTTAAAATCAAGATTACATTGCTTAAATTTCTTTAGATGAAAGTGCTTATTTTTTAAAGTGCCTATAATTTCAGGTGTAAACCAAGTTGGATAGTGATATTTAGGGTTTTGCTGGCCAACATTTTTAAGGGGAACGTTCCGGTTAAAGCATTCGCTCAATTTATTATAAAATAAGTTAACAGCTTCGTTTACTTCAGAGACTACAGTTATGTCGTCCCATTCCAGGGAACCTAATTCGGCGTATAAAGATAAGAAGTCAGCCTTACGAAAGTTCCACTCGCATGCCGACTCACTGCCGACCGGGCGCGGCGGCGGCGCAGTCGCACCCCGCTCCCGACCCGCGCGCACGCACCTGAGGCTCACCTCCAGCGGGGGGTGATGCGGATCAATCTTGACCACCGGCACTACGTCGGCACTAACCTTAATCCACTCATCTTTCCGATTGCTCAGGACCAGATCCAATATATTACCATACTCATTTCGAATCAAATTATGTTGGTTTAACTTACAACATTCTATAAAACAGTTATAATGTAACATAACATTTTGGCTGCAGGAGTTCAAATTAAAATCGCCCACCAATAATATATCTGATTTATGGTATTTAGCAACAATATTTTCCAAAACAGCAAACGTATTTGTGTATTTTATATCGATTGAATTAGGCGGGATATAAATAGCACAACAAATAATTTTATTATACCTAAATGATACAATACTTATTAATATTTCTACATCACCATCATATCCGTCAATATCTACGACCTGCGTCACAGTATACTGATCACGAACTGCAATCAACACTCCACCCCAGCCAGCGTCGACAATACGGCCTCCGCGCCGCACGGTACGATCTCGACGTAACACGGTGTACCCCGGCGGGAACAATTCAGCATCACTCAAACTGCTAATTAAAAAGGTCTCGGTGAAGACGTATATATCTGCTGATGCTGCTAGGATAGCAGTTTTGCACTCGTCAAGTTTCGTACGAAGACCTCTAACATTCTGATAGAATAGCGTATACGTCTTAAACCGTTTATTGTTATGAAGTCGCTTGCTGCTGGTTTCGAAATCCACTCCGCCACGGTTTAATGTGGACATCTTCGGCCCAGTGTTCAGGTTTTATATACTCTTCGAGATTTCTTGTCGGAATAATTAGCTTAAACGACGCATAGTCACCGCGCGATTTTAATGCCTCTGCTGAGCAATTATCCCCGGGGCAAATGGTTTGAAGATGAGTTAAAAAGAATGAAAAGTTACGTGTTGCACTCGAGTGCAAAGATTTTTCACCTCGTGCTCTTTTGATTCTCTCGCTAACGCTCAGGATTCTAATTTTGAATCACTCGCTGCGCTCGTGATTCAATTTTAGAATCCTTCGCTTGCTCGGTCATCAAAATTGAACACGCGGTTAAAAAGCAACTTTGCACTCTTGTATAACAAATAACTATTGTAGTTACATTTATTTTTAATCGAAATTAGATTAGATTTCTCTTTCAAAGATTCAAGATTAGATAGAAAGTTAAATGTACTTTCAAAGGCTGCTTTCATTGAAATGGTTCTATAATGCAAAGCATAGTGGAATTGAGGGTCTTGAGATGTTCACTAAAAATACCCTTTACATGGAATAACGCCTTTAAAACACTGTTTACCTAGTGCGAGTTTTCTTACTTTCCGTAACGACCGCGTTAACGTAAACTACAATTTGTATGGAATAAAAACCGCGCCACCTAGTGTTCATAATACGAACTGCAACTAGTTCCATACAAATTGTAGTTTACATTAACGCAATCGAAAGTGAAAGGAACAGTTCTCACTATATTTTTAGTCATTTTCACATTTCATCATCACTGTGGGGCTCGTATTTGATAATTAGCATTTCTGACTCCACTACACTTGGCAGAATAACGTTTTGGCTATCTGGTTCCGCTGGGTCTATTTTTATTTCTGTCTCTAAAGTCATACTCGGAACAGGCTGAGTCACAATTGTCCCTTCTTTGGTCCCTATTTGTGGTATCAAATTAATTTCACCCGAGTCTGTTACAGTTGGCATGATAACATATCCAAACGGAGCCCCTGATGATCCATCCTTAACGTTTACCACGGAAAACTTTGTAGGGGATGACTGCCTGATCTCTGGAGATTCACTTCCTGGTGACTGAGCATACTCTTGTGGTAGAGGCGTTGATGGTCCAGCAGTGTTCACATGTGTATACACTGTTTGGCTTCCTGATGGAGCAGTTTTCACTTTCCTTTTTCTTGCTTTTGATCGTACTGCAGGGTGGTGTGTTTCACAAGGCTTGTTTATAGGCTGTTCTGAAGTACTCGGTTCTGTGAAGCTGGGCTTTTCTTTGATCAAGACGAACTTGGACAGCAGTGCTCGTATCTCGCTTTGTGCTATGCGAGCCTCTTCAACATCCAAGCACAGCAGTTGCTCAGCAACAAGTTTACCGAACTCGTAGATCTCGTCTGCATAGTCAACTGGAATTTCAGAGTCAGAACGGGCTCGCTTCCATGGAAGCTCGACATCTTTAGATTGTTTCTTGTAAGTTAGGGACTTCAAGAAAACTTTCTCAGTAGCCTGCGCACCGGTTTCTGAATCATCTGAATCTTCGTCCGATGCTTGCTTCGTGTCCAGCGATTCGTCGTCGGTTGAATCGTTTGCGTATTCTTTGAAGGGGTCATATTGCGGCATTTGCGGCTTCTTCTTCTTCTGTGGAGCTTGGGGGTCGGTGACCTGAAACAATTTTGGGGCACCGTTAAGTAAAGTCACTGTCGTCGACCGTCAAAGGACAGAGGAGGAGAGTAAATACTGTCCGACTACAGTGATTTATTAACGAGTGGTTCCACTCCACCTCAGATCAAGTAGTTTAGTGAAATGGCACTCCTAGAGTGCCATTTCACTCTAGGAGTGCCATTTCACTAAACGACCATTCAAAAACCAATATTGTAAAAAAGAGCCCGCGAATACAAAATACAAACTACTATGCGAAAAAAAGAAATAACATGATGGGTTGTCAGTTGTGATTGAGCATTTCGTCAATCCGGACGAGTAGCGTTAGCAAAACCGATAGCGTCACTCGCTTCCCGTGACTATACGCATCTTCGATTCGCATAAATATAAGAACGTTTTGTTTAATGTTAAGATAGAAGTCAGAATCTAAACCATCAAGATCAAGTAGATATTTTATTATAATCTCAAAGATCAAATATTTATAACAAATAGATAGGTATTACCAAAATTCTCATATATCACAGTTAGAACTCTCGATCCCGGGAACGAAATTCACTCTTTTTAACCGACTTCAAAAAAGGAGGAGGTTATCAATTCATGTTTTTTTTTTATTTTTTTTTTTATGTTTGTTTCCTCATAACTTTTGACTGGGTGAATCGATTTTGATGATTCTTTTTTTATTAGAAAGCTGACGCTTCCCATTTGGTCCCATTTCAATTTAGTCCAGTTCTGATCATGGTATCCATAAGAAAACCATATACTTAAGTCTTAAATTTGCATTAAGTACGTGCGCGACAAATACGAGTAGATGAATAACTCAATAGTCGGTCTTTTGAAGTCGGTTTTTGTTTTGTAAAAATAATGTTCTTGTCACCTGACATTTTATCAGCTAGCTGATTTGATTCGATTGGTTTAGTTTCTTCTCGTTTGACTTGTAAAATACTCGTAGTACCTACTGTGATGAGTATCTACCTATCTATACATTCAAAAACATGAACATAATCAAATAAGTTTAAATCCAAGAATATTCCCGAACTGAATATTTAGATTAAAAACATTTTTAATTGTTACCTGATGAGGTATAGCAGTTTTCAATATTTTGCGCCTTCCTGCTTTAGTTATAAATATTTCATCAGATGTAAAGTGATCTGAGCACACGTAGCTGTAATTGTTTGCAGTCCACTCTTGATCTAGTCTCGCTGTTCGTATTTTTTTCAGCCATATCTTGCGGATGGCAACATCAGTTGGAAATCTACAGTAAGAAAATAAATAGAGGATTATAAAATTATCAGAAAAGAAATATTTCAGACTATACACCACTAAGGGTATTTTTTCTGTCATGCGGATTTGGTTTGCGCTTGACCCGCATCCTGTCATTTTCCGAGTTTTTTTGCCGAAATATTGAGCAATAGTTATTTGTAATACAAGGGTGCAAAGTTGCTTTTTAACCGCGTGTTCAATTTGGATGAGCGAGCAAGCGAAGGATTCTAAAATTGAATCACGAGCGCAGCGAGTGATTCAAAATTAGAATCCTGAGCGTCAGCGAGGGAATCAAAAGAGCACGAGGGGAAAAATCTTTGCACTCGAGTGCAACACGTAACTTTTCATTCCACCTCAGCGAGGAAAGAGTATTTTTAATCTTCAATATCTGAGTGGAAAAGCTCATTTGCGCATTATTAACAGTTTCAGTCAATTCTGTTGGCGTCAAACAAACTTCCTCGTCGCTAGAATCACTCATTTTAGTTTTTTCACTTGTTTTCAAGTTTCTTGTTTTTAATATAAGGTTTAACAATGACGTGAAAAAATGCCGCGTAAAGAACCGCGTACAAAGCAAATTGAAAAAAGAACACCAAGAAGGTTCCGAGTCTGAGTTTTTAACAAATTAAAAAAAAGTTGTATGATATATTCGGCACCATTGAGGTAGCAGTAAATAGGTTTAATGTTTTTTTTAATTCACAAACTTAGTGCACACGATGTTCTAAATTCAATTTACTTTATCCTCTAGAGAATAAAAACGGCTTTTCCACTCACATATTGAAGATTAAAAATACTCTTTCCGAGATGGTGGGATGAAACAACCCTTTCCCGGTATCTAAATGGAAGCCTATGAACATTGACACTAGGGCTGGTAACTCAGCCTACTTACACGAAATTGCTCACATAAAATTTCATAAATCCCGGAAATAAAATCTCGGGATTTTACATACAGGATTAATCAAGTGTAAGATTTTCTCTCGCGAAGTTTAGGCAGATAATTACTTTATCCTATTCCGATTTCCGGCTAACGCACGCATGCGGACTATTGCGGACCAAATAGCGAGCGAAAAAACACTCTTAGTGTGAACTAAGTAAGTAAGTAATTGATATATTTTAAATTAGTTTGCTGACGGTACTTTTTTTTTTTTTTTTTTTACCCAGGGAAAATCCTTTATGGATACCACACCCACCCCGGGGGGGGGCAGGGTGGTTATGTGGGAGTCTCCGCCCTAGTGGCGGCATACCCACTAAAACCCCTGGGGTGTTCCTCCAGGCAATGGGCGGAGCCACGGGCCCATTAATTGCTGACGGTACTTGCGCCCGCTTCTTTGACAGGTTGGCGTTTCCCGCAGTGATGCCAATTTAGCATATTTTATGCTAGATTTAGCCTTAGACTAAAATAAAATGAATGGACGGGCCTAAACCGTTAATCGCGTTCAGTCGAAATAAGTCACAATCTGCTCGACTATATATCTATGTATATATGTAATACCTAATCATAGGCATGTGTGTACATTTTTTACAAAAAAAGAGACCGCGAATACAAAGTACCATGCGAAAGAACGAAATAGCCTGTGTTTGTCTGTTGCGCTTGAACATTTCGTCAATCCGGACGAGTGGCGTTAGCAAAACCGATAGCGCTGATAGCAATTAATTATATTCTAAATAATAATTTGTATGGTTTAAAAAATGGGTGCATACTTAAATGAGACTAGATGAGATGAGAATGAGACGAAAAAAATGAGTCATAAATAAATAAAAAAACAATTTTTTAAGATACAAATTTTAATGCAAATATAAACAACAAAAGGTAAACAAGGTAAGATCCAGATCGAATGAGAACGTATATTTAAAATAAAAGATACTATTGCATGACAAACAAAGGATTAAGAGTTAAATTAAAACGGCAATACTCACGTAAAATTAATGGATTACGGTTTCCAAAAAAATGTCACTAAGCCCATCGAGTGGGGTATGTATTAGAATTAATAGTTTTAAAAGGTGTATACACCCGCCTTTAGAAACTCACACTTACTATTATAGGGTTATTCATAAAGGGTATGCTAAGCCGAAAAGGTTTAGCATTTAGATTTAGTTGTATATATTTCGTCAGACGAAAAGTGATCGGAGCACACATAGCTGTAGTTCTTTGCAATCCAGTCTTGCTCCAGTCTCGCAGCCCGTATTTTATTTTGCCATATTTTGTGGATGGCAACATCACTTGGAAATCTACAGTAAGTAAATAAAAGATAACTATGAGAAAAAAAAATGTTTCAGACTTTGTATACCTACCACTAAGCGTATTTTTTTCTGTCAAGAAGAAGAAGAAGAAAAAAATCGGTTGTCTGTAAAGTCGGTTTACTGACGATAGTTGAACGTGACAACGTCATAAGAAAATACTGATAGAATGGTTTCATTAAAAACCATTAAAAAAAATAAAAAAAAATTTAATAATTTGTAATCTGAAAATTAGTTTGCTGACGGTCGTTGTACCCGCTGCTTGGGCAGGTCGGTGTTTGCCGGCGTAAGCCGAATACTTCCGAACAAAGAGAGGTCATCCTTGTTGCACTAAGCACAAGCCTATATTTCTGTCCCTCAACGGTAGGAAAACAACAACAAAATGGAAACTAAGTACCTATGTAACGATTGTATTTTGATAATTTTACACGTAATTATGATAAAATACGATGAACAAATATGTACTTACAAATGAAATGTGACTCCACAACCTTTATTTTTGGTTCTCGAAGTGTTTTTGCATAATGGGAATGAGCACGAAGGCATTATTTGTTCGATGGAAGGTCGTGATTGTGTAGCTCAGTGGTCTCGAACGTCAATGAGCAAAATCGGTAGAGTTGCCCACTAAAAATCGGTATATTTGTACCCAAAATCGGTATATGACAAAAAAAATACAATATTCAATCAAACACGTTTATTTATCAAAAAACAAACTAAGCCAAATTATTTAGATGACATTTTAATATTATTACTAAATTTTTGTAGGCACTTCACATCTAAAAAATTTCTCTTCGAAGTTATGACAATTAATGAAAAAATAAAACCCGAATTACTGTTTATTATAATTATAGACAAGTGTATTTCCGAACGAAAAACGGGAAATTCCTTAAACATCAAGTTGAAGGACTCAACTCAAGGGTATTCCCCAAAATATATGGACCATTCCGCAATCTGCAATAACTAACTATTCATCCATTCTTACTATTGAGGGATTCCCCGTATCCTAAAACATAAATTAAAAGGGTTGAAAACTTAGAAATGTAAAATCGGTAGAAAAATCGGGATAATTTCCTTGTATTCTCTGAAATCGTGGAGAAATCGTTGCATTTCGGTATTTCGGTAGGACAGACCCCATAACCCCATATCGGTAGAAATACCGAAAAATCGGTAGGTTCGAGACCACTGGGTAGCTCCACAATTGTGTTACAGACGGTTGCCAACTTAGGGGTTTTCCCCCCAGATTTAGGGGGTAAATAAGTGAGTAGGGATTTTTTTAGGGGTCTGAAATTTTTAAGGGTATTTTCAGGGATTTTTTGACTCATTAATATTTTTAAATTTATAATAATAATATTAATTTCTTGACCTAGCGACTTATAACGACATCTAGTACGTAATTCTACAACCACTCTGTGGTGACTGGCGGCAATACTGGCGCTACTGGCGGTCATTTTATTGTCTGTGCATATGGCGGTTATTGTTGTGTTTCTATATTTTTTTAAGCTTGAACGTGTTTGACATTAGCTTATGTCAGATAGGATACCGCAAAAAAATGAATATTCTTACGACGATTGTTACAGCATATTATTTCTAAATCATTATGAATTTATTTATTTATTTTTTAGGGGGACAACTCAATAATTAAGGCGATTTTAGGGGTTTTTGACACAAACTTTAGGGATAAATATTTGTGAGAGTTGGTAACACCTTACACTTCCGAGGTGCTGGGACTGGGAACGAGTGAGAGCGAGACAGATGTCTCGAGCGTAATACGCTTAAACAAACAGTCTTCAATAGTGCGCTTCTTTTAGGCCCGTCCATTTATTTTATTTTAGTCTAAGGATTTACCTAGCATACTTTTATTTTGATAAGCATTTTCATTTGTTGTTTAGCATATAAAATAGTTACTTAATAAAAAAAATGTAAAACGAAGTCTATCATCATTATCACATTCCAACGAGGAAATCGAACGTGTTTTAAAAGTCAAAACTAAGCTTCGCAACCGTTGGTCGGTAAAAAGATTAAATGCCATTTTATACACAAGATTCGGCCTAAAGAGGGCAGAGAAATGATGCTATTCTTACACAGGTCCGGATAACGTACTGCGGGGTCAGAAGCAGGTCGTCCCATTCGCAACTCGTCCAAATCGCAACCCGTCCCATTCGCAGCCCGTCCCATTCGCAGCTCGTCCCGTTCGCAACTCGTCCCGTTCGCAACTCGTCCTATCCTCTATTTTTTTTCGCAACTCGTCCCATTCGCTACTTGTACCGTTCTTGGCTCGCCATTGGGTATATAACTAACTGAATAATAATAAAAAATGCTGCAAATCATTTATTAAACCATCATTTATCAAAATACAACAAAATTCTCAATAGGTCTATCGTTATTGACGCATTGCAAGTACTTCTTTTTACACATCGCCATTTAGAACTTCCGTCTTGAATATCACAATGTTTATTGTATCGGTATTGTCCTCGTATTAAACTGCGTTTACCTCTTTGAGTAACAATAAATTTAAACGGATCCATAACAAAAACACTCGTCTACAAATGTGGTTCACGTAAGTATTAAAAAGGGAATGATTATTGATGCAAGTGACAGTGTCAGTGACAAGATATGTGTAACTACCCTCTTCAAGTACTAATAATAAAGAGTAATTGTGGCCACGAAACTCGGCTAACAATGTTATTAATAATCTTGATTGCTTTCATGTTTTGCCTAGGCGTGTTGTTTTTTTTATTCAAAAATAAGTTTGCGTTTGACCGCCATCTCGCCTGTTGTTAAGTGACGATGCGGTCTAAGATGAAGCACGCTTGTCTGAAAAATAATACACTGAAATCACCCCTAACCTATGGCATGCATTTAAATTAACATCCTGGTAATCTTTATCGATACCACGAGTTGTAAAAATATATAAATGGGACGAGCTGCGAATAGGACGAGTTGCGAACGGGACGAGCTGAGAATGGGACGAGCTGAGAATGGGACAAGCTGCGAATGTGTGACGAGTTGCGAATGGGACGACTTGCTTCTGACCCGTACTGCGCTCTATATGCACCAAGGAGATATAATTAGTCTTGGCAATGAGGCTTCCATATCTATAATACATGCACATCGGCTGCGGATGAAGACCAAGCAAGCAAGTATCTTAGTAGTCTTGGTGGCAGCACTGGTTTCCCGACGTACGGCCGTAAGCCGAACACTTCCAAACAAAGAGAGGTTGTCCTTGTTGCACTAGCACAAACAAGTCTATACCTATTTCTGTCGGTACAAAAACAACAACAAAATCGATATACTGCGTAACGATTGCATTTTGATAATTAAATACGTAAGTATGATAAATTATGTACTTACTTATGAAATGTGACTCCAGAACTTTTATTTTGGTTTTTCGAAGTATTTTTACATATCGGAAATGAGCATGAAGGCATTATTTGGTCGTGATTTATTTAGCTCCACAGACGTTTAACTGCACTTCCGAGGTGCTGAGAAGGAGTGAGAGTCAGTCAGACGTAATCAGCGCCCGGTGCTGCTTTTGATAGTACCCAAGGAACATAAATAGTACCTATTCAAGGGAGACGATAATGTACGACCACGAATATTACACAGCCCGTTTTTCAGCGTCGTGTACATGGCTTCGAAAAATCGGGTTGTACTAAATTGAGCGGAGTAGTTTTTGACGTCGCTTATCGGGAATCAATATTACAGGGGAAAGGATATGCTAAGCTGAAAAAGGTTGATTCATAGTTTCATTATTGTGCCATTTTTTTAGTACCTATGGAAACTATACTGAAATTGCAAAAAATAAACAGCATATTTATTCCTTAAAAAAATACCAATCGCACTCGAGAAATTCCATCGAACGATCCGCAAATAAAGCTAAATTCATAATTAACCATAGATTCCACATTCCTATTTTATATATTCTTGGTCAGGTGTCTCAATTCAATTTTTAACACGCTTTTATTAGCTTCACCTGTATGTTTGTATGTTTGTTTGTATGTAACCGACTCCTTTGAGCGCGTTTTTGACCCACTTTAAACGGTCAGATTTCTTTCAAACTTTGTAGATATATCGAGGACCGATGACAATACACTAAACAAATCGTGTTTTTTAGTTTTTTTAACTATTAATTTGTTTAACACGCTTTTTCTATAAAGTTTCTTTAACTTTTAATACCGTTTAACTTACAAATGGTAATTTCGTCATTCGTGTCAGAGAACAGAGTGGCGCAGTGGAAGCGTGCTGGGCTCATAACCCAGAGGTCCCTGGATCGAAACCACGCGCTTGAAATCTTTTTGCTCAATATTTTTTTGTTACGCATCAATTTTATTTTATGAGGTCTGAGGATCGAAACCACGCGGCTACAAATCTTTTTGCTCAATATTTTTTGTTACGCATCAATTTTATTTTTAATTTGCTTGAGCAGACGGCCAAAATCGGATAACACCAACACATTTGTACATATTAATAATGGTTAATAGTTAGCAAATCGAACTAAAAAGCGAAAAATAAATAATAGTTAAAAAAAAACTAAAAAAACACGTTTTTTATAAAAAACCGAACTAAAAAAATAGAAAATAAAATTTTATAAATTTAAATTAAGAATAGGGTTGAAAATTTCAATAAATATAAATTAATAATAGTGTAAATAAATAAATATATGTATTTTATTTTTAAAAAAGCGTGGGGTGCTTTCTAAGATATTATCAAAATGCTAATCACTCTACTCATGTCTGTCAATACAAAATGTATCTACAAAATATATAATATCTATTGACCCATGCACCCCACGCTTTTTAAAAATAAAATACATATATTTATTTATTTACACTATTATTAATTTATATTTATTGAAATTTTCAACCCTATTCTTAATTTAAATTTATAAAATTTTATTTTCTATTTTTTTAGTTCGGTTTTTTATTAAAAAGGCTTTCCGATTCAGACATTGATAAATCACACTACTAACAAATAAATATTACATACTACTCTGTCAAGAAAGTACCGGGAAAATATCAATAATACACAAAATGTTTGTTATTCATCCAAATTTATTTTATCACCTTCAAAGTATGCTCCTTCAGAAACGATACACTTACGCCAACGAATAATCCAATCATCAAAACATTTTTTAAACGCTGTTTCCGGAATTGAGTTGAGTTCTCGCCTCGAATTCTCCTTTATGTCTCCTACCGATTGAAAACGGGTGCCTACTAAACTAGTTTGCATGTCAAACTCGTAAACCCACGTCTCGTCACCAGTAACAATGCGTTTCATAAATGTTGGGTCGGAATTGACCCGTTCTAGCATGTCCTCAGCGACTCTCATGCGAATGAGTTTTTGGAGAAAATTCAGGTCTTTTGGGACTAGCCGAGCGGTAACATGTTTCATACCCAAATGATTACTTAAAATGGTACGGATCGACTCGTGAGATACAGAAAGTTCAGCGGCTATCTCTCTCAAAGTTGAGTGAGGATTTTCAGTCACTATTTCCTTCACTTTTGCGATGTTAACTTCAGTTGCAGACGTTGATGGCCTACCAGAGCGAGGCAAATCTTCCATCACATCTCGACCGCTTTTGAACGCTTTGTACCACTCATAAGCACGTGTTTTTGATAAAGTCGATTCGCCGTAAGCCTTCTGTAACATTTTTAGTGACTCCGAACACGAAATTCCATTGGCGATGCAAAATTTAAGACAAACTCTTTGTTCGATGTTTTTGTCCATGATGAAATTCGTAATACACACTAGACATGACCTAACTAAAAACAGCACCATATTTAATCTAAATAACAGACGCAACTCAAACTCCGCGCCAAAATGGATAACAGTTGCGCCAATCTAACAACAACAATAAAAACAAAAATTTGAATTTGGAACCTAAAACAAATCATCCATTCCCGATACTTTTTTTGACTGAATGTATGTGAAGTTTGGCAGTATGTTTGTTACTCCTCGCTAAACGGTTTGACGGAATTGGATGGAATTTGAAGTAGAGATAGCTCATGCCGTGGACTACATACTTACTACTCCTCTACCTACTCATACTTAGCCTTGTTTTGTTAATCATATAGCTAACTAAAATTCAGTTTAAATCGCCAAAAAAAACTAGTTGGTAAATAAGTAAAACATTTTTTGAAATGAACACTTTCCTTTCTAGTTTTCTAGATAAGTATTTTATTTACTGTTTCAGTACTTGCATAAAGAATAATCAAGCACACGTTTTAAGCCTGAAATTTATAGATACAAATACAAATAAAAACAAAGTATCTCCGAAAAATAAAGTATAGCCGAAAAGGGCTCATAGTACTCATGAACAACTTTTACTATGGGCCCAACCCAGAATTATTAGCGAAAAAAAATCAGCTGTTCCATACATTTCAACGAGTGTCGTTGACATTTTTCGATGGAACAGCTGATTTTTTTTTGCGAATTCCGGATTATTCCCATAAAAGTTGTTCGTAATGAGTCCTTTTCGACTTATAACCCTGTAGTGCACAAGTTAAATGACATTTGTCAATCTTAGCAACTGCAAAGCATAGTGGAATTGAGGGTCTTGAGATGTTTCTCTAAAAATACCCTTTACATGGAATAACGCCTTTAAAAAACTAAGTGTTTACCTAGTGCGAGTTTTCTTACTTTCGACCGCGTTAACGTAAACTACAATTTGTATGGAATAAAAACCGCGCCACCTAGTGTTCATAATACGAACTGCAACTAGTTCCATACAAATTGTAGTTTACATTAACGCAATCGAAAGTGAAAGGAACAGTTCTCACTATATTTTTAGTCATTTTCACATTTCATCATCACTGTGGGGCTCGTATTTGATAATTAGCATTTCTGACTCCACTACACTTGGCAGAATAACGTCTTGGCTATCTGGTTCCGCTGGGTCTATTTTTATTTCTGTCTCTGAAGTCATGGTAGGAACAGGCTGAGTCACTATTGTCCCTTCTTTGGTCCCTATTTGTGGTATCAAATTAATTTCACCCGAGTCTGTTACAGTTGGCATGATAACATATCCAAACGGAGCCCCTGATGATCCATCCTTAACATTTACCACGGAAAACTTTGTTAGAGATGACTGCCTGATCTCTGGAGATTCACTTCCTGGTGACTGAGCATATTCTTGTGGTAGAGGCGTTGATGGTCCAGCAGTGTTCACATGTGTATACACTGCTTGGCTTCCTGATGGAGCAGTTTTCACTTTCCTTTTTCTTGCTTTTGATCGTACTGCAGGGTGGTGTGTTTCACAAGGCTTGTTTATAGGCTGTTCTGAAGTACTCGGTTCTGTGAAGCTGGGCTCTTCTTTGATCAAGACGAACTTGGACAGCAGTGCTCGTATCTCGTCTTGTGCTACACGAGCCTCTTCAACATCCAAACACAGCAGTTGCTCAGCAACAAGTTTACCGAACTCGTAGATCTCGTCTGCATAGTCAACTGGAATTTCAGAGTCAGAACGGGCTCGCTTCCATGGAAGCTCGACATCTTTAGATCGTTTCTTGTACGCTTCAGATTTCAAGAAAACTTTCTCAGTAGCCTGCGCACCGGTTTGTGAATCATCTAAATCTTCGTCCGATACTTGCTTCGTGTCCAGCGATTCGTCGTCGGTTGAATCGTTTGCGTATTCTTTGAAGGGGTCATATTGGGGCTTCTTCTTCTTCTGCGGTGCTGGGGGGTCGTTGACCTGAAACAATTTTGAGGCACCGTTAAGCAAAGTCACTGACATCAAAGGAAAGAGGAGACTAAGACTAAAAAAATTAAGATAACGTTTCACGCTCATAGCTCCCCCCACTAGGATAACCTGTGTCGGGGATGCCATGGAACACACAAAGACATGGACAACTAACACCCAGACCCAGAGCAGATATTTAAATTCATCAATCAAACATCTGCCCGGCCGGGAATCGGACCCGGGACCTCTGGCTTAAAAGGATATCCGGTGAGCCAAACAGACTTATTAACGAGTAGTTCCACTCCACCTCAGATCAAGTAAAAAGGCACTCCTGCCTCGAGCGCCATTCCACTAAAGGACAAAACAAATAGGTACAGAAGTCAATCAAACGTATGTACTTCACTTTTCATACCTACGCGCGGTAGTCGCGCTGGGGTTGTCAACTTTGCCATAAGCACAAAAACTATTATTCTGATCTTATTTCAAGGGCAACAAAACCACGGTCGGTTAGTGAAATCATTTCAGCCAGCAGCCACCGCGGCAAATATTATACATTCAACCTCTTTTGAAATAAAAACTACTATTTCATCCTCCTTTTACCTATCCGTCAAATGGCGAGACCACTATTTTGAGATAAAACTACTTTTAAAATTAAATAAAATAAACACTTTTATTTTGGCAGTATTATAACATTTATTTCGAGAAATATATCAATACAACTACAATTGAATCTAAAAACAAAATTAATTTATTGTTTTTTGATTATTGACTTGTCTAAAATTCAATTATAGATTTTAAAACCAACACTATAAGATACAAATTCCGCAATTGGGAACACATGACCGGACCAGTGAAGCAAGACCCTTTTATTTTTCCTATTTGAAATTTTAAGAAAAACTACATTTCAAATTGGGAAATTCGCTGTATTTTTCCTGTCTAGTTCACTTAATTACCTATTAAGTTGGATTAATTTAGTTTCCGTCGGTAAACTTCAGAGGTAAAGGGGGGGGGGGGGGGTCATTTTTCACAGATTTGAAAATAAACAGCATAAACTGTGTTGTGAAATAAAATGTTTTGAAATTTTTGGTCCCTATTTTAATATTTGAAGACCTAATTTTCAGGTAACCTATTTCTTAGCATGTTTTTATTTCTAAAACTTGTAGCAGTTAACATTATCTAGCGTCTAGTCTACATAAAGCGTCCTTCAACAGACTATGCCTGTGGACTTGAGTAGTATAAATTCAAACAGAAAATTTTGTAGTTCAATTTATACCTGTTCCCACGTCCCTGACTTTTATTATTTTGGTCAGTTGTTTAACAACACGCAACAAGTATGGGGTTTAAAATTTGTGACATACCTTAAAAAACGTGTTACCTCCAGACTCGGTATTGTTTGTCTTTTCTAGTCTCTTTCGGCATCTCTGAACTTCACTTAAAAGTTTTCTTTTTTGAGCAGTATCTTTCAAAAGGTGTAACGGAGTTTGTACTTGAGCATTCGTTTGAAAACCATAATAACATTGTACACTTGCATCGGCTGTTTGAATAATTGCTTGAATTCCTTTATTAACAAAATTACTTGGTAATGGTAGGAGCAGTTGTGGAAATGAGTTTCTTTTTAACAACTTTCGAGTTGAATTTATTCTAATGGAGTTGGGACTAAAATGGGCTTCACAAACACGAACATGAAAGCATCCTGATTCTATTAAATCTTCTCTATGGATCAATTTCAACCACTCAGTTCGCCTGAAATAAGATATAATTTTATTTCAAAAAAAAGTGTAACCTTGGCAAAAAAATCATGTCTGTTGTATGGGAGCCCCCTTAAATATTTATTTTATTCTGTAATTTATTATTTGTTGTTATATCGGCAACAGACATACATCTGTAAAAATTTCAATTGTCTATCACGGTTCATGAGATCTTAACTGTTTATAATGAGGAAGATGAGCATTTTTTTATCATCTATACGTCAAAACAATCATACATACATAGACTGCTAAAACCATAACCTTTTCTTTTGCTTACCTACCTAACTGTTTTGTATTACGTTGAAACGAACCATTTAAATATGTACAAGCAAATACCTAGTTAAGGTACTTACTTCTCTGAAACAGCTGGCAGCTTAAAAAAGGATAATTCACCTTTTAATGTTGAATTTAAACAACCATCCACTGCACAGTTGTAATAACTTTTTTTAATTTGCTCCATTTTTGTCCAAAAAACTTCACAGATGCGTGTCTCTAGCGGACGGCACCCACACTCTCACTAGTCCGACTCAGTCAACAAGCAAATTGGTTCAGTAGTTATGTAGATATATTGCTTAACACTTTGACTGCTAATAATCACATATGCTTGCCTTAATTGTGGCTAATAGTCAAATGCGTTGTTTTACGCCCCTGGCGCGGCGTGTGTAGCCGCATTCGCGTCGCACAAAGGAAAACACAAGGTATGTGTTTTCAGCAGTCAAAGTGTTAATTGAATAGGCCCAGCTCCTATCTTTGTAATGTCAATTGATGTCATGCTTTTTGGTAATTTTGGCTACAATACAATTTACTTTTCTCTTCTGCTTCACCTTATCTGCTGCATATATCCAAATCTGGGTTTCCTGTCTCATCTTCTCAAGGTTGGCAAGCTTTATTACAATGCCTTTTACATGGTTTGGTGTAACACCTCAGTTTTAGCGGCTAATCTTGCAGAGTCAAGTTTTTCGCTGCTTGGCCCGATGGATTTTTTCGCGAGGTTATTTGACATTCAAACTTATGAGGTATCATACCTTTCTTGAGTTTTACAATGCTTTACTAGTTTATATTACACATAGTTGTCCGTGTCCACTTCCACCTGAAAATAAAATCAATATAATTATGTACATATTCCGGAAACTTTTTGTAATCCTTACTGCTATACATAGAATCATTCCCGTACATTCAATATTGTAGTTAATCATGTTTAATTGCCGAATTCAATTAATAAGAAGTTCGAAATATAACCGAGAATTAAAAAATAATAAATGAACGCAACGCTATTGGCTGGGCTGAATCGAATGGGACGTCACCGCACAGGTTATGTTTTGAAGTCGAAAGTTGTCAACAAACAATAAGTTTTGAAAAGTGTACTTACGTTAAAATGATCTTCACTGCACTAAAACTGGATTTTCACGCCTTGCATCATTTTTCCCAAACCTTTGCATCTCGCGGCATATGAAAGAACACTTTACTAGGCATCGAGATATAATTACTACGTTTATAGAAGCTATACCAAACTAAAAACCTGTCACATCTTGATGACAAGGGGGCTGGTCTGCGCGGGGGGAGCGCGGCCTGAGCTCTCGTCTGTGCTGCAGCGCTTAATTTAGCAACTGTTGTCTAAACAAATTATTAAAACATGCAGCGCAGTGCCGCTTAGAGGTTACATTTTTCTCGCCACCAAAAACGTCGTAAGCGCCGTGAATTTCATGGCGGTTACGCGTTTTGTTCAATGTATTGTAAGGACATCCTTACTCTCATAGATTAACAGCGCCGAAGTGACACAGCTTTTGTACCTACATAACTTCATTTGGTTGAATGCATACAAAATTTTAATGAGTTACGTTAATAAAAAAAATAGCAAGCTAGAAAAGTTAATAAAAATAAATTACAATGCATTTAAAATTATTTTAATAAGCTACAACATTGATACATAACCGAATCACTTACTGGTTCAGATATTGGTTCCACCAGTTCCTTTGTTGTACCACATTTTGCATAGCTAACGTCGCATGGTACTGCACTTGTATGGAGATATTGTCGACCTGTCTTCGTGATGTATTTATCTTCATTTTTAAAATGATCGGAACATATAAGTGTATGGTCGCTCGGTAGCCATGTCTCTTCGTTCCGATTTTTTTGGACAAATTTTATCCATGCTTCTCTTTTTTCGTGATCAGGTCGAGGAAACCTTAAAGAAAACAAGGTAAAAATTATTAACCTTTTTATTATTAATAT
The DNA here is from genome assembly GCA_949125135.1 of Alcis repandata. NCBI lineage: Eukaryota > Metazoa > Arthropoda > Insecta > Lepidoptera > Geometridae > Alcis > Alcis repandata. The sequence goes on along the minus strand of OX421245.1, from coordinate 2,681,003 downwards.
TTCATGTTAAGGTGTAATAGTATCTTTTCTTCAAAGTCTGTGACGCCTTTTAGTGACTACACGTCCTATCTGTATTGTTCATATTTCATAATCTATCTATGATTTTCAAACAAAATGTCGGCATGTCGTGGAAATAAAGTATAAAATTAGTTTTGATTGGTTTTAATTAATAACTGTATTTACTTACCGATGATAAGTCACGCCACTATCTTTTTTCTTTGCAGTGGATCGATTTTTACACGTTTTTAACACGCAAGCTGGCATTTTAGATTATTCTGTTGTTCGTCAGAGTTTCGGCACACAGGCAATCGCTTGAGCGTCGCGCGAGTGACTAAACCAGTTGTTGCCCATTGGCAACAACGCACGGCGCAAAAAACTGGTTCGTTGCGTCGGTTCCATACGCTAGTAATAATAGTTCGATGTTACTAGGTGCATTTCTTGTAGTATTTTTGCACAAAGGCACAATGCAAAATTTAGAAACGGTTTCTTGTCCTTTTTCAATTTTTCAACCTTAAAATACCCCAATTTGAGAAACGAACAGTGCTAACAGTAACACTGCTCAGAGGCTTGATTTCGTTGTTTACATTGCATGCATGCTTGGTGCTTGCATTGCATGCACACTGTGAGTCACTGTGACGTCAGAGAAAGCGCCAAACAGGGATGCCAGGTTAAATTTTTCATTTTTCCCAAATCCAATTTTATTTATTTAAATGTTTTTTATTCAATTATACTTGCTTGCTTTTGACCGCCATCTCGCCTGATGGTAAGGAATAGGGTTTCCAGAACCGGTACTGTTTCTAAGAACCGGGATTTCGGTACTTTTGTTCCAAAGAACCGGGAAATCCCGGGATTCCCGGTTCTTTCGGATTTTTTGGTATATTTGCTATTTTTTGTTTTTCAATGGCGCAAAAGTGAATCTTACACGCAGTAGTTATTCGTTTTATACTTGTCTGAGTGTCTGAAGTGATGTGTGACTCTCAGCGGACTCTTGGAGTTTGAGCTTCAGCGAGTAATAGCCGCAGCCTATATCCTCCTCATTCTTCGCCTGTGTATATATTCTACCTGGATGATATACCCAGATATATAATATCCAAGATGTTGTTCTCTATGATCAATGCATACTTGTTACATATTTACAAATTACTTATTCTCGATGCTCGGTCGATTATTCTGTAGTGGTTTGTTATGGGACCCATACTTTTCCACTATTTCGTAGATTTGATCCTTAAGGCTGAAGCTATCGCCTCCTGCTGTATGTGCAGGTGTAGCAGAAACCTAAAATTATTTCGCTAATGATGTTTTCTTCCTAAGTAGAAGTTCAGTTGGAAGGACATTGTTTACAGTGAAATTTCAGGGCAAAAGGAGATTAAACATCTTATATCTCAGGGCGACGAGCGCAGTACTGTGACGCGTAGGGTTTTGCATTCTAATTCTTTTTGCATTCTTTCTGCAGCCCTGTTATGGGCAAACGTGACGTTTAACATCAGGCAAGCGATTTGCTCGTCTCATCACTCAATAACATAAAAAACCAATTAGATCATTAGCGTACGCTACAGTGAATACACCTTCTTTGTTAACGAGTTCTGCGAGTTGATCTACCACCATAACCCAAATCAATGGTGACATAGCTCCTCTGATTCCAAGTAGTGGTGATATGACCTGCACCGGCATCCCGCTTGGGGTGTTTTGTGTACTGCCTTGCAACTGTCAGCTTACCCAAACCAGCCGAGCTCCCTAAACTAGCAGAGCACGGCTTGGGATCGCTGATATACCTCTTCTACTCGTACTTGTGTTGCGCCACGTAGCTCCTTCTTGCGGGCAGCTTTTTGTAGCTCAATACCCTAATGCCCTCTGTCTCAATTCTGACAGTTCTGTTAGCGAGCATTGCCGTAACCCAACAGACAACTTGACAAGCTACAGAATGACAATAGAGTCTGCGGACGCCCATTCCTCTTTGGCAGGTTGGTGTGGAGTGTGTAGTTTCCATCCATTACTGTCATCTAATTGATTTTTTAGAAAGTGTGACTGCTACCACTCAAATTATAATAATGTAAAATGATATACGTTTTTTAAGCTTTCACAACTAATAAAACCTTCACAGACATTAGTTGAAAGCTGATAAGTTGCTAACTAACTAAAACTAGCTTTTATTTGTGATATTCTATTATTTTTATGCCTATTTATGTTATTTTCTGTAAATAAAGTACTTAACGGTTAGTTTTAGTTATTAAAACGCAGTAATTTACGTGTTAGATTCTCTTTTGCGCCTTCAGAAAACAAGAAATAGCTGGTACCGAAAATCCCGAAAGAACCGGGAAAAGATTTAAAAATCCCGGTTCTTTTTTGACCCCAAAAGAACCGGGAAATCCCGGTTCTTTTGGAACCGGGATTTCCCGGTTGGAAACCCTAGTAAGGAATGATTCTGTCTACGATGGAGCACACTTGTCTAGAAGGAACCGATTCAATCGCGACTTGAAGACATCCAAATTATATCTATCGGGAACACCCACTGGGGCAAAACTTGTTGGAAGAAAAAAAACTTCACTTTATGCGAGTTCGTATAATATTTTTTTCGACTGTAGGATCGCTTTTGATCGCCATCTTGTCTGCAGTAAGCAATGAATGATGCGGTCTACGATAGTCAGACTTGCATAATGCATTATGCTTATCTATATATTTGAGACCTATAAATATTTCTGAAGCTTGAACAATACTTACTGGGAAAATAGAAGGAATCACTGCTGGCTTCAGTGTGCGCCTGCCAGATTTAGTAATAGTATAATCATCTTCTTTGAAATGAGCCGAGCAGACTCTATGATTGCTGTTGCCGATAAAATATGGTTCGGCTCTTTGTTCTTTCAATAATGTGCACCATATTTTTCGCGCTGTTGGGTCTACGGGTAAACTGAAATTATAAAATAGTGTTTTAATACTCCATTTAGTACATTAGTTTATCGAAGAAAAGGATTCAGTCAAACTATTTTTTCCAGTTCTTTGCTTTGCGTATGACCGCCATCTCGATTATTTGTAGCGGATTTTATATATTCTATTTATGATAACGATGATAAATTAATAATAAATTATTTTGAAAGTATCCCGAACCGGGTTGGTGTCAAATAGCAAATCCATTTATTAGGCATGACGATAGTATCAAAAAATCGCCGATTCAATGCTTTCAGGGGACTAGCCAGATTAAAAAAAATTAAAACACATGTTTACTTTTATTTTTAAAAAACAGATTATTAAGATTTTCAATAAATTAAAACATTAAAATACAGCAATCGGCCATCTTGTCAGAAACAACAATCACAGCGTATGACGTCACGCCTCAGTGAACTCAGGTCATCCGCCGCTCATCACGCTTATACACAATGACATGTTTATTAGCCGTGACGTCAAATCGACGCCATGACACAAGCAAGCTGTTTTCGGGCATTGTTGAAAAAATATGTGAAAAATGGCTTCAAACTTCGTTAAACTTAAGTTTATTACCGAAATAAAGGCTTTTTTGTAAATAGTAAATGTGTACTCACAGGAAGAGGATTTTAAAATCTTTCGTCACGCCTATTCTTATAATGAACATATCGCATTGTCTTCTAGGGTCTCGCCGAGCATTGAGTTCTATCATAAAACTCCGAGAGTAGTTTATCAATCGGATATGCTATTAAAGCATTATTTTAAATATTAATTTTTCGGTTTTAGGTTTGATCCCGTTGTAAAAAAAATAAGTTGTCTTTTCGGCGCATATCCTTTCTTTTTTACCCTATATTGTACTTATTTGTACTCCATGAGATGGTTATTAATTAATTATTATTGTAGTTAGACATACAATTTCGTAAGTAGGTATTTGTTAACTTGGTAAATGGTCAACTTCAACTTCAATTTTTAAAAATGGCTTCTGCGGGGTTGCCACAATTTAGCCAGTGTCAAGTGGATAGAGTAGGTAAGGTACGGTACGTGCCCCAGTAAAGTAGTGGAGACTTTACTAGAGGCTTTTCTAAGGAGTTTTGGAAGCAACACGGAATGACACGATTCACTGCATTTTATGATTTGCCCACACTCGTGCACGTCCTCAAGCACTTAATGGTTATTTTCCCCACTTAAAATAAACATTAACACTCAAAATTACACAAGTTTAGTAAAATAACGAAATGAAGCAACATGTCTCTTCCACGTTCCCGCCAAAGTCCCTGGTAAATGGTCACTACTTAAAACACCTCTCTGACGTGAAATGTCATGTGCGAAAACAAGCAGTGTTGCCAATTTAGCGACTTAGTCGCTAGAACTGGCGACTTTTGCTTAAGTCTTAGCGACTAAAATAAAGTTTTGACGACAAAAATTGTTTAGCGACATATCTGGCGACTTTTGGAGTACAAATTAAAACAGCCCTAGCTTTAGATATTTCAAAAAATATTCAAAACAACACATTCAATTTTCTTTCAAATCGTAAGTTTTGCTATTGAATGGGCAGTTCTCCAATAATTACCTTAATTTTTTTACCTAGGTATCCTAACATTTTACACCGCCTTTTCTGTCCCCGACAAAATTATAGGTATTCTCCTAGACAAAATCGTGGATCCGCTTCTGGTGGAGTTAGTTTTAGCGACTTTTGATTAAGAATCTAGGGACTCATAATTTGTGGAGTTGGCAATACTGAAAACAAGACGGAGTTTTCAATACTGCAAGTTCAAGCAAGGTTAATTCTTTGGGGTCTTGCGGCAAAATAGAGTTTGAAAATCATAATTACCAACACTGTACAGTTGCATCGGCTGTTTCAATGCTAGTTTGATTTTGTTTATCTGCAAAAATATTCCGAAACATTGGTAGAATAAGTTGTGGAATGGCGTTCTTTTTTAGTATCTTTCGCTTTGAACTTATTAAAAAGCTGTCGGGACTGAAATGGGCTTCACAAACACGAGCACGCGGAGTGTCAGTTAAATCTTCCCGATCTATCAGGCTTAACCACTTCGTTCGCCTGAAAGGAAACATAAATATCTTTGTCTTAAAAATTATAAGTATACCGGCTGACTGGTTAGACACTTGACATATTCTAGGTTATCATAGTACTCATTATTATGAACAACTTTTACTATGGGACCAACCCGAAATTCGCGAAAAAAAAATCAGCTGTTCCATACATTTTGTCAAGTGTCATTGACATTTTTCTTGAGGATGTGACTTTTCGAAGGTTTAGGATTTTGTCCGAGATTTATAGATCCTTCTTAAGTTTAGTACCTACATCTGTAAAGTTTCATTGACATAGCATCAAAATAAATTCTTTCTCTGTACTATCTTTACCACGCCATTTCACCCTCATAGGGGTTGAATTTCAAAAAATTCTGGTGTTTGTCACGTGTACCGACGTGACAAACACCCTCCAAATTTCAAATCTCTACGACCAGCGGTTTAGGCTGTACGTTGTCTGTCAGTGAGTCAGGACCTGTTCCTTTATATATTTACTCGTAGATTGGATATATCCATTCTTCCTGCTCCATTCTTCATAAATCAAACAACTAGATACCTACGAGTGCCACAACCACGATAGTTTTTTGTGCTTATGCCAAAGTTGACAACTCTAGACCGCAGAGCGAAGGCATGAAAAGTGAAGCACATTGTTATTGACTTCTGTACTTGAGTATCTTGTGTAACTAATAACAAGCAAGCTACTCACCTCTCTGCGGCGACTGGTAGTCTGAAATACGAATAGTTGCTGTTCAACGTTGAATTTAAACACCCAGAAACGCAACATCTGTAATATTCTCTTGTTTTTCTCTCCATTATTCCACGAAGAACGTAGCAACACACGTCTGCATACGGCGCACTCGCGCTGACGAGTGATCCCAGATCGGTCCGGGTCCGACCAATCCGAGGCTCGCGGTGAAAGATATTGCATAAAGACATCGCACACGCTTATAATAATCGATTAACAGAGTTATAAGGAAAGAATATACTACCCGAAAAGGGCTCATAGTTGTTCATAATTAGTAGTAGGTATGAGCTCTTTTCGGCTTAGCAAACCCTTTCCTCATAACCCTGTATAAAATTGAGATAGTTTTATGTATTCTGTGGTACATACAAAGGTACATCCCACACACTCTTTTTAGGATTCTGAACACCTCCAGAGGAAAACAGCCCTTCAAAATCAAAATATATTTATTAGCCCTTTTGGCGAGACTGCCGTGTCTGTCTGTACCTATATCACTACCAATTTTTTTTTGTTTTGTTGCTCTCTTGTGTTTTATGTACCGTGTGTGACTCTGTGCTTCGTAAGTCCTCAATTCTGAATATTTTTTACTCTGGGATCAACCTCGAAATAGCGAAAATTAATCCTAATTAAATGGTTTCGATCGATTATAATCCAAGAATAGATATATTTTATATGGTTATATTAAGACGGTCATAGCATTGATTTTAACATATGCTTTTTAAAGTCACAAATCTTTACTATCATCTGACTATAGACTGTGGTATAAATAGGTCTCCTCTTCAGCGCGCCATCCTTTCCGGTCTTGTGTCAGTCTCATTGACTACCTTCCTGCCCGGTTATCGCTTATTACTCGTCTTTATTATACTCACCGAAAAAAAGAAACTCCACCTTTTACTTTGTTCACCTTTCTGTTATTATTGGAGCAACTATTAATAATGCAACTGGGCATTTTTTTTTACGACGCGGAGCGTCTGCTCGACTCCGCTGTCCGCAAGCGACTGAGTTTAAAATGGTGTGCATGTGCAATTGTGCAGTCACCGTGCTTCTGCTTGTGAGCACCGTGGAGTACCGTTTGAGAAGTTCATTCAACCGGGGCAAGGGGGGTTGATTAGGATAGTTTACAGGGTTATGAGGAAAGGGTATGCTAAGATTGCTAAGATCAAAAGGGCTCATAGTAAATCAGTTTAATGGTAAGTATTTTGCAGATAAAAATCTCATATTTTGGCTTTAAGATTGAACTATCTTGTAGTTCAAAAAAACATCGGAAAGAGTACGACAACGCCGATATGTTCAATATTATTTAGCAAAATTATTATTATTTATTTAAAAAAAAATCATTTTTCGGATTGAGTCGCTTTTGTTTTAAACTTTCTAAAGGACCAGTATTGCACAATGTATTTAGTCAGGTGATTAAAAATGCTTAAAAATCTAAAATTAAATAGTAATAAAACAATGATATCTTACCGAAAAAAAGAAACTCCATCTTTTTCTTTGTTCACTTTCCTTTCGTGATTGGAACATTTTTTAATAATACAACTCGGCATTTTGTCCACGCGACCGCACGCAAACAAAACCGGCTTGCGACTAAGTTCACGAATTCACGATGGTGCGATGTATGCTTGTTAGCACCACCACGCACCACGGAGCCTGTACCGTTGGAAAAAAAAGCTCAAAGCTTGTTCTTCGTCTTTCTTACAAATATTAAGACTTTGACATCCGCCTTATGATCAAGAGGTCCCGGGTTCGATTTCCGGCCGGGCAGATGTTTGAATGAATTTAAATATCTGTTTATTGGCCTTGACTTAGTGCGTGACTGCGTGTTCCATGACATCCTCGTCACAGAGAATCCTAGTGTCCCTATGACTATGAGTGTGAAACTTTATTAACGTTACTAGCTGCGCACCGCGGTTTCACTCGCGTTTTCCGGGATAAAAAGTACCCTATTTGCTAATCCAAGGTATAAGCTACTTTCGTAACATATTTCATCCGAATTTGTTCAGCTCTTCTAGCGTGAAGGAGTAACTTACAGACAAACTTTCTCTTTTATAATATTAACTAGCTGACTCGACAGACGTTGTCCTGTCAAAAGCCATTGCGTAACTATAGCAACCGTAGTATGTTGATGCTAACTTGTCAATTTATAGTAAAAATTATCAGTATATATATAATTTGCAATAAATTAAAATTGCGACTATAATTTGAGATTTAAACTATCCTATCTCTCAAGTTGGATCGAACTGCACATGGTGTGCGAATTTTATTATAATCGGTTAAGTGGTTTAGGAGTCCATTGAGGACAAACATTGTGACACGAGATTTATATATATTAAGATACTTAAACTCGGAATGCGTACCTACACATTTGTACGTTGCGACCGTTATTCATTTTGAAAAAATTACGCCCATTCGATTAAAAAAAGAACGTTTTAAAGACCTTTTCAATGAAAAGGTTACGCCCATTCGATTAAAAAAAGAACGTTTTAGAGACCTTTTCAAAATGGTGCGTGTCCGTACACATGTATACGCGTTCCGAGCCTACTGTTACCACGTGACCACGTGACGACCACGTGACGTTTGCAAGTCAAAGGGTTAAGATAGGATAGGACTACTCGTGCTTACCAAAGCCGGTAAAAGCTGCGTTGGTACTGCTAAATTGAATAAAGTGCGTCTTTTTTTCGTCACATCGAAACTTTCGGGAGAGAAATGTCTTGAACAGATGACGCTATGTGCTTGAGGCTGCCAGTTCTTCCTCTGCGTTGCTACGACCCACTTTGCCTTAATATGTGGTACCCTTGGAAATCTACAACAAGACCAGAGGACACAAACATTTTATAATTTTTGTGATACCTATACGGGGTTATTTTCAGCTCCATGCAAAGCCGAAAAGGGCTCATAGTACTCAAATTACAAACAACTTTTACTATAAGACCAACTTGAATTCGCGAAAAAAAAACAGCTGTTCCATACATTTTATCGAGTGTCGGTGGTAATTTTTCTATGGAACAACTGATATTTTTTTCGCGAATTCCGGGTTGATCTCATAGTAAAAGTTGTTTAAAATGATGAGTAGTTTGAGCCCTTTTCGGCTGTGCATCGAGCTGAAAATAACCCCGTATAGCCAATGTAAAATACCTACGGAAACTTGTTTTTCGATAAGTGTTTTTCAGTTATATTCAAACCCTTGTCAGATATCGATAAGTTACTCAAATCGAATGTCCCAACCACAACCCTAGTCCCGCGAAAACGGGACAGTGTTATCTAAAACTACTCGGAAAAGCACGGGATGGCAAGATTCACATTTCTTTCATTTACAAAACTTCGGTTTAAGATTTTCTCTAATTAATTCAAAAGCTTACCTGTGAAAAGATATGCCATCTCTGATACAGCAAGAGTTTGTAGTGCTCTTCGCACACCATTTCACAGAACATGTTGGCATTTTTCGATGCTTTCATTTAACTATTTTGTTAAACACACACGTGCTCAATTCAAGCGAGCAAATATCGAACTAAAAACTTGGGACTTGCGCAAGCTTAAGCTGGGACAAGCTTATGGAGGGCGAGGGGAGTTTATGTTGATATCAAATTTGGTTATACTTGTTGAACATTACAAGTATCATTAAAAATACATTGCCAATTCTGTACGAATAATCAACATAAAATATGACAGTAATGTAACAAAACAGATAACTTGGGAATTCTTGTAAAACGCGCCAAACGAACGAATATGCTATCAGTACATTTTAACAAAATCCAAAATGGCGGCCGCGGAGCCCGTGAAGCGGGGGACGTGAGGTGTAGGTATCATATCGATTAGGTTTGCGTGTGTGTCGTGAGTGCGTTGAACGATATCCTAACAGAACTGTCACTGTGGTGACCGACATTCAGCTGGCTGCAGCCGTTTTGTTCTCTTTGGTGCGAAAAAGATACAAAGTATACAAACAGACGTTATGCGAGTCTTGGTGAATTACCTACTTAATACTTATTTACTTATTTAGATGCAAGGTCATAGTTTCGTTGCTATTTTGAATTGAAGTTGCATTCAGTAAGATAATCCTAACGCCCCAGAATAAGGTCCCAGCCCAGTATTGTCATACAAATTTAACTTTTTTATTTTATTTTGTACAATAACTAAACATATTGCTTAAGTAAAACTTACAGGAACGATGCTACCGGAGTAGTTAAAATACAGGGTTATTTATATGGGAATGCTAAGCCGAAAAGGGCTCATAGTAGGTACTCATCATTAAGAACAACTTTTTTTACCGTTTACTTACACCTGTTCTGTTGAGTAGTTCTGTTGACAGAACTACTTATGGGACCAACTCAGAATTCGCGAAAAAAAATCAATGCATTTTGTCGAGTGTCATTGACATTTTTCTATGGAACAGATGATTTTATTTTCGCGAATTTCGGGTTGGTCCCCTAGTAAAAGTTGTTTATATACTGATGAATACTATGAGCTCTTTTCGGCTTAGCATACCCTTTATGAATAACCCTGTAAACCTACCTAACTACCTACCAACTATCGACCGGCTGTGCACGTGTGCACTAAATTCCCGATAGCGATAAGTATAACAAGTTTTCACGACTTTTCATTAATAAGCTCTTTTCTCTCATAATGCGACCCCTTCACGTTCGTTCAACTAATATTAGTTTGATTTTTATTCGATGATAGATTTACGTTTGACCGCCATCTTGCTTGCGGTCTACGATGGAGCACGTTGCTTTTAGATAAATTTTCATGAAAGGAATATCATAGGGCTCATTCACTCTAGGTAGGTTACATACTCTTTGACTCGCAGACGTTAAAATTTAAATTGAAATTTAAATTTCAGTAGGCTCGGAAACGTACACATGTGTACGGACACGCACCATTTTGAAAAGGTCGAATGAGAATCGAATGAGAATCGAATGGGCGTAACCTTTTCAAAATGGTGGCTCGGAAACGTACACATGTGTACGTTTCCGACGGTCACGTGACCAACGGTCGCGAGGACAAATGTGTACGTTCGCGAGTCAAAGGGTTATGACATCTTTGGTTTTTTTTCCAGTAATATCTAACCGTAGGTAAAAAAAACTTCAATTTAACAAAATAATCACATTTATTTTTAGATTCAGTCGTAAGTACTTAGTTTCCTACTATATTTGTCGCACTTACAGACAGTAAAGAGCTATTTAACATTAATTATTACCTATACATTCAGATTCGCACCACTCTCGACACCTCAGTCTACGAAGCACTTCACATTGCTGAGGATAGAAAACGCTGGCAAAACATCGTTAGAGAGAAGCTACTTGGAGGTGGTGGTCACGACCCTCAGACATGAGGAACACGATTTTAGGAGGAGGAATTATTATAAATATATTAATACTGTTAAAGAGGAAGACTGGGTTAAAAATATAACCGCAGTCAAGTTTCGTTGAACTTTGGTCTTATACAGAAAAAAAGTTTCACGTAAATTGTTTAGTCTAATCATAATACATTCTTATTTTCAGAAAAGAAGATGCACTTTGTCTCACTTTCAAAAGAGACGCAAGAATATTTTTGTATCACAAAAAAAATTGCAATCAGAATAATGAAAATAAAATAACATTCTCAGTCTTTGTCAGACTTTTAGTCGGTAATATTTTCTAGCCTTCTTTCAGACTAAGAATTATATCACACAAAAAGAAAAAAAAATACACAGTTTACATCAGAACAAATACACAACAATAAAAACTTGCATAGTGCATTATCGGTTGATTACACGTAACGAGTACACTGGCGAGTCAGTGCCCTCGGCCGAGTACTTGGTGTAAACAGTTTGACGAGGCGAGTCAGTCACTAGAACCACGATTTTTATGCTCGGCCGAGTATACCCATATACTGTCTCGCCAAGTCGCCACTATGTATACTCGTTACGCGTAATTAATCCATTAGCTTTACAATTGACACAAAACATCGATCAAGAATGTATTGATCGAAGCACAAAAACGAGCACTAATACATCTTAAAAAATTGACTTTTTGACACAATGAATATAAAATTGTTTTTCATCTATGTGATCGTAAGACGAGGCAGCACCACACAGTTGCAGAGCTGATAAGTGGACTTACAGTCTTACAAGTTACAAGGGGCCATTCATTAATTGTAAGGGTACCAAGGGCAGAACGGGGGGGGGGGGGAGGGGAGGGGGTTCTGCCCTCATCTGGGGTAGGAGGGTGGTGGTGAAACCCATTGTAGTGTAATATTTTTTTGTAAGTCCAAAAACTAAAAACAAAGAAGGTTATTTAAAAAACGAGAACGAATCTGACGTAACAAGAGGGAGAGGGGATTCGAGAAATCTTATGTATCTTCTTTACATTGTACCTAGTAGGGGGACAGTAAAAAATCGCAAAAACCATCCTTACGTAATACATGAAAGACCCCCAAGCCAAGCTACGCGATCAAGTAACACAAAAAAGAGACACTTTACAGGATTACCAACCGCAAAACTAATATTTTTTTATGAACAAAAATAAAAACTTTGACTACAATAACTCCTTTGTTGTTTCTTGGTCCATTTCTTAACTAAAACAGTCTGAAAGAACGCAAAATAATAATCAACTTTGTCATCTCCCTTTGTTTTTCTACTTAATATATTATCACTTTGTCTTTTCCTTAACACTGTCTTTGTAACAACTAGTAAAGAACTATCTATGTACTTTTAACTTTCATCATCACTTTCCGCTTCACATTTAACAATTAAAGATTCTGGTTCACTATTTGCAAGGATAGTTATAAAAGGTGGCATCTCAAACTGTTTCACTGCTGTCCCTGAATCCCCTGGCTGGATTACTGGAGATTCAACTATATTCACCTGTGAAAACACTGGTTGTGTCACCGTAGACCCGTCAGAGTTCGCTAGCAAAGGTGCTTTGATATCTAATGCATCCGTTTCAGTGTCTGATGCCTCCGCCGAAGTTGCGTGTGAAGACCCCGGCTGAGTAACTGGTGTGCCCACTGTTACATGTGGAAACCCTGGCTGAGAAACTGGTGTCTCCGCGGTTATATGTGAAGACCCTGGCTGAGTGACTGGTGTTGCCGACGAAAATATGTGTGAAGACCCTGGCTGGATCACTAGTGTCCTCATAGAATTTCCTCGTAAAGTCATTGGCTGGGCCACTACTTTTCCGGTAGAATCCACACGCTGACTCGGTATTTGAAACCTGGGCGCGGTATTTGTTGGGACTATAATAAATCCTAACGGGGCAATTGATGACGAAGTATTCAACATTTCTAATTCATTCATTGCTGGCATAACCGCTACTAATTGCGACAACGGCAACCCAGATTGAGTCACTGATGGTCCCGCAGTCACTTGTGATTGTGATCCACATTGCGTCGCTGATGACGTTGGTAAATTCACTTGTGCCATTGAGTCCGGTTCTGAACGTGGACCAGAATAAACTGGCGACGCTCTTTTTATCCCTGTCGCAGAAGATTTATTTTGTGTCACTGGACGGGTCTCTGTTATATTAGCACGTGTTTTTCTTGCGTCTTCTGCAGAATATCCGTTGCTTGGTTTTGACAAGCAGTTCATGATTTTGTACTTCAATCTAAATTTGGACAGAACTTCGTTTATTTCTGTTTGTGCTGATCGGACGTCTTTCTCATCGAAACACATCATTTGTTCTGCGACGTATTTACCGTACTCGTACAGCTGTTCTGTGTGGTCAAAATTCGAGGGAATTCCAGACGTGTCCACGCGAGTTCGTTTAGCCGTGCCTTTTTTCGGTTGGATCTCTTCAGTATTTTTTTTCGAATTTACAAAAATTTTCTCTAAAGCGGGTGCGTTCCTAGCAGATATTATTGATTTCTGCAATTCTTTTTCGATAACTACTTGCCGTCGAGGGTTTCTTTTTGGTTTTGATATTTCGTATAGTTCGGCCTGGCTTGGCTCCTCTTCAGGAGTTTGCGACTCATCATGAAACTCAGCGCTCGGTTCTTCTTCTGTATCTTTTGTGTCGGGATCTTCTTGAGTTTTAACTTCTGGGAACACTTCAAGGTTTAAAAGAGGCTCTTCTTGATGATCTGTTTCTTTTTCAGTAGTGTCTTCTTGACGAAGTCTCTTCAAGCTATTTCTGATTTGCATACATAGTTCTTGGTTCTTGTTTTCCGTCGAATTTTCGACCTGAAACAGAATTGATTCGCGGTTAGTAAAAATAAAATGAAAACTTTACTTTGTGATTATTTGTAATCAGTAGGTACGTACAATTGAAATATCAGAGCTGGATAAAGGGCCTCCTTGGTTGAGTTCTTCAGCTTTTTGCAACCTGTGAAAGAAGGAAAACGTGATTTAGATTCTAAAGACGGCGCGTTATAATAGGTTGGGGAAAAAGTTTCTTCGCATTTTTTAAGAAAATTCAAAATATTTTTTAATATAGTTTATTTACATTTAACTAAAGTATGTAGGTACCATTTTGTTCGATAACTTTTTGCCATCTTATGGGTACGGACATGATCCCATTGCTATAGAAATTTTGGGACTTCTGATCAAAATACCGCGACAAGTGGTTTTGGCAGTCCTCTCGTGATAACAGCTCATAATGAGTAATGCCCTTCCAATCCCAACACAGCATCACCTTGTTGCGAGTTAACCCGGGTTTCGCCAGTCTGTGAAGCCTGCCCCCCCGAATGGGTTCCCGCCTTTCCGTGGCGGGGGGGATAAGTAGCCGTGGCACTGAGCCCGGTGAAACGAAGAGGAACCCGAGGTGGGGCCTTCCGCGTGTCCCTCTGGCAGCAGAGGGCTGATTAGCAGAGGGCACAGCGGATGAGCCGGGGTCTGAGCGATGGCTCGGACCACCAGGGGGGTTTTCCTTGTGCTCCTCGCCGCGTGTGGGTCGCGGTCGGGAGTGCAAGGAAAGGAGGAGGGTCTGAGTGTGGTGGACGCCGGGGGATGCGGCGCTCCACACTTGGACGGTGGCATTGCTGCCACCGGTGACGAGTGTGGTGGACGCTGGAGGAAACGGCGCTCCACGCTCGGGCGGTGACAGCGATGCCACCAGGAGGGTTTTCCTTGTGCTCCTCGCCGCGTGTGGGTCGCGGTCGGGAGTGCAAGGGAAAGAGGAGGGTTCCTTTTGCACCTCGCCGCGTGAGGTTTGCGGCCGGGTGTGAAAGGAACGTGGGCTTAAGGCGGGGTGGGTGGTGCTAACCACACTGCCCACCACGTGCGAGCGAGCGGGGCTGGGGAGCGAGACGGCGGTTCGCCCGTCTCCTTGCTCCTCGGCAGTGGGGTTGCCGGTAGAGTCGGGGGACTCTCCCGGCCTGCACGACCCCACACTGTCTGGGGGGTGATCCTGGGGAACAGGGTCACCCCGCCATGGGTGCAGGGGGCCCTAATCGGGCCCGTCGCCGGGGCAAGGTGGTCAATGCTAACGCGACACCAGCTTGCCCTACCAGGCGGACGATGAATTCCCCAGTGGTTTTAGTGGGTATGCCGCCACTAGGGCGGAGACTCCCACATAACCACCCTGCCTCCTCCGGGGCGGGCGTGGTATCCATAAAGGATTTCCACTGGGTAAACAAAAAAAAAAAAAAAAAAGTCTGTGAAGCCTGACCGGCCTTTGACCACGACCTTTTTCGCACGTGATCCACTTTTCATCACCAGTTATCAGCTTCTTCCAAAATGGTTCGGTTTCATTACGTCGTAATAAAGAATCACAAAGGAGTACACGGTTTATTAGGTTTCTTTCAGTGAGCTCGTGAGGTACCCAAATATCGAGCTTTTTTGTGTACCCAGTTTTAAACTTATTTATAAATTTATGATATCATCTACTGCTCACTGAGGCCTCTTAAGAGAAATTGTAATTTAATTGGTTTGGCCTGAAATTAATATCAGCATATCTCGAAAACCATAAGTGCTATCAACATGAATCTAAGAACAATATTGCAGAAAATGTTAAAGAGAGCATACTTGTCTTGAACAGCTTCCTCGTAACTTGAACCGTTTTCGAGAAAATCACAAAACACACACAACAAAATAATCACAAAAAACATTTTGGGACACATTAAGGGGGGGGGGGGGATGAGGGAGGGAAACCTTTTGCCACGAATGTCGCACTTCTTTTCTACCTTATTGTAGAATTTGTAGATGTAAGGGAATCTAAAATCTGGGAAACGCTGAGCAAAAGCAGTTTTAACGTTAGGTAGACTGGCACCGGGGGGTCGTCTCTTTGGAGAGCTAGAGCTAGCTGGGCAAGACATAGTCTGATGGACTGCGAGGGCTACTTTCTGAATATAGAGTTGACGTACAGTCAGCACTCCTGCTGTTGCGTACAGGTCATTAGTCGGATGACAGTATGGTAGTTTGAGCATGACTTTGAGCACAGCACGCTGCGCTTTCTCCACTTCCAACATAGCTGTGCTCCCGGCACCTCCCCAGACAGTTATGCAGTGGGACAGAACTGATTCACAGAGAGACACGTATACTAGTACTCGCTCACAAGCAGGATTTTGTAGAGATTTCATTATATGGATAAGCTTGCGAGTTCTTCTACCAAGTGCTGTAATATGTGCTTTGAAGGATAACAGTTCGTCCACAATGATTCCTAAGTACCTAATTGAAGGGGACCGAGATATTACGTCGCAATCACAAGAGGAGGTCATGCATGCGGAATCAATTTTGTGACGCAAACAGGGACCGGGTTCTGATTTTTTTGTCATGCGAAAACAGAGATACTTGGTCTTACTTAGGTTTAGCGTTAGGGGATTTGAATCTAACCATTGTTTGATGCGTACGTAAAATGAACATTACAGAATTAAAAATACATGACAAACTTATAGTATAAATCACTGGGTTATTCAGTCTGCTGGAAATAAGTGTAATTTTAGTGTGTGCTCCATTAATCATAAACCAAGCTGATCACACACTTCTTAAAACAATTTTTATGGAATGCTTTGCTATGTTTTGTATTAGCGAAAATGAGACAACACACTTACAGCTAAATCAGTATTTAGTGTTGTCATAGTTGGATGAATGCTTGTTTTCCAAGAAGAAAGGAGATAACAAGTTCAGTACGGGTACCCCTGGTCTTTCACATCTAAGACTTTTCCAAAAGTATTGTAATCAAGACCCTTATAAATCATTTCAACATATATGTTTGAAAATTGTAGTTTCACTTACACAGAATTTGATGGAACACTTTTCTTTTTGCACCACACATCATTTCGACTGCAACAAGCAATAATGTTTATAGCGACAAGTAAATTAGAAACTTTAGAGAGGTTATGTTTTCGAAAGTTAGCCGAAAATAATCAACTGCGATAACTTTGTGTGTAATACATAATACTAATAGAGTACCGAGTAGGTAGGTAGGTACGTATTTGTACTAAAAGTACCTACTAACTAACCTTTTGATTTCTCCATGATATCGTTTCATTTGCGCACGAATTCGTTTGTGACTTTTCCTGGGACCAGAGTATTTGTGGCTTTTGTAAGCTTTTTGCGAAGTACGTGGTTCCATGGTTTATTTTGGGTGACTTTTCTGTATAAAACACCGATAAAATCTTTACAGAAAGGCACTCTGATATACCTAGGTATCATAAAAACAAAACACTGAAAACGTGAAAACAAGGCAAATAGGCAATCAGTGCTGCCAACGCCATGAGTTGAAATTATCCATGAAAATTATCGTATTTTCAAATAATGTTTTCCTTTTTTTTTATTTTGGCTGTATAACCATACGAGTAAATATATAATTTATGTAATTTTTTGGAACTCATAATGATTTGTTTTAGATTACATGATTTGTTCTTTCTTGTAAATACTCTGGAACAACTAAAACTCCACACTCCTCTCACGTATTTATTATTTACAGAAGTAATTTAAAAAACATTCAATTTTCTGGACAACTTCCATGCTTTCATTCGATAAAATCTAAGTAGGAGTAAATAACTAACTTTTAAAAAAATTACCAAATCAGTCCAGATATTCCCAAATGATGCGCTTACCAACGCACATCACTTGACAATATTGTCGTTTGTAAGAAAAAAATGATAAATTGTATGTTGTATATTTTAATAATATTTACATAATAGTTTTATAATTATTTATTGTTTGTAATATAATTTCCCTATAATTTATCGAAATTCAAATACTGGCAATACATTGTCCAATATTTCAATAATTGATTTTTGAGCTGAGCGAAGGAATATTTGATTAAGCTTTGCAGCTCTAAAACCTTTAAGGGCTTCACACACAGCAGCTATAATGTAAAGATGTACATTATAGCACAATACATCTCATTACATCTTTCCATAGAAATCGTCAGGAGACCACACACAACAGCTATAATGTATATTTTTACATCTTCGAATCTTAAAATACAGAGCGATACGAAAATATACTCGTACATTTATATTTCGATACATCATATTACATCTCAATACATCTCAATACATTTCCGTATATCTCTCTTCGAAAAGGATGTTCAAAAAGTTTCTGTGATAGACAGAGCTGTTTAAGTCACTCAGTCAATAAGCACTTTATTACAATAATAATTATTCCAATAAGCACTTTACAGTCATTGGAATAAGCGATTAAAAATTTAATGAATATTTTATACTTTCATTTCATTCTTACCATAAGCACACAGCAAGTCGTTCTTCGGAAGATATACTTTTTCGCATGTGGGTATTATTTCTTAATATCTTCTCTAATTAGATCATGAAGTTCGGAAAAGGTTGATCTTGACTCCCGGAAATAATCACAAAATTTTCCGTAAGATAATTCATCAAATATTTTAAACTCTCCGGAAATTTCCTTAAACTTTATGTGATCTTCAATCCACATCGTTCTGTTTTTGGCACATGTGGCAATACGCGCGTCAAAATTACAATCCAAATCATCTTCTGATGAACTATCTAGTAGATCTAATAGTAAGTAACTCGACGGGTCCATAGTATTATAACATTAAAAATAAGAACACCCTTTATAACACTTTAGCAGCTGGATAGTGTGTCAATCGGGACGTATGCCAATGAAATGAAGGGAAAGATACATTACATTACCTGTTGTGTGTGTGATACATTAAGATAATTTAAAGCTATACATCCCGGGATGTAATGTACATTAATATACATTATAGCTGCTGTGTGTGTGAAGCCCTTTACTTGATTTAGGATAGTTTTTTTTATTTTATTAAAAAAGTTTGCATACTGCAAACCATGTTTTAACTGACATACCTAATTGACATTGACATACATGATAATGTTCTAATTAACAATGTATTTACATGTAATCACAATATACTTGTAACTATTCCCATGACAAAACCGATATCAAAGTAGGTAGATTAAACTGTGACAAAAAGTCTCTGTAACAGTGCTACTCTGTGCATACAATTCTAATGAAAATTTATCTAGGTAGACAATAACTGTGTTTAGAGTGTTAGGAATAGTAATATTTTGTTAACACTATCTGATTACTTAATACTTAAGTATTGTTGTGGTGATATGCAACCTCATTATGACCATAGATGAAAATGTCATTATCACCTGTCTTTCATCATTTCTATGCTTGTCGAATTTTTAACGAATAAAGCCATAATTTACGCTGAAATGGTTTAATATACTACAATTTATTCGTTAAAAAATCATGGAAAAATTTTTAAAGCCCGAAAGATTCGAAGCGGATCCAACAACAAGTTCAGACCAATCATCACTATGGATCCATTGGAAGCAAACATTTGACAACTTCATAGAGGCTATTCAATCCAACGGAAAACCAGTAAGTTCCATCTGCAAGTATCAGCTGCTGGTCAATCATCTATCGCCGCTCCTATATAAACACATCAAAGATTCCGAAGAATATGCCATAGCTATACAAAAACTAGATACGCTATTCATCAAACCAGTAAACGAAATTTACTCACGATATCAATTGACCAAACGACAACAACAGCCTGGAGAGTCGATTGATCAGTACATACAAACGCTCAAACTATTATCAAAGAATTGCAATTTCAAACCAGTAAACGCTGAACAAAATGAGAGCGAATATGTTCGAGACGCCTTTATCGCAGGGCTATCGTCATCAGCAATACGACAACGACTTTTAGAAAACAGCTCTCTCACTCTAGACAAAGCATACGAACAAGCGCGATCTCTAGAAATGGCTCAGGTTCATAATGATTATTACCGAAAGGAACCAACGCCGGTTGTCAATTATACTACAAACAATAACACTACAGATGCTGCCAGGAGAGCAACAAAATATGATACATGCTATTTTTGCGGTAATCAACGTCACCCTCGCTCTAAATGCCCGGCTAACAACAGTGTTTGCACAAATTGTGAGAAAAAAGGACACTTTTCTAAAGTTTGCCTTAGCAAAAGTCGTCGAGTAGCAGCAAGTGAGGCATTAGAAGATGAGCATGCCATCCATGCGGCGTCTACATCATCACACACTTTTTCTTGCATCTTGTCGGCAACAGATCTAAAAAAAGCCACGGTACCAGTCCTCATAAACGGAAAAACTACCGCGAGAGCCCTTATCGATACTGGCAGCACTTCCAGTTTTATTGATCGAAGCCTTGTCAATCTCTGTAATCTGAAAATAACTCCCTGCAAACAAAAGATTACAATGGCA